>OY856413.1:607968483-609364733 GCA_963693085.1 Alisma plantago-aquatica
GATCCCTTATCGTCTCTCCCTTTTACGGGTAATACTTGCTTAGGTTCTCATGTTACCATAACTGTGAGAAGACAACAATTGTTAGATTTTTATTTTCTGTCCTCTGAAAGCCCATACTTCCCCCCTTTATATAGGATGTCTAGGGTTAGGGTTTTTAAATCATCAGGGAGTCGAAGAGATAGGAATTTCATGAATTTTCCGTAACCTACAAACCATAAACTAGTTGGTTCACATGTGAGTTGATCAATTGAACCCTTGAATATGTCAATTCACTATGTTTCCTATTTGCAATTGTATTGGATTTTAATATTAAATTAATGCGCAACATGACAAAAGCATTAATCCTTGATCCAATCTCATTGATCAACCAAATGGTCAGTTGACAACATGAATTGGTCGATTCAAACATCTGAATCGATTGGTTCACTAATTGAACCACTCATTTGATAGTTCTAATTTCCAATCTTGTTTAAATTGAATACCCAACACTTTAATAATCAAGTTTAAACGATATTCATGAGTATGTATGATCCTATAGGTACCAAGTTACGTTGGGAAGTGAATGCCCATAACTGATTTATGGCATCACAAGTAATGAGTGGTATCTAGAGAGACACCATTGTCACCCAGATAATTGGAAAGTTGGAGAACAACTTCAACCTACAATATGTGATTAGTGTGACCGTGATCGAATAATTTGTTTGTCTTTGATATCTAGATTGAACTCAAGGAATGGAATCATCATTCTCTTTAATGTTTAATCCATGTTCCTTGAACTAGAGAAGACTGTCTAAGATACATGTGAACTCAATATCACATATTGACTCACATGAGAATGACCATGCATTTATCAGTCTCTCTTAGTAAGTGGCTAGGATATCAAACTCTTGTAGGAGGGAAAAATCATTTATACATCACTCACAATGATCCCCATGTGTCATAATACACCAAAGTACCACCTTTATGGTAACCCTCATTCAAGGTCATGGTGGATGATGTCAAAGCACATAGAATGCCATGTGATAAGTATAGTGATTTCAGAACTAAGAACCACAATAACCACTATCACTATGAGAGATGACTCTAACTACCAATCATGGTTTCCGTGTGTCACTCTCAACGTCAGTCTGTCTGATACACTATTCTGTAACAAGAGTCTATGTGTTTGGTTTATTATCACATATCATCACTAATGACACTCTATTTCCAACCAACACACACTCTAGTCTTATGTGTTATTGTTATCTATCAACTTCCATGGTAAAAATTGACTAGGGACATAACAAGAATGTGTACATATACTATTAACATTTGTATGATCTCAACATTCAAGTCCTCAACCTGTAGACATATGTCATCGAGTAACATCATTCTTTAAACATTTATTGTGTTACATCATTATCTCATTACTAAATAAAATTGAATAAATGGAATATTGCATTTATTATTAATCAAATCATTTACAAGATATTCCATTAAAATCATCAGATGATTGGATCTATGGGCATGCATACCAACAAGGCATTTATGGTGGGCTGTTGTGGCACTATCATCTCTATCTCTCATCTTCGTACCCTACAAGCCTATCTCTCCTCTTTCACACTTTTTAACTCTACTACCAATTACTCTACTAGTCTCTCAGGAAAATCTATGTAATGTTGCTATCATGTATCCCTAGGATTCTACTTTTCCCACCTCCTCAAAGTATCCAAAAAATCTAGAGATGGGCCACACCCCTCTAGGAGAGGCGTGGCATGGTAAGGTAGCTCAAGTGAGACTCCTTCACAAGGGGGGTTGATTGGTAATTGATATTATTATCAACCACTAAAATAATAGATGATAAAATCATGTATTACAGGTCCACAAGTTTCCCTCCATCTTCCTTGGTGTAACCAAATAAATCATGATCTACAGATAGAGAAATGGAAGTCATAATGAATTCCATTATAAATGGATTCTTACACTTGGACAAGACTATCTTCATGTGATCAATAATGAAAGACCCCAAATTAACATGCTTTCCCTATACGGTCCATTCGAACAAAAAAGATCATTCTTAGTACAAGTTCCCTGGTTCTCATAACATGCAAAGTTTGTATTTGCAAAGACCTTCTAAATGTATCTTAAAATTGGGTTATGATTCAACCTTGTCTTTATTTTACATAATATAAAGCTACTCTACCTAGTGAACCTCTTCCACATGGGTGCATAGTTCACATTAGTATCCTTGATTGTGCTCCCTAGATCAAGTAGGGCTGCTATCTTAGGGTTGGGAGCTAAAATGTTGTTGAGAAAGGAGATAGTTATGAGGCATGTCCCATTCCCCAATATGACACAGATGGCATAATGTTAGAATTTCTCCAAGGTGATAAAGAATTGTTGTGTGAGCTCAATATATGTCTATTGAACTGTGGTCAGTACATCAAACAATCCAACATCTTGCAAAAAATAGAAGATATTGAAGGCTTCCATTGTCTCATGGCAAGCATAGAGAGTGGAAATCACTCAAAGTGTCAGGAACTCTAGATGTTGTGGATTCTTCACCTAACTATTTCTCACATTTTGAACCTTCTCACGCTGTTCATTTTCCACTTCCTCATACGGTACATCTTGCATCTCTTCATCCTCATCATCAAGATGTAGCTGCCTTCAGGCTTGCGGTTGTGACGTGGCTGAAGAAGTAGAAGGCCAAGCTGCTGAAATGGACGGCTGAGCCAATGAAGGTGGTGGTGTTTCCATTAAAGAAGTCGATTTCCAATCTTCCACTGATCCTCCACTTGGTGGTTGAGTTGACCTCCACCATGGGATATACTGATGCACCCAAGTCAACTGCCATCATGGGGGGTATTTCATCATTGAAACCAGAGGCAGACGGTGGTGGCGGAGGAGCAAGAGACTTCACTTGGGATGAGGATGAGCTATTTTTGGGGCAAAGGGTGTAGGATATCACATTCTTCGTCTTCAACATGACTTCCTTTGCATTTTTCTTCATCTTAAGCAGATTCTGAGTGCAAGACTTGGAGAATTAGGTTGTTTTGAAGTTCTAGATAGTTGGGGTGAAATGTAGAGAAAAGGACTAATTTGGTGGTGGAGATGGTAGATAATTAGTAGGTGGAGGTAGTGCAGATGTGGGAATGATTGGGAGTTAATTGGGATAGGAAGGAGGAAGAAGCCAAAGGTGGGAGGTGTTGTATAGTGTCGCACAACCATTGAAGTGCACAGACATCTGTTCTTTTTCATGAAGAACTGAAATGAAAGTGTTGGAATAATTTTTGGGATGGTGACTTAAGTGACTGGACCCACAAGCAATATTACTATGCTATGTTCCCCTCTCCTATTAATTGGTCGGCTACATGGCCGTGCTGGGCCACACAACCTGTGGTGTCTATCTAGTCACATGATTGTGCTGCCATGCGCGACTCTTTTGGAAACTTTTATGGTTTCTTGAATTTTTTTGATTCTCCTGTGATATTGGGTGTCCCACCATAGCTGTGGTGGACACTGTAGCATGCCATTTCAACCTAAATTTCATCAAAACATCAAACCTTGAACCCAAATAATTTGTCATCAAATCTCTTCCACATTACAACTAATTTTCTCCATTTGATCACTCTTTTCACATGCACATTTCAAAACTAGACAAAATCTATTGAAAATTGGTGTGTGTGTTTTCATGGAAAGGTGTGAAAATAACAAAAAAAATCAAAAAATGAAAGGTTAGGTAAAAATTCCCCAAACTCAGTGGCTTGCCTCCCACTAGCGCTAAGTTTCATGCCTTCAACCGGGCTTCTTGTAGTTCTTTCAATTGATCAACCATTTGGGATCATCTTGAATCCACCACTCATCTAATAGATACATCTCTCATTTGCACCCAAAAGATGTTCCATGTACCATTGACCACAAAAGCTATCATGGGGTTTTCTATTCAGATCTCCTTCTTTCAAATAATCAGTCAGACTCTTCAAATGATCACACTCAATATCCTCCTCTGGGTCTCACAGGGTTGGGTTCTTGAGCATATTATTCTTTACCTTCATGTGCATGAAAGATACCTTCAATGTGCCACTACGCACATGTATCTTGACATCAAATGTAGTTAGGAATGGTCTCCCCAAGATTATTGGAATCTTCCTATCATTCAGGTCCATGTCAAGAACAATAAAATTCATTGGGAAAACTGCTTCCCTTTTCTTGACTATCATCAACAAAAATTCATCCACTCTTCCTCTAAGCACTTTGATGGAGTGGTCCTCCAATTAGAAAGTTCAATGAGCCGATTTCAACTATCCTAACCCCAACTCAACATAGACACTACATGGCATCAAATCACACTAGATCCCAAATAAAGTAAGGATTGGTGTATGCGATGTCTCCCTGTGTATCTAGGTATTAGTGGGGCTCCTGGGTCTTTCCTCTTTACAAGAAGTGAGAGTTGGATGATAGAGATCACTTCTTCAGTCAACTTGATTTTATTAGGCATCCTCCCTATTGAATTATTGTTTATAGTACACAGGCCCTTGAGAAACTTGGTACAAGATGGTATTTTATGGATAGCATCCAACAAATGGATATTCACCTTCACTTTCTAAAACATCTCTAGAATGTCAACATTGCATTTTTGCCTCCATTTTACTATAGGGAGCTCATCCAGTTCTTTGGGGAATGGAGGCTCACTTGCTTTTTCCTTCTTGCATCAACACAATTCTCTTGTGACATGCCATGAGGTGGACCACTAGGGATGGTAGAACTTGTAGAATGAGTGTGAGGTGGAACACTCGATATCACATACTCAACATGAGGTATCACTAGATCATCTTCAACTATGGGAATCATAGTATCACTACTTGGTCTCTCTGGCCTTGTTTCGTCAACATACCTTTATCTTGTGAGCTTCTCAATAGATCTTCCACTCTGTAGAACTATCACAACACTACCTTTCTCATGGTGGAGAGGAAGATCATGTTGTGGATGTGGAGGAGATGGAGGTAGCACTTGGTATTGGAATTGAGGTGAAGGAAAAAGTTGAGGTTGGTAAGTGAAGTGATGGGATGGTTGTGCTAATGGAGGTGGAGGAGGCATATAAGGGTTGGGATGGCCTTGGCAATGATAAATGAGCTGAACTTACATAGGAGGTGGAGTATAGAAAACTTGAAAAACACCCATTGGTGTACTTTATTCATTGAAATTCATTATGAGTTGAGAGGATAAAGTTTCCTTCCTCTTGAAAAGAAAGTATGTAAGAACGATACTCCACTTTATCCTCAACTCTTGTAACATTCATTTGTACATCATCAAAGCTTTTCAATAGAGAGAGAACTTCATCCTCAAATCTTGAGCGATATCTTGGACCTTGTGGTTCTGGGAAGCTATAAGGATGAGGTGCTTCACTTCTTTAACAAAAGACTCAATATAATTAATTGAGTGAAAAAAGAAGACCTTCCCACTTGGTTCTTCATCAAGCCATCGTTTCCCCAACAATCTTCATCATTTGCGGGCTTGAATAATTAGGAGCTGAAGGTGTCACACCAAAGGATCATTAACCATCATTAACCATTCTAGTAGTATGAATCCTTTAATTTTCCACCAATTTCTCAAATAAGGGTCATGTCTCCCCAGGTGGCTTAGCCATAAAATCTCCTCCACAATAAGAATGCATCGTATCTTGACTCATGGGAGAGAGAACAAAGTAGAAGGATTGCACAATCTGCTATAAAGGGATTTCATTGGGTGGATATTTTCTCAACATCTTTAGGAATCTCTCCCAAGCATGATGGAACTGTTCATTATCCATTTAACTGGAACACACTCACACACGCTGCATTTGTGTCAAACTTGCAATAGAATAAAATTTCTTCATAAAGCCATTCTTCATGTCACCCCAACTCATGATGTATGTTCTTCAATCATACCAATCTTTGAACTTATGTTTAAGGGAGAACGAGAACAAGGTCAACCTAATTGAGTCATCATTGGCTGTCGGCGTCCTAAAGGTAAAGCATACTTCAAGAAAAGAATCCAAGTGCTTCTAGGGGTTGTCACACTCCGATCCATAGAAGGTGGGAAGAAGACCAATAAGACCTAGAGGTATGGAGAATTTCTCCCCTAGAATTTGATCAACTCTACTTGCAATAGGTGATTTTTAGTTTATATGCATGAAGTACTCCTAGAGTGGCTTGTGAGGTGAATTTTGGACTTCCATTTTGTCTTACATGGGTTTCTTGTGACATGTTGGTGTGTTTCTCAATCACAGACAAGTAAACTTGAAAATGATGGTGCCAAAGGGGATTGTCACACCACAACTACTAGGTAGCTATGGCACTTCCTGTCCTCGACAATAGTGGTAGAAAGCTAGGTGCATTTCTCCCAACCCTGAGGTATGCATACCTAAATCAATTGAATTTGACTAGATGCACGCACCTTAAGGGATCAGAACACACTTGGGATCTGTTGAATTTATAAGGACCTACACTAGCACATCGACTTAGACTAATGCATTATACCCACAAGCACATGGAGTTGTGTTATAGTATAGACAAGTGGAAAGAACATGGTTGATCCACTGGGAGAAAAGGGGGAACTATAGATAGGTTAGTTTTTGGCTAGGTTCCTACTATGGAGTCTAGGGTTGAAGGTTTTGATGGTTGATTTGTTAAATACACTAATGGTGAAAAAGCAATTAAAGGAGAGAAAACAAGATCCAAACCTAAGTTAACCCTAGAAAGTTAATTCTAATGAGCAAGGAATGACAAGCTAAGCAAGAAAAGGAGCAAGATACACTAAGAAAAGCTAAGAGAAATCTACACCACACTAAGCTAGCGAACTAAGCACAAGAGAAAGTAAAGACCTAAACTAGAAAGAACTAGGTTAGAACAAGGTAATCATTTAAAGAGATGACTAAGCTAACACTACCTAAGTAATAAGGCAATTAGGGTTTTAAGGTAATAAAGGGAAATGTGTGCTTTTGGGGGATGCACTTATTAATTAGGTTAGGGGTGATAACACGTAAACATCATTATTTCATTTAGATTACCAAACCAAACAACAAACTAGAGGCTAATAAATTATCCTAAACTACTAACTTTTTTTTTGAGAATCCTAAACTACTAACTAACCATGGATAAGGTAGGGTGTGTATAGGGGAACTAGTCCCTAACACCTCCTACCTACCATTATGAGACTCAATTGGGTTAGGGTTTAGGTGGAATTCAATTACGTTCTGGTCAAGTCTAGGTTTCTAGTATAAGAATTCTTAGAGTAGTTAGCGACTAAGGGTAGTAATGTAAGGTGGAAGTGAGGTTTAAACCTCACATCACCCACATTCTAGCCTTGAGAAGGCTCCAAGCTAATTACAGTAAATGCTCATATACTAGCTTCTTAGATCTCTCACCTATGTGTAGGAGAATTGATTAACATGTAAGAAGGTGAATATCTAAATAGGGATCCGTTAATTAGACTTAGGAGCAATTCAGAAAATGAGCCACATATAAGCAATTTTCTTGGAACCTAGGTGATTTCAAGTAGAAACCATAATTCAATTCATGAAGAATGAGATAGAATTATAACATAATCATTAGCAAACGAAATCATAATATTTGCATATCATATTTCCCCAACATGGTGTTAAAGTAACAATTTGAGCTCCAAACGGCCCACTTAAGGGGCCTAGCTACTCATAGAATAAGAAAATACAGGAAGAAAGGAAGATGAATGAGTAGAGGAGTGAAAAGACATGATGAGATCGATGAAGACTCCTAATTCTCCACCTCATAGAAGAAACAACTCAAGCTTCTTCCTCCGAGGTGGGTAAATGGAATGGGTGTATGGAAGAAAGTGCCCAAAGCACTAGAAACTAGGGTTTTGGATGTGGAAATGGTGAAATTGAGGTGAAATGGAGTGGAATGGATGGAGGGAAAATTGGGGAGGCTAGAGTGGTTGTAGGGTAGCAAACCATTGTGCTAGATTTGCCACCAAAATATATATAGGTGGTGGGGAAGCACTACATTAACTGTGGGTAGAATGGGAAGTGTAATGCAAAACTATTGCTTGGGTAGTATGTAGCACACACGTGTTGAACAACACGAATGTCATGGGTGTGGGTCAGAATGCATGTGGTGGCATGGAATAGGTGGGTGAAAATGTGGAAAAATCATAGGTTGTTTATGGGGAAATGAACTGATGGTGACATGACCATAGTGCTCACCATGGTCATGGTGTGGCATGGGTAGCACGGATGTGTTGGTCACCACAGTTGTTTTGGATTGAAAGTCACTACCTGTTCTGACTGGAATGTCCATGTTGAACTCTATGCAACACGGTCATGCTACATGGCATGACTATTTTGGGTCATGATGGCACACTCATTCCATGTTGCATGGCCATGTTGTTGAATTGAATCTCCAATGCTTCAGTCTATGATTTTGAGTGAATCAATATGATCATTCTGGGGTACCACGACCATGCTACTCTTTTTAGCATTAATTTGAGCTTGTTCTTTCTTCATACGTGTACATCTTTTCTTAAATTATCCTTTGTCCACTAGGGGTAGGTCGAGGGATCCTTGGACTTCACTTTGGGACTCTCAAAAGGCAGAGAAACCCTAAGATCATTCCTTCTCTCTCTCTTCCATCCAAGCATGGTCCAAGTAACTGAAAAACATGCAAATAATGTCAATAAGCACATTTTACAAAAATATTCATATTGAGGGAAATAACATGCAATCTAACATGTATAGATGTGAATAAAATGTGAAAAAATACAAAAGATGGAGCCCTAAAATAGGGTTGCATAACAACCTGAACTTAAAATGTACTTGTCTTCAAGTATTCTCCAACTCCATCTCTCTAAATTTTTTCCACAATCAAGAAATGACAAATGCAATGCAAAGGATGAATATTGACTAAATGGGCTCAATAATGACTAGTTACATGCATTCCACCTCTTTGCTCTCCACTTTCACAAACCAATCATGGAAAGAGCACACAAACTTCAAATATAGGGCATAGAACACACAAGCTATCCATATGGCTTTCATGTAGCTCTAGATAGACCATTTTATGATGTCATTTGCCAACAATGATTAGGAGTGCTATTTCACTTTCATGCATTCGATGTTATGCTTCAAACCACACCAAGTAACCCATGTGGATGTGGAACAAGATTGAAGTGAGCTAGGTTTGATGATTTCTAGATCAATGGGTATGAAAATAGAAGAAATGATTGTGATAAGAGATTAGAGTGATATTACATACATCACTCATCTTATCTTTATTTATATGATATTATATAAGAACATCTTTTATTTTCTTTTTTATTTCTCTATTCTTTTGCCCTTGGTGTAGGTAGGGCATATGGTTGTGAGAGTGAAGCCATGAGATATAGAAATGGCCACCCAAAAAATTTGGAGGTGACTAAGGCTGAATATGTGAACTTTGGCATCTTTTAGTGGGGGCATAGGGGTAAGAAGATGATCAAAGAAAAGTTTGGTCAAAGAGGGGTCACTAATGTGGTTCTCCACACTAAATCTCCTACATGAAAACTATTCTAATACTTCATCAAATAGTATCACACAACATGAGTGAACAACATGAAATTTATACTTTCATAATACTATTCCATGGGCACTAAGCATTCATAGCTTGCTCAAATCACAATTCAACAAAACATTCATAAACATAAGAAAGGTGATGCATATGTAAAAAGTCAAGCATTGATACCATTTAGCAATAAACCATGATAATTCATTTGCTTTTATCAAGGGTCATCATTTTCAATCTAATAAGTAGAGATTGGGTCAAAATATGCCTTTTCAGTAGAACATTCTAAATTTGGGCAAAATTGGCCAAAAAAGGTGCCAAATTTCCCTGAATCACATTTAAGACTTCTTACGGAACAAAGAGAAAGAAACAAGAAAATACTAGCTATAAACATGCAAAAATTACAAAAATCTACATGATATGTAATGCATGGCAAAAAGAGAAAAAAATGAATATTACACAAATATGACAGAAAGTAAACTACATGGCATGCAAGTACGCAAACTAGGTAAAATATAATCTAGATAGAAGGAGCAACAAAACAAAAGTAAATGGCATGGTAAAATGCAAAATGAGTGAAAATAAGGGCTTTCCACCCTACCATCCCAAATATTTGAATCATGATGTCCTCAACATGACAGTAAAATATAGGATTGATAGGGTAGATGATCATGGATATTGTGGTGGCTCTGATGGTAATGCTCTCTATGGTGGAGGATACTATTAGTAATTGCCTTAGTAGTCTGCCTATGGAGGTGGGTAGGCATCCTGATATGAGGATTGCACCCCACCAATCTTCCCCCACTGGGGGTTTCTCTTAACCTAGGCATCCTAGAACCAATACATATGGTTGATCTCATGGTGCATCTAATGACGATCCAACCATAGTACATCTTGTGCCCTGAATATTCCCTCATTAGTTCTATCAATACCCTCCAGATGCGCCAGTATTGTCTACATGTCATAGGCATTCACTATAAGCTATTTTTGTTGTAGTGTCGCCTCTGCCTCCCATCTCCTCACCCTATGTGCCTCTCTCTCCTCTGTTTTCTTCATCCTCTCAGTAGCTTCTTGTGACCCTCCTAGTCCTTCAAGCAATATCTATGGCTTCTAGAACGTGTCTCAGGGTCCAGGGATGCTCCTCCTCCCATCTCCTCACTATATCCAAGAACTATGGAGTAGGTCCATACTCATCTAGGAGAGGTGCAATATGGTATAATTTCTCCAAAGAGACATCTATGTATGGGGGTTGACATGATATATGATTTTCTGATCGACAAGTGAAATCCTTGAAGAGAGGACAAGATGTTACAGGTCTACCAGCTTCCCCCTCTACCTTGGTGCATTCAGAAACATCATAACCCAGGGCAATGGGAATGGATGTTAGAATCCCCCCATAATTAAATAAATTCTTACTCATGGAGGGTACCATCCTCATATGATCAATCATTAAGGCACCCAATTTCACATGCTTACCGTTCTTTTCATCCAACCCAAGACACACAAATCCTTCTTTGTACAACTCCCCTGATTTTCATACCTGCCAAAAACAATGTTTGTGTGGACTTTCTAAACATATAGAAGGAATGGACTATGAAGAAAAATCATCTTTGACTTCCCCACTACAACATCCCTATGTTCGAAAAATGCCTTCAATGTGTTCATGTAACTAGCATTGGACTCTTAGTCTATCTTCCCATTATCTAAGAGGGATGCCATCTTTTCACTTGGAGCAAAAAAATTGTTCACATGGATGAGGTCATGACCCAACATTTATCTCTAATCATAACTCTAAAGGCGTCTTCACCATCATCATAGACCTCCTCTAATGTGGCAAATAACTGATGTGACAACTCAACATAGGTCTCCTGCACTTCTTTCAAGACCTCAAACTGGCCAATGGCTTCCATACCACCCTGATAATACTCAAAAAAATCCTAGAGCCTCCAGTGTTGCCTAGCATGCGTAACAGGTGGCTATCACCCTACGCGTCAAGAACTTTGGGTGCATTGGTTTCTTCATCTTAATGCTCCTCTCATGTTGTGAATTGGGTGCATCCTCATGATGTGCATCTTTCATAACTTCATCCTCATCATTCATAAGTAGCCACCTTCGTGCTTGCGGCTCGGGTTGCAGTGTTGTGGAGGTCAAAGGTCGTGTTGAGGTCAATGGATGAGCTACTGAAGTAGAGGGATGAGGTGGTAAAGGTGGTGGTTCTTCCCTACTAGAAACCAACTTTCAGGCTACTATCCGACCTCCACTAGGAAATCTAATGGATTCCTCCATCATAGGATCAACCAACGCCACCATATGAGGTGATTCTTCATGTGAATCAAAGGCTACCAGTGGCGTAGTGGAGGAACTTGAGATGACGTCAGGGTTGAAGATGTTCCATTCTTAGGTCTGCATTGGTAGGAGAGAACCCCCTTAGTCTTGGACACCACTTGCTTGGTAATTCTCTTCAGCTTGGACGGATTTGGGTGGAGAGAAGTGAGAAATTTAGTTTTCTTTGAAGAACTGAACTATTTGGTGGAATGGAGAGAACAAAGATGATTTGATGCTGGAAAAGGGGTGGAAATGGTATATGGAGTAGGGGAAACGGGGGAGAAGTGATTGGGGGGTATTGGAGGTGATTTGGTGGAGGATCAGAGGTTGGAGGAGGGCTGCAAGTTGCTCCATGACCACTGGTTTGTGAGCATGATTGTGCTATTTGTGGGGGTGTGAAATAACCAAGTGACTAGAGTGGCTGGGTTTCATTACTTACGTGGTGGAGTCGGGACACAACACAAGTTGGTGTGCTTGTCACACAGCCGTTATGCGTGACACTCCCATTCTACGCTGAAAGTCACACAACTATGCTATCTTGCAGGACCGTTCTGGACTCGAGATTGTTTTCTTAATTTTCTTTGATTCTCCTATTGAATTGAGTATACCACCATGACCATTCCATGGTATACTAGTTGTGGTGAGTACTGTGGAAGATCATTTCAACTTGAAATTCATCAAAACACCAATTCTTTGCTCAAAGGTGAATTTTCATGAATCCTTGTCTAAATTTCATCCAATTTTACTAATTTCACCTCAGATTTCTCCCGTAGATCTTGAAACTAAACAAAAATTGTTAAAAAAGTGTGTGTGTTTCTTGGAAAAGTGTAAAATTAATCAAAATGCATCAAAAATGAAATGTTGGGTGAAAAATTCCTCAAACCTAGGTGGGTTGCCTCCCACAAGCACTAAATTTCGAGACTTCAGCCATGCTTTTTGATTCTTGCATCATTCATCCATTTGGAATTCTTGGGTGTCCACTCATGCAATAAATGCATCTCTCACTTGCATTCAACCTATGTTCCTCATCCCTTTGATTGCAAAATCTATCATCTAGTCTTTCATCTGGATCCCCTTATTTCAAATAACTAGTCAAACTCTTGAAGAGACCATGTCCAACATTCTCATCATAGGTTTGCTGGTTTGGGGTCTTGTACATGTTGATCTTTATCTTGATGTCCATGAAAGAGATCTTCATTGTGCCACTACACACATGCATCTCGACATCAGTTATAGATAGGAATGGACTTCCCAATATGATGGCAATCTTCCTATCCAACAGCTCCATGTCAAGAACAATGAAATTATCTAACAATACTGCTCCTCTTTCCTTTTCTATCATCACCAAAACACCATCCACTCTTCCTTTGTGCACTTTGATTGAGTGATCTGCCAATTGGAGAGTGCAATGAGCCGGTTTCTACTTGCCTAACCCCAAATCCATATAGACACTATATTGGCATCAAATTCACACTAGATCCCAAATGAAGTAGGGATTTTCCTATGTGATGTCCTCCTATGTATCTAGGTATGGGTGGGCCTCCTGGGTCTTTCCTCTTCACTGGAAGTGAATGTTGGATGATAGAGCTCAGTTGTTTGGTAAACTTGACTCTTTTGTATGCTCCCTGTTAACCTTCTCTTCACCTTACATAGGTTCATAAGAACCTTGGCATATGATGGAATCTGCTTGATAGCATCCATCAATGGAATGTTCACCATAACTTGGTGAAACACATCTAGAATGTCGACACTGTGCTTTTTCCTCCTTTTTACTTTCGGGGGCTCATCAAATCCATCAAGGAAAGGTGGTTCACTTGCTTTTACAGTACTTGAATCAGCATGATTTCCTTGTGGCCTGCAAAAAGGTGGAATGCTAGGTATGGTAGAATGTGCATAAGGAATGTGAGGTGGAACACACTGTATCAAATTCTAAATAGGAGGTGTCATAGAGTCATCTTTGCCAATCTCAAGTACAATATCACCACTTGGCTTCCTTCACTTTTCTTTATCAACCTTTCTTTGACTTGCGGGCTGCTCAAGAGATTTCCCACTCCTTAGAATTGCCACAATACTACCTTGCTCGTGGTGGAGAGAGGGAGCATGTTGTGGCCGTGGAGGAGGTGGCGGTGGCACTTGGTATTGAAATTGAGTGGGAGGGGAGGATTGAGGTTGGAAGGTGAATTGGTGGGAAAGTTGTTGTGATGGAGGGGGAGGAGGTGTATAAGGCTTTGGATGGCCTTTGAAGTGGTACGTGGGTTGCACTTGGATTGGAGGTAGACTATAGAGAACTTGAGTGGAATACATGGGTCCACTTTCTTCATTAAAACTTATTATGGACTTTGAAAAGAAGTTTTCCTCTTAGAGAGCAAGTATGGGAGATAGTTGCTCTATCCTTTCCTCAAGGTTTGTAACATTCTTTTAGACATTATCAAAGCTTTTCAATATAGGTAGAACCTCTTCGTCGAACCTTGAGCTATATCTTGGACTTTGTTGTTCCAAGTAGATGTAGGAGTGAGGTGCCTTCATTTCTTCACCAAAGTACTCAACAAGGTTAACCGAGTGACGTGGAACACTTTCCACTTGATTCTTCATAAATCTCACCATGTCCCCAAGAATCTTCATCACTTGTGGTCTTGAATCACTAGAAGTTGAAGGCTAAACACCAAAAGATCAGTCACCATCATTAGTCATGCTAGAAGCTCAAATCCTTGAGTTTTTTGCCAATTGCTCAAACAAGAGCCATGTGTCCTCATGTGTCTTAGACATAAAATATCCTTCACAAGAAGAATCCACTATAGCTTGACTCATGAGAGAGAGATCCAAGTAGAAGGACTAAAATAGTTGTCACAAAGGTATTTCATGGTGTGGACACTCTCTCAACATCTTTTGGAATCTCTCCCAAGCATCATGGAACCACTCATTTCCCATTTGCCTGAAACTCACTATGGCATGCCACATTTGTGACAAACTTTCAATGAAGTAGAATTTTCTCAAGAAGGCATTCTTCATCTCTTCCCAACTCAAGATATCCATTCTTGAATCATACCAATAATTGGCTTTGCCTTTGAGGGATAAAGAGAACAAGGTCAACCTCATTGTGTCATCACTGGCCATCAGCATCCTGAAGGTTGAACATACTTCAAGAAAAGAGTCCAAGTGCTTATAGGGTTCTCACTGTCTGAGCTATAGAAGGTGGGAAATAGCCCAAGATGACCTGGAGGGATAGACAATTTCTCCATGGAATTTGATCAACTCTTCTTCCAATTGGAGAACTGTAGTTACTTGGCATGAAGTACTCAAGATGTTGTTTTTGAGGTGCATTTTGGCCTTCCATCTTGTCTTCCCGGCATGGCATGTGACATGCACAAGGCACAAACAAATAAAAGAAAACAAGTTAGCAAACCAATATGCACAAAGAATGCAAAGAATAAACAAAAAACAATAGCAATGATGAGGGCAGTAGGAAAAGATCAAAGAAAACTAATTAGCTAGGCTAAGTGCCTTTCTCCTTGAAAAACGAACCAGAAAGCTTGGTGTCTTTCTCAAACACAGACAAGTAAATTGGAAAATGATGGCACTAAAGGGGAGAGTCAACATCACAATTACTAGGTAGCAATGGGGATTTTAGTTCCCAGTAATGGCTCTAGAAATCTTGGTGCGTTTCTCCCAACCCTGAGGTACACACACCTAAATAAATTGAATTTGATTAGATGTGCACACCTCAAGGGCTCAGAACACACTTGGGATATTTCAACTTTATAAGGACCTACACTCACACACCTACTTAGAATAACACACTATACCTGTAAGCACACGGAGTTGTGTTATAGTATAGACAAGTGGCAAGAATAGGGTCAATCCATAGGGAGAAAAGGGAGTATTAGAGCTAGGTTCCTACTATAGAGTCTAGTGTGGAAGGGTTTTATGGTTGATTTTTTGATTACACTAATGATCGATAAGCAACTAATGGAGAAAAAACATGATCCAAACCTAAGTTAACCCTAGATAATTATTGAACAAAAAATGCAAAGCTAAGCAAGAAAAGGAGCAAGCTACAACAAAACAAGCAAACATAATTATTCATGACATTAATCTAGTGAACTAAGAACAAGAGCAATTAAATACCTAAACTAGAAAGAACTAGGTAAGAATAAGGAAATGAACTAACTAAGCAAGTAAAGATCAAACTAAGCTAATACTATCTAAGCAAGCAGACAATTAGGGTTTTAATGCAATAAAGGGAAATGTGGGCTATTTGGGTGTTTCACTTATCAATTAGGCTGGAGTGATAACATGAAACATCATTCTTTCATTTTGATTTTGAAACCAAACAACAAGCTAAAGGCTAATCAATTGTCCTAAACAACTAACTGGCCATGGATAAGATAGGGTGTGTATAGAGGAACTAGTCCATATGACCTCCTACCTACCCTTACGAGGCTCAATTGGGTTAGGGTTTAGGTGGAATTTAATTAGGGTCTAGTAAATTATAGGTTTCTAGGATAGAATTTCTTAGGGTAACTAGGTGCCGAGGGTAGAGATATAAGGTGGAAGTGAGGTTTTAGACCTCACATCACCCACATTATAGCCTCGAGAAGGTTCCAATCTAATTACAAAAAATGCTCCTATACTAGCTACTTAGACCTCTCACCTAGGTGTAGTAGAATTGATTAAAATGTATCAAGGTGAATTTCTAACTAGGGATCCATCAATTGGACTTAGGAGAAATATGCCAAAAGAGCCACATATAAGTAATTTTCCTAGAATCTAGGTGAATTCAGGTGCAAACCACAAAGAAATTCAATAGGAATGAGATAGGAATAAAACATAATCATTAGCAAACTAAATAATTATCTTTACATATCATTTACCACAACCATGCACTACTATAGATATCATATACTACATCAGTTCTTTTTTCAAGAAAAACTGGGTAGTATCTATAACGTCGGTTATAAGTAAGCAAACGCCATAAATTGACTAGCTGAAAAGACACATGTTGCACTTTTTTGGTCGTTGGTCTTGTATCATAGAAATTGATGCTTTATATCACCCATAAAAATAGAATTTCATGCAAAATTTTGTAGAAATTTCATTTGCCTCCAAAAAGCCTATATCATCAGTTCTTTTAAACATAACTGATAGGACAAAAAGGTACTCACACCATCTCTCCCATGAGAAACAATTGGTTGTTTCTCTTCGGTTTTTTCATAGAGGTTGACGTGAAAGATATTCGCGCCATGTGTCCCGAAATTTTTTTCCCAACTCCACTTGAGGTTTATCGTCAGTTACACTTACCATAACCAATTGAGTATGTGTCGTTGGGTTGCGAGATTCGACATCAGATTTTCAGTTGCAACTGCTGAGTTTTTTTTGTTTTTTGCACCTGTTCTTCATCTTCAGCCGACAACCTACATCCTAGAGCATCATTTTTCTCCCTCTACAATTGCTACCACCACCTCCGACACCCTGTACTCTATTACTCACCCCTGTTGACGAGTCCAGCATGTCCTCCAGCAGCTGCTGCAACTACTGCTCCTGCTCCATCCATAGCTGCTACTACTCCTCCTCCATCTCTCTATCGACGCCGCTCCTCCTCCATCTATTGGTCCTCCTCACCGCTTCTCCTACACTCCTCTACTAAGGTCTCTTATCCTCCTTTCCACTTCTTGGTTCCCTCCTTGTCACCGCTACTGTTGCTCTCTCTTCTATTCAGTGTGGTAGGTTTTTTCTACTTTTTCTTGCATTTGTAGATTTCTTTTTATTCCTTTTATTATTCATGACAACTTCATGGATCACACAATCATTATGATGGCAACACATCTACAAATTTCTGTCCTATCAACTATTAAATTCCCAAATTAATGTTTTGTATCTATAATGATGTGATTATTCAAATTAGGAGATAATGTGGATAATATGTGTGTGAGACCCCTGACCTTGCTTAAAGTATTGAGCAAGCTTAATTATCATAATTGAATTCTTATAACCCTAATATATCCTTAATATATGTTTTAAAATCATAAGACAAGCTTAAGTTTCAAGTTTGGTCCACTTTGGACACTGTTTGAGCAAGTTATGCAATTTTATGCACATTTTGGAGTTTTCTGCTATTTACCCAATTGAGAGGTTTTATTTGCAATTTATCACTTGAATTATGTTCCTTGGATATTATCTCATAATTTTTGAGCTTTTTGTGCCATGGGGCACCTATGTAATCCTTGGTTTGAAGGTGTTTTCTCCAAGGGTGTTTTAGGGTTTACCCCTTCACGGATGAGCTACTTTTAGTAGCTATCAACTAATGAATTATTTGATTGGCTTGGAAATTCGGCAAAGGAAAGCTAAGAAGGTCTATATGGACGGTGGGGGAGCTTCTTGTTTGTATTCTTGTATATTCTTAATAGTTTAAGGCCATAGACACATGGGGAAGCTACTTTTACACCTCATGCTTGCTTCCATCCTTATCCAAGGGCTATATTTACCTCTTCCTTGCCCCAAGTACGAAAATTTGCTTGCTTTCTCTCTCCTATAACCTGTATAAATGACTCCACTCTATTTTTCTGTGGAACCAAGTGCTCTAAGGTAGAATACAACCTCTTTTTGGAGAAGAGGGTCTCCTAGAGCTCCGACTAGCCCTACCTAGGGTTTCCAAGGTCATCTACTAGGGATTTCGACCAAGGAAAGTTATTTTCTTCCTTCCTTATCCATTTGTCTTGCTATTATCCTTCCTTAGACCTTCCTCCAGGTCGGAACCTTTGTGACCAATTTGACCAATTTGAGCTAGGTGATCATGTTTTCCTGAAGATCGACCAATTCGAGCCATTACAAAGAACAAAGGAAAACTCAGCCCTAGATATGTGGGTCCTTTTGAAATTTTGGATCATATTGGGGAATGTTCTTACAGGTTGGCTCTACCTCCACAATATAGCATGATGCACAATGTCTTTCATGTGTCGAACCTAAAGCGGTATGTCAAAGACCCTAGCCATGTCCTCAATCATGAACCAATTGAATTAAAGGACACCCTTGTGTACCAAGAAACTCCAGTCAAGATACTTGATACTCACACCAATGAACTCAGAAATAAGAAGATCAATATGTTTAAGGTGTTGTGGAAGCACCATGGGATGATGATGCTACTTGGGAATTGAAGTCAGACATGGAGGAACGTTTTCCTGACCTCTTTAGGGAAGTTTGAATTTTGGGGACAAAATTCCTTATAAGGAGGGGAGGATGTGACAATGTTAGTTTTTCCATTATTTAATTTATATTTTCACCTTTATAATGATCATACATAATCCCTTTTGGCTCTTTGATCAATATAGATACCCAAAATCAAATTATTTTGTACTCTATTATTTTCATGCACTCTTGGGCACCTTATTTAGCTTAACACACCTGTTTGTTCAAATACTTGAGTTTGACTAGTTCACTTTATATTTTGGTCTTCAAACTTGTACATTTTATTCTACACTTCATTTTGAAGATATGATACAAATTTGAGATCATTTGGACCTTTCCATGATTTTATACGATTTTTCTAAGTTTCTAACTTGTTCCTAGTTTTTTAGCCTTTTCCTAGTTTTTTTAGCTTGTTTCCACCTTTTTCCTCCTTTTCCCTTGTTGGGCCCAGCCCATCCTGTGCTTGGGCACCACTGGGCAAGGCGGATCGACCCAACAGCCTTCGATCTCAATCCAACGGTGCTGGGGTCATTCCCTACCTTGCTCCCATTATGGCAGGTCCATGGTGGACAAGCCACCATGGCTCCCAACCCCGATCGAGCAACCATGATCTGTTGCGCCTGGTGACTCAACCAAAGAGTCCACACCCCTCTCTCGAACCTTCCGCATAACTTGGTAGTGCGAGATCGCGTTTGGAGGCCTAGAGATCAAGCCACCTCCACAGGGTGTGCCGCCCTCTCCTTAACCCTAACCCTAGCCCCCAAGCATCTATATAAGACCCCCTTTGAGGTCGGCCAGCCACCATGAAGATGAGCGGCACTCTATATCTTCGCGCCGAGCCCTCCCTCTCTTGCTCCCTTCTTCTCCGGCCACCGCACTGCCGTGGAGCAACCCTGCTCGTGGGCGGGTGCTAGTGTTGGGGCGAGCAACAGCTGCCCTAGGATTTGGAGTCCACGTACGCTGGTCCTCATGCATCCCCGCGCGAGCCCCTCTTCTTTTTCTTCCCCGTAAGCACATGCCTGGGAGTGCGGATCCTCCCTGCCACTGATCTACTTCGTGGGTCAACGGTTGACCAAGGATCGACGACCCTCCCTTTTTCGGTATTTTTCCCTCTCTGCCCAAAATTCCAGAAAATAGCCTAAACTTGCAAAAATGCTATCTTGAGATTCCTAGCTACAAATATATCGAATGTATAGTCCATTTTCATCAGAAAAATTAGCCTGATTTTATAAAAATCATTTAAGAACCTGTTTCATATCTTTGTTCTCTATTTTGATGCAAATACCTTTGAATAACCCTCTTGACCATAAAATGAACAACTTTCTTGAATTTATGATCCTAATCTAGTTCATGATCAAACATGCAATCGTACTCTGATGCTTAGTTTCAAACCTATCATTATGATCTAGAAACTTGATTAATGGCTTGGATGTTGATGATATAATTAGGGTTAACTAATATGATTCCTAAAAAGCACCCAAATGGATCATTCATTCTTGATATATGCTTGATGCTTGATTAAATGTTGAAATATTGATATAATGGATGATCTACCCTAGGGATGTAATAGGAATGCAAAACCCTAATCTTGCATACATGTTTCTTGCATAATATGATCTTGACCCTCAAATCTATATCTTGTTTAATCTAGGATCTACTTGAGACCTTGACCTTTCACTCTTGGACCTTTACTCGATTAGCACTAAAAAAGGTACGCTATTATACTACTCATCCTTGGTTGTATGATGATACTTTTAGGTATCTCTTGAATTATGCTTGGCTAGTTATTTGGATGAACTATTGTTCCCTATGAATAGTCTTCCATTTTTATTCTATATTATATTTTGAAAAACATGAAACCCTAAATCACAATACCCATTATGACTGCCCGTATATTGATGTTGATAATGATGTTGGAAAAGTTGATAATGTTGATATTGAATATAAGAAAAAATCCCTTATTGGAAGGTGGGATTTTGCACTTCGATCTCCTATCTCATATGGTGAGAAGGAGCTTGGTGACCTCCCCATCGCGTTGGGGTAGTCAAGTCACCTAAACTAATATAAGCATGCTTCTTGAATTACAACATAATGGGAAATTCGTAATAAAATTCGTGTTGAATAACATTTTGGTTTTTGGAAGATTGTTCGATAATGTTTTGAAACATAAGTACTACCAAGCATTCTAGTTTTCTTATAAACTTCTTTACTTGTGTTTATATAGCGTACCGTGCAATTGCATTGACTTTTTGTCTTGATTTTCTCGATTTTAGGTAATGCAAGGAACTAGATTCATCTACTCTTTTATCCACTGCAATAAAGACTGCTACATCACTTATGGACTCTACATGGGAGCTAATTGTAAAAGGGATGTAGTTGTAGGCTAGTTCTTATCTTTTTCTCTTTCCTATTGCCTACGAGCCTATGTACTAAACTTTTTGGTTCATTTAATAAAGAAGGATGTTATTTCATTTTTGCATATTATCTTTGTGTGATTTTCAGGCCACTCAGGGACGGGCACTCTCATCCCTCTAACACTGCCCTTTTGGACAGTGGGATTGGGATTAGGGTAAGAATGGATTCGTGACAACCTTGTTGTTCCATGCTAAGGGTTTGCTCATTTGATGAAGAAAGGTGCTAGATGGACGAGATCATAGCTTATGCTTGGACTTCCTACCCTACCTACTCGTGTTTTCTTCTATTTGGGAGTGTATATTCTAATTAGAGGCAAGTTTTATAACTTGATCCACGTTTATTTCATACCATAAGCTTGCTAGCTCATGTTCTTGCTTTTAAATGATGATCCATGCACTAAAAAGCTATGCTTGACATTAATCTGATTTCAATTCTAGATGAACCTTTGATCATGTGTAAGTTATTATTAAGGTATAATATGACTTGGATCAGGTTGGTTTGACAACCTATGGTTCTAAGCACCTATCAACCAATGGTAAATTTTAGGGTTTAAAGCTGATTTCTTCTATAAACACATGATTCAATGGTGTACCATTGCAACAACCCTATGGTGTTGTCTTCATGACAATTGATGGTGGTAACCAAGGGTGTCAACTGACGTTCACCCCTTAGGTCATGTTTTGGCCAAATTATAAGCCTAGTAATTAACAACTACGTACCCTAATGATGCTATCAATCAATGGTGATATTAGTTTGATATTTGATGTTGATTAATGAATATAGAGCTGATCTAACAACCTATGATGACTTAATGGTCACTAATGATGGTGTATCAGGTATCAAAAACCTATGGTGAGTTAATCATATAGTTGTAGCATCAATTAAGCCTTAAAACAATGGTTTCTTGGGCCACTTGATGCAATGGTCGGACCTATACTGTAATTGATGGTTTTAACATATGAACTTGATCCAATGGTCAAGATCTAATGTTTATTCCTCCAATAAAGTGGAATGATGGATAATGTAATATGTTGATCCTAATAATGTGATTTATATGGTTTCCTTTATATGATCAACTTAAGGAGCTTACTTGTGGACAATGGATGGCTTGTTTTGAATGAATAGTCAATTGTGGGTTTTACCCTACTCTCAACAGAACCCTTATTGTTGTTAACCAAATGATGTCTAGGGTTAAATGGTGACTTTTATAGATCATAACTCAATAACATCATAGATGATTCATTAAAGGTGTTTACTTATGTAAACAACCAATGGTCTTACCTTTTAAACATCCAATGGTTTTGGGTGACATTGTGGTCTGGTGATATGGGTTGAATGATGATGGAACAAATGGAGGGTTACCCTTAATGAGGTAGTTTTACCTATTCAATCATATGAATAGAAGTAATCATAACCATATTGTGTTGATATGTAACCCTAATGAGGTATAGATTGTTAAACCCAGTTTTACTATAACTAAATGATGGTAATTGGGTATGAATAGTCCTTGAATGACTAATACAATCATGGATTACTCTCTTATTGTTTTTGAAACCTTAGTATGCTATAACCGGATGGTTACACCTTGATTTATGTGTGGGTTCATAATTGAGAATAGTATGGAATGTGATGGTGATGCTTCACCTTATGCATCCATGATCCAATGGGGACGTCGTGAGTTAGGGTTTGGGTATAAGTGCTGATTAGTAACATTGATATAATTTGTCATGTTGAACCTAACTCTAATGCAAATAGATAAAGATGAGTATTCATGTTTAACATTGTTATATGATGGAATGATGGTGGAATATCCTCCTTGATATGATCACAACCTTAATATGTTAATTGGTGGTTATCATAGCCACATGGTTGATACTTTCTTATGTTAAACATGTGCATTATGAATATTATGAGGGTTAATCATATCTAGATTCCTTGCATGTTGATGTAATAAAGGAATGTTCTTAATGTTAATATAACCCTTCTATGATTGTTTATGAATATCTCCTAGCTCATTAATGCAATGTTGTGTTGATCTAATGTATTATATGTAAGTGATGTTGTTGAGCCTTGTTATAAGGCATGCAAAGATAATGATGATCTTGCAGGGAATAGTATGATGGTCTTAATGACCTTTGGGTATTGTTGAGCACTAAATGAGGCACAGTCCTCTTGTGGTTATAAGGGTTGATACCATGTGATATTGTGAAAAGGATTTATATCCTGTGATAGTATGATGGTCTTAATGACCTTTGGGCATGGTTGAGCCCTGAATGAGGCGTAATCCTCTTGTGTTGATAAGGGTTGATACACTGTGATATTGTGAAAAGAATTTATATCTTGTGATAGTATGATGACTAGTGTAGCCTCATGAATGGCAAGTGAATAGTACCATGTGATGATGAGATGAGAAATTATTTTTCACACATTTTATATCTTTTGAAGTTGTGATATTTATATGCTTGCTAGAAGTGAATTAGGGTTTGTATGTCCACTTGTTTGATGCAGCCTTAATTCACCCAATTGGAATAACTAATCAAGTGAAATTCTAATCATGTAGTGCCCTGTGCCATAAATCCATCTGAGTGTCAGAACTTTCCAGATGGTGAAACGAGTATTCCCAAGGGAAACTCGAAGCGCATTTTGATGAGTATGCGGGGTGCTTGTCATCTTGAATTCAAATATTTAGGGAGGATGACTGCAGTCATACCTAGATCTCAGTTCGACAACTGTTGCGGTCGTATCTCAATGATTATATATGTGATGAGATTGGAGGACAACTTCGGTTGTACCTCGGATGGTAGGGTATGTGGACCCATCTCCTTCAACTAGTATTGTGACATGTACTAAGGACAGACTAGGTTGTTAGCAGCTTGTCCTTATGTGTCATTGTGGCGGACCCGTACTGACCGGGGGCGGAGAAGATCTTAGGAGTGCATCTCTTCCTAGACCTTGTATGGCATTGATTTCGACTTAGCAGTGGTCAGTTGGATTTGGAGTGGTATCCTCAAATTCCTCAGGGTGTAATAAATGATGTAATACATCCGTGTAGCATATTTGTTTAGGGTTATACACGACATTTCACATTGGATGATAACCCTTGTTTGTTATCTTTACATAAATATGATGCTTAGTGTAATTAAGAGATAGTAGATATACTTAGGTTGTGGATATTCGTAATATTGTAGATGTGTAGATACAATATCTATGCTTGTGTTGATAACTATACTGCTACTACTGATTATAATCATGATGCTAGCTATCTCATGTTGTTAGTTATGTTTAGCATGCTAGCCATGCCTTTGTAGCTAGAGATGCATATACACCTAATCATGCTTATCCAGATAGTTGTGCTTATATTGTTAGCTCTTCTTATGAGGTTGATATGTTCAACCAATTAGACATCCTGATGTTGTTGGCTATGCTATGTTACTAGACTTGCTCATGATGCTAGATATGCATATGCTACTGAATTGCTTATATTGTCAACAAGATAAAGGATGATAGTCTCGCTAATGATGATAGTTATTATCTTCTCCTTTATGTATTTTGTTAATCATAAGTATTACTAAGCTTATTTGTTAAATTTGATTAAAATTCTTAACTATTTAATTACTTAAAAATTTTGTAATAAATAAACATTGTAGGAAGTTATATCTCTTGTTGGAACATGGGTCTCGCCCTTATGGTTCACCATATTTTTTTAGGTAATCGGAAGTGACGAAAACAAATATGTGGCAGAAAAGAGGAGCTATAGTAGTGAATCTTTGGTTGATTATATGTCTAGTGTGTCCTAGAGTCATCCCTATACTCTCAGGTCCGGGTAGGAAAAGTTTCTATATGGTGTTTGAAATGAATCAGGCTTTTATCAACATATTAATGCTTGTTTGTGTGGCATATACAAATATTGTTCTCCTGTGTATATATGTTGTGGCTAAAGAGATAGAACAATTTGTATCAAATTCTTGGCATAGTATGGATAAAAGAAAGATGTTGGGTTCTTATGCAAATGTTTTTGAGCAGGTGCTGAAGTTGAAATTTGTTTTAATTTACCCATATTTTGGGTATGTGGTTAATTGGTGATTGATTGTGTTTTATGTTTTGAGTAATCTCATTTAGAGTAAGAGGGTCTCACAATATGAATTGTATGGTTGTATTGAAAATGCATATATGTAACTATATATTTGAATATAATTGATAATTGTGTGTAAATACTAATATGATGTTGGCATATATTTAATTAAATTTTGATAAATTGTATGATTGTGATGAAAATGCATGTATGTATCTATGTATTTAACTAGAATTGAAATTTATTTGTAAACACTAATATGTCATTTTATTAGATTTAATTAGATTGTGATGAAATTTATTTGAAAACCCTAAATCCATATTTGAGATATCTGATTAAAAGATTCTGAAACTAATTTCTAAACCGCTTCTTTGGCCTAGAAACTCGTCTGAGATTTACTCATTAGGAGTAAACCTTGGATAGTCCCCTATTTTTCACTATTATTGAGCACTTGATATCACTTATGATGTAAGTGTATAATGTTTGTTCGATTTCAATATGTTTCAACAACATTTCCCCTTTGTTCTCTGGATACATATGCAGGTGAATATTTGCCCATCTACATTGGTGTACTTGGAGAACCACGGGGAAATATTGCCAAAATTTATTGAAATCAAACATGCATTATACACTTATGAGTGGGATGAAGTGATCAATAATGGGATAGGTGGTACAAATTCATGAATGTGAATATGACTAGATGATTAAGGGTCAATTATTTAAATATGTCTTTTTTCTTGAAATTAACTTACTAGCTAGAACTTGATGAGCTACTCGTCTCCCATCTAGTCATATATGAATGATCGATCATTGACTAAACCAAATAACTACACTACAAAGTTTATTAATGGTCTCAATAAGTTTGTAAGATTTGCAGAGGAACATTGAAAACAACTTAGAGATGGGTTCTATTTCCCTCGTAGGAATTGTATCAACAACCTGAAAGTCGACATTGTTGACATGATCAAAGATCATGTCATGTGAAATGGGATTGTCGAGAGCTATAGAATATGATACTAGCATGGAGAGATTCCTACTATAAGATCACAAGATGTTGGTAGTGGTAGCTATCTCTGATTCAGCCCCATTTTAGGGCTGAATCATATGCATACTTTTGTAAAATGCACTTATGGACATTATTTGCATGTTTTTTAGGCATTTGGACCACGCTTGATGGAAGAGAGAGAGAAGGAGTGATCCTAGGGTTTCTCTACCCTTGGAGAGATCCATAGTAAAGCCCGATACTCCCTCAACCTACCCCTAGTGGCCAAAGATCCATTGAAGCAAAGATGTCCAAGAAAATCCAAAGAAGAAAGTCAAAGTGTTGATAGTCTTATCAACTGGGAAAACATCATAGAATGTCTTATCCCTGTCGTGTCAATAAATGAGCATCTTGTTCCTTTGAGTTAGTCCACAGTGATGTTTGGGGTCTTGTAAAGACCAATAGTTATAATGGTTTTCGCTATTTTATTTCCTTTTTGGATGATTTTTCTCACATGACATGTATTTATTTGTTAAAGAGTTGAGAGTCTTGTGTTATCCATTGTCAAGCATTTTCATCAAAAAATTAAAGTTCAATTTGATTGCAATATCAATATTCTTCATTCTGATAAAGCCTTGGAGTATGTTCAAAGTGCTACGGTTGATTTTTGTAGCTCCGTTGGGTTGATTCATCATACATCTTTTCCTCACACTCCTCAATAAAATGGGGTAGATGAGCGTAAAAATTGTCATCTTCTTGATATTACCAGGACTATTATGTTTCAATCCAATGTCCCTAAGAGGTTCTGGTCTGATGCTTTATTACTACTTGTTTCTTGATCAACAGAAAACCCTCTTTGGTGCTTCAAGGACATACTCCATTTTTTGTCTTACGTCCAAAGGATCAGCCTTTCCTTGTTCCTATCAGAGTGTTTGGTTGTACTTCATTTGTCCACAATTTTGATCCTAAGGCTGATAAGTTATCCCCTAGGTCTATTAAGACTCTTTTTCTTGGGTACTCCAACACTAGCAATGGATACAAGTGTTATTGTCCCAGTCTACGTCGTATGTTTGTGTCTCGGGATGTAACTTTCCATGAATCCACACCATATTTCTCGAGTGTTCCCAGTAAGGGGGAGCAATTGTGTGAAAGTGAGAGAGTGCCACCATTAGACATCGGTGAGAGAGCGCCACCTATCATTCCTTACTATACTATAATTCAGGAAGAGTAGCAAACAGGTGATACATTAATTCAACAATATCAACATGTTTATAGAAGACGAGGTAGGATGGATCTAGAGGAGGTAGCGACTCCAGTCTCTAAGCCTTCTCCATCTTCCTCTACTCAAGAGATTTCTGTAGAGCCATCTGACCTTGATGTTCCCATTGTTGTTCGCAAAGGTACTCGTTCTTGTACTATTCGACATCCTATTGAAAATGTGTGTTGTTTGTCAAAATTATCCAAGCAGGCCCAATCATTTGCTCTTGGGATCGATTCTGTGGTCATTCCAAGAACTCATCTTGATGCTATGAAAGATATTGGCTGGAAACATGCAATGCATATGGAAATGTCTTCTCTTCTACAAAACAAAACATGAATGTTGTGGGCTGCAGATGGGTATTCATAGTAAAACATAATCCAGATGGTTCGGTTGAGAGGTTGAAGGCTAGACCGGTGGCAAATGGTTATACTCATACATATGGAATTGATTTCTTTGAGACCTTTTCACTAGTGGCTCGTCTGAATTCAGTACAAATTCTTATTTCTTTGGCTACTACTTTTGATTGGCCTCTATTTCATCTTGATGTCAAGAATGCCTTTCTTCATGGTGATCTACAAGAAGAGGTGTACATGGAGCAACCTCCTGGTCTTCTTTCTTAGGGGGAGTGTTAGAAGGTGTGTAGATTGAAGAGAGCCATCTATGGATTGAAACAATCTCCTAGAGCTTGGTTTGACAAGTTCGGTAATGTTATACTAAAGATGGGCTTCTCTCGTTCTGTGACTGATCACTCCTTATTTTATTCTAGCTCTTTTGTTGGATCCATCATTATTGCTATATATGTTGATGAGATAGTTATCACTGGAACTGATTCTACAGGCATATCACGTGTGAAGGAAGGATTGCTGGGGCACTTTCATATAAAGGATATGGGCAAACTGAGATATTTTATGGGCATTGAAGTACTTAGATCTCATGCAAGTACTAATTTGTCTAAGAGGAAATACGTGTTGGATTTACGATAGGAAGCTGGCATGAGTAAATCCAAGCCGATGTCTACTCCTATGGACTATCATGTGAAGGAGATGACTGATGATATTGATTATCCAGATCCAGGATACTACATGAATATTGTTGGGAAACTGATATATCTGATAGTTACTCTCCCTAACATTTGTTTTTCTGTAGGAGTGGTGAGTCAGCATATGAGCTCACCACAGCAGTCAGACTGAATGGTAGTCTATCGTATTTGGAGATTTATGAAGGGTGCACCCGGTAAGGGGATCACCTACTATAGACCCAAGACTCCTATGTCTACTCTTGTTCTTACTAGTTATGCAATTGCAAACTAGGTTGGTAATCTGAATGATAAGAAGTCTACTTCTAGGTATTCCACATTTCTAGGAAATCACCTTATCACATGGAAAAGAAAAAAGTAGAATGTTGTGGCTAGATCAAGCATGGAGGCTGAGTATTGAGCAATGGCCCATGCCTCTTGCGAGTTGCAGTAGGTTCAATATGTGTTTTTTGAGCTAAAGATTTCTATTTCGTCTCCCATAGAGATCAGATGTGACAATCAGGCTGCTATCTAAATTGTCAAGAATCTAGTATTCCATGAACACACTAAGCATATAGAGGTTTACTTCCACTTCATCAGAGATCAGATCATGAATGGCAATGTGGTGACTCTGCTTGTCAAATCTGAAGATCAACTTGCAGATGTCCTCATAAATCCATTGAGTCTAGCAACATTTCAGAGCATCTAGCATGACCATGGTGACCTCCAAAAGGCCGTGCTAGGTCACTTGCAAATCAACAGAGTCACCCCAAGTGAAGCTAGAATCACCACGGTTGTGCCACCCAGAATGATCGTGCCATCTAGCACAATCATGCTACAACAAAGGTAGAATGATCGTGGAGTAGAGAATGCCCTAGGAATTTCGAGCCACCACGGTCGTGGTGACCGCCACGACCATGCTACCCTTACCCCACCACGGTCGTGGTGACCACCATGGTCATTCCAGCTCCAGTATTGAATTGACCATCAACCTGTGATTTTGACATTTTAATTCAAACGACTGTTTTACCCCACCATGACCATGCTCACCCCAACCCACCACGACCGTGCTACTCACAAAACCTCACTACTTATGCATTATTTTTCCCATACTACCCCTACTTAACCTAGTGCTTCCCCCACACCTATATATACCTAGGTGGCGGATGGAGATCGAGGCTAACCTCCCCTATCTCACTCCTACCACTCCATTTCATTCTCCCTCCATTCCACTTCATTTCCACCTCCATAATCCCATCCATTTCACCATTTCCACCATCAAAACACTACTTTCCTTCCATTTCCACCCATTTCCACCATCATTACATGCCCCTACACCTTGGAGGAGAGAGGAGGATGCCCAACAGTAGCTGAAGTGGAGGATTTCTTCATCTACACTGAGCTCCATGGCTTCTTCTACCTCTTTCTCCTTTCTTTTTGTATTTTCCATTTCCATGAGTAGCTAGGCCCCTTTTGGTGGGTTGTTTGGGGTGTAAAATGTTACTTTGATACCATGTTGGGGGAAATGATATGTAAACATTGTAATTCCATTTGTTAATGATTATGTTCTATTTCTATCTCATTCTCCATGGATTTCATGTTGGTTTGTGTGTGAAATTACCTAGGAATTTAGGAAAATTGATTATATGAGTGAATTTTGGGATTTGCCCCTAGGTCCAATTCTTGGATCACTAGGTTGCCTCCCATCTTCATACATCCTAATCAATCTCCCAAATCCTAAGTGAGATATCTAAGTATCTAGATTAGGTGTCTCTAGTGCAATTAGCGTGGAGCCTTCTCAAGGCTAGAAGGCGGAGGAATTGGGGTCCAAAACCCTAATTTCACCTCCCCATTACTACCCTTGGCCCCTTATTTCCCTAGGAATTTTAATCTAGAAACCTAGACTTGATTAGACTCTAATTGAATTGACACTAATCCCTAGCCCAATGGAGCCTCGCAAGGGTAGTGGGGAGTGTTAGAGACTAGTTCCCCTATACACAACCTAGCATATCCAGGCAAGTTAGTAGCTTAGGTTAATTCATTAGACTCTAACTTGTTGTTTGGTTTGGATAATCTAAATGGAATCATAATTTTTATATATCACCCCCATCTTAAGTGATAAGTACATCCCCTCAACAACCCACACCTCTATTAATTGCCTTAAAACCCTAGTTTTCATCTTGCCTAGCTAGTATTAGCTTAATTAGCTATTTTCTTGCTTAGTTAGCTTCTTGCCCTATTTTTGCCTTGTTCTTGCTAGTTTAGCTCTTTACATGCTCTCTTGCTTTTCTCTTTCTTGCCTTGGTTTAAAGTGCCTTTTCATATCTATCTTAGTCTTTTCCTACTTACTTAGCCTTAATCTAGTCTAGGGTTAACTAAGATTTCACTCTTGCCTTTAATTGCTTTCTTGCTCACCTATTTTAACATTCAAAACAACCTTTAAACCCTTAACCCTAGTCTCCACAGTAGGAACTTAGAAAAACTAACCTAGCTCTAGTTCCCCTTTTTCTCCCTGTGGATCGAACCTACACTTATCGCCCTCCTATACTATGACACGATCCCACGTGCTTGTGGGATAGTGTCTTAGTAGATGTAGGTGTGTTAAGTTAGGTCCTTATCAATTCAAAAGTTGAATCCACCCGTGTGCCTCTATCCATGGAGTTGCATCGATTCAAGTCTCGATTGAGTGGTGTGTAATGCCATTGGTGGGGGCGCACCCGTGTCCAAGAAGAAATGGTTGACAATGTTGATGAGAATGAACAAATTCCAACAAAAATAGTTGGTGTGATGCTAGATAGTTGTGGGATAAATGTTACAGATCCACCTCCTTATTTAGAAGCATTGTGCACGATGTTGAGAAACTATTATACTTAGGTAGTATTAAGTTTACAAAATTGAGTGATGTGTTGAGATTCTATACTTGAAGGGTTGCAATAGTTGGAGCAATAAAAAGCTTCACTTATCTATTGTCTTTATTGAAAGAATTTTTCCCTGAAGCCCACAATTTTCCAATCTCAACATAATAAATGAAAAAGATGTGTGCAATTGGAATACATTCTAAGAAGATACATGTATGCCCGAATGACTGTGTGCTGTTTTAGAAGGAATATAACAATCACAAAGAATGTCCAAAATGTGGGGCGTCTAGGTACAAAAGGATGACATCAGGTAAGACCGAAATCGAGTCTCCTACCCAGGTGATATGGTATCTTACAATGTTGTTTTGCTAATGTCAAAGATCCACAAAGTTTATCATGGCATGTAGAGGTAAAGCCAAACAATGACAACATGCTACAACATGTGTCTGATTCCCCGCAATTGAAGAAGATTGATTTATTGTATCCTGAATTTGGCAAAGAATCCAAGAATTTAAGAATTTGAATCTGTACTAATAGGATGAATCGATATGGAACATTAAGCAGGAAACATAGTACTTATCCTATCATGCTTGATTTATACACTTGTTTTGTGTGGTTGTCTATGAAGAATAAGTATGTCATGTTTTCATTGCTGATATCGGGCCCCAAACAACCTGGAAATGATATTTTTGTTTACCTTGATTCTTTGATTGATGACCTAAACAAACTATTGGGTTAATATGTGATGACTTATGATGATTTGCGTAGACAGATGTTTAAATTACATGCTATGTTGTTTTGAACTATTAATAACTTTCATGCTTATGTGAACTTGTTTGGCGACAATGTCAAAGGATCCAAGGCATGTTCTATATGTGAGGAAAATATAGATTCTATAAAATTGAAACATAGTGGTAAGACTATATATCTTGGTCAACGAAGGTTTCTACCAATGGTGCATCCTTACTGTAAGTTGTGCAAAACATTTAATGGCTCAACTGAGAAATGAAGTGCCCCTAAACCTATGTTAGGGGAGGATGTTTATGAAAGAGTAAACAATATTGTAAATCATTTTGATAAGATATCATTTACTACTCCTATAGGTGAAAAGTCTTTATTCAAAAAGAGGTCGATATTCTAGGATCTTCCTTATTGGAGTTCATTAACAATTTGACATTATATCAATGTCATGTATATTGAGAAAATTATTTGTGACAACATTATTGACACTCTATTGAATATACCGAGTAAGACTAAATGCGACATCAAATATAGAATGGACCTACATAAAATGGGTATAAGGAAACAATTAACAAAAGTAGTTACCAAAGGTCACCTCCCATATCTACCTCCTTCTTGTTACACCTTGTCTACAAAGGAGAAGATAACTTTTTGCGAGTGCTTGTGTAATGTTAAGGTACCATAGGGATACTTAGTCAATGTCGGTAAATTGATATCAATGAAGGGTCTGAAGCTAATAGGTTTTAAATCTCATGATTTTCACACTCTAATGCAAGATATATTGCATGTGTCTATTCGATCTATCCTTCCTAAGTGTGTAAGGTCTACAATTACTAGTCATTGCTTCTTCTTCAACACTCTATGTAGAAAAGTAATTGATTATGAGATTTTAGATAAGTTTTAAAAAGAAGTGGTTGTTACCATGTGTCAACTTAAGCAATATTTTCCCCCTTCATTATTTGATATCATGGTACATCTATTTGTCCATTTGACTAGGGAAGTGCAAATGGTGGCTCCAATTTTCTTGCATTCAATGTATCCTTTTGAGTAGTACATAAATGTTTTTAAAGGGTGATGTTCAGAACTGTTGTCGCCCCAATGGGAGTATCATTGAGGGCTATATTTCTAGGTAGGTTATAGACTTTTGCAATGACTTTTTGAGTTGCAAGGACACTACTGCTAATGTCGTGAGCCCTGATGTTTACTCTGGAAAAAGTATTTTGGGAGAATGATGGATAAATATAAGTCATGAGTAGTGGGAACAAGCACACTTGTATATTTTACACAATATTGACTACGTGGGTATTTATATCGCTGAACACACCAACAAGCTCAAAAGAAGTTATCCCCGAGTCAGTTCAATGTGGCTTTCTAGAGAGAATAATCAGAAATTTATTAGGTAGTTTGAGAAGGAAGTATTCAATCAACTATCTCAAACATGAAATAATGTTACAGAAACTATCAAATGGCTTGTGTATAAGCCAAAGACCCACGTTACATCTTGCGAAGGATTGGACATGAATGGATTTTCATACTACATAAAGCATCAAGATGATAAAAGTATTGTCCAAAATAGTAGGGTCACCCATCAGGCATCTTCATTGTATTTTGTAGTGTCGAGGATAAGATTCCATGTTAAGGAAAGATGTATTATTAAGGTATCATTGAAAATATATGGGAACTTGACTACATAGAGTTCAAAGTTCCATTATTTAGGTGTAATGGGTTGATAACAATAAAGGAGTTATAGTTGACGAACTCAATTTCACAATAGTGACTTTTGAGTGGACGTGTAAGAAGGATGAACCATTCATCATGGCATCACATGCAAAACAAGTATTCTCTATCGGTGATCCTGAAAAGAAAATTAGTCTTTCGTTCTACATGGGAAAAGATAGGTAATTTAAGATCCTATTGATGAAGAAGAGTATTATGATAAGTATGATAACTCTAGTCCATTTTATGTTGACTTACCATGTGTAAATGTTAAATCTAACTCTTATGACTATACATGTAAAGATCACACATAATGAATATTACTTTAAGGTATACTATTCATATGTGTTGAGTTTTTATAGTGTTGATTTTATATATGTGATCTGACTTTTTACAGTGCTGACTTTTTATCTGTGATCTAACTTTTTATAGTGTTGACTTTTTATACTGATCTAACTTTTTATATGTGATCAGACTTTTATTATTGTTTACTTTTAATTTTATAGATAACATCTGACTAGGAGAATATTGATCATGAGCATGAGGACGTTGAGCATCTTGACCAGGGTGTTGACGGTGTTGATAACCCAAAACATAAGGGAGTTAGAGGGATAACTATGATGAAAGATGCCACAAATAGACAATGCATGAAGGGCATTGTTGAATTCAATGAAGTAGGCACGCCACTTACTAAAGATTTAGTCAGCTATTATGGGGTCCTTGCTCAAAGAAAAGTGCCTCTCCTTGTTGAGGATCAGAGACAAGCGAGTGCGGTCCAGAAAGACCTCATCTGGAGGGAGTTATAGGTGAGATAAATGAAGTTATGTTTGTATAGTATTTTTCCTACTCTTTATTTTAACATTTCTAAATGGTATTGAATGTTAACCTTTTTAGGGAAGATATGAACTTGATGAAAATTTGCATCACAAGTCTATTATGCATCTCACCGGGAGAAGACAAAGAGATTGGAAGAAAATCCTCAGAAGAGACTATGTCTTTGGAGACAAGAAGGAACCCTAGCTTAAATGGAACTATATTAATCAAAGTGATTGGAAGGAGTTTGTTAAACAAAGACAATTAGATGCATTCAAGGTATTGAGATGATTACATTTTTATGATTTCTTACGGTTACTTAACAATATCACTTATATACATTAATCATTCCCTTCATGATACTTAAAAAAGATAGGTGTGACAAGAATCTGCACAACCATCGGTTGAGTTCAAGTAGCTATTGGAAATTCCACCACGTGAGAGAGTTGTAGTAAGAGCAAGATCAAGAGAAAGGATAAGAGCAAGAGCCTTCTATTTCTACTCCTTCTACTACTGAGTCTTCTAGTGTTTCTAGACGATTGCCTTGCTATATTGAGTGGATAGATGTGAGGAAAAATAAAGCCAGAGAAATACCCACCAAAGCAACATAGGAGGTGGCTTAAAAAATGGTAAATTTCTTGGTCTAGTGATAATGTCCTTGTTCATTTTTTATTTGATAAGTTTTACTCAGTAGTTGGTTTTTTATGATAATTAGTTGGAGCTGGCTTCCTAAGAAAAGGAGGCCAAGTTCACCCCTCAGGGAACACACAATTAGTTATTGGTTTCTCTAGGGGTAGAAGAGCATTCGAGACGTGCTAAGGGCACCGGAGTTGGGTATGGGATAAAATCTTGTTTGGCTTCTAACAAAAATGCAAACCAACAAAGAAATGGGAAGTGGACTAAGAGTACGTGTAAAGATAGGTAGATACAAACTTAGAGAAAAATATAGCTTCTCAGGCAACGTAGAATCCAACTTCTCCAACAATCACATAACATGTTCATCTCTCGCCCACAAAATGCATTGGGAGTAGTACTTTGGACCCACAGGGCACAACCAAGGTAAGATTGAATTCAAGTCAATATTTATGTTTGTCAAATTAAATTTTTATGTTTCATAAAATTTTAGGTGGATAGAAAATGTCATCTTGCTATCAATGAGCCACCAAGCAACATCATGGCAGATGTCGAGGCTTCTATCGTTGATGTGGTTCATCGTATTCCCCTTCCCACTGATCACTATCATGTGAATGTTATGACCCACACCAAAGTTAACCAGTAAGTATCATGATTAGTGCATAATTAAGTTAATTAAGCCAAGCTAAGTGCTTAAATGCGATTAGTGTTTTGATTAGATGAGACAAGTAAATAGCATGTTTTCTTGCATTGAGAGTGTAGAGGATCTCACGCTTGAAATTTTGCAAGAGAAATCACCTCAATTGGACATTCGAGTCAATAGTTATACTATTTTCTAATTACTTGGACTTGGATGCAATTTTACCAGAATTTGATTTGCTTAAGTGGGTCAGTTGTTTTTCTTTCCTTTATCCTTTCTTCCCGATAGAACAGAGCAATCGCTCTAGCGGCATCCAGTAGGCCCGATTGGCCGACCTAGTTGAGACTAAGGGGCGATTTTGGGCGATCTTGAGCTCTATAGCTCCAATCCGCGGGGCCCTGCTTCCCCTTCTTCTTCCCTTTCTCTTCCTCCCTTTCCTTGCCCTACATGCGCCCCCCCAACCACCTGCTAGGGCGCCGACTTGCAGAGCTGCAACCAAGCTGCAGTTGCGGCGCCGGCCATAGGACGTTTCGGTGCAGCTAACATCAGGAAACCAACCGCCACGAGTTCATCTTTGAAGCTTAATCTTGGATCCGCAGCCACCTTAGCTACTTGGCTGACGGCCAGCAGCACTAGCTGCTCTTGCACGCAGCAGCAGTAAGGAAGCAACTTGGGGCGCCAGCAGCAGGAAAAAAAAGCATCCCTTAGCTCCGATTTTGGGGACCCAGCATGGTGTGCAGCTTCTAGCTAGTTCTAGCCTTGAATTCAAGCTTTTCCGCCAATCTGCTGTAAGCGTGAAGCTACAGAACGTGAATAGGATACTAATCCAAGGTTGAAGGCAACTAATTTTTGCCCAGAATCAGGCCCTGGACATATCTCCGGACCAATTCCAAATGCGGTGAGTAGGAGTTCATTTAGTTATCATCATTTAACTCCTTAGTTGGAATTTTTCGGTAAACTGTGCATTTTTCACTGATACTTGGCTTTTGGACAGTATTTGGCGTTACTCGAATTTTATTTCATAAACTGCTTCCTTATGCCGTTATATGATGTAGATTAGCATCTGATCAGTGTGGATTGAATTAATGAATTTATATGGTTCATTGGAACTTGAAATACGTAATATGATTGATGAAAATGATAGAATTTCCTGTATTACAACTACAATGTATACGTTGAGCATAAAATGAATGTTTAGCATCGAAACTGGATAAGTTGATACTGAGTCATGTTTATAGATGACAAATGATGTTTATGTGTATATGTGGGTAATAGAGATTACCCGGATGCCGAGCATAGTTAGCATCCTTAGACTTTTAATTTGCATAGTTCAAATGAAATGAAATGATTAGTAAAATAAATGTGTATGCTTTACGAGTAATTTCAGTAAGATGTGAATAAATGTGAGAAAGTATTTCAGGTTGAGTATTCCTTTCAATACAGTATATTTGAATGGTCAGTAATATGAAATCAGTATAGAGACGTGGAATAGATATGAAATCTATTTACAGTGAACGAATCTGTTTGCATGAAAGCATAGCTGAGTTATGAGTTATTGCGATATAAGAGAATAGTTGTTGCACTATATATTGAAATGTTATGAAAGTTGAACTTCTAGTTTCAGCTAGTGAATTGCAGAATTACAGTATATTCCAGTAGTCGAATATGTGAGAGAGAGACAAAATGTAATAAGAGTTTTCTTGTTATAATAAAATGTGTTAGACTTAGATGCCCTGACACCGTAGAACCCCTTTGAGAGGTCTGTGCCTTAGGGGTGAAACGACCTACCTAGCGTGTGTCTAGATGGTCGGTGGCTCGTGTTCAACAATAATTCATGTGTGTGTCACGGTGGCACGAGGACAGAGAGGCAGTGTTCAACAATAATCCGTGCATGTGTCACGGTGGCACTGGAGTAAATAGGGGTTATTCAACAATAATCCGTGCGTGTGTCACGGTGGTAACCCAGACTCTCCGCCTGTGTGCTCAGGTTAGAGGAGGAGTCTAGAGTACACTCTTTGAGAGTGCAGTGAGGCCCTTGAGCGCCTGAGAGTCCTGACGCAGACCAGGACATCAGTCAGACTTAGCATTTCCCGGGTGTGTCGCTAAGTCTTGTACGGTGGGTTCGTAGTTCGCTACGAGACTTTATATGCAGAGTACACTGCATATGATCAGGGCATAAGTTAAAAGATGATTACTTAGAATTAAGTTAGATTAATATGAAACTTGTGTATGTTCAGATTTAGAATTTATAATACTTGTTCTTTAAATGTTCAGTATACTTTTCTACGATAATTGCACTGTTTAATTTGAACTGCTCAATTTGTTATTTTATCCACATATTCCTGTTAAATGTAAAATTATGGAGTTATCCGATGATGGCTAAGTGAAATATTATTCACTGAGCGAGTAGGCTCATTCCTCTACTCAAACATTTTCAGGTCAGCGACAATTCCAGGAATCAGGAGGATCTTTTCATCCTAACGCTTAATCTGTAGAAGGTATATGTAGTTAGTTTAGTTAGATAGTGGTCTCTTAGTCCTTTCCCCTCGATCCTTGGGACATGGTGTGGGTGAGAGAGAGTGTGTATGTGGAATGTGTATAAAGATGTAAATTAACTGTTATGTTTACTTTATGTTAAACAATGTTACATGTTGTAAACTCTGTTTACTTACTCTAGCCAGTTTAATTGAAATGCTTCCGCAATAGTTTATTATGTTTTAGTTTACAACAATAATCCGGATATCATTACGAGGTTTTAAAAAGAAAAAGTTCTCAGTGATTTGTTTATGTGATAATCCCTCCGTCGCGCCCTAATCTCGTGATTAGTGGTTAGTGTGAGATCGGGGTGTGACATCTTGGTATCAGAGCATAGGTTGAGTATATGAATACTGTAAGTCAAGGTCAGGGGACGATAAGAGACTAATAGGATTAGGACTTAAGTGTCTTCCTTCTAACTGCAATTTTCTAACAGGAAGTGTTCTGTTATACTATTGCAGATGGCAGGAAGAGGACGTGATCACGAGAACCAAGTAAAGAGTTTATGTTGAATCGTCAGGGATCATTAGGGTCAAAAGATAGAGTTATAAGTGAGAAAGATAAGAAGTGATGTGTCTTTAGCTCTGGGAGGTCTGAGTGTTTAGATACCCTGGCCAGGTGTCTGAATACTTAGATTGACCAGTATCAAGCTACTCTATCTATTCTTCTCTGGATGCCCTAGCCAGGTATGCAGAGGAAGGATAGGCTAGAGACAAACCCTAGAAATCTTAGGGTTAAGAAACTAGAAATTTATGCAGGAGTAAGAGATTAAACATAGGATGCGATGCAACTCTTGCTTTGTATTACTTATTTGACTAAAAATCACTAGAAATGCTCTTATATGCATGAAATTAGATTTTCAGTTTGTAAAGTAAACATGATTCTTTTATGTTGATGTGTGTTATGAAATGATTTATTTACTATTTATATTCTTTGTATTAAGTAGACCAAAAGTTATGTTTAAATGAGTTTGCCCTAAGTGGATATTCTTTCCACATGTTTGAGATTAATAGGAGTTGGTTAATCCTGAGTAGCTCTTGGCTTCAGGACTACAGGTTTGGCCTGGTCCGGCTGGTAGGATGCGTTACTCCTATTAATAATATAATAAAAGTAGATTCTGGATAATTTAGACCCGAATCATGGTGAAAAATGTATATACACTAAGATGTTGAGATATAAGGGAAAGATTAGAACAACTAAGAATTAGTTGGAACCGATATCGGAGACCCAACATTGGGACCTCATATGAGCAATCTTTAATTAGAAATAAAGGAACACAATAAGGGTCAGATTAAATTTAATGATTAGGTAAGAAATACCCTTAATGGTACTAATCAATAATGCATAACCAATGCATGGATCCAATACATGATTAGTAAACCCTAGTGGAGGGTGTATCATTGTGAAACCCTAGTTGAGCGTGTATCATTTCGATTGTTTATAGGCAACTTTATAAGTTATGCCTTAAACTAAGATAAGTCCATATCATGTGAGATAGCTGGACAATTCTAATGTGTGGCCTATGCATTATATGCTAAAGGTAAGTATTCTGTGATGGAATGCATTAAGAGGGGAAATACCTTAATACAAGATAAAGTTGGTTAACTCAAGAGGGTCTGAATTAATGAGAAATGGGGAACCCTAACCCTAATTTGGGGAAAAGGGAATGATAAGCCCTGTTTGATAGTGAACCCTAATTCCTGGTCAAGGAATGATGATATTACTATTGTATCACATGATGTGATGAATATCTTGTATGACTGATATCATGCCTAATAACCATGCAAGTATGATGAGATCATGAATATAGCCAAGTTTGGGCTGTGACATTTATATAATAAATGTTGATTGGCTTTTTGCGTGTTGATGTTGTTGTTGCTTAATAAAAGTAATAATGTGTACGGATTTTATGAACCATGTGAATAAGTTGTTGCCTAGTGAGAGGTGACAAGATATGAATGGCCTTGTGAGCCATGTGTGATGCTTGGGTAACAAGTATCATGTTTATTTGTAGCATTTGTGTTAATAAGTTATGCTAGAGAACTTGGCTGATGTTACATTTCTGTTATATATCTATAGTTCATTGATGATTATTCATATCTGTTGTATCCATTACAAGTAGATGGATGAACTTATGAGATCTAAAGTTTGATCTCAAACTAAGGAAGCAAAGTCACATCACAATAGTGTTATGTTACTGATAAGGACCAAACCCTAGAATGTTTCGAGTTGAAGTAGTTCAAGGAACGTCGCTAGTGATTTGAACTTGAATACTAGCATCTCTATAAAACAAAATCATGAGATTTACACTATGATTGGTAAGCTAGCACTAATGAACTCCAGGGTTTAAAGGTAGTTAATCTGAAAGGTAGATAAACAATATGGAAATGATTCAGAGCAAGGGATAAGAAATACATTTGAAATGTAACAAGTTTGTTTTGAACAAAAGGAGAAATATAATATAAAGTGAAGTATGTTATGAAATAAATTCTTACAATATTAACAAGAATGATGAATAATCTATTCTTACCTTGTATGTTTTAATTTTAAAGATGTTTATCTATATGATTAAAATAAGAAGGATAAGTAACAAGAAGTAAGTAGTGAAGAATGAGGAGTATTACCCGATACATGATCTGAAGTTAGTTGTTGTAGTTCATGCTCTTAAGTCATGGTGTCACTATATTTATGATGTGACGATAGATTATCACCCTGGAAAGGTGAATGTGGTAGCTGATGCCCTGAGCAAGAAGTCAAGTTCAACAGCTGATGTATTCTCCATGGCATGTTTCAAGAGAGACCTGCTAGTGGAAATGTGAAAGTTGAACTTAGACTTAGGGGTGACAGAGCAGAGTGGTTTGATTGCATAGATGCAAGTCAAACCTACTTTTTATGATTAGATCAAGGAACTTGAGTAGGGTGATAGTAAGTTGCAACAGATCATGCATGACATGTCAGGGGGAAAAGACCAGAGTTTAGGTTTTCAGTTGATGGATTGTTGTATTAGCATGACAGGTTGCATGTACCTCGAGATAATAATTTGGAAGAATAGATTCTTGAGGAAGCACATGCATCGATGTATGCCATGTATCCAGGTAACACTAAGATGTACATGAATCTCAAGGAGTTGTACTGGTGACCTGATATGACAAAGGATGTAGTTGAGTATGTGACTAGGTGCAATGTGTATCACCAGGTTAAGGCTGAGCACCAGAAACCTACAGGTACCTTGCAATCTCTTCCTATACCTGAGTGGATGTGGGAACATATCACAATGGATTTTGTGATAGGGTTTCCCAGGACACCTAGAGGTTGTAACTCTATATGAATGATTGTGGATAGATTAATTTAGTCTGCTCACTTTCTTCATATTAAGTCAACCTTTGTTGTCTTGAAGTTGGCTAAGATATACGTGGATGAAATAGTCAGATTGTATGGTATCCCAGTTGCAATTATATCAGATAGAGATCCTAAGTTCACATCCAGGTTTTGGAATCAGTTGCTTTGTGCTTTGGGCATAAAAATTAAGATTCAGTACAACTTATCACCCACAAATGGATGGTCAGTCTGAGAAGACCACTCAGACTCTTGAGGACATGCTGAGAGCAGTAGAAAGCTGCTCAGAATAGACAGAAGAGTCATGTCGAGAAGAGGCGTTAACATCTTGAGTTTCCGATTGGTAATGAAGTGTATCTGAAAGTTTCACCATGGAAGGGAGTGTTGAGCTTTGGTAAGTGAGGTAAACTGACTCCTAGGTTTATGGGCCTATATCCTGTCATTGAAAGGATTGGACCTATAGCCTATAAGTTGGAATTGCCATCTGTGTTGACTAGTGTACATGATGTATTTCATGTATCGATGTTGAAGAAGTGTTATCCTGGTACAGAGAAGATAGTGGATCCATAATCTGCTCAACTCAGACCAGATGTATCTTATGTTGAGGGATTAATACAGATAGTTGATCGAAGAAATCAAGGAGCTCAAGAATTGAGATACCGTTAGTAAAAGTTCTGTGGAGGAATCATAACCTAGAGGAAGCTACGTGGGAGCTCGAGTCTGAAATGTGTAACAAGTTTCCTTTTCTCTTTTAGGAATTTCGGGATGAAATTCTTATAAGGGAGGGAGATTGTTATGACCCACACCAAAGTTAACCAGTAAGTATCATGATTAGTGCATAATTAAGTTAATTAAGCCAAGCTAAGTGCTTAAATGCGATTAGTTTTTTGATTAGCTGAGACAAGTAAATAACCTGTTTTCTTGCATTGAGAGTGTAGAGGATCTCACGCTTGAAAGTTTGCAAGAGAAATCACCTCAATTGGACATTCGAGTCAATAGTTATACTATTTTCTAATTACTTGGACTTGGATGCAATTTTACCAGAATTTGATTTGCTTAAGTGGGTCGGTTGTTTTTCTTTCCTTTATCCTTTCTTCCCGATAGAACAGAGCAATCGCTCTAGCGGCATCCAGTAGGCCCGATCGGCCGACCTAGTGGAGACTAAGGGGCGATTTTGGGCGATCTTGAGCTCTATAGCTCCAATCCACGGGGCCCTGCTTCCCCTTCTTCTTCCCTTTCTCTTCCTCCCTTTCCTTGCCCTACCTGCGCCCCCCCAACCACCTGCTAGGGCACCGACTTGCAGAGCTGCAACCAAGCTGCAGTTGCGGCGCCGGCCAGAGGACGTTTCGGTGCAGCTAACATCAGGAAACCAACCGCCATGAGTTCGTCTTTGAAGCTTAATCTTGGATCCCCAGCCACCTTAGCTACTTGGCTGATGGCCAGCAGCAGTAGCTGCTCTTGCACGTAGCAGCAGCAAGGAAGCAACTTGGGGCGCCAGCAGCAGGAAAAAAAACATCCCTTAGCTCTGATTTTGTGGACCTAGCATGGTGCGCAGCTTCTAGCTAATTCTAGCCTTGAATTCAAGCTTTTCCGCCAATCTGCTGTAAGCGTGAAGCTACAGAACGTGAACAGGATACTAATCCAAGGTTGAAGGCAACTAATTTTTGCCCAGAATCAGGCCCTGGACATATCTCCGGACCAATCCGGACAATTCCAAATGCGGTGAGTAGGAGTTCATTTAGTTATCATCATTTAACTCCTTAGTTGGAATTTTTCGGTAAACTGTGCATTTTTCGCTGATACTTGGCTTTTGGACAGTATTTGGCGTTACTCGAATTTTATTTCATAAACTGCTTCCTTATGCCGTTATATGATTTAGATTAGCATCTGATCAATGTGGATTGAATTAATGAATTTATATGGTTCATTGGAACTTGAAATACATAATATGATTGATGAAAATGATAGAATTTCCTGTATTACAACTGCAATGTATACGTTGAGCATAAAATGGATGTTTAGCATCGAAACTGGATACGTTGATACTGAGTCATGTTTATAGATGACAAATGATGTTTATGTGTATATGTGGGTAATAGAGATTACCCGGATGCCGAGCATAGTTAGCATCCTTAGACTTTTAATTTGCATAGTTCAAACGAAATGAAATGATTAGTAAAATAAATGTGTATGCTTTACGAGTAATTTCAGTAAGATGCGAATAAATGTGATAAAGTATTTCAGGTTGAGTATTCCTTTCAATACAGTATATTTGAATGTTCAGTAATATGAAATCATTATAGAGACGTGGAATAGATATGAAATCTATTTACAGTGAACGAATCTGTTTGCATGAAAGCATAGCTGAGTTATGAGTTATTGCGATATAAGAGAATAGTTGTTGCACTATATATAGAAATGTTATTAAAGTTGAACTTCTAGTTTCAGCTAGTGAATTGCAGAATTACAGTATATTCCAGTAGTCGAATATGTGAGAGAGAGACAAAATGTTATAAGAGTTTTCTTGTTATAATAAAATGTGTTAGACTTAGATGCCCTGACATCGTAGAACCCCTTTGAGAGGTATGTGCCTTAGGGTGAAATGACCTACCTAGTGTGTGTCTAGATGGTCGGTGGCTTGTGTTCAACAATAATCCGTGCGTGTGTCACGGTGGCACGAGGACAGAGAGGCAGTGTTCAACAATAATCCGTGCGTGTGTCACGGTGGCACTGGAGTAAATAGGGGTTATTCAACAGTAATTCATGTGTGTGTCACGGTGGTAACCCAGACTCTCCGCCTGTGTGCTCAGGTTAGAGGAGGAGTCTAGAGTACACTCTTTGAGAGTGCAGTGAGGCCCTTGAGCGCCTGAGAGTCCTAACGCAGACCAGGACAGCAGTCAGACTTAGCATTTCCTGAGTGTGTCGCTAAGTCTTGTACGGTGGGTTCATAGTTCGCTACGAGACTTTATATGCAGAGTACACTGCATATGATCAGGGCATAAGTTAAAAGATGATTACTTAGAATTAAGTTAGATTAATATGAAACTTGTGTATGTTCAGATTTAGAATTTATAATACTTGTTCTTTAAATGTTCAATATACTTTTCTGCGATAATTGCACTGTTTAATTTGAACTGCTCAGTTTGTTATTTTATCCACATATTCCTGTTAAATGTAAAATTATGGAGTTATCCGATGATGGCTAAGTGAAATATTATTCACTGAGCGAGTAGGCTCATTCCTCTACTCAAACATTTTCAGGTCAACGACAATTCCAGGAATCAGGAGGATCTTTTCATCCTAACGCTTAATCTGTAGAAGGTATATGTAGTTAGTTTAGTTAGATAGTGGTCTCTTAGTCCTTTCCCCTCGATCCTTGGGACATGGTGTGGGTGAGAGAGAGTGTGTATGTGGAATGTGTATAAAGATGTAAATTAACTGTTATGTTTACTTTCTGTTAAACAATGTTACATGTTGTAAACTCTATTTACTTACTCTAGCCAGTTTAATTGAAATGCTTCCGCAATAGTTTATTATGTTTTAGTTTACAACAATAATCCGGATATCATTACGAGGTTTTAAAAAGAAAAAGTTCTCAGTGATTTGTTTATGTTATAATCCCTCCGTCGCACCCTAATCTCGTGATTAGTGGTTAGTGTGAGATCGGGGTGTGACAGTGAATGTCTTATGTGTCTTTCCAGGAATGAGTTACATACCTCTCCTATATGAGCACCCAAATTCCACCACATTTAGAGAAGTAGAAAGTATCTTTACTGGGTGGCCTAAATGTCTTGTTATATTTCTTCAACTATGACAAATATTGTAACATTCCTGACCTGGGTTATTCTTTAACCCTAGATGTTTTGTTTAAGAAAGATAATTATATGCTTGCTCTTATCTTTTGAAAAGTAATTAAGGCTCAAGATGAACTTATGTTTCAATTTTAGTCCTTTTTGAATAATGTTGAAAACAATGTTTTGTCCATTTTGGACTAAAGTGCAAATTACCCAAGCTGAGGGGTTAACTTGCAAATGTTACATGATAAAATGTTCTGCAAGTGTTGAAGCATCATAAGAATGAGAATGATGCAGAGGTATGGCTTGTGAAAGCCTGAGCACCAAGAAAGAGCTTATTAAGCAATGTTTGTGCATTAAAACCTAGTTTTGGTGTAATGCACAATTTACCCAAAACCTAGGGTTCAATAAGCAAAATACCACTTCTACAGAGTCCCTAATATTTCTTGGTATCAATTAGAGACAATAAAATCAGAGGGGCATCTCATTTAAATTTCTTTGGGGGGGAGAGAATCTTGATATTAAAATAATCAAGGTTTAAGCATAATTGAAACACTAATTCAATTTAATGCAAAAATAAATATATTAATGGAAGTGCCCTTCAACCAAAAATGTGATGGTTGAATTTATATAAGTATTGACGTCCTTGTGCCTTGAAATTGAACCGAAATATCTAAAGTGAGTGGAGAGCCCACTCACATTAGTTAAAGAAAAAGTAATATCCACTAATTTTTTGATATTATAATTATAATGATTAAGGTGCTTAAGTGTTTTCTTTTAATTCATGGATAAAGAATAGGATTTCAAAGGGGAGGATGATGGCTTCGTATACAAGGAAGTGAGGGGATAAGTGGCACCAATTTAAGGAATTGAAGGATTTTTATAACACTTTCTCTCTCTTGAAATTCCCTTACATATATCCCATTTTCCACCCACATGAAAGACTCTTTTTCGAATCTTCTTTCTTTCCTTGCTTTGGCCGAACACAAGGGAGCTTAGGAGCAACAGGAGAATTCTCCCCAACCTATAGGTAAGCTCCATAGTTATCTTCAACCTTAAATTCATGGTGGAAATCGAATTTCAACACTCATTCTCTTCTTTTCTCCATGCAATGCTCAACTTTCATCATCCTTTGCATCCAAAGACTTGAGAACGGACCTTGGACAGTTGAGAAAGATTCATTCACCATTGAGGACGTGAGGCTTGAATCTTGGATTCAACTTTGAAGGTGGTTTATATAACTTGAACACTTAAATGTTATTATTTATTTCCCTTCTTTATCAGATGTTGATTCTTTCTTCTTTCCCGAAATTCCATATGATTAGTTGATAAAATCACCATAAGAATCACATGAAATTTCGAAGTTTTTAAGCTTGAAGATGATGATGTTATATTAGCACACACCTCAATAAAGATCATGTGCAAACAGTTTCAACTTGATGACCAAATGGTCTCAAGACCGTTTGGGGGAAAACGGTCTCAAGACCGTTTAAGGTCAAACGGTCTCAAGACGTTTGGGGTCAATTGCTGATGTGGATGAATGAAGATCCAATGGTTCAAATTGATCTAATTATAATGGATTCAAGAATGTATGATCCATTGACTACAAACCCTAATCAGATTGACTGGTTGAAGCCCTAAATTGATTGAGTCAATTTCTATGTTGAGTGGCCCATACGGTCTCAAGACCGGTTCGAGGTCAAGGGCTGTGATGTATGGTTGGAGATCCAAGAGTTGTAATTTTATGTACTCTCAATGGTCCAATTGATGAATAATTCAATAAAGAAAACCCTAATTGATTGGGTGAAGGAAACCTTAGATGATCCTTTCGGTTTCATGGTAGTTTGGACCAAACGGTCTTGAGACCATTTGAGTCCAAATAGTCTTGAAACCATTTGGGATCAAATGGTATTCAAACCATTTGAGACCAAACGGTCTCAAAACCGTTTGATGTTCAATTAGTTTCAATGATGGGTTGTTCATTCGGTCTCAAGGTTAATTTGATCAAACAGTTTCAAGGGTTGAAAGCACCAAACGGTTTCAAAACCGTTTAAGACCAAACGGTCTCAACCCTTGATGCCCAAATGGTTTCAAAACCATTTGGAGGGCAAACAGTCTCCTAACCGTTTGAAGGTCAAGGAGGTAAAAACCGTTTGAAGGTTCAAAAGTATCAAAACCGTTTGAAGACCTAATGTGATGAAAGATCAATTAACCCTATGATTGTTAATGATGTATCTCAAAGTTAATTACAATGGTTGTACCTCTCAAGTACTTAGGTGATTAGTACCTTTTGAGTGGTTAACCTTTGATACTTATGAAAGAAGTAACTCAATACACTATGATAACCATAGATGTATGTACTTGAATAATGGGTTGATCCAAGTTGATAAGTATTGAGTAATCAACATACTAGAGAGGATGAGAGAGAGAGGAATTCATACATGTATAATGATCATGTAGTGGTTAATCCTCAATACTTTCAACATGAATAAAATATGTAATTGGGGTATGATCCTTGATAAGGAGATCATGAAACCCTAATCGAGACGGTTGATGAGCCCTAACCCTAATTTAGGGCAATGCTAGGTGAAACCCTAATCTAGGGTAATGGTGTAACTCTAATCTAGGGTGATGATATGAGAAATCCCAATTCAGAGTAATATAATGAAAAACCCTATTTTAAGAGGATGCTTCATGAAACCCTAAATTTTAGGTAAAGTTACATGAAACCCTAATTTGGGGAAAAGTTATAAGGAACCTTAATTCAAGATATTGATGTGATGTGATACTCTAATCCATGGTGATACTATGTGATGCCATGTGAAACCCTAATGTAGTGATGTGATGTGAAACTCTAATCCATGGTGATACTATGTGATGCCATGTGAAACCCTAATGCAGTGATGTGATGTGAAACTCTAATCCATGGTGATACTATGTGATGCCATTTGAAACCCTAATGTAGTGATGTGATGTGAAACTCTAATCCATGGTGATACTATGTGATTCCATGTGAAACCCTAATGCAGTGATGTGATGTGAAACTCTAATCCATGGTGATACTATGTGATACCATGTGAAACCCTAATGCAATGATGTGATGTGAAACTCTAATCCATGGTGATACTATGTGATGCCATGTGAAACCCCAATGCAGTGATGTGATGTGAAATCCTAAAGTAGGGTGATGTCATATGAAACCCTAATGCAGTGATGTGATGTGAAACCCTAAACTAGGGTGATGTCATATGAAACCCTAATGCAGTGATGTGATGTGAAACCCTAAACTAGGGTGATTTCATATGAAACCCTAATGCAGTGATGTGATGTGAAACTCTAATCCAGGGTGAGGCTATGTAATGCTATATGAAACCCTAACCCTAATATAGGGTGAAGGTATGTGAAACCCTAATTTTGGGTTATAGTGCATGAAACCCTAATCTTGGGCAATATAATGATAAACCATAACCTTAATTTTGGGTAATGGGATGAGTATCCCTAATGACATGAATTTCGGAAGCCCTAACCCTAATGAGGGAATAGTGATGCTACTCTTACATTGCATAGTGTTGATATGTAATTGATATAACTGTTATCATGTGTACTAACCATACAGGTATCATGAGATGTTGGGCATAGCCAGGTATGAGCTATGATGTTTTATTATTGAAATTGTTTAATGGGCCTTGTGAGCCATAATATACTTTGTTTCCTAGTAAGAGGTAACAAGAGATTACATGGGCCTTGAAAGCCATTTGAGATGCTTGTGTAGCAAGTATCATGTTTACCTTGGTCAGATGTCCTGAAGGTATTGTTTACCCGATGAGTGGTAACAAGTGTTCTTTGATGAACTGAGAGTTTGAATACCCATATTCCATAATCATGATGATGAGATGTTAAGGGATGAGAATACCCATGATGTGACAAGGGATTGAGATCCCAATGTTCTATAAAGCTTCGAATAGCACTTGATAGAAGTATTACACATTCTTTGTAGCATTTGTTATAATAATTTATGTTTGAAAACCTGACTGATGCTAAAAGAATATGGTAATGTAATTAATTAATCAAGTGAAATCTTATCATGTAGAGCCATGGCCATAGATCCATCATCGTCAGTAGTTGGTGATGGTGAAACAGGTTTTCCTACGGGATCTCTTAGAGGGCATACTGTTGAATATGTGGGGCTTATGGGTGCGAATATCCTTACAACCTAATGGAGGAATTGATGTGAGATAAACATTAAATCTCTCAATCCTTCATTATATATACCAGGATGGATGTATCACTAATCTCCCGATAATGTTAGTTCTAGATCGATGTGTCATAAACATGAAATCTCTCGATTGCAAAGAGAGTACCACTGCCACTGTAACTCTATAGCGAAGTTTCTAGTATACCCTAGAAAGCTATTTAGAAAAGACATAAGATGTCCTACATTTTGTACGCACACTGACTGAGGAGGATGAGGTCATGGAAATCCGTCTCTTCCTTGACCTACATATGGCACCGATTTTGACTTCGCAATGGTCGGTTGGAGTATGAGCGGTATACCTCATCTCCTCAGGGCTTAAGTATGATTGAAAAATGTAATCAGCTGTGTAGCATATTTGCTTAAGGTTGAAATATGAGAATCATTGGTTGATGTTACCTTGCTTAGCATATCCTAGATGGATAAATGTTATACATGTTCTTCAATTCCTTATTGGATAACTGACATGCTACTTTATCAAGTTATAGCTGAAATGCTTTGAATAAGAATATTTCTCTAATCTATTTAGACATTGATTTATCTGTTGTTGATTATATATGATTCCTATGCTCAGTTTTATTCTGTTAAACTTCAATGATAATGTTTCTAGTGGAGAGTTATATCTCTCGCTGGGACAATTTCAATTGTCTCACCCCCGTGCGATCCAACTTTTTAGGTAGACGCGGAAGGAGAGGCAGAAACCCTATAGTAAGGAAAGAGCAGCAGCAACAGGGACAGTAGTGACATTCTAGGTGGAGGCACTGCCTGTCATATTTTGTATAGAAAGTCCTATGTGTCATCTTTGTACTCTTAGGTCCTCAGAGTTAGTAGTTAGTACTTTTAATGAATCGATCTGAGATTTTGGCTTGATGCCTCCAGGTTCTTATGCTGCCTATGTATAGTTTTAACAGAGAAGTTGATGCTTGTAATCATGGGGAAGGGATGGTACACAATATGTACTTATGAACTAGGATGTAAATAAAATACATTGGTTCTTGATAAAAGAGTTTTCCTGTGTTTGGATCTCTTTGTAAATGGTTTTAGTTTTTAGTGATTTTTAGTAATCCGCTGTTAATGATCGCTTCCGCAATTATCATTATGCGATGTTTGGGATTTGTCATCACAGTTTAGTTGGTATTAGAGCTCTAGGTTCATTGAGTCTACAGAGACATAGGATTAAGGTTGTTGAGTCTATTCTAGTGTCTTCTAGTTTATCTGATAGTGTCTTCTGCTCATATAGGAGAAGAACTTAAAGATGTCTGGATCACATGAAGAACATGCTGCTGAGAGTAGCATTGCTGCACCAGGAAGAGGTGCAAGGGATCAGGATAGGGAGGAACCAGTACCTAAACATCCTCAGCTTAATCAAGCTGCACTAGAAAACCTAGCTTTCCATGATCTGTTTGGGTAGTTCATGGAAACCATGAAACATATGGCGGATAGGATGCCACCACCTGCACCTAGGGCACCAGCCCATAATGAAGGATAGGGAGCCGGCAAGACTTTCAAACGACTTTGTCGGGTTGGAGCCACAAATTATGCTGGTACAGCTAACCCAGTAGATGATTACTTGTGCTTGAATGAGTTGGAGAAGGACTTTGGAATCCTCAATATCCCTAAAGCAGAGAAGGTGAGGCATGCAGTGTACCTTCTAAAAGGGAGTGTTGGCCACTGGTGGACAATAGAAGAGGGCAAGAGGCCAGGTGTTGAAATCGGATGGGGAGAATTCCAACGAGAATTCATCAATAGATACTTTCCCAAGAAGTATCTAGATGAGAATATCTCTCAGTTTGAGAGGTTAAGGCAAGTACCAATGAACATTAGCGAGTATGAAGCTAAGTTCATGGAGATTTTGCGGTTCTGTCCGCATATGGCAGCTATTGATGAAGAGAGAATTTGGCATTTTGAGAAGGGGCTAAACGCTGATTTGACCACTCCTGTGTCTGCCTTAGAGAACAGGGAGAGGTTCGCCACCTTTTTGAAGTCCGCGAGATGAATAGAAAGGTCGGTGATTGAGAAGCATCAGACTAAGAGTAAGAATGTGTATACTCAGTTTCAAGGATAGAGGTCAAAAAGTTTCAAGAAACCAAGATTTTCTGCACCAATAGCACCACTAAGATTCAATACTCAGACACAATGGACGTCGAGTAGGGGTAGACGCCATAGTTTCCCACCAGAGGGAGCCCACAACTCAGCATCGGTATCAGTAACAGGACCACCCAGGCCACAGAGGGAGAGCAGAGGTTGTTTTATATGTGGAAAGATGGGGCATTTGATGAAAGATTTTCGAGCTAGAGATGTAAGTATGACTCAACCTCCGAGGCAGAGTCACCAAGGCTCTCAGATTTGATAGTTTTTGAGTGGCGCTAGAGGACATGGACAAGCGTCCCAATCTGGATCATCGGCACCCAACAACCGTGTACAGTGTCAACAGTAAGCAACGATGAGATTCTATGCAATGAATCAACCCGAGGTAGTGGTTAATGGATGAGTTTTGACAGGTCATATGAAACTATTTCATTCTGATATGTCTTCATCCTGCTTTGTATCTATTTTGATTGATTCAGGTGCTACGCATTCCTTTGTCACTAGAAAAGTGATTCATGACTGCAATATGACTATTAATCATAGAGCAGATAATCTGTTATTGTAAGGACCCTGACCCAGGTTTTGGGCTAACCCTCTTTTCTTTGCTTATAAAAGGTGCTTAGAACCATAATCTAATCTTTCTAGATGTTTTGTTATCATGTGACAAGCTCATGTTTCCATTTTGGTCCCATTTGGATGTTGTTTGAGCAATGTTTGCTTGTTTTGGACCAAAGTGCAATTTACCCAAAGTAAGGGGTTATATTGCAATATGTGACATGTAAAGCATGCCTTTAGTTCTTTTTCATCATTAGAAAGAGAATGATGTTGTGGGGCACCTTGTGGAGAACCTATGTTTTAAGTTTGAGCTTGGTTGGTTGATGTTTATGCTTTATGTGCTAATTTTGGTGTAAATTGCAAATTACCCAAAGTGGATGGTCAATATGCAATTTATCAGCTTTAGAGTCACCTACCTTCTATTTTTCATCATCTAGAACGTGTATGGAGATAGGCACACCTTCTTGGGTTGTTTGATGAGGAGTGACATCTCTATATGGTCTTTTTATCATATATGTGTCACATAGGCCAACTTGTCCTTTAGTGTATCAGCTAAAGCAAGAGAGGTGTGTCGCCCAAGAGAGGTGTGTCATCCATGGTAGTTTCCCAGCTGCACGATACACATCCTAGAGTGTATCACCAGGCCATGTATGAGCAGCTAGGGTGACAACAAGTGGCGTTATGAGCTAGAGCAAGTGGCACCTTAGTTTATGTGGTTATGACACCTTTCCCTTGTTACCTCTCTCTTCCTTAGTGTATATAACTCCCTTCCTCCTTAGCCAATCAATCATTTTGGCCATCTTCCTTATCCTACCTATATGTGACGAGCATGGGAGCTTTGGGAGCTAAGGAAGACTCCCATGGAGCATGGAGGGGCAAGCTCCTTAGCCATGGAAACTCCTTGCTCAAGATCCGACCTTGGTGAGTCATGCTTCCTTGCTAGTTTTTCCTTATGCTTTCTTCTTCACCTTCCTCTTCCCCTCTCGGCCATGGATAGGCCCTTGATAAGAGTAAGCAAGGCTGTGATTATCTTCCCTCCTTCCTTCTTCTTGAGCTATACATAACCATGGTTTGTTCTTCTTCTTCTTCCCTTGTTTTTTGAGTTAATGATGATGGTGTTGAAGGCATGTTTGGAGCTTTGGATGGGTGTTGTTCTTGGAAGAGAACGTGTGTTTTCTGCTGGGATCATGAATCTTGATTCCTTTCATGGAAATCCTCTTAAGGCGGGTTACATAACTCTCAACCATCTCTATTGTATATACTCTCCATATGCTCATATATTGATCTTGTTTCTTATTTTGGTATCCATCTCTTATGATGTTTATACATGTGGAGCTTGAGATCTATTTGGATAGAGATGGCCATGCTTTAATACTGTCCATGTGTTGTTCTTATACTTAATGCTTTGAATGGCTAGAGGTTGAAGGTGACTTGCATGATATGAGTCCTTGGCTGATACAACTAGGTTGACCGTCATGGGTCTTTACCCGATACAGTACCTTGTTCTATAGCCTATGCTTTGGTTGATGGTAATGGCAACACCCCTTTCTCTCCTTTGGACCTGAAAGGTGAGCCTATGGTCTAGGCATATGGACGATATGATGAGTTCGTAATAGTTGTACCTTGATGCTCGATATCCCCTATCCACCCTGGAGTTAGGGTTTGGACGACATGGTTGCTAGACCCTTGGATGGACTCTTGGTCGATATGTGTTTCCATGATGACTCTTTGAGTGTGTTTCCCGATACCCTCATTAGGGTTAAGTCTTGGACGGCATGAGAGGTTAGCTTCTTGTTGATCTTGTGGCCGTTATGACCTTCCTATGATGAGTGGCTTCCCGATACACCCGGTATAGGTGGTTGCCCGATACACCATGTAGAGAGGATGCCCGATACACCATGTAGAATGGATGTCTGCTGCACTCCCTTGTCTTGAGATGATTTTGGCCATTATGTTGTGCTATCTTAATGCCCAACATGGCCTTGGCCAATAGAATTTGATAGCTTGGTGCCCGACACAAGCTTTGGACGACACCACCTTGTCTTAGTAAGCTTGGCCGTTATGAAGGGATGGATGACATGGCATGATGTATGACATGCTAACCTTAGATGCTATTTGTTATGCTACTACATGGCTATGAACGACATGGTTCTTGGTGCCCTGGCCGATAGAAATGGTCCATGGACGTTACAAAGATGATTGTGTAGAAGGGGCACCTTGGGGCGACGCCCCTTTGACCGATAGGACTGTAGTGGTGGTTAGCTGATAGCCATGTTGGTAGTACACCTTGGTGAGTTTGGCCGTTACCCTTTTGGGAGTTTGGGGCATGGGCATTACATCTTGATGTGTGCTCTGCATGACACGCCATGTGATAGGTCCTGGATGATATGGATGACCCTTCAATGACATGGAGATGTTTGCACAATAGAGGCGCCTTGGGCATTTTTCTTTGGTCGTTATGGTCAAGGTTGAGGGTAGCCGATAGAGTAACCCTAACCCTGATCCTTGTGCACGATAGGCCCTTGGGCCGATAACATCTGCTGATACACAATACACCTTGCTTGACACAATGTGAACTGGTGGGTTCTAGTTGCATGATAGGTGAAGTGATGGGTTGACTGATATGGTGGTGATCTTTCTTAGGGTTGGGAAACCCTAGCCGATGCATCCTTTGGTGAGAGTATGACCATACCTGTTATACCTTTTGGTGAGGGATGGTGCTGCCCGCCAGACCTTTGGTGAGGGTTGCGGGAGCCTTGGTGAGGGTTCTGATGACCCGAAATGCATATAGCTAATGTATGTGGTCACATCTCTGTTAATAACAATGATACATGTGATATGGTTTAATCACCTTGAACCCTGCACCTATGTTAATAATGAAATAAGATGATAGGTTGTGAACCTGGTATGTTGGGATGATGTTACTACACATGATAATGTGGCGCAGGTATATAACCACATTTATGGGCCATGATGTGTGCTCATGCTTAATAATAAAAGTATGATGAGCCAAGATGAAGTGGATTGTGGACCTTTGTGCAGTGGTTATTTATGGGTAATGATAGATGAACCTTTGATAAGGTTGGATGGTGGGTTATGGTGTATGACCCTTGAGATAATCCTTAGGGATGATGTGACTGATAGAAGTGGTGTATTGATGAATATACCAGTCATGACATTAATCTACATATGTTAATAATGATGAAATAATATGCCAATGTATAAACCTTAATCTTGATGATATGATAATCAAAGATATACTCATGAGATATGGGGCATGGTGGGTGCTCACAGTTTGTAATGATAATGTAATTGCATTGCTTGAATTTGCAGCCTTGAATCTCATGTATAAATTTGAACATGGATGATGTACACCTAAATTCCTGATGGCATGATAATCCCAATATATTTTATGCTTGGTAATCTAGTTATCTCTTTTTATGCAAGCTAACTGTGTAGGTATATTGAATTCATAGCCAGGTAAGAGCTATGGTGATTATATAAGTATGTGCTTTACGTATCACTTGATGAATGTGCAATAATGGATCAATAATGATGATAACTCTGTTGAAAATATAACATGTAACAGCAAGCATAATGTGAAAGGTCTGAGGACCCATTTAAGGCTGAGTGCCTAGTTGAGGTGTTATCCTCTGATGTTGATATAAGGGATTGCTATCCCATGGTGATGATGTAAGCCTTGAGAGGCAGTGGCATTATGTGATGAGGGGTTGAGATCCCATGGCAATGTGATGATCCTTGATATGGATCTAGATGATTGGCAAGAGGCCAAGTGGTAACATGTATTGTTGGATCCTTGTGATGGATCAGGATGATGTTGATGACAGTAAAAGCATGATATTGAGTTTTGTGTTGTTTATTCTTGTCATAGTTTGCATGTTATACAACTTGGCTGAATCTTGCAATCCACTTAAAATATGTTAACTAAATTATAGATGAACCTTCATGTAGTTTGCCCTGGCCATAGATCCATCATCGTCAGGAGCTGGTGATGGTGAAACGGGTTCTCCTACGGGTTAATCCGGAATGCATATTGTTGAATATGCGAGGTTTCTCCTAGCCTAAAATAGGGAGGATTCGAGTGCAACTGTGGTTGCAGACTCGGGATAGATAGAGCATGGTGAACAGGCCCATGGCTCAGTGTGATACAGCATGAATGCATTCATGGCTCAGGGAGCACGGTGAACTGGATCTGGCTCATATATACTAGTGCCGAGACATGTACCAAGGCGGGCTAGAGAAAGGGTAGCCTACGGGAGCTGACCCTGTGGCTGAGGCCACTTAAGCATGAGACTGTGGTCCTGTTTTAGTTCTCGTACACTGACTACGAGGTGGGAGGTCATGGAGTCTGACTCTTCCATTGACCTTGTATGGCACCGGCTCTGGGTTTCGCAACCGTCGGTTGGATTTGAGAGGTACGGCTCACTTCCTCAGGGCATAATAATACGAATCTAGCCGAATAGTATTTATTGTTTAAAGCAAAACACAGAACATTGGTTGAGGCCCTGCTTGTGTAGTTGATCTTGTTATACCTTGCAGTTACTTATACGTTCTTTATGTTATGTGGTAATATCTTATAAAGCTTATCTTATCAATCATGTTCCATACAGAATGCCTGGTTATATGTCTCCTAATAATTTGGTAAGAAGGTTAATCAAGTTAGCCCTACTCAGTATACTACTCTTATAATCTGCTTATATCAATTATTTTTTGTTATAATAAAGTTGGTAGAGGGTTATGTTTCTCACTGGGACTGTGTGTCTCACCCCGCTGGTTAATAACCCTTTTTAGGTGGACGTGCATGGAGAGATGAAGATCATGTGGCTATGGATGAGATGAAGAGGTATCATACTCGGTGGGCTAGATAGTGTCTAGAAGTAGAGTTCTATGTGTCGTCCCTATACACTTAGGTCTTCGGGAGAGCTTTTCGGTGTTTCTTGTGCAATGATCGATGTACGGTTTTCAATACGTATCCTGATGTAAAGCATCATGAAAAACAGTTACTTCATGTAACAAGATGATGGGAAATTATGTTGTACCACCTTGGATATATTCTATGAAATGGAAAGTGTTATATATTTCATCTTGTGGTGCTTGTTGTAAATCAGTTTTAATTTCCCGTGTTTTTCGGTAATCTGCTGGTTAGCATGTAATCGTGTTTTGTTGTGGATGAGGTGTTACAATGTTGGTATCAGAGCTCTAGGTTCACTGAGTCTACAAGGACACTAGGACTAGGATTAGGATGGTGTCTAAGGTTGGACCGTGACATAATATATGGTGCATACTACCTAATCTCAATACTTGATGCCCGGGCCAGGTATTCAAATATTGAAGACAAAGGTAAGTATGGAGCATTAGATTGTTTCCTCCTTGATTACTCTGATCAAGTAGTCATTCTGGAGCAATCTAAAGAGAATAACCAAAAATTAAGAATATGATGAGATAAGTTCTTGAAACTGTAATCTCAAGAGATATATATGATAAAAGACAGATTAACTTGTGATAACAACGTAAGCTAAGGCATAAAACTTAGACAAGATGAAGAAATTACCTGAAAGAAAAGATAAAGTTAGAAGAAAGAAAAGAATAAGTGATGAGTAAACAAGATGGAACCTGAGATAATCTCATACCAACCAATGAACGTAAGCAAAAATGTGAAAGTGTAAAGTGCAAATCCGTGACAAGAAAGAGAAAACAAGGGAGATGATCCTTGTCCAATAAAATATGCAAAGTGTAACGATCTTTTTCACAAAAAGAAAACAAAAATATGATATAATCAGGAACTAATCATGATTATGATGAAACGGTAACAAGAGAAAGAGAATAACAACATGTAATGGTCTTGATGTTTCTGATGCTGAGTGCAAGGAACCCAAGAAGATACAAGATAAAAACCAGATGGAACAAGGTTTGACGTTGTATAAACGGTTGGAAATTCATGTAAGGATCAAAGAAAGTGATAATATCCTCCCCTTTGATATGAAACCATAGGTGTTGATGGGTTGATGGGAGGAGTTTGTTCTTTTGCATCCCTTCCTTTCGAGGGAGTGGCAGTCAAGTGGACCTTGTGTCACTTGATATGTGTGCCTTTGAAGTGATCGATGTTTGGATACTTCGAAAAGTATCAGTTGATCTTGGACTTTGCTTTCTAAGATGGGGATGCCTATGATGGATGATGATGGTAGGATCCTCTTGGCATGTCTTATGAGAAGGGGTTGAGAATCAAGATGCCTAGATTGTGGAGGTGTGAAGGTGAACCGTCTTGATCGATCATCCTTGACCTTGAACCTACAAGCTAGAAGCTTGTTTTGGAAGTCTGGATCTATGTGGTGACCCTCGGAGTAGCAGTTCGACATCACAAACGTAAGCTGATAAAAGATAAGCAAGTGAGGATTGGATGGTTTGATCAGGTAGCAGATGGCAACATGTAATAGTTAGATCTTGTGGCATAAGCTGTCCAGAAACAATAGAATGATAGTGTGTGGTGACAGATTGAATTGAGTCACTCCATTCTTCTTTGTCTTCTTCTTGCCTCTAATTTTCTCTAGTGGATCCAGTTAAAGATGTACCCTCCTTTGAGCGCTTGTTGTACGTTTGGCAGATGTTTCCTTCCTGTTAGTTAGAAGAGAGATAGTCTGTTGTCCAGCACCTTGTTGATGACATGGATGTGCAGGATGAAGTATACTCTTCTCCATATCCTTTCCTTTCCTGGGTGTGATAGTCGGGTGAATCCCTTTCTATGTGACATGTCAAGGATCGTTATAACCCTGGGAATGGATATCCTTGGAAGGATGTGAAGTTGTCTTAGATGGAAATGTTGGCTATGGTTTGATCTGGCTAAGTGCCTATAGTGTGGCTATCTTATGTTAGGGGTTTATGCTCTGCATAAACATGACATCGGAAGGTATGAACCCAAGGGAAACAAGTGTTGTAAGGTCATTCCTTGGAATACTCCTAGCCAAGTTTTGAGTAACGAAAGATCTAGGCGGGATGTGCAGCAGTTAGTGATGGACGATCAAGGGTTGAGAATAATATCTGAATCAGTTGAGATAGTGTGTATCTGTCACCATCTGAGTTGCTACTCGTTGTGCTCTTGGGAGCTGACATGAACACATGACATGCTTGAAACCGAGATGATGTGGTTGTTGTTAACCCAGTATATATATATATATATATATATATATATATATATATATATATATATATATATATATATATATATATATATATATATATATATAACTCCTTTTGTGTTGAGCCTTGAGTGATACATAGTGTGCTTACAGGTGTTTTATAAAGTATGTATCTTGTGATAACCTCTTCTGAAAAGGATTCCCCTTTAGTAGAGACATCCTTTGTGAAATGAGAAGGAACATTTGAAACATATAGAACAGAAAGATAGTGATACAAGTTATGCAAAGATTAAGTGTCAAGTCTTTGAGATCAGAGTAGAACAGCGGAAACGTATCGAGGAATGTGATATATCAGTAGAAGGAACTAATACTTGGGTAATACCAGTTGCATGTGATATTCCATTGTCTAATAATGTTACCAGACAAAGGATGATGAGATAGAAAGTTGAGTCTGTGACCAGTACAAGAAAACCCTAAGTTGGATCTGAAGGAATAAGCAAGCATGTAGGTTTTGGACCTGTGACACCTAGGAGCTTTTTGGAGTTGTAAGATGCAAAACGTGAAAGTAACACCTATCTTCTTTCCGCTCAGGATTTCGGGGACGAAATCCTTGTTAGGGGTTTATGACTTGTAAGGACCCTGACCCAGGTTTTGGGATAACCCTCTTTGATTTTCTTATAAAAGGTTCTTATAACCTTAATCTAATCTCTCTATATGTTTTGTTATCATGTGACAAGATCATGTTTCCAGTTTGGTCCTGTTTGGATGTTGTTTGAGCAATGTTTGCTTGTTTTGGACTAAAGTGCAATTTACACAAAGTAAGGGGTTATATTGCAATATTTCACATGTAAAGCATGCTTTTAGTTCTATTGCATCATTATAAAGAGAATGATGTTGTGGGGAACCTTGTGGAGAACCTATGTTTCAAGTTTGAGCTTGGTTGGTTGATGTTTATGCTTTATGTGCTAGTTTTGGTGCAAATTGCAAATTACCCAAAGTGGAGGGTCAATATGCAATTTATCAACTCTAGAGTCACCTCCCTTCTGTTTTGCATCATCTAGAACGTGGATGGAGATAGGGGCACCTTGTTGGGTTGTTTGATGAGGAGTGACATCTCTATATGGTCTTTTTATCATATATGTGTCACATAGGCCACCTTGTCCTTTAGTGTATCGCCTAAAGCAAGAGAGGTGTGTCGCCCAAGAGCGTTGTGTCAGCCATGGCAGTTTCCCAGATGCACGATACACATCCTAGAGTGTATCACTTGGCCATGCATGATCTTCTAGGGTGACAACAAGTGGCGTTATGAGCTAGAGCAAGTGGCACCTTGGTTTATGTGGTTATGACACCTTTCCCTTGTTACCTCTCTCTTCCTTGGTGTATATAACTCCCTTCCTCCTTATCCAAGCAATCCTTTCGGCCACCTTCCTTCTCCTACCTGTATGTGATGAGCATGGGTGCTTTGGGAGCTAAGGAAGACTCCCATGGAACATGGAGGGGCAAGCTCTTTAGCCATGGGAACTCCTTGCTCAAGATCCAACCTTGGTGAGTCATGCTTCCTTGCTAGTTTTTCCTTATGCTTTTTTCTTCACCTTCCTCTTCCCCTCTCAGCCATGGATAGGCCCTTGATAAGAGTAAGCAAGGCTGTGGTTATCTTCCCTCCTTCCTTCTTCTTGAGCTATACATAACCATGGTTTCTTCTTCTTCTTCTTCCCTTGTTTCTTGAGGTAATGATGATGGTGCCGAAGGCATGTTTGGATCTTTGGATGGGTGTTTTTCTTGGAAGAGAATGTGTATTTTCTAATGGGATCATGAATCTTGATTCCTTTCATGGAAATCCTCTTAAGGCGGGTTACATAACTCTCAACCATCTCTATTGTATATACTCTCCATATGCTCATATATTGATCTTGTTTCTTATTTTGGTATCCATCTTTTATGATGTGTATACATGTGGAGCTTGAGATCTGTTTGGATAGAGATGGCCATGTTTTAATACTTTCCATATGTTGTTCTTATACTTAATTCTTTGAATGGCTAGATGTTGAAGATGACTTGCACGATATGAGTCCTTGGCCGATACAACTAGGTTGCCCGACATGGGTCTTTACCCGATACAGTACCTTGTTCTATAACCTATTCTTTGGTTGATGGTTATGGCAACACCCCTTTCTATCCTTTGGACCTGAAAGGTGAGCCTATGACCTAGGCATATGGATGATATGATTATTTGGTAATAGTTGTACCTTGATGCCCGATATCCCCTATCCACCCTAGAGTTAGGGTTTGGACGACATGGTTTCTAGACCCTTGGATGGACTATTGGTCGATATGTGTTTCCATGATGACTCTTTGAGTGTGTTGCCCGATACCCTCATTAGGGTTAAGTCTTGGACGGTATGAGAGGTTAGCTTCTTGTTGATCTTGTGGCCGTTATGACCTTCCTATGATGAGTGGCTGCCCGATACACCTTGTATAGGTGGTTGCCCGATACACCATGTAGAGAAGTTGCTTGATACACCATGTAGAATGGATGCCTGCTGCACTCCCTTGTCTTGAGATGATCTTGGTCGTTATGTCACGCTAGCTTAATGCCCAACATGGCCTTGGCCAATAGACTTTGATAGCTTGGTGCCCGACACAAGATTTGGACGACACCACCTTGTCTAAGTAAGCTTGGCTATTATGAGGGGATGGATGACATGGCATGATGTCCGACATGCTAACCCTAGATGCTAGTTGTTATGCTGCTACATGGCTATGCACGACATGGTTCTTGGTGCCCTGGCCGATAGAAATGGTCCATGGATGTTACAAAGACGATTGTGTAGAAGGGGCACCTTGGGACGACACCCCTTGACTAATAGGGTTGCTATGGTGGTTAGCCGATAGCCATGCTGGTAGTACATGTAACATCCCTGACTGGGTTATGGACTAACCCTAGGTGTTTTTCTTAAATATGTGATTAGATTTTTATGGTTATCTTTTGATGTATAATTAAAGCTCCTGAGGAACATATATTTCTATTTCTATCATTTTGAACAATGTTGTAATATTGTTTTATTAAATATGGACTAATGTGAAATTACCCAATTAGAGGGGTTAACTTGCAAATTGCAAATGTTTAGATTTTCCTCTGGTGTTGATACATCATAAGAATGAATATGATGAAGTAATATGGATTCTCCAAGCTTGGGCACCAAGATATAGCTTGTAGAGAAATCCTTGTGCTTTAAAACCTAGTTTTGGTGTAAAGTGCAATTTACCCAAAACATGGGGTGCAACATGTAAAGTATACCTTCTACAGTATCTCTCATGACTCTTGTCATCAAATAGAGTAAATAAAATGACGAGGGCGCCTCACTAGAATGACCAAATAAGAAAGATAACCTTTATATCTAAATAACCAAGTTTTAAGCAAAATGATTGTTTTATATATGCAACTTAGTAAGGTGTTTGGTTCCTTTTTCCTTTAACCTTGGTTGAGAGAGGGGTTTTGCATGTGATATGGAGGGTGAAATGTGGCCAAGAAGTGGAGAAGGACTTGGTGGATTTAGTTGAGAAATAAAGGAAATAATCTTCCTTTCCTTGAAAATATACCCAAAATATATAAGTGCATCCTTTTAACAAGTAAGGGATCGTTTTCCCTTCATTCATCTTCCTATCTCTTTGCTTTAGCTGACTAAGGAGGATCTTAGGAGCAGAGGAGAATGGCCAAGACTGATTTGGGTAAGTTTTAATTGCCATCTAACTCGAATTCATGAAGGAAATCTTGCTACAAGGTTGGTTTAGTAGTCTTCCTTACACAACTCTTCTTTCTAGCCATCTTCTCCATCCTAAGGCGGGTTTTATAACTCTAACCCTTAAAGTTTTGTTTATGCATCTTCTTTCTATGAAAACGTTGCTTAATCTTCTTCCTTAGACATTTCTATGTGTTCTTGTTACCAAAACCGGGAAGAACAGTCCATGTTCTTGAGGTAGAAGAATGTGGCATTATTTTCAAAGTTCGTCCTGATCTTGCTTTAGCAAATGGTCCTCCACATCTTGCCCAAACGGTTTGCAAAACCATTTGGAAGCAAACGGTTTCAAAACCGTTTGAAGGGCAAACGGTTTCACAAGAACGTTTGGGAGCAACCGGTCCAAGACCATTTGGATGAGTTGACCAAACGTTGACTATTTGGAGATCTGTTGTACACATTATGGACTAATCACCCACCAAAATTCATCACCCAATTCCAAGTAAATTACCAATTGAAGGCACTTTACTCACCTAAACCCTAATCGGGTTTATTGCTGATTTCAATAATGAAATCATGTTGAAGTTTGGGTTGAGTGGCCCAAATGGTATCAAAACCGTTTGGGGATCACCCAAACGGTCTCAAAACCGTTTGGTGATCACCCAAGACCATTTGGAGGTCTAGGGTTAAGTGGGGTTGACCAATTGAGGGTCCAATCATATGAAGTTGTTGAACAATTAAATGCTGATTTTGTGACCTAATCTAGGGTTCAACTTATAAGTGAATGACTCGGTTTTTAATTATATAATGGGAAAACGGTCTCAAGACCATTTGGAGGATGTCCAAACGATCCCAAGACCATTTGGGGTCAGGTCATGACCCAATTGAATGATGGTTCAATGGTCTCAAGGTCAATTAGACTCATGTTGATACATGTTGAAGGATGGCCATTTCCAAACCCTAATCCAATTGATCCAAGCCCTAATTGGTGATCAATTGAGGGTCAATTGAGTGTCAAATCAGTAGAGTGTTGACCTAATTGACTCAATTGATAAGTGGCTAACCTTTGCATAAACGTTTGAGGGGTTCAACATTGAAAACCCTAACTCAATTGAAAGAGTTGACACACTTTTTGGTCCATGTGGTTTTGAGGGTGTTTGGACCAAACGGTCTCAAGACCGTTTGGGACCAAATGATCCCAAACCGTTTGGTGGCCATGCGGTTTCAAGATCAAATTGCCCATGTGGTTTCAAAGTCAAAGTTGGCCAAACGGTCAACAAGACCAAATGCTCTTCACCTCACTTAGAGAAAACGTTCTTATGGGTGTACTTTAGCATGCAGTTTCAAAAGTCAACAAATAGTCAACAACCCCAAACGGTTTCAAAACCGTTTGGAGGTTGAAAGTGCAAAACTGTTTGGGGTCTTTTAAGGTCAAGAACGTTTGATGCCTTAGTGGCCAAGATGGTTTAGTAGTTGATTAACTTAAACCCTAAAGATACCTAAAGTGATTAAGGGAACAAGTAATTAGTGGATTAATGCATATTATGACCAATGGTGAACATTACCAAAGTACCCTTGATGTGATAATATGACTTATACTCATTGATCAAGCAAACCCTAATGACCATATTGGTGATGACATGACTTATATTATCAAGATTGATTTGACTTAACCTCACTAAGAGTGATGTAAACATCATATAATAGTTAGAGGGGAGAGAAGACGTCCTATACGTATGAGAATCAAGTAATATACTTCCAACATGTATGAATACACATTATTAGGGTATGATCCTTCATAGTGAGATCATGGAAACCCTAATTATGGTGAGTAATGAATCTTAACTTAATTGAAGGCATTAATGAAAGTAATCTTCATACATGATAATGATATAACCTCAATTCACTGTAATGTGAATAGTAAACCCTAATTCTAGGGTAATATCATGTAATGTAAATACTAAACCCTAATCTAGGGTAATGTGATGAAATGAATAGTAAACCCTAATTTTGAGTTATGCTTTTAAGCATGAAGCTCTATTCTTGAATTATAAATGAGTAATGATTATATCTTTGAAAGTCATAAGGGTTGAATAACCCTAATTGAATCGAATAGGGAAACCCTAACCCTAGAAACCAACCGTGGTGATGTAACACGGTCGTGGTAAATTGTTAATAACACGACCGTGCAAGGTAGGACGGTTGTGGTGTTCTATAATTAAATTGAAAAGAACTTGTATTGTGCTGATACAGATATAATGTGCATGTTTTCAATTATATTAGTCATGCAGATTATTATTAAAAGGTAATCATAGCCAGGTAAGGGTTATGATGCCACATTCATTGAAAGTATTCTTTAAACTTTGAAAATTGTGATATGTTATGTTGCCTATTGAAAGGTAACTTTTGAGATGGATAAGCTGTATGAGCCATGAAGACCATTTGTATTGTTACAATCAAGGTCATGCTGTTAAATGATTTATGATGATCTAAGGGTTTGAACACCCATATTCCTGAATCATAATGATGATACGGTTAGGGATTGATATCCCAATGATAACCGGATGTGAAATGAACTTGATACAATTAGTACTTTTTCTTTATAGCAATTGTTTTAATGGTTTATGTTTGAAAACATGCCTGATGCTAAAAGAATGCCATAATGTACTTAAATAATCAAGTATAATGAAATCATGTAGAGCCCTGACCATCGATCCATCATTGTCAGAAGTTAAATGATGGTGAAATAGGTTTTCCTAAGGGAACTCCTGGAGAGCATACTTTTGAGTATGTGGGGGTTATGGACGCGAATATCCTTACGTCCTAATGTAGGATTTGATGTAAGATGTACCTTTAATCCATCAATCCTTCATTATATGTTTATGCCAGGATGATGTATCACCAATATCCCGATGATGTTGTTAATGCTGCATCGGTGTGAGATAAACAAGAAATCCCTCGATGGCGAAGAGAGTACAAAATGCCATTGTAACTCTAATAGTGAAGTTGCCAGAATACCCTAGAAAGCTATTATAGTAGAGACACAAGATGTACTGCATGTTGATCCTCACACTGACTGAGGAAGATGAGCTCATAGGAATCCGTCTCTTCTAATGACCTATGTATGGTACCGATACGATTTCGTAATGATCGGTTGGAGTATGAACGGTATAACTCATCTCCTCAGGGCATAATAATGTTTGAAAAACATAATTATCCATGTAGCATAACTGCTTAGGTTAAATTACGAGAAATAATGATTGATGATACATTGTTTATAATGTTTTAGTTCAATAACTAGTATACCTGTTCTTCATATTCCTTATTGAGATATGCCTTGATATTCATTTAAGTTATAATTGAAATGATTGCTTGAAGAGAATATTGCTTCACTTAGTTATATAATGTTAAACTTGCTGTTGAATATTTAAAGTTATATTGCTTATTGTTATTCTATGTATTGCCATAACAAAGTTTCTGGCGGAGAGTTATAACTCTCGCTGGGACAATTATTCAAATTGTCTCACCCCCATGGGATTCGACTTTTTAGGTAGACGCCGCGGACAAAGGAACCCATCAGTGGGTGAGCAGCAGCAAGAGTAAAACCAGGGACAATAGTGATTCTCAGGTGGAGACACTTTTTGTCAAGTCTTGTAGATAGAATGTCCTATGTGTTGTCTCTATACACTCAGGTCCTAGGAGTCAGTAGATGTCTCTAAACAACTTATCATGTTTCTTTATGAAAGAGTTTTATCGTTTAAAGATCTCTATACAAAATTTTTTAATTTTTAGTGATTTTTAATAATTTCGCTACTAGTTAATCGCTTCCACATTCGTTGATCTCATTTTCGTGACTCGATCATCACAATTTAGTGGTATCAGAGCTCTAGGTTCGCTTAGTCTACAAAGACATAGGACTTAGGATGTTGAGTTTGTTCTAGTGTCTTCCAGTATATCTAATAGTGTCTTCTGCTCCTCAGGAGGAGAAGATAAGACTAAGGATGTACGAACCACATGAAGAACACGAGGAACGTGTTGCCGAAAGTAGTGTCGATGCACCCCGAGAAGGTGCAAGAAACCCAGAGATAGAGATACATGTGCCTGAACCACCCCAGTTCAATCCAACTGACATGGGGAACCCATCCGTACAAACCATGTTTGGGCAGTTTATGACTGCCATGACACACATAACTGATAGGATGCCTATACCTGCACCTAGGGCACCTACCCATCCTAAAGGACAAGGAATCGGCAAGACATTTGAATGACTTCACCGAGTTGGAGCCACAGAGTATTTTGGAACAGCTTATCCCGTAGATGTCGACTTGTGGTTAACTGAACTAGAGAAGGCCTTTATAATCTTGAACATCCCAGAAGCTGAGAAGGTTAGACATGTTGTGTATCTTCTCAAAGGGAGTGTTGGTCATTGGTGGACCATGGAAGAACAGAAGAGGCCAGGTGTGGAGGTTGCATGGGAAGTTTTCCGACGGGAGTTTATCAATAGATATTTCCCTAAGACATTCCTAGATGAGAAAATCTCTCAATTTGAGAGGTTAAGACAAGGTCCAATGAACATTAGCGAGTAAGAGGCTAAGTTCATGGAGTTGTTGCGGTTCTGTCCGCATATGGTAGCTACAGATGAAGAAAGGATTAGGCATTTCGAGAAAGGGTTAAATGTTGAGTTGAATACTCCCGTGTCTGCCCTAGAGAACAGATAAATGTTTGCTACCTTTGTAGAGTATGTCAGAAGGATAGAGAGGTCAGTGGAAGAGAAGAGACAAACCTAGTAAAAGAGGATGTATCCTCAGTTCCAAGGATCTTCATCCAGAGATTTCAAGAAACCTAGATTTTATGTGCCTACACCACTACCTAGACCCAGTACCCAAACATAGTGGATGTCGAATAGGGGTAGAGGACGAAGCCTACCACTAGAAGGAGTTCGCAGTTCAGCATCTATGTCAGTTACAGGACCACTTAGACCACAACAACTGAACAAAAATTGTTATATATGTGGGAAGATGGGACATCTGATGAAAGACTGCAGAGCCAGAGAAGTAAGTGTAACTCAACCTCAGAGGTAGATTCAGCAAGGATCGCAAAGGAGACAGTTTCCAGGAGGAGCTAGAGGACGTGGACAAGCGTCCCAAGCTGGATCGTCGGCACCGAATCAACCACAGGCAACAATAAGGTTTTATGCAATGAATCCACCAGATGCAGTGATCAACCCTCGGGTTGTGGCAGGTCAGATGGAATTGTTATATCCAGATATTTCTATATCCTGTGTTGTATCTGTTTTGATGATTCGGGTGCTACGCAATCCTTTATCACTCAAAGGGTGATTCGTAACTGCAATATGACAGTCAGTCATAGGGCAGATAGTTTGTTGCTAGAAACTCTGTTGAGGGGGTCTGCTGTGTTGGAGGAGGTATGCTCTCCATCCATCCTTTTCTTTTCTGAGCATCACATTCAAGTGGAACTTATACCACTTGATATGCAAGGATTTGATATAATCCTTGGGATAGATACCTTGGAAAGGTATAAGGTTGTTTTGGATTGTGAGTCCAAGCAAGTTGTGTTTGCTTATGATAGTGACACATGGATCTTTCAAGGAGAGAGAAAGATTCTACCCACCTGTCTTGTGTCAGCTATGGTTGCTGAGAAGTTGATAAGGCAAGGATGTCATGCATTCTTGGCCCATGTGGTAGATACTACCATGGATAGTCCTAACCCTGCCGAAGTTCCTGTAGTTAGGGAATTTGAAGATGTATTTCCTGAAGAACTTCTATGTGTGCCACCGCCTCGGGAAATTGATTTTGAAATCAATTTGATCCCAGACACACAACCTATAGCACAAACACCATATAGGATGGTGCCTGCTGAGATGGCAGAACTCAAGAAACAGGTAAAAGAGTTGCTTGAGAAGGGTTTCATCCGACCGAGTACTTCACCTTGGGGTGCTCCAGTCCTCTTCGTTAAAAAGAAAGACGGGTCAATGCGGTTGTGGATTTATTATAGACAGCTATATAAAGTAATAATAAAGAACATGTATCCTCTGCCGAGGATTGATGATCTCTTTGACCAGTTGCATGGTGTTACCATCTTCTCAAAGTTAGACTTGAGGTCAGGATATCATGAACTCCATATTAAGGATAGTGACATACCGAAGTCTGCCTTTAGGACAAGGTATGGTCACTATGACTTCACAATTATGTCGTTTGTACTAACTAATGCACCAGCTACATTTATGGAACTCATGAATAGAATCTTCTGACCTTTTCTCGATCAGTGTGTTGTTGTCTTTATAGATGACATTCTGATCTATAGTAGAGATGCTCAGCAGCATGAACAACATTTTCGTCACGCTCTAACTTTTCTAAGAGAACACAAGCTATATGCTAAGTTTAGCAAGTGTGAATTCTAGTTGCCAGAAGTTTCTTTTCTGGCACAGGTAATATCTGCTTCGGGTATACGTGTTGACCCTAAAAACGTAGAATCTGTCCTGCAATGGGAGTAGCCGAAGACATCGACTGAAATCCGTAGTTTCTTAGGGTTGGTTGGCTATTATCGGAGGTTCATTAAGAACTTCATTTCTATAGCCTTACCCTTGACTAAGTTGACCAGGAAGGATGTTCCTTTTATTTGGAGTAATAAGTGTCAGCAATCTTTTTAGCTGCTGAAGAAAAGGTTGACAAGTGCACATGTACTTGTGTTATCTGAGCAAGGGAAAGGATATATAGTTTTCTGTGATGCCTCCAAGAATGGACTCGGATGTGTGTTGATGCTGGATAAACACATGATTTCTTTTGCTTCCCGACAGCTTAAGAAACACGAGGAGAATTATCCGACACACGATCTAGAGTTAGCTGTTGTGGTTCATGCCTTGAAAATCTGGAGACACTATCTCTATGGAGAGACATTCTAGATTTTCACTGATCATAAGAACCTTAAGTACATCTTTTCTCAGTATGAGCTTAACATGAGGCGACGTCGCTGGATGGAGTTAATCAAGGACTACGATTGTACAATTGATTACCATCCAGGGAAGGCCAATGTTGTTGCAGATGCTTTGAGTAGGAAATCAACAACGCCAGCCTTAGATAGAGCACAACTAAATTCCTTAGTATTCTCTAGGAGAGATATGCTTATCTCCTTAAGGAAAGACAGTGTACAGTTGAAAGTATCATTGTTAATTGGGTTGTTAGCTGAGATGCATATAAAACCTACTCTGAGAGAGCAGATGAAGGAGGCACAATAAGTTGATGTTGTAGTTCGACAGATTAGATCAGAGTATGAGAAACGAGATGGTTTCCATGACTTTGATGACCAAGTAGCATGTTATCATGGGAGGATGATAGTAGCGGATGTGGATAACTTGAGAAAGTTAGTCTTGGAAGAAGTTCATTCTTTGATGTATGCTATGCATCCAGGGAGCACCAAGATGTATCGAAATTTAAAAGATATGTATTGGTGGCCTGGAATGAAGAGGATGTTGTTGAGTTTGTTATGCGGTGTCCTGTGTGTCAACAAGTTAAAGCAGAACACCAGAAGCCTGCAGGACCAATGCAAACTTTACCCATACCACAATGGAAGGGGGATCATGTAACCATGTTCTTTGTTGTTGGCCTACTGAGGACAAGAAAAGGACATGATTCCATTTGGTTAATAGTTGATAGGTTGACAAAGACATCACATTTCTTGCCTATCAAAATGACCTATTCTGCTGAGAAGCTAGCACAGTTGTATGTTGAAGAGATAGTAAGGCTTCATGGTGTACTAGTTATCATTATTTCTAACAGAGGTCCCCAGTTTATGAGTCGTTTTTGGGAGCGACTTCATAGAGATTTAGGCACATAGTTAAGGTTTAGTACAACCTTTCATCCTTAGACTGATCGACAGACAGAAAGGACTATACAAACCTTAGATGACTTGCTTAGAGCATGTGTTCTTCAGTTTACAGGGAGTTGGGATCTGCGCCTAAGCTTGATAGAGTTTGCCTACAACAATAGCTATGAACATAGCATTGACATGGAACCTTATGAAGCTTTGTATGGTAGACATTTTAGATCACCCCTATGTTGGTATTAAACTGGGGAATATCAGTTGTTAGGTCCTGATCTTGTGTAGCAGAAGACAAAAAAGATTAAAGTAATACAACAACAGATAAAAACTACACAGGATAGGTAGAAGTCTTACGCTGATAAGCATCGTAGACCTTTAGAATTTCAAGTTGGAGACAGAGTGTATCTCAAAGTCTCACCTTGGAAAGGGGTTCTGAGGTTTGGAAGGAAAGGGAAATTAGCTCCTAGGTTTATGAGGCCTTATCCAATCAATAAATGGATTGGAAGGGCAGCCTATAAACTAGAGTTGCCACCAGAATTACAGAGGTTACACCCTACGTTTCACATTTCTATGCTGAGGAAATGTCACCCTGATACAGAATCAGTTCTACAACCTATGGAGGTAGAATTGAATGATGATATATCTTATGAGGAAGGACCAGTGTAAATCCTTGAAAAATAATTAAAAAGTTTAAAAAGAAAGACATAAGTCTTGTAAAAGTCCTCTAGAATCACCGTGGTGTTGAAGAAGCCACATTGGAACTAGAGGAAGAGATGAGAAGGAAATACCCTGCTCTTTTCTCTTAATATGTTTTGTTGATTTCGGGGATGAAATCCTTGTAAGGGGTGGATAATTTGTAACATCCCTGACATGGGTTATGGACTAACCCTAGGTGTTTTGCTTAAATATGTGATTAGATGTTTTTGGTTATATTTTGATGTATAATTAAATCTCTTGAGGAACATTTATTTCTATTTCTTTCCTTTTTGAACAATGTTGTAATATTGTTTTGTTAAATATGGACTAATGTGCAAATTACCCAATTAGAGGGGTTAACTTGCAAATTGCACATGTTTAGATGTTCCTATAGTTTTGAGACATCATATGAATGAATATGATGAAGTAATATGGATTCTCCAAGCTTGGGCACCAAGATATAGCTTGTAGAGCAATCCTTGTGCTTTAAAACCTAGTTTTGGTATAAAGTGCAATTTACCCAAAACATAGGGTGCAACATGTAAAATATACCTTATAGAGTATCTCTCATGACTCTTGGCATCAAGTAGAGTAAAGAAAATGAGGAGGGCGCCTCATTAGAATGACAAAATAAGAAAGATAACCTTTATATCTAAATAACCAAGTTTTAAGCAAAATGACCCTTTTATATATGCAACTTAGTAAGGTGTTTGGTTCCTTTTTCCTTTAACCTTGGTTGATAGAGGGGTTTTGCATGTGATATGGAGGGTGAAATGTGGCCAAGAAGTGGAGAAGGATTTGGTGTATTTAGTTGAGAAATAAAGGAAATAATCTTCCTTTCCTTGAAAATATACCCAAAATATATAAGTGCATCCTTTTAACAAGTAAGGGATCGTTTTCCCTTAATTCCTCTTCCTATCTCTTTGATTTAGCCGACTAAGGAGGAGCTTAGGAGCAGAGGAGAACGGCCAAGACTGATTTGGGTAAGTTTTGATTGCCATCTAGCTCGAATTCATGAAGGAAATCTTGCTACAAGGTTGGTTTAGTAGTCTTCCTTACACAACTCTTCTTTCTAGCCATCTTCTCCATCCAAATCTTGAAGAACGGACCTTGGAAGACCTTTTGAGCTCAAGCCACCATTAATTCTACGAAGCTTGGAGCTCTAGATCTGATCCTAAGGTGGGTTTTATAACTCTAACCCTTAAAGTTTTGTTTATGCATCTTCTTTCTATGAAAACGTTGCTTAATCTTCTTCCTTAGACATTTCTATGTGTTCTTGTTACCAAAACTGTGAAGAAAAGTCCATGTTCTTGTGGTAGAAGAAGGTGGTGTTATTTATAAAGTTCATCCTGAGCTTGGTTTAGCAAACGGTCCTCCACCTCTTGCCCAAACGGTTTGCAAAACCATTTGGAAGAAAACGGTTTCAAATTGTTTGAAGGGCAAACGGTTTCACAAGAACGTTTGGGAGCAACCGGTCCAAGACCATTTGGATGCGTTGACCAAATGTTGACCATTTTCTGTTGTACACATTATGGACTAATCACCCACCAAAATTCATCACCCAATTCCAAGTAAATTACCAATTGAATGCACTTTACTCACCTAAACCCTAATCATGTTTATTGTTGATTTCAATATTGCAATCATGTTGAAGTTTTGGTTGAGTGGCCCAAACGGTTTCAAAATCATTTGGGGATCACTCAAACGGTCTCAAAACCGTTTGGTGATCACCCAAGACCATTTGGAGGTCTAGGGTTAAGTGGGGTTGACCAATTGAAGGTCCAATCATATCAAGTTGTTGAACAATTAAATGCTGATTTTGTAACCTAATCTAGGGTTCAACTCTTAAGTGATTGACTTGGTTTTTAATTAAATAATGGTCAAACGGTCTCAAGACCGTTTGGAGGATGTCCAAACAATCCCAATATCGTTTGGGGTCAGGTCATGACCCAATTGAATGATGGTTCAATGGTCTCAAGGTCAATTAGACTCATGTTGATACATGTTGAAGGATGATCGTTTCCAAACCCTAATCCAATTGATTCAAGCCCTGATTAATGATCAATTGAGGGTCAATTGAGTGTCAAATCAGTAGAGTGTTGACCTAATTGACTCAATTGATAAGTGGCTAACCTTTGCATAAACGTTTGAGGGGTTCAACATTGAAAACCCTAACTCAATTGAAAGAGTTGACACACTTTTTGGTCCATGCAGTTTTGAGGGTGTTTGGACCAAACGGTCTCAATACCGTTTGGGTCCAAACGGTCTCAAGACCGTTTGAGTCCAAACAATCTCAAGACCGTTTGGGACCAAACGATCCCAAACCGTTTGGTGGCCATGCAATTTCAAGATCATATTGCCCATGCGGTTTCAAAGTCAAAGCTGGCCAAACGGTCAACAAGACCAAACGGTCTTCACCTCACATAGGGAAAACGTTCTTGAGGGTGTAATTTAGCATGCGGTTTCAAAAGTCAACAAACAGTCAACAACCCCAAACAGTTTCAAAACCGTTTGGAGGTTGAAAGTGCAAAACCGTTTGGGGTCTTTTAAGATCAAGAACATTTAATGCCTTAGTGGCCAAGATGGTTTAGTAGTTGATTAACTTAAACCCTAAAGATACCTAAAGTGATTAAGGGAACAAGTAATTAGTGGATTAATACATATTATGACCAATGGTGAACATTACCAAAGTACCCATGATGTGATAATATGACTTATACTCCTTGATCAAGCAAACCCTAATGACCATATTGGTGATGACATGACTTATATTATCAAGATTGATTTGACTTAACCTAACTAAGAGTGATGTAAACATCATCTAATACTTAGAGGGGAGATAACACCTCCTATATGTATGAGAATCAAGTAATATACTTCCAACATATATGGATACACATGATTAGGGTATGATCCTTCATAGTGAGATCATGGAAACCCTAATTATGGTGAGTAATGAATCTTAACTTAATTGAAGGCATTAATGAAAGTAATCTTCATACATGATAATGATATAACCTCAATTCACTGTAATGTGAATAGTAAACCCTAATTCTAGGGTAATATCATGTAATGTAAATAGTAAACCCTAATCTAGGGTGATGTGATGAAATGAACAGTAAACCCTAATTTTGAGTTATGCTTTTAAGCATGAAGCTCTGTTCTTGAATTATAAATGAGTAATGATTATACCTTTGAAAGACAAAAGGGTTGAATAACCCTAATTGAATTGAATAGGGAAACCCTAACCCTAGAAACCAACCGTGGTGATGTAACACGGTCGTGGTAAATTGTTAATAACACAACCATGCAAGGTAGCACGACCATGGTGTTCTATGATTAAATTGAAAAGAACTTGTATTGTGCTGATACATATATAATGTTCATGTTTTCAATTATATTAGTCATGCAGGTTATTATTAAAAGGTAATCATAGCCAGGTAAGGGTTATGATGCCACATTCATTGAAAGTATTATTTAAACTTTGAAAATAGTGATATGTTATGTACCCTATTGAATGGTAACTTTTGAGATGGATAAGCTGTATGAGCCATGAACACCATCTATATTGTTACAATCAAGGTCATGCTATGAAATGATTTATGATGATCTAAGGGTTTGAACACCCATATTCCTAAATCATAATGATGAGATGGTTAGGGATTGATATCCCAATGATAACCGGATGTGAAATGAACTTGATACAATTAGTATTTTTTCTTTATAGCAATTGTTTTAATGGTTTATGTTTGAAAACATGCCTGATGCTAAAAGTATGCCATAATGTACTTAAATAATCAAGTATAATGAAATCATGTAGAGCCCTGACCATAGATCCATCATTGTCAGAAGTTAAATGATGGTGAAACATGTTTTCCTAAGGGAACTCCTGGAGAGCATACTTTTGAGTATGTGGGGGTTATGGACGCGAATATCCTTACGTCCTAATGTAGGATTTGATGTAAGATGTACCTTTAATCCATCAATCCTTCATTATATGTTTATGCCGAGATGATGTGTCACCAATCTCCCGATGATGTTGTTAATGCCGCATCGGTGTGAGATAAACAAGAAATCCCTTGATGGCGAAGAGAGTACAGAATGCCACTATAACTCTAATAGCAAAGTTTCCAGAATACCCTGGAAAGCTATTATAGCAGAGACACGAGATGTCCTGCATGTTGATCCTCACACTGACTGAGTAAGATAAGGTCATAGGAATCCGGCTCTTCTAATGACCTATGTATGGTACCGATGCGATTTCGTAATGATCGGTTGGAGTATGAGCGGTATACCTCATCTCCTCAGGGCATAATAATGTTTGAAAAACATAATTAGCCATGTAGCATAACTTCTTAGGTTAAATTACGAGAAACAATGATTGATGATACATTCTTTATAATGTTTGAGTTGAATAACTAGTATACCTGTTCTTCATATTCCTTATTGAGATATGCCTTGATATTCATTTAAGTTATAATTGAAATGATTGCTTAAAGAGAATATTGCTTCACTTAGTTATATAATGTTAAACCTACTGTTGAATATTTAAAGTTATATTTCTTATTGTTATTCTATTTATTGCCATAACAAAGCTTCTGGCGGAGATTTATAACTCTCGCTGGGACAAATATTCAAATTGTCTCACCCTCGTGGGATTCGACTTTTTAGGTAGACGCCGCGGACGAAGGAACCCATCAGTGGGTGAGCAGCAGCAACAGCAAAACCAGGGACAACAGTGATTCTCAAGTGGAGACACTGTCTGTCAAGTCTTGTAGATAGAATGTCCTATGTGTCGTCTCTGTACTGTCATGTCCTATTAGTCAGTAGATGTTTAAAGTAGATCTGAGATTTTGGCTTAATTCCTCGAGATATTGTATCTTGATTTCTACACGTAACAGAGCAATTGATGTGGTAATCACTCGAGATATGATTTAACAGAGATGTAATGATGAATCATGTTGTAAACAACTTATTATGTTTCTTTATGAAAGAGTTTTATCGTTTAAAGATCTCTTTACAAAAAGTTTTAATTTTGAGTGATTTTTAATAATTCCACTGCTAGTTAATCGCTTCCACATTCGTTGATCTCATTTTCACGATTCGATCGTCACAATTTAGTGGTATCAGAGCTCTAGGTTCGCTGAGTCTATAGAGACATAGGACTTAGGATGTTGAGTCTGTTCTAGTGTCTTCCGATATATCTAATATTGTCTTCTGCTCCTCAGGAGGAGAAGATAAGACTTAGGATGTACGAACCACATGAAGAACATGAGGAACACGTTGCCGAAAGTAGTGTCGCTGCACCCCGAGAAGGTGCAAGAAACCCAGATATAGAGCAACCTGTGCCTGAACCACCCCAGTTCAATCCAACTGACATGGGGAACCCAGCTCTCCAGACCATGTTTGGGCAGTTTATGACTTCCATGACACACATAACTGATAGGATGCCTATACATGCACCTAGGGCACCTACCCATCCTAAAGGACAAGGAATCGGCAAGACATTTGAATGACTTTGCCGAGTTGGAGCCATAGAGTATTTTGGAATAGCTGATCCCGCAGATTCTGACTTGTGGTTAACTGAACTAGAGAATGCCTTTAGAATCATGAACATCCCAGAAGCTGAGTAGGTTAGACATGATGTGTATCTTCTCAAATGGCGTGTTGGTCATTGGTAGGCCATGGAAGAACAGAAGAGGCCAGGTGTGGAGGTTGCATGGGAAGTTTTTCGACGGGAGTTTATCAACAGATATTTCCCTAAGACATTCCTAGATGAGAAAATCTCTCAGTTTGAGAGGTTAAGACAAGGTCTAATGAACATTAGCGAGTACGAGGCTAAGTTCATGGAGATGTTGCGGTTCTGTCCGCATATGGCAGCTACAGATGAAGAAAGGATTAGGTGTTTCGAGAAAGGGTTAAACGCTAAGTTGACTACTCCCGTGTCTGCCCTAGAGAACTGAGAAAGGTTTTCTACCTTTGTAGAGTCTGTCAGAAGGATAGAGAGGTCGGTGGAAGAGAAGAGACAAACCCAGAACAAGAGGATGTATCCTCAGTTCCAAGGATCTTCATCCAGAGATTTCTAGAAACCTAGATTTTCTGCGCCTACACCACTACCTAGACCCAGTACCCAAACACATTGGACGTCGAATAGGGGTAGAGGATGAAGCCTACCACTAGAAGGAGCTCACAATTCAACATCTATGTCAGTTATAGGACCACTTAGACCACAACAACTGAACAAAAATTATTATATATGTGGGAAGATGGGCATCTGATGATAGACTGCAGAGCTAGAGAAGTAAGTGTAACTCAACCTCAGAGGCAGATTCAGCAAGGATCGCAAAGGAGACAGTTTCTAGGAGGACCTAGAGGACGTGGACAAGTGTCCCAAGCTGGATTGTCGGCACTGAATCAACCACAGGCAACAGTAAGGTTTTATGCAATGCATCCACCTGATGCAGTGATCAACCCTCAGGTTGTGGCAGGTCAGATGGAATTGTTATATCCATACATGTCTATATCCTGCATTGTATCTATTTTGATTGATCTGGGTGCTACACACTCTTTTATCACTCGAAGGGTGATTCGTAACTGCAATATGACTGTTAGTCATAGGGCAGATAGTTTGTTGCTAGAAACTCCGTTGAGGGGGTCTGCTGTGTTGCAGGAGGTATGCTCTCCCTGCATCCTATTCTTTTTTTAGCATCGCATTCAAGTGGAACTTATACCATTTGAGATGCAAGGATTTGGTATAATCCTTGGGATGGATACCTTGGAAAGGTATAAGGTTGTTTTGGATTGTGAGTCCAAACAAGCTGTGTTTGCTTATGATAGTGACACATGGATCTTTCAAGGAGAGAGAAAGATTCTACCCACTTGTCTTGTGTCAGCTATGGTTGCTGAGAAGTTGATAAGGCAAGGATGTCATGCATTCTTGGCCCATGTGGTAGATACTACCATGGATAGTCGTAACCCTGCCAAAGTTCCTGTAGTCAGGGAATTTGAATATGTATTTCCTGAAGAACTTCCAAGTGTGCCACCACCTCGGGAAATTGATTTTGAAATCAATTTGATCCCAGACACACAACCTATAGCACAAACAGCATATAGGATGGTGCATGCTGAGATGGAAGAACTCAAGAAACATGTGCAGGAGTTGCTTAAGAAGGGTTTCATCCGACTGAGTACTTCGCCTTGGGGTGCTCTAGTCCTCTTCGTTAAAAAGAAAGATGGGTCAATGCGGTTGTGCATTGATTATAGACAGCTAAATAAAGTAACAATAAAGAACAAGTATCCTCTACTGAGGATTGATGATCTCTTTGACCAGTTGCGTAGTGCAACCATCTTCTCAAAGATAGACTTGAGGTCAGGATATCATCAACTTCATATTAAGGATAGTGACATACCCAAGTCTTCCTTTAGGACAAGGTATGGTCACTATGAGTTCACAGTTATGTCGTTTGGACTAACTAATGCACCAGCTGCATTTATGGAACTCATGAATAGAATCTTTCGACCTTTTCTCAATCAGTGTGTTTATGTCTTTATAGATGACATTCTAATCTATAGTAGTGATGCTCAGCAGCATGAACATCATCTTCGTTAGGCTCTAACTTTGCTAAGAGAACACAAGCTATATGCTAAGTTTAGCAAGTGTGAGTTCTGGTTGCCATAAGTTTCTTTTCCAGGGACACGTAATATCTGCTTCAGGTATACGTATTGACCCTAAAAAGGTAGAATATGTCCTGCAATGGGAGCAGTCGAAGACATCAATTGAAATCCGTAGTTTCTTAGGGTTGGCTGGCTATTACCATAGGTTCATTAAGAACTTCAGTTCTATAGCCTTACCCTTGATTAAGTTGACCAGGAAGGATGTTCCTTTTGTTTGGAGTAATAAGTGTCAGCAATCTTTTCAGCGGCTGAAGGAAAGGTTGACAAGTGCACCTGTACTTGTGTTACCTGAGCAAGGGAAAAGATATATAGTTTTCTGTGATGCCTCCAAGAATGTACTTGGATGTGTGTTGATGCAGGATAAACAAGTGATTTCTTTTGCTTCCCGACAGCTTAAGAAACACGAGGAGAATTATCCGACACACAATCTAGAGTTATCTGTTGTGGTTCATGCCTTGAAAATCTGGAGACACTATCTCTATGGAGAGACATTCTAGATTTTCACTGATCATAAGAACCATAAGTACATCTTTTCTCAGCATGAGCTTAACATGAGGCAACGTCGTTGGATGGAGTTAATCAAGGACTACGGATGTACAATTGATTACCATCCAGCGAAGGCCAATGTGGTTGCAGATGCTTTGAGTAGGAAATCAGCAACGCCAGTATTAGATAGAGCACAACTAAATTCCTTAGTATGCTCTAGGAGAGATATGCTTATCTCCTTAAGGCAAGACAATGTATAGTTGAAAGTATCATTGTTAACTGGGTTGTTAGCTGAGATGCATATAAAACCTACTCTGAGAGAGCAGATCAAGGAGTCACAACAAGTTGATACTACAGTTTGACATATTAGATCGGAGTATGAGAAACGAGATGGTTTCCATAACTTTGATGACCAAGCAGCATGTTATCATGGGAGGATGATAGTGTCGGATGTGGATAACTTGAGAAAGTTAGTCCTGGAAGAGGCTCATTCTTCGATGTATGCTATGCATCCAGGGAGCACCAAGATGTATCGAAATTTAAAAGATATGTATTGGTGGCCTGGAATGAAGAAGGACGTTGCTGAGTTTGTTATGTGGTGTCCTGTGTGTCAACAAGTTAAAGCTGAACACTAGAAGCCTACAGGAACAATGCAACCTTTTCCCATACCACAGTGGAAGTGGGATCATGTAACCATGGACTTTTTTGTTGGCCTACCTAGGACAATAAAAGGACATGATTCCATTTGGGTAATAGTTGATAGGTTGACAAAGACAACACATTTCTTTCTTATCAAAATGACCTATTCTGCTGAGAAGCTAGAACAGTTGTATGTCGAAGAGATAGTAAGGTTGCATGGTGTACCAGTTACCATTGTTTCTGACAGAGGTCCCCATTTTACGAGTCATTTTTGGGAGCGACTTCACAGAGATTTAGGCACATAGTTAAGGTTTAGTACATCCTTTCATCCTCAGACTGATGGACAGACAGAAAGGACTATACAGACCTTAGAGGACTTGCTTAGAGCATGTGTTCTTCAGTTTACAGGGAGTTGGTATCTGCACCTAAGCTTGATAGAGTTTGCCTACAACAATAGCTATCAACATAGCATTGACATGGCACCTTATGAAGCTTTGTATGGTAGACGTTTTAGATCACCCCTATGTTGGTATGAAACTGGTGAATATCAGCTGTTAGGTCCTGATCTTGTGCAGCAGACCACAGAGAGATTAAAGTAATACAACAACAGATAAAGACTTCACTGGATAGGAAGAAGTCTTACGCTGATAAGAGTCGTAGACTTTTAGAATTTCAAGTTGGAGACATAGTGTATCTCAAAGTCTCACCTTGGAAAGGGGTTCTTTGGTTTGGAAGGAAAGGGAAATTAGCTCCTAGGTTTATGGGGCCTAATCCAATCATTGAACGGATTGGAAGGGTAGCCTATAAACTAGAGTTGCCACCAGAGTTATAGAGGTTACACCCTGTGTTTCACATTTCTATGCTGAGGAAATGTCACCCTGATACAGAATCAGTTCTGCAACATATGGAGGTAGAATTGAATGATGATATAGCTTATGAGGAAGGACCAGTGTCAATCCTTGATAAAAGAAATAAAAAGTTGGAAAAGAAAGACATAAGTCTTGTAAAAGTCCTCTGGAATCACCGTTGTGTTGAAGAATCCACATGGGAACTAGAGGAAGAGATGAGAAGGAAATACCCTGTTCTTTTCTCTTAATATGTTTTGTTGATTTCGGGGACGAAATCCTTGTAAGGGGTGGATAATTTGTAACATCCCTGACCTGGGTTATGGACTAACCCTAGGTGTTTTGCTTAAATATGTGATTATATGTTTATGGTTATCTTTTGATGTATAATTAAATCTCCTGAGGAACATATATTTCTATTTCTGTCCTTTTTGAAGAATGTTGTAATATTGTTTTGTTAAATATGGACTAATGTGCAAATTACCCAATTAGAGGGGTTAACTTGCAAATTGCACATGTTTAGATGTTCCTCTTGTGTTGAGACATCATAAGAATGAATATGATGAAGTAATATGGATTCTCCAAACTTGGGCACCAAGATATAGCTTGTAGAGCAATCCTTGTGCTTTAAAACCTAGTTTTGGTGTAAAGTGTAATTTATCCAAAACATAGGGTGCAACATGTAAAATATACCTTCTAGAGTATCTCTCATGACTCTTGGCATCAAGTAGAGTAAATAAAATGAGGAGGGTGCCGCATTGGAATGATCAAATAAGAAAGATAACCTTTATATCTAAATAACCAAGTTTTAAGCAAAATGACCCTTTTATATATGCAACTTAGTAATGTGTTTGGTTCATTTTTCCTTTAACCTTGGTTGAGAGAGGGGTTTTGCATGTGATATGGAGGGTGAAACGTGTCCAAGAAGTGGATAAGGACTTGGTGGATTTAGTTGAGAAATAAAGGAAATAATCTTCTTTTCCTTGAAAATATACCCAAAATATATAAGTGCATCCTTTTAACAAGTAAGGGATCATTTTCCCTTCATTCCTCTTCCTATCTCTTTGCTTTAACTGACTGAGGAGGATCTTAGGAGCAGAGGAGAACGGCCAAGACTGATTTGGTTAAGTTTTTATTCCCATCTAGCTCGAATTCATGAAGGAAATCTTGCTACAAGGTTGGTTTAGTAGTCTTCCTTCCACAACTCTTCTTTCTAGCCATCTTCTCCATCCAAATCTTGAAGAATGGACCTTGGACGACCTATGGAGCTCAAGCCACCATTAAATCTACGAATCTTGGAGCTCTATATCTGATCCTAAGGCAGGTTTTATAACTCTAACCCTTAAAGTTTTGTTTAGGCATCTTCTTTCTATGAAAATGTTGCTTAATCTTCTTCCTTCGACATTTCTATGTGTTCTTGTTACCAAAACTGTGAACAACAGTCCATGTTCTTGAGGTAGAAGAAGGTGGTGTTATTTCCAAAGTTCATCCTGATCTTGCTTTAGCAAACGGTCCTCCACCTCTTGCCCAAATGGTTTGCAAAACCGTTTGGAAGCAAACGGTTTCAAAACCGTTTGAAGGGCAAACGGTTTCACAAGAACATTTGGGAGCAACCGATCTAAGACCATTTGGACGAGTTGACCAAATGTTGACAATTTGGAGATCTGTTGTACACATTATGGACTAATCACCCACCAAAATTCATCACCCAATTCCAAGTAAATTACCAATTGAAGGCACTTTACTCACCTAAACCCTAATCGGATTTATTGCAGATTTCAATAATGCAATCATGTTGAAGTTTGGTTTGAGCGGCCCAAACGGTTTCCAAACCATTTGGGGATAACCCAAACGGTCTCAAAACAGTTTGTTGATCACCCAAGACTGTTTGGATGTCTAGGGTTAAGTGGGGTTGACCAATTGAGGGTCCAATCATATCAAGTTCTTGAACAATTAAATGCTGATTTTGTAACCTAATCTAGGGTTCAACTCTTAAGTGAATGACTTGGTTTTTAATTAAATAATGGGAAAACGGTCTTAAGACCGTTTGGAGGATGTCCAAACGATCCCAAGACCATTTGGGGTCAGGTCATGACCCAATTGAATGATGGTTCAATGGTCTCAAGGTCAATTAGACTCATGTTGATACATGTTGAAGGATGATCGTTTCCAAACCCTAATCCAATTGATCCAAGCCATAATTGGTGATCAATTGAGGGTCAATTGAGTGTCAAATCAGTAGACTGTTGACCTAATTGACTCAATTGATAAGTAGCTAACCTTTGCATAAACGTTTGAGGGGTTCAACATTGAAAACCCTAACTCAATTGAAAGAGTTGACACACTTTTTGGTCCATGCGGTTTTGAGGGTGTTTGGACCAAATGGTCTCAAGACCATTTGGGTCCAAACGGTCTCAAGACTATTTGAGTCCAAACGGTCTCAAGACCGTTTGGGACCAAACGGTCTCAAGACCGTTTGGGACCAAACGATCCCAAACCGTTTGGTGGCCATGCGGTTTCAAGATCAAATTGCCCATGCGGTTTCAAAGTCAAAGTTGGCCAAACAGTCTTCACCTCACTTAGGGCAAACAATCTTGAGGGTGTACTTTAGCATGTGGTTTCAAAAGTAAAAAAACGGTCAACAACCCCAAACGGTTTCAAAACCGTTTGGAGGTTGAAAATGCAAAACCGTTTGGGGTCATTTAAGGTCAAGAATGTTTGATGCCTTAGTGGCCAAGATGGTTTAGTAGTTGATTAACTTAAACCCTAAAGATACCTAAAGTGATTAAGGGAACAAGTAATTAGTGGATTAATACATATTATGACCAATTGTGAACATTACCAAAGTACCCTTGATGTGATAATATGACTTATACTCCTTGATCAAGAAAACCCTAATGACCATATTGGTGATGACATGACTTATATTATCAAGATTGATTTGACTTAACCTAACTAAGAGTGATGTAAACATCATCTAATAGTTAGAGGGGAGAGAAGACCTCCTATATGTATGGGAATCAAGTAATATACTTCCAACATATATGGATACACATGATTAGGGTATGATCCTTCATAGTGAGATCATGGAAACCCTAATTATGGTGAGTAATGAATCTTAACTTAATTGAAGGCATGAATGAAAGTAATCTTCATACATGATAATGATATAACCTCAATTCACTGTAATGTGATTAGTAAACCCTAATTCTAGGGTAATATCATGTAATATAAATAGTAAACCCTAATCTAGGGTGATGTGATGAAATGAACAATAAACCCTAATTTTGAGTTATGCTTTTAAGCATGAAGCTCTGTTCTTGAATTATAAATGAGTAATCATTATACCTTTGAAAGTCATACGGGTTGAATAACCCTAATTGAATCGAATAGGGAAACCCTAACCCTAGAAACCAACCGTGGTGATGTAACACGGTCGTGGTAAATTGTTAATAACACGACCGTGCAAGGTAGCACGGCCGTGGTGTTCTATGATTAAATTGAAAAGAACTTGTATTGTGCTGATACAGATGTAATGTGCATGTTTGCAATTATATTAGTCATGCAGGTTATTATTAAAAGGTAATCATAGCCAGGTAAGGGTTATGATGCCACATTCATTGAAAGTATTCTTTAAATTTTGAAAATAGTGATATGCTATGTTGCCTATTGAAATGTAACATTTGAGATGGATAAGCTGTATGAGCCATGAAGACCATCTGTATTGTTACAATCAAGGTCATGTTGTTAAAAGATTTATGATGATCTAAGGGGTTGAACACCCATATTCATGAGTCATAATGATGAGATGGTTAGGGATTGATATCGCAATGATAACCGGATGTGAAATGAACTTGATACAATTAGTACTTTTTCTTTATAGAAATTATTTTAATGGTTTATGTTTGAAAACATGTCTGATGCTAAAAGAATGCCATAATGTACTTAAATAATCAAGTATAATGAAATCATGTAGAGCCTTGACCATAGATCCATCATTGTCAGAAGTTAAATGATGGTGAAACATGTTTTCCTAAGGGAACTCCTAGAGAGCATACTTTTGAGTATGTGGGGGTTATGGATGCGAATATCCTTACGTCCTAATGTAGGATTTGATGTAAGATGTACCTTTAATCCATCAATCCTTCAATATATGTTTATGTTGGGATGATGTATCACCAATCTCCCGATGATGTTGTTAATGTCGCATCGGTGTGAGATAAACAAGAAATCCCTCGATGGCAAAGAGAGTACAAAATGCCGCTGTAACTCTAATAGCGAAGTTTCCAGAATACCCTGGAAAGCTATTATAGCAGAGACACGAGATGTCCTGCATGTTGATCCTCACACTGACTGAGGAAGATGAGGTCATAGGAATCCATCTCTTCTAATGACCTATGTATGGTACCGATGCAATTTCATATTGATCAGTTGGAGTATGAGCGGTATACCTCGTCTCCTTAGGGCATAATAATGTTTGAAAAACATAATTAGCCATGTAGCATAACTGCTTAGGTTAAATTATGAGAAACAATGATTGATGATACATTGTTTATAATGTTTTAGTTGAATAACTAGTATACATGTTCTTCATATTCCTTATTGAGATATGCCTTGATATTCATTTAAGTTATAATTGAAATGATTGCTTAAAGAGAATATTGCTTCACTTAGTTATATAATGTTAAACCTACTATTGAATATTTAAAGTTATATTTCTTATTGTTATTCTATTTATTGCCATAACAAAGCTTCTGGCGGAGAGTTATAACTCTCGCTGGGACAAATATTCAAATTGTCTCACCCTCGTGGGATTCGACTTTTTAGGTAGACGCCGCGGACGAAGGAACCCATCAGTGGGTGAGCAGCAACAACAGCAAAACCAAGGACAACAGTGATTCTCAGGTGGAGACACTGTCTGTCAAGTCTTGTAGATAGAATGTCCTATGTGTCGTCTCTGTACTGTCATGTCCTATTAGTCAGTAGATGTTTAAAGTAGATATGAGATTTTGGCTTAATTCCTCGAGATTTTGTATCTTGATTTCTACAGGTAACAGAGCAATTGATGTGGTAATCACTCGATATGTGATTTTATAGAGATGTAATGATGAATCATGTTGTAAAAAACTTATTATGTTTCTTTATGAAAGAGTTTTATCGTTAAAGATCTCTTTACAAAAAGTTTTAATTTTTAGTGATTTTTAATAATTTCGCTGCTAGTTAATCACATCCACATTTGTTGATCTCATTTTCGCGATTCGATCATCACAATTTAGTGGTATCAGAGCTCTAGGTTCACTGAGTCTACAGAGACATATAACTTAGGATGTTGAGTCTATTCTAGTGTCTTCCAATATATCTAATAGTGTTTTCCGCTCCTCCGGAGGAGAAGATAAGACTAAGGATGTACGTACCACATGAAGAACACGAGGAACACATTGCCGAAAGTAGTGTCGCTGCACCCCGAGAAGGTGCAAGAAACCGAGAGATAGAGCAACCTGTGCCTGAACCACCCCAGTTCAATCCAACTGACATGGGGAACCCAGCCGTCCAGACCATGTTTGGGCAGTTTATGACTTCCATGACACACATAACTGATAGGATGCCTATGCCTGCACCTAGGGCACCTACCCATCCTGAAGGACAAGGAATCCATAAGACATTTGAACGACTTCGTCGAGTTGGAGCCACAGAGTATTTTGGAACAGCTGATCCCGCAGATGCCGACTTGTGGTTAACTAAACTAGAGAAGGCCTTTAGAATCTTGAACATCCTAGAAGCTGAGAAGGTTAGACATGATGTGTATCTTCTCAAAGGGAGTGCTGGTCATTGGTGGACCATGGAAGACCAGAAGAGGCCAGGTGCGGAGGTTGCATGGGAAGTTTTCCGACGGGAGTTTATCAACATATATTTCCCTAAGACATTCATGGATGAGAAAATCTCTCAGTTTGAGAGGTTAAGACAAGGTCCAATGAACATTAGCGAGTATGAGGCTAAGTTCATGGAGATTTTGCGGTTCTGTCCGCATATGGTAGCTACAGATGAAGAAAGGATTAGGCATTTTGAGAAAGGGTTAAACACTAAGTTGACTACTCTTGTGTCTGCCCTAGAGAAAAGAGAAAGGTTTGATACCTTTGTATAGTCAGTCAGAAGGATAGAGATGTCAGTGGCAGAGAAGAGACAGACCCAGAACAAGAGGATGTATCCTTAGTTCCAAGGATCTTCATCCAGAGATTTCAAGAAACCTATATTTTCTGCGCCTACACCACTACCTAGACCCAGTACCCAAACATAGTGGACATCGAATAGGGGTAGAGGATGAAGCCTACCACTAGAAGGAGCTCGCAGTTCAACATCTATATCGCTTACAGGACCACTTAGACCACAACAACTGAATAAAAACTGTTATATATGTGGGAAGATGGGACATCTGATGAAAGACTGCAGAGCCAAAGAAGTAAGTGTAACTCAACCTTAGAGGTAGAGTCAACAAGGATCACAAAGGAGATAGTTTCTAGGAGGAGCTAGAGGACATGGACAAGCGTCCCAAACTGGATCATCGGCACCGAATCAACCATAGGCAACAACAAGGTTTTATGCAATGAATCCACCTTATGCAGTGATCAACCCTCGGGTTGTGGCAGGTCAGATGGAATTGTTATATCTAGATATGTCTATATCCTGCGTTGTATCTGTTTTGATTGATCTGGGTGCTACGCACTCCTTTATCACTCGAAGGGTGATTCATAACTGCAATATGACAGTCAGTCATAGAGTAGATAGTTTGTTGCTAGAAACTCCATTGAGAGGGTCTGCGGTGTTGCATGAGGTATGCTCTCCCTGCATCCTTTTCTTTTCTGAGCATCGCATTCAAGTGGAAGTTATACCACTTGAGATGCAAGGATTTGATATAATCCTTGGGATGGATACCTTGGAAAGGTATAAGGTTGTTTTGGATTGTGAGTCCAAGCAAGCTGTGTTTGCTTATGATAGTGACACATGGATCTTTCAAGGAGAGAGAAAGATTCTACCCACCTGTCTTGTGTCAGCTATGGTTGCTGAGAAGTTGATAAGGCAAGGATGTCATGCATTCTTGGCCCATGTGGTAGATACTACCATGGATAGTCCTAACCCTACCGAAGTTTCTGTAGTCAGGGAATTTGAAGATGTATTTCCTGAAGAACTTCCAAGTGTGCCACCGCCTCGGGAAATTGATTTTGAAATCAATTTGATCCCAGACACACAACCTATAGCACAAACATCATATAGGATGGTGTCTGCTGAGATGGCAGAACTCAAGAAACATGTGCAGGAGTTTCTTAAGACGGGTTTCATCCAACCGAGTACTTCGCCTTGGGGTGCTCCAGTCCTCTTTGTTAAAAAGAAAGACAGGTCAATGTGGTTGTGCATTGATTATAGATAGCTAAATAAAGTAACAATAAAGAACAAGTATCCTCTACCGATGATTGATGATCTCTTTGACCAGTTGCGTAGTGCAACCATCTTCTCAAAGATAGACTTGAGGTGAGGATGAAGATCATGTGGCTACGGATGAGATGAAGATCATACAACCATCTTCTCACCCCACTGGTTAATAACCCTTTTTAGGTGTACGTGCCTGGCGAAATGAAGATCATGTGGCTACGGATGAGATGAAGAGGTATCATACCCGGTGGGCTAGATAGTGTCTAGCAGTAGAGTCCTATGTGTTGTCCCTATACACTCAGGTCTTCAGGAGAGCTTTTCAGTGTTTCTTGTGCAATGATCAATGTACGGTTTTCAGTACGTATCCTGATGTAAAGCATCATGACAAACAGTTACTTCATGTAACGAGATGATGGGAAATTTGTATTACCACCTTGGATATATGCTATGAAATGGAAAGTGTTATATGTTTCATCTTGTGGGGCTTGTTGTAAATCGATTTTAATTTCCCGTGTTTTTCGGTAATCTACTGGTTAGCATGTAATCGTGTTTTGTTGTGGATGAGGTGTTACAGTTATTAGAAACTCCGTTAGTTGGATTTGCAGTGCTTCGATAGGTGTGTTCTCCCTAGATTCAAGTGGATCTTATACCACTGGAGATGCACAGGTTCGATATAATCCTTGGGATGGACACCCTAGAAAAGTATAAGGTTGTCTTGGATTGTGATTCCAAGCAAGCTATGTTCATAGATGACAGTGACACATGGATCTTTCAAGGAGATAGAAAGATTCTTCCAACATGTCTAGTGTTGACTATGGTTGCTGAGAAGCTGATGAGACAAGAATGCTTTGCATTCTTGGCACATGTGGTAGACACCACAATGGAGAGCCCTAATCTTTCTGAAGTTTCGATAGTTAGGTTGTTTGAAGATGTGCTCCCTGAGGAACTTCTAGGTATGCCTCCGCCCCGAGAGATTGATTTTGAGATTAATCTAATCTTGGGCACGCAACCAATAGCACAAACACCGTATAGAATGGCACGTACTGAGATGGCAGAGCTTAAGAAACAGCTGCAGGAGTTGCTTGAGAAAGGTTTTATCTGACTGAGTACTTCACCATGGGGTGCTACAATTCTCTTTGTTAAGAAGAAGGACGGATCGATGCGGTTATGCATTGATTACAGACAGTTGAATAAAGTAACCATAAAGAACAAGTATCCTCTACCAAGGATCGATGACATGTTTGATCAGTTGTGTGGTGCAACTATATTCTCTAAGATAGATCTGAGGTCGGGATATCATCAGTTGTGTATCAAGGAAGGTGACATACCTAAGTCTACCTTTAGGACAAGGTATGGTCACTATGAGTTCATAGTTATGTCATTTAGACTAACTAATGCACCAACTGTATTCATGGAACTAATGAATAGAATCTTCCGTCCTTTTCTTGATCAGTTCATAGTAGTCTTCATAGATGACATCTTGATATACAGTAGAGATGCTCAATAGCATGAGCAGCACCTTCGTCAGGATTTAACTTTGCTAAGAGAGCATAAGTTGTATGCTAAGTTTAGCAAATGCGAGTTCTGGTTACCAGAAGTTTCTTTTCTAGGACATGTAATATCTGCCTCAGGTAGCTTTGTTGATCCTAAGAAGGTAGAATATGTCTTATAATGGGAACAACCAAAGACACCGACAGAGATATGCAGTTTCCTAGGACTGGCAGGCTATTACAGGAGGTTCATTAAGAAATTCAGTTCTATAGCTTTACCCCTAACCAATTTGACCAGGAAGGAGGTTCCTTTTATCTGGAATGACAAGTGTCAACATTCTTTCTAGCTGTTGAAAGAAAGGTTAACAAGTGCACTTGTGCTGGTGTTACCTGAGCAAGGGAAGGGGCACATAGTTTTTTGTGAAGCATCTAATAATGGTCTAGGATGTGTGTTGATGTAGGATAATCAAGTGATTTCTTTTTCCTCTCAACATCTTAAGAAACACGAGGAGAATTATCCTACACATGATCTAGAGCTAGCTGTTGTGGTTCATGCTTTGAATATCTGGAGACATTATTTCTATGGAGAAACATTCCAGATTTTCACAGATCATAGGAATCTAAAAATATATCTTCTCACAACATGAGTTGAACATGAGACAACGCCGCTGGATGGAGTTAATCAAGGACTATGATTGTACAATTGATTATCATCCATGGAAGGCTAATGTAGTGGTTGATGCACTAAGTAGGAAATCATCATCACCGGCCTTAGATAAAGCACAGTTGAACTCCTTAGTGTGCTTTAAAAGATATATGCTCATCTCCTTGAGGCAAAACAATATACAACTTAAGGTATCATTGTTAGTCGGGCTGTTAGCTGAGATGCAAGTGAAACCTACTCTGAGACAGCAGATCAAAGAAGCACAACAAGTTGATACTGTGGTTCAGCAGATCAGGTCAGAGTATGGTAGTGAGAAATGGGATGGCTTTCATGATTTAGAGGATCACGTAGTCTGTTACCATGGTAGGATGGTAGTACCTGATGCTAATGACTTAAGAAAGTTAGTCTTGGAGGAAGCTCATTCCTCGATGTATGCAATGCATCCAGGGAGCACCAAAATGTATCATAACTTGAAGGATATGTATTGGTTGCCAGGATTGAAGAAGGATGTAGGTGAGTTTGTTATGTGGTGTCCGATGTGTCAGCAGGTTAAAGTTGAACATCAAAAGCCCGCAGGAACAATGCAACCTTTGCCTATACCATAGTGGAAATGGGATCATGTGACCATGGACTTTGTGGTTGGTTTACCTAGAACAACCAAAGGTCATGATTCCATATGGGTGATAGTTGATAGGTTGACTAAGACATCACATTTCCTTCCTGTCAAAACAACCTACACTACTAAGAAGCTTGCACAGATATATATAGATGAGACAGTGTGGTTGCATGGGGTTCTAGTTACTATTGTTTCTGATAGAGGCCCCCAGTTCACGAGTCATTTTTGGGAATGACTAATAAAGCTTTGGGTACACAGTTAAGGTTTAGTACTGCCTTTCACCCACAGACAGATGGACAGTCTGAGAGGACCATACAAACTTTGGAGGATTTTATTAGGGCATGTATCCTTCAGTTTGTAGGAAGTTGGGATCTACACCTAAGCTTGATAGAATTTTCTTACAATAATAGATATCAGCACAGTATTGATATGGCACCATATGAAGCATTATATGGTAGGCGTTGTAGATCTCCTTTATGTTGGTATGAAACAGGAGAATATCAACTTTTGGGCCATAAGCTAGTGCAGCAGACAACTGAGAAGATTAAAGTAATACAACAACAATTAAAGACTGCACAGGATAGACAGAATTCATACACTGACAAACGACAAAGACCTTTAGAATTCCAAGTTGGAGATAGGGTATATATCAAAGTCTCACCTTGGAAATATGTCCTTAGATTTGGAAAGAAGGGAAAGTTAGCTCCTAGATTTATGGGGCCTTATCCAATCATTGAACGGATTGGAAAGGTAGCCTATAAGCTAGAGTTGCCACCTAAGATGCATAAGTTGCATCCAGTGTTCCATATCTCGATGCTGAGAAAGTGTCATCCTGACACAGAGTTAGTTTTGCAACCTGTGGAGGTAGAATTAAATCATGATATATCATATGTTGAAGGACCTGTGATGATCATTGATAAGAGAATTAAAAAGATGAAAAAGAAAGACATATGTCTTGTGAAAGTTATCTGGCATCGCCGTGGCATTGAAGAAGCTACGTGAGAGCTAGAGGAAGAAATGAGGAGGAAGTACCCTTCCCTTTTCTCTTAATGATTTCGGGGATGAAATCCCTGTTAGGGGTGGATAATTTGTAACATCCCTAACCTGGGTTATTCTTTAACCCTAGATGTTTTGTTTAAGAAAGATAATTATATGCTTGCTCTTATCTTTTGAAAAGTAATTAAGGTTCAAGAGGAACTTATGTTTCAATTTTAGTCCTTTTTGAATAATGTTGAAAACAATGTTTTATCCATTTTGGACTAAAGTGTAAATTACCCAAGTTGAGGGGTTAACTTGCAAATGTTACATGATAAAATGTTCCTCAAATGTTGAAGCATCATAAGAATGAGAATTATGTAGAGGTATGGCTTGTGAAAGCCTGAGCACCAAGAAAGAGCTTATTAAGCAATGTTTGTGCATTAAACCCTAGTTTTGGTGTAATGCGCAATTTACCCAAAACCTAGGGTTCAATATGCAAAATACCACTTATAGAGAGTCCCTAATGTTTCTTGGTATCAATTAGAGGAAAGAAAATCAGAGGGGCATCTCATTTAAATTTCTTTGGGGGAGAGAGAATCTTGATATTAAAATAATCAAGGTTTAAACATCCTTGAAACCCTAATTCAATTTAATGCAAAAATAAATATATTAATGGAAGTGCCCTTCAACCAAAAATATGATGGTTGAATTTATATAAGTATGTATGTCCCACTAAAATATCTAAAGTGAGTGGAGAGCCCACTCACATTAGTTAAAGAAAAAGTAATATCCACTAATTTTTGGATATTATTAATGTATTGATTAAGGTGCTTAAGTGTTTTCCTTTAATTCATGGATAAAGAAGAGGATTTCTAAGGAGAGGATGATGGATTCATATACAAGGAAGTGAGGGGGATATGTGGCACCAATTTAGGGAATCGAAGGATTTTTATAACACTTTCTCTCTCTTGAAATTCCCTTACATATATCCCATTTTCCACCCACATAAAAGACTCTTTTTTGACTCTTCTTTCTTTCCTTTCTTTGGCCAAACACAAGGAAGCTTAGGAGCAATAGGAGAACGTGCCCCAACCTGTAGGTAAGCTCCATAGTCATCTTCAACCTTAAATTCATGGTGGAAATCGAGTTTCAACACTAATTCTCTTCTTTTCTCCATTCAATGCTCAACTTTGATCATCCTTTGCATCCAAATACTTGAGAACGAACCTTGTACAATTGAGAAAGCTTCATTCACCATTGAGGGAGTGAGGATTGAAGCTTGGATTAAACTTTGAAGGTGGGTTATATAACTTGAACCCTTAAATGTTATTATTGATTTCCCTTCTTTATCAGATGTTGATTCTTTCTTCTTTCACGAAATTCCATATTATTAGTTGATGAAATGACCATAAGAATCATAGGAAATTTTGAAGGTTTGAAGCTTGAAGATGATGATGTCATCTTAGCACACACCTCAATAAAGATCATGTGCAAACAGTTTCAACTTGATGACCAAACGGTCTCAAGACCGTTTAAGGTCAAACAGTCTCAAGACCGTTTGGGGTCAATTTCTGATGTGGATGAAAGAAGATCCAATGGTTGAAATTGATATAATTATAATAGATTCAAGAATGGATGATCCATTGATTACAAACACTAATCGGATTGATTGGTTGAAACCCTAAATTGATTGAGTCGATTTCTATGTTGAATGGCCCAAACGGTCTCAATACCATTTGAGGGAAAATGGTCTCAAGACTGTTTGAGGCCAAATGGTCTCAAGACCGTTTGGAGGTCAAGGGTTGTGATGGATGGTTGGAGATCCAAGGGTTGTAATTTGATATACTCTCAATGGTTCAATTGATGAATGATTCAATAAAGCAAACCCTAATTGATTGGGAGAAGGAAACCTTAGATGATCCTTTCGGTTTTAAGGTAGTTTGGACCAAACGGTCTTGAAACCGTTTGGGATCAAACGGTCTTCAAACCGTTTGGGATCAAACGGTCTTAAAACCGTTTGAGACCAAATGGTCTCAAAACCATTTGATGTTCAATCGGTTTCAATGATGGGTTGTTCATTCGGTCTCAAGGTTAATTTGATCAAATGGTTTCAAGGGTTGAAAGCACCAAATGGTTTCAAAATCGTTTAAAACCAAACGGTCTCAACCCTAGATGCCCAAATGGTTTCAAAACCATTTGGAGGGCAAATGGTCTCAAAACCGTTTGAAGGTCAAGGAGGTCATAACCGTTTGAAGGTTCAAAAGTATCAAAACCGTTTGAAAACCTAATGTGATGAAAAATCAATTAACCCTATGATTGTTAATGATGTATCTCAAAGTTAATTACAATGGTTGTACCTCTCAAGTACTTAGGTGATTAGTACCTTTGGAGTGGTTAACCTTTGATACTTATGAAAGAAGTAACTCAATACACTATGATAACCATAGATGTATGTACTTGAATAATGGGTTGATCCAAGTTGATAAGTATGGAGTAATCAACATCCTAGAGATGATGAGAGAGAGAGAGGAATTCATACATGTATAATTATCATGTAGTGGTTAAGCCTCAATACTTTCAACATGAATAAAATATGTAATTGGGGTATGATCCTTGATAAACAGATCATGAAACCCTAATCGAGAAGGTTGATGAGCCCTAACTGTAACAACCCTGACCTGGGTTATATTTTAACCCTAGGTGTTTTGATTAATAAATGTGATTAAATGCTTAATCTCATCTTATGAAAAGTAATTAGGCCTCAAGAGGAACTTATGTTGCAATTCTAGTCCTTTTTGAACATTGTTGAAATCAATGTTTTGTTTGTATTGGACTAAAGAGCAAATTACCCAAGTTGAGGGGTTTAAGTGCAAATCGTGCATGATAATATGTGCATCATGTGTTGAAGCATCATGAGAGTGAAGATGATGATGAGGTGTGGCTTATGGAAGCCTGAATACCAAGAAAGAGATGATAAAGTAATGTATGTGCATGAAAACCCAGTTTTGGTGTAATGTGCAATTTACCCAAAACCTAGGGTGCAATATGTAAATTAGAACTTAAATAAGGTCCCTAATGTTTCTTGGCATCATGTAGAGCAAAGAAAATGAGAGGGGTGCCTCATTTGAATTAAGTTGGAGGAGAGAGAATCTTGATATTAAAATAATCAAGATTTAATCCTAATTGAAACCCTAATTCGATTTAAGGCAAACAATAAATGTATTAATTAAAGGGCCTTCAACCAAAATTAAAATGTTTGGATTCATATGTATGTGTGACGTCCTTGAGCTTTGCAAGGACCACGAAAATATCCAAGGGAGTGGATAACTCATACACAATTTTATAAGAAAAAGAAATATCCACTCACATATGGATATTAATATAATATGATTTAAGGTGCTTGATTTGCTTTTCTTTAAATCATGGATAATTGAGAGGGATAAAAGGCAAACAAGATAGCCTCTTCCCTAAGGAATATAAGGGGGAAGAGGAAGCCACATTTTTGGGATTAAATGAATGTTTATAAGGCACTTTCTCTCTCCTTGATTTTCTTATAAAAAGACCCTTTACAAGCCAAATGGAAGGCTTTTTCGACCCCACTTCTTCTCCTTTCATGGGAAACGACCAAGGGAGCTTGGGAGGATCAGTAGGACGACCCCCAACCTGTTGGTAAGGTTCTTGATCCATTTCACCTTGATTCCATGGTGGAAATCGAAAATAAATTATGGATTTCTTCCTATTTCGATCTCCTCTTCAATTCTAACCATTCCTTTTCACTCAAACCTTGAGGACGAGCCTTGGAATGGTGAAAGGAATTGCATCCACCATTGTTTCCGTGGACATGGAGCTTTGGATCTCAATTGGAGGCGGGTTTTATAACTTGAACCCTTTTTCAGTGTTATTCAACCATTAATCTTGCAACTTCAATGATTCCTTCATTATCTTGTTTAATTGCTAGTTGAAAATGGTTATTTCATGAAATCAGAAGTTGTTAGAACTTCAGGGACGAAGGTAGATGATTATAACATCATCTTGGATACTTTTTCCAAAGAAGTCATGGTTCATACGGTTTTGAGTTAATTGCTCATGCGATTTCACCAAACCGTTTGAGAGCAAACGGTTTGAAACCGTTTGGGAGAAAACGGTTTCAAAACCATTTGAGTGAGTTGACCAAGGGTTGACCGTTTGATATTACTGTTCCTAATTATGTTGGTTAATGACTCACAAACTTTTATGGGTTAACTCCCAAGGAATCGTGAGTTGAAGGCTAATCAATTAGGCAAACCTAATTGGATTAAGTGCTGATTTTTCAGATTGATTAATTTGACTTTTTGGGCAAACGGTTTCAAAACCGTCTTCGAGGGTTGACCAAGGGTTGAACATTTGCGATTCCTGTTCCTAATGATGTTGGTTAATAACTCGCCCAATTTTATGGATTAGTTCCAAAGGAATCATGAGTTGAAGTCCAATCAATTAGGCAAAGCCTAATTGGATTAAGTGCTGAGTTTCAACTTGATTTATTTTCCTTTTTGGGTAAACGGTTTCAAAATCGTTTTAAAGAGTTGACCAAGGGTTTACCGTTTTAGAATCCTGTTCCTAATTATGTTGGTTGATGACCCACCAAATTTTATGGATTAATTCCAAAGGAATCATGAGTTGAAGGCTAATCAATTAGGTAAACCCTAATTGGATTAAGTGCTGATTTTCAACTTGGCTGATTTTACTTTTTGGGTTAATTAGCCCAAACGCTTTCAAAACCGTTTGGGGATTACCCAAACGATCTCAAAACCATTTGGGGGTCACCCAAGACCATTTGAAGGTCTAGGGTTGGATATGTTTAAGTGATTGAAGGACAAAAGATATGGTGTTAACCCTAATCGGCTAAGTGCTGATTTTGCATTGGAATGAGTTGATGTTTTGGTTTGATTGACCCAAACGGTTTCAAAACCGTTTGGTAATCACCCAAACGGTCTCAAGATCGTTTGGGGATCACCCAAGACCGTTTTGAGTTCTAGGGTTAAGCATGGTTGACCAATTGAAGGTCTAAAGGTGCCAAATCACTTTGCAATTAAGTGCTGATTTGATGATCAACTCAATAGCTCAAACCCTAATGATTTTTCACTAGAATCCAAGGGTTGGATGAGCCAAACGGTCTCAAGACCATTTGGAGGTCACCCAAGACCGTTTGGAGGTCTAGGGGTGAGTATGGTTAAGCAATTGATGATCCAATGATACTAAGTTAAAGTGTAATCAATTGTTGATTTGGTGATCAATCCAATGATCCAAACCCTAATTGGTTGACTTGGATTTTGATGATGTGATGGGAAAATGGTCCCAAGACCGTTTGGTGGTCATCAAAATGACCTCAAGACCGTTTGGGGTCAGGTCATGTTCAATTTGGATGATGTTCAATGGTTTCAAAGTAATTAATCTTTCATTGATTAGTGTTGAAGGATCATCGATTCCAAACCCTAATTCAATTGATTCAAACCCTAATTGAGGAATAATTGAGGGTCAATTGAGGGTCAAATCAGTTGAAGGTTGACATATTTAACTCAATTGAAGTATGAGTATAGGTCCAATTGATGATTGGTTCCATGAATTCAATGATTGAAGGAATCAATATTGAGAACCCTAAACCGATTGGTGTAGTTGAGACCATCTTTGGTCCATGCGGTTTTGAGGAGGTTTGGACCAAACGGTCTCAAGACCGTTTGGGACCAAATGATCCCAAACCGTTTGTGCCCATGCGGTTTCAAAAGTCAAACTTGGGCAAACGGTCTTCACCTACTTGCTTGGGCAAACGGTCTCAAGCACCACCTTTACCAAACGGTTTCAAACTGTTTGAACCTTGAAGGACCAATGTCGTTTGGGGATCAAGTAGTCAAAGTTGATTGAGGACTCAATTGGTTAATCCACTTAGACACTTGTTGTATTTGAGGACCCAATTGATCAATTCAATTGGATACCTTATGTAATGGAGGTCCAAGGTGATTGAATCTCTTAAGAATAGAGATGATGAATGATTCATTGATCCAATGATGATTAGTAATGATAATCAATGAAGGTACAAAGGTTGAAACCCTAATAGTACCTAAGTGATTAGTGCCAATTAAGGGATGAACCCTAATTGCTTATAGGATCAATGACTTGGTACACTATGTTAATTATAGTAGTATGTACTTGATGGAAGGGTTGATATGACCTAATCAAGATGAGATGATGATAGCATTAATTCATATATGAATATGATTCATGTGGTGATTAAGTGTATTATCCTTAAAGTAGAGAGATCATGAAACCCTAATCATGAATAGAAATCGTAATCGACAGGGTTATTGTGTTCTAACCCTAATTGAGGGCAATTCTAAATGAAACCCTAATTGAGGTTGTATCCTTGTGAAACCCTAGTTGAAAGTGTATCTATGTGAAGCCTAATCCTAATAATGGAATAGTAGCTGATACCCTGAAAAGGGAAGTATCTAATGTGGATGTTTATAGGCAATTTTATAATAAAACAATGCCTTAAACTAAGATAAGTCCATATCATGTGAGATAGTTGGACAATTCTAATGTGTGGCCTATGCATTATATGCTAGGGGTGAGTATTTGGTGATGGAATGTATTAAGAGGGGAAATACCTTAATACATGATAAAGTTGGTTAACTCAAGAGGGTCTGAAATGATGAGAAAATGATACATTAAGATATGATGGTTATCACATTAAGAACTTCAGGGTTTATATACCTTGATATACTCCAAATCCAAAATAATTGGGTAAGAAATATATGAAGTGTGACATGCAACTATTACAATGAAATGTAATGAGTTGTTGCACTTGATGTGTGTTAATTAATGCACCTTGAAAATGGGGTTAAGCCCAAATGATGAGTATGATGTAGTCATACCATGATGAGGATGAGAAATGAACTCATACCTTGAACTAATGATCATTAATGCTATATGATGAGACTAAAGATCTTGAATAAATATTTATGATATTTTTGAATAAGTTGTTGCCTAGTGAGAGGTGACAAGATGTGAATGGCCTTGTGAGCCATGTGAATAAGTTGTTGCCTAGTGAGAGGTGACAAGATGTGAATGGCCTTGTGATCCATGTGAATAAGTTGTTGCCTAGTGAGAGACGACAAGATGTGCAGTGGCCTGATGAGCCATGTGTGATGCTTGGGTAACAAGTATCATGTATACCTTGGTCAGATGACCTGAAGGTGATAGTTACCTAATAAATGGTAATGATGCTCAATGATGAGTGAAGGGTTGAAATACCCAGAGCCATATGATTATGGTGATGAGAATGGGAAGGGATGAGAATTCCCAGTATTGAAATGAGGGACTGAGTTCCCAGGGTCTTTGAAAGACTGATAAATATCTGATGAAAGTAATACATGTCTCTTTACATCATTGTTGTAATAAGTCTTGTTTGAGAACTTGGCTGATGCTAAAATAATTGGAGAATGTACTTAATAAATCAAGTGAAATATGTTCATGTAGTGCTCTGACCATAGATCCATCATCGTCAGGAATAGGTGATGGTGAAATGGGTGCCCACGACAAAACCCGGAGCGCATATTTTGAATATGTGGGGGTAAATGGGAGAAAATATCCTTACGTCCTCTTGAAGAGATTGTTGGAAGGTAAACAAGAAACCTCTCAATCCTTCATGAATATGTCGGGATGGATGTATCATGAATCTCCTGATATTGAGTTAGATGGTGTACACATCTCCCAATGATACTTAATGTCGGATCAAGGAGATATATTGAGTTGACGCTGTAACTCTATAGCGAAGGTGCCAGTATACCCTGGCTAGCTAGTTAGCAGAGACACGAGATGTCATGCATGTGGTCTCGTACTGACCGAGACATATGAGGTCTTGGAGTCCGAATCTTCCATTGACCTATGTATGGTACCGATTTCGACTCCTAGCAGAGGTCGGTTGGAGTATGAGCGGTATACCTCATCTCCTCAGAGAATAAGTGTGATTGTAAAATGTAATCATCCGTATAGCATGTTTTCTTAAGGATTGAATACGGATATTAATTGGATGATGTTGCATTTCTTTGTGCATTCCTTAGTGGATAAATGTTAATTGTGTTTCTTTATATTCTCTACAAGGTAGGAAGATGAATTACTTATCTACCATGGGTAGATGCAATGACCTCCTTGAGAATGGAGATTATCTTATTATGTTCTATGATGAATAATTCTGCCTGATAATGTAAAAGTAACCCCTGCTCAGTTTTAATTTAATAAACTACAATAACAATGTTTTTGGCGGAGAGTTATATCTCTCGCTGGGGAAATTTTCAATTGTCTCACCCCCGTGGGAAACATTTTTAGGTATGCATGGGAGGCAAAGAAGAAATCCTAGAACAAGGAAAGAGAAACATCAACAGCAACAGCAACAGCAACAGCAGGGACAACAATAAGATCTCAGGTGGAGATATTATCTGTCTAGTCATACATATAGTAGTTCTATGTGTCGTCTCTGTACTCTCAAGTCCTCGGAGTTTTTAGTCAGTGTCTTCTGAATCAATCTGAGGTTTTGGCTTGATGCCTTGAGATTCATATACTGTCTGTATATAATGTTTATAAGACAGTTGATGTTGTAATCTTTGAGAAGGAATGGTACAGTTTATGTACTTGTGAACCAGGATGAATTTGAAATACTTTGGTTCTTGGTTAAAGAGTTTTCCTGTGAATGGATCTCTTTGAAAAAGTTTTAATTTTCAGTGATTTTCAGTAATCCACTACAAATAATTTGCTTCCGCATTAGTTAATCATGTTTTTGCGAGACGATCACCATAATTAGTGGTATCAGAGCTCTAGGTTCGTTGGGTCTACAGAGACATAGGACTAAGGTAGTAGAGTCTGTTCTGGTGTCATCCAATGTATCTGATAGTGTCTTCTGCTCGTATAAGAGAAGAAGAACTTAAAGATGACTGGGTCACATGAGGAGATTGCTGTTGAGAGCAGCAATGTTGCACCAAGAAGAGGTGCATGGGAATAGGCAAGAGAGAGACAATTGCCTGAGAATCCCCTAGCTAATCCAACTATAATAAGAAAATCCTTCTTTAAGTATTATTGTTGGAGAACTTAGGGCAACAGTAATGTATATAATGGATCAAGTTTTGGTAGTGTAACCTAGATTACCAGTCCGAATGATGATGTTATAGATATCAACAGGATTTGTAATTAGCATCAGCAGGTTGAAGCAAAAGGAAATGATGAAATTCTGGACTTGAATTGAGTCTTTGCTCAACCATAGCCTGTTGAATCAACCTTTGAGGCAGAGTTAGCCTGAGGTAGTGAATAATTCATGTATTATGACAAGTTAGACAAGATAATGTCATGCAAATATGTTAATTTATGAATTCCTAGATTAACTGAGAAAGGAAATAATTGAACTTTCCTTGATTAGTCCTATGAGGACTTATGTTTTACATAGTAAAACATTACAAATGTTTTATGTTGTTCTTACCTCCTTGAGAAATGATGAGGTACAAAACAGATTCCTGAATGAAATTCAGGGATGATAAGTCTTATGCTTGTGATAATATGAAAAGGAGGAATATGATAGTATACAAAGTGCATACCACTTAATCTCAGTATTTATATACCCTGGCTAGGTATACAACTATTGATGATAAAGTGGGTATGGAAACTCTTAGATTGTTGTCTTTTTTATTGCTCTGATCAAGTATTCATTCTGAGACAATCTAATGAGTATCATGAAATCAGAAATCTGGAATGAATAAATGTGTCATATCCCATGCATAAGAAAGATAAGTCTGAGATAATCTCAGATGAGCATGTTGTATGAGGAACTAAAAATGTACTCCTCATAAGATAAGAATAATAATAAGGGAGATGAACCATGTTCAATAATGCTGCCCGCATAATACATATCTTTCCCATAATGAGGAAATGGGAGATGTGATGAGATCATGAGATGATAATAAACATGATAGATAATAATAAAGAAAGGGATAATGACATGCAATCATCCTTACAAATTCCAATACTAAAGGCAAGGAACGTAGGATGAGATAAAGAGTAAATGGTTCAAGAATATTTGAAAATACATGAATTAATAAGAGGAATATGAATCCTTGTTTTCTTTCCTTTCAGGGACAAGGCAATCAAGTGGGTCTTAGGACACTTGATGTGCATAAGATAAAGGAGTTCATGTATTGGATACATAGAAAAGTATCAGTTATCTTGGACTTTGGTCCCAAGATGAGGACATATGAAACAATTAATGTTCCAAGATGAAAGCAAGAGATATATATGATGTGTTTCCAACACATGTGATAGATACCAAGGTGAAAGATTCTGGTAGCTGAGAGTTATCAGATGGGATAGGTTGGCTACCTAGAGTGGTCAACTGTGAAATTACTCTGAATATATAAAACAATATGAACATCATATGTTAGGGTTTATGCTATGCATAAACATGATATTAATAAAGAATTCACGATGTTTCTCTGAACAAGAAAAGTGTTATTTGACACAAAGTTGACTTTATAGTCAATGATGAGGAGCAATGGAGCATGTGCCTTGTGTGTTGATTCTATGAGAATCTTGTATGGAAACACTTTGTGCTGATCAAAGTTTTATGGTGTCTCCATAATAAGGAGATGTTATGTGAAGACTAGATAGTATGAAGAATAAAATACATCTGTCTTCCTTTATCTGGATTTCAAGGACAAAATTCTTGTTAGGGGTTTATAATTTGTAACAACCCTGACCTAGGACGAAATCCTTGTTAGGGGTTTATAATTTGTAACAACCCTGACCTTGGTTATACTTTAACACTAGGTGTTTTGATTAAGAAATGTGATTAAATGCTTAATCTCATCTTACAAAAAGTAATTAGGCCTCAAGAGGAACTTATGTTGCAATTCTAGTCCTTTTTGAACATTGTTGAAATCAATGTTTTGTTTGTATTGGACTAAAGTGCAAATTACCCAAGTTGAGGGGTTTAAATGCAAATTTTGCATGATAATATGTTCCTCATGTGTTGAAGAATCATGAGAGTGAAGATGATGATGAGGTGTGGTTTATGGAAGCCTGAATACCAAGAAAGAGCTGATAAAGCAATGTATGTGCATGAAAACCCAGTTTTGATGTAATGTGCAATTTACCAAAAACCTAGGGTGCAATATAAAAATTAGCACTTAGATAAGGTCCCTAATGTTTCTTGGCATCATGTAGAGAAAGGAAAATGAGAGGGGCGCCTCCTTTGAATTAAGTTGGAGGAGAGAGAATCTTGATATTAAAATAATCAAGATTTAATCCTAATTGAAACCCTAATTGGATTTAGGGAAAAAAAATAAATGTATTAATTAAAGGGCCTTCAACCAAAATTAAAATGGTTGGATTCAGATGTATGTGTGACATCCTTGAGCTTTGCAAGGACCACGAAAATATCCAAGCGAGTGGATAACTCACACACAATTTTATAAGAAAAAGAAATATCCACTCACATATGGATATTAATATAATATGATTTAAGGTGCTTGATTTGCTTTTCTTTAAATCATGGATAATTGAGAGAGATAAAAGGCAAACAAGATAGCCTCATCCCCAAGGAAGATAAGGGGGAAGAGGCGGCCACATGTTTGGGATTAAATGAATTTTTATAAGGCACTTTCTCTCTCCTTGATTTTCTTATAAAAAGACCCTTTACAAGCCAAATGGAAGGCCTTTTCGATCCCCACTTCTTCTCCTTGCTTGGGAAACGACCAAGGGATATTGGCAGGATCATTAGTACGACCCCCAATCTGTTGGCAAGGTTCTTGATCCATTTCACCTTGATTCCATGGTCGAAATCGAAAATAAATTATGGATTTCTTCCTATTTCGATCTCCTCTTCAATTCTAACCATTCCTTTTCACTCAAACCTTGAGGACGAGCCTTGGATTGGTGAAAGTAGTTGCATCCACCATTGTTTCCGTGGACATGTAGCTTTGGAGATCAATTGGAGGCGGGTTTTATAACTTGAACCCTTTTTCATTGTTATTCAACCATTAATCTTGCAATTTCAATGATTCCTTCATTATCTTGTTTAATTGCTGGTTGAAAATGGTTATTTCATGAAATCAGAAGTTGTTAGAACTTCAGGGACGAAGTTAGATGATGATAACATCATATTGGATACTTTTTCCAAAGAATTCATGGTTCATACGGTTTTGAGTTAATTGCTCATGCGGTTTCACCAAACCGCTTGAGAGCAAACGGTTTGAACCCGTTTGGGAGAAAACGGTTTCAAAACCATTTGAGTGAGTTGACCAAGGGTTGACCGTTTGACATTACTGTTCCTAATTATTTTGGTTAATGACTCACCAATTGTGATGGGTTAAATCCCAAGGAATCGTGAGTTGAAGGCTAATCAATTAGGCATACCTAATTGGATTAAGTGTTGATTTGTCAGCTTGATTAATTTGACGTTTTGGGCAACCGGTTTCAAAACTGTTTGAGATGGTTGACCAAGGGTTGAACGTATGCGATTCCTGTTACTAATGATGTTGGTTAATAACTCACCAAATTTTATGGATTATTTCCAAAGTAATCATGAGTTTAAGGCCAATCAATTAGGCAAAGCCTAATTGGATTAAGTGCTGATTTTCAACTTGATTTATTTGCCTTTTTGGGAAAACGGTTTCAAAACCGTTTGAAAGAGTTGAAAAAGGATTGACCGTTTTAGAATCCTGTTCCTAATTATGTTGGTTGATGACCCACCAAATTTTATTGATTAATTCCAAAGGAATCATGAGTTGAAGGCTAATCAATTAGGTAAACCCTAATTGGATTAAGTGCTGATTTTCAACTTGGCTGATTTGACTTTTTTGGTTAATTAGCCAAAACAGTTTCAAAACCGTTTGGGGATTACCCAAACGATCTCAAAACCGTTTGGGGGTCACCCAAGATTGTTTGAAGGTCTAGGGTTGGATATGGTTAAGTGATTGAAGGTCGAAAGATATGGTGTTAACCCTAATCGGCTAAGTGCTGATTTTGCATTGGAATGAGTTGATGTTTTGGGTTGATTGACCCAAACGGTTTCAAAACCGTTTGGGAATCACCCAAACGGTCTCAAGACCGTTTCGGGATCACCCAAGACCGTTTGGAGGTCTAGGGTTAAGCATGGTTGACCAATTGAAGGTCTAAAGGTACCAAATCACTTTGCCATTAAGTGCTGATTTGATGATCAACTCAATAGCTCAAACCCTAATGATTTTCACTAGAATCCAAGGGTTGGATGAGACAAACGGTCTCAAGACAGTTTGGAGCTCATAAAAACGGTCTCAAGACCGTTTGGAGGTCACCCAAGACCATTTGGAGGTCTAGGGGTGAGTATGGTTAAGCAATTGATGATCCAATGATACTAAGTTAAAGTGTAATCAATTGCTGATTTGGTGATCAATCCAATGATCCAAACCCTAATTGGTTGACTTGGATTTTGATGATGTGATGGGAAAATGGTCCCAAGACCATTTGGTGGTCATCCAAACGACCTCAAGACCGTTTGGGGTCAGGTCATGTTCAATTTTGATGATGGTTCTATGGTTTCAAAGTAACTAATCTTGCATTGATTAGTGTTGAAGGATCATCGATTCCAAACCCTAATTCAATTTATTCAAACCCTAATTGAGGACTAATTGAGGGTCAATTGAGGGTAAAATAAGTTGAAGGTTGACATATTTAACTCAATTAAAGTATGAGTATAGGTCCAATTGATGATTGGTTCCATGAATTCAATGATTGAAGGAATCAATATTGAGAACCCTAAACCGATTGGTGTAGTTGAGACCATCTTTGGTCCATGCGGTTTTGAGGAGGTTTGGACCAAACGGTCTCAAGACCATTTGGGACCAAACGATCCCAAACCGTTTGTGCCCATGCGGTTTCAAAAGTCAAACTTGGGCAAACGGTCTCAAGCACCACCTTTACCAAACGGTTTCAAACCGTTTGAACCTTGAAGGACCAATACCGTTTGGGGATCAAGTAGTAAAAGTTGATTGAGGACTCAATTGGTTAATCCACTTAGACACTTGTTGTAATTGAGGACTAAATTGATCAATTCAATTGGATACCTTATGTAATGGAGGTCCAAGGTGATTGAATCTCTTGAGAATAGAGATGATGAATGATGCATTGATCCAATGATGATTAGTAATGATAATCAATGAAGGTACAAAGGTTGAAACCCTAATTGTACCTAAGTGATTAGTGACAATTAAGGGATGAACCCTAATTGCTTATAGGATCAATGACTTGGTACACTATGTTAATTATAGTAGTATGTACTTGATGGAAGGGTTGATATGACCTAATCAAGTTGAGATGATGATAGCATGAATTCATATATGAATATGATTCATGTGGTGATTAAGGGTATGATCCTTAAAGTAGAGAGATCATGAAACCCTAATCATGAACATAAACCCTAATCGACAGGGTTATTGTGTTCTAACCCTAATTGAGGGCAATTCTAAATGAAACCCTAATTGAGGGTGTATCCTTGTGAAACCCTAGTTGAAAGTGTATCTATGTGAAGCATAATACTAATAATGGAATAGTAGTTGATACCCTGAAAAGGGAAGTATATAATGTGGTTGTTTATAGGCAATTTTATAATAAAACAATGCCTTAAACTAAGATAAGTCCATATCATGTGAGATAGTTGGACGATTCTAATGTGTGGCCTATGCATTATATGCTAGGGATGAGTATTTGGTGATGGAATGTATTAAGAGGGGAAATACCTTAATACTGGATAAAGTTGGTTAACTCAAGAGGGTCTGAAATGATGAGAAAATGATACATCAAGATATGATGGTTATCACATTCAGAACTTCAGGGTTTATATACCTTGATATACTCCAAATCCAAAATAATTGGGTAAGAAATATATGAAGTGTGATATGCAACTATTACAATGAAATTTAATGAGTTGTTGCACTTTATGAGTGTTAATTAATTCACCTTGAAAATGGGGTTAAGCCCAAATGATGAGTATGATGTAGTCATACCATGATGAGGATGAGAAATGAACTCATACCTTGAACTAATGATCATTAATGCTATATGATGAGACTAATGATCTTGAATAAATATTTATGATATCTTAGAATAAGTTATTGCCTAGTGAGAGGTGACAAGATGTGAATGGACTTGTGAGCCATGTGAATAAGTTGTTGCCTAGTGAGAGGTGACAAGATGTGAATGGACTTGTGAGCCATGTGAATAAGTTGTTGCCTAGTGAGAGGTGACAAGATGTGAATGGCCTTGTGAGCCATGTCAATAAGTTGCTGCCTAGTAAGAGGTGACAAGATGTGAATGGCCTTGTGATCCATGTGAATAAGTTGTTGCCTAGTAAGAGGCGACAAGATGTGCAGTGGCCTGATGAGCCATGTGTGATGCTTGGGTAACAAGTATCATATATACCTTGGTCAGATGACCTGAAGGTGATTGTAACCTCCATGACCTGGGTTATGAACTAACCCTAGGTGTTTTGCTTAATTATGTAATTTGATACTTGTGATTATCTTGTGGCATGTAATTAATGCTCTTGAGGAACATAAGTTTCCATTTTCTATCCTTTTTAAACAAAGTTGTAGTATTATTTTGTAATACATGGACCTATGTGCAATTTACCCAATTAGAAGGGTTAACTTGAAAATTACACATGTTAAGATGTTACTTTGATGTTGAGACATCATAAGAATAAATATGATGAAGTATGATGGATTCCCCAAGCTTGGGCACTGAGATGCAGCTTGTGGGGCAATCCTTGTGCTTAAAACCCTAATTTTGGTGTAAAGTGCAATTTACCCAAAATATGGGTTGTAAATTGTAAAATACACCTTATAGAATATCTTTTATGACCCTTGGCATCCGTTAGAGTAATAATGATGAAGGGGGCACCTTTTGTGAATAAACATATAATAAGGAATGCCCTTGTAATTGAATAATCAAGTTATAAGTATAATAACCCTTTTATATGTGCACCTTAGTAGTAAGTTGACCTTCTTTGCCTTTAGTTATTGGTCTTAGAAGGAGTTTTGCTTTAGAAATAAGGGGAAGGGACGTGCAAAGAATAAAGGAGGGATCTAGATGAGAAATGGAGAATTAGTTGTCCTTATGTTGGAAATAACCCCAAAGTACATATACATCTTTCCCTCGCAACCAAAGGCAACGTTTCCTTTCATCTATCATTTATCACCTTGCTTGGACCGACTAAGGTAGAGCTTAGGAACAAAGTAGAACGGATAAGGAGAATCTAGGTAAGCTTGGACCATCTTCTTGCTCGAATTCATGAAGCAAGTTAGGTTACAAGGTTGGTTTTATGGTTTTCTTACTTAACTCTTTCTTTCTAGCCGATCTTTCCCAACTTTTCCTTGGATAAACACCTTTGGCCAACCTGTGGAGCTCAAGACGCCATTAAAGGCTTGAAGATTGGAAGCTTGGAGCTCTAGGATCGACCTTAAGGCGGGTTTTATAACTCTAAACCTTTTGCTTTCTTATGCATATCCTTATTCTTGCAATTAGTAGTTAGTTCTTCTTCTTCCTCACTCTTCCTTGCACTTTTGCAAGCAAACCATGAAGTAACTGACCTGAACTGAGGTTGAAGATGATGGGTGTGAATTCCTAGGTAACTTTACCAAATGACCTTGGACCATTTGGTCTAAACGGTTTGCAAGACCGTTTGAAATCAAACGATCTCAAGACCGTTTGATTTCATGCAGTTTGCAAGACCGTTTAGATTCAAACAGTCTCCAAGACCAATTGGCAAGTTTGACCAAGTGAAGACCATTTAGAGGTATGCTGAACACATGTTGAATTAATCATCTACAAAGAATCATAATCTAATTGCAAACCAATCATAAGTTGAAGTCACTTCAACCCTCTAAACCCTAATCGGGTTCAATTGATGATTTCAAGGATCGATTGTGTTGAACTTTGGGTTGAGTGGACCAACCGGTCTCAAGACTGTTTGGTGACACCCCAAGACCGTTTGGAGGTCTAGGGTTAAGGTAATTTGACCAATTGAGGGTCCAATCACAATAGGTTGTTGATTTAATTGAAAATGTTGATTTGTAACTTAATTAGGGTTCAACCCTTATCAAATTGCCTTAGATTTTGATGTGACTTTGGGAAAACGATCTCAAGACTGTTTGGAGGGTGTCCAAACGATCCCAAGACCATTTGGGCCAAGTTGGGGCCCAATTAAGTGTCAATTGATGTCTTCAACTTCAATTAGACTCATGTTGATCAATGTTGATGGTTAACCGATTACAAACCCTAATTGGATTGGTTTCAACCCTAAATGGCTATCAATTGAGGGTCAATTGAGTGTCGAATTGGTTAAGGATAACCTTAATTGGCTCAATTGATAAGTGGTTAACATATATGAGGTCAATTGAGGGGTTCAACCTTGGAAACCCTAATCTATCATATGTGTTGATGCCCTTTTTGGGTCCAATCGGTTTTGAGATGTTTGGAACAAACGGTCTCAAGACCGTTTGGGACCAAACAGTCTGAAGACCATTTGGGTTCAAATGATCTAAAGGTCGTTTAGATCCAATCGATCTCAAGGTCGTTTCAATTCATGCGATCTCAAGGTCGTTTCATTTCTAACAGTTTCAAAGTCAACTCTTTCAAACGATCAACATGATGAAACGGTTTTAAGACCGTTTAAGAGAAAACAGTCTTAAGTGTCATGCGGTATTGAAGTCAACCATGACCAAACGGTCAACTCTTCCAAACGGTCTCAAGACTGTTTGGAGGTTGAAGTGTGAAATCGTTTGGGGACTTTTAGGGTTAAGATTTCTTAATGCCTTGAGGGCTTAGAGGGTCCAATGGTTGTCTAACCTAAACCCTAATGATACCTAAATACATTAATGGGTTAAGTAACTAGTAGTTTGAACTATGTTATGATTAAGGGTGAACATAACCAATGTACCCTTGGGGGGGTTCAAGTAGACAAACATCCCTTGATCAAGCAAACCCTAATGACCATAGTAGTGATGACTTGACCTATGTAAATCAAGTTGAATTGACTTAACCTAATCTAGAGTGATGTAAACATCATTTATTAGTGAGAGGAGAGGGAAGGCTCCTAATATGAATAAGAATCAAGTAACATACCTTCAATATGTAAGAATGTACATGATTAGGGTATGATTCATCAAGGTGAGATCATGGAAACCCTAATTATGATGTTTAATGACTCTTAACCTAATTTGAGGGCATCAATGATGATAATTTTCATACATGATGATGCTATGAGATCAATTCACTATGAAGTGAATAGTAAACACTAATTCTAGGGTAATAACATGTAATGTGAATAGTAAACCCTAATTGAGGGTGATGTGCTGAGATGTACAATAAACCCTAATTCCAGGTTATGCTTTTAAGCATGAATCTTCATGATTAAAGTATAAGATGAGGAATCATTATTCCTAATCATTATGAAAGGGATTGGATAATCCTAATTGATGTAAATAAGGGAAGCTAGCTTTAATGAAAGCAGGAAGGTACAACCCTTGAAATGAAAGATTAATCTGCTTTATAAATTGATTAAATTGGAAATGAATTGTTTATTGTTGTCAATTGAATTAACCATGCAGGTTCTTATAAGAGAATGATTATAACCAGGTAAGGGTTATGATATCATATTCATTGAAAGCATGATATTAGCTTTATGAATAGTGACAAACTATGTTACGTAGTTTAAGTGGCATCATATGAGATTGATGGGTTGTAAGAGCCATGAGTAACATCAAGGTCATGCTGAGTAGATGACTTATGATGTAATGATTGAGATTTTATATCCATATGATAATTGATGTGAGTTAAGTTTAATACATTTAGTATTCTTCTTATATAGTAGGGTCTTAAATAGTTAAATGTTTGGGAACATGCTTGATGATAAAAGAATGCTGAAATGTACCTAAATAATCAAGTATAATCATACCATGTAGATCCCTGATCATAGATCCATAATTGTCGGAAGCTAAATGATGGTGAAACAAGTTTTCCTAAGGGAACTCCTGGATCACATACTTTTGAGTATGTGGGGGAATATGGATGTGAATATCCTTACATCCTAGTGTAAGAGTTGATGTAGATGTACCTTAATCTATCAACCCTTCACTATATGTTTATGCCGGGGTGATGTAACACTATTCTCCCGAGGGAATCTTTAATACCGCATTGATGAGAGATAAACAAGAGATCTTTCGATGGCAAAGAGAGTACAGAATGCCACTGTGACTCTAATAGCGAAGTACTAGAATACCCTGGTAAGCTATCTTAGTAGAGACACGAGATGTCCTGCATGTTGATCCTCACACTGACTGAGGAAGACGAGGTCATAAGAATCTGACTCTTTTGATGACCTATGTATGATACCGATGCGACTTAGTAGTGATTGGTTGGAGTATGAGCGGTATACCTCATCTCCGCAGGGCATAATAATGTTTGTAAAATATAATCAACCGCGTAGCATATCTGCTTAAGTTGATCTACGAGAAACAATGATTGATGTTACATTGTTTACATTAATGATCTGTTCAAGTATTTAGTATACAAGTTTTTCATATGCTTTAATGAAGTGATTATTTAAGTAAATGTTGCTTTACTTATTATCAAACCTGTTGTTGAATGATTTAAGTTACCGTGCTTATGTTATTCCTTAATTGCTATAACAAAGCTTCTGGCAAAGAGTTATAACTCTCACTGGGACAATTATTTAAAATTGTCTCACCCCGTAGGTTTTAACTTTTTAGATGGACGTCGAGGATGGAGAAACCAATCCGAGGGTGAGCAGTATCAGCAGCAGCGACACCAGGGACAGCAGTGAATCTCAGGTGGAGATACTGACTATCAAGTCCTGTAGTTAGTTGGTCTTATGTCGTCTTTGTACTCTCAGGTCCTAGGAGTCAGTAGGTCTGAGATTTTGGTTTTTAATCTCGAGATTTTGTATCTGGATGTATATAATCACTCGAGAGGTGATTTTACAATGATGTAAATTGTTCATCTTGATTCTTATAAAGGAGTTTTATTGTTTTAAGATCTTTTCTTCAAAAAGTTTTAATTTTCAATATTCCACAGCTAATTAATCGCTTCCACATTAGTTGATCTCGTTTTGGAGATTCAGTTGTCACAAATTTAGTGGTATCAGAGCTCTAGGTTTGCTGAGTCTATAGAGACATAGGACTTAGGATGTCGAGTCTATTCTTAGTGTTTTCCAGTATATCTAATAGTGTCTTCTGCTCCTCAGGAGAAGAAGATAAGTAAGGATGTCTGGACCACATGAGGAGTATGTGGAAGAAAGTAGTGTTGCTGCACCTCGAGAAGGTGCGAGGAATACGGAGATAGAGCAGCCTGTACCTGAGCCACCCATGGAGCCACTTCAATTTGACCCAACTGATATGGGAAACCCAGTTGTTCAGACTATGTTCGGGCAGTTTATGACTGCCATGACACACATCACAGATAGGATGCCTATGCCTGCACCTAGGGCACTTACCCAACCTGAAGGACAAGGTATCAGTAAGACGTTCGAACGACTTCGTCGTGTCGGAGCAACTGAGTACTTTGGAACAGATGACCCTGTAGATGCCGATCTGTGGTTGACCGAGTTAGAGAAGGCTTTTAGAATCCTAAACATCCCAGAAGCCGAGAAGGTTAGACATGCTATCTATCTTCTAAAGGGGAGTATTGGTCACTGGTGGACCATGGAAGAGCAGAAGAGGTCTGGTGTGGAGGTTGCCTGGGAAGTCTTCTGACGGGAATTTATTAATAGATATTTCCCTAAGACATTCCTGGACGAGAAAATCTCTCAGTTTGAGAGGTCAAGACAAGGTGTGATGAACATTAGCGAATACGAAGCTAAGTTCATGGAGTTGTTGCGGTTCTGTCCACATATGGTTGCTACTGATGAAGAGAGGATAAGACGGTTCAATGCATTTGTGCATTGATTACAAACAATTAAATAAAGTAACAATAAAGAATAAGTACCCTCTGCCGAGGATTGATGATCTCTTTGACCAGTTGCGTGGTGCAACCATCTTCTCAAAGATAGACTTGAGATCAGGATATCATCAACTTCGTATTAAGGATAGTGACATATCCAAGTCTGCCTTTAGGACAAGGTATGGTCACTATGAGTTCACAGTTATGTCGTTTGGACTAACAAATGCACCTGCTGCATTTATGGAACTCATGAATAGAATCTTCCGACCTTTCCTCGATTAGTGTGTTGTTGTCTTTATAGATGACATTCTAATCTATAGTAGAGATGCTCAGCAGCACAAACATCATCTTCATCAGGCTCTAACTTTGCTAAGAGAACATAAGCTATACGCTAAGTTTAGCAAGTGTGAGTTTTGGTTACCGGAAGTATCTTTCCTTGGACATGTGGTATCTGCCTCGGGTATTCGTGTTGACCCTAAAATAGTAGAATCTGTTCTACAATGGGAACAACCGAAGACACCGATGGAGATTCATAGTTTATTAGGGTTGGCTGGCTATTACTGAAGGTTCATTAAGAACTTCAGTTCTATAGCCTTACCTTTGACTAAGTTGACCCGAAAGGATGTTCCTTTTGTCTGGAGTGATAAGTGTCAGCAATCTTTTCAGCTGGTGAAAGAGAGGTTGACAAGTGCACCTGTACTAGTGTTACTTGAGCAAGGCAAAGGATATGTGGTTTTCTGTGATGCCTCCAAGAATGGACTTGGATGTGTGTTGATGCAGGATAAGCAAGTGATTTCTTTTGCTTCCTGATAGCTTAAGAAACACGAGGAGAATTATCCGATACATGATCTGGAGTTAGTTGTTGTGGTTCATGATTTAAAGATCTAGAGACATCTCTACGGAGAGACATTCCAGATTTTCACTGATCATAAGAACCTCAAGTATATCTTCTCTCAGCACAAACTTAACATGAGGCAATGTCGCTGGATGGAGTTAATCAAAGACTACGATTGTACAATTGATTACCATCCAGGGAAGGCCAATGTAGTTGCAGATGCCTTGAGTAGGAAATCAGAAACATCAACCATGGATAGGGCACAACTAAACTCTTTAGTATGCTCTAGGAGAGATATGCTTATCTCCTTAAGACAAGACAATGTACAGTTGAAGATGTCATTGTTAACCGGGTTGTTAGCTGAGATGCATATAAAACCTACCCTAAGAGAGCATATTAAGGAGGCACAGCAAGTTGATGCTACAGTTCAACAGATTAGATCAGAGTATGGTGATGAGAAACGAGACGGTTTCCATGACTCAGATGATCAAGTAGCATGTTATCATGGAAGGATGATAGTACCAGATGTGGATAACTTGAGGACTTTAGTCCTGGAAGAAGCTCATTCTTTGATGTATGCCATGCATCCAGGGAGCACCAAGATGTATCGAAACTTGAAAGATATATATTGGTGGCTTGGGATGAAGAAGGATGTTTCAGAGTTTGTGATGAGGTGTCCTGTGTGTCAGCAGGTTAAAGCTAAACACCAGAAGCCTACAGGAATAATGCAACCCTTACCCATACCATAGTGGAAGTGGGACCATGTAACCATGGACTTTATTGTTGGTCTACCCAGGACAAACAAGGGACATGATTCCATTTGGGTAATAGCTGATAGGTTGACAAAGACAGCTCATTTCTTACCTGTCAAAACAACCTATTATGCTGAGAAGTTAGCACAGTTGTTTGTTGAGGAGATAGTGTGACTGCACGGAGTTCCAGTCACTATAGTTTCTGACAGAGGTCCTCAATTTATGAGTCATTTTTGGGAACGACTGCACAAAGCCCTAGGCACCCAGTTAAGGTTTAGTATAGCCTTTCATCCTCAGACTGATGGACAGTTGGAAAGGACTATACAGACCTTGGAAGACTTGCTGAGAGCATGTGTTCTCCAGTTTACAGGAAGTTGGGATCTACACCTAAACTTAATAGAGTTTGCCTATAACAATAGCTACCAACATAGCATTGACATGGCACCTTATGAAGCTTTATACGGTTGACATTGTAGATCACCTTTATGTTGGTATGAGACTAGTGAACATCAGCTGCTAGGTCCTGATCTTATGCAGCAGACCACAGAAAAGATTAAAGTAATATGACAACAGATTAAGACTGCACAGGATAGGAAGAAATCATATGCTGATAGATGTCGTAGACCCTTAGAGTTCCAGGTTGGAGATAGAGTGTACCTCAAGGTCTCACCTTGGAAGAGAGTTCTGAGATTTGGAAGGAAAGGGAAGTTAGCTCCTAGGTTTATGGGACCTTATCCAATCATTGAACGGGTTGGAAAGGTAGCATATAAACTAGAGTTACCACCAGAGTTATAGAAGTTACACCCTGTGTTTCACATTTCTATGATAAGGAAATGTCACCCTGATACCGAATCAGTTCTACAACCTATGGAGGTAGAATTGAATTGTCACACCCCGATCTCACACTGACCATTAATCCCGAGATTAGGGCGCGAAGGAGGGATTATTACATAAATAAATCACTGAGAACTTTTTTCTTTTTAAAACCTCGTAATGATATCCGGATTATAGTAGTAAACTAAACATAATAAACTATTGCGGAAGCATTTCAATTAAACTGGCTAGAGAACATAAACAGAGTTTACAACATGTAACATTGTTTAACAGAAAGTAAAACATAACAGTTAATTTACACCTTTTACACATTCGCCATACATTCTCTCTCTCACCCACACCATGTCCCAAGGATCGAGGGGAAAGGACTAAGAGACCTCTAACTAGACTAACTACAAACCTTCTATAGACTAGGCATTAGGATGAAAGGATCCTTCAGATTCCTGCTGCTGGTGATGACCTGAAAATGTTTTGAGTAGAGGTATGAGCCTACTCGCTCAGTGAATAGCATTTCACTTAGCTATCACTAAACAACTCATCAGGTTTATAAATTGAAATAAAACATAAGTACAGTACTAAGCAGGGCAGTTCTAATAACATAACAGATTTGCAGAATATAATCACATTTCCATGCAATAACAGATAATTTGAACAGATAAACATATATAAAGAAATAGCACAAAAGTTCGAATACTTTAATTTACTGTGATCCTATATGAGTACCAATTTATATTATTATTATGCCCTAATCATATGCAGTGTACCCTGCATATAAAGATCCATAGCGAACTACGATCCCACCGTACAAGACTTAGCGACACACATGGGAAATGCTAAGTCTGACTTCCAGCCCTGGTCTGCTGCAAGACTCTCAGGCTCAAAAGGCCTCAGGCTCACAAGGCCTCACTACACTCTCAAAAGAGTGAACTCTAGACTCCTCCTCAAACCTGAGCACACAGGCGGAGAGTTTTACTGGGTTACCATCGTGACACAAGCACGGATTAATGTTGAATAACCCCTATATACTCCAGTGTCACCGTGACATCGCACGCGTTGTTGTTGAACACTGCCTTTCTCTATCCTCGTGCCTGTGACTCCGCACAGTTATTGTTGCAACACGAGTTTCACCCCCTGGATGCAGACCTCTCAAAAGGGGTTCTACGGTGTTAGGGCACCTAAGTCTATTAACTGATTAACATATAAACATTTAAACAGGAATATCACATTTACTGATTTCATATCAGATCACAATACACTGTCATTCTAAACTGACAGAGCAATATATTTCAAATCATTGTAATTTCTGAGAAATTCTCATACCATGCATTCAGGTAAATTTGAAATGCATAAATAACCCAAATTATTTCAATTTGGCACATACATAGCGAATTTACGCAATTGAGCATCTTATTGCACAAATTAAAGAAATTTACTTCACATATGAGAATCATACTCAACAATTATCTATTCTCTAAAATTCTCAAAAAATGTGCACATTAACCCAAATCTTGGTTCGTGCATCACTTAACTCAATTAAGAGTTAATTACATATCACAATACAATTTAATAACAATACTTGAGAATTTCTGGTAATATTTCAGAGAAATGTGCCATTTCATGTAAATATCAATTTACACATATTAACGTCAAAAGATATATGCAATTAGGGTTTTCATGCATATTTTATTTATTCATATCAACTTTGTAATCGTACATCTGATAATTTATCAGAAATCCCTATTGTCTGGGTTCATACCCAAACCATACCATTTTCAGATATGAATTTCTAATTTCAACATTCAAATAAGCAATTTAGGTTCCAATGAACCATATAAATCAACCGATTCAATCCACACTGATCAAATGCTAAATTTAATCATATAACAGCGTCTAGAAGCAGTTTATGAAATAAAAAGTCGGGCGACGCCAAACGCTGCCCTACGCCTGATAACGCCTGTTATCAGCGTAATTCGCGCACATAACTGGAAATATTCAAACGCCTGAGTTTATTAATGATAAATGAATGAAACTCTACTCACTGTGATTTGGTCTGTCCAGATTCGTCCGGGGATGCGTTCGGAGTCTAATTCTGGGCAGAATTTGGTTGTCTTCAACCTTTGATAATATCCTATTTACGGTTCTTCTCTACAGCAGCTTGACGCTCAAGCTTTGATTGAGGAGCAATGCTTGATTGAGAACCAAATCGCAGCTAGGGTTGCAGAATCAGGCCGGGATCTCAAAATCGGAGTTCAAGGAAGCTTTTCCCCTACTGTTGGCGGCCCAAGATGTTCTTGGCTGCTGCTGCAATCAGGCAGCTGTTCTTCTCACGTACAGGTGGAGAGGAGGCTCGGTTGGGTGCTAATACTTAGCTATTAGCTGCGGATTCCAGGTTGGGCCTCAAGGTCAATGTCATGGCTGACTATTTGAAGTTTTTGCCGCACCCAAGGGGCTTCCTTAGCCGGCCGTTGCAGCTGGAGCTGCTGTTGGTGGCCGCAGCTACAGGGCGCCGCCCTAGCTGGCCGCGGTTGGGCAGGAAAAGGAGAGGGGAAGGAAGGAATGAAGGAGTGGAGGAAGAAGAAGAGAAGAAGAGAGGTGGGCTGCTGAGAAACAGAGCCAGGCCAAGATCGCCCGCTCCTCTACTCCATCGGTCGCCCAAGAGGCTCCTGTGCGCCACCAAAGAAAAGGATCGTCTAAAGAAGATAAACGATACAGAGAAGGAAAAAGGATTATAAAGCTAAAAATTGGGAAAAATTGCATAATCTACCCCAGATATTGAAATCATCATACCTTTTTCCTCAGAGGTCCAAATAACTTGATTTCTTTTGCAACTTGTTAAGTGCGAGATCTTCTACAACCCCAAGGCATAAAAAAAACTAATTACACTGTTTTGCTGATTCAAAATTCCAATTGCATCCAATTATCACTTTACTCAATTTAATCATCTTAATTAAGCACTAATTAATTTTATGTGCTTGATTCAACTAAATCAAGTTAATGATTCACTAACCACATCGTAAGCACATAAGTTAGCTCAAATAACTTTAATTATGCTCAAATCATGATGCTTACCGATAAGCTTTGAAACGGGTCATAACAATCTCCCTCCCTTATAAGAATTTCGTCCTGAAATTCCTAAAAGAGAAAAGGAAACTTGTTACGCATCTCGGATTCAAGTTCCCACGTAGCTTCCTCTAGGTTATGATTCCTTCACAGAATTTTCACTAATGGTATCTCACGATTCTTGAGTTTCTTGATTCTTCGATCAACTATCTGTATTGGTCCCTCAACATAGGACACATCTGATCTGAGCTGTGCAGTTTCTGGGTCTATTATCTTTTCTGTACCAGGGTAACACTTCTTCAGCATTGATACATGAAACACATCATGTAAATTGGCCAACTCAGATGGCAAATCCAACTTATAAGCTATAGGTCCAATCCTCTCAATGATAGGATATGGCCCATAAACTTAGGAGTCAGTTTGCCTCTCATACCAAACCTCAACACTCCTTTCCATGGTGAAACTTTCAGATACACGTCATCACCAACTTGAAACTCAAGAGGTTAACGTCTCTTCTCCGCATAACTCTTCTGCCTATCCTGTGTAGCTTTCAACTACTCTCTGCATGTCCTCAAGAGTTTGAATGGTCCTCCCTGACTGACTATCTGTTTGTGGGTAAGAAGTTGTACTAAACCTCAGCTTTGTGCCCAAAGCATAATGCAACTCATTCCAAAAACTTGGATGTAAACTTAGGATCTGTATCTGATATAATTGAAACTGGGATACCATACAACCCGACAATCTCATCCATGAATATCTTAGCCAACTTTGGGATATCAAAGGTTGACTTAATATGAAGAAAGTGAGCAGACTTAGTCAGTCTATCCACAATCATTCATATCGAGTCACAACCTCTAGGTGTCAAGGGCAACCCTATCACAAAATTCATTGTGATATGTTCCCATTTCCATTCTGGTATAGGAAAAGATTGTAAGGTACCTTTAGGTTTCTGGTGCTCAGCCTTAACCTACTGACACACACTGCACCTAGTCATGTACTCATCTACATCCTTTTCATACTGGGCCACCAATACAACTCCTTGAGATCCATGTACATCTTAGTGTTACCCGAATGCATAGCATACATTGATCCATGTGCTTCCTCAAGAATCTTTTCTTTCAAATCATTATCTCGAGGTACATGCAACCTGTCACGCTGATACCACACACCATCATCTGAAAACATGAACTATGGTCTTTTCCCCATGTCATGTCATGCATGATCTGATGTAACTCACTATCACCCTACTGTAGTTCCTTAATCTAATCATAAAAGATAGGCTTGACTTGCATCTGTGCAATCAAACCACTCTACTTTGTCACCTCTAAGTCTAAGTTTAACTTTCACATTTCTACTAGCATGTCTCTCTCGAAACATGCAATAGAGAATGCATCAACTGTTGAACTTAACTTTATGCTCAAAGCATCTGCTACCACATTCGTATTTCCAGGGTGATAATCTATCATTATATCATAATCCTTAATCAATTCTAATCATCTCCGCTGCCTAAGATTCAGATCCTTCTGGGTAAAGATATATTTCAAGCTCTTATGATCTATGAACACCTGGCACACCTCACCATAAAGACAGTAACGTCATGTCTTATGAGCATGAACTACGAAAACTAATTCCAGATCATGTGACGAGTAATACTCCTCATTCTATGGTACTAACTTCTTATTACTATTGTAAGAATTTATTTCAAAATTATATCTTACTCTTTTCTCCGAGTCATTTTCATATTGTCTATCTACCTTCCAGATTAGCTAACTTTAAACCCTGGATTTTATTAGTGCTAGGTTACCTTTCATAGTGCAAATCGTATGATCTTGTTTTATAAAGATACTAGTATTCAAGGTCAAATCACTAGTGACATCCCTTGAACTACTACAACTCTAAACATTCTAGGGTTTGGTCCTTATCAGTAACATAACATTATTGTGATGTGACTTTGCTTCCTTAGTTTGAAATCAAACTTTAGATCTCATAAGTTCATCCATCTACTTGTAATGAATACAACATATATGAATAATAATCAATGAACTATAGATATATAACAGAAATGTAGCATCAGCCAAGTTCTCTAGCATAACTTATTAACACAAATGTTACAAATAAACATGATACTTGTTACCCAAGCATCACACATGGCTCACAAGGCCATTCATATCTTGTCACATCTCACTAGAAAACAACTTATTCACATGGTTCATAAAATCCATACACATTATTACTTTTATTAAGCAACAACAACATCAACACACAAAAAGCCAACCAACATTTATTATATAAATGTCACAGCCCAAACTTGGCTATATTCATCATCTCATCATACCTGCATGGTTATTAGGCATGATAACAGTCATACAACATTTTCATCACATCATGTGATACAATAGTAATACCATCATTCCTTGACCAGGAATTAGGGTTCACTATCAAACAGGGCTTATCATTCCCTTTTCCCCAAATTAGGGTTAGGGTTCCCCATTTCTCATTAATTCAGACCCTCTTGAGTTAACCAACTTTATCTTGTATTAAGGTATCTCCCCTCTTAATGCATTCCATCACAGAATACTCACCTTTAGCATATAATGCATAGGCCACACATTAGAATTGTCCGGCTATCTCACATGATATGGACTTATCTTAGTTTAAAGCATAACTTATAAAGTTGCCTATAAACAATCGCAATGATACACCCTCAGCTAGGGTTTCACAATGATACACCCTCCACTAGGGTTTACTAATCATGTATTGGATCCATGCATTGGTTATGCATTATTGATTAGTACCATTAAGGGTATTTCTCACCTAATCATTAAATTTAACCTGACCCCTATTGTGTTCCTTTATTTCTAATTAAGGATTGCTCATATGAGGTCCCAATGTTGGGTCTCCGGTGTCAGTTCCAACTAATTCTTAGGTGTTCTAATCTTTCCCTTATATCTCAACATCTTAGTGTATATACATTTTTCACCATGATTCGGGTCTAAATTATCCAGGATCTACTTTTATTATATTATTAATAGGAGTCATTAGATCTCAGTAACGCATCCTGCCAGCCGGACCAGGCCGAACCTGTAGTCCTGAAGCCAAGAGCTACTCAGGATTAACCAACTCCTATTAATCTCAAACATGTGGAAAGAATATCCACCTAGGGCAGACTCATTTAAACATAATTTCCGGTCTACTTAATACAAAGAATATAAACAATAACTAAATCACTTCATGACACACAACAATATAAAAGAATCATATTTATTCTATAAATTGAAAATCTAAATCCATACATATAAGAACATTTCTAATGATTTCCAATCAAATAAGCAATATAAAGCAAGAGTTGCATCGCATCCTATGTTTAATCTCTTACTCCTGTATAAATTTCCAGTTTATTAACCCTAAGATTTCTAGGGTTTCTCTCTAGCCTATCCTTCCTCTGCATACCTGGCCAGGGCATCCAGAGAAGAATAGACAGAGTAGCTTGATACTGGTCAATCTAAGTATTCAGACACCTGGCCAGGGTATCTAAACACTCAGACCTCCCAGAGCTAAAAACATATCACTTCCTATTTGCCTCACTTATAACTTTATCTTTTAATCCTAATGATTCTCAACGACTCAACCTAAGCTCTTTACTTGGTTCTCATGACCACATCCTCTTCCTACCATCTGCAATAGTATAACAGAGCACTTCCTGTTAGAAAATTCCAGTTAGAAGGAAGACACTTAAGTCCTAATCCTATTGGTCTCTTATCTTCACCTGACCTTGACTTAGAGTATTCATATACTCAACCTATGCTCTGATACCAAGATGTCACACCCCGATCTCACACTGACCACTAATCCCGAGATTAGGGCGCGACGGAGGGATTATTACATAAATAAATCACTGAGAACTTTTTTTCTTTTTAAAACCTCGTAATGATATCCGGATTATAGCTGTAAACTAAACATAATAAACTATTGCGGAAGCATTTCAATTAAACTGGCTAGAGAACATAAACAGAGTTTACAACATGTAACATTGTTTAACAGAAAGTAAAACATAACAGTTAATTTACACCTTTTACACATTCGCCATACATTCTCTCTCTCACCCACACCATGTCCCAAGGATCGAGGGAAAAGGACGAAGAGACCTCTAACTAGACTAACTACAAACCTTCTATAGACTAGGCGTTAGGATGAAAGGATCCTTCAGATTCCTGCTGCTGGTGATGACCTGAAAATGTTTTGAGTAGAGGTATGAGCCTACTCGCTCAGTGAATAGCATTTCACTTAGCTATCACTAAACAACTCATCAGGTTTATAAATTGAAATAAAACATAAGTATAGTACTAAGCAGGGCAGTTCTAATAACATAACAGATTTGCAGAATATAATCACATTTCCATGCAATAACAGATAATTTGAACAGATAAACATATATAAAGAAATAGCACAAAAGTTCGAATACTTTAATTTACTGTGATCCTATATGAGTACCAATTTATATTATTATTATGCCCTAATCATATGCAGTGTACCCTGCATATAAAGATCCGTAGCGAACTACGATCCCACCGTACAAGACTTAGCGACACACCCGGGAAATGCTAAGTCTGACTGCCAGCCCTGGTCTGCTGCAGGACTCTCAGGCTCACAAGGCCTCACTACACTCTCAAAAGAGTGAACTCTAGACTCCTCCTCAAACCTGAGCACACAGGCGGAGAGTCTTACCGGGTTACCACCGTGACACAAGCACAGATTAATGTTGAATAACCCCTATATACTCCAGTGTCACCGTGACATCGCACGTGTTGTTGTTGAACACTGCCTTTCTCTATCCTCGTGCCTGTGACTCTGCACAGTTATTGTTGCAACACGAGTTTCACCCCCTGGATGCAGACCTCTCAAAAGGGGTTCTACAGTGTTAGGGCACCTAAGTCTATTAACTGATTAACATATAAACATTTAAATAGGAATATCACATTTACTGATTTCATATCAGATCACAATACACTGTCATTCTAAACTGACAGAGCAATATATTTCAAATCATTGTAATTTCTGAGAAATTCTCATACCATGCATTCAGGTAAATTAGAAATGCATAAATAACCCAACTTATTTCAATTTGGCACATACATAGCGAATTTACGCAATTGAACATCTTATTGCACAAATTAAAGAAATTTACTTCACATATGAGAATCATACTCAACAATTATCAATTCTCTAAAATTCTCGAAAAACGTGCACATTAACCCAAATCCTGGTTCGTGCATCACTTAACTCAATTAAGAGTTAATTACATATCACAATACAATTTAATAACAATACTTGAAAATTTCTGGTAATATTTCAGAGAAATGTGCCATTTCATGTAAATATCAATTTACACATATTAACGTCAAAAGATATATGCAATTAGGGTTTTCATGCATATTTTATTTATTCATATCAACTTTGAAATCGTACATCTGATAATTTATCAGAAATCCCTATTGTCTGGGTTCATACCCAAACCATACCATTTTCAGATATGAATTTCTAATTTCAACATTCAAATAAGCAATTTAGGTTCCAATGAACCATATAAATCAACCGATTCAATCCACACTGATCAAATGCTAAATTTAATCATATAACAGCGTCTAGAAGCAGTTTATGAAATAAAAATTCAGGCGACGCCAAACCCTTCCCTACGCCTGATAACGCCTGTTATCAGCATAATTCGCGCACATAACTGGAAATATTCAAACGCCTGAGTTTATTAATGATAAATGAATGAAACTCTACTCACTGTGATTTGGTCTGTCCAGATTCGTCCGGGGATGCGTTTGGGGTCTAATTCCGGTCAGAATTTGGTTGTCTTCAACCTTTGATAATATCATGTTTACGGTTCTTCTCTACAGCAGCTTGACGCTCAAGCTTTGATTGAGGGGCAACGCTTGATTGAGAACCAAATCGCAGCTAGGGCTGCAGAATCAGGCCGGGATCTCAAAATCGGAGTTCAAGGAAGCTTTTCCCCTACTGTTGGCGGCCCAAGATGTTCTTGGCTGCTGCTGCAATCAGGCAACTGTTCTTCTCACGTACAGGTGGAGAGGAGGCTCGGTTGGGTGCTAATACTTAGCTATTAGTTGTGGATTCCAGGTTGGGCCTCAAGGTCAATGTCATGGCTGACTATTTGAAGTGTTTGCCGCACCCAAGGGGCTTCCTTAGCTGGCCGTTGCAGCTGGAGCTGTTGTTGGTGGCCACAGCTACAGGGCGCCGCCCTAGCTGGCCGCGGTTGGGCAGGAAAAGGAGAGGGGAAGGAAGGAATTAAGGAGTGGAGGAAGAAGAAGAGAAGAAGAGAGGTGGGCTGCTGAGAAACGGAGCCAGGCCAAGATCGCCCGCTCCTCTACTCCATCGGTCGCCCAAGCGGCTCCTGTGCACCACCAAAGAAAAGGATCGTCTAAAGAAGATAAACGATACAGAGAAGGAAAAAGGATTATAAAGCTAAAAATTGGGAAAAATTGCATAATCTACCCCAGATATTGAAATCATCATAACTTTTTCCTCAGAGGTCCAAATAACTTGATTTCTTTTGCAACTTGTTAAGTACGAGATCCTCTACAACCCCAAGGCATAAAACAAACTAATTACACTATTTTGCTGATTCAAAATTCCAATTGCATCCAATTATCACTTTACTCAATTTAATCATCTTAATTAAGCACTAATTAATTTTATGTGCTTGATTCAACTAAATCAAGTTAATGACTCACTAACCACATCGTAAGCACATAAGTTAGCTCAAATAACTTTAATTATGCTCAAATCATGATGCTTATCGATAAGCTTTGAAACGGGTCATAACATGAATGATGATATAACATATGAGGAAGGACCGGTGTCAATCCTTGATAACATGATTAAAAAGCTGAAAAAGAAAGATATAAGTGTTGTGAAAGTCCTTTGGAATCATTGTGGTGTTGAAGAAGCCACATGGGAACTAGAGGAAGAGATGATAAGGAAATACCCTGCTCTTTTCTCTTAATAAGTTTTGTTGATTTCGGGGATGAAATCCTTGTAAGGGGTGGATAATTTGTAACATCCCTCACCTGGGTTATGAACTAACCTTAGGTGTTTTGCTTAATTATGTAATTTGATACTTGTGATTATCTTGTGGTATGTAATTAAAGATCTTGAGGAACATAAGTTTCCATTTTCTATCCTTTTTAAACAAAGTTGTAGTATTGTTTTGTAATACAGAGACCTATGTGCAATTTACCCAATTAGAAGGGTTAACTTGTAAATTACACATGTTAAGATGTTCCTTTCATGTTGAGACATCATAAGAATAAATATTATGAAGTATGATGGATTCCCCAAGCTTGGGCACTGAGATGCAGCTTGTGGGGCAATCCTTGTGCTTAAAACCCTAATTTTGGTGTAAAGTGCAATTTACCCAAAATATGGGGTGTAACTTGTAAAATAAACCTTCTAGAATATCTTTTATGACCCTTGGCATCAGTTAGAGTAATAATGATGAAGGGGGCACTTTATGTGAATAAACATATAATAAGGAACACCCTTGTAATTGAATAATCAAGTTATAAGTATAATAACCCTTTTATATGTGCACCTTAGTAGTAAGTTGACCTTCTTTGCCTTTAGTTCTTGGTCTTAGAAAGAGTTTTTCTATAGAAATAAGGGGAAGGGATGTGCAAAGAAGAAAGGAGGGATCTAGATGAGAAATGGAGAATTAGTTGTCCTTATGTTGGAAATAACCCCAAAGTACATATACATCTTTCCCTTGCAACCAAAGGCAACGTTTCCTTTCATCTATCATTTATCACCTTGCTTGGAACGACTAAGGCAGAGCTTAGGAATAGAGGAGAACGGCTAAGGAGAAGCTAGGTAATCTTGGACCATCTTCTTTCTCGAATTCATGAAGGAAGTTAGTTTACAAGGTTGGTTTTATGGTTTTCTTACTTAACTCTTTCTTTCTAGCCGATCTTTCCCAACTTTTCCTTGGAGAAACACCTTTTTCCGACCTGTGGAGCTCAAGATGCCATTAAAGGCTTGAAGCTTGGAAGCTTGGAGCTCTAGGAATGACCTTAAGGCGGGTTTTATAACTCTAAACCTTTTGCTTTCTTATGCATATCCTTGTTCTTGCAATTAGTAGTTAGTTCTTCTTCTTCCCCACTCTTCCTTGAACTTTTGCAAGAAAACCACGAAGTAACCGACCTGAAATGAGGTTGAAGATGATGGGTGTGAATTCCTAGGTAACTTTACCAAATGACCTTGGACCATTTGGTCTAAACGGTTTGCAAGACCGTTTGAAATCAAACGATCTCAAGACCGTTTGATTTCATGCGGTTTGCAAGATCGTTTAGATTCAAACGGTCTCCAAGACCATTTGTCAAGTTTGACCAAGTGAAGACCATTTAGAGGTCTTCTAAACACATGTTGAATTAATCATCTACAAAGAATCATAATCGAATTGCAAACCAATCATAAGTTGAAGGCACTTCAACCCTCTAAACCCTAATCAGGTTCAATTGATGATTTCAAGGATCGATTGTGTTGAACTTTGGGTTGAGTGGACCAAACGGTCTCAAGACCATTTGGGAATCACCCAAACGGTCTCAAGACCGTTTGGTGACACCCCAAGACCGTTTGGAGGTCTAGGGTTAAGGTAATTTGACCAATTGAGGGTCCAATCACAATAGGTTGTTGATTTAATTGAAAATTCTGATTTATAACTTAATTAGGGTTCAACCCTTATCAAATTGACTTAGATTTTGATGTGACTTTTGGAAAACGGTCTAAAGACCATTTGGAGGGTGTACAAATGATCCCAACCCCGTTTGGGCCATGTTGGGTCCCAATTAAGTGTCAATTGATGTCTTCAACTTCAACTAGACTCATGTTGATCAATGCTGATGGTTAACTGATTACAAACCCTAATTGGATTGGTTTCAACCCTAAATGTCTATCAATGGAGGGTCAATTGAGTGTCCAATTGGTTAATGCTAACCCTAATTGGCTCAATTGCTAAGTGGTTAACATATATGAGGTCAATTGAGGGGTTCAACCTTGGAAACCCTAATCGATTATATGTGTTGATGCACTTTTTGGGTCCAATCAGTTTTGAGATGTTTGAACCAAAGGGTCTCAAGACCGTTTGAATCCAAATGGTCTCAAGACCGTTTGGGTTCAAACGATCTCAAGGTCATTTAGATCCAATCGATCTCAAGGTCGTTTCAATTCATGCGATCTCAAGGTCGTTTCATTTCAAACGGTTTCAAAGTCAACTCTTTCAAACGATCAACATGATGAAACAGTTTCAAGACCGTTTAAGAGAAAATGGTCTTGAGTGTCATGCGGTCTTGAAGTCAACCATGACCAAACGGTCAACTCTTCCAAACGGTCTCAAGACCGTTTGGAGGTTGAAGTGTGAAATCGTTTGGGGACTTTTAGGGTTAAGATTTCTTAATGCCTTGAGGGCTTATAGGGTCCAATGGTTGTCTAACCTAAACCCTAATGATACCTAAAGACATTAAGGGGTTAAGTAACTAGTAGTTTGAACTATGTTATGATTAAGGGTGAACATTACCAATGTACCCTTGGGGGGGTTCAAGTAGACAAACATCCCTTGATCAAGCAAACCCTAATGACCATAGTAGTGATGACTTGACCTATGTAAATCAAGTTGAATTGACTTAACCTAATCTAGAGTGATGTAAACATCATTTATTAGTGAGAGGAGAGAGAAGGCTCCTAATATGAATAAGAATCAAGTAACATACCTTCAATATGTAAGAATGTACATGATTAGGGTATGATCCATCAAGGTGAGATCATGGAAACCCTAATTATGATGTTTAATGACTCTTAACCTAATTTGAGGGCATCAATGATGATAATTTTCATACATGATGATGCTATGAGATCAATTCACTATGAAGTGAATAGTAAACCCTAATTCTAGGGTAATAACATGTAATGTGAATAGTAAACCCTAATTGAGGGTGATGTGCTGAGATGTACAATAAACCCTAATTCTAGGTTATGCTTTTAAGCATGAATCTTCATTATTAAAGTATAAGATGAGGAATCATTATTCCTAATCATTATGAAAGGGATTGGATAACTCTAATTTATGTAAATAAGGGAAGCTAGCTTTAATGAAAGCAGGAAGGTACAACCCTTGAAATGAAAGATTAATTCTGCTTTATAAATTGATTAAATTGGAAATGAATTATTTATTGTTGTCAATTGAATTAACCATGCAGGTTCTTATAAGAGAATGATCATAACTAGGTAAGGGTTATGATATCATATTCATTGAAAGCCTGATATTAGCTTTATGAATAGTGACATACTATGTTGCCTAGTTTAAGTGGAATCATATGAGATTGATGGGTTGTAAGAGCCATGAGTAACATCAAGGTCATGATGAGTAGATGACTTAAGATGTAATGATTGAGAATTTATATCCATATGATAACTGATGTGAGTTAAGTTTAATACATTTAGTATTCTTCTTATATAGCAGGGTCTTAAATAGTTAAATGTTTGAGAACATTCTTGATGATAAAAGAATGCTGAAATGTACCTAAATAATCAAGTATAATCATACCATGTAGAGCCCTGATCATAGATCCATCATTGTCAGAAGCTAAATGATGGTGAAACAGGTTTTCCTAAGGGAACTCCTGGATCACATACTTTTGAGTATGTGGGGGAATATGGATGGGAATATCCTTACATCCTAGTGTAAGAGTTGTTGTAGATGTACCTTAATCTATCAACCCTTCACTATATGTTTATGCCGGGGTGATGTAACACTATTCTCCAGAGGGAATCTTTAATACCGCATCGATGAGAGATAAACAAGAGATCTTTTGATGGCGAAGAGAGTACAGAATGCCACTGTGACTCTAATAGCAAAGTACCAGAATACCCTGGTAAGCTATCTTAGCAGAGATACGAGATGTCCTGCATGTTGATCCTCACACTGACTCAGGAAGATGAGGTCATAAGAATCTGGCTCTTTTGATGACCTATGTATGACATCGATGCGAATTAGTAGTAATCGGTTGGAGTATGAGTGGTATACCTCATCTCCGCAGGGCATAAGAATGTTTGTAAAATATAATCTACCACGTAGCACATCTACTTAGGTTGATCTATGAGAAACAATGATTGATGTTACACTATTTACATTAATGATCTATTCAAGTATTTAGTATACAAGTTCTTCATATGCTTTAATGAAGTGATTGTTTAAGTAAATGTTGCTTTACTTATTATCAAACCTTCTGTTGAATGATTTAAGTTACCTTGCTTATGTTATTCCTTAATTTCTATAACAAAGCTTCTGGCGAAGAGTTATAACTCTCGCTGGGACAATTATTTAAAATTGTATCACCCCGTAGATTTCAACTTTTTAGGTGGATGTCGAGGATGGATAAACCAATCTGAGGGTGAGCAGTATCAGCAGCAGCAACACCAGGGACAGTAGTGAATCTCAGGTGGAGATACTGACTATCAAGTCATGTAGTTAGTTGGTCTTATGTCGTCTTTGTACTCTCAGGTCCTAGGAGTCAGTAGGTCTGAGATTTTGGTTTTTAATCTTGATATTTTGTATCTGGATGTATATAATCACTCGAGAGGTGATTTTACAATGATGTGAACTGTTCATCTTGTTTCTTATAAAGGAGTTTTATGGTTTCAAGATCTTTTCTTCAAAAAGTTTTAATTTTCAATATTCCGCTGCTAATTGATCGCTTCTGCATTAGTTGATCTCGTTTTGGTGATTCAGTCGTCATAGTGATAGTTACCTAATAAATGGTAATGATGCTCAATGATGAGTGAAGGGTTTAAATACCCAGAGCCATATGATTATGGTGATGAGAATGGAAAGGGATGAGAATTCCCAGTATTGAAATGAGGGACTGAGTTCCCAGGGTCTTTGAAAGACTGATAAATATATGATGAAAGTAATACATGTCAATTTACATCATTGTTGTAATAAGTCTTGTTTGAGAACTTGGCTGATGCTAAAAGAATATGAGAATATACTTAATAAATCAAGTGAAATCTATTCATGTAGTGCTCTGACCATAGATCCATCATTGTTAGGAATATGTGATGGTGAAACGGGTGCCCACGGCAAAACCCGGAGTGCATATTTTGAATATGTGGGGGTAAATGGGAGAAAATATCCTTACATCCTCTTGAAGAGATTGTTGGAAGGTAAACAAGAAACCTCTCAATCCTTCATGAATATGTCGGGATGGATGTATCATGAATATCCCGATGATTGGGTTAGATGGTGTACACATCTCCCAATGATACTTAATGTCGGATCGAGGAGATAAACAAGAAATCTCTCGATTGGCGATGAGAGTGCAGTTGACGTTGTAACTCTGTAGAGAAGGTGCCAATATACCATGGCTAGCTAGTTAGTAGAGATACGAGATGTCATGCATGTGGTCTCGTACTGACCGAGACGGATGAGGTCTTGGAGTCCGGCTCTTTCATTGACCTATGTATGGTACCGATTTCGACTCCTAGTAGTGGTCGGTTGGAGTATGAGCGGTATACCTCATCTCCTTAGAGCATAAGTGTGATTGTAAAATGTAATCAGCCGTATAGCATGTTTGCTTAAGGATTGAATACGGAGATTCATTGGCTGATGTTGCATTTATTTGTGCATTCCTTAGTGGATAAATGTTAATTATGTTTCTTTATATTCTCTACAAGGTAGACAGATGAATTACTTATCTACCATGGGTAGATGCAATGACCTCCTTGAGAATGGAGATTATCTTATTCTGTTCTATGATGAATAATTCTGCCTGATAATGTAAAAGTAACCCGTGCTCAATTTTAATTTAATAAACTACAATAACAATGTTTTTGGCGGAGAGTTATATCTCTCGCTGGGGCAATTTTCAATTGTCTCACCCCCGTGGGAAACATTTTTAGGTATGCATGGGAGGCAAATCAGAAATCCTAGAACAAGGAAAGAGCAACAGCAACAGCAACAGCAATAGCAGGGACAATAATAAGATCTCAGGTGGAGATATTGTCTGTCTAGTCATACAGATAGTAGTCCTATGTTTCATCTCTATACTCTCAGGTCCTCAGAGTTTTTAGTCAGTGTCTTATGAATCAATCTGAGGTTTTGGCTTGATGCCTCGAGATTCATATAATGTCTGTATATAATGTTTATAAGACAGTAGATGTTGTAATCTTTGAGAAGGAATGGTACAAGTTGTGTACTTGTAAACCAGGATGAATTTGAAATACTTTGGTTCTTGGTTAAAGAGTTTTCCTGTGAATGGATCTCTTTGAAAAAGTTTTAATTTTCAGTGATTTTCAGTAATCTGCTGCAAATAATTCGCTTCCGCATTAGTTAATCATGTTTTCGCGAGACGGTCGCCACACTAACCCTAATTTAGGGCAATTCTAGGTGAAACCCTAATCTAGGGTAATGGTGTAACCCTAATCTAGGGTGATGATATGAGAAATACCAATTCAAAGTAATATAATGAAAAACCCTAATTTAAGAGGATGCTTCATAAAACCCTAAGTTTCGGGTAAAGTTACATGAAACCCTAATTTGGGGAAAAGTTATAAGGAACCTTAATTCAAGATAATGATGTGATGTGAAAATCTAATCCATGGTGATACTATGTGATTCCATGTGAAACCCTAATGTAGTGATGTGATGTGAAAGTCTAATCCATGGTGATATTATGTGATGTCATGTGAAACTCTAATGTAGTGATGTGATGTGAAACTCTAATCCATGGTGATACTATGTGATGCCATGTGAAACCCTAATGTAGTGATGTGATGTGAAACTCTAATCCATGGTGATACTATGTGATGCCATGTGAAACCCTAATGCAGTGATGTGATGTGAAACTCTAATCCATGGTGATACTATGTGATGCCATGTGAAACCCTAATGCAGTGATGTGATGTGAAACTCTAATCCATGGTGATACTATGTGATGCCATGTGAAACCCTAATGCAGTGATGTGATGTGAAACTCTAATCCATGGTGATACTATGTGATGCCATGTGAAACCCTAATGCAGTGATGTGATGTGAAACCCTAAACTAGGGTGATGTCATATGAAATCCTAATGTAGTGATGTGATGTGAAACCCTAAACTAGGGTGATGTCATATGAAACCCTAATGCAGTGATGTGATGTGAAACCCTAAACTAGGGTGATGTCATATGAAACCCTAATGTTGTGATGTGATGTGAAACTCTAATCCAGGGTGATGCTATGTAATGCTATATGAAACCTTAACCCTAATATAGGGTGAAGGTATGTGAAACCCTAGTTTTGGGTTATAGTGCATGAAACCCTAATCTTGGGCAATATAATGATAAACCATAACCTTAATTTTGGGTAATGGGATGAGTATCCCTAATTGACATGAATTTGGGAAGCTCTAACCCTAATGAGGGAATAGTGATTCTACTCTTACATTGCATAGTGCTGATATGTAATTGATATAACTGTTATCATGTGTACTAACCATGCAGGTATCATGAGATGTTGGGCATAGCTAGGTATGAGCTATGATGTTTTATTATTGAAATTGTTTAATGGGCCTTGTAACGACCTTGACCTAGGTTATTAGGTAACCCTATTTGTTTTGGCTAATAAAGTTGCTTAGAACTTTAATATATTCCTCTAAGGTGTTTTGTTATCATGTGACACACTTATGTTCCAAGTTTGGTCCTAATTGAATGTTGTTTGAGCAATGTTCATTTATTTTGGACCAAACTGCAATTTACCTACATTGAGGGGTTATATTGCAATATGTCATATTTTGAACATGCCACATGTGTTTTATCATCATTATAGAGATAATGATGCAAGATGGTGGCTTGTGGAAAGCCCAAATTCCAAGTTTGAACTTGTTTGAACAATGCTGGTACCTTGTGCACCAATTTTGGTATAAATTGTAATTTACCCAAAATGTGGGGTTGATATGAAAATTACCACCTATAGAGTTTCCCTAATCCCTCCTAGTATCATGTATAGGATAGAGAAAGAAGGAGACACCATGTTTGATTCCATTATGAGTGATGGTAATCTTGGTGATGAAATGACCAAGAAAAGGGTTGAATATGAAAGCTTAACTTGAGTTGTATCAAGTTAAAAAGCTTATATATGAGTGCCTATCGGCCAAGGATCCATAGGAGGAGCCTCATATCATTTTACAAACTCTTGGAAAAGGCCATGTCGTGCAAAGCACCTCAAGGAGGTGAGTTGTGTCGGGTTACAACTTCCTTAGTAAAGTTGTGACGAGTTGTGCATAAAGTGATGAATTAATTGATATATATTAATCAAAGGGATATGTAATGGACGACTCTTTATCCCGAGATCACCCTCAACTGTTTTTCATGTCAACATAAATGTTAATTCATGCATGTACACGTGTCACCCATGCATGGACACGTGTCACCCATGCATGGACATGTGGAACCTACTAGCTCAAAATGATGACACCTCATTTTTACCTTCCTTCATGAGCAACAAGTATATATACCCCTAGTTTCACCCCTTAATGGAATTTTTCGGCTCTTACCACCCTCCTACCCTAAGGTATCGTGCATAGGATCCATGTATCATGCAGGAGTGTAAATATATCGTGCATAGGTCCTTGGATATCGCCCATAGCAAAAGCATATCGGCCAAGTAGGTGATATTGGCCATATAGGGTGATATCGGCCATAGAGTGAAGTGTTTTGACTCCAAGTGAGTGACATATCGTGCAAGTGAGTGTCATATCGTGCAAAAGTGATGTAATATCGTGCATGAGTAGTGTGGTATCGTGCAAGGTGCTTAGGACCAAGAAGGAGCTCAAGTCTTAACCCTATGGTGAGGCAATGATCATCTTCAACCTTGGATTGAAGCATGATTTTAGGGTTTTGATCTTCCTTTCTTTTCTTCTTCACCAGTTGCTTATCCATGGTGATTCTTTGCATATAGAGGATTTGTGAAGTCCATATTCAACCTTGGGAACATGAATCTTTGGAGATTTGAGCTTTAAAGTTGTTCTTAAAGCGGGTTATATAACTTGAACTCAACCATGTTATTATTTATCATCTAAATTGTTATACTTAATGAATTACTTTTAATTCTGAAATTTCCTAATATAGTTGATGAAATTATGAGTTCTAGTAGTTTCTTAGACCTGTTTCCATGAACTATAACAGTTAGAACAAAGTTCTAGAGCTTGAAGATGATGATATCAATTTATAAAAGTAATATCGGGTGCAAGCACACAAGCAAGTACCTCTAACCCAATATGATGATGCACCTACTTCACTAAAACGATATGGATATGATTGTATACCTTCTTGCACGATATGGGGGTGTAGTATACACCTCTTGCACGATAGGGAATCAAGTATAGACTCAATGCATGATACAAGGTTAAATGAATACTTATAAGATGACATGAAACCCTAATTTGGGTAACCCGATATGAGTAAAGAATAGCAAATGCTATTGCACGATATGGTAGCCCGATATACAACCCTAGTTGATGTCTAGACTGACATGGTGATGGCTTAATACCTCATGCATGACATGGGTAACACATATAAACACCTCTAGCCCGATATGAATGGTGTGTATATACTTGTAGCCCGATATGGTGAGTGCTCATATACTTACAACCCGATATGGTGAATATATGCACATGTCTAACCCAAGATACCTTGTAAAGGTGAGGGAAAGACACTCTTAGGAGTGATGAGTGTAATACCAAGTAATGGCATTGTTAATACCTTGATAGGTGAAACACCTAGAGTGTTTGATAATGGACAACCTTATATTAACAATACCTTGACCCGAGATGAGCCCATATCATTTATGATAGTTGGGTAATTCAAATGTGTGACTTATGGCCAATACACTACATGATAAATGTGATGTGTTAGTGCATAAAGTATTAGGATGGGATATACCCTAATATAAGATAAGTTGATGAAGTTAAGTAAGTTGAAAGGAATGAGGAAAGTAATACATCAAGGCATGATAAATACTACATCCATCACCTCAAGGTTGATGCACCTTGATGCCCCTTAAATCCAATATACTTGGATGAGTAACACATGAAGTGTGTCATGTCAATTGTTACATTGAGGTGTAATTCACTTTGATAAGTGTAGGCTAACATACCTTGAGAAATGGTTAAGCCAAGATAATAAAGTATGATGTAATCAATATCCTAAAGAGGATGAGAGAGAAATTCATACTTTGTGTTGATTATCATTTAATGATAAAAGATGAGAATAAATAAGTATAATTGAATACTTATGATATCAATGTATTCCCCTAGATGTGTGGAGTAATGAATTAGGGTATGAATTGATAATATGAACTTGAAACCCTATTTGGCTATAAAGGGAAACCCTAACCCTAATAGTTGTTGCCTAGTGAGAGGTGACAAGATGTTTAATGGGCCTTGTGAGCCATGTAATTAGTTGTTGCCTAGTGAGAGGTAACAAGATGTTTATAAAAGTCTCATGTAATAAATGATAATGTTTAGATAAACTAGGAAATGTAAACTTAGTAATGTAATAATAATAATAAATGGATACAATAATAATAATAATGAAATCCTAATCATACATGCTTTATGCTTATAACCAAATAAGGGATATAGTGTTTTGAATATATTTAAAGGAGATAAGAGGAATACTTGTATTATATAAAGGGGGTGAATAAGTATTATGGTTGTGAACTCAGGATTGGTATAATCCAATGCCTGGCTGTGAACTCAGGATTAGTATAGTCCAATGCCTGGATGTGACCTCAGGATTGGCATAGTCCAATGCCTGGATGTGAAATCAGGATTGGTAGAGTCCAATGCCTGACTGTGAAATCAGGATTGGTAGAGTCCAATGCCTGGCTGTGAAATCAGGATTGGTAGAGTCCAATGTCTGGTTGTGAAATCAGGATTTGTAGAGTCTAATGCCTAGCTGTTAATCACATGATTGGTCATAACCCAATACCTGGAATAATGTCACAAGATTGGTAATAACCCAATGCATGGAATAATGTCATAGGATTGGTCATAACCCAATACCTGGAATAATTGCACAGGATTGATCATAACCCAATACCTAGAATAATTGCGCAGGATTGGTAATAACCCAATGCCTGGAATAATGTCACATGATTGGTCATAACCCAATACCTGGAATAATTGCATTGGATTGGTCATAACCCAATACCTGGAATAATTGAACAGGATTGGTAATAACCCAATGCTTGGAATAATGTCACAGGATTGGTCATAAACCAATAACTGGAATAATTGCACAAGATTGGTTATAACCCAATACCTGGAATAATTGCACAGGATTGGTAATAACTCAATGCCTGGAATAATTGTATAGGATTGGTCATAACCCAATGCCTGGAATAATGTCACGGGATTGGCATAGTCCAATGCCTGGAATGGTTGCAAAGGATTGGCATAGTCCAATGCCTAGAATGGTTGCATATGATTGACATAGTCCAATTCCTGGACAAAATATGATGATGTATACTCACATGAGTGGTACAATTCAATATCTGGCTATCTGATTAGCTAAAGGCCAACAAACAAAAATGAGAATGATTCATGGATGACATACTATGATAATGAGTATCTTAGGATAAGCTTGAGATGTTGATATAGTTTGATGGGTAAATGATATACATGTTATTCATATTCCTTATAAAGTGAATAGATTATTTACTGCTTTATCATAGATAGTTGCAATGCTTTAAAAGAAGAGAATATTCTAAACTGCTTATCCTCTGCTCAGTTTAATACTATTCAACTGGGATAATAACATTGTTGGCAGAGAGTTATATATCTCGTTGGGACAATTGTCTCACCCCGTGAGATCCTCATTTTTTTTAGGTGGAGATTGAGACTGTATTGCAGATAAAGAACAACATCAGTAGGGACAACAGTGACAGCTCAGGTTGAGTGTATTGTCTATCATGTCTTATAGATAGAAGTCCTATGTGTCGTCTCTGTACGCTCAGGTCCTTGGATTTAGTACGTGTTGGTTTTATGAACAATCTAAGATTTTGGGCTTGTATGCCTCGAGGTTTGATGTTGCTTTAAGTATATGTTTTTGAGAAAAGCAACTATTATATGTTGTCCTCGAGAAGAAATGGTACAGTGTATGTACAATATATGATCAATGTGAATATCAGGTTTTGGTTCTTCCTTAAAGAGTTTTTCTAGAAATGGATCTCTTTGCAAAGAAAATGGTTTTAATTTTTAGTGATTTTTGTTAATCCGCTACTTATGATTATTCCACATAATTAGTAACGATTTGTTTGTCGGTTTGGCGACTGTCAATACATGCCTTGTGAGCCATAATATACTTTGTTGCCTAGTAAGAGGTAACAAGAGATTACATGGGCCTTGAAAGACATGTGAGATGCTTGTGTAACAAGTATCATGTTTACCTTGGACAGATGACCAGAAGGTATTGTTTACCAAATGAGTGGTAACAAGTGTTCTTTGATGAACTGAGAGTTTGAATACCCATATTCCATAATCATGATAATGAGAGGTTAAGGGATGAGAATGCCCATGATGTGACAAGGGATTTATATCCCAATGTTCTATAAAGCTTCGAATAGCACTTGATAGAAGTATTACACATTCTTTGTAGAATTTGTTATAATAATTTATGTTTGAAAACCTGACTGATGCTAAAAGAATATGGTAATGTACTTAATTAATCAAGTGAAATCTTATCATGTAGAGCCCTGGCCATAGATCCATCATCGTCAGTATTTGGTGATGGTGAAATAGGTTTTCCTACGGGATCTCCTGGAGGGCATACTGTTGAGTATGTCGGGGTTATGGGCGTGAATATCCTTACGCCCTAATGGAGGAATTGATGTGAGATAAACATTAAATCTCTCAATCCTTCATTATATATGCCTGGATGGATGTATCCATAATCTCCTGATGTCGGGATGGATGTATCATGAATCTCCCGATAATGTTAATGTCGGATTGATGTGAGATAAACATGAAATCTCTCATTTGCGAAGAGAGTACAACTGCCATTGTAACTCTATAGCAAAGTTTCCAGTATACCCTGGAAAGCTATTTAGTAGAGACACAAGTTGTCCTGCATTTTGTACTCACACTGACTGAGGAGGATGAGGTCATGGAAATCCGACTCTTCGTTGACCTATGTATGGCACCGATTTCTACTACGCAATGGTTGGTTGGAGTATGAGCGGTATACCTCATCTCCTCAGGGCTTAAGTATGATTGACAAATGTAATCAGTCATGTAGCGTATTTGCTTAAGGTTGAAATACGAGAATCATTGGTTGATGTTACCTTGCTTAGCATATCCTAGATGGATACATGTTATACATGTTCTTCAATTCCTTATTGGATAAGTGACATGCTGCTTTATCAAGTTATAGCTAAAATGCTTTGAATAAGAATATTGCTCTAATCTATTTAGACATTGATTTATCTGTTGTTGATTATGTATGATTCCTCTACTCAGTTTTATTCTATTAAACTACAATAATAATGTTTCTGGCGGAGAGTTATATCTCTCGATGGGACAATTTCCATTGTCTCACCCCCTTGGGATCTAACTTTTTAGGTAGACGCGTAAGGAGAGGCAGAAACCGTATAGCAAGGGAAGAGCAGTAGCAACAACAACAGGGACAACTGTGACATTCTAGGTGGAGGCACTGGCTGTCATATTTTGTATAGAAAGTCCTATGTGTCATCTTTGTACTCTCAGGTCCTCAAAGTTAGTAGTTAGTACTTTTAATGAATCGATCTGAGATTTTGGCTTGATGCCTCAAGGTTCTTGTGCTGCCTATGTATAGTTTTAACAGAGAAGTTGATGCTTGTAATCCTCGGGAAGGGATGGTACAAAATATGTACTTATGAACCAGGATATAAATAAAATACATTGGTTCTTGATAAAAGAGTTTTCCTGTGTTTGGATCTCTTTGTAAATGGTTTTAATTTTTAGTGATTTTCAGTAATCTATTGTTAATGATCGCTTCCACAATTATCATTATCCGATGTTTGGGATTTGTTGCCATAAATGTACAGTACATTGAAACTTAAAATGATCAAAAGATAATATTAGAATACAAGCATGCATTGTACAATACCTAAGAAGACCCCTAAGGTTCCTATGCCTCTTCCCCCTGATTTTATACCACATGACTTGTTCCACTCCTTAGTCCCTATCTTCCAAATATTGACAAGATGGTTAGACACTATCGAACAAATAGATACCATAGTGATCATCCTTGGGGAGGATATGGTAGGTGTAGAATAAGACAATATTATAGTTTTGAGATATGTTTCTCAGGTATTTAAGTATGATTCATTGAACACATCAGTGATAGAACTTTGGTTTAAGTGAGAGTGAATACCCCATCATATGTGAAAGTTGTTTAATTTTTTCCTACATATAAACTAAGTAATTGGTTATATATATTTCAGTCATTTATATTACATGGCTCGTGACTTCGGAATAGCAAAAGTGGGATTTCTAATGGCATCATTGATTAGTGATGTACTTAGAGATCTGAGTGGCGTCAAAGAATATGTGCCTACTGTGATGCAATCTTTTGATCCTTTCAAGAATTTTATCTTAACTCCCTTCAACGTTAAGCATGTTTTTGGATTGTTGTTTATATGTCTAACCTATCAATACAATTTTGTTGTGAGATTTAATTTTTATTTAATTTGTCTTTTATTCACTCAGAAATAGGCACTATCAGTTGTTAGTGTTTGTTCTTGAGACTTGGAGTGTGTATCTCTTTGATCCTTTGCGTGAATAACTACCACCAAATGAGGGTACCCAATGAAATTGTTGATTCTTAAGTATTGTTTTTCAGTGCCCAGATAGTTGTTAATGTTTGCATCATATGACAGTTTAATAAGGAAGTATATACGTTTATTTAACTTACTAGGGTGTGAAAGAGTTCCATACAGGTGGAGGGAAGGTATATAAGAAAAAGAAATTAGTAACTTAGAGGAGTCTTAATATATAGTCTTCTCATTCCAATTGCATAATATATGACCAACTCTGCATAATTATATTTATTAATGTAATGTGTAAATCTACAAGCCCCTATACAAGAAAATAGATGTGCATGCACATAGTAAATGATGTTGTATATACATGTGATTGTCAATCATGCACAATAAATCACATGTATAGAGAATGGAAGCTATTACTCTGGGTCATAATATATTAATGAAGTAGTCCCATTTGATAATACAAACAATCAAATCGAACTAGAAATCTCATTCTCTTTGCAATTTTTTCAAATATTGAACCCTATACATTGGACCAGCTGAATGACCTACATGAATAGTGGACAACCTGCATCTTTGAAAATGTGGACTTGAATGAAAAATTTGACAGTTAATCAGTTAGAATTTGATGTCAGATTTTTATATGTATTTTATGAGAGTGTGTTGATATGTATAAATTGTAACTTAAAATCTGAAATGTCATCTGATTTTGATATGTATGAATTATGACTTTATCTAAGATGGAATTTGATGTTGATATGTATTTTTTGAGTGTGAATTGAATGTTAAGTGTATATGTGTGTGTCAATTTGAATGTGAAGGATGAGGAAAATAATGATGTTTATTTGTGAAATACATGTATGAATTGAAGTTTGGCTTAGAACTAAAATAATTGAGTTGTGAGTTCATGGATTTTTGTGCAATTTGAAGTGAAAAAAATGATAGAATGTGGCATGTTTGTACCTACTTTGTATAAAATCTTTTTCTTGCAAGTGTTTCAGCCTATTGTGAAGACACGATTCTTACAGAGGACTCGTTGTTCTTCAGAACTTTCAGTTATGAAGAATAATAGTCTTAAGATAGGCTAGTAGGTTGGACAACATGTCTATAGACCTTCTATATAAAATACACATTTATTGTCAATTATTTGGAAAACACTGACTACATAGGGTTTCATCGTCATTGTTTCCAAAACAATCGTCGATATATACCTAAAATTTTCACTATTCATTCACTGATAAAACCGACATCAAGAAATGAGGCATCTGTCATTTGTCATTACGCCACCGATGAAGAAACATTAACAACATTAGTTTTTTCCTACAACCATCGAGAAAAAGGTCAATGCAACCACAAATTACATTTCCTGATGCAAGTTACGTTGTTGATTTTGTTCTAACCAAGAATCAATGAATATAAATTATTGTCGTCATTTTGCCTAAAGTTTGAGTTTTGTTGTCACCCACATGGTTGTCAGTTTGGAACAGACACAGAATGCCTAAAATATTCATTGTCATAACCCCATTCAGTACTAGTAATGGTATCAAAGTTACATTGTGAGCCCAAAACAACCCACCTAAGGGGCCTAGATACTCATAGAATAAGAAAATACAAGAAGAAAAGGAAGAAGAATGAGTAGAGGAGTGAAAAATCATGATGAGCTCAATGAAAACTCCTCCTTATCCACCTCGTAGTATCAAAAACTAAAGCTCCTTCCTCCAAGGTGGGTAAATGGCATGGGTGTATGGTGGAAAGTGGTCGAAAGACTAGAAACTAGGGTTTTGGTGGTGGCAATGGTGAAATAGAGGTGGAATAGTGTGGAAATGGATGGAGGTGAAATGGGGAATCTAGAGTTACTGTAGGGAGGTAACCATCATGCTACATTTGCCACCTAAGTATATGTAGGTGGTGGGGAATCACTAGGTTAAGTGGGGGTAGAATGGGAAGTGTAGTGTAAAACTGCTACTAGGGTTGTATGTAGCATGAACATGCTGGGTAGCACGACCGTGGTGGGTGTGGGTCAGAATGCTCGTGGTGGAATGGAACATGTGAGGTGAAATGTGGAAAAATCACAAGTTGTTTTGGGGGAAATGAACAGATGATGCGAAGGATGTGCTAGTCACCACAACCATGGTGAGGCATGGATATCATGACCATGGTGGTCTAACAGTCGTGGTATCTTGAAAATTGTTGCCCGTTCTAACTGGAATGCCTACACTAAACTCTATGCAACATGGTCGTGTTGCATGGTATGACTATTCTGGGTTATGATGGCATGCCCATGTTGTATTGGACGACAATGTTGCTGAATTTGATCTCTAATGCTTTAATCTATGATTTTGAGTGAACTAGCACGACCATTCTAGGGTACCACAGTTGTGATTCTCTCTTCAACAACACTTTGAACTTGTTTTGTGTTCATCCTCGAACATCTTTGCTTCAATTGACCTTTGGCCACTAAGGATAGGTTGAGGGAACCTTGGACTTCACTTTGGGCCTCTCTAAGGGTAGATAAACCATAGGATCACTTTTTTTTCTCTCTCTCTCTTCCATCCAAGCACGGTCCAAGTACCTGAAAAACATGCAAATAACATCCATAAGTGCATTTCATATAAATATGCATATTAAGGGAAATAACATGCAATCTAATAGGTATAGATGTGACTGAAGTGTAAAAAGACACAAGATGGATCCTTAAAATAGGGTTGCATCACATGCATAAGGCATAACCAAATAAAAGAGGACAAGTTAGTGAATAAGTATGCACAAATAATATAAAGAAAAAAGAAAAAAGAATAAAGAATACCGATGATGAGGGTAATAGGAAAAGATCAAAGCTAAAATCACTAGCTAGGTCGATTGCTCTTCTCCCCAAAAGTAGCACCAAAAGGCTTGGTGCGTCTCTCCTTGTCTTAGGGCTTTACACCTAAATAAATTGAATCTTGGTTAGATGCACACCTCAAAGGATCAAACACATTGGGATCTTTCAATATTTACAATGGCCTTAACTAACACACCCACTTTGTAAAGAGTGGGACCTGGTAGAGGGCCCACTCAATGGTAAATACATAAGCCAATAAATATTTAAGCAGTGGAAAACATAACTATTTACAAAGTTTCAAAATGTTTCTATTTGCAAAATTTTCTCTCTAAGGGTGGTACGTAAAATGTAAAGATTACACCTATTTGTACATATTCTCATATGCAGAGGGTAACAAGGCTATCTCAAGTTGTCCTTATGTCCATAAATCATCTTGCAATCATCCAGAGTCTTTGTCCTATAAAGTACCTAAACCTAGGTGGAGGGAACACCCAGAAAAATATGAAACAAAAGAGTATGAGTCAGCAAAAGATGTGTTTGTACATGAGAAGATTAACTAGGGAATTCTTTATTTCAAAAGTAAAGTATTATGTTCCCAGCAAAGAGGGGGCCATTAAAGCTAGGTAAGTTTCAATGAGAATTAACAAAAGAAGGAATTTCCAAAAGAATGAGGCATATAAATAAACAAGTGAAATAACACATCTTGCCATTAACCATTCAAAAAATCACAAAAATCATAATAGTTTGAATGAAGATATATTGGACTACAGTAACTATAGTAGGGCCATGACACCACTGAGTCAATGGCCTAAGTAAAATGGGTGGAAAAGCACACCCTAGGCAGAAAAGCACACTTATGTATATATAAGGGTAGAAAAGCATACCCTGGGTAGAAAAGCATACCCTAATGATTACGCATAAGCGTCTACGATAGTTAAACGAGTCAAATTATCTAACATGCATAAATAGAGTGGCAAGATTTACTTTTCACAAATGTACATGGCATAATTCAAGCACAGTAGCAGGTGGGGTCCTTGACCCAATTCAACATAATAGTAATAATCTCAGAAGAATAGTAATAAGTTCAAATGAGAGTATATGATTTGCTGTAACACGAACAAGTATTTCAAAATATGCCTCGTTATAGGAAAATTAGTCATATAATGCCCAGTTATAAATATGGAGGAGTACATACCTCATCTTCACATATAAAGTTCAACTTAATGTTAACTTGGTCCCCAAAATTGAGTATTTATCCTAGAGACACATTACATTATGTAGTCAAAACCAAAGCAATTTTGTATAGATTCCTATTTTTTATTTCCTTATGTTCTTATCCTTGTCTGAATCAATGTTTTCATCACTAAACCGGTGGTCAGACCGGTACCGACTTAGATCGAATTGAGTCGAGTTCAACCTGAGTGGTTGAACCGGTTGGACCAAAAATGATGTAAGTATGACATGAAAAAAATTTGAACCGGAAAAATCGAATCGCTCACCTTGATAAAAGGCAATTAGCGGTTGAACCGGTCATACTGGTTGAACCGGGTATATTATATATACACACACACATTTATATATATTGTTTGTATATATATACATATATATTGTATCAATATATATATATATATATATATATATATATATATATATGTATATATATACATTGCATATATATGTATATATATAAATATATATATGTATACATATATATTTTTGTATATATGTATACATTCATACATACATATATATATATATATATATATATTTGAATATATATACATTATATATATATATATATATAAATATATATGTATACATATATATTATTATGTAGAGTACACATACATACATACATACATACATATATATGCATATATAAAAATATACGTATATTTTACATATATACATATATATGCATTCTACCTTATATGTATATTTTCAATGTACTTACATACATACATACATACAATATATATGCCATATGTATATACATATATATACATATATGTAAATTCTTATATATATTCTACCTTCTATTTTATCTTCTCTTTGAACCACTGGTTCAATCCAGTTTGGTCCAACCGACTGGTTGGACTGAAAAAAGACACATAACTGGTTTTTAAGGCTTCTGGATCGGTCAGCTACCGGTTCACCAGTCTGACTGGTCAGACCGGCTGGTCCGGTTCAGTTTTAAAAACACTGGTCTAAATCACTTAACTTCGTATTAAGGTTGTTAATCTTATTAGGTGTATACATGATCGAATATATATTTTAGTTCTAATATGCATCTTTATTCTCATAAGCCCATGTATGTACAAGTTGCATATATGTGTTGATACTTATATTCATTCCTTCTATTTAGGTTTTGTAATATCATTATCTCTATTTAAATTTTCCATATTTTACAAGACATGTATATTATTTCTGTAACTTTTCTTTATTTTTACACACATAGTATAATGAAGACATTTATATCATTGTAGTAGAGATTAGATAGTTTTATTAATTGAGATCCCCATGATCTAATGGAAGAACAATCATTATTTGGAATAATTAGAAACTACATTTTTCCCATATTCCACTTAATGCTATATTAGTATTTAAAATGTATATGTCATTATGTTAAAATTAGTTTACTTATCAAACATTTTTCACATTCTAACCATTAGGATTAACATCAACTCTATATTAACATATTACTATTAACTAGTTTCTTATATAATGAAGTTTAGGGGATCTAACTACTAAGAAAATAACTATTCTCATATAGAGATTACAGACTGTATTATTTAGCATACTGATGTACAGATATATGTAGATACTAAGTATATACTAATATACTACGTACAAGTTTGGGTGAGTCTACTACATAGACTAACTAAGTTCATGTCACCTAGATTATTTTTGGTCTACCATGTTCAATTATCTTATTGGATTATTCATAAATTGTAGTGCATGAGTAACTAACCTACAACTGTGTATACTGAACCAATCTTCTAGTTGAGGTTGTTGGTGTTGATGGCGAGCACATACTGTGGTGCTAACTATGTGTTCCACACTGTAGGTTGGGGATGACGAGGTAGACTCAATGTAGGTGAGAGTCATGGTGTTAGGATTCTTGGTGTGGGTTAAGTTTATATCGGTGGCTTATTCTCAGAAATCTGAAGATTGAAGAAACTATGACATCCTTTCTATGCAGATCAATGCATCACCTAGTCTGGAGAGAAGTGGGGGCTTCTGGTAATCCAAATCCACAGAGGCCCTGGTGGTTGGAAGGAAGAAGAACTATTGTGTGATGATGATTGAGTTCTTAGTAACGACAATCCCTGTGATGCCCTGGTGGCTGGGTGCTAGGGTAGACAGAGCTATCAATGGCTAGGGTTCTTTCTCTGCATAAGAAGAAGAGGGTAGGGAAATTGGTTGTACCCAATCCTACATATGAGTCTGGAGTGGGGGCTGAGTAGGACAATCGACAACCACATCATTGAATCTACTGGCACTTATAGAAATGCCTTGCGGCCCTGGCAGTAGGACCCGGGTAGGAGAGGAAGGAGTGGCGATCAGGTTTAATAGGGATCTTGGCCGAAGGTGGATTTGACAGAGGTGGCATAGACTGTAAGTTCAATTTCAGGTCGTGCATGATCACAGGCACTGCTACAATAATGGAGAAGTCAGACAATAGGTTGTTGATTTGCAATTGAATCAAGGGGGTCTGAAGCAGCCTGATCTATGGTTTTTGATGTGTTGCAGATCATCATTAGAGCAAGGGTGGCATGGACTATTGGTGTTGTAGGGAGATTGGTGGAGGAGGAAGAGGAGAGGGTTTAACTGAAGTTTGATTCAGTCATTGGATCTGCTAAAGAGTCGTGTTCATGGTGCCACTATTTCTGGTCGCACAATGTTGAAGGGTGCAATACCAATGAAGCTCCTTCGTCGGCTATGGTGTTGATGTTGGTGAGGGAGGAGATTTATGAGTATGATGGTTGCCGACAGCGGTGGTGGTTACTTCGTCAGGCTGCGGCGTTTCCCTATAGCCATGGTGACTAGGAGTGAAGGGAGAGGAAGAGTGGCCTCTAGGGTTAGGTGGGTGTGGGGAAAGGAGAGGGAAAGGTGGACGGAAAAATAGGAGTGGCAGACGAGGAGAATAAAAGCCATGATGGGCGTCGATTACCTACAGTCCACGAGGTACGAAGTGCAAGATGTGTGATGAGGGAAAAAAAGAAGAAGTAACGCTCTACGTTACATGCCCAAGGAATTAAATGAGTATATTGACTAAAGTGGTGAGATATATTGAATGTACTTAATCTAGAATTTTGATCAATTGAAATTAAATGGAGACCTATTGACCCAAAATTCAACATGCTAACTCTAAAAGATGTAGGGAACCCAATTGCGATGTTAGTCTTATTTTTAGAAGTTGTTTGATATTTTATTTTATTACATGTAGGTTAATGACCCAAGTAATCCGATCAATGCCTTTCTTAATTAATTTGATACGTCATTTCACATTAATTGAATTCTTTTTATCAATTAGACTGGTAATGCCTTTAGATTGGAAAATTGGGGTCACCTCAAATTAATCAGTGAATTATATATAAACTTGAACTAATGACGTAATGATTGAATTATTCATTCCTTTATATAATTATTTATTTTCTTGGATCCAAATAGTCTTATCTAATTTGAAAAAAAAAGTATAATACTCATATATTTAATGATGGGCCTAAGAAAAGTGAATATAAGTTGTATACCCAGATTTGAGTAACACTTGGACTAACACACTAACCCACAAGCGCATGGGGTTGTGTTATAGTATAGCCAAGTGGCAAGAATAGGTTAAATCCACAGCGAGAGAGGGGCCACTAGAGCTAGGTTAGTTTTGGCTAGGTTCCTGATGTTGAGTTTAGGTTTTGTGGGCTCTGATCTCCAAACCACGATATAAACACGATTTAAACTTAGCGGAAGCGATTCGATTAGCAGCGGAATACCAAAAATCAGCGGAAATTAAAACTTTTTGAGATAAAGCATTGAAACCATAAAACTTCTTTCATAAAAGGAGATAAACTGTTTACATCTCAGATAATTACTTCTTGAGTAATTATATACAACATGATACAAAATCTCAAGAACTCATAACCAAAATCGCAGACCAAAAGACTCCAAGACCTGAGAGTACAGAGGACACATAGGACTGACTCTAACTACACCACATGGCAGGCTAAATCTCCACCTGAGATTTTACTGCTGCCCCTGGTGTTGCTGCTGCTGGGACTGGTCACCTGTAGACCTGTTCCTCCGTCCTCGACGTCCACCTAAAAAGTTGAAGTCTACAGGGTGAGACAATTTTACATAATTGTCCCAGCGAGAGTTATAACTCTCCGCCAGAAGCTTTATTATAACACCTCAAAGAATAACTTAAGCAGTAAAAGCTTCAAAGTATTCAACATCAGATTTAATAGTAAGTATGAATTCAACAGTTATGAAACATGAAGACATTTGCACTATACAGTGTAACATCAATCAATCAACTCGTAGTTATCTCTAGCAGGTATGCTACATTGTGGATTATGTTTTTCAAACATTACTTTTATGCCCTGTGGAGATGAGGTTTACCATTCATACTCCAACCAATCACTGCTAAGTGCCTCGGTATCATACTAGGTCATCAAAAGAGACGGATTCTCATGACCTTCACCTTCCTCAGTCGGTAAGAGGATTACTTGTAGGACATCTCGTGCCTCTACTATAATAGCTTACCAGGGTAATCTGGTTCTTCGCTATTTTAGAGTTACAGTGGTGTTCTGTACTCTCTTTGTCATCAGGAGATTTCATGTTTATCTTCCACTGATACCGATATCTGTGCTTTCTTCGTCAACAGGAGGTTTCATGTTTACCATCTACTGATACGGTATGGGATTATAGTGAAGGATTGATGGATTACACATCTACATCAAACACCTACACTAGGATGTAAGGTTCTACACATCCATATACCCCACATACTCAAAAGTATGTGATCCAGGAGTTCCCTTAGGAAAACCTATTTCACCATCATTTGATCTCTGACAATGATGGATCTATGATCAGGGCTCTACATTACACTTGATTAGTTAGGTACATTCAGTATTCTTTTAACATCATACATTGTTCGTCAAACAATAACATTAGCATAACAGATATGAAATGAGAATACTAAATGTAACAAGCCTAACTCTCATCAATCATCATTTCTCAATACATTCATCACAAGTCATCTCTAAAGCATGACCTTGATGGTATTTATGGCTCTCACAGCCCATTTAATTCATAGGTTGCCATTGACAAGGCATCAAGATATTTTACTATTCATAAAGCTAACAACATGCTTTCAATGAATATAGCATCATCATCCATACCTGGATATGATCATCTTCATATCAGAACCTGCAAGGTTAATTCAACTGATAAAAGCAATTCAATTCAAGAATTATACTTTCCACTCTTGCCATAAGAGCTAAGTTCCCTGATTCTCATCAATTATGGTTTACTATTCACATTACATGCCATCACCCTAGAATTAGGGTTTACTATTCACATTACATGCCATCACCCTAGAATTAGGGTTTATTATTCACATTATGGTAAAATGAACTCATAACATCATCATGTATGAGGAACATCATCAATGATGCTCTCAGATAAGATTAAGATTAATCAATTATCATAAATAGGGTTTTCATGATCTCACATAGGTGGATTATACCCTAATCATGTACATTCATATATATTGAAGGTATTTTACTTGGATTTCAACCATAATTGGGATTTTCTCTCTCCTCTTGCTCATAGGTGATGATTACATCCCTCTAGATTGGGTTAGGTCTAATCAACATTGATAAGCCTAGCCAAGTCATCACCATTGTAACCATTGGGGTTTGCATGATAAAAAGGGGTTACCTACTTGAATCCATAAAGGGTATTTTGGTAAAGTTCACCATTGATCATAACATGGGTTAGTATAATAACCACTTGACCCTTAATGTCCCTAGGTATCATTAGGGTTTAGCTTGAACAACCATCAAACCATCTAAGCCTTCAAGGCATTAGGCAGACTTATCCTTAAAAGTCCCCAATAGGTTTCACACCTTCAACCTTCAAACGATCCTGAGATCGTTTAAGGTTGTAGACCGTTTAGCTTTGGTTGACTTCAAGACCGCATGACACTCAAGACCGTTTACCCTTAAACGATCTTGAGGTCGTATGAACTCATTCAATTCTGAAGTCGTATGAACTCATTCGATCTTGAAGTCGTATGAACTCATTCGATCTTGAAGTCGTATGAACTCATTCGATCTTGAATTCGTATGAACTCATTCGATCTTGAAGTCGTATGAACTCATTCGATATTGAAGTCGTATGGTCCTAAAAGCTCAAGATCGCATGGACCTCCAAGGTGATTCAAAAGGGTAAACTCGATTAGGGTTTCCTATGTTGAAGCCTTCAATTGGTCTCAAGCTTGCTAACCACTTATCAATTGAGACAATTAGGGTTAGCCTTAACCAATTGGTCACCCAATTGATCCTCAATTGATATCCAATTAGGGTTGGAATAGGTTCAATTGAGGTCTATAAACATCCAACCATCAACACTCAACAATGTGAATCAAATCAAAGTTGATCCCATCAATTGACCTCCAATCGGGCTCAAACTTGGCCCAAACGGTCTTGGGATCATTTGGATAACCTCCAAACGGTCTTGAGACCGTTTTCCCAAGAATTCATCAAAATGTAAGTTGATTTCATAGGGGTTGAACCTTAATTAAGTCACAAATCAGCAATTTGATTATTTCAATAACCCACTGTAATTGGGCCCTCAATTGATCAAATTACCTTAACCCTAGACCTACAAAAGGTCTTGGGTTGACACCAAACGGTCTTGAGACCGTTTGGATGAGTTCCAAACGGTCTTGAGACAGTTTGCCCATCCATCCTTTGGACTCTAGTGAAAATTCATCAAGGTTTGATCTATTGAGTTGATCATCACATCAATACTTAATTGCAATATGATTTGGTACCTTTGGACCTTCAATTGGTCAACTATACTTGACCCCAGACCTCTAAACGGTCTTGGGTGATCCCCAAACGGTCTTGAGACCGTTTGGATGATTCCCCAAACGGTCTTGAGACCGTTTGGGCTAATCAACCCAAAATCACTAATTAACTCAATTGGAATTTCAGCACTGATTTCAATTAGGATTTGCCCTATTAATCAACCTTCAACTCATAACTCGTTTGGAATTAATCCATCAAATTTAGTGAGTCATTAATCAACATCATTATGAACAGTAATCCCAAACGGTCAATGCTTGGTCAACCATCTTAAACGGTCTTGAGACCGTTTTCCCAAAAAGAGCAAATTAAACAGATTGAAAATCAGAACTTAATTCAATTGGATTTGCTAATTGATTTGCTTATATCTCACGATTCCTTTGGAGTTAACCCCTCACATTTTGTGGGTGTTTAACCTACATAATTATAAACAAGATTCCCATATGGTCGTCTCTTGGTCAACGCGACCAAATGGTGTTGAAGGCCGTTTTCCTTCATACGACCCTGAAACCGTTTGCCCACCAAACGGTTGTGTAAACCGTATGGGCAATTGCTGGAGGTCGTTTGGTAAAGTAGAAATCCGTGGATAAGCATAGGAATTAACGCCCTTATCTTCTACCTAAAGAACAGTAGCAGTCCTTCACGATTTTGCTAGCAAGGATGCAAGGGAAGATAGGGAAGAAGAAGAACTAGCAACTATATGCATAGAAAACGATGTATAATCAAAGCATAAGGTTTAGAGTTATAAAACCCGCCTAAAGGTTGTTCCTTGAGCTCCAAGCTTCCAAGCTTCAGGTCTTTAATGGCGTCTTTGAGCTCCACAGGTCGGCCAAGGTGAATTCTCCAAGGAAAAGTTGGAAAGGAATGGCTAGAAAGATAAAGCTAGGTGAGCTAGCCATGAATTCAACCTTGAAAACGAGTTTCCTCCATGAATTCAAGCAAAAGGGATGATCCAAACTTACCTTGAACTCCCTGGTCATTCTCCTATGCTCCAGAGCTCTGCCTTAGTCGGTTTGAGCGAGGGGGAAAAGAAATGAAAAGAAGAGGATCGTTCCCTTGCTAAGTGGGGAAGATAGTATATATACTTAGGTGAAATTTCAACATAAGAACATATGCTTTCCTCATTTCTCATCTAAGTCCTTCCTTTCTTCTTTGCACATCCCCACATCTTATTTCTAAGGACAAACTCCTTCTAAGGTCAAGAATTGGAGGCAAAGAGGATCAACCCATCACTAAAGCATACACATAAAAGGGCTATTATACATACACCTTGATTATTCAATCACAAAGGTGTTCTTTATTATATGATTATTCAAATGAAGTGACCTTTTCATCATTTCTCTTCTAAATGATTCCAAGAGTCATAAAAGATATTTTAGATGATGTATTTTACAAGTTGCACCCCTCAAATTGGGTAATTTGCACTTTACACCAATTTAGGGTTTTCAAGTACAGGGGTTGCTTCCACAGCTTCACCTTAGTGCTCAAGCTTGGGAAATCCCTCAAACTTCATCATAAACATCCTCATGATGTCTCAACATCAGAGGAACATCTCAACATGTGCAATTTTCAAGTTAATCCCTTAACTGGGTAATTTGCACATAGATCCCTGTATCACAAAACAATGCTACAACTTTATATATAAAGGAGCAAAATTGAAATATATGTTTCTGAGGAACTTAATTACATGCCCAAAGTTAATCACAAGGATTTAATTACATATTTAGGCAAAACACCTAGGGTTAGTTCATAACCCAGGTCAGGGATGTTACAAATTATCCACCCCTTACAAGGATTTCGTCCCCGAAATCGATAAAACGTATTAAGAGAAAAGGGCAGGGTATTTCCTTCTCATCTCATCCTCTAGTTCCCAAGTGGCTTCTTCAACACCACGGTGGTTCCAGAGGACTTTCACAAGGCTTAAATCTTTCTTCTTTAACTTTTTAATTCTGTTGTCAAGGATTGACACTGGTCCTTCCTCATAAGATATATCATCATTCAATTCTACCTCCATAGGTAGTAGAACTGACTCAGTGTCTGGGTGACATTTCTTTAGCATAGAAATGTGAAACACAGGATGTAACCTCTGTAACTCTGGTGGCAGCTCTAGTTTATAGGCTACTTTTCCAATCTGTTCAATGATTGGATAAGGCCCCATAAATCTAGGAGCTAACTTCCCTTTCTTTCCAAAACGAAGGACTCCTTTCCAAGGTGAGACCTTGAGATACACTTTGTCTCCAACCTCGAACTCTAAGGGTCTACGACGCTTGTCAGCATAAGATTTTTTCCTATCTTGTGCAGTCTTAATCTGTTGTTGTATTACCTCAATCTTTTCTGTAGTTTGCTGCACAAGATCAGGTCCTAACAACTGATGCTCACCAGTCTCATACCAACACAAGGGTGATCTACAACGTCTACCATACAAGGCTTCATAAGGTGCCATATCAATACTATGCTGATAGCTATTGTTATAGGCAAACTCTATCAAGCTTAGGTGTAGATCCCAACTTCTGGTAAACTGGAGAACACATGTTCTCAACAGGTCTTCCAAGGTCTGTATGGTCCTTTCCGACTGTCCATCAGTCTGTGGATGAAAGGTCGTACTAAACCTTAACTGGGTGCCTAAAGTATTATGAAGTCGTTCCCAAAAACGACTTGTAAACTGGGGACCTCTGTCAGAAACTATAGTGACAGGAACTCCGTGCAAATGCACTATCTCTTGAACATACAACTGTGATAACCTTTCAGCAGAATAGGTTGTTTTGACAGGTAAGAAATGTGTTGTCTTAGTCAACCTATCTACAACTACCCAAATGGAATCATGTCCTTTGCTTGTCCTGGGTAGGCCAACAACAAAGTCCATGGTCACAGGGTCCCACTTCCACTGTGGTATGGGTAAAGGTTGCATTGTTCCTGCAGGCTTCTGGTGTTCAGCTTTAACTTGCTGACACACAGGACACCTCAGAACAAATTCTGCAACATCCTTTTTCATTCCAGGCCACCAATACAGATCTTTTAAATTACGATACATCTTGGTGCTCCCTGGATGCATAGCATACATTGAAGAATGAGCTTCTTCCAGGACTAACTTTTTCAAGTTAACCACATCCGGAACTATCATCCTCCCATGATAACATGCTACATGATCATCTGAATCATGGAAACTATCTCGCTTCTCATTTCCATACTCTGATCTAATCTGTTGAACTACAACATCAACATGTTGTGCCTCCTTAATCTGCTCTCTTAGGGTAGGTTTAATATGCATCTCAGCTATCAACCCGGCTAACAATGACACCTTCAACTGTACATTGTCTTGCCTTAAAGAGATAAGCATATCTCTTTTAGAGCATACTAAAGAGTTTAGTTGTGCTCTATCCATGGTTGATGTTGCTGATTTCCTACTCAAGACATCTGCAACAACATTGGCCTTCCCTGGATGGTAATCAATTATACAATCATAGTCCTTGATTAACTCCATCCAGTGACGTTGCCTCATGTTAAGCTCATGCTGAGAGAAGATATACTTAAGGTTCTTGTGATCTGTGAAAATCTGGAATGTCTCTCCGTAGAAATAATGCCTCCAGATTTTCAATGCATGAACCACGGCAGCTAACTCTAGATCGTGTGTTGGATAATTTTCCTCGTGCTTCTTAAGCTGTCGGGAAGCAAAAGAAATCACTTGTTTATCCTGCGTCAACACACATCCAAGTCCATTCTTGGAGGCATCACAGAAGACTACATATCATTTTCCTTGCTCAGGTAGCACAAGCATAGGTGCACTTGTCAACCTCTCCTTCAACAACTGAAAGGACTGTTGACACTTATCACTCCAAGAAAAAGGAGCATCTTTCCGGGTTAACTTGGTCAAAGGTAAAGCTATAGAGCTAAAGTTTTTAATAAACTTTCGATAGTAACCAGCTAACCCCAAGAAGCTTCGAATCTCTGTCGGTGTCTTCAGTTGTTCCCATTGTAGAACAGATTCTACCTTTGCAGGGTCAACACGAATTCCCGAGGCAGATATCACATGTCCAAGAAAAGATACCTCCGGCAGCCAGAACTCACACTTGCTAAACTTAGCATACAGCTTATGTTCTCTTAGCAAGGTCAAAGCTTGGCGAAGATGCTTCTCATGCTACTGAGCATCCTTACTATAGATCAGAATGTCATCTATGAAGACGACAACACACTGATCAAGAAAGGGTCAAAAAACTCTATTCATGAGTTCCATAAATGCATCTGGTGCATTGGTTAGTCCAAATGACATAACCGTGAACTCATAGTGACCATATCTTGTCCTAAAAGCAGACTTGGATATGTCACTATCCTTAATGCGGAGTTGATGATATCCAGATCTCAAATCTATCTTTGAGAAGACTATTGCACCACGCAACTAGTCAAAAAGATCATCAATCCTCGGCAAAGGGTACTTGTTCTTTATTGTTACTTTATTAAGTTGTCTGTAGTCAATGCACAACCGCATTGACCCATCTTTCTTTTTAAAAAACAAGATTGGAGCACCCCAAGGTGAAGTGCTTGGTCGGATAAAACCCTTCTCAAGTAACTCTTGAAGCTGTTTCTTGAGTTCTGCCATCTCGGCAGGCGCCATCCTATATGGTGTCTGGGCTATGGGTTTCGTATCTGGGACCAAATTGATCTCAAAATCAATCTCCCGAGGTGGTGGTATACCAGGAAGTTCTTCAGGAAACACATCCTCGAATTCCCTGACTATGGGAACTTCAGTAGGATTGGAACTTTCCTTGGTAACATCTACCACATGGGCCAAGAATGCATAACATCTTTGCCTCAACAACTTATCAGCAACCATAGTTGATACAAGACAGGTGGGCAGAATCTTTCTTTCACCTTGAAAGATCCATGTGTTGCCTTCATCAGCAAACACTGCCAACTTGGATTCACAATCCAAGACAACTCTATACCTTTCTAAGGTATCCATCCCGAGGATTATATCAAATCCTTGCATATCAAGTGGTATAAGGTCCACTTGAATGCGATGATCAGAAAAGAAGAGCATGCAGGGAGAACATACCTCTTGCAAAATGGCAGACCCACTCAACGGAGTCTCTAACAACACACTATCTGCCCTATGACTAACCGTCATATTGCAGTTATGAATCACTCTCCGAGTGATAAAAGAGTGCGTAGCACCCGAGTCAATCAGAACAGATACAATACAGGATGTAGACATATCTGTATATAAAAGTTCCATCTGACATGCCACTACCTGTGGATTGACCACTGCTTCAGGTGGGTTCATAGCATAAAACCTCGCTGTCGCCTGGGGTTGAGGTGGTACTGATGATCCATCTTGAGACGCTTGCCCGCGTCCTCGAGCTACTCCTTGAGGTTGTCTTCTCTGTGATCCCTGTTGACTCTGTCTCTGAGGTTGTGTCATACTGACAGACCTAGATCGGCAGTCCTTCATTAAATTCCCTACCTTCCCACAGTTGTAACAACTTCTTTCCAATTGTTGTGGTCTTGGTGGTCCAGTAACTGACATTGATGCAGAACTATGAGTCTCTTGTTGAGGTAGGCTTCGTCCCCTGCCTCTACTTGGCGACCACTGAGTTTGGGAACTTGATCTGGGTGGTGGAGGGTTAGGTGCAGAGAATCTCAGTTTCTTGGAATCCCTAGATGAAGAACCCTAGAACTGTGGATATCTTTTCTGGGTTTGCCTCTTCTCAACCACAGATCTCTCTACCCTTCGGACTGACTCAACGAAGGTAGAGAATCTCTCTCGGTTTTCTAAGGCAGACACAGGGGTTGATATATCAGCATTCAAACCCTTCTCGAATCTCCTTATTCTTTCCTCTTCTGTGGCAGCCATGTGCGGACAGCACTGCAGCAACTCCATGAAATTAGCTTCATATTCGCTAATGTTCATCATGCCCTGCCTCAATCTCTCAAACTGAGAGATCTTCTCATCTAGGAAGGTCTTTGGAAAATATCGATTGATAAATTCCTGACGAAACTCTTCCCACGAGAACTCTATCCCATGTCTCTTCTGCTCTTCCATGTTCCACCAGTGACCATCATTGCCTTTGAGAAGATAGACAGCATGTCTAACCTTCTCAGCTTCCGGGATATTAAGAATCCTGAAAGCCTTCTCCAACTCTGTTAACCACAGATCAGCATCTGCGGGGTCGGCAATCCCAAAGTACTTGGTAGCTCCGACACGATGAAGTCACTCGAACGTCTTACTGATACCTTGTCCTTCAAGCTGGGCAGGTGCCCTAGGTGCTGGCATGGGCATCTTGTCGGTTATGTGTGTCATGGCAGTCATAAACTGCCCAAACATCATCTGAACTGCTGGGTTACCTATATCAACTGGGTCAAACTGGGGTGGTTCAGGTGCAGGCTGTTCTATTTCTGGAACCCTTACACCACCTCGAGGTGCACTAGCACTACTCTCTGCCACGTACTCATCATGTGGCTCTGCCATCCTTATGTATCTTCTTCTCCTGAGGAGCAGAAGATTCTATTAGATAAGGAAGAGATACTAGGGATAGACTCGGCATCCTAAGTCCTATGCCTCTGTAGACTCAGCGAACTTAGAGCTCTGATACCACTTAATTGTGGGCTCTGATCTCCAAACCACGATATAAACACGATTTAAACTTAGCGGAAGCGATTCGATTAGCAGCGGAATACCAAAAATCAGCGAAAATTAAAACTTTTTGAGATAAAGCATTGAAACCATAAAACTTCTTTCATAAAAGGAGATAAACTGTTTGCATCTCAGATAATTACTTCTTGAGTAATTATATACACCATGATACAAAATCTCAAGAACTCATAACCAAAATCTCAGACCAAAAGACTCCAAGACCTGAGAGTACAGAGGACGCATAGGACTGACTCTAACTACACCACATGGCTGGCTAAATCTCCACCTGAGATTTTACTGCTGCCCCTGGTGCTGCTGCTGCTGGGACTGGTCACCTGTAGACCTGTTCCTCTGTCCTCGACGTCCACCTAAAAAGTTGAAGTCTACGGGGTGAGACAATTTTACATAATTGTCCCAGCAAGAGTTATAACTCTCTGCCAGAAGATTTATTATAACACCTCAAAGAATAACTTAAGCAGTAAAAGCTTCAAAGTATTCAACATCAGATTTAATAGTAAGTATGAATTCAACAGTTATGAAACATGAAGACATTTGCACGATACAGTGTAACATCAATCAATCAACTCGCAGTTATCTCTAGCAGGTATGCTACATTGTGGATTATGTTTTTCAAACATTACTTTTATGCCCTGTGGAGATGAGGTTTACCATTCATACTCCAACCAATCACTGCTAAGTGCCTCGGTATCATACTAGGTCATCGAAAGAGACGGATTCTCATGACCTTCACCTTCCTCAGTCGGTAAGAGGATTACTTCTAGGACATCTCATGCCTCTACTATAATAGCTTACCAGGGTAATCTGGTTCTTCGCTATTTTAGAGTTACAGTGGCGTTCTGTACTCTCTTCGTCATCAGGAGATTTCATGTTTATCTTCCACTGATACCGATATCTGTGCTTTCTTCGTCATCAGGAGGTTTCATGTTTACCATATACTGATACGGTATGGGATTATAGTGAAGGATTGACGGATTACACATCTACATCAAACACCTACACTAGGATGTAAGGTTCTACACATCCATATACCCCACATACTCAAAAGTATGTGATCCAGGAGTTCCCTTAGGAAAACCTATTTCACCATCATTTGATCTTTGACAATGATGGATCTATGATCAGGGCTCTACATTACACTTGATTAGTTAGGTATATTCAGTATTCTTTTAACATCATACATTGTTCTTCAAACAATAACATTATCATAACAGATATGAAATGAGAATACTAAATGTAACAAGCCTAACTCTCATCAATCATCATTTCTCAATACATTCATCACAAGTCATCTCTAAAGCATGACCTTGATGGTATTTATGGCTCTCACAGCCCATTTAATTCATAGGTTGCCATTGATAAGGCATCAAGATATTTTACTATTCATAAAGCTAACAACATGCTTTCAATGAATATAGCATCATCATCCATACCTGGATATGATCATCTTCATATCAGAACCTGCAAGGTTAATTCAACTGATAAAAGCAATTCAATTCAAGAATTATACTTTCCACTCTTGCCATACGAGCTAAGTTCCCTGATTCTCATCAATTAGGGTTTACTATTCACATTACATGCCATCACCCTAGAATTAGGGTTTACTATTCACATTACATTCCATCACCCTAGAATTAGGGTTTATTATTCACATTATGGTAAAATGAACTCATAACATCATCATGTATGAGGAACATCATCAATGATTCTCTCAGATAAGATTAAGATTCATCAATTATCATAAATAGGGTTTTCATGATCTCACATAGGTGGATTATACCCTAATCATGTACATTCATATATATTGAAGGTATTTTACTTGGATTTCAACCATAATTGGGATTTTCTCTCTCCTCTTGCTCATAGGTGATGATTACATCCCTCTAGATTGGGTTAGGTCTAATCAACATTGATAAGCCTAGCCAAGTCATCACCATTGTAACCATTGGGGTTTGCATGATAAAAAGGGGTTACCTACTTGAATCCATAAAGGGTATTTTGGTAAAGTTCACCATTGATCATAACATGGGTTAGTATACTAACCACTTGACCCTTAATGTCCCTAGGTATCATTAGGGTTTAGGTGGAACAACCATCAAACCATCTAAGCCTTCAAGGCATTAGGTAGACTTATCCTTAAAAGTCCCCAATAGGTTTCACACCTTCAACCTTCAAACGATCCTGAGATCGTTTAAGGTTGTAGACCGTTTAGCTTTGGTTGACTTCAAGACCGCATGACACTCAAGACCGTTTACCCTTAAAAGATCTTGAGGTTGTATGAACTCATTCGATCCTAAGGTCGTATGAACTCATTCGATCTTGAAGTCTTATGAACTCATTCGATCTTGAAGTCGTATGAACTCATTCGATCATGAAGTCGTATGAACTCATTCGATCTTGAAGTCGTATGAACTCATTCGATCTTGAAGTCGTATGAACTCATTTGATCTTGAAGTCATATGAGCTCATTCGATCTTGAAGTCGTATGAACTCATTCAATCTTGAAGTCGTATGGTCCTAAAAGCTCAAGATCGCGTGCACCTCCAAGGTGATTCAAAAGGGTAAACTCGATTAGGGTTTCCTATGTTGAAGCCTTCAATTGGTCTCAAGCTTGCTAACCACTTATCAATTGAGACAATTAGGGTGAGCCTTAACCAATTGGTCACTCAATTGATCCTCAATTGATATCCAATTAGGGTTGGAATAGGTTCAATTGAGGTCTATAAACATCCAACCATCAACACTCAACAATGTGAATCAAATCAAAGTTGATCCCATCAATTAACCTCCAATCGGGCTCAAACTTGGCCCAAACGGTCTTGGGATCGTTTGGATAACCGCCAAACGGTCTTGAGACCGTTTTCCCAAGAATTCATCAAAATCTAAGTTGATTTGATAGGGGTTGAACCTTAATTAAGTCACAAATCAGCAATTTGATTATTTCAATAACCCACTGTAATTGGGCCCTCAATTGATCAAATTACCTTAACCCTAGACCTCCAAACGGTCTTGATTTGACACCAAACGGTCTTGAGACCGTTTGGATGAGTTCCAAATGGTCTTGAGACCGTTTACCCATCCATCCTTTGGACTCTAGTGAAAATTCATCAAGGTTTGATCTATTGAGTTGATCATCACATCAATACTTAATTGCAATATGATTTGGTACCTTTGGACCTTCAATTGGTCAACTATACTTGACCCCAGACCTCTAAACGGTCTTGGGTGATCCCCAAACGGTCTTGAGACCGTTTGGGCTAATCAACCCAAAATCACTAATTAACTCAATTGGAATTTCAGCACTGATTTCAATTAGGATTTGCCCTATTAATCAACCTTCAACTCATAACTCGTTTGGAATTAATCCATGAAATTTAGTGAGTCATTAATCAACATCATTATGAATAGTAATCCCAAACGGTCAACGCTTGGTCAACCATCTTAAACGGTCTTGAGACTGTTTTCCCAAAAAGGGCAAATTAAACAGATTGAAAATCAGAACTTAATTCAATTGGATTTGCTAATGGATTTTCTTATATCTCACGATTCCTTTGGAGTTAACCCCTCAAATTTTGTGGGTGATTAACCTACATAATTATAAACAAGATTCCCATATGGTCGTCTCTTGGTCAACGCGACCAAATGGTCTTGAAGGCCGTTTTCCTTCATACGACCCTGAAACCGTTTGCCCACCAAACGGTTGTGTAAACCGTATGGGCAATTGGTGGAGGTCGTTTGGTAAAGTGGAAATCCATGGATAAGCATAGGAATTAACGCCCTTATCTTCTACCTCAAGAACAATAGCAGTCCTTCACGATTTTGCTTGTAAGGATGCAAGGGAAGATAGGGAAGAAGAAGAACTAGCAACTATATGCATAGAAAAAGATGTATAATCAAAGCATAAGGTTTAGAGTTATAAAACCCGCCTAAAGGTTGTTCCTTGAGCTCCAAGCTTCCAAGCTTCAGGTCTTTAATGGTGTCTTTGAGCTCCACAGGTCGGCCAAGGTGAATTCTCCAAGGAAAAGTTGGAAAGGAATGGCTAGAAAGATAAAGCTAGGTGAGCTAGCCATGAATTCAACCTTGAAAACGAGTTTCCTCCATGAATTCAAGCAAAAGGGATGATCCAAACTTACCTTGAACTCCCTGGTCGTTCTCCTATGCTCCAGAGCTCTACCTTAGTCAGTTTTAGCAAGGGGGAAAAGAAATGAAAAGAAGAGGATCGTTCCCTTGCTAAGTGGGGAAGATAGTATATATACTTAGGTGAAATTTCAACATAAGAACATATGCTTTCGTCATTTCTCATCTAAGTCCTTCCTTTCTTCTTTGCACGTCCCCACATCTTATTTATAAGGACAAACTCCTTCTAAGGTCAAGAATTGGAGGCAAAGAGGATCAATCCATCACTAAAGCATACACATAAAAGGGCTATTATACATACACCTTGATTATTCAATCACAAAGGTGTTCTTTATTATATGATTATTCAAATGAAGTGACCTTTTCATCATTTCTCTTCTAAATGATGCCAAGAGTCATAAAAGATATTTTAGATGATGTATTTTACAAGTTGCACCCCTTAAATTGGGTAATTTGCACTTTACACCAATTTAGGGTTTTCAAGTACAGGGGTTGCTTCCACAGCTGCACCTTAGTGCTCAAGCTTGGGAAATCCCTCAAACTTCATCATAAACATCCTCATGATGTCTCAACATCAGAGGAACATCTCAACATGTGCAATTTGCAAGTTAATCACTTAATTGGGTAATTTGCACATAGATCCCTGTATCACAAAACAATGCTACAACTTTATATATAAAGGAGCAAAATTGAAATATATGTTTCTGAGGAACTTAATTACATGCCCAAAGTTAATCACAAGGATTTAATTACATATTTAGGCAAAACACCTAGGGTTAGTTCATAACCCAGGTAAGGGATGTTATAGGTTTGAAGGGTTTGAAGGTTGATTTTGAGTTAATTACACTAAGGTTGAACAAGAAATTGAAGACAACAAGAATCAAAACTTAAACTAACCCTAGACAATTAAGTTTTAGTGAGAAAGAATGATACTAAGAAAGGAAAAGAAAGTAAATTACATGAAGGCAAAAAAACAAAGACACTAACACTAAGCTAGATAAGGAATTAAGACTAAATGGCAATTTAATACCTATACTAGAAAGACCAAGGCAAAAGCAAGCACAATTAACTAGGAAAGTAAAGAGACTACCTAGGAAAGAAAGAAAATTAGGGTTTTAGACAATTATGAGAACTGTGGGTCGTTTGGGGGATGTACTTATCAATTGGGTTGGAGGTGATTACATGTAAATATTATTCTTTCATTTAGATTAACAAACCAAACAATAAGATAGATGCTAATGAATTTCCTTAAACTACTAATCAACCATGGATGAGGTAGGGTGTGTGCAGGGGAACTAGTCCCTATCATCTCCTATCCACCCTTACGAGGCTCACGTGGATTAAGGTTTAAGTGTAATTAAAATAGGATCTAGTCCATCCTAGGTTTCTAGGATAGAAACTCTTGAGGTAATTAGGGATCGAGGGTAGTAAGGTGAGGTGCAAATGAGGTTCTAGACCTTACATTACCTACCTTCTAACTTAGAGATGGCTCCGGGATAATTACACTAAATGCTTCTATACTTGCTACTTAGTTCTCTCATCTAGGTGTAGAAGAATTGATTAGCATGTAGGAGGTGAGTAGATAACTAGGGATCCACTAATTGTACCTAGGAGGAATTCCTAAAAACATCCACATATAACCAATTTTCAAGAATCCTAGATGATTTCAAACGTAAACCACAAAGCAATTTATGGGATATGAGTAGATATAGAACATAATTATTAACAAATGAGATTACATTGTTTCCATACCACTTTCCCCAACATGGTATCAAAGTAACATTTTTGACCCCAAACAACCCACCTAAGGGGCCTAACTACTCAGAATAAGGAAATACAAAAATGGAGAAGAAAGAGGTTGAAGTATCCATGGAGATCCATGTAGATGGAGAAATCTCCATCTCTAGCAACTTCTAGGATGTGCTCCTCCCTCCTCCAAGGTGGAACGACATGGGATGATGGTGGAAAGTGGTCAAAACCCTATAAAACTAGGATTTTAGTGGAGGAAAGGGTGAAACAGAGGTGAATGGGATAGGGAAGTGATGAAATGGTTAAGGTATGAAATGGGGGAGCTAAGAGGAAGTATATGGTAGCTAACCTTAAACTTTAACCGCCACCTAAGTATATATAAGTAGTGGAGAAGCACTAGGTCAAGTGGAGGGTTGAATGGGTAGAATAGTGGAAAAACTGGTTAGGGTTTGTAGTACCATGGTCATGCTGGATAGCACGACCATGGTGGTAGTGTGTAGAATGCTCATGGTGAGGTGGAACGAACGAGGTGACAAAATGAAAATAGGGCAAGGGAGTTTTTGGGATTTGAAGGGCTAGTGGAATAGCTGTGGTGGGTCACTTACTGCACGACCGTTCTAACTCTATCCAACATGATTATTCTGGCTGGCATGACCGTGCTGGCTTCTTCATGGAACATCAGTAGTGCTGATCTTCTTTTTCAATGCTGAAGTGATGCTCTCTCTGTGATTTTAACTTGACCAGAATGACCGTTCCTTGGGACCATGAGCATGTTGGGATCTTCAGGTGCACTTTGCTTTTTAACTCTAGGTTTCAATGGTCTTCTTTGCTTCACTTGAGTCTTTCCCACTGGGGCTGGTTGGGGAAGTTCTCGGACCTTTTTGGACCACTCAAATGGTGGAGGAACCCTAGGACACCCTCCTTCTCTCCTGTCCATCCAAGTGTGGTCCAAGTACCTAAAAAATATGCAAAGAACATCCATAAGTGTGTTTGACAAAAATACACATTTTGAGGAAAATGACATGCAATCTAACAAATTTTAATGTGATTGAAGTGCAATGAAACACAAGATGAGGCCCTAAAATAGACCGATCAGTACCCATGCAGTAAGAAAACTTAAGTAAGTTAGTAGTTATTGCATGATTGCACCCAGTATGTATAAATGTCTTATTGTTTTTCTAGTTTAAAACAAATAATATAGCATACTTATTTGAATGAGTTTTTCCCAGAAAACCCTACATTTTTTCTAAATTCATAAACCCGGCTTTCTTTGACAAAATTTGAGATCCCCCCTCTTAGACTTTCATCAACCACGGTTAAAAAAAAGACGCCCGCTTTAATTTAGAGTGATACTTTTTTCTCAAATTCGTAATGTAGAAATAGTTAGTTATAAATGCCATATATAATATATTAATACAACACAAAACCTATTCGTTATCATATTATTATTTTAACAATATATGAATTTTTTAAAATATGAAATAAATTATGTCAAAATCAATTTAGGTTCGTTCACGAATCAATGCCAATGCAAAATCCTACTTGAAACCTATACATACTAAAATGTTGGATGTAGTAGTGAATAGGGAAACAAATACGTTTATGCAACATCTAACCAAAACATAAATTTGAGTTCCACATTTACATATACATCTACAAATATGAGTTTTTATTCTCTCAAACAAATGAATAAAGCAAAACAACCACCAGAACATGCCTACACTAAAATATGGAATGGAGTATTACACGTAGAAACTGATTTGGTGATGTAATTCTAAAACAAAATCAAACATAGATTCGATTTTTTCATAAACTTGTCGTGCATAGTATTTTAAATACATATCTTTTTGTGCACAATATTCTACTATAGTATGGTTATGGTGTTAATATTTCATCGAATACATTGTGCTTATTCTTTAGACAATAACCACACCATATCTCGGGCACTACCATCCCCTGTCATAAATACATTATATATCATTTATGAAAGAGATTATATACTGTTGCGAAAGAAGTGTTGCTAGTTAGTCTGAAACTCATTTTTCGCAAATTCCCAACTTTGAACAATAAAAGCTTGCAATTGAATTGAAGTTCATAAGTGACAAATTAATCAGAGCATTAACGAAACGTAAAGGATGTGTGAGTGCACAAGATATTTTTAAATTTGATAAAAGAGAGCAAGGTGTACAAATTTAGCCAAACGAGAGGATTTTTCTCGGGGGACAACTCTATTTGAATCATAGTCCGACAGCATTGAGTATACGAAACTTTACCTATTTCAAAATTTTCAGAAAAAGCGACTTGGTCGTTTTCTGGACAATATTGTTGAATTGCTTACTTTAATTTTGTGCACCTCGAAACTTGAGTAGCCTGATTATCCCACGTGTTCGAAGGATCCAAAAGTGGCGTACCAAGTACGAATTGCCACATTGCGTTAGTCATCGGTTGGATTACCACGAGAAGCTTGCTCCAACCTGCAAGCTGCCGAGCCAGTTCTGCCTCTTCGCTGGAAGTATGCGTTTGCCCTGTCTAAGGTGTGAGAGACGCAAGCCTTCCTCTTTGGGCACGTTTGGTTAGTTTGATTTACTCTGAAATTCTGTATTTTTTTCATCCCGTATTGCTGAAATGATGTATTCTCAAAATCCCGCAAAGTAAAATTTTATATTTGATTTGTTGGATTTTGTAAGTGTGTGATTTTTTTCGTGTATGTTGTCTTGTCCGTGGTGGATTTTGGCGTCTGCGAGAATTTTGATAGAAATCAAAATACGGGATTCATATTCTGTCTGAAAATCCCAGGATTAGCCTCATTTTTCCAATCCTGCAAACCAAACATAAAATTTGCAGAACTGGAGTCCAAAATACAATCCAATACGGCAAAATCTAAATAATGAAACATGTCATTTATGTAATGCGGATCAAGATTACTATAATATAACAATTATTCAAAATTTTATAATTATTCTCATACAATATTATTACAAGAGTATTGTCCGATTAATCAAATTAATTGACATAATTAATCATTAACCGATTAACTATAATCGAACTAACCGATACTAATTTAGTTAAGTTAACAGTCAAAATCTTAAACCACAAATAAATCATTTACCGAACCAAATTAACCGTAACTGACCAAATTAACCGAATGCTTACCCTTAACCACGTTTATCTATTTCAATTTTTTTTATAAAAGCGACTCGGTCGTTTTTTTTGTTAGATCTAAATTCTTTACTTTTGTGGACCTGGAAACCTGAGTAGCCTGATAATTCCACGTGTTCGAAGGATCCAAAAGTGCAGTACCAAGTACGAATTGCCACATTGCGTTAGTCATTGGTTGGTTTACCACGAGAAGCTTGCTCCAACCTGCAAGCAGCCGAGCAGTTCTGCCTCTTCGCTGGAAGTATGTGTTTGCCTTGTCTGAAAGACGCAGACCTTCCTCTTTATGTGATGCGGATCATGATTCTCCGCGCACCAGGTAATGTCGTCCCTTAACATTGCTTAATTGTCAATGTATGGTGGTTATTGGTCTGCCCTTGTCTTTTCAATAAAAACGATATGGTACGTGCTGCAGTTGCTCTCACGTATGAATGGATCAACTCTGATACCCTTATTAGTCATCATGCTAGAAATGGATGATTGCTGAAAATGGCAATTCTATGATAACATAGATAGAAACCACTAGATAAACGCTATGCGTAATTTATAGGTGGTTAATTCCAAGCCATGGATGATCGTAGCTATAAATCACTAAACAAGGGATATAAACAATCGTTGATCGGCAAGCCAAAATCTCTCTATATATACGTGTATAAAACAAAACACATGTGAGAAATTGATTGTCAACTCTTCTACCAACAATCACAACCTTACGTCATTCATTGCCCATGCATGGCTCCATACCTTAGCTCGTAATCCGCGCACCAACATTGGAACGAAAATGATGTGCGAATTTTATGCCGACCGATCATTCATCAACAAGATCTATTATACTTAATTTCATAATACGAATATTTGCCAACTGAAGTCGTCCTTAAAGATTACAACCAAGTCAGAAATCATATGGGCATACCAAGTAAAAGCTGGGTAAAACATTCCCTTATGTGTAGAGAACAACTTACATCGTTCTAGGTTTTCAAGCTAGAAGTTTGTATTATTATCCTCATTGGACTTTTTCGGCTCATCAAATGATATAATCTCAACTGCTTATAGTCCAACTATTTGTAAACGGACTGTAGTCAAACTTTTATAAGTCTTATATATATATATATATATATATATATATATATATATATTGCCCAAAGTGAATTTTCATACCTCATTTCCCTCCTCATATTCTAATATGATATTAGTTCCCACAAGTCAGCGTATGTTCTCGGACAATTTAGAGAAGGAAAACGAACCTAGGACTTCTTCTATGTAATCATCGTGCAAACAATTGTGATTTCCTCTTTGAGCCACATCCCAAGTTGCTTCTTCCTGCTTCAAGGCATTTTTCCTCGACGAGCTTCATCATCCGAAAAGATGAATTGCTCAACAAGATTTGGGGCATACAATGTTTCTATTAATAAAAGTGTATGATTTCCCTTATGTGTTAGAAAACAACTTACATTGTCCTACGTTTTTCAAACTACAAGTTTTTGTTATTATCCTCATTTTCTGACTTCGTGGGCTCATCTATTAATCTGACTATATAAGTCTCACCCTTTATATACGCAACACTACACAGTAAACAAGCGATTGCCCCAAGTGAAATTTCATTTATCTCGTTTCCCTTGTTCTCATATTCAAATCTAGTACGAAAGCCTCCAAGTCGGCAACTCCTCTCTACGATCGAGAGTGACAGAATGAACATAGGGTTTATTTTCTCAAATCATCATGCAAACAATTTGATTTCCTTTGTACCTCATCCCAAGTTGTCTTTCCTCCTACCTTAAGGTGTTTCTTCCTCAACAAGCATCTTCCACCAAGATGAATTGTTGAACAAGCCACAAGGCATACAATGTTTCCATTCAACAATGACTATCTAAGAAATTCAATCAAAAGTCGGATGGAGAGAATGCACTTCTTGAACTGGTTTTATTCAAGTTTTTCATCTTCAACCAATCTATTGATCATCAATCCATCTTGTTTGTTATCTTAGATTTCTTCTCCTGTAAAATCATGGTAAATGTAGGATGATGGAGTATGACATTTGAAGCATGTATTGTCACATCTCCTACTCCAAGACAATTGTTCTATCTGTGTCCTATTGATCTTAATGTCTCCAACTTCCTATATCATAAACTCAACTAGAACAATTTCCTTTCTCTAGGAGTCAAAAGTTCGCACACTGATAGAATTATGTTGTCTTGAATATTTTCTAGTAGAAACTGAAACACAAACTCCTCTTCCCATTCCTAACAAAAACGGAATATCGGATGCAAATTCTTGACACAAAGCCTTGATGCAAACTGATCATCTCTTGAAAGGTTGGATTTCTTGACCACTCACTAAGAAGGTCATCCAAGAAACAATTAGCTCGAAAACATCACCTGCAATCTGTCTCAATCTAAACAAGCAATTTGCATAATTCTCACAAGCACGAGAGCTTGAACTAAGATTACAACTATACATATTCTAAAAAGGTATTGTCCACTATCTAATTAAAATAGAAAGTTTAAACTAGTTGTGATCAAACATTGCAATTTATCTTTGAAATAACATTATCAAAAGTTGACCAAAGACCTACAAATCAAAAATTGATTCCTATGTACCCACTTGAAATTTAAAGAGGTCTCACTTTTTTCTTTTAGTTTCTAATCAATAAAAATTTGTATACTTTAAAATGGAGGAATAATTCTATGTCCTAGTTTCTAGATTGTATATTCTGGAATAGAATATGTTGATGCCCACATTATGGTAAAATCTCATGTTTGGTACCTAGTGTAACAAATCTAGGAGTTACCATAGACAAGATAACCATTAGCATTAAGGCCATGTATTTAATAACAAAAAAACTTATTTCAATGTAAGACATGTTTCAATGTCTATGTTATGACATGAATAGGTCTGGGCTAGGAAAGATTGTAGGCTAGTGTGAAATGATTGGTCTACACATTGACACCACAATGAGGTGTCAAAGTCCTAGTGCAGTCGAGTTGATGAACAATTGTATTGTATGAAATTTTACTTGACCAAATAAACTGATCGAACATAGCTAAAACAATATTAGCTAGACACCCTTTCCAATAAGATTTGAATAGTAGCATAGAACATGAAGTGATCTTTAATTACAAGTAAACAAATGGATATGTAGATCCAATATGACAAATAAATCATAACTCCAAACTTCCCATTTCGACATTAGAAAAGCAACATGGGCCTATCTTTGTAAGCCCACAAAGAATTTCCCTTCCAGAAAACAATTTTTTCTTAGCACTAGGAGATATATTGGGAAGGGACATTATATGGTTTTTGTCATAGAAAATAAAAATAACTTAGGAAGGCAAGTTGTAAATTCATAGGGACCATCTTTGTTGCAACTTGTAAGCCTCCACCCTTGGCAAGGAAAAATCTCACTTCCTTATTGCATGTATCTTAGGTAATAACATCTCTTGTAATGAAGACCTTGAGGTAACTACTACTTTGGTAAGACTTGTTGGATACTTCAAGATAACACGTTTGAATATAGTTATACAAAGTTTCATTGTAAGTTAGTAAGTTTTGGTGGATAGTTCAGGTTAGCAAGATTCAAGGTAGTTTCATAAAACTTCAACATACCAGGGGTTTCATGGAATATTCAAAGACTTATTGGTAAGATACTTATTTTTATAAGGACATAGTGGTAGGAGGAGGTTGCAAAGGATTATAGTTTCTAGAAGGCTGACATGTAAGACATTCTCAACATGTTGGACTGATGGCATACATTTTTGTGTTCCTTATAATTGGAAAGAGGTTGTAATAAGGTTGGAAGTAGTTGTTAGGAGTGGTACAGCTTGTTATTGTCATTCAAGTGAGAAGAATTTTTATTCAAGTTGTGGCATTAACTTATCTTGATATTGTTCCAAACGATGCTTGTTCATTAACTAGAAAATATGCTACATATTTAGCAATCCTTTTTGTAAACTCTCTACCACATATTGGTATAAAATAGCTAAAATTCTTTCTCAAACTTCAACATAATAGAATTCGAGTATTCTATGTTGTTATTATATAAATATAATTAAAGAGAGATATACCAGAGTTCCTTTTGGATTTTGAATCCTTTTCTCTGGTTGGCTTTTGTTGCGATTTTAATCTTTAAACATAATATATCCTTTTCCTCAAAATAACTGGCTTTCATAAGGCATTTTGATAAGACAACACATTATGGGACTTTTTGTAAAAGAGTGAAATCACCCCTTTACTAAAAATTTGAAGAATTGACGTCCATTCCAAACACTCTAAGAGGTATGATAGAATGGGCATAAATTTTCCAAATTTATTAAACATTGGTATATAAAAGACCATTAGAAAGCAGTGGAAATAAAAAAAAAACTAACTATATTCAATTTTTGATAAAAGGTTTACAAAAATATATCAAAATCTCCCATTAGGGTTTATAATAAGATACAACAAAAGGATCTAGATAGAGGGAAGTCTAGACTACTACAATCTTGTCTCCAAGCAACATCTCCATCAACCGAGTCCAAGCCAAAAGCTAAGATCTTCCTTGTCTTATCCATCACCTTGCTCAACAGCTGGGTGGTTGGGAAGGCACCCAGCAAAAAGGGAAAGGGAAGAAAAGTATGTGTCACAAAACTAGTGTAGGATATCAAGATAAATAAAGCAAATAAAAACATGCTAGGGTTCATCATATGATGAAGATAACAAGAGTATGAGGCTATATTCAAAAGAAACTTGCCATTAATAATTATATCAAAAAGGATTTGCATGTAAGATAATTATGTCTACCTAACTAAGTAGGGTTGAGGCACCTACCAGACCTCTAACCTTAGGTGAGGGGAGAATAAGACATTCCCAGTCACCTACAATATTATGGGGAGAATAAGACATTCCCCAGGGCAATTATTTACATGCCCTCTGTGGGTGGTTGTACATAAGTACCACTACTTTAAATTAAAATAGAACATAAATCCACATGCTAGAAAAGTAGTCATGGCAAGAGTAGTCATAATATTCAATAAGCATGGAAGTGGGGTATAAGACCCAAACAAGAAGAAATTATAATCTAATTTGAGGCATGAACAACATTAGGATTCAAGAATAGAATATTTAGGGTTCTTTTAAGCCTCATTAGGGAAATATAGGGTTGGGCTGCAATTATCCCAACATAGGGTGTAAGGAATGCACATACATAAATAGGGATTGCACATACATAGCACATACCTCTCTTACTAATATCATTTACTAACTTTCACCACTTTAATTGAGTTCAAGTTCCACTTTGCCTATTTTCAATGTATTAACATGTATTAGAGTACATAGTGCACATTAATATATACAAACCCTAATTTCAGAACTTTTTAGAAAAATTCAGATTTATCTTTTGAAATATCACCAATGAACTTATTAGGTTCTCCGGATCAATAAAACATATTTTTATGTTAATTTTGGAGTTATGATGATTAAGATGTAATTTTTATGGATTTTATGCATTAAATTCGTTTTACAAAAATCACCCTTCATCAAACCATGAAATCAGACCTTGAAAATATTTTTATTACATAGAGATTAATTTTCCAATTCCAAAACATATTTCTTTGTCAAATTTGGATAAGCGGTAGAGAAGATATGAATTTTTCAATACTGACCATTAGGAAATTGCCGCATCATCAAACCGATTGAGATAATTGAAGAGAGAGGGAGAGGAAGAAAACATCATTCGACCAAGATCAGGTTTGAAGTTGCATAGGTAAATAAACTAGAGCTTCTAGATGTGACACCCCGCTATCACGCAGACAATGAGATGACACGCGAAAACGTGTGGAACCACATATTACCGAAAACACGGGTTAATTAAAACCGATTGCGGAAAGCATACATGAGAGAACTTTTGCATCCAGATCATGTAGAAGGACATGTTATATAAACATTCACAAGCCTTTTTATAGGTCCACAGCTTATCGGAACCAGTTGTACTGTTAGCACCAGAGTTCAACACATGTTTATACATACATAACAGGCCACATACGGCCAGCAGCATGATATATAAAAATTACAACAGCTAGACACCGTGAAACGTCGCCAAACACCTCCAAGGACCTGAGTATACAGGGATGACTCTAGGACTGTACTACAAAACCACCAAAACAGCAGCATGTCCATCTCCAGCCGTCTACTACTCTTCTTGTTGCTCGGCCGCAACCTCGCGACCACCACCACGTCTAGAGCAATCACCTAAAAAGGGTGTAAACCAGTGGGGTGAGACACACAGTCCCAGTGAGAAACAAAACTCCCCACCGAAACTATAAAACCTCAGAAGGTTAAAGCAGATAATAATAGATAATTGGTAAAGTGTATAACAAGAGCACCATACTGAGCAAGGCTATTATTACCATCAAGCTTACCAAGATATCTGGGAGGCATATTACCAAGTATTTATTTATGGAACATGATTGACAAGATAAGCTTTATAAGAACTTATCACAAGATATAATGATCGCACACACAAACTACATAGTACAACTAGATCAGCTATATAAGCAAGGCCTCAATCAATGTTCTGTAATTGGCTCTAAGCAAGATATACTTATTCGGCTGGATTATGTTTTATTATGCCCTGAGGAAGTGAGCCTTCCCTGCTCAAATCCAACCATTGGATGTGAATCCCAATCCGGTTCCTTACAAGGTATAAGGAGATCCGGACTCCATGACCTCACCTTCCCGTGGTCAGTACATGAATCATCAAGCAAGACCGCAGTCTTATGCTTATAGGGCATCAACCTCTGGGTCAGCTCTGCAAGCTACCCATATATATACATCTGAGCCATGAACGCATCATGCTCATCATCACATATCTTGAGCCATGGGTCCGTTCTCCATGCTCCATATATCCAGAGTTTGCAACCACAATTGCACTGAAACACTCCTATTTTAGGTTGGGGAAACCTCGCATATTCAACAATATGCACTCCAGGTAATCCCGCAGGATAAACCTGTTTCACCATCACCAAATACTAACGATGATGGATCTATGGCCAGGGAAAACTACATGATATGTTCATCTATAATTAGTTAGTATATTTTAAGCCAATTTTTGAGGAAACCAAAGTATAAACATAGCCTTATAGAATTACATCATTATTTCCATCATCATACTGTCTTGGGACCTCAATCCCTCATTATATCAACCACTGCCTCTCAAGGCATCATAATCATGCATCAACATCCTGGGAACACATCCCTTATATCGTCATCAGAGGATAACACCTCAACTAGGCACTCAACCTTATATCAGGTCCTCAGACCTATCAACTTGTTGCCACATTACCACATGGTGCTATTCGAGCACATACATCTCATAGCTCTTACCAGGCTATGAATCCACATAGTATACCTACATGGTTAGTATACACATCCATAGAGAAACTGAAGTCCATCATGGATTAACAAAATTATCATGTTACCAAGCATAAAGCAACATCCATGAATAGATTACACATAAGTTGTAGAAAGCATAGTTTTATCATTAATAATAAACATATATCATGCCCCATACTTGTGGTCATAGGCATGTGTCACACCATCATGTGAAGCAACATCATATGCTTCCAAGCTTCCTGGTTCACAACCTATCATTTTAACTCATCATCATATATACAGGATTCAAGGTGATTACACCATATCACTTGTATTATCATTATAAGTCATATACATCTTGAGTTATCAGAACCCTCACCAAAACTCCTGCAATCCTCACTATAGGTAGTATCGGGCAGGGTGGCTACCCGCACCCAAGCCTATCGGCCAAGCACAATGGCCAACCCTTATCGCCCGCAACGCCTCATCGTAACGCTGCGTCGGGAAACACCTACTTGGGCAACACGCAAACCGTGATGCTCAGCGTCCTTAGGCGAGCGACGATGCATCGTGCAACTAGGGCTCGTGCTATATCGTGCACACCACTACAGGGTGGTATCGCCTAAGACCCTATCACCCACTTAGGGTTAGGCAACTACCATCATCACAACACCCGAGGCCATAACGACCAAGGTCAAAATGCCCAACCACCAAACCATAACGTCCATGGGAAGAGCGACTATCAAGGATTCATATCGGCTAACTCAATCGAGGGTGTGTCATGCAAACACAAACCCCAAGCCCGTCACAGGGTTACCCATCTTACCCATAATGTTCAAGGGAGGCTAGGGTTTCACCCACTTCATAACAAACAAGACCTAGGCACCACAAGAAGGCCTATCGTCCAACTAGGTTGAGCATCTTATATCGGCCACCACTTAGGCATCATCTAGGGTTCTTGTACAACCATCATATCGGGCACTACTCCATAATGCTCAACACCTCATATTGGCCAAAGCACATCCAAGACATGGATCATATCAGCCAAGATATATCGGGTACCAAGCCACTAAGCTCATCATAGCATATCGGTCAAGATCCTCACAAGGTGTATCGGTCAAGATCCTCACAAGGTGTATCGGTCAAGGGTACAACCCAAGACAAGGCTATCGAGCAACACTTAACTCCAAGGTCATATCGTGCAAGGAACAACCCAACATGGTCATCTTCAACCTCAAGCACAAGGGCACCAAACCCTAATTGATCAAGAAGATCGTCTCACCTCTCAACAACTAAGAGAGAGGGGTTTTGCAAAACCTCTATGACAAATCGGGCAACCACAAGGATCCACCTCAACATAGGTCATCATCTATTCAAAAGCTCACCTCTCAAATCCATGGTGAGAGGAGGGTGTCACCCAAGCAACTAGAATGTAGACTCACCTCTCAACTAAAATGAGAGAGGGGTATTGCCTGCATCACTAGAGCTCAAACTCACTGCTCTAGACCAAGGAGAGAAAGGGGTATTGGTCAACAAGGAAACCCCACACCATGGTTCGTCCAACTAGGTGTAAAGGCATATAAACCATCAACAACATCAATAACATCATGCTCATAATATCCATAAGATCAACAACATGTACTATATCAAGAAACATAACATGCAATGGCCGATCATCATCATATATGAAACATGCAACATAGAGAAGGTAGTATAGATGGGTGGTTGGATCTACCCAACGATATGGGCGATGGGTGGATCTCAGCTAGGTGGCGCGGGCTGCGTCCTCTTCGTCCATTCCATCCCATTAGCCTTCATCTGCTCCTACTTTGGGCGGTCTACTTGGTAACTGTGGTGATCAATACCCACGCAAGGCAGCCTGGGTCTGCACCCTTCCTGCCCTGCCGACGACGCTCCCCTATTGATCAGTGGTGTCGGGTCACTCCACAGGGGGTCTCTATTTCACAGGTTCCCAATGACCTCAAAGTGTTTGATGAGGAGTCTATGAGCAGGTTGTTGTCTGCCTTGTATGGAGTTGGGCCTAAAGGTGGGTGCGGATTGCATCCTTTTCTCCTCTTTGGTCCCTCCTGCTGAACATCTTCAAGGTGTTTGTAGATTTACCATTAGTTGTTCCAAGCCTCTGCTTGAACATATGAATCTAGAATGGGGCTATTCAAGCAAGAATCATTGCAGGCCTACAGGGCTGATAGGTGAGCTAGAAGTGAAAAGGAATTCCTGACTCTTGGTGGTATGCCACACTTTGTGGGTGTGATTACTATCAGCTGGTGTAGCGCTAAGTTAGAGGGTCGTACTTTGAACTTGTGCTCTTGCTTCTCCCTGTTAGGTTTCTACATCGGTCCAGGCTTGTCACACAGTTTACAGTCTTATGGTTAGTCTCCTGAGGTTTCTCTGTTCCTGAAAATCAGAGAAGGTCAAAAGTTCTTAAACCTAGCTCAAGACAGGAGGTCTGGGCGTATGCTCTATTTTTGTTCTGTGTTACTGTTTGTGGGTGGGCTGAATGTGTGTAATTGCAGGCCAAAATATCCATTCCCCTGATCGAATGTCTAGTTTTCAGTTTTTGTAGCTTGATTGGCCTTCTTTTCTTTGCTTGTTTCTAGTGTTCTTTTGAGTACCTCCTGCGAGAGGTATATGTTCCTAGGCTGAGTTATGTTTTTTAACTCTTCTGCTGTAATGGGGGTACTTAGTGCCCAAAGTTTTTGGTATTATAGTAACACACATTTTTGACCGACCAAAAAAAAGAGAAGGTAGTATAGCTAGGGTTAGAAGTTATGTAACCCGCCTTTAGCAAACTCCTCAATCTCCAAAGCTCCAAGCTCACCACTTTCAGCCACCTCAAGAAAAGGAACAAGGATCATAACCACCATGGCCAAAGGGTAGGCAAGATGGAGAAGAAGATGCTAAGGAGAGAGGGAAGATGCTTACCAAAGCACAAGACCCACCTAGGGTTCGGCCACCAAGCTAGAGGAAGAAGAAGAGATCTCCACCAAGGGGAAAGGATCGGCCACCAAGCTCTCCAAGGAAGGTGTGTCGTGCACACAAGGAGGGGAGAGCAACAAAAGAACTAAAGGGTTCCCAAGGAAGAGAAAGGCAAGGAATATATAGATGAGGCTCAAGATTAAACCAAGGAAAGATGTCACCTTACCAAGGGACACTTGTCCACACATTTTACCACCTTGCAAAACACATGCACATGCCATGCCACTACTCAACCAAGGTTCAGCCTCATGTCCAAGCTAGGGTGACACAACCAAAGCAAGGAGGTCAAACAAGGTCAAAGGCCAACACACCCCCATGGGTGATACCCCATGGCCGACACAAAGCATCCTTGCCCGATACAGGGCTCAAACAAGCAAGGCAAGGCCCAAACAAGACTCAACCAAGCCCAAAAGAGCTTCAACAAAGCCCAAGACAACTCAAGGCACGAGCCCAAACCTTACTCTCAACCCTAGAGGAAGCAAAGAGAGATAAAGACATCTCTCTAGGTGACAAACTTGCTCTCCAACCCTATCTTAGGTTATTTTACAAGTTGCACCTCCAACTCTCAACTGAGCACAAGCAAACCCTAACCACCACTAAAGGTGATTAGCAAACAACCAAGCACAAGGTTTAGGCAAAACAAACATGATAAGCCCAAAATGAAGGTCGGGGTCCTTACAAGCCATAAACATCTACAAAGGGATTTCGTCCCCGAAATCCAAAGAGAAAAGTGAGGGATACTTCCGCCTCATCTCTTCCTCAAGCTCCTACATGGCTTCCTCAACACCAAGATGATGACAAAGAACCTTCACAAGAACCAGGTCCTTCCTCTTCAGCTTCTTTACTCTTCTGTCAAGGATCGCCATCTGACCCTCCTCATAGGTCACGTCTTCATCAAGCTCAACCTCATCTGGCTGTATCACTGTCCATGTGTCTGGATGACTTTTCTTCAGCATACTGACATGGAATACTGGATGCAACCTGTGCAACTCTGGCGGCAGCTTCAACTTGTAAGCTACCTTGCCAACACGTGCTATTACCGGGTATGGCCCCATATACATGGGTGCTAGTTTGCCTTTCTGGCCAAACCTTAGCACGCCTTTCCAAGGTGAGACCTTGAGATACACTTTGTCTCCCACTTGGAACTCTAAAGGTCATCAGCGATTGTCTGCATAAGACTTTTGTCTGTCCTGTGCCGCCTTCAACTATTGTTGCATCACTCTGATCTTTTCTGTCATCTATTGTACTAACTCCGAACCCAAAAGCAGATACTCACCAGACTCATACCAGCATAAAGGGGATCTGCACTTCCTTCCATATAGAGCCTCATAAGGAGCCATGTCAATGCTCTGCTGGTAACTATTATTGTAAGAGAATTCTATCAAACTGAGATGCTCATCCCAACTGCCTAAGAACTGCAAAACACATGCTCAGAGAAGATTCTCCAAAGTCTCAATAGTCCTTTTAGACTGTCCATCCATTTGCGGGTGCAAAGCGGTATTGAACCTCAACTGCCTTCCCAAAGCCTTATGCAGTTGTTCCCAGAAATGACTTGTGAACTGGGGACCCCTATCAGAGACTATTGTTGTTGGTACACTATGAAAACACACTATCTCGTCTACATACACCTAAGTAAGCTTCTCTGTTGTATACGTCATCTTTACTGGTATGAAATGAGTAGATTTTGTCATCCTGTCCACTATTACCCAAATGGAATCATGATTCCTAGTTGTCTTTGGTAGACCAACTATGAAGTCCATGGTTATATGATCTCATTTCCATTGTGGTATCGGCATAGGTTGCAACGTACCTGCCGGCTTCTGATGCTCAGCTTTAACTTGCTGACATACTGCGCACTTAGCCACAAACTCGGCTACATCCTTCTTCAAGTCAGACCACCAATAGAGGTCCTTCATATTATGATATATCTTGGTGACTCCTGGATGCATAGCATACATCGACGCCTGTGCTTCCTCGAGCACTAGCTTTCTTAGATTATCACCATCAGGGACCACCATCCTACCATGATAGCAAACTAGTCCATCCTCAGACTCATGGAACCCATCACGCTTTTCGCTGCCAAACTCTTGACCTGATCAACTGCACTGTATCATCTGCTTGTTGTGCGTCTTTGATCTGCTGTCTCAGCGTAGGCTTGACTTGCATATGTGCCAATAGTCCTACCAACAAGGAAACTTCCAACTGTGCATTCATCTGCCGCAAGGAGACAAACATATCTCACCTATGACATACCAAGGAACTCAATTGTGCCTTCTTCATGGAGAGAGAAGAAGACTTTCTTCTCAGTGCATTAGCTACCACATTTTCCTTACCAGGATGATACTCAATGGTGAAATCATAATCATTGATTAGCTCCATCCAACGATGTTGTCACATATTCAGCTCACTCTGTGAAAAGATATAATTCAAGTTCTTGTGATCTGTAAAGATCTGACACACCTCCCCATAAAGATAGTCTCTCCAAATATTTAACACATGGACCACCGTTGCCAACTCCAAATCATGTGTCAGATAGTTCTCTTCATGTTTCTTAAGCTGTCACGAAGAAAAAGAAACCACATGATCCTCCTGCATCAACTCGCAACCTAAGCCTTTCTTGGAAGCATCGCAGAAAACAACATAGCCCTTCCCAGACTCTGGCAGCACTAGCACTGGAGCACTAGTCAGCTTCTCCTTCAAAATTTGGAAAGCTTGCTGACAACGATCATCCCAGATAAAAGGTACATCCTTCCTGGTCAACTTTGTCATCATGAACGGAATCACACTGAAGTCCTTTATAAACCTCCGGTAGTATCCTACCAAACCCAAAAAACTACGAAATTTTGTCGGCGTCCTTGGTTGCTCCCAATCTACAACTGACTCCACCTTCTTAGGGTCCACTCTGACTCCTTCTATAGATATCACGTGACCCAAGAATGTCACTTCCTTCAACCAGAACTCACATTTGCTGAACTTGGCATACAACGGATGTTGGAGAAGAAGAGTCAACGCTTGTCGAAGATGTTGTTCATGCTATTGACTGTCCCGACTATATATCAAGATGTCATCTATGAAAACTACAACAAATTGATCTAGAAATGGATGGAACACCCTATTCATCAGATCCATGAAAGTAGCAGGTGAATTGGTTAGCCCAAATGGCATAACCACAAACTCAAAGTGACCATACCTCGTCCTAAATGCTGACTTTGGTATGTCATCCGCCTTAATCCTCAACTGATGATATCCAGATCGTAGATCGATCTTTGAGAACACTATAGCGCCATGCAACTAATCAAACAGATCATCTATCCTCGGCAACGGGTACTTATTCTTGACTGTGACTTTGTTCAACTGCCGGTAATCTATACATAACCGCATCGACCCGTCCTTCTTCTTAACGAACAGCACTGGAGCACCCCAAGGCGATGTGCTCAGTCGGATGAAACCTTTCTCCAACAACTCCTGTAACTACTTCTTCAATTCTGCCATCTCTATTGGAGCCATCATGTATGGCGTCTATGCAACTGGCTGTGTTCCTGGTACCATATTGATCTCAAAATCAATCTCTCGGGGTGGGGGAACACCTGGGAACTCATCAGGAAACACATCTACAAACTCTCGGACAACTGTCACCTTCTCAAGGCTAGGACCTTTCGCCTTGGTATCCACAACGTGAGAGAAGAATGCCTTACAACCTTGCCGCAACAACTTCTCTGCCACCATTGATGACACTAGACATGTCGGAAGAATCTTCCTATCTCCTTGGAAGATCCACTTTTCCCTACCGTCATCAAACACTGCTTGCTTAGAACCACAGTCCAACACAACCATATACTTCTCTAAGGTATTTATCCCAAGGATCACATCGAATCCATGCATATCAAGTGGTATAAGATCCACTTGTATACTGTGTCTCGAGAAAGATAGAACACAAGACAGACAATCCTCTCGAAGCATCGAGGAACCATCGATCGGGGTTTCTAACAACAGGATATCTTCCTTACAACTAACCGGTAAAGGACAGCTATCAAGCAGACCATGTGCGATAAAAGAGTGTGTAGCACCCGGGTCAACCAAAACAGATATAAAGCAAGAAGAAGAAAAATCAGAATGAAATAACTCCATCTGACATGTCACCACTCGTGGGTTGACTATCGCCTCCGGCTGACTCATAACATAGAATTGAGCCATTGCTTGTTTTCCACGTCCTCTGCTTCCTTGAGCAGACGATCCCGCTTGCGACGCTTGACCGCGTCCTTGCCCTCTGCTACCACTGGGCTGCTGTCTGTCTGACCCTTGTTGACTCTGTCTCAGCTGTTGTGTTACATCAACGTCTCTTCTTGGGCAATTTGACTTTAAATGCTCAGTCTGTCCACAGTGATAACATGACTTTCATTTTATATGCGGTCTAGATGGCCCTGTCACTGTCATTGATGTTGTACTATGTGCCTTCGTCGGTGAAGAACCATATCTTCTTCCCTTACTCGAAGACCATTGTGACGGTGCACTGGAACCTCTCATCATGGAAGGTGCTGAAAACCTTGGCTTCCTGAAGCCACCAGATCCTTGTCCCTGGAACTGAGCAGACCTTTTCCTGGTCAAAGACTCCCTTTTCTCCCTAACAGATCATTCAATCCTGTGGACGGACTCCACAAATGTGGCAAACCGCTCCCAATTTTCCAAGGCAGCAGTAGGTGTTGATAACTCAGCACTCAGACCTTTCTCAAACTGCCTGATCTGCTCATCATCTGTCGCTGCTATGTGAGGACAAAACCTCAACAAGTCCATGAACTTGTCTTCATACTTAGTGATGCTCATCGTTTCTTGGCGTAGACGCTCAAACTGGTTGATCTTCTTGTCCAGATATGTCTTCGGGAAGTATCTGCTGACAAACTCTTGCCGGAAAACCTCCCAACCGATCTCCTCACCGGGTCGCTTCCCCTCCTCAATGGCCCACCAATGGCCAACACTACCCTTCATAAGGTAGATAGTGTACTTGAATTTGTCTGCTTCGGGGATGTCCAGGATCCGGAAGGCCTTCTCAAGACATGTCCGCCATAGATCAGCATCTGCTGGATCAGCTGTTCCAGCATAATTTGAAGCTCTGACTCGGCGAAGCCGCTCAAAGGTCTTCCCAATACTCGATGTTTCACCATGGGGAGCCTGTGCTCTTGGTTGAGGCACTGGCACTCGTTCTACCATGTGATTCATCGTGGCCATCAACTGCCCCATAAGTTGTTGGTAGGTAGGGTTTTTGAGAATGGATGTGTCAAGTTGGGGGACCTCAGGAACCCAATCTTAATGTGCCTTCCCTGCTTCTCCATCAACTGATGCAGCATCGCTGCTCTCGGCAGCATGTTCTTCATGGTTTCCAGACATCTTTAAGCTTTAATCTTCCACTGAGGGTAGAAGGTTTTTGTAAGAAAATCTGGAAAACTCACAAGAACAGACAAAAACCTAGTCCTAGATCCCTGTAGACTCAGCGAACCCAGAGCTCTGAAACCAAACCAACTGTGACACCCCGCCATCACGCAGATAGTGAGATGACACGCAAGAATGTGCAGAACCACATATTACCGAAAACATGAGTTAATTAAAACCGATTGCGGAAAGCATAGATGAGAGAACTTTTGCATCCAGATCATGTAGAAGGACATGTTATATAAACATTCACAAGCCTTGTTATAGGTCCATAGCTTATCGGAACCACCTGTACTATTAGCACCAGAGTTCAACACATGTTTATACATACATAACAGGCCACGTACGGCCAGCTACAGGATATACAAAAATTACAATAGCTAGACACTGTGAAACGTCATCAAACACCTCTGAGGACCTGAGTGTGCAGGGATGACTCTAGGACTCTACTACAAAACCACCAAAAACAGTAGCATGTCTATCTCTTTCCTTCTACTGCTCTTCTTGTTGCTCGGCCACAACCTCGCGACCACCACCACGTCTAAAGCGATCACCTAAAAAGAGTGTAAACTAGAGGGGTGAGACACACAGTCCCAGTGAGAAACATAACTCTCCTCTGAAACTATAAAACCTCAGAAGGTTAAATCAGATAACAACAGATATTGGTAAAGCATATAATAAGAGCAACATACTGAGCAAGGCTATTATTACCATCAAGCTTACCAAGATATCCAGGAGGCATATTACCAAGTATTTCTTTATGGAACATGATTGATAAGATAAGATTTGTAAGAACTTATCACAAGATATAAAGATCGCACACACAAACTGCATAGTACAACTAGATCAGCTATATAAGCAAGACCTCAATCAATGTTCCGTAATTTGCTCTAAGCAAGATACACTTATTCGGCTGGATTATGTTTTATTATGCCCTAAGGAAGTGAGCCTTCCCTGCTCAAATCCAATCATTGGCTGTGAATTCCAATCCGGTGCCATACAAAGTCTAAGGAGATCCGGACTCCAGGACCTCACCTTCCTGTGGTCAATACATGAATCATCAAGCAAGACTGCAGTCTTATGCTTATAGGGCCTCAACCTCTGGGTCACTCTGCAAGCTACCCATATATATACATCTGAGCCATGAACACATCATGCTCATCATCACATATCTTGAGCCATGGGTCCGTTCACCATGCTGAATATATCTGGAGTCTGCAACCACAGTTGCACTCAAACCCTCCTATTTTAGGCTAGGGGAAACCTCACATATTGAACAATATGCGTTCCAAGTAATCCTGCAGGATAAACCTATTTCACCATCACCAAATACTGATGATGATGGATCTATGGCCAGGGAAAACTACTTGATATGTTCATCTATAATTAGTTAGTATATTTTAAGCCAATTGTTGAGGCAACCAAAGTATAAACATAGCCTTATAGAATTACATCATTATTGACATCATTATACTATCCTGGGACCTCAATCCATCATGATATCAACCACTACCTCTCAAGGCATCATAATCATTCATCAGCATCCTGGGAACGCATCCCTTATATCATCATCAGAGGATAACACCTCAACTAGGCACTCAGCCTTATATCAGGTCCTCAGACCTATCAACTTGTTGCCACATTACCACATGGTGCTATTCCAGCACATACATCTCATAGCTCTTACCACGCTATGAATCCACATAGTATACCTGCATGGTTAGTATACACATCCATAGAGATAACTGAAGTCCATCATGGATTAATAGAATTATCATGTTACCAAGCATAAAGCAACATCCATGAATATATTACACATAAGCTATAGAAAGCATAGTTTTATCATTAATCATAAACATATATCATGCCCCATACTTGTGGTCATAGGCATGTGTCACACCATCATGTGAAGCAACATCATATGCTTCCAAGCTTCCTGGTTCACAACTTATCATTTTTACTCATCATCATATATACAGGATTCAAGGTGATTACACCATATCACTTGTATTATCATTATAAGCCATATACATCCTGAGTTATCAGAACCCTCACCAAAATTCTTGCAATCCTCACTATAGGTAGTATTGGACAGGGTGGCTACCCTCACTGAAGCCTATCGGCCAAGCACAACGGCCAACCCTTACCGCCCGCAACGCCTCAGCATAACGCTGCGTCGGGCAACACCTACCCGGGCAACGCACAAACTGTGACGCTCAGCGTCCTTAGGCGAGCAACGATGCATCGTGCAGCCAGGGCTAGTGCTATATCATGCACACCACTACAGGGTGGTATCGCCCAAGACCCTATCGCCCACTTAGGGTTAGGAAACTACCATCAGCACAACGCCCGAGGCCATAACGACCAAGGTCAAAACACCCAACCACCAAACCATAACGTCCATGGGCAGAGCGACTATCAAGGATTCATATTGGCTAACTCAACCGAGGGTGTGTCGGGCAAACACAAACCTAAGCCCATCATAGGGTTACCCATCTTACCCATAACGTTCAAGGGAGGTTAGGGTGTTGCCCACTTCATAACAAACAAGACCTAGGCACCACAAGAAGGCCTATCATCCAACTAGGCCGAGCATCTTATATTGGCCACCACTAAGGCATCATCTAGGGTTCTTGTACAACCATCATATCGGGAACTTCTCCACAATGCTCAACACCTCATATTGGCCAAAGCACATCCAAGACATGGATCATCTCGGCCAAGGTATATCGGGTACCAAGCCACTAAGTTCATCATAACATATCGGTCAAGATCCTCACAAGGTGTATCGGTCAAAATCCTCACAAGCTGTATCTGTCAAGGGTACAACCCAAGACAAGGCTATCGAGCAGCACTTACTCCAAGGTCATATCATGCAAGGCACAACCCAACATGGTCATCTTCAACCTCAATCACAAGGGCACCAAACCCTAATTGATCAAGAAGATCAGCTCACCTCTCAACAACAAAGAGAGAGGGGTTTTGCACAACCTCTATCACAAATTAGGCAACCACAAGGATCCACCTCGACATAGGTCATCATCTATTCAAAAGCTCACCTTTCAATTCCATGGTGAGAGGAGGGTGTCACCCAAGAAACTAGAATGTAGACTCACCTCTCAACTAAAACGAGAGAGGGATATTGCCTACATCACTAGAGCTCAAACTCACTTCTTTAGACCAAGGAGAGAAAGGGGTATTGCTCAACAAGGAAACCCCACACCATGGTTCGACCAACTGGGTGTAAAGGCATATAAACCATCAACAACATCAACAAAATCATGCTCATAATATCCATAAGATCAACAACATGTACTAGAGCAAGAAACATAACATGCAATGGCCGATCATCATCATATATGAAACATGCAACATAGAGAAGGTAGTATAGCTAGGGTTAGAAGTTATGTAACCCGCCTTAAGCAAACTCCTCAAGCTCCAAAGCTCCAAGCTTCAAGCTCCTAGCTCCAAGCTCACTACTTTCGACCACCTCAAGAAAAGGAACAAGGATCATAATCACCATTGTTGAAGGGTAGGCAAGATGGAGAAGAAGATGCTAAGGAGAGAGGGAAGATGCTTACCAAAGAACAAGACCCACCTAGGGTTCAGCCACCAAGATAGAGGAAGAAGAAGAGATCTCCACCAAGGGAAAGGATTGGCTACCAAGATCTCCGAGGAAGGTGTGTTGTGCACACAAGGAGGGGAGAGCAATAAAAGAACTAAAGGGTTCCCAAGGAAGAGAAAGGCAAGGCATATATAGATGAGGATCAAGATTAAACCAAGGCAAGGAGTCACCTTACCAAGAGACACTTGTCCACACATTTTACCACCTTGCAAAACACATGCACATGCCATGCCACTACTCAACCAAGGTTCGGCCACATGTACAAGCTAGGGTGACACAACCAAAGCAAGGAGGTCAAATAAGGTTAAAGGACGACACACCCCCATGCATCCTTGCCCGATACAGGGCTCAACCAAGTAAGGCAAGGCCCAAACAAGACTCAACCAAGCCCAAAAGAGCTTCAACAAAGCCCAAGACAACTCAAGGCACGAGTCCAAACCCTCCTCTCAACACTAGAGGAAGCAAAGAGAGAGAAAGACATCTCTCTAGGTGACAAACTTTCTCTCCAACCCTATCTTAGGTTATTTTGCAAGTAGCACCTCTAATTCTCAACTGAGCACAAGCAAACCCTAACCACCACTAAAGGTTATTAGCAAACAACCAAGCATAAGGTTTAGGCAAAACAAATAGGGTAAGCCCAAAATGAAGGTCATGGTCCTTACACTAGAGAAGGTAAAACAGCAAGAAACCAAAACCATAGAAGAACATGGTAAAAAGAGATGGAAATCATCGGTTTTCAACATAGATGCATGAGTTTTAAGCATGTACTATGCAATATATGAGAAGGGTAATAATAAAGCTTGCCTCTAGGAAGGTAATAAGGTTCAAACAAAAATTATTTTGAGATTAGAAGTTCTAGTTGCTCCAATCCAAGCTCCTTTCTTGAGCAAAGACCACCTTCTCCACTTTAGAGGTGCAAACCCTAGCAAAAGAGTATGGAGATGAGATGTTTTAGGGTTTTAGGTGGAGTTTTACCATGTATGGTCATGGTTACGACCTAGAAGAAGGTGTAAGGAAGAGTAACAATATGAAAATAGGGAAGGAAGGGAGGAAACTTACTAGTTTTGGTCGAAATTACCAAGGAGGAGCTTTAGAAACCCTAATAGAGCAATTTGGAAGCCCTAGAAGCCTTCTTCACCAAGGTAGGCTCCCTCTATTACCTTGGGACAGCAACTTCGTGGCCAAATACAGAAGGAACTATTATCTAAGCTAGAGGAAAGAAAAGGAGAGCAAGAGTTTTCGAATTGTGAGTTGGAAAGGTGTGATGGCCCTAAATTTTGGAACTTGATATACAAAATATCATTGTTGACATACATGGAATAGAATGGTTAAATGATGGACCTTGAGGTTTCAATTTGTCAAATGATGTAGGTTGAACTCATTTTATTAAGATTCAATGAATAGTCAAATCGTATGCAAGGTTTATACAATTATTTAATTGAGGAAATAAATTAATAAACAAATGTTGGACTTTGGATGTCAAACTTGAACAAGAGTTAGATTACGTGTTGGAGAACTAATACTTCAAATTATATGGCTTTTTGATTAACCGTTTGAGAGATATAGAGGCTTGAATATTGATTCAATGATTTAAGCATGGTTGAATGATATGGGTTCCAAATATCATGATATGACTTAGGTGAGGGGTATATAACCATATCACGCATCCTCCTTTTCTTTCGGTGGGTCCTTCCTAGTCCCAGGATTAGATCGGATGGTGAAGACTTTGTCTTTCACCTCTATTTCCCTCGGAGCCACCGTACCTCTCGGATCAGAGCAACAAATGCAGTAGGGGTTACAGTCTTGTGGGGAGTGAAGTAACCCCTCTCATCTTTCCGTTTCTCCACTCTTGTACTGTAGGGTAGGCGGACCAGGGGAGCACCACTTTGACCCTCCCCATTGAAACCAAGAACCCTCTTCAACCTCAGAAACCACCTACGATCTTGCTTGTGGCAGAAGATGGTGAGGCCTGGACACCGACACCTGTAACCTGTAGGTCTAGGTTGAGACCTTAACGGAGAACCTCGAGCAGACCCTCCTGCGACCCGCAGTGATCAAGAGAAGCCACCCTGAATGGAGGCACTGGGTTGGCGGCGCACAGCAAGGATGCAGGCGACGACGTGCTAACCTGGCATGGAGGGAAGACTCTGGCGCCGAGGCACCAAGTCGGAAACGCAGAGGGATGGAGCTCGAAGCTCCTCGAAGTAGTGGGTTGTGACGAGGAGGAGGCGATGGGGTGGATCTCGTCGCCGGAGCTCGTGACGCAGGCGACAGTGACCTCACAGAGAATGAGATCTGAAGCCGAAACTTGGAGATTGTGCTACCAAGAAGATCAGGAAGGACCGTGGGTAGCTAATGGAGCTATCTAGGAGCATCCCAGCGAGGTTTCATGCTCGCCGGAGGTGCACAACAAGGCGGCGGCTCACGCAAGGAAGCACAATGGAGCCTGCTCTCATCAAGACTGCCCCTCCTCACTGGCTAATGAATCTTCAACCCTGACACACCTACAAACGCTAGAAGCATGCTCCTCAACGACCTACAAGTTTCTCGAACATGACCTGCATTCAGAACGTTAGCCATCACCAGCGTCTGACCTCGATTGCGGCTACCCTATCTTCACCCAGCCTTCTACCGTCGAAGCCACACCTACAGCACCAGTCGATTTAGGTATTCTGCGGGCTTCTCACCTACCTACCATGGCTGCAGGGGAACACCACTCATATTTATGGACTTCTCCAATCTCTATCGACGCTCACCAGCAAGGAACCTGCAGACCCTCTAGGGACTCCAGAGAGGTTCCATTGAGAGGCCTGAATCTCACCGCTACAGTCCAGATCAAGCTCGACTCCAGCAGCTGTTGAGGGACACGACATCGTAACCTGCATTTCCTCACAACCGTAACGCCTCTCAGCCTTCACGACAACGCCTGTAAACCAGGGGCGACATGTAACTGGGAGACTCAGATCCGACATCCATAACCTGATTTCTCACCCCTCGACCTAGGTACATGCCACCTGAAACAGCACCTGCTCTGGAGTCAAACTCCTATTTGTGATGCAGATTGTGTGCTAGAGAGAAATGGGTGATAGACCCTAGACAACGCACGTGAGCCAGAGATCACCAGAGTTGAGCCTCACGACGGTGCTTAGGCATAGGAGCGCATCCAGGATGAGAGACCGCGAGATCGATGCTTCACACTGAACCCAGGCAGCAGCGGCGCTGGAAGTCGGGATGAGACAGCCGTGAGAACGAAGGAGAATACGGCCCAACAGGTGGACCATCCGGTTCACTGGGCCCAATGCCAGTCCAGCCGGTTCAATTAAAATCCAACCAGGTAAATATTTGTATATATATTAGATAATACATAGAACTTGTATAATCTACCAAAAATAGCTCCCATGGCCACTAAATACGCATAAAATACCCATGGACTCAGAAAAACATTATCTTTATTGTTGGACCCTTAGATTAGACTTTTGAAGCATACCTAATGGTGACTTATAATGTAGATGATTTAGAGTTCATTAGTCAAAATAAATAGGCACCATATTGTTGGGTTTTAGGGGAGACAGAGAACGCAGCAGAAACAAAAAATTTCTCCCCAACCCATACCGAGGAAACACGTCAACGTCTATATAATAGGAAAGGATGGTTTGTGGAATCATACCTTGTCCCGAGGCTTGCTCAGCGACAATACCTCGCGCAATGCGCGGTCTTCAACTCCGGTCTTGGACGGTGTCTGTACAGCTCCTGGTCGCACCGGGACTGACGACTCCTACTCGAACCGGACTGTCGGATGACAGTTGTCCTCCTAAGCGGCAGTGTCCTCCCGCCTCTGTAGTAGTCCACACGGACCGCCTGGAACTCCACTCTCCTTGTCCCACAAAGAAGTGGAAGGAGTCGCACCCTCCTATTGACGTACTAGTCGCCAACACACTCTCCTACTACCAGTTGCAACTGCAGTTGTCCTTCCCTTGCTGCACCTCCCTTTTGCGGGAAGCACTTGCTCGGGATCTCTCACGGTTACCAAAACCAGAGAGAACGACAACTTCGCAAAGCAACCGGCTTGCATTGAGTTGTACTTTGAGAAGCCCCCAATACCCCTATATATATAGGCGGGTCATGGGACAGGGTTCTCTGTGTCCGGCAATATGGGACTAAAGCAGGAGTAGAAGGGTTCGAGAATTTTCCACAAAAAGCAACCGGTTCGCAACTTGAAATGATCGGTTCACAACTGAACCGATTGGTTCGGCCATTGAGCCGATCGGTTGGACCTGAGCCGATCGTTTTGGGCACTCCAACCGATCGGTTGGTGCCCTGAACCGATCGGTTCATGGTCCTCATCCGGCTCAAAAAGACTTTCCTTGTTTCGTTCTCAATTGGTATCGAATACCAATGTTATTCCCAATCGAATTGGGCAATTTGAAACCAAAGGAAAATTCTTGCCGACATGACTTTCCCAACTGGTCGGTTGCACCAGTTGAGCCGATCGGTTCAACCCTTGAACCAGTCGTTTCAACCTGGGCACGAGCCGATCGGCCTGGACACTCCAGCCGACCGGTTCAGCAACCTCAGCCGACCGGTTCATCACATGAGCCGATCGGTTGGGAGCACATGTTGGGCAAAATCAGTCAATTGTGATTTCAATCAATCCGATACTCCAATCAATGCGTCCAACACCTTGAACCATACGATATTGAGCCATCGACTGATTGAGTGTTTAATTGAACTACTAAACTCCTTCAGTAATCAATCGAAACATTGCTTTGTGGACAAAACTCCTCTTCCAGGTTAAATCCTATGTGTGTGACCCTGCAGGTCCATTTCACATTGGCAGTGAAAGTCCATAACACTTATGACTTCACAAGCAAAGAGCGGTGCCTAGTCACACATCAGTGCTACCCAAGTGAAAGTAGAAAGTTGGAGAACAACTTTCATCCTACAATCCGTGAATGGTGTTACAGTGAATGTATAATTCCTTTGTCACTGATATCCCGAATGAACTCAAGGCATGGAACAGTCATCCTGTCTACGTTCATTCACTTTCTTGATCTCAGAGTAGATTGAAGGAGATATGTATGACATCAATATCACATACTGATTCATACATGCGTGCGCACGCCTATCTCAATCCTACTCATCAAGTGGCCTTGGATATCATACTCCCTTAGGAGGGACAAATCCCATATCTATCACTCACCCCTCAAAAGCCCCATGTGTCAAAGCCACCCAATCATCACCTTTATAACAACCCATGTTTCAGGACTACGTTTGATGATGTCAAAGTGTGCCCAACGACATGTGTTGAGTGTAGTGATTTCAGGTCTAAGAATCACACTCACCACCATCACTGTGAGTACTGACTGTGACTACCATCTCATGGTTCCATGTGTCAAACTCACGGTGGGTCTGTGCGGTACACTTGTTCTCTAACAAGTACCTATGTGTTTGGTTTGATATCTCTATATCATGACTAATGAGATTCTGTCATCAACCAACACCACAATCTAGTCTTGTGTGTCATTGCTGTCTATCTACCTTCCACAATGACATCCGACTAGGGACATAACAAGAATGTACAAACTCTTAGCATCCGTATGAGCTCATCGTTCAGTTCATGAACCTGAAGGCATACGTCATTGAGTATTGTCATTCTCTAGACATTCAATCTGTTCTATCACTATCTCATATGACTGAACCAGAAAGAATTGGAAGCTTGCCTTTGATGTTTATCAAATCAATCTTAATGCATCCCACCAATCATCCCATGATTGGCTCTCAGGGCATACATACCAACAGACTCCCACTTGCACTGCGAGCCAATCACCCTTGAATCATATTCATAGTGATCTTCAAACATGTCCCACATGTTACTGTGCTCTTAGTGCGAACATAGTGAGTAATGGCAACACCTTGCCAAAGTCAGTATAAATTGCATGTCTCTCATCTCTTCATTGTACGTCACACGTATGAGATGGAGTTGCCGTAATATGCGATCTAGTATTCCATTTCTAACCTTTAGCCACATTGCATGATCAAGGATTCCAGACTTGTCATCAATGAGTGGAATATCTATAAGTTCATCTCATGAACTTCCAGATCCATATAGTATCCACTGTTGTTCTCTAACACACGGATACTCGGCATTTCCCTTTTAAATGGTTTTATTGGAACACTTCCAATTATCAACGAACTTTCACTTTTATACATCTTATGTATATCCTGCGATTAATTCTCTGTCTTTTCGGAAGTTCGCATCAATGTAACTCTTTACATCGAACTCTTCCTTATCTCCATAGAACTAGTACATCCCAAGTACTTATCAAGTTCTTATGGTATTCCAGTAACCCTTACTGGAAGTAGACAGACATCCACTCTTCATGTCCTACATACGAGTTATCAGGATGAGCACGTCATATTGCCATGTCCTACATACAAGATGATGAATGCATTTTATTCTTGCCATGTCATACATGCAAGACAATGGGATGATTACATACATGATAGATCGATATCTATTCTTAGTGTTCCCATTCTTCATAAGAATTGGACACTTGGCCTTGGGATACTAATATCCATATAACATGGACAAGTTTTCTCCCACTGAATCTGTGCATACTGAACCCTTCAGTACAGATTGCCAATGTATGCTCTCTCTTTTCCAGGTCAAGAGATTTGTCGAGAACTATCTCTATAGATCTCTATTCCTATCACATAGGAAACATCCATATCTTCCTTAAAGATAATTTCCACTTTTGGATTTCCATTCTAGAACAATTCCATTTCACATCAATATGTGGAATGTGAATACGCTCCCACTAAATCACAGATCCCGTCTTTATCTTTGACATATCAGTCAAACCCTTTGACTATATCATCAGAGTAAAGATCCAATTTTGAGTTGCTTGTACTCAATCAATCACATTGATTAGTCCATTGTAACTTATAGACTTCATTTACATTAATGGATTCATAAACCTTATAGGCTGTGTCACGTACACATCCTGATTTTATTCCTCAACGGAATGCGGTTTTAGTATCCATATGCCAAATGTCTTAGTCATTAAGTTGCAATCAACAAGCATCATCCTTCTCAAAATGTTATCCATGTGTCTTAACACTTAAGACTCATTTGAAAAGATGGATATGATCCAATGAGTGCTACCATCAAGGTCATACCTTATGGCTCACATGGAAGTCATTTAGGATGTAATGGTTATAAACCATAACTCAAGATTCGGTTCCTCATATTCATCTAGATAGTTGAATCATCACATGAACAACTCATCACATAGATAATTGAGGTGTATCTGTTAAGGATATAAGAACTCACAAACCTTGTGATTCTTAATTTCCTTTATTAGTGTGGGGTATTATTTTATTAAGAAGAATTCAGTTATTCGATAATCATTCTCTAACTCCTTAGAGTATGATTCCTTCTTGATTTAGACATCACCATGCCTTAATCATGAGTTCACTATGATACACTATCATAATCACTCATAAGGATCTCAAACATTTGGTCCAAGTATTTCATTCATTGATCTCATCAAGAATTAATACTTTACCAAATTTGTACTTCATCTATGACAATCTTGAACACTTCAAGATGTTCATATTGGTATTTCTCTAAACACCATTTGAAGTATTAGCATTTGATCCAATTGGTATGTAAATACATCACATGTATTATACCTAATAGGATAATCACTCTCCCACTACTTTTAGTGAAGATTGATTAATCATGTCTAAGATATTCATGTCTCTTAATGGTTCTCTAACCAAAAGAGTCTAGGTTTATCCATCATATGGAAACTAGAAATGAATTTCTTATGATATATGCTAATTTAATTGTTTGATATATCAATAACTTTAGGTATCATTTTATCTTATGCATACCATGTATCACAAGATAAACAAGGCATTGCCACAAAGATCATATCTTTAATATTGAAACATCAACTTTATTAATTGCCATCATTGTCATACAATATGCAATAATAAAGTGTTTATATCTATTGGCAATATATGAAATAGCAGTTCTCAACTCTATTTCGTGCCCTTTAGGCTGAAATAAACTGAAAGATACTCCTATCTATGGCAACAACACTTGCTCCAATGATGGGTATTTCTTTCTTGGTCCTTTCACAAAGGCCATCACTTCTTTGCGGATATTGCATATCATATATGACATATCCATATCTTGGTATCATATACCTCGGATAAAAAAGTGGTTCATTTCATGATACCTTAGGTGGAGATCTCCATCCCCTCCTTCATCTTCTTTTGTTCTTCTAGATATAGAGGGCAATCCCTCATACACCCTTTCCCCATGTGCCTTGAGGCTGAAGACGGCTTGGATTTCTGGCTAGCATCAGAACACTTCTTAGCTTTTCCCTTGTCCTTGCCCTTAAGATTACCTTTTCTTTGATCATATCAAAGACTGTGGTTTGTCTTTCTTCATCTTTGCCTCTACTATCCTCAACATGTCCAACAACTCTGTCAACACTTGTCAAAGTTTTTCATGTTGTAGCTTATCATGAATTGCATGATTCTCACAACATTTGCAGTATCATACCAATAGCCAACTCTTGGCTCAGAGGGAATCCTTCTTAATCAGGTCTTTCCACATACCCAATCACATTGAGTGTGTGAATACCTTACTGGATCTCCTTCTGTCATGCCATACTAGGACAGTGTTTTGGAGACATCATATGTCTCATGTTGTCTCTGCAACTCATAGTTCAGAGAACACAACATCAAGCACTCTTCATCAATGTCTTTCTCAGTATGCTTCCATAAGCATACTTTCAGCCATTGATGTGGTGGGATCGAGTTCATCTGGTTCTGGTATAACTAGGACTTGGAGCTTTCGCTCTTTGAGAACACTTCTCACCATCCTAACCAGTCGTGGAATTATTCCCATTTAATTTGTTGGTCTCAAAGACCGATCGCATATAAAGTGATTTGCTGATTAACCATTTATTTTAACAAAAGGAAATATATGCAATTTTAGTCCAAAAACTCATTTTTGACTTGTTTGATTGATTTGAAAAGTTGACGATAAAATTAGGCCTTTAATTAATTATCGCTCCCACTATTTTACTTCAAATTGATAGCCCTCACCATCAATTCGGAAGATTGCAGCGTACAACCTTCTAGTGGGCAAGATCCTGAAATCCTCTAAGCCATGGACCAGCTAGGGCTGTCACCCACAACATAGATCTCTCAGGTAGGCAACTTTTGCCAATTGCATCATATGCAACTCTTGATAAGATGTCATATACAACTCCTTGCAATGATCATCTCCATGCCTCAAGGCGCTAGATCCTATCTAGGTCACCTTGTTAAGTCCGACCCAAAGCAAACACGGTGAATATACACCCTGCTAGGGCAGACCCACACATTCATCCTTCACGCTTCCATGAGGTAGACGGTGCACCACGCTAGGGCGTGCCCACACTTGGTCGAATAAGCTTTTCACGTGTGTCGCATTTGGAAGGCATCTAAAACTTAATATTTTAATGAGGGATTTGGTTTTATATACATATACATATCCAATCACCACAATACATAGTACGTATCATATACATGCTATATCCCACAGAAAACATGCACAAACAATAAAAAGCGATGATTATGGCCATCCTAATGTGATTCCTCAAGCCAAGAGGAATCACGGTCATCTAGGTCTACATCACATGCAACCTTTACAAGATGAACTATGTGCCTTTGCCTTCCGAGTTGATCAACTCATCACATGAACGATCTGTACTCTCCAGCCGGTCGTCTGGGTGCCACCAGCCGATTGGTTGGCTCCTACAACCGATCGGTTCGCCTGGTCATCGTGCATCTCATCATGTATGCCACCCTCTCATCTCGCTTCCTTGAACCGGTCATCAACCGATCAGTTCACTCCTTGAACCGACCGTCTGGAAGGTCAAACGATCGGTTCACTCCTTGAACCGATCGTCTGAGCAGTCGTCATGATGTCCGCCGGTCTTTGACATAACAGGAAATAAAATCCTATTCTATTTATTACATTGCTTTAAAAGAGAAACCCCGATTTACATTCGGGGGGAGCAAAGGTAGGAAAGAATCTTGAATTATTTCGAGTTACATCAGGAAAAAGAGAGGGAAGATCGGTGCGCAGACCGAGATGCAAGCAACCACAAACAACCACACACAGATAGGGGTTTATAGGCCATAATCACGCTACACACATCCACCACAAAACTCGTTTAAGGGCGACGGGTATCGAGTGCATTAATAATACATATCATATATGTAATTAGGGATTTGTGGATTTAGGATTGGACATGCATAAAGCCGATATTATTCGCATCGTATGCAATAAATAAAGGCGACAAACCAAAATCGATCATATCGATATTCCTAAGATATAGAACAGCTTACGTGGCTCTGATACCACTGTTGGGTTTTAGGGGAGACAGAGAACGCAGCGGAAACAAAAAATTTCTCCCCAACCCATACCGAGGAAACGCGTCAACGTCTATATAATAGGAAAGGATGGTTTGTGGAATCATACCTTGTCCCGAGGCTTGCTCGGCGACAATACCTCGCGCAATGTGCGGTCTTCAACTCCGGTCTTGGACGGTGTCTGTGCAGCTCCTGGTCGCACCAGGACTGACGAGTCCTACTCGAACCGGACTGTCGGATGACAGTTGTCCTCCTAAGCGGCAGTGTCCTCCCGCCTCTGTAGTAGTCCACAGGGACCACCTGGAACTCCACTCTCCTTGTCCCACAAAGAAGTGGAAGGAGTCGCACCCTCCTGTTGACGTACTAGTCGCCAACACACTCTCCTGCTACCAGTTGCAACTATAGTTGTCCTTCCCTTGCTGGACCTCCCTTTTGTGGGAAGCACTTGCTCGGGATCTCTCACGGTTACCAAAACCAGAGAGAATGACAACTTCGCAAAGCAACCGGCTTGCATTGAGTTGTACTTTGAGAAGCCCCCAATACCCCTATATATATAGGCGGGTCATGGGACAGGGTTCTCTGTGTCCGGCAATATGGGACTAAAGCAGGAGTAGAAGGGTTCGAGAATTTTCCACAAAAAGCAACCGGTTCACAACTTGAAATGATCGGTTCACAACTGAACCGATCGGTTCGGCCATTGAGCCGATCGGTTGGACCTGAGCCGGTCATTTGGGGCACTCCAACCGATCGGTTGGTGCCCTGAACCGATCGGTTCATGGTCCTAATCCGGCTCAAAAAGACTTTCCTTGTTTCGTTCTCAATTGGTATCGAATACCAATGTTATTCCCAATCGAATTGGGCAATTTGAAACCAAAGGAAAATTCTTTCCGACATGACTTTCCCAACTGGTCGGTTGCACCAGTTGAGCCGATCGGTTCAACCCTTGAACCGGTCGTTTCAACCTGGGCATGAGCCGATCGGCCTGGACACTCCAGCCGACCGGTTCAGCAACCTCAGCCGACCGGTTCATCACATGAGCCGATCGGTTGGGAGCACAGGTTGGGCAAAATCAGTCAATTGCGATTTCAATCAATTCGATACTCCAATCAATGCGTCCAACACCTTGAACCATACGATATTGAGCCATCGACTGATTGAGTGTTTAATTGAACTACTAAACTCCTTCAGTAATCAATCTAAACATTGCTTTGTGGACAAAACTCCTCTTCCAGGTTAAATCCTATGTGTGTGACCCTGCAGGTCCATTTCACGTTGGCAGTGAAAGTCCATAACACTTATGACTTCACAAGCAAAGAGCGGTGCCTAGTCACACATAAGTGCTACCCAAGTGAAAGTAGAAAGTTGGAGAACAACTTTCATCCTACAATCCGTGAATGGTGTTACAGTGAATGTATAATTCCTTTGTCACTGATATCCCGAATGAACTCAAGGCATGGATGATGTCAAAGTGTGCCCAGCGACATGTGTCAAAGCCACCCAATCAAAAGCCCTTTGTGTCAAAGCCACCCAATCATCACCTTTATAACAACCCATGTTTCAGGACTGTGTTTGATGATGTCAAAGTGTGCCCAGCGACATGTGTTGAGTGTAGTGATTTTAGGTCTAAGAATCACACTCACCACCATCACTGTGAGTACTGACTGTGACTACCATCTCATGGTTCCATGTGTCAAACTCACGGTGGGTCTGTCCGGTACACTTGTTCTCTAACAAGTACCTATGTGTTTGGTTTGATATCTCTATATCATGACTAATGAGATTCTTTCATCAACCAACACCACAATCTAGTCTTGTGTGTCATTGCTGTCTATCTACCTTCCACAATGACATCCGACTAGGGACATAACAAGAATGTACAAACTCTTAGCATCCGTATGATCTCATCGTTCAGGTCATGAACCTGAAGGCATACGTCCTTGAGTACTGTCATTCTCTAGACATTCAATATGTTCTATCACTATCTCATATGACTGAACCAGAAAGAATTGGAAGCTTGCCTTTGATGTTTATCAAATCAATCTTAATGCATCCCACCAATCATCCCATGATTGGCTCTCAGGGCATACATACCAACACATATGATTTTAATTCTCAGAAAATTGTCCTAGAACCTTAATGATGATATACATCCATATTTAGACTCTGGTCTGAGTAATATATCTAAATAATAGGTCATTTTCTATTAATGACAATTTAGATGCTTTTCATCCCATTTTAATTCTAGGAAATGGACTAAGCATCAGAAAAATATGAAATTTGAACCAGACCCTTAGAATGACATCCGGATCAGTATAAAAATACCAGAGACACATTTTAGATCAGTAACACCTAGATTTGACCTAAATCCTACACTGGACCTAAATACCATTAATTATGGTGAACCTTCTATTAATGATTATTAATTATTATTATTCAGGTCATGGAAAAAGTTCTAGATGATCATGGATGTATAATGAATCTCTGAACTCAGGTACGTGGATTTATTAAGTATAAGTCTAGTTTTCTGGTTGCCTATGATATGCAATATCTTGAATGCTCGTATTTGGATATGATTGCTTGGTTGAACTAGTATGAGTTATACTTCGCCAAATCTAATAGAACATAAATGAGTATGATGGGTTGTATCTACTAGAGCACATAGCCTGGTGTGGATGTATGTTGCCTAACATGGATGTATGATTCCTTGGCCCATGTTAGATGTATGATGATACTATATTGCCCATACTAGATGTAAGTCAAGTGCAAGTATGTGTAGTACAACTGCATCAAAGTGAAAGCAATAAAAGGAATGTTTACCTGATTATCGCTTTAAATAGTATTTTCTTTTACTCTTCCTTTCTCAAGTTATTTCAATTATGCAAACATATTAGTATATATCTTTCTACCCACGTGCACAACACCTTGTGTGTTGATTTGTTGTTTCACGTATGTTTTAGGTTCAGAGTTAGCATGGGAGAAAAAGAAAGGAAGTGAGCAGTTGTCCAGGTTGTACCTATTGTGTAGATCCTAAATTAGCATACATGTTCATAGACTTGTAAATCTTCTTTTAATATGTAAATGTAATTTACTTTGTAATATACATGTTGAATGCTGAGAAATGTTATGGTTGTATGTTCATGTATGCGTATTATGCTTCCGCATCGCTTTCTGATATAATTGCTAACGTTTTTGGATTTTGTCTTCTCATCTCCATGTGGTTTTGAGAAGGTCAAAATCCAGGGACGTTACAGAAGGGGTATACATGGCTATATATCGAAAGAGGTGAAGCATAAGGTGTCTTAAGGGACTTTCCATGTGTCTTTAGCCTAGGGCTTGATGGCCATGCAAGAGGACAGCTCATGGAATCTTCTTGTATATCACAATTCCATCCTAAGAGCCCACAGATCCTTCTAGGCCATCCCCACCATTTTTCAAGAAAGAAATAACCTCATGGTTGATAGCTTTTAAAGATAAGCACCTTTATAAAGAGGGTAATCCCTATAATGCCCTTGGAAAGAAATACCATCAAACCAAGGTGAAACTAGGTTATCCAATGGTTTAAAATATCATTAATGGTAAGGGAATATCTAAGGATTAAAATTCAGTTGATAATTTGCAAATAAAACCTCCCAATTGGGTACATTTCGTAAAAGTCCAAAATGTACCAAAAATTGCATAACTTGCACAAACAACATCCAAATTGGACCAAACTTCATCCACAAGTTATATTTGATGTGTAGAATATGAATCTTCCATTATTTCCATATTTTGAAGTTATATAATCACATTTTTCATTACTTATGCCTTTTACTCATTTTCTCTCTCCTAAACTTATCCTAATATTTCAAGGTTGTCCAAATTAGATGAAATTTGACATGCAGGCTAATTTTGATATGTAGATTTCGAATTTGAAGTTTGTTTCCTCTTTTGAGACTTATTTTTATTAGATATGTCATATGGCCCATTAATGGCCCATTATCTAAATTGTTCATCCAATTAAGTTTCTTATCTTCATATTACCACTAAAATGAGTTATGTGGCATATTTTATGTTTTCAAATCACATCAAAAAGTTAGATCAAGATTTAGAGAACTTAATTATGGTAATCAATCTTGTTTAATACATTAATCAAGGTTTAGGACCTTGCACTTCTAGCACAAATTAATATACCATTATTCTACTAAAGTGGTGATTTTACATTTTAGATCCTCAAATAAGATTTCACAGAGGTATTTGTGCATAAACCGTTCCATTGGTATAATTAGTGAATAAATGTTCACTAAACCACTATAAATTCCAATAATTAAATAGAAAGGTCAATAAGAATAGAAATGAAAGGAAAAGATGGGAAAGAGGGTCAAAAGATAAAATTTCAGAATTCGGTATGTTACACTTTTCCTTGTCACTAGCTAACAAATTTTGTTGCAGGGTGCTATTTTAGAAAATGAGGAAATAATCAACAATTTTGTGAACAATGTCATGAGAAATACATGTTCATAACACAACAAAGTAATGTATCTTACCTAGTGTTCAAGAGTCATCTCTCTTACTGGGTATAGTAATTTAATGTATTGAGATAGTAACTAGTTAACAACATAAGAAGAAAATTGTTTTTATAAGTCTTGTTCCAATTAGTTTGCCTAAAATCAAGTGGATGATAGAAAGGAGGTATTTATGACCCAATCAAGCAACTTTTGATCTAGAAACCAAACCAAGAATTCAAAAACTTTAAACTCTTGCTCATTTGTTTTTCAAATAGGTGAAAATATTACACTTCATTGCTAATGAATATTCTTCACACAATGATTGTGACAATTAAGAATTTGATTGTATTAAATTAATCTATATAGCATGAAAATGTTGCATCCATCTCATTGTAAAAAATATAAAAATGCATATCCTCACACCTCATGCTTCTCCAGAATGTTTTGTACAACACATATTACTTTTTCTCAACTACAATGACACAACATGGAAGCAGATGTGAATTAAATTTGTAAGAAAAAAATTATCATATGGCTCAACTCATAGTTATGGACAAAGAAATCAACATTTTTTATTGACTTGATAGGCAGTTGTTTTATGGAGGTGGGAGAGAGATTTTATCAGCTATATTTCCATTGTGTACATCATGAAATTTCATAATGGATGTTATTAACACTGAATCACACGTGTGCATGTATGTGTATAATGTGGCATGAACAAAGGAGTTGGTGTGACTTAGAACAACTCCATTATTATGCATTACAAAACATGAGTTACATGAATCCAAAACAAAAAACATAGGATCAGTGAAATATGATAGCGATGTAGGTAAGTTCTTAGCATGTACACATTTCATTAAGGATGGATATAAAATAGAAAATCCATGAAGATGAACTAAACCTAGAAGAAAATATCTCTCATGTTGGTCTCATCAGTCTTTCTTACTCATCTTATTACTTCTTTTCCGCCATCTACTTTGATTTTTTCAAGGTTGTGCACATATATACATATACACATCGTAATGTTTTCCCTCATTTGTTGTAACAACATACTTTAAATCAGCAGCATCACGTTCTACAACCCAATGAAAAACTTCAAATTTGGTCCTTGTAATTGCAACAATGATCAAAATCCCAAATGGTATATACTTATAAACATGGTATGTTTCCGATGATGGATTTAGACCTCAATGATCCATGGTTTAGAGAAGAATTTCCATGATGAGTTCATTTATATACTACAATTTATGTTATTATTATCCATTCAAATTTTATGGATACATTATTTTTGTCTTTTTAGGAGTAGGGAACTCATGTAGCTAATCGTGTGAGGTTTGAAACTGAGGAAGAATAAAACACCATTTGAAATCATATAAAGACATTACATATCTTAGGATTTTTTTGGCATATTATTGTTGATTGTTATCAACATAAAATTTAAAATTTTCCTTTAAGCTTTTTAACATTGGCCACGTGATGTATCGATAATTTTCTAGTACAACTATAAATATTGTTGTTGTTGTGATTTGACGTTCTTGTGTGAAATTTAAGTGTGTGAATATTTCTTATCATGTCATGTGATTAAATATAAAAATATAAGTTGGAATTTTAAACTAAATATTTTTCCTCCAAAAGCTTAATACTACTATACAAATGACTACATCAAAAATAATAACACTATTTCTATTTGTCCTATAGAAATATATTAATGAAGGCTTTAGTTCCCTTAAAAATCTAGTGATGATGACCAAGTAGACCATTAGAACTGTATTCATTCGGAGCAAACTATAGGGAAATGTGGCATCAGATAAGGCAGTGTAAACCAAAATTAACTGCCATATTCCCCTTTGAGTAGTAAATCACATCAACAACTACGTAATGGGAAGGATGGTTGAAGGGATTATACCTAATCCTGAAGCAAGTCCAATGACTATCCCTTGTGGAAGTGTGCACCTTTCTTCCAGTTGCACCTGGACAACGTCAGTAGTATCCTCCTGGTTGATCACCACTGATGCCAATTGACTTCATCTTCTTAGCAGTAGGAAACAAGATCCTCACCTCTGTAGTAGTTCACATGGACCACTAGAAACTCCTATCATTCTAGATGAACGGACAGGAAGGAGTTGTCCCTTCTAGTCAACATGCTAGCATCGACTTGCTCTTCCAATTGTCTCTCACTTGCTTTTCCCCTCTTTGAAGGGTAGAACTTGCTCGGGCTCTCTTGGTTACCACAAACATAGATGAAATCAATTGTCATAGCTTATTCTTGTATATCTAGAAGGCCCCAATACCTATTTATTTAAAGGAGGGGTAGAGTTGGGGTTTCCAGTCTGAGCGGGAGTATAAGAGATAAAATTTCATAAATTTTCCAGAACATGCAAATGTTGAACTGGTTGGTTCACTAGTGAACCAATCGGTTTGCACATGAGATGATTGGTTTAACCCTTGAACCGATCATTGCACTATGTTTCCTATTTGTAATTGTATTTAAAATTAATATTCAATCCTTGATCCAATCAAATTGATCAACCAAATGGTCAGTTCACAACCTGAACTGATTGGTTTAGACATCTGAGTCAATTAGTTCAGTTGTTGAATCGTCCATTTTAGAGTCTTGATTGCCAATGTTGGTTCAAATTGACCTGACACTAGAATCGATCAATTCAACACTTGAACCAGTCATTACAAAGTCATGCAGTAAATATTCTACCATTGTTATTTAAATTAAATATCTAAGTACTTTATTAATCAATTTAAACATCATTCACAAATAAAATCCTATTCCATGTCTATCCTATGTGTGTGACCCTATAGGTTCCAAGTTACGTTGGTAGTGGATGTCCATAATTGATTATGGTATCTATCAAGACATCATTGCTACCCAAGTAATTGGAAAGTTAGAGAAAAACTTCAACCTACAATCTGGTGTTATAGTGATCATATAGTTCCTTTGTCTCTGATATTCATATTGAAATCAAGACTTGGAATTATCCTCCTCTTCAATGTTCAATCCATATTCCTTGAACTAGAGCAATCATGGTTTCCATGCATCACTCTCAAGGTGGCTTTGTCGAATACACTATTCTCTAACAAGTATCTATATGTTTGGTTTGATATCACATATCATGACTAATGAGATTCTATCTTCAACCAATACACACTCTAGTCTTATGTGTAATTATTGTCTATTAGCCTTCCTCAAAAACATCTGACTAGGGACATAAAAAGAATGCATATACTCTTAACATATTTATGATCTCATTGTTTCAAGTCCTCAACCCAAAGACATATATCATTGAGTAATATCATTCTTTAAACATTTATTATGTTACATAATTATCTCATAACTGAATGAAATAGAATCCATTGGTAGGTTGCCTTTATTATTAATCAAATCATTTACAAGATATGCCATTACAATCATCATATGATGGCCTCTATGAGTATACATACCAACAAACTCCCACTCTCACTTAGAGGCCAATAACCCATGAACTTAATCCCAAGTGACCTAACATGACCTTCATACTTCTCCTATGAAAGTGCTTTTGTCAAGAGGTCAGCCACATTGCTTTCAATTGGTACTCTACAAATCTTCACATATCCTCATTGTACAATTTATCGTATGAGATGTCACTGCCTTTGTATATGCTTGGAATGCTGATGCGATCTGGGTTTCTTAGCTAGTGCAATAGCTCCATTGCCATCACAATATACCTCAATTGCATCGCAGATGCTTGGAACCACCCCAAGTTCATTGATGAACTTCTTGATCTAGACAACTTCCTTTACTACATTGGATGCAGCAATATACTCAGTCTCTATTGTAGAATCTACAACTATCTCTTTTTTGAAACTCTTATATCTCACAACGTCGTTGTTAAGGCAAAACATAAATCCTTATTGCGATTGATAATCATCTTTGTTAGTTTAGAAGCTTACATCAGTGTAACCCTTTACCACCAACTCTTCCTCACCACCGTAGACAAGGAACTGATCCTTAGTTCTTCTCAAGTACTTAAGGATGTTCTTCACAATAGTCTAGTGACTCTCACCAATATTCGATTGATATTTTCTCATCATACTCAAGTCATACGAGACATCTAGACGTGTACATAACATTTCCTACATGATAGATCCAAGTGCAGATGCATATGGAATCTTACTCATGCACTCCCCTTCTTCACAAGAATTGGGACATTGATCTTTCGAGATGCTGACACCATATGACATGGGTAAGTTTCCTCTCTTTGAGTTTTCCATTTTGAACCTCTTCAATACTTTATCAATATATGTTTTTTGACTTATCCTAAGAAGCCTTCTAGATCTATCTCTATAGATCTTGATTCCTAAGATATAGGATGCTTCACCTAAGTCCTTCATAGAGAATGTACTTCCCAACTTGTTATTTACTAGATGTAAAGAAGTAATGGAATTATCCATCAATAATATATCATCTACATATAATATAAGCAATATTATTATGCTTCCACTAGCCTTATTGTAGACACAAGGTTCATCTTTATTTTGAGTAAATCCAAACTCCTTGATTGTCTGGTCAAAATGATGATCCCAACTCTGAGATGTTTACTTCAATCCATAGATTGACCTATGTAGCTTACATACTTTATTTGCATCCTATGGATTTATGAAACCCTTAGGTTATGTCATGTACACATGCTCAAGAAGGTTCCCCATTAAGGAATGCGATTTTAACATCCATCTACCAAATCTCATAATGATAATATGCTATAATGGCAAGCATGATCCTGATAGACTTAACCATGGAAACTAGCAAAAAAGTTCCATCATAGTCAACACCTTGAACTTGTTTGAAACCTTTTTTAACCAATCTACCCTTATAGGATTGTAAATTACCATCCATGTTTATCTTCTTCTTGAAGACCCATTTGCACCCTATGGATTTTACCCCTTCAGGTGGATCGACCAAGGTCCATACCTTGTTGGTGTACAAGGATTCCATCTCAGATCTCATGGCCTCAAGCCAATTCTCAGACTTTGGTCAGTTAGTAGCTTCTAGGTAGGTAGTTGTCTCATCATCATGACCAAATCATCGCCTTCTTGAGTTACAAGGTAACCAAATATTTTAGGATCAAGGTGTGTCCTACTAGATCTATAAGGTTCTTGAGGAATTTGAGATTCCACAATGGTTTGTGACTCTCTATATTCCTTTTGTACCTATATAAGTTCGATCTTTTCTTGTTGGTCTAGAACCTCTTTGAGTTCTACTTTTCTCACATTGATTTCTTTGGAAATAAATTTCCTTTCAAGGAGTACACCAGTCCTGGAAACAAACAATTTATTGTCAGATGGAGTATAAAAGTAGTATCTCCCCATTTCTTTGGGTTATCTAACAAAATAACTTTTATCTTATTTGAGTCCAAGCTTTTCAGGAAACGTTTTTTTCACATAAGCTTCACATCCCCAAATCTTCATGAAAGACGCATCAAGATATTTCCCACACCCTGTCTCATATCGTGTCTTTTGAACTGATTTACATGGTACATTGTTAAGTTTAAACGTTGTGGTTAGTAGAGCATGTCCCCAGAAGGAAGTCGGAAGATCAACAAAACTCATCATTCACCACACCATATCTAATAATGTGTGATTCCTTCTTTTTGATACAACATTATGTTCTGGTGTTCTAGATAGTGTCCATTGTAATATGATGCCACAAGAGAAGATGGTTCTCAAACTCTTGGCTTAATTATTTTCCACCTCGATCACAACAACATGCCTAAATACTTTTACCAAGTTGGTTATGTACATTTCATGTAATCTTGAACTTTTTAAGGGTTTCTGACTTATGTTTCAACAAGTAAACATAACCATACCTACTGAAGTCATCACTAAAGGTAATGAAGTACTGATAACCAACTCTAGAATTTGCTTTAAAAAGGCCACATATATTAGTATGTATGAGTCCAAATAGATCACTCACCCTCTCACTATTTCCAGTGAAGGGATTCTTTGTCATTTTACCCAACAAACAAGATTCACATCCCTCTATTGATTCAAAATCAAAAGAGTCTAGATATCCATCTTTATGGAGTCTAGAAATGCATTTCTCATTGATGTTCCCAATAAAATAATGCCAAAGGTATGTTTGGTTTGAGTTATTAAGTTTTTGTCTTTTGGTATTTATCTTATACACACTTGTCTCCATATGTATCAAGCATAGACGATAAGACATTGGCGTACTTCCATGAAATATCTCATCTTTACTAATAGAACATCGACCATTCTTTATAAGAAATGTAATTCCATTCTTGTACAAACAAGATACATATACGATGTCCCTATTTATGGTAGGTACATAATAGCAGTTCTCCAACTCTATTATAATCCCACTTGGCAGAGATAATTCATAGATTCCAAATGTACTGGCGGCAACTCTTACTCCATAAACAACGCATAGTTCAACCTCAACTTTCTTCAAAGGTCTACATTTTTTTAGATCCTTCACATTTGAGAAAATGTGTGATCCACATCGGTATCAAGTACCCAAGTTGAAGAAGTAGTAAAGATAATATCAATTACATATATACCAGAAGTAGAGATCTCTATTACTTGCTTCATCTTCCTATGTGTCCTTAGCCATCTCCTTATTTTGAGTGCAGAAGACTTGGATTTCAACTTAGCCTCAGAATACTTCTTGGCCTTGTCTTTGTCCTTAGACATTATTCTGCTGATCACCATCACAAGTTTTTCCTTCTTCATTTGTGATTCGACATATATGAACATGTCAAGAAACTCGGACAATGGTTTAACCATGTTACTCAAGTGACATTCCTTGATAAATTAGCTATATGATTGAGACAATGATTGCAAAATCATATCTACGAACAACTCTTAACCTATAGGAAATCCCAGTCTATCTAGATGTTCCACATAGCCAATCATATTGAGCACATGGGGCTCTACGGATCTCCCTCTATTAGTTTGCACTCATACGAAACATTAGAGACATTATATGTCTCTCGTTTGTCATGTTTTTTATTCAATTCATAGTTCACACAACCCAACATAAGGTTCTTAATGTCAACGACGTCATTGGCATGCTTCAAGTAAGCATCCATTTCTGTCTTAGGCAAATATGGAGTGGGTTCCACTGGGTAGCAATGAAGGGTCATAGAGAACGCTTCTCAAAGTCCTAAATCAGTTATGGAAGTTCATCCCATTTAGATTTTCCTTCTCAAGGAGCAATCTCAATGATTGTGTATTTTCCAGTTATATCTACAAGAGTAAAATTTATATTTTGACAAAACATTTTTGATTGAATTTTATCATATTGATGATATTTAATTAGGCCTTTAATTAATTATCACTCTCACTATTTTATTCAAATTGATAGACCTCTCTACCAATTCTGAAGATTGTTGTGTATAATCTTCTAGTGAGACAAGATCCAAAATAATTAAGTCAAACTTAACCAATGTTGGCGCTCATCACCAATCATTAAGGTAGGAAATGTTTTCCAATTGCATCTTATGTAATTCTTGGATACATGGTATGCACAACTCCTTATCATATTCCATCTCTATGCTTCTAATTAAGAACTAAATCCTATTAAGGTCACATAGTTAAGATTGACCCATTAACCAACACGATAGAATATGCACCCTACTGGGACTGACTCACATATCTACTATCACACTTCCACGAGATAGACGACATACCATGCAAGGGCATTCCCACGCTTGGTCGACCAAGCTTTTCATGTGTGCTGCTTATGGAAAGCATCTCAGGCTTAATATTTATTGAGGGATTTATATTTATACATATACATATACATATCCAATCACCACATACTTATAGTATATATCATATACATGCTATATGCCATAAGAGAAAACATGCACTATGCATAGGCAATGGTTATGGTCATACTATTTTAGTTCCTTGGAGTCACAAAGAAATACTACCACTTAAGGTCTACATCACATGTAGCAACATGTTGTTAGTGAAGATTTGTGGTGGAATCAATCCGGGTCGATCACTTCAACTCTTGAATGGGTCGGTTTACCTCATGGTTGGTCAGTTGGTTTCTTGTAATGGTCATTTGATCTCCCATCCATGGGACTTCTAGACACCCCCAATTTCTAGGTTGGCCTACTAGTCGACCGATTCAGCTCCTCCTACCAACCAACCTCCTTGGTCCTCCAATCGATTGGTTTGTCTACCAAAATGGGCAGTTCCTCTGGTGCTGGATGTCTTCTTTTACATATTAGGAATCAAAACTATCCAAGGAATTTAACATATTATATGGTAATAAGGAAACCTAGAGTTACATTTAAGGGGATCATAGGAAGTAAATAATTAATACTTTTACATAGGGAAAAGGAGAGAGAGGCTCAGTATGCAAACCTAGATAAAATAGGAATAAACAATTATCCAACCATGCACATAGATATAAAGGGGTTCATTGGCCATAACCATGCTAACATCCACCATGAAAACCAATTTTAGGGTGACACATGTAAATTTCATATATATAAAATATATATTAATTGGGATAGCATGTGGTACTTAACTAGATATGCACATTATTCATTTTAAGTATTCACATTGTATGCAATAAAAATGATAAAATCAAAATTTGATCATATCAATTAAATCCCTAAACGTAGTAAATTGACATGGCTCTAATAGCACTCTAGGAAAATATGGCATTAGATAAAGAAACGGAAATAAAAATTAACTTCCATATTCCCCAGTGAATGGTAGCTCGTGTCAACAATTATGTAATAGGAAGGATGGTTGTTAGAATTATACCTAGTCCTGGAGCAAGTCCAATGACTATCCCTTGTAGTAGCGCGCACCTTTATTCAAGTTGAACCTAGACAACGTCAATAGTGGGCTCTTGGTTGATCACCACAAACAACAATTGACTTTATACTCCTAGCGGCAGGCAATGACCTTCTCGCCTCTATAGTAGTCCACACAGACCCCTGGGAACTCTTACCTTTCTATATGAACATATAAGATGGAGTTGTCCCTTCTAGTCAACTGATAACATCGAATTGCTATCCCAATAGTCTCTCCCTTGATGTTCCTTCATTTAACATGTAGAAATTTCTTGAGCTCGCTTAGTTACCACAACTACAGAGGACAAAAATTGTCAAATCTTATTGTTGTGTATATGGAAGGCCCTCAATACCCCTCTATTTATAGGAGGGGCAAGGTTTCCAGTCAAATAGGGATTTGAAGAGATAACAATTTGTGAATTTTCTAGATCTTGCAAATGTTGAACTGGTCAGTTCATACATGAGATGATTGGTTCAACCCTTTAACCTGTCATTTCACTATGTTTCTTATTCGCAAGTGTATTGTCAATTAATATCTGATTAATTTACAACTCGATATCAGCATAAATCCTTGTTTCAATCAAATTGATCAATTAAATGTTCTCTTCACAACCTAAACCGGTCGATTCAAACATCTAAACCTATTGGTTCAGTTGTTGAATTGGTCATTTTGAGGCATGATTGCTGATCTTGGTTCAAATGGACCTGACACTTGAATTAGTTGGTTCAACACTTGAACCAATCAATTCATAGTCCTATTAGTCAATATTCAACCAATTTTTGTTTAAATTGAATACCTAAACACTTTAGTAATCAAGTTAAACATCATCCATGAATAAACTCCTATTTCAGGTGTATCATATATGTGTGACCCTATAGGTACGTTGGAAGTGAATGTAGCACTATACTCAGCCTCTATTGTAGAATCCACAACTATTTCTTTCTTCAAACTCTTCTATCTCACAACTCCATTATTGAAGCAAAACATAAATCCTTATTGCGGTCGATAATCATCTTTGTTAGTTTGGAATCTTACATCGGTGTAACCCTTTACCACCAACTCTTTCTCACTGCCGTAGACAAGGAACTGATCCTCAGTTCTTCTCAAATACTTAAGGATGTTCTTCACAACATTCTAGTGACTCTCACCAACATTTGATTGATATTTTTTCATCCTACTCAAGGCATACGAGACATCTAGACGTGTACATAACAATGCATACATGATAGATCCAAGTGCAGATGCATATGGAATCTTACTCATGCACTCCCTTTCTTCACAAGAACTGGGACATTGATCTCTAGAGATGCTAGAACCATGTGACATGAGTAAGTTTCCTCTCTTTCAATTGTCCATTCTAAACCTCTTCAACACTTTATCAATATATGTTCTTTGACTTATCCCAAGAAGCCTTCTAGATCTATCTCTATAGATCTTGATTCCTGAGATATTGGATGCTTCACCTAAGTCATTCATAGAGAATGTACTTTCCATCTAGTTATTTACCATATGTAAAGAAGGAATGTCATTATCCATCAATAGTATGTCATCTACATACAATATAAGGAATATTATTATGCTTCCACTAGCCTTCTTGTATACCCAAGGTTCATCTTTATTTTGAGTAAATCCAAACTCTTTGTCAGTTTCATCAAAATGAAGATCCCAACTCTGAGATGTTTGCTTCAATCCATAGATTGACCTATGTAGCTTACATACTTTATTTGCATCCTTTGGATTTATAAAACCCTTAGGTTGTGTCATGTAAACATACTCAAGAAGGTTCACCGTTAAGGAATGCAGTTTTAACATCCATCTGCCAAAACTCATAATGATAATAAGCTATAATGGAAAGCATGATCCTGATAGACTTAACCATGGAAACTAGCAAAAACGTTTCATCATAGTCAACACCTTGAACTTGTTTGAAACCTTTTACAACTAATTTGTCCTTATAGGCTTGTAAATTACCATCCATGTCTGTCTTCTTCTTGAAGACCCATTTGTACCCAATGGATTTTACCCCTTCAGGTGGATCCACCAAGGTTCATACCTTGACCTATATCCCATCTTAGATCTCATGGCCTCAAGCCAATTCTCAGACTCTGGTCACTTAGTAGCTTCTAGGTAGGTAGTTGTTGTTGGGTTTTAGGGGAGACAGAGAAGGCAGCGGAAACAAAAATTTTCTCCCCAACCCATACCGAGGAAACGCGCCAACGTCTATATAATAGGAAAGGATGGTTTGAGGAATCATACCTTGTCCCGAGGCTTGCTCGGCAACAATACCTCACGCAATGCGCGGTCTTCAACTCTGGTCTTGGACGGCGTCTGTGCAGCTCCTGGTCGCACCGGGACTGACGACTCCTCCTCCTACCGGACTGTCGGATGACAGTTGTCCTCCTAAGTGGCAGTGTCCTCCCGCCTCTGTAGTAGTCCACACGGACCACCTGGAACTCCACTCTCCTTGTCCCACAAGGAAGTGGAAGGAGTCACACCCTCCTGTTGACGTACTAGTCGCCAACACACTCTCCTGCTACCAGTTTCAACTGCAGTTGTCCTTCCCTTGCTGCACCTCCCTTTGCGGGAAGCACTTGCTCGGGCTCTCTCATGGTTACCAAAACCAGAGAGAATGACAACTTTGCAAAGCAACCAGCTTGCATTGAGTTGTACTTTGAGAAGCCCCCAATACCCCTATATATATAGGCGGGTCATGGGACAAGGTTCTCTGTGCCCGACAATACGGGACTAAAGCAGGAGTAAAAGGGTTCGAGAATTTTCCACAAAAAGCAACCGGTTCGCAACTTGAAATGATCGGTTCACAACTGAACCAATCGGTTCGGCCATTGAGCCAATTGGTTGGACCTGAGCCGATCGTTTGGGGCACTCCAACCGATCGGTTGGTGCCCTGAACCGATCGGTTCATGGTCCTAATCCGTCTCAAAAGACTTTCCTTGTTTCATTCTCAATTGGTATCGTATACCAATGTTATTCCCAATCGAATTGGGAAATTTGAAACCAAAGGAAAATTCTTGCCGACATGACTTTCCCAACTGGTCGGTTGCACCAGTTGAGCCGATCGGTTCAACTCTTGAACCGGTCGTTTCAAACTGGGCATGAGCCGATCGGCCTGGACACTCCAGCCGACCGGTTCAGCACCTCAGCCGACCGGTTCATCACATGAGTCGATCGGTTGGGAGCACAGGTTGGGCAAAATAAGTCAATTGTGATTTCAATCAATCTGATACTCCAATCAATGCGTCCAACACCTTGAACCATACGATATTGAGCCATCGACTAATTGAGTGTTTAATTGAACTACTAAACTCCTTTAGTAATCAATCTAAACACTGCTTTGCGGACAAAACTCCTCTTCCAGGTTAAATCCTATGTGTGTGACCCTGCAGGTCCATTTCACATTGGCAGTGAAAGTCCATAACACTTATGACTTCACAAGCAAAGAGCGGTGCCTAGTCACACATCATTGCTACCCAAGTGAAAGTATAAAGTTGGAGAACAACTTTCATCCTACAATCTGTGAATGGTGTTACAGTGAATGTATAATTCCTTTGTCACTGATATCCCGAATGAACTCGAGGCATGGAGCAGTCATCCTGTCAATGTTCATTCACTTTCTTGATCTCAGAGTAGATTGAAGGAGATATGTATGACATCAATATCACATACTAATTCACACATGCGTGTGCACGCCTATCTCAATCCTACTCATCAAGTGGCCATGGATATCAAACTCCCTCATGAGGGACAAATCCCATATCTATCACTCACCCCTCAAAAGCCCCATGTGTCAAAGCCACCCAATCATCACCTTTATAACAACCCATGTTTCAGGACTGCGTTTGATGATGTCAAAGTGTGCCCAACGGCATGTGTTGAGTGCAGTGATTTCAGGTCTAAGAATCACACTCACCACCATCACTGTGAGTACTGACTGTGACTACCATCTCATGGTTCCATGTGTCAAACTCACGGTGGGTCTGTATGGTACCTTGTTCTCTAACAAGTACCTATGTGTTTGGTTTGATATCTCTATATCATGACTAATGAGATTCTGTCATCAACCAACACCACAATCTAGTCTTGTGTGTCATTGTTGTCTATCTACCTTCCACAATGACATCCGACTAGGGACATAACAAGAATGTACAAACTCTTAGCATCCGTATGACCTCATCGTTCAGGTCCTCAACCTGAAAGCATACGTCATTGAGTATTGTCATTCTCTAGACATTCAATCTGTTCTATCACTATCTCATATGACTGAACCAGAATGAATTGGAAGCTTTCCTTTGATGTTTATCAAATCAATCTTAATGTATCCCACCAATCATCCCATGATTGGCTCTTAGGGCATACATACCAACAGACTCCCACTTGCACTGCGAGCCAATCACCCTTGAATCATATTCATAGTGATCTTCAAACATGTCCCACATGTTACTGTGCTCTAGTGTCAACATAGTGAGTAATGGCAACACCTTGCCAAAGTCAGTATAAATTGCATGTCTCACATCTCTTCATTGTACGTCACACGTATGAGATGGAGTTGTCGTAATATGTGATCTAGTATTCCTTTGCTAACCTTTAGCCACATTGCATGATCAAGGATTCTAGACTTGTCATCAATGACTGGAATATCTATAAGTTCATCTCATGAACTTCCAGATCCATATAGTATCCACTGTTGTTCTCTAACACACGGATACTTGGCATTTCCTTTTTAAATGGTTTTATTGGAACACTTCCAATTATCAACAAACTTTCACTTTTATACATCCTATGTATATTTTGCGATTAATTTTCTGTCCTTTTGGAAGTTCGCATCAATGTAACTCTTTACATCGAACTCTTCCTTATCTCCATCGAACTAGTACTTCCCAAGTACTTATCAAGTTCTTATAGTATTCCAGTAACCCTTACTGGAAGTAGACAGACATCCACTCGTCATGTCCTACATACGAGTTATCAGGATGAGCACATCATATTGCTATGTCCTACATATAAGATGATGAATGCATTTTATTCTTGCCATGTCATACATGCAAGACAATGGGATGATTACATACATGATAGATCCATATCTATTCTTAGTGTTCCCATTCTTCATAAGAATTGGACACTTGGCCTTGGGATACTAATATCCATATAACATGGACAAGTTTTTTCCCACTGAATCTGTGCATACTGAACCCTTCAGTACAGATTGCCAATGTATGCTCTCTCTTTTCCAGGTCAAGAGATTTGTCGAGAACTATCTCTATAGATCTCTATTCCTATCACATAGGAAACATCTCTATCTTCCTTAAAGATAATTTCCACTTTTGGATTTCCATTCTAGAACAATTCCATTTCACATCAATATGTGGAATGTGAATACGCTCCCACTAAATCACAGATCCCGTCTTTATCTTTGACATATCAGTCAAACCCTTTGACTATATCATCAAAGTAAAGATCCAATTTTGAGTTGCTTGTACTCAATCAATCACATTGATTAGTCCATTGTAACTTATAGACTTCATTTGCATTAATGGATTCATAAACCTTATAGGTTGTGTCACGTACACATCCTTGTTTTATTCCTCATAGGAATGCGGTTTTAGTATCCATATGCCAAATGTCTTAGTCATTAAGTTGCAATCAACAAGCATCATCCTTCTCAAAATGTTATCCATGTGTCTTAACACTTAAGACTCATTTGCACTTATGGATTTCATCCAATGAGTGCTACCATCAAGGTCATACCTTATGGTTCACACGGAAATCATTTAAGGATGTAATGATCATAAATCATAACTCAAAATTCGGTTCCTCATATTCATCTAGATAGTTGACTCATCACATGAACAACTCATCACATAGATAATTGAGGTGTATCTGTTAAGGATATAAGAACTCACAACCCTTGTGATTCTTAATTTCCTTTATTAGTGTGGGGTATTCTTTTATTAAGAAGAATTCAGTTATTTGATAATCATTCTCTAACTCCTTAGAGTATGATTCCTTCTTGATTTAGACATCACCATGCCTTAATCATGAGTTTACTATGATACACTATCATAATCACTCATAAGGATCTCAAACATTCGGTCCAAGTATTTCATTCTTTGATCTCATCAAGAATTAATACTTTACCAAATTTGCACTTCATCTATGATAATCTTGAACACTTCAAGATATTCATATTGGTATTTCTCTAAACACCATTTGAAGTATTAGCATTTGTTCCAATTGGTATGTAAATACATCACATGTATTATACCTAATAGGATAATCACTCTCCCACTGCCTTTAGTGAAGATTGATTAATCATGTCCAAGATATTCATGTCTCTTATTGGTTCTCTAACCAAAAGAGTCTAGATTTATCCATCATATGGAAACTAGAAATGAATTTCTCATGATTAATGCTAATTTCATTGTTTGAGTTATCTATAACTTTAGGTATCATTTATCTTATGCATACCATGTATCACAAGATAAACAAGGAATTGCCACAAAGATCATATCTTTAAGATTGAAACATCAACTTTATTAATTGCCATCATTGTCATACAATATGCAAGAATAAAGTGTTTCTATCTATTGGCAATATATGAAATAGCAGTTCTCAACTCTATTTCGTGCCCTTTTAGGCTGAAATAAACTGAAAGATACTCCTATCTATGGCAGCAACACTTGCTCCAATGATGGGTACTTCTTTCTTGGTCCTTTCACAAAGGCCATCACTTCTTTGTGGATATATCATATATGACATATCCATATCTTGGTATCATATACCTCGGATAAAAAAGCGGTTCATTTCATGATACCTTAGGTGGAGATCTCCATCCCCTCCTTCATCTTCTTTTGTTCTTCCAGATGTAGTGGGCAATCCCTCATACACCCTTTCCCCATGTGCCTTGAGGCTGAAGACGGCTTGGATTGCTGGCTAGCATCAGAACACTTCTTTGCTTTGCCCTTGTCCTTGCCCTTAAGACTTACCTTTTCTTTGATCACATCAAAGATTATGGTTTGTCTTTCTTCATCTTTTCCTCTACTATCCTCAACATGTCTAACAACTCTGTCAACGCTTGTCAAAGTTGTTCATGTTGTAGCTTATCATGAATTGTATGATTCTCGCAACATTTGCAGTATCATACCAATAGCCAACTCTTGGCTCAGAGGGAATCCTTCTTAGTCAGGTTTTTCCACATACCCAATCACATTGAGTGTGTGAATCCCTTACTGGATCTCCTTCTGTCATGACATACTAGGATAGTGTCTTGGAGACATCATATGTCTCATGTTGTCTCTGCAACTCATAGTTCAGAGAACACAATATCAAGCACTCCTCATCAATGTCATCCTCAGTATGCTTCCATAAGCATACTTTCAGCCATTGATGTGGTGGGATCGAGTTCATCTGGTTCTGGTATAACTAGGACTTAGAGCTTTCGCTCTTTGATTGAGAACACTTCTCATCATCATCCTAACCAGTCGTGGAATTATTCCCATTTAATTTGTTGATCTCAAAGACCGATTGCAAATAAAGTGATTTGTTGATTAACCATTTATTTTAACAAAAAGGAAATATATGCAATTTTAGTCCAAAAACTCATTTTTGACTTGTTTGATTGATTTGAAAAGTTGACGATAAAATTAGGCCTTTAATTAATTATCGCTCCCACTATTTTACTTCAAATTGATAGCCCTCACCATCAATTCGAAAGATTGCAGCGTACAACCTTCTAGTGGGCAAGATCCTGAAATCCTCTAAGTCATGGACCAGCTTGGGCTGTCACCCACAACATAGATCTCTCAGGTAGGCAACTTTTGCCAATTGCATCATATGCAACTCTTGATAAGATGTCATATACAACTCCTTGCAATGATCATCTCCATGCCTCAAGGCGCTAGATCCTATCTAGGTCACCTTGTTAAGTCCGACCCAAAGCAAACACGATGAATATGCACCCTGCTAGGGCAGACCCACACATTCATCCTTCACGCTTCCACGAGGTAGACGGTGCACCACGCTAGGGCGTGCCCACACTTGGCCGAACAAGCTTTTCACGTGTGTCGCATTTGGAAGGCATCTAAAACTTAATATTTTAATGAGGGATTTGGTTTTATATACATATACATATCCAATCACCACAATACATAGTATGTATCATATACATGCTATATCCCACAGAAAACATGCACAAAACGATAAAAGCGATGATTATGGCCATCCTAATGTGATTCCTCGAGCCAAGAGGAATCACGGTCATCTAGGTCTACATCACATGCAACTTGTACAAGATGAACTCTGTGCCTTTCCATACGAGTTGATCAACTCATCACATGAATGATATGTACTGTCCAGCCGGTCGTCTGGGTGCCACCAGCCGATCGGATGGCTCCTCCAACCGATCGGTTCGCCTGGTCGTCGTGCATCTCGTCATGTCCGCCACCCGCTCATCTCGCTCCTCGAACCAGTCATCAATCGATCGGTTCACTCCTTGAACCGACCGTCTGGAACGTCAACCGATCAGTTCACGCCTTGAACCGATCGTTTCAGCTGTCGTCTTGATGTCCGCCGGTCTTCGACATAACAGGAAATCAAATCTATCCTAATTATTACATTGCTTTAAAAAGGGAAACCCCGAGTTACATTCGGGGGGAGCAAAGGTAGGAAAGAATCTCGAATTATTTCGAGTTACATCGGGAATAAGAGAGGGAAGATCGGTGCGCAGACCGAGATGCAAGCAACCACAAACAACCACACACAGATAGGGGTTTATAGGCCATAATCACGCTACACACATCCACCACAAAACTCGTTTAAGGGCGACACGTATCGAGTGCATTAATACATATCATATATGTAATTAGGGATTTGTGGATTTAGGATTGGACATGCATAAAGCTGATATTATTCGCATCGTATGCAATAAATAAAGGCGACAAACCAAAATCGATCATATCGATATTCCTAAAATATAGAGCAGTTGACGTGGCTATGATACCACTGTTGGGTAATAGGGGAGACAGAGAAGGCAGCGGAAACAAAAATTTTCTCCCCAACCCATACCGAGGAAACGTGTCAACGTCTATATAATAGGAAAGGATGGTTTGTGGAATCATACCTTGTCCCGAGGCTTGCTCGGCGACAATATCTCGCGCAATGCGCGGTCTTCAACTCTGGTCTTGGACGGCGTCTGTGCAGCTCCTGGTCGCACCGGGACTGACGACTCCTCCTCCTACCGGACTGTCAGATGACAGTTGTCCTCCTGAACGGCAGTGTCCTCCCGCCTCTGTAGTAGTCCACACGGACCACCTGGAACTCCACTCTCCTTGTCCCACAAGGAAGTGGAAGGAGTCGCACCCTCTTGTTGACGTACTAGTCGCCAACACACTCTCCTGCTACCAGTTGCAACTGCAGTTGTCCTTCCCTTGCTGCACCTCCCTTTGCGGGAAGCACTTGCTCGAGCTCTCTCATGGTTACCAAAACCAGAGAGAATGACAACTTCGCAAAGCAACCGGCTTGCATTGAGTTGTAATTTGAGAAGCCCCCAATACCCCTATATATATAGGCGGGTCATGGGATAGGGTTCTCTGTGCCCGGCAATACGGGACTAAAGCAGGAGTAGAAGGGTTCAAGAATTTTCCACAAAAAGCAACCGGTTCGCAACTTGAAATGATCGGTTCACAACTGAACCGATCGGTTCGGTCATTGAGCCGATTGGTTGGACCTGAGCTGATCGTTTGGGGCACTCCAACCGATCGGTTGGTGCCCTGAACCGATCGGTTCATGGTCCTAATCCGGCTCAAAAGACTTTCCTTGTTTCGTTCTCAATTGGTATCGTATACCAATGTTATTCCCAATCGAATTGGGCAATTTGAAACCAAAGGAAAATTCTTTCCGACATGACTTTCCCAACTGGTCGGTTGCACCAGTTGAGCCGATCGGTTCAACTCTTGAACAGGTCGTTTCAAACTGGGCATGAGCCGATCGGCCTGGACACTCTAGCCGACCGGTTCAGCACCTCAGCCGACCGGTTCATCACATGAGTCGATCGGTTGGGAGCACAGGTTGGGCAAAATCAGTCAATTGCGATTTCAATCAATCTGATACTCCAATCAATGCGTCCAACACCTTGAACCATACGATATTGAGCCATAGACTGATTGAGTGTTTAATTGAACTACTAAACTCCTTTAGTAATCAATCTAAACACTGCTTTGCGGACAAAACTCCTCTTCCAGGTTAAATCCTATGTGTGTGACCCTGCAGGTCCATTTCATGTTGGCAGTGAAAGTCCATAACACTTATGACTTCACAAGCAAAGAGTGGTGCCTAGTCACACATCATTGCTACCCAAGTGAAAGTAGAAAGTTGGAGAACAACTTTCATCCTACAATCCGTGAATGGTGTTACAGTGAATGTATAATTCCTTTGTCACTGATATCCCGAATGAACTCGAGGCATGGAGCAGTCATCCTGTCAATGTTCATTCACTTTCTTGATCTCAGAGTAGATTGAAGGAGATATGTATGACATCAATATCACATACTGATTCACACAAGCGTGCGTACGCCTATCTCAATCCTACTCATCAAGTGGCCATGGATATCAAACTCCCTCAGGAGGGACAAATCCCATATCTATCACTCACCCCTCAAAAGCCCCATGTGTCAAAGCCACCCAATCATCACCTTTATAACAACCCATGTTTCAGGACTGCGTTTGATGATGTCAAAGTGTGCCCAACGACATGTGTTGAGTGCAGTGATTTCAGGTCTAAGAATCACACTCACCACCATCACTGTGAGTACTGACTATGACTACCATCTCATGGTTCCATGTGTCAAACTCACGGTGGGTCTGTCCGGTACCTTGTTCTCTAACAAGTACCTATGTGTTTGGTTTGATATCTCTATATCATGACTAATGAGATTCTGTCATCAACCAACACCACAATCTAGTCTTGTGTGTCTTTGCTGTCTATCTACCTTCCACAATGACATCCGACTAGGGACATAACAAGAATGTACAAACTCTTAGCATCCGTATGACCTCATCGTTCAGGTCCTCAACCTGAAAGCATACGTCATTGAATACTGTCATTCTCTAGACATTCAATCTGTTCTATCACTATCTCATATGACTGAACCAGAATGAATTGGAAGCTTGCCTTTGATGTTTATCAAATCAATCTTAATGTATCCCACCAATCATCCCATGATTGGCTCTCAGGGCATACATACCAACAGTTGTCTCATCATCATGACCAACTAACCGCCTTCTTAGTCACAAGGTAACCAAATATTTCAGGATCAGGGTGTGTCCTACTAGATCTATTAGGTTCTTGAGGAATTTGAGATTCCAAAATGATTTGTGATTCTCTATGTTCCTTTTGTACCTATAAAGGTTCGATCTTTTCTTGTTGGTCTAGAACCTCTTTGAGTTCTACTTTTCTCACACTGATTTCTTTGAAAATAAATTTCTTTTCAAGGAGTACACCAGTACTGGAAACAAACACTTTGTTGTCAGATGGAGTATAAAATTAGTATCCCCTCATTTCTTTGGGTTAATATAACAAAATAACTTTTATTTGATTTGAGTCCAAGCTTTTCAGGAAACATTTTTTTCATATAAGCTTCACATCCCCAAATCTTCATGAAAAACACATCAAGACATTTCCCACACCCTGTCTCATATGGCGTCTTATGAATTGATTTAGATGGTACATGGTTAAGTGTAAACATTGTGGTTAGTAGAGCATGTCCCCAGAAGGAAGTCAAAAGACCAACAAAACTCATCATTGACCGCACCATATCTAGTAATGTGTGATTCCTTCTTTTTGATACAACACTATGCTTTGGTGTTCTAGATAGAGTCCATTGTGGTATGATGCCACAGGAGCAGATGGTCCTCAAACTCTTGGCTTAATTTTTTTCCACCTTGATAAGAACAAAGTTCCTAAATACTTTTACCATGTTGGTTATGTACTTTTCATGCAATCCTTGAACTTTTCAAGGTTTATGACTTATGTTTCATCAAGTAAACATAACCATACCTACTGAAGTCATCACTAAAGGTAATGAAGTATTGATAACCACCTCTAAAATTTGCTCTAAAAAGGCCAGATACATTAGTATGTATGAGTCCAAATAGATCACTCACCTTCTCACTATTTCCAGTGAAGGGAGTCTTTATCATCTTACCCATCAAACAATATTCACATCCATCTATTGATTCAAAATCAAAAGAGTCTAGATATCCATCTTTATGGAGTCTAGAAATGCATTTCTCATTGATGTGCCCAATAAAATAATGCCAAAGGTATTTTGGTTAGAGTTATCAAGTTTTTGTCTTTTGATATTTATGTTATACACACTTGTCTCCAGATCTATCAAGTATAGACGATAAGACATTAGGGTACTTTCATAAAATATCTCATCTTTACTAATAGAACATCAGCCATTATTTATAAGAAATTTAAATCCATTCTTGTCCAAACAAGATACATATATGATGTCCCTATTTATGGCAGGTACATAATAGCAGTTCTCCAACTCTATTATAATCCCACTTGGTAGAGATAACTCATAGATTCCAACTGCACTAGCAGCAATTCTTACTCCATCAACAACGCATAGTTCAACCTCAACTTTCTTCAAAGGTCTACATTTTTTAGATTCTTCACATTTGAGAAAATGTGTGATCCACATCGGTATCAAGTACCCAAGTTGAAGAAGTAGTGAAGCTAATATCAAGTACATATATACCAGAAGTAGAGATCTCTATCCCTTGCTTCATCTTCCTAGGTTTCCTTAGCCATCTCCTTATTTTGAGTGTAGAAGACTTGGATTTCAACTCAGCCTCAGAATACTTCTGGGCCTTGTCTTTGTCCTTGGACATTATTCTGATGATCACCATCACAAGTTTTTCCTTCTTCATTTGTGATTCGGCATGTATCAACACGTCAAGAAACTCATACAATGGTTTAACCATGTTACTCAAGTGATATTCCTTGATAAACTAGTTGTACGATTTAGACAATGATTGCAAAATCATATCTATGAACAACTCGTGACCTATAGGAAATCCCAGTCTTTCTAGATGTTCCACACAACCAATCATATTGAGCACATGGGGCTCTACGGATCTCCCACTGTCAGTTTTCACTCATACAAAACCTTAGATACATTATATCTTTCTCACTTTTAATGTTTTTTATGCAACTCATAGTTCATACAACCCAACATAAGGTTCTTGATGTCAACGACATCATTGGCATGCTTCAAGTAAGCATCCATTTCAGTCTTAGGCAAATATGGCATGGGTTCCACTGGGTAGCGTTGTAGGATCATAGAGAATGCTTCTCAAAGTCCTAAATTAGTTATGGAAGTTCATCCTATTTAGAATTTCCTTCTCAAGGAGAAATCACAATGATTGTGTGTTTTCCAGTTATATATAGAAGAGTAAAATTTATATTTTGACAAAACATTTTTGATTTAATTTTATAATGTTGACAATATTTAATTAGGCCTTTAATTAATTATCACTCTCACTATTTTCTTTAAAATGATAGCCCTCACTACCAATTTGGAATATTGTTGTGTACAATCTTCTAGTGAGCCAAGATCGAAATTAATTAAGTCAATACTTAACCAATGCTGGCGCTCATCACCAATCATTAAGGTAGGAAGCTTATTCCAATTGCATATTCTGTAATTCTTGGATACATGGTATGTACAACTCCTTGCAATATTCCATCTCTATGCTTCTAAGCACTAAATCCTATTAAGGTCACATAGTTAAGATTGACCCATAAACCAACATAATTGAATATGCACCCTACTAGGACAGACTCACATATCTACTGTCACACTTCCATGAGATAGACGAAACACCATGCTAGGGCATTCCTGTGCTTTGTCGACCACGATTTTCATGTGTGTTTCTTATGGAAAGCATCTTAGGCTTAAGATTTATTATGAGATTTGTATTTATACATATACATATACATATCCAATCATTGCATACTTATAGTATATATCATATACATGCTACATCCCATAAGAAAAAACATGCAATAAGCATCGACAATGGTTATGGCCATACTATTGTTGTTCCTTATAGTCACAAAGAATTACTACCACTTAAGGTATACATCACATGTAGCAACATGTTGTTAGTCAAGATTTGTACTGGAATCAATTCGGTTCGATCACTTCAACTCTTGAACTGGTCAGTTTGCCTCTTGGTAGGTTGGTTGGTTTCTTGTAATATTCATTTGGTCTCCCATCCAAATGACTTCTAGACACCCCCAATTGTGAGGTTGGCCTACTAGTCGACTGATTTGGCTCCTCTTACCACCCAACCTCCTTGGTACTCCAATCGATTGGTTTGTCTACCAAAACGGGCGGTTCCTCTAGTGTTGAATGTCTTCTTTTCCATAATAGGAATTAAAACTATCAAAGGAATTTAGCATATTATATGGTAATAAGGAAACCTAGAGTTACATTTGAGGGGATCATAGGAAGTAAATAATTAATACTTTTACATAGGGAAAAGGAGAGAGAGGCTCAGTTGGCAAACCTAGATAAAATAGGAATAAACAACCATCCAACCATGCACATAGATATAAAGGGGTTTATTGGCCATAACCATGCTAACATCCACCATAAAAACCAATTTTAGGGTGACACATGTAAATTTCATATATATCAAATATATATTAATTGGGATTGTATGTGGTATTTAATCAGATATGCACATTATTCATTTTAAGTTTTCACATTGTATGCAATAGAAATGATAAAATCAAAATTGGATCATATCAACTAAATCCCAAAGCATAATAAATTGGTGTGGCTCTAATACCACTCTAGGAAAATATGGCATTAGATAATGTAGTAGAAATGCAAATTAACTTCCATATTCCCCTTTTAGTAGTAGATCGCGTCAACAATTATGTAATGGGAAGGATGGTTGCAAGAATTATACCTAGTCCTAGAGCAAGTCCAATGACTATCCCTTGTCGTAGCACTAGCATTTCTTCAAGTTGCACCTAGAAAACGTCAATAGTGGGATCCTAGTTGATCCCCACAGACAATAGTTGACTTTATCCTCCTAGTGGCATGCAACAATCTTCTCACCTCTACAGTAGTCCACAAGGAACGCGGTGAATTCCTGCCTTTCTAGATGAACAGACATGATGGAGTTGTCCCTTCTAGTCAACTGATAACGTCGACTTGCTCTCCCAATTGTCTCTTCCTTGATGTTCCTCCATTTGATAGGTAGAAATTTCTTGAGCTCTCTTGGTTACCACAACTACAGAGGACAAAAACTGTCGAAGTTTATTATTGTGTATTTGGAAGGCCCTCAATACCCCTCTATTTATAGGAGGGGTAGGGTTTCTAGTCTGAGAGGGATTTGAAGAGATAAAATTTTATGAATTTTCTAGATCTTACAAATGTTGAACTAGTCAGTTCATACATGAGATGATTGGTTCAACCCATTAACCTATCGTTTCACTATGTTTCCTATTTGCAAGTGTATTGGTAATTAATATTTGATTAATTCACAACATGACATCAACATCAATCCTTGATCCAATCAAATTGATCAATCAAATGGTCACTTCCCAACCTGAACCTATCGGTTCAAACATCTAAGCCTATTCATTCAGTTGTTGAACCAGTCATTTTAGAGGCATGATTGCCAATCTTGGTTCAAATGGACCTGACACTTGAATCGATTGGTTAAACACTTGAACCGGTCGGTTCACAATCCTATTATTCTATATTCAACGATTTTTGTTTAAATTGAATACCTAAACAATTTAGTAATCAAGTTAAACATCATTCATGAATAAACTCCTATTCCAGGTGTATCCTATGTGTGTGACCTTATAGGTACCGAATTACATTGGAAGTGAATGTCCATAACTGATTTATGACAAAACAAGAAATGAGTGGTATTTAGAAAGACATCACTACTACCCAAGTAATTGGAAAGTTGGAGAATAACTTTAACCTACACTCTGTGATTGGTGTTATAGTGATGGTATAGTTCCTTTATCTCTAATATCCAGATTGAACTCTAGGCATGCAATCGTCATCCTCATCAACATTAAATCCATGTTCCTTGGTCAAGAGAAAATTGTCTAAGATATATGTAAGCTCAATATCATATATTGACTCACATGAGTATGGTCATACATTTCTTAGTCTTTCTTATCAAGTGGTCAGGAAATCATACTCTTGTAGGAGGGACAAATCCCATCTGCATCACTCACAATTATTCCCGTCTGTCACAATGCACTCAAGCACCACCTTTATGGCAACCAATTATTCAAGGTCACGGTGGATGATGTCAAAGTAAATCATACAACATGTGATGAGTGTAGTGACTTCAGGTCTAAGAACCACAATCACCACCATCACTATGAGAGATGATTCTAAGAGCCAATCATGGTCTCTATGCATCACTCTCAAGGTGGGTTTGTCTGATATACTATTCTCTAACAAGTATCTATGTGTTTGGTTTGATATTATATATCATGACTAATGAGATTATGTCATCAAACAACACACAATCTACTCTTACATGTTATTTCTATCTATTACCATTCCGAAAAAACATCTGACAAGGGACATAACAAGAATACATATACTCTTAACGTACATATGATCTCATTGTTTAGGACCTCAGACCGAATACATACATCACTGAGTAATATTATTCTTTAGACATTTATTATTTTACATCATTATCTCATAACTAAATAAAACAAAATAAATTGGAAGATTGCCTTTATGATTAATCAAAACATTTACTTGATATGCCATTATAACCATCATATGATTGGCTCTCTGGGCATACTACCAACAGAAAAAAACTTCAAGAAAATATTGATGAAGCCTTTACCCCATATAAAATATATTTGTCCCTCAAAACATTATTTATGAGAATTGAACAAGCCCTCAAAAATCTATTTGTGAAGACTAAATAAATCCCTAAACAACATTTTTGAGGGGAATTTAGTGCTTATAAATTGTATAATTTGGGGCTACTAATTTAAATGAGTTCATCACAAAATTGGAATGTAAAGAAAGACTAATTTTTTGTAGTGACATGTGAATCATGTTTATCAAGTAAGATGACAAAACCACCCTTTACTAGTAGCATTGAGAGGGAAAGTACTTGTTATGACTCATACATATTAATGTGTGTCGACCTTTCTGCACAAGTGCTAGAGATGTGTAGCAATGCTCCAATCACATTCATTGATGGCTCCAATAGATAAAGGTTTGTGTATGTTATGAAACACAAACAAGAATCCCTTTTTGTAGAAACTAATGAATGAACTATAAAACCAATATGGAGAGAATATGAAAGTTGTATGATTTGATCATGATGGATAATATCTAATCTAAGAGTTTGAGGTCATTCTTGTGGTATTGTGTCACAACTGGATCCACCTGGAACACTACAAAATAATTCTTTTTCCAAAATAAGGAATCACACCTTGTTATAGATGGTACTATGAATGATGAGCTTAGACAATCTTCCCACTTCTATGAAAAGACATTCTCTTGAAAGAACCACATTTACACTTAACCATGTACCGTATAACTGTATTCAAAAGACACCATATGAGATACATAATGAGAAATGCCCTAATATATCCTTTACAATGATTTATGGATGTGAAGATCATGTTAAGAAATACTTATATCACAATTTTAGAATAAAATTACATAAATTATTCTTTGTTGGATACCATAAGGAAACTAGCAGTTATTGCTTCTATATTCCATCCTAAAACAAAGTGTGTTCCTTGAGAAGCAGTTCATTTTCAAAGAAAATCAATCTGAAGAAGTTTGAGGCCAAGAAGATAACATTTAACCTGTGGAGTATGTGGGACAAAGCAAATCTCAAGTCGTATAGAATTTAAAATATCTCATGTATCACAAGAACCTTGAAGGTCTAGTAGGATACATCCCTAGCTTGACAGATTTGGATTTCTCATGACTCAATCAGACTGCTTGTAATAGTCATCAAGACGAGCCAATGTCCTACAATGAAAGGTATCAAGGGACTAGATTCTTGTAAATGGCTTCAGGCCATTAGATATAAGATGGGCTTCATGTAAGCTAGCAAAGTTTGGATTGTGGTGGATGAACCTCAAGGAATCAATATATAAGGTGCAAATTGGGTTTTAAAGAACAATAATGACATGGCTGATAATGTACAAACTATAAAGGATTAGTGGTTGCAAAAGACTTCAAACAAGTTCAAGGTGTTGACTATGAAGAAACCTTGTTTTATCAATTGCATGGTTAAACCCATTGGGAAAATGCTTGACATTGAAGTTTGTAATGACTACAAGTTTGTCAAATGAAGCTTCTTTCCATAATAGGAATCTTCTTAAGTATGTGTGAATTGCATAGCCTTAAGGTTTTATTAATCAAAATCAAATTGAATAATGTATGCTACAAATATCAATTTATGGACCAAAAAAGCATCTAGGAGATGGAATCATATTTAATTGATACGGTTAAAGAACTTGAATTTATAAAAATAAAGATAAACCTTGTTCTTAAAAGAAGGTTAGCGGGAGAATAATTGTATTTCAATATAAAATTTTGATGACATATTATGGATGAGAAATGACATACCTAATCTACAATTGGTGAAGATTTTATTTGGTAATAGCTTCTCAAGTAAAGGATTTAGGAAAATCTTCCTATACAGTTTAAATCAAGATATTTAGAGATAGAAATAGAATCATTTTTGGCCTAAGTCATAGCACATACATTGACTAAATATTGAAAACGTTCAACATGCATAATTCTAAGTGAAGGAACTTACACATGCATCATAGAATAACTGCCTCTATGTCTAAAGGTCCCATCTCTTTGGCAGTGAGGACACACATGAGTAAGATTCCATATGCATAAGTAATAAAATTTATCATGTATGCAATCATATGAAAACACCCAGATGTCTCATGAGCTTTGAGCATGATGAAAAAGTCCTAGTCAGATCTTAATGAAGTTCATAGTTTTCCAAGAATATGCTAAAGTACTTGAAAAGAACAAAGGATCAATTCTTGATATATAAAGATACATAAGAGTTAGTTGTAAAGGGTTAAATTAATGAAAGATTCAAAATTGATAAGAAAAATTATATATTGCAATCAAGATTGATTATTTTTGTTGAATGATGGGCGTGTAAGCTAGAAGAGTTCCAAGTAAGAGACACTAGCTGATTATACAATAGAAAACAAGTATATTTCTAGATTTGAAGGAAGAATTATGGATTAGGAAGTTCAATAGTAAACTAAGGGTGGTTCCAACGATTCAACATGTTGGACAACTTTATAGCGATAACATGGAGCCATTCCACCAACCGAGGAACCCAAGCACGTGCTATAGAAATATCATCTCATACAAGATCTAATGTAATGAGGAAATGCAAAGACTTGTAAGTTCCAAATGAAAGCAATGTTTTTTATCCTTTGTAAAAAAACATTTTTCACAATAGAAGCATGGTGGTCATGTTAGAACACATTAAATTATATATTTAGAGTGATTGTCTCTAGTGCATGTGGGATACCATTGGTTATAATCCTTGAAAGTATCATGTGGTGACTGACATAAACATACATTGTATATGACCTGATCATTAATAAAAGACAATTCTACTTACCATGCATGTATTAGTGTTGTGATATCAAAAAATAGCATAATGTCATAAGAATGTTTTGACTTGTGACATGGTTTTTGTTGAGGAAGTGAACATGAGATAATATGTATGATTCAAAGTACTCATTCGAGTTATCTTTCTATTCATGTATAATTATGGATATTTTGAATGATCAGGTCTGTTTAGGGTTTAGGGATTAGGGTTTAGGATTTGGTTGAGGAAATGTTTGGATGTCTATTTCAATTCTAGTTCAACTATGATTCCCTATATGTATCACATATGAATACCGTGATTTTTTGAACCCAATGTTTAGCCTACCTAGTGTATTCATGTAAGTACAATGATGGACAAAGAAATGAATACACTTGAGGTGGCATGACAAATACAAGTTAGAATACTAAATTAAAAAATATAAGTTTGATATGTGAAATTAACCGACTTCTATGTAATATAAGTTGTTATCCCTATATGGACACCTTATTATATACAACCACATACACAATATAGAAATATACTAACCATATATCTGTTTATCAACATTTTAGGCTAGCTGACTTTAAGCTTGAAGATATGGAGATCTAGATGAATGCATCCAAGATCATTCAGCTAAAGTAGGTTAGATATATAAGTTAGTATTACTATTTCCTCTCGATTAGTATTATACCATTCAAAATTTATGTAATTTTTTCCTCTCGTTTAGTATTTTACCTTTGAAAATTTGTGTAGCTCCTTCAATGAGCATTTACCCTCCATTTGTTATCAAACAATAATATATGTTGAAAGTATTGGTTATTTCTTAAATCTAGATCCTAAAAATTTGGATGATGATACTTGACCTCTTGGCATTAATGTTGGATAATAGAAGGAGGGGGTCATCACATATTCTCATGGAAAGAACAAACATATAATTGTTGGTGCATGTTTCAATCAATTCAAGAAATTTTCACAAGTGTTTTGTTCAAAAACCAAAAATAAATTTTATATAGGGGATATGACCACATAGAAGAGCATATTTTCAAATAAATTGTGGGATAACGATTGCACTTATGCAAAGAAATGGAAATTTCAAAACAAATGACGAACAAACACATTTGAAAAACACAAATAAAGACACATGGCATGAAAACCTAAAACTACTTATCAAAGTTTTTTTCTTCTCTTTACTTATAGAGAAGGATAAGGAAGACTTATCAATCCTTAGTTCATGGGAGATATGGTGGTGTGGGTTTGTAAATATACTCAATTTTTATTTTGTGATTGCAAAATAACAGATATGTACATGGATTTAATACTAAAAAATAGTCAATCCATGTGCTCCTTTATAATATCTAAAGTTCCACTCATAGAAATCTAGCAAGTTTATGAGTGGACTTGTATCTCAAACCATATTTCCATGCTAAGATCAAATAAAGGATTTGTTAGAACACACAATACAAACTAATTAAAAAAATAAAACACAAAGACATATCTACATAGATGTTAATTGAACACAATCAAGATAAATCCTAAAATCACTTATTAGAATTGGTTCCCCAACAACACATAAAATATTGATGATGCATAAAGTATGCGATCAATAATAAATTCAATGCAACAACTTGCCACATGTAATAGTACATATCACAAGTAGTATAGTGTTGGATCAAATCCACATGGACTCAATGGGATACTGGGATGAATCTCAATAAATCAAGTAATCAATTGGGTGTAAAAGATATTTGGTTGATTGTTAATTGATTAAAGAAAATAAATCCTAAAATTAAAAATGATAGACTATGGAGTAACTAAGAGGTTCAAGAAACACAATTGTTGTATTTAAACACATAGACACAGTAAATACCAATTCATATCAAACACCTCAAGTACATAGATGAACTTATACAAATGATTAGATTCACTTATTTATCCTATCTTTTGACATTGCAATTAATGTATGCCATCTATTAACCATTAGGTAAATAGTTTCATGTCTTATAACTAAAACCATGCATATATTAACAAATTTATAAAAATCTTTTAAAGAAAACAACTACCAACCCTTAATTTCTTGCACAAGTATATAATAATGTAGCCAATCCTACCCAAGTCTATATAATAGGAAGTATTAGCTTTAACTTCTATCGACTAAATTTGTAGACCTTTTGGGTATGACGAATTTGAGGTGGTTAGTTACCCTACATACATATTCTCATTAGCAATTATGAACTATTAGACAAAAAGAAGAAGAAAATCCGAAAATAAATCAGAACTAAAGACAAAAGAGTTTAAATGAAGAAAGAATAATTTTACAAGGAAAAAATGAAACAAGAGGTGAGATTTTGTCAATGGGTCATGTAACATACTAAACCTATAATCTTATTCTATTCCTTGATTAGGAGGTTAGTAATCTTGGTTCCTTAGATTTAACCAAACAAGGATGAAGTTATTTCTTAATGAATATTGTTAATGCATATATCAAGTATAACTCAATTGTAACCCATTACATATTTAGCCTTGAAAATAAATATAATACATGAAGGGGCAATATGTTCAATAATCAACATCACATATTATAAAACACTCATATTAACATAATAACTTAATAATGAGATAAAATGTAAGTAAATTCATTAAATATGTCACATATATTTATTTCCTTGGATAAATAATAATCACATAATGGTTAAAATATGTTTTAATAAGAGGTATAATGTTACTTGGAATAACAATTGGTGATTCCATGTCCATAAATATGAATAATATACCATTATCTAAATAAATATATAATAAATTGTCTTAGTAGATTTAAATGAGTAAAATATGGAAACTCAAGCATAATAGCAGAAGGAGACTCTTTTGGTAATAATGTCAAGATAGTGGAACTCGAAATGATAAACAATGGTGGTAATAATGTAATGTTATAATAATATAATGGTGTTGAGACTAAAACTCTAATTGTAATAGAAGTAATAGACGGAAAATCCAAAACCCAAATATAATGTCAAAACATGTTCTTTGGTTCCCAATTAGCTTGAGTGCCAAGTTTCACATTATTTGACCAATAATAACTATCCTAATTTCATTTAGAAATAAAAATATGAGATAATGCCATAAATATTAAGTTAATTGTTTAATTTCTTCAAAAGTGGGAACAAATCCCAAATCCAATTTCTTCATACCAAAATTGGTCTATGTGTTAATTTTCACATTAATTGAACAATATTATTTATCATGGTTTATTTAGGGGAGATAATATAACTTAAGGTAAAAAATATTAGATTAAATAGCAAACAATCCCAAATGTGCAAAGTTATGCAAAATACATATACTACATTTCCTAATTAGTCTAAGACCCAAATTAGTGGTATTAGTTGGACAATGTTTGATTCCTCAAATAAATATGTGAAAGAAATAACATAAAAAAGCCAAGAATGTATTGATATTTAATACAATTGAACTGATTTAATAAAGCGCCTGTTTAATCTTCCATCACACTCCTTTTATTTTTCTTTCCTTTCTCCTTGCACATCATCAGATTGTCAACACTGACTTTCTCACCATCCAACAAATCCCATTCTTTCTTCAACCTTCATCTAAATAGGAAAGATCCGTCTCCAATAACTATGTAAATAGGTCAACCCTCATTAGTAGATATCTCCCTCTCCACTTGGTCTTTCCATAATATTCTTTCACCTATGTCTTCCTTTTTTGGTTCTACATACAACCATCCTAGATTTGAACCCTAGTAAATGCCCAATTTTGGGTTTCTACCTCTCCTCCCCCTCTACCTACAAAACCTTCAACACCTACACACTTATATTTAACCACCCATAGGCACTACCACACCACCAGGAACCCCCCACCACAATCAATAGCTACCAATTTTCCTAGGGTCACCACCGCAAGAAGGAAGTGCTTTGCCATCCATCTTATTCTCGTATGTACTTCTTCGATCATATCAATCAAATTCATTCAATAGTAAGAAATCTCTAAGTCTGCTCTTTTTCCCTATCTAGTTTGTTATGGTTCTAACCCAACTGGATTCTCCATGATTGCGACCTCAACTCCCCTATTTTGTGGCAACTACTGTATGTTCTGAGGGATTTATTGTCTTTTAGATTTGTTGGACTAGTCCCTTATGTTCGTGGTGATCTAGTGGAGTCATTTCATGGGATGGTTTTGGTTGTGTTTCTCTATTTCATGATTTTGATCTTTTTCCTTGTTGTAGACATGGTGGTCGAGCTTCTTCGGCCCCTAGTCTTGACACACTCCTTTTTTGGCCTGCTTGAGTCCTTTGCTTCATGTTGAATCTCAGGATCCACTTCCAAGATCATGCTCTCTAAGAATCGATCACCTAACAAGTTCAATGCCAAAGAATAGAACTGGTTTGTCGGTGTTTTCTCGAGTTTTCCCATTGATTTGATTTAATCTTGTCACAGTTACATGGGCACTAATATTCTTTGCCCTCTGTTTGTTTTTGCTTTTTTGCGCTCAACTATATGCCCTGGTGACTCTCAGCCTAGATCGATTGGAAAAATAGAATAGAGCCAGCTAAGTGACAAAGAAGATTTTAGATGTGGATTTATTCCTAATTGGTTTGTACTTTGATAGTTCATAACTAATTTCCTTGTTACTAAGAAGTTATGCAAAAATACTCACTAGAATTAGAAATTTTTTTTCTACACAACTAAACTAATTAATAACCTCAATATAATAATAATAATAAGAGTCTATAATTTAGAGTTTGAAATAATACAAATAATAATCAATAATATTGATATTTTAATGTAATCATAGGAGAGAAGAACCCTGACTTTCATGTAGGGTTTGGACTTTCACAAGTTGACTCACATCTAGAGGTATGATGCATCTCCATATCCATATTGAGCAATTAATCCTATGTATCTCTTTCTTGAGCATATTTGGAGTATTTTGTTAGTGAATATTCTCTTTCTTGACTTGATGACCTATCTTGGTCTATTCTTAGTAGATTTGAATCCCTGATATCCTTGAGCTATTTATATTCCATGTTGAACTCTAATGTCATGATATGCTTCTTGATGGAACCCTAATTTTGAGAATTCAACCAAGTAGTTCCTTATTGTAATATGGAACCCTGAATTTCCCACTTTTTTGGTATATGTTTCTTGTTGTCCATTTATGTGATGACAACCTCATTAATTCTAATCTTGAATGAACTTTCACTTGCCTCTACATAATGCATGCTTTGTGATTCAATAGATCTAGGTTTGTATATGTATAGGTACATTGGTTCATGGGGTTATGTTCCCTTTATGTTTGGGGTGGAGGTTATGTGCCCCATACCTAGGTTTTGTGCCCACCTTATATATTGTGGATTTTGGTTATGTGCCTAGTCCTATCTGGTTATGGGTTATATTCCCTAGCCGACATTGTTTGTTTGTACTTCACTAGCACTATCTTTATCTCACATGCATGCATGTTCATTATGGTTGATGGTTTATTTGCCCTAGATATTTATGTGTTCTTTTGTGACACATCTTATTTTTGATTAATGGCTACTGTTGTAAGTGTTGATTATCATCATTCCGAAATTCATTTCCTATATCCACTTGGATGGTACTTTTCCTTTTGGATGGGAATCCTATTATATTTGATGTCCTTTTTCCTAGTGTTGCTCAATTTCCAATTAATATGCTCATATCGACATTTATGGTGACCATTTCTATTTTTGTCTTCTCTTGTGGGGTATGCTTCCAACCCCTTGGGTAGTGAGAAAGGAGGAGTGAACCAAGGATTACTAGGACAACTCTAGGTTTCAATGATCCTTATTGGGAGATAGATTCAAGGTGGTTAGATAACCCTCTACTGGACCTATGCTTTAGTTGAATTTTCTTATGTATCACCCTATGTGGTGAAGGAATCATGATATAAACAAGCATTGTAATAGTTAGATCTTTATCTTCCACTTCTATGGGAATCATTATATAAACAAGCATTGTAATAGTTAGATCTTTGTCTTCCACTGCTATGGGAATCATTATATAAATAAGCATTGTAATAGTTACATCTTTTATCTTCCGCTACTATACTTTGGTCTTGTATACCATTATTTGGGAAATGAAAAAATACACCTATTCATCAATACCTTAATAGTGTATTTGTATTAGATGATCTTATTACTCAAATTAAGTAGGGAGTAGATCCCCTCTCGGGTCCAACTCCTTACAGGTCGTCACTCCATGTGGAAAGTGCACATAATAGACTTTATTTATTCTTCTTCTTCATGATTATTTCCCACCTTCTCCTTATTCTCCATTCACCTCCCAATGTTAGCAGTGCAAATGCCTCTCTCAGAGCCAAAAGTTGAGGGGAAATGTTTTGGGGCTAAATGGGCTCCTTTTACGATTGCAAATGTCTGACTTTATATCTTTTTTGGTCAACAAAGGTCTAACATGACATGTCTAGGGGGAGATACGATGTGTGTTCCATGATTCCTCAATGAAAAACACCAACCATTATAAAAAGTCTATCGATTGTGTCCTCTGTATATCAAGCACTATGTGTCAGGGGTCAGAGATGTCGTGTCACATGTTAGGATTTTTACTCTAATCAATCTAGTGACATTCCTACATGCATCACATCATGTCTAAGGATAGACACAAAATGTATCATGTTGTTTATGCTTAGTGAACCTCTCGAAGGTCGATTGATGTGTTTGGTGACGCACATGGTGTGTCCTAATGAAGTTGGGAATTTTTGTGCATTTTCTTTGTCAATTTGTCTTCGTCGTTGCGTGTGATTGGTACTTGAAGTACCTATGACAAACTTAGTTTGACATCTACATAAAGTATTAAGAATTAGTCTCTAATGATAAACAAATGAGTAATAAGAAAATACATGCTAAACATAGTGACATAACACCATGAGTCCATTATTTAAAACATGAAAACATACTATAAAATGCACTTATCAGTGTGGTGATGAAAACCTAACCATGTGATCCCTAATCTTTCCTCTAGGAAAGGAAAGAAACACGTAATAGAAAAAGGAAACAAATGATATTAAATTAACATGATTAAATAAAAATATTAATAAAACCTATCTTAATTAATTAATTTATTTCCTAGTTTATATTGAGTGAGAAATTGATGTCCAAACTTCATGAAAGATATGAGGAATCCAATTTAACATCAATATATACTTCTGAAGCCATTTGATATTTTATTTCTCCACTTGGAGGAGACGTAAAGAAGTAATGTATTTATTCCCCTTTTAATAATTTTGATACAATAATTTGTATTTATATGTTTTCCTTCATCCACTAAGTGTAGGGAGGTTTACTAGTGCAAACCAAAGTTAAACTTTATTAAATCTTGAATTTGTGAAACCGCCCCACCTAAAAATATAAATAATAAATCTATCGTATGAATTCATATAACAAGATATTTTCTTACACAATATATTTGTAGGATTCAAAGACACTTAATATTTCTAAATTAGGGAAAAGGAAATAAACACTAACAAAACTATTAAGGTCATAAGAGAAGGAGGATTAAGCTATATACCTATATTCAGGTATGCTACAAATAGATTCCTCCAATCAGAAACATATTCAAACCAAACCAAACCCATATATATCCTTTATACCAATATAAACACTCCATAAATTTTGCAAAAAACCCTTCTATTTATAAAACTTAATACCTAAATTTTCATCAACATCAGATACATTATTAGCATCTTCTAGATCATGCTCGGCCTCCCACCTTATCTACCACATCCCCACACCCAAACTAACCCAATATCCCACATATTGCAATTCATAGTTATCACATATACCAGCTGGTATCTCGTCCTTAATCTTTCCTCAAGTCCCTCCAAAAATTTTATTTAGAACCCTATAATATCTCTTCTAAAAGAAAACTCTCTAGTTGGGTGAGGTTCTCTCTCTCCCCAACTGGCTATCTAGTCCTCATCAACATTGTCCTCACACAACTCCCATCATATTACCTAGCCTGCCTCCCTCTACCCATCCAAATCAGACTCATCCTTGACAAGACCTATAGGGGCTTCTAGTGGAGCAATAGTAACATATTACTTGTTGTTTGGGATAATATTAGCATCCTTAAACATCAAGGAACTTGGAGAGGGGTCATAAATCTATCTGCCATGGTTCTAACCAAAACCTTCAATGCCTATGCTACAACCCCATTGCAGTGGCTAAGCTACCAATTTGACATTGGGGGGGTGATTTGTAAGAGCAAAAAATCTACATTGTTATATAAAGTGTTATATGTTATGATATATGTGCTTGTTTTGTTGAAAAAATGCTTACTGGAAGGTTTTTTATGCATCACATCATGAGTATTAATTATATGAAGGAGGACCATAAAAGCAAATAAGAGGTTCTATGACAGACGGTCCTAATGCAACATTTGAACTAAATAGGGTTTATGCTTCACAAGATATCATTGGATAGGATGAATGGATTGTAAAGGTGACCCAAACTAATAGAAAATATCGCAACCTTTGGGAACATGATGGCTACAATCCCATCATGTCTGCTCACCGCATAGAGATCTCACGGTGACGGTTGCATCTTTTATATGTGATTGATTGCATCAAAAATAAAAAATGATTGCTTGCTAAGTGTTTGACAGAGCAAAAAAAAATGGACTACTATGACCCCTCAGTCGCTAAGACTTACTAAGTATATATTTCATTAATCAGATGTCAAGTAGTCATGATAAGTAGATGTATCAAAATAGAGACTATGTATAATCAAGAAATAAATCTTAAGGTACTACTAAAACTTACTCATCATTGATTTCATTAACCAGATGCCAAGTAGTCAAGAACAATATATCAAATTGTTGATTGATGAATACGTCGGGTCACTGTGTTCCTATTATGAATTTTGTGTTCCTTTTGTTCCACCACATCTCCCTTGTGTTACTGCACACTTGGGTCACCATGTACTCGAAAACACCGACAAGTACCAATCCAATCAAAAAACAAACTTTTTTTATTCATCAAAACAATTGGTTTCCATTTTGGTTGTAGGTGTAACCAACCTGAAGTCTTTTTTTGAATTGTGAAGAGAGGTGGCTCGGTAGGAAAGGTGCGAGATTGGGAGGAACGGAAGTGAACTGTTTGGTAATGCGTGATTGGTCGCTGAATCTATTAGAATATTTATTTTCATTTTTTGAAATGACATCTTGACCGGACCATTTCCTTTAGATCATAACTCCACCTCTCCATAATTTATAGGGTCACATTTTATGATACTGACAATTGCAAACCAAACTCTGATGGTAAATTAGGATAATTGGTTAGATAATTTCGATGAAAGTGCATATGAATAAAGAGAGAGAAGAGATAATTATCAGATGAAAAAATCACAGAAATTTGAGGAGGGGGAACATCCCCAACCGCCCCCTATTCCTCTGCCACTGCCCCATTGGTTCCTGGTGCCCTATGGTAAATCTAAGAACTATAAGAAAATGCATATTTGGGGTTCATTTCCATCGTATAAATGCCCCTTTATTCGAAAACATATATAAATTACCATCACAAGTGAATGCCACTATAAATGCTGACTTTATGCAATGTTTGTCTATTTATTTTATTAATTATTGCATGTATCGTGGGTTCACCGAACGGATTTACCCCTTTCAAGTGCTAAAGCCAATGCACCATTAGATAGTCCACCAGCCCTTGCCAATGCCAATAAACATGACAATGATGACGATGACTTCCCCGACCATGATGCCTCACCTTCCTCCCCCCATCATCACTATGATAGTATTATTTCATAATCTTTGAACTACCCAAGCTACTTTTGTTAAATCACAATAGGGGCATGGATTAAAGGAATACATTACTTTACTTTCTTATTGCAATTTATGTTTAAAGGAGTGCCCCTCCTGTTGATATATGGCTTCTACAACCACATGTATAGCATGGGTTAAGGCCAATGTAGTGCAGCTAGTACATGGGAGAAAGGTAGTTTTGTGCCTAGTGTAAATGGGAAAGAAGTTGTATCCCACATTGCTCACTCCTAGAACTTTTTTGGTCCTTATATGTAGGATCACATGTGACACTAGTGTCTAAGATTCCTAGGGGAGGGTATGCTCACCTCCTTGGTGGGTATGATGACCACAACACACATACACGCATGCACGCGTCACGCCACGCCTTGCCTTGCCAGGTCGGGCATGGGCACGGGCACATGCTTATGGCTTGTGAATTGTAGATTGAGGAGAATGTCTTCCACCTTCTTTTTACACTAGGATACAAATAAATAATTAATTATTAATTTAATTAATTATTTCTTTTTGAAACATATTTATTAATCCTAACTGAAAAGTGTCTCTTCGCAGAATTTTCCAAAATATGTACAAGAGCGATCGAGTGGTACCGTCTTAAAGGGAATAAGATTAGGAAGTGTGTAAGGCTATAAATATGCCTCTGGTCATTAGAGTTAAACACATCTTTCAAACATACAACTGTCAGTGTTTGAGTTCCTTGGCAAACCCTACAGTGAGAGTCTTCTATTGTTGTCGATTCCATGGTGCTACGTGGAGTTTCTCTCCTGAGCGTGGCAAGCTCATTTCATCCTCTTTCTTCTGAGACGCGATCTGTCAGGCGGTGGTTCCTGCTGTCGCTGAGATGCATTGGTAGTGCAAGTCATTCGTCTGCATCATTTGTTGTCCAAATGAGTGAGACAATCTCTTCTATAAGTTTGTGAGCGGGTTGACTAGGACGACGGATACTATCCAGAAGGGTTGCACGGTGTTGATTCCTTTAACTATATCACATTCGTTTTTCAACGAATAACCTCATTTGATTCTTGACATTAATTATTTTTATTCTCCTGCATTGGTTTATTCTACGCATTGTTATTTAGATCGGCTTAAACTTTTACCATGTAATGAAGTAAATTAAAAGTCACAACGGTCTTAAAGAAATCCTTATCTCTTAGTAGTTAACTATGGATGCTCAATGTTTTGGCATGAAAATTGATACATCTAGTATGCTCAAAATGTTTACTAGAACTAATGTTGCTTTTTGGCAAAGTAGGATTTAAATCTAGCTTAACATGGTAGGGTATTATCAATATCTTGAAGAAGATGAATCTAAAGTTGATAAAACTATCCCCGATAATGCTAATTTAATTGCAATCTTGAAGAAGGGTGATAAGACGTGCCAAGGGTTGATTCTATCTATGATAAATAACAAACTGTATAATTCATATTCAAAGTTGTCTGATACTACATCTAGGGTTCTATGGGGGGCATTATAAAAGCAATACAATACTGAGAATTAGGGAACTGAAAAATATTATGACTCAAAATTTCTGAAGTTTCATGTCAGAGGGTAAATCTATTTCTGATCAAACACATGATTTTCAATTCTTGGTGCAAGAGCTCACTGATGCAGGAATGATACTTCCTAAAAGTTTGTTGCAATGTCAATCATTGAGAAATTCCCAAAATCTTGGGAGTCGTTTGGCATGACTCTTGAGCATCGCAAAGGAGACATGTCAATGAATGATCTTATGAGAGACATCAATATTCAGGAAGACCATATGAAAGAGAAGACTATCAAAGTACCTACTAATGTTAATGTTATTGTTAATTTAAATACTGCTAAGAACAAGGATAAGAAATCTAATAATTCACTTAAACCTAAGGCCAAGATCTAAAAGAAGCCGAAGAACATGCCTTGTTGGACTTGTGGACAGGTTGGCCACTAGAACAAGGATTGTCCTTCAAAGAAGGCAAAGAAAGCTATCACATCTGCAACTGAGGAGGTAGTGGTCAACATGATGACTGCATCCTTGAACCTCAATGATGGGTACGTATCTATTAAACCTAAAGTTCTTTCTATTTTTGAACCACTGTATTGGAAAATAGACATTGGGGCTAATGTACATGTGTGTACTGACAAGTCATTGTTTGTGTCTTACCAGACCTCTAAAGGTCAATCTGTGACTTTAGGCGATTCCAACGCTTTAGAAGTCAAAGGAAAAGGACGGGTGGACTTGAAGTCTCCTTTGGGAAAGATTCTGACGCTTCATAGAGTCAGACATGTTCCATCAATACAGAGCAATATACTTACTAGCACAATTTAGTTAGAGATGATTTTAGAATAGATTGCAAGTGTAATACAACTATTATTACTCGCCTTCGAGATGCTTTATTTTTTAAAAGGGGATATCTATGTGATATGGAGAACTTGTTTAAGATTCTTGTAGAACCTATTTTAAATTATGTTTTAAATTTGAATGATAATAGTTCTTTATGCATGCATCTTGTATCATCTAATGTTTTCCATGCACGCTTGGGACATGTGAATATTGGTTCAATGAAATGTACGATGAATTTGAATTTAATCCCTAAATCCGACATTAATAATACTAAATGTGAAATCTATGTGCAAGCTAAATTAACTAGGAAACCTTTTCATTCTGGAATAGGAATTAGGAAATATTGGATTTAGTACAAACGTATATTTGTGAATTTATTGGGATTTCTACAAGGGATCAAAAGCGTTATTTTATAACTTTTATTGACGGTGTTGGTAGATATTGTTATGTCTTTTTTTTATAAGTAAAGATGAGGTAGTCAATACATTTCAAATTTATAAGAAAGAAGATGAAACTCAAATCGGTAAAGTACTTAAGAGATTAAGGTCTCATAGGGGAGGAGAATATACCTTGAATTTGTTTTAGGAATTTTTCCAATTGCATGATATAGTTTATGAGGTTACTGCTCCATATTCACCACAATCTAATGGGATAGCTGAACGTAAAAACTGAACCCCTATAGATATGGTTAATTCTTTACTCCAAACCTCAGGTCTATCCAACTTCATGTGGGGGAATGCTTTGAATATGGCTTGCCATATTCTGACTAGAGTTCCCCATAAACATGTAGAAAGTAGTCCATTTGAGTTATGGAGAGGAAGAAAATCGAGCCTCAAATATCTTTGAGTGTGGGGGTGCCTTGCTAAGGTACTTGTTCATGAATACAAAAAGAAGAAATTGGGACCAAAAAAGATTGATGCCATATTCTTGGGGTATGTAGAGACAACTTATGCCTATATATTCTTGATTATAAAATCTGATATCTCAGGCATTGAGGTCAATACAATTGTAGAATTACGTGATATTACATACTTTGAGGATGTGTTTCCCATGAAATATGGTGTGCCCAATGGAGTATCTCAAGAGGATTCATTCACCATAGGTTCCATTCCCAAACACGTGGCAAGGATGACAAATGAGGGGGGGACTTAGAACAAGCTATTTCTAAATTTGATGATTCTAAAGATATAGTTGAACCAAGGAGAAGTAAACGGCCTATGACATCTAAGGACTTTGGAAGTGAGTTTCTCACTTACAATGTTGAGGATGATCCTGGAACTTTCAAACAAGCTATAGAGTCTCCAGAATTTAAGTTTTGGAAAGAAGTCATTAATGATGAAATGCAATCAATTATCTCAAATGAAACTTGGGAATTGGTAGATTTGCTTCCTGGTTGTTCAACAGTTGGTTGCAAATGGATCTTTAAGAAGAAATTTAATACATATGGGATAATCAATAAGTATAACGCTAGGTTAGTTGCTAAGGGTTATACATAGAGGGAAGGAATAGATTATTTTGATACTTATTATCATGTTTCCCGTATGACCACAATATGAGTGCTTATAGCATTGGCTTATATTTATAATCTTTATATCCATCAGATGGATGTGAAGACAATGTTCTTACATGGTGATCTTCAGGAAGAGATATATATGGAACAACCTGAGGGATTTGTTGGTCGTGGGAATGAATCCAAAGTGTGTAAACTTGTTAAGTCATTATATTACTTGAAACAAGCCCCTAAGAAATTGCATGAGAATTTTGATTCTATGATATCATCGTTTGGCTTTGTTTCTAATGAATTTGATAAGTGTCACCCAAGGTTCAAGTTCAAGGCTTTTGTTCACCTAGTTCCTACGGGGGTCATAGTTGGATAATTCAAGTAGATTCAAACCAAAAGGTATCTGCTGAAAGCAAAGTATGGAGGACTGAATAGTAAAACACACTACACATTGGACTTTGTGGGGGATTATTAGATATATGGCTGCTACACCCATGTATATAGCATGGGTTAAGCCCAATGTAGTGTAGCTAGTACATGGAAGAAAGGTGATTTTGTGTTTAGTACAAATGGGAAAGAAGTTTTATCCCACATTGCTTACTCTTAGAACATTCATGGTCCTTATATGTAGGATCACATGTGACACTAGTGTCCAACGGTCCTAGGGGATGGTATGCTCACCTCCTTGGTCGGTATGGTGACCACAACACGCACGCACACACGTGCGCGTGCACGCCGCACCACACCTTGCCTAGTTTGGCCTGGTCGGGCCGGGTCGGACCGAGCACGGGCTCGGACTTGTGGATTGTGAATTGTGGAGAATATCTTCCGTCTTCCGTCTTCCGTATTTTTTTTGTACTAAGGCACAACTACATAATTAATTATTAATTTAATTAATTATTTCTTTCAGAAATGAATTTATTAATGTTAACTGAAAAGCATCTCTTCACGGATTTTTTTGGCAATGTGCACAAGAGCGACCGAGTGGTCGCGTCTTAATGAGAATAGGATTACGGAGCGCGTAAGTCTATAAATAGGCCTCCGGTGATTAAGGTTAAACATAACTTTTGAATATACATCCGTCAGCGTTTGAATTCGTGTTTGGAAAGCCATAAACCCGGAGTCTTCTGTCGTCGTCGCTTCCATGGTGCTACGTGGAGGTTCTCTCTTGAGCGTGGCGAGTTTGTTTCGTCCTCTTCTTTTTGAGATGCGATCTGTCAGGAGGTGGTTCCTACGGACGCTGGGCTGCACTTGTAGTGCAAGTCGTTCGTCTGCATCGTTCGTTGTCAAAATGAGCGAGACGATCTCTTTTCTAGGTTTGTGACTGGGTCGACTAGGAGAACGACGCTTATCCAGAAGGGTTGCACAATACTGATTTCTTTAAGTATATCACGTTCATTTTTTAATTTTGACTTAAATTATTTGTGTTCTCCATGCATTGGTTTATTCTACGGAATTGGTCAGAATTGTTAACTTTCAACACCTCCTCCAAGGATGGTACTTATCTACATAGCTTAAGCATCTCCCCTCTTGGTGTTACTTTTGTCATATGTCCACTACTTGCACTTTTCATAACACGACATGTTTTCTTGTACTACTCTAATAGCTCTTCCGCTCATGTGATGTAACCATCTCTTCTTCAATAAAATGACTCATTTCAAAACAATTAAAATATTTCCACGAATTCTTATATCTGATTTTTTTTCTCGACACTATTATATGTTCGGTTAGGGACAAAGTATAGTAGGCATACAAGATGCACTGAGTTTGGTTTGTAATCGCGGGGAGGAGAATTTAGAGCCCGATGCCATCCGGTAGAAGAAAGTAAGGAAAAGCTAATGCAAACATGTTTCTTTTTGTGGACTCGAGAAAAAGGAAATACATGCTTAAGCGTGATGTGTGTCAGTGATCCAGAAGAGCCCTGCGTGGGGTAAGATTTCCCCAAGTTTGAGTCACGTGTTTTTGCCACGTTTGATCTAAGATGGCGGGTTTATCACGAGAAGCTTGCTCGGAACTGCAAGCTGCCGAACAATCTTCGAACCAGCACATCATATTCTGCTCAAGTACGCCTTGCCCTCGTCTGGTGGGTGAAAGGCGCATGCAGTTCTCTCTCTCTCTCTAAGTAATGCTAATCACATGACATGTATATCGTATGAAAAGTTGTCTGGGAGAACAATTACTTTGGGATTGAACTTTACGGACATGTTGGTAAATTGGAGTGCATGTGTATGATATGGGCTCACCACAGCTGCTCGACCAGGATCACATTGATTGCGGCTAACAACACTTATGAGCCGTTTGGGTACATACATCTAAAATCCTGTTGGATTTAATGTAAACAACTATCCTTTTCTGGAGTTCGCTGAAGTTGTCCGCTGCAGAAACGGAACCGCCGCCGGTATTAGAACTTTATGAATTCCATCAAAATTGGCAGATTTTGTGAAGTATGTCCGCTGCCTCAAGATCCCAACTGCTTTTCGGTTCCCACCGGCATAAGATGAATTTCAAATACTGATCAAGTTCCATTTTACATAAAAAATCCCGGTACTATTAACTGTTGCATGTGAACGGCTCCTTACAGTGCGAAAGCAAACGGTATTCATACATGCTTTCTGGTTGTGCTTAGAACCGTAATGGGTAGAATACGGTAAAATTTACAGCACTTTGTCATATGGGTCGATGGTAAATTTGGTCGATTTATTAGCGAAAAGTTAGAAACTAATACATGTCGTACAACAAAAGGAGAAATTTATAATAGCATTTAGAGTCATGCTTCCCAGAATCACGGTAAGTAATGGAATAGGGAGACCCCTCCACCTCACATGCATTTTAAGGATCACGGTAAAGATTTATTCACAATTTTAGCAAAATTATAAGAAAATAAAAAGAATAATTACCGGCTCCCTGAAACTTGCTCGGAACTGCAAGCTGCCGAACCATCTTCGGACCAGCACATCATATTCTTATCAAGTACGCTTTGCCCTTGTCTGGTGGGTGAAAGGCGCATGCAGCTCTCTCTCTCTCTCTCTCTCTCTCTCTCTCTCTCTCTCTCTCTCTCTCTCTCTCTCTCTCTCCGTAATGCTAATCACATGGCATGTAAAGCGACGAAAAGTTGTCTGAGACAACAATTACTTTGGGATTGAATTTTACGGACATGCTGGTAAATTGGAGTGCATGTGTATGATATGGGCTCACCACAGCTGCTCGACTAGGTTCACATTGATTGCGGCTAACAACATTACAGTGCGAAAGAAAACGGTATTCATACATGCTTGACCGTTTGTGCTTAGAGCCGTAATGGGTAAAATACCGTAAAGTTTACAATACTTTGTCATTTGGCTCAACGGTAAATTTGGTTGATTTGTTAGCGGAAAGTTAGAAACTAATACATGCCATACAACAAAAGGAGAAATGTATAGTAGCATTTCGAGTCATGCTTCACAGAATCATGGTTAGTGATGGAATAGGGAGATCCTCCACCTCACATGCAGATGAAGGATCATGGTAAAGATTTATTCACAATTTTAGCAAAATTATAAGAAAATAAAAAGAACAATTACCGGCTCCCTGAAACTCATTAACCTATTCTTATTCACATCTATTTACCAACAAGGTAAATGAGTAGGGTCACGAGTGAAGCGAGTGAAGTAATATAAATACATATTCATAATATGTTCAACATTAATTCTGTAAACTTTCCCCTCTTCTAACATAAGAAACGTCCTAAACTCATTTTAAATAATAGCATATAATATTTCATGTGCTACTATACATAAAAATGCTAATAATTAAATTAAAAAAAAACTAATTCTTATTGATACATTTTACTTATGAAGATATTGAAATTTCTTTTTATCTTTTCTAATCTTTTTATAAAAATGTTTATGTTCTATAAAGTGTTTAATGAATTTCATTTAAAAAAAATAACTAGTGGCTAACCTTGCTTGGGTTTTATTTAATTTATGAGTTACTGAATGTGTTAGAGCTAAAAATAATTAATTCAAATGGATATATAGGTTAAGTGGGTAGCGTAACATTTCTCTCATTACCCTTATTCTTTACGATGCAGATAAAAACAATACCTTATATAGGAGATAAAACCCATTTAGACACTTTGATCAAAATAATTACATTTTAAGTACCATTAACAACATATTTCTTAGAATAGTACATTTTGGTTTAAAATCTCTATTTAGAGTGGTGCTTTTCATGTACAAGTTCAGATGGCCCTACAAATCACGTTCTTTAAAAAAAATAAAGTAATCTTTGGAATACACCAAATTAAGTGGTGTTTTCATCCTGAACATCCTCTAACCCCAAATCTAATGCTCCGTTTGGTAAAACGGTGCGATTGCCCGGGCAGCGATCGGGCAAAGTCGGACAGGTTGCAATCGCTCGTAATCGTTGTTACCAAATAAAAGATCACTCACCTCTTTGCATTTGTATTATTTTTAGCATTGATTAGCGTACCGGTAACTTTTTTCCACCAGACAAAAATCTTGTGGTGGTCCATCTCACCGCACCAAAGCGGTGACCCACCAAACACGTTGCCAAACGCTGCATAAAAGTTCTCACTTTGTGTAGTGGATTCCACACAAAGTGTACTGTTTTTGAGAAATATTTTTATGAAGGTAATTATTTTTGATAAAGTGGGCCAAATTAATTTTATGCTTCTACAATAAATGGATGGTAGGCAAAAGTTATGCTTACTATCTACAAACCTAACTGTGGCGAATCGCGAGGTGGTCAAATAAGAACCTTCAATCAATCTGATGTCGACTTGTCAATGAATCCGTGTTTGACACCACAAATCCGGGAATTTGTTCTAGACTTCTCTACGTACCTGTACTACCAATCGTACCCCAATCTTATATCATCCATGCCTCTTTATACCTTGTTGTTTATTATAAATAGGTACCATGAGTCCTTGTGGGATGAGCATCCATTCAGCGAAAAGCAGAGCCATCTACAGGGTAATAGCTGTACCAGCCGAACAGAAACCAGATCCAAAGATGAAGTTCAACGGAGTTTTCGGTTGCGACAACGGCATCGTCCTTGCCCCCATGGGCGTTGACGTCTCCGGCCCTGTGCTCACCGCTGCTGTGGCTAACAACGGAGGGTTAGGGGTTCTGTCCACCCCTAGTGTACGTGAATGAATCAAATCTAAGTTATTGTTGCTTCTGATACTTATTTTGTAGCTTAATTATATGAAGTTCTGATAACTGTGCGTGCAGAGCGGGTACGACGCGGCCGTCAAAGCCATCCAGGAGACGAAGAAGCTGACGACCAAGCCGTTCGGCGCTGGTGTTCTCCTCGAGTGGGATCCATCGAACAGTGTCAGGGCCATCCTCGACGAGAAGCTTCTGGTGCTGTGGGTGTACTGGGGCGACTACCCAAAGGAGCTGGTCGACGAGGCGCACAATGCTGGCGTCAAGGTCCTCCACCAGGTCGGGACCATCGAGCGGGCTGAGAAGGCCATCGCCGCTGGGGTGGATGGCATCGTCGCACAGGGAGTGGACGCTGGAGGTCACATCGAGGGAACGGTACTGTGACCACATATCTATCACATTCATTCAATCATATCTCAAATACGGTAACTAGTTTTATGGATTTTCTTTACGATTAACTATTAAAATCGGTAAATTACACTCGTACGATGCAGACCCCACTGCTGGCCTTCCTTCCCAAGGTAGTGGACATGGTCAAGAGTTCCAAGAAGAACATCACGGTGATCGCCTCCGGAGGCATCAGCGACGGGCGGGGCTACGCTGCGGCGCTCGTTATGGGCGCCCAGGGCATCTGCATGGGCACAAGGTTCATCGCCACCGAGGAGGCCTACGCCGCCCAGTACTACAAGGAGCAGCTGGTCAAGTACAAGGGACACCAGACTGACCGCACCTTCCTCTGGGGCAGAGCTACCTGGGAAGCTCCAGTGCGCTGCCTCGCCACCCCGTTCTACCTCAAGTGGAAGGACGCGCCCGACACGGTCAAGAACGACGACACCCAGCCCATTGTCGGGTACACCACTATCTATGGAAATGTGAGTAGTGCTACCATACTTGTTGGCTTGTGCCGTTGTTTCCTTCCTCTCCCTATAATGCGTGTATTAATAATGGCTTTCTTATACTGGTTCATTATCAATGATCTCGCTTGATCCAGACCTCGGCGATGCGCCGCTTTGATGGCCGCGTGCCCAATCCAACCACCGTCGGCGACGTGGAGAACATGTGCTTGCTAGCGGGCATGGGCGTGGGCCTTGTTGATGAGATTCTCCCTGTTAGTGATCTCATGCAGAAGATCATTGAAGATACCAAGGCGATCATTGGAAGCCTCCCGAGCCTTGTGTAGATCATTCAGTCACAGTGCATCTCGAGACGAAAGGAGGTTGCGAGGCGAACTATCCATAAATAAAGGAGGCTCAAATTAAGCCAACACTACCGCTGATTATCCTACATGTCTCTCTACTTATTACTTAAGTCCGTGGTGTTAGAGTCCTATACTTCGTGCTGTTGTATCCGCTCCGTTCCTTACTATGCCCACCTGGTCCTTGAACGCAAGATTCGTCTCAGCTGGGCTAGATCTATATTATCATCAATAAACGAGAACGCTAGCTTCCCTTTGTTATTGCGTGTTTGTCGATTCTTCACATTCAAGGTTACAAACGAACTATGATATGGACGACAAGGAGGTTAAAGATTGGCCGGGAACTGCATGCATACCAGTTAAACTCAAAAGTTGCGCATCAACAATTATAACGACAAAGATGTGACAATGGCGTTACGCCGATTAATCATTCACTGAAAGGGCCATTCATTAAGGAAACCTATTTAGCCCAGGGGAAGTCATCATGGAAGATGCATAGAAGTCCAATTGAGGGGGAACTCCCCTTGATACACTCAAATTACGCGTTTAGATCATCTCAGTGGGCTCCAGCCTCGATATATATTATCATCAATAATCAACAAACGTTAGCGTCCCTATATTAATTGTTGCATGTTACCCGATAGTAATTCTTCAATTTCTAAGGTTACAAATTAATTATGACATGGACGACAACGAGGCATCAACAGTTGTAACGACAAAGATGTGACAATGCGTTAAGCCGATTGATCATTCACTAAGAAGATCATTCCTTGAGAAAACCTATTGGGCCAGGGGAAGTCGTCCTAGTAGATGCATAGGAGTCCAACTGAGGAGGAACTCCCCTTAATAAGCCCAAATCACACACCAACAAAAAAACATAAATGTCATGGACAAATCCCTGACTGGATATGTTTAAATCCGAAACATCTACTTGTTGGTCAAGGTTAGGTGTCGATCCTTCTTCTTGCAGTATAGATTTATCTAAGACTCGGTGAGCTAAGTTCTTGTCAGGGCCATCATAAAAATTGGTCTTTTCCGAATGAAAATGCTAAAACGCCATTCTAGTTGGAGATTTTAAATATAATATAAAAAAAATACAAAAGAAGTGAAAACACGAAATGGATTGGTGTTTTTACTCATATGTAAGGGTGAAAGAGCCAAACCATTTGGCTCTTTCACCACTTTTTTATTTTCTTACATTTTTTAAATTAAAACCTCCAAATTGTATGATGTTTTTACCAACATCATTTGAAAAACACCAAAATAGATGGCTTTTTCTCGTTAAAGTGGGCGATTACAGGAATATTTTTATCAAGTGTACCATTATGATTTTTTTTCTTTCAAAATTTAATAGCGTTGGACCTTTACCCATATGCTTAACGAGTATGGCCTTAACGCCATGGATTTACTCAATTCCCATAGTGTTCTTTTACGGTCAATCTACACGAAAGTATACATCGAATGACAAAATAAGTCATACATAATTTTTCACACACAATTAAAAGCATATACATATGATTCATTCTCATTCAAAAAAGGATATTGATATATAGCACACTATATACACCAACATAGACACCCTGACTTCGGGAAGCCCCATAAAGGCACACGCCATGCAGGAAAATAGCGCACAGCGCGTATTTTCGAGGTTCTGTCCGTACTATGCGAATTGTGACGCAGGACAATTCTAGAAGATTAAATGACGGTTAGCCGGCCCGGCCCAAAATGTGGAATTTCTCAAAAAAAGAGGGCACACTCCTGCCTTTTGTGCTGCGAGGCTCTTGTGCGAGGTTTCTATGTGGCGATCAGGGCAAAGCGAAGCGAGCTGAAGAAGAAGCTCATTTCTGGCGGAGGAAGCTCGTCGTTGCTGGCGGAGGAAGCTGTGAAGCTTGGTTCTGAGTTGATAAGATGGCAAGCTGAAGCGAGAGGCGGAAAGCTTGGCGGAGGAAAATGCATAGTGCAAGCCGGAAAGCTGATGCAAGAGGTGGAACCAAAATCAGAGTTCCGCCGGAGAAGACAAACGCTAGAACTACGCATAGAAGCTCAGGTAAGTACTCGAAAAAATCTTTCTACTTTTCCGAAAACCCTTTTCTGATAAAAACCCTTTGCATGTCACCTTAATACGATAGAAATCTCTATTTAGCAATTTTTTCTGGAGATACATGGGATTTAGAGGATGGATTTCAGAATGTGGTGCATAGGGTTCCGACTTGAGAGAGAAGGAAACTATTTTTTTAGAAACAATGAGTAGAGAGTGGCCTGTTATCTTAAAATTAAAAGTTTTAATTTGAATAAATATCGGTACTGTTCTTACGATAATGCCTGGAGTGCTTAGTATATTTGACAAGGGATATAGGTTATGTATAACAATTGAATGATAATATTGTTTTCAGAATGTTATAATAAAATTTTGGCTATGTGTGTTATATCATTTGGGTTGATTATGATAATACATGCAGTTCTTATTTCCTATGGTTGAAATAGAAATGAATTCTTTAGTATTTGTGTATGGTACATGTCAGAATTAATAAATCTTATGACAATGGTAGTTATGAAATGCAAATTTATTCAATTTATTCTTGGTATTGTTTTGTATAACTATTAGTATTGTTTAGATTTATTTTTGGATTTGATATGGTAAGCTGGTTATAAATTTATGTGACAATGTGGAACAATTTCTGCTAATTTGGCTGTTGAATTGTTCTTTTTGTACATGGATACATTAATATTGGTATATATTGGTATTATTTTGGGGAATTTGAAATATGGGTACATAGATTTAATACTGGGTTGTGGTAAGGTTGGTACTGTGTCTAAGATGTATTGGTATTATTTTGTACTGTGATTTTCGGGAAGTTTATGAGAGAGGATAATTAAATTTAACACTGCGGTGTGGTAATGTGGGTACTATGTCTGCTAGGTATTGGAATTATTTTATGGTGTGATTTGGGGAGAGTTGAGGATAATGGATAATGATATTTAGCATAATGCTCTGGAAAACTTTGCTATTGCATTGGAGTGTGTAATTATTTTATGTTGTGATTTTGGGAAGTTGAGTAGAGAGGATAATTGTATTTATCATACTGTTGTGAAATATTTTATGTAGCACTGGGCTGTAGTGATACTGGTACTGTGTGTATTGGCAATTGGTATTATATTGTGTTGTAATTTGGGAAAAGTTGAGAAGAGTGGATAATTATATTTAACATATTGTTGTAGCACTGGGGTTTAGTGACTCTGGTACTGTGTCTAATTGGTTTTGGTATTATTTTGTGTTGTGAATTTGGGAAGTTGAGTAGAGAGGATAATTGTATTTATCATACTGATGTGAAAAAATTTATGTAGCACTGGGATGTAGTAATATTGGTACTGTGTGTATTGGCAATTGGTATTATATTGTGTTGTAATTTTGGGTAAGTTGAGAAGAGTGGATAATTATATTTAGCATATTGTTGTAGCACTGGGGTTTAGTGATGTTGGTACTGTGTCTAATTGGTTTAGGTATTATTTTGTGTTGTGATTTGAGAAAACTTGAGGAGAGTGGATAATTATGTTTAGCATACTACTGTGGATAAATTTGTTGTAGCACTGTTTAGTGGTAATGTTGGTACTGTGTTTATTGGTAGTTGGTTTTATTTTGTGTTGTGGTACACTTCACTGTGTTGTGGTAAATTTGGTACTGTGTATATTGGCAATTGGTTTTATGTTGTTAAAAATAGGTAATGACATGTTTCTTAATGCATATTATAGGTGTTGTTACTAGACATCAATATGTCAATTGAGGATCAGATGAGCATAGAGAATTTTGGGAGTAGATGCTCGATAAGAAAATTTAAAGTTGTATTAGGGATGGCTAAAAATGAACACCAAACCATGTTTAAGGAAGCTATATTCGGTTAGTTCATTGGGATGAGATGTCCTACTTCTTTGGACATGAACTTGATAGAAGATCTTGTGTATGCATATGATGGCAACAAGATGGCTTTCAAGATTGGAAGCATAATGGTGGGGTTTAACCCCCAACAAGTTTGTGTTATATTAGGATTACCTACTACAGGTAAATCATTTTAGAAAAACTATAAGCATAAAATTAGATTTAGGGCACTACATCAATTGATTTTATGAATATTATGTTTTTTCTTTGTTTAGGTGTTAGCAATTTCTTGCACTCTTGAAAATTGGCTGGTAAAGGCAGTAAGATTAGATGTGAATATTTTAAAGGGGATCCTAAAGTAAATGATGCTATTGAAATATTAAAAGAACTTGATGAGAAGGAAGACAACAAAAGTAAAGAAGACTTTATGAAGATATGGATTTTGGTGCTTCTTAGTAGTTTTTTGTATCCATATGGAAATTTTGGAATACAAAAGGTGTTGTTCGATTTGATCGATGATTTAGATAGGATTGACAGATTCAATTGGGCTGAGTCTATCCATAACTACCTCCATTTGGGGATGATGGAGATGAATATCAATCGAAAGGGCTACCTAAAGGGGTGCAGTGCACTATTAATTGTAATTATTGGTATTATAGAGCCGATTTATGATACACGTCTGACAAATTATATTAATATAAAATGTTTATTTTTTAAAGGTCTGGTTTAGGGAGGTTCAGAAGATGTTACTGGAAGACTATCCAAACGGGGTACCACATATCAACAAATGGAAATACGATCATAAGTTCAGTATTTATTTGTCAAAACATGAAAAAAAAATCACTGAACTTAATGGGGTATACATCCATGATAAATGGAAAGTTGGTGATGTGGGAAAGAGCATCAGAAAGTTGGTGGTTTCTGATGACAATGGTGTGCTAGATTCATCCAAAGTTAAAATAGCATATCTAGAAGCCAATAAAATGTAGTTAGGTTTGGAACTAAAAAAACAAAAGTTGAAGTATGACAAAGATATGGGGAGGTTGACAGAGGAGAATGAAGAGTTGAAACTAAAGGTGAACGGGTTGGAGATGGCTTTGAATAAAAGTCAAATTGATTGTTTGTCTTTGAGGGAGGAATTGGTGGTACATGGATTTGTTGATCCAACCATGGAAGGCACATGTTCTGAAAAGTCTGGGAGTGAATACGATGAGGAAGAAGATGAGTCAGATGGTGATACCCTTGCAGATATAAGGGATAGTCTAAAGGTATAGTACTATTACTATTTTATTAATATATTGGTAATTATACTATTATGAGTAATTATTTTCATTGATTATAGTAGAAAAATAAAAGGAAGGTGGAGGAATCATAGGATGATGGGAACATTAACGACACGGATGTTAGTATTGTGACAAAGTTGTTTTAATTACTTTAATTAAAAAATAGTATATAATGTGTTTTTGTGATTGATGTAGGATTTCGTTCTCCTCAAGAGGCCTGAATCGAAGGCACTGAAATTAAATGTAGATAAAAATACATTTTCTTCGAAATTAAGCCTGAAGTTGTTTGCGGACGTTAGTACTGTCCTAATTATTTTTTTTGTATTCACTTCATAATTCATATTGTAAATTTATTAAAGATTTATTATAGGAAAAAAGTAAAGAGGAAGAACAAGCCGAAGAAGATAACATAATAGCAGATACAGTATTTGCCATTACTTGAGAAGCCTGTGATAAAAAACCACAACAAAGTGTTGCAATTAATGATGAAACGAATAAAGTAAATGTTCTGATATATGTTTTTTTGGTACAATTCTTAGTGAAATTTGGTATAGTAGTTAAAAAAAATAAGTATGTCACAGCTTGATTATTTGAATGTCAGGACAATGTTAAAGAAGATGTCCCTGAAGCAATTCAGAGTGACATTAGTGAGAAATAAAATCTAACAAATACTGTAGAGTGTGAACCCTTTGCGGTCTTAGATAGTGGAGATAATAAAGATAAATTGGTCTATGGAATATTTTATATTGTGTTCATAGTATTTTGATTATAGTAGGCTTTAAATTGACTAACTGCTTAATTTTGTTAAGGTGGAGAAAAGCAAAATCAGAGATCTAAAGTTGGTGAAGGGGAACAAAAAATTAGTGAAGTTGGGGGAGAGCAAGCTCAAAACCCTACAATTGAAGAAGGGCAACAACATAGCCCTGAAAAAGAAATGGGACAGTTTGCAGGTGATGATAGTTCATTTGTAACTCATGAGAGAGGAAACACTATCATTCTTGTTGAAGAAGAGCAAGCAACATGGATGGGAAAACTCTTGGTATGTATTAATATGAAAATAAGTATTGGATGATATATGTATTGCTATAGTGTTATATAATATTATCATTGTCGTAATTCTTGCAGGATAAAAAGTATACAAGCACAACACTAGATAAACAAATGGATGATATTATCAACATTTTTTTGCCATCTAGTTTTGACAAAACACCTGTTAAAGGTTTGAACGGGAATCTATTGATTGACGATCTAACGACGACGAATGAGGTATATTGTTATTTTTTAATTTATTATAATTGCATAAAGTCACCTGTCTCATATTTATTGGTTTTGTATCTTGTGTAGTGCGAGATAGAGGAATGGATTGCGGAAATTTGTGATCATGTTGATCAAGTGGAAGCTGACCTTAAGAAGAAACTGAAGGGGAAGATTACAGTGCCGATTGTTAGAAGAGTGAATCTTAAGATGAAGGCAAAGGGTGATGATGATGATCTATCCATTATTACTATTATAAGGGATTTTGATAACAACGCAGTGTAGACTCTTAAGGAAGAGGATATAAAATATCTTGAAGTGGTAATATGTTTTTGATATGTTGTTATTTTGAACAAATATTAAATGCTGATTATAAAAGATGTAATATGTGTTTGGTGTTTGATGTTTGATAATTTTTTACTACAGATAACAAGGGAAGGAACCAATGATGGTGATGTTGTATACGTGGCACCACATGCAACTTTGATGAGGAGTGATTTCAAGCAAATGGTGAAAAGGGCAGGAATGTTGAGCAACCATGTCTGCAAAATCATAAAGCACTACTATCATAAAATATTAGTATTGTTGTTGTATCAAATTAGTATTGCTATCTTTGTTTGTAGGTCATGGAAGGGGTGATGGAACTAATGAGGAAACGAAATGTAGGCAACCATACAAAGTGCTTAATTTTTCATTCCTCATTGCCAGACATCATTAGAACACACAATGAAAGGGGACTGACCACTTATTTCTTGAAACATATGGGGGAAATATTAGAATCCAAAACAATGATTATGCCTATTTTGACAGGTGCACACTGGCATCTGCTGGTAGGCACATTAGGAAGAAAAGGGTTTGTTCATTATAACAGTTTGGAGGAGGAAAGGAATGCAGACAGTGCTATAGTGTTCAATGCATATGACCAAGATGCATTGTTGATGGTAAGCACCTCTGATTTCAAATATATAAGACGTCATTGACTGTTGTGTTGAATAATTAATTTGTGTGATGTTTGTGTGATGAATTTAGGCCCAAGAAATAAAATATGCACTGAAGATTAAAGTTGGAATAACATATCGGGGTTAGAAAATAATTTATGATAGGAGATCTCCCCAATAGGATCCTACCAGCAATGATTGTGGATTCTATGTGATAAGGTGGATAGAAGAACTCATTCAGGATTGCGGCATTAAAGGGACAAGGGGACATAACGTTCACCTGCTCAAGGGGATATATGTAATGAAATTACTAAACCAGAAGGAGTATGCATGTGTCAGTAATTAGCACTTTAGACATCTATGCATTTTGATGTTATAGGTGAACAAACTCAGAAGCGACATCTAGGTGATTTTTTGATAGTAATGTTGTAGATAGTTTGATATTACTGACAAACTCGTTTGGTACTAATGTGATCTGAACTTGGTAGTGTCATCTACTCTTTAGGTAATAACAATGTTTAACTTAATGTTTATAATGAAATTCTTTCTTGCTGAAGATTGCCTATAATGACCTATATATTTGAAAGCTTAGGTATTGATATGAATCTAAATTGGTATGGTTAGTGTAAAGAATTGGTATGGTTGTTTTCTATTGTGATACGAGATTAATACTATTTTCCTTCTACCAAACTGTGTATGCTTTGGCATTCCTAATGTCCCAAAATGGGAGTGTTGTTGTATCAGATTGGTAGCGTTATGTACATAATTCAATATTGATGCTTTCAGGCTGTGAATGTAACACTTGCGCTGTGATTCTGAGCTATATATTTGAATGCTTTGGTATTAATATGATTTGAAGTTAGTACAGTTTAAGTATGAAATTAGTATGGTTGTTTTCTATTTTCATTAGTGTCAGCGGAAATAGGGGTTCTCTTGGATCCTTTGATAGTACTGTTTGGGGATACTATTATACAACAATGATCGAGATTAATACTATTATACTACTACCAAACTGTGTGTTTTGGCATGCCTACTATTCCAAATTGGTATTGTTGTTGTATCGGTTTGGTATTGTTTAGTATGTAATTCGGTAATGATGTTCTATGCGTCATACGGTGTCCACACATTGGTTAGTATGAAGTGTCTACACAACATCAATATTTATCAACATGGGTGCGATTCGAACTTGGTAGAATTTTGAATAATATTGGTATTGTTGTTTACTTTACTCAGTATTGTTGGATGGTTGCCTTATTCTCGTACGTGGAATATTTGCAATGCATGTAAAAGTTGAGTTTTTTTGGTACTATTGTATGTGGGTTATGGTATAGTTGGGTTTAGAATATGGTTGTATGTGATTATGCTGTTAGTACTATTCAGTTTGTGTTTTGATTTTATGAAATACGAGAAGAAAATACTTAGGCCTTGTGTACTAGTACGATTGACATTGATAAACAAAATTGTAATACAATTAAATATTGTTTGTTTTGGACATTGAAAACAAATCAATCCACCATTTAGTTTGAGGGTGATTCCACCGCTTTGACTTATTTGGATTTGGAGACTTGTTGAGCTATTGTGACGTATTACGAACGGAGTTTGCAATGTGATTCTGATGACTTTTAGATTCTGTATATGGATTATCCCCCATAAGATTTGCCTCTGATTCTATATTGTGAGCTTGATCTACATGTTGTTCTTCCTCTATGGGTTGAAGGGTTTTCAACTTCTTCTTTTTTGCCTTTAACTTCTTCATTGATTGTTCCTCCTTGAAAGATTTTTTTCACACTGATGAAGGGCAACCAATTCTTTTTCATACAAGTGGATCTCGTACAGATTGTTTTGAAGACTGGTCCAACTGTTAAAAACATAAAAATTGGTAAGAATACATAATAGCAATAACGTAACATATCAAGTATACAATCACTTACATTTGAATGTAAATCATGTTGTTTTATCTTTTTATAAGTATCAGTAAGAATCTACTTTATCTGTTTAAAATTCTCATTAGATAATTTTGCAAAGTCAGCAAATCCTCGAAAAAATTGAAGAATATCTTCAGATCTAGAGCTTGTACTGTGCGAATTTTGCTTTGGGTCTGGCTTTGATTCGTCATAAAAATAAGTTATGTCTTTCCTCCATCGATCAAGTATGTATTGATTTGGAACTTTTTCAAACTTTAAAATATGAATCATAACACATAACATGTGACGACATAGGGTGCCACTAGATTCAAAATATTTACATGCGCAATTCATGTTTTGGGACAAATATTCATGCATGACGGTAAAATGTCTTTCGAACATTTTTGATTCATTCGGAGATATAATGATGTTGTAATGCTCTATAACACTAGTACAGAAACAACGTTCAATGACGCTTTTCTAGGCGTCAGTTATTTAGATAAACCGACGCCTATGACATTCAATGTCGGTGTTGTAGGTCATCCGACGTCTGTAGTCAAGACACGAGTACCGCTTTGTATTCAGCTTCGGCTGGATAACAAACAACCGACGCCTAAAATTGCCCGCGGAATCCAATTTTCGAGCGAAAAAAAATTTGGCACATACAGCGTCGGCGTTTTACCAAAACACCGACGCCGATATGAGATGAAAATTTGCACGAAAAGTTCCAGCTTAGGTGTCAGTTATCCTTTGATAACCGATGCCAATAATGGTTCCTGCCAAATTATTTAGGGCAAAATTTGATTAATTGGATGTTGGTTGTTTAAGTAGAACCGACGCCGAAGACGTTAGGTGGCGGTTTGATGTTAGAACCGATGCCTAATACCCACTTAATAAACCCTCAAACGACGACCACTGTTCGGGTACCCTTTCTTCTATTTCATCGCGAAGCAACAGTTCCGCCCCTCTGCTCTTGCTGCGTCGCCCCGCCCCTCTACTCTTGCTACGTCCCCACCAGCCCGCCCGGAGCTGCTTGCCGTCGATGCCCACCTGCTGCTGTCTTGCCGCCGACGCCCACCGCCACTGCTTGCTGCTCTGCGTCGCATCCTCCGTCCTCTTTGCCGCTAGATGCCGTATTCTTCTTTGCCGCCGCCCGCCGTCCTTCCTTGTTGTCGCCGCTGTCCTCGTTGGCGTCACCGCTGCCTGCTCCATGCTCGCCGCCGTCCTCCCTGCCGTGTCGCCTGCCTGCCTGCTGCCCACCGTAGCCTCCAGGTAGTAGCTGTAGCCTCTGTTCTTCCTTCTCCCTAGCTCTTTACCAACGGTAAACACGGCCGTGGGTGTTGGCCTTGAAAAAAACACTAGAGGGGGGGTGAATAGAGTTTTAAACAATTTTTAAACAATTATTTAACTCAAACAACCAATCACAAAAATATTGGATAAGGGGACAAGGATTTAGAGTGGTTCCTACCTTAGCAAATACTAAGGCAGTCAGTCCACTACCCGGTTGCTTACCCAACCGGGATTTGGAAAGAATTTAATTTTATTACCTCGCAAGGACTTTACATAAAATTACAATTCTCTCCCTAAACCCTTCAAGCAGCCTTCACCTCGAAGTAATCGTACCAACCTTGAAGCAGCCTTCACCTAGAAGCAATTGCACCAACCTTGAAGCAGCCTTCCTCCTGAAGTAGCTTCCTGTTGCAATAACCTTCTTGAAGTAGCTTCCCGTTGCGATAGCCTTCTTGAAGTAGCTTGAAGTCCACCTTCTCCTCCGAGAAGAACCTTCTCCAATCCGCAGCCTCCAACCCTAGGAGTAGCAAGGAGAATACAAAAGATACAAAGGAACAAGAAAGAAAACATAAATTACAATACCACTTGTAGCTCAAGGCTTGATTTCCTATATCAAGCGTTTTGATCTCCTAACCAATGTATGTAGAAGTGTAAGTGTTGTGGATAGGAGATACTAGCCTATAGGACACGAAGTTGGAGCAATGGGAATGAATATCCAATGTAGGAATTGCTCTATTGCTCAAAGCAAATTGCCAATGAGTATTCAATCTCAAGTGTAGCACACGTGTAGCTTAGGTGTATTTGAGTGTCCTATGGCTTGTCTTATTTATAGGAATGGCCTAAGGATGCTTAAGGACGTTCTAGACAACTTCTAGGGGTTTCTAAGTGCTTAACTAGCCGTTAGGCACAAAGTTGTTGCTTTAACAACGGCTAATTAATTAATTCTGCAGTTGCTGTCAGAGATCATCTCGTTCGAGGAATGGTCGACCAAGACACCTACTCGGTCGAACTTTTGTCGATCGACAGGCACTCTGGAACAAGTGATTTGCAACGTCTTTCTCCAACTGCCAACTAACTTGTCTATTGTGTCTAACGGCTACTTTGGATCTTTCTCGGTCGAGAAGATTGTCGACCGAGAGTGTCTCGGTCGAGGAGTTTGTCGACCGAGATTGATCCTGTTTCAATGTTTCAATTTAGGCACTAATTATATGTATGAGTGTGCATATGTGACCCTATTTGAAGGGGATGACTTATCTAAATGTGGTTTTTAGCTAGGGAGAATCTAACGCTTGATTTACATGCAATCTAAGTACTTGTACATTATATATTTGTACAAGTTTTTACAAAGTGATTACATTGCATGAAAACATAAACATGTAAGCATATGGATTTCCCTAGTTGCTTTGTCATCCACCTTAATCCTGCACACTCAAGTAGCTCGTTAGATCAATAAGAATGAAATGTTTGTCATAATCAAAACAAAGGGATTTTATAAATGTCCATTTAGCCAACAATCTCCCCCTTTTTGAAGATGACAAACATTTCCTAAATATAAAATAAGGAAATATAAATCATATGAGTTTCATACCTGAAGTTTACCTTTTGTATCCAATCTTGTGTTTGTAAGTGGGTGCTGGCTGAGATATTATGAAACTCATTTTATTTTATGTTTTTTGATTTTATATTATTTCTCCCCCTTTGTCATTTCAAAAAGATATCCAAGTTTAATATTTTATATTTCTTCTCCCCCTTAATTGTATACTATGCTCCCCCTTAGATAGATATTCTATTAGGAACATGGATTTAATATCATTTTTGTCTAATTTAGCCACAATTTGTTTCTCAATCATTTGCAAAGGATGTTAAGCCTTGAAATGATATGAGATCATGTTAGGTTCATGGCATATGTATTGATTTCTCATCTATTTTGCAAGGGATGTTAAGCCCTGAAAATGAAATGAGAGTCCTTTAATCTCAGAGTTCATGAAAAAATGTCTCTAACCAAATGCAGGGGATGTTAATCCCGATTTGTTTAGAGAGTTCCTTATATCATTTTTATGAAATTCATAGATGTCTTCATAACCAAGAGTAAAAATACTAAGGTCGTAACAAGCTTCAAAATCTTTTTAATCAGATAATCAAATTTGTTTGTATGAGCTCCCCCTTAATCTTACCATTAAAGCAATTTAAAGCTTCTAAGGTCACAGATGATTTTAAATTTTGATTTTGACCTTTATCAAAAGTATACTAAGATTAAGTGCAATAAAATGATATCCGAATAAGCATTTTGTCAAAGCTTATTTTAGGTCGTCCTTGACTACGACCATAGCGCCCCTTGGCTAAATTTTATTTCAACCAAGAGGCAAAAATCTGCAGATTTCACATGTGAAGTATAAATTTTGCAGGTAACTTAAAGAGATATCAATTAAATTACTTTGATTTTATGTTTTGCAAACCTTAAAGTTATTTTATGTATCATCAAGGATCCACGCATACAATAATCATTATCTATTTGTTCTATGTAACATAGCATCATCTTTATGAGCTGAATGATAAAATAGTGAAAGCATATCCATGATGTAATGATAGAACAATAAAATGATAATTCCATGAAATACAGTGATTGTGATCATTTAAACTAAATGTCATAACACATGATTTCTATATAGATAGACCAGGAGATGCTTAAAAAATCATGTAAAACATTATAAAATAGTGATTTCTAAACATGATTTTCAGTTTTTCCTTATTTAGAGGATCAATAGAAATGATATCATTTATATTCAAAAATGATCTTCAACTTGTTTTGCATGTAAAACAGTTATTAACAGCAAATAGATAGCCACTTGATCAATCAAATTATTCAGCAATGTTACTGCAGACTAAAATCAGTGACCTGTTCGGTCGACGATTTCTCGACCGACTGACTGCTCGGTCGAAGATTTCTCGACCGACAAGGTTTCTGTATTATCTTCAGAACTATTTATTGATTAAAAATCAGTTTTAGTTGAGATAAAGCATATGAATATCAAAGTAACATTCATATTCAAATCTTTAAGTTTTGAGGACCTTAATTGAGATAAATTTTCAAGTTAGAAATTTTAGTTACTTGAATCATTTTGTATCTCTTTATGTTAAGTTGAGATAGACATAAGGATATGCAATTTAAAGTCTTCGGTCATGTATCTCAACTTAGTCTAATCAATTCAATTTGGGGGTTTTGGAACCCATACCAACTCAACATCCTTTTTCTTGTATGGGCATGAAAAAGAGTAGTGTCCAAGACGTAAGCAATAATGGCAACATATAGAATCAACCTCAAGTCTTTTTCTATGGTTTTGTTCTAGGTTGTTCTTTGGTACAAATGTATTTGTTCCTTTAGGTACATATATAGATTGATGTTCTCGTGTCTTTCTCCAACTAGGTTGTTGATAAGATTTCCCCTTAGGCTTGTAACCTAGTCCTCTTCTCCCAATTTGATGATAGGAATCATCCAATATTTTATCAAGGATTCCATTGTTGCTTAACCTACTAACTTCTTGGTGCAACTTAGCAATCTCATCCATTCTTTTCTTAATATCTAGTTTTGCTTGATCTAGATTAGATGATAAAGAATTCCTTTCTTTCACTATATTATCATAATCTAGATGTGTACACAAGACAGGTTGTTTTTGAAGATCATTTAACTTTGCAAGTAATCCAACCTTTTCTTGAGATAGAAGATCATAATTTGTTTCTAGAGTAAAAATCTTCACATTACTACTACTTAGAGATGATTTCAAAGTATGATTTTTAGAAATAATGCTATCTTTTTCAAAACCAAGATCATTTAATTTAGCATATAAATCTTCATTTTCAGATGTAAGAGCAAGAAGTCTAGAATTTAACTCATCATTTGCTTTAATAGATTTCTTTAATTTCTTCTTGCACTCAACATATTTAATATGTGTTTCTTCAAGACTAGCAACTAGTTCTTCTTTAGATAAATCAAAAAGACTTACCTCTTCTTCTTCTTCAGTAGTTGTAGTAATAAGACAATCTTTGTGCTCATCTTCCTTCTTTGATCTCCATGGGCATCTAGTTGTTGTGTGGCTTGTTCCTAAGCACCAATTGCAACATGTTGTAGTTTTGTCCAAGCAGCACCTTTTGTTGTGATTGTAATCACCATTACCCTCCATTCTTCAAGACCTTGTTAGGGTTCCTTGAAGCCTGCTCTGATACCAATTGAAAAAAACACTAGAGGGGGGTGAATAGAGTTTTAAACATTTTTTAAACAATTATTTAACTCAAACAACCAATCACAAAAATATTGGACAAGGGGACAAGGATTTAGAGTGGTTCCTACCTTAGCAAATACTAAGGCAGTCAGTCCACTACCCGGTTGCTTACCCAACCGGGATTTGGAAAGAATTTAATTTTATTACCTCGCAAGGACTTTACATAAAATTACAATTCTCTCCCTAAACCCTTCAAGCAGCCTTCACCTCGAAGGAATCGCACCAACCTTGAAGCAGCCTTCACCTAGAAGCAATTGCACCAACCTTGAAGCAGCCTTCCTCCTGAAGTAGCTTCCTATTGCAATAACCTTCTTGAAGTAGCTTCCCGTTGCGATAGCCTTCTTGAAGTAGCTTGAAGTCCACCTTCTCCTCCGAGAAGAACCTTCTCCAATCCGCAGCCTCCAACCCTAGGAGTAGCAAGGAGAATACAAAAGATACAAAGGAACAAGAAAGAAAACAGAAATTACAATACCACTTGTAGCTCAAGGCTTGATTTCCTATATCAAGCGTTTTGATCTCCTAACCAATGTATGTAGAAGTGTAAGTGTTGTGGATAGGAGATACTAGCCTATAGGACACGAAGTTGGAGCAATGGGAATGAATATCCAATGTAGGAATTGCTCTATTGCTCAAAACAAATTGCCAATGAGTATTCAATCTCAAGTGTAGCACACGTGTAGCTTAGGTGTATTTGAGTGTCCTATGGCTTGTCTTATTTATAGGAATGGCCTAAGGATGCTTAAGGACGTTCTAGACAACTTCTAGGGGTTTCTAAGTGCTTAACTAGCCGTTAGGCACAAAGTTGTTGCTTTAACAACGGCTAATTAATTAATTCTGCAGTTGCTGTCAGAGATCATCTCGGTCGAGGAATGGTCGACCGAGACACCTACTCGGTCGAACTTTTGTCGACCGACAGGCACTCTGGAACAAGTGATTTGCAACGTCTTTCTCCAACTGCCAACTAACTTGTCTGTTGTGTCTAACGGCTACTTTGGATCTTTCTCGGTCGAGAAGATTGTCGACCGAGAGTGTCTCGGTCGAGGAGTTTGTCGACCGAGATTGATCCTGTTTCAATGTTTCAATTTAGGCACTAATTATATGTATGAGTGTGCATATGTGACCCTATTTGAAGGGGATGACTTATCTAAATGTGGTGTTTAGCTAGGGAGAATCTAACGCTTGATTTACATGCAATCTAAGTACTTGTACATTATATATTTGTACAAGTTTTTACAAAGCGATTACATTGCATGAAAACATAAACATGTAAGAATATGGATTTCCCTAGTTGCTTTGTCATCCACCTTAATCCTGCACACTCAAGTAGCTCGTTAGATCAATAAGAATGAAATGTTTGTCATAATTAAAACAAAGGGATTTTATAAATGTCCATTTAGCCAACAATCTCCCCCTTTTTGAAGATGACAAACATTTCCTAAATATAAAATAAGGAAATATAAATCATATGAGTTTCATACCTGAAGTTTACCTTTTATATCCAATCTTGTGTTTGTAAGTGGGTGCTGGCTGAGATATTATGAAACTCATTTTATTTTATGTTTTTTGATTTTATATTATTTCTCCCCCTTTGTCATTTCAAAAAGATATCCAAGTTTAATATTTTATATTTCTTCTCCCCCTTAATTGTATACTATGCTCCCCCTTAGATAGATATTCTATTAGGAACATGGATTTAATATCATTTTTGTCTAATTTAGCCACAATTTGTTTCTCAATCATTTGCAAAGGATGTTAAGCCTTGAAATGATATGAGATCCTGTTAGGTTCATGGCATATGTATTGATTTCTCATCTATTTTGCAAGGGATGTTAAGCCCTGAAAATGAAATGAGAGTCCTTTAATCTCAGAATTCATGAAAAAATGTCTCTAACCAAATGCAGGGGATGTTAATCCCGATTTGTTTAGAGAGTTCCTTATATCATTTTTATGAAATTCATAGATGTCTTCATAACCAAGAGTAAAAATACTAAGGTCGTAACAAGCTTCAAAATCTTTTTAATCAGATAATCAAATTTGTTTGTATGAGCTCCCCCTTAATCTTACCAATAAAGCAATTTAAAGCTTCTAAGGTCACATATGATTTTAAATTTTGATTTTGACCTTTATCAAAAGTATACTAAGATTTAGTGCAATAAAATGATATCCGAATAAGCATTTTGTCAAAGCTTATTTTAGGTCGTCCTTGACTACGACCATAGCGCCCCTTGGCTAAATTTTATTTCAACCAAGTGGCAAAAATCTGCAGATTTCACATGTGAAGTATAAATTTTGCAGGTAACTTAAAGAGATATCAATTAAATTACTTTGATTTTATGTTTTGCAAACCTTAAAGTTATTTTATGTATCATCAAGGATCCACGCATACAATAACCATTATCTATTTGTTCTATGTAAGATAGCATCATCTTTATGAGCTGAATGATAAAATAGTGAAAGCATATCCATGAAGTAATGATAGAACAATAAAATGATAATTCCATGAAATATAGTGATTGTGATCATTTAAACTAAATGTCATAACACATGATTTCTATATAGATAGACCAGGAGATGCTTAAAAAATCATGTAAAACATTATAAAATAGTGATTTCTAAACATGATTTTCAGTTTTTCCTTATTTAGAGGATCAATAGAAATGATATCATTTATATTCAAAAATGATCTTCAACTTGTTTTGCATGTAAAACAGTTATTAACAGCAAATAGATAGCCACTTGATCAATCAAATTATTCAGCAATGTTACTGCAGACTAAAATCAGTGACCTGTTCGGTCGACGATTTCTCGACCGACTGACTGCTCGGTTGAAGATTTCTCGACCGACAAGGTTTCTGTATTATCTTCAGAACTATTTATTGATTAAAAATCAGTTTTAGTTGAGATAAAGCATATGAATATCAAAGTAACATTCATATTCAAATCTTTAAGTTTTGAGGACCTTAATTGAGATAAATTTTCAAGTTAGAAATTTTAGTTACTTGAATCATTTTGTATCTCTTTATGTTAAGTTGAGATAGACATAAGGATATGCAATTTAAAGTCTTCGGTCATGTATCTCAACTTAGTCTAATCAATTCAATTTGGGGGTTTTGGAACCCATACCAACTCAACATCCTTTTTCTTGTATGGGCATGAAAAAGAGTAGTGTCCAAGACGTAAGCAATAATGGCAACATATAGAATCAACCTCAAGTCTTTTTCTATGGTTTTGTTCTAGGTTGTTCTTTGGTACAAATGTATTTGTTCCTTTAGGTACATATATAGATTGATGTTCTCGTGTCTTTCTCCAACTAGGTTGTTGATAAGATTTCCCCTTAGGCTTGTAACCTAGTCCTCTTCTCCCAATTTGATGATAGGAATCATCCAATATTTTATCAAGGATTCCATTGTTGCTTAACCTACTAACTTCTTGGTGCAACTTAGCAATCTCATCCATTCTTTTCTTAATATCTAGTTTTGCTTGATCTAGATTAGATGATAAAGAATTCCTTTCTTTCACTATATTATCATAATCTAGATGTGTACACAAGACAGGTTGTTTTTGAAGATCATTTAACTTTGCAAGTAATCCAACCTTTTCTTGAGATAGAAGATCATAATTTGTTTCTAGAGTAAAAATCTTCACATTACTACTACTTAGAGATGATTTCAAAGTATGATTTTTAGAAATAATGCTATCTTTTTCAAAACCAAGATCATTTAATTTAGCATATAAATCTTCATTTTCAGATGTAAGAGCAAGAAGTCTAGCATTTAACTCATCATTTTCTTTAATAGATTTCTTTAATTTCTTCTTGCACTCAACATATTTAATATGTGTTTCTTCAAGACTAGCAACTAGTTCTTCTTTAGATAAATCAAAAAGACTTACCTCTTCTTCTTCTTCACTAGTTGTAGCAATAAGACAATCTTTGTGCTCATCTTCCTTCTTTGATCTCCATGGGCATCTAGTTGTCGTGTGGCTTGTTCCTAAGCACCAATTGCAACATGTTGTAGTTTTGTCCAAGCAGCACCTTTTGTTGTGATTGTAATCACCATTACCCTCCATTCTTCAAGACCTTGTTAGGGTTCCTTGAAGCCTGCTCTGATACCAATTGAAAAAAACACTAGAGGGGGGGTGAATAGAGTTTTAAACAATTTTTAAACAATTATTTAACTCAAACAGCCAATCACAAAAATATTGGACAAGGGGACAAGGATTTAGAGTGGTTCCTACCTTAGCAAATACTAAGGCAGTCAGTCCACTACCCGATTGCTTACCCAACCGGGATTTGGAAAGAATTTAATTTTATTACCTCGCAAGGACTTTACATAAAATTACAATTCTCTCCCTAAACCCTTCAAGCAGCCTTCACCTCGAAGGAATCGCACCAACCTTGAAGCAGCCTTCACCTAGAAGCAATTGCACCAACCTTGAAGCAGCCTTCCTCCTGAAGTAGCTTCCTGTTGCAATAACCTTCTTGAAGTAGCTTCCCGTTGCGATAGCCTTCTTGAAGTAGCTTGAAGTCCACCTTCTCCTCCGAGAAGAACCTTCTCCAATCCGCAGCCTCCAACCCTAGGAGTAGCAAGGAGAATACAAAAGATACAAAGGAACAAGAAAGAAAACAGAAATTACAATACCACTTGTAGCTCAAGGATTGATTTCCTATATCAAGCGTTTTGATCTCCTAACCAATGTATGTAGAAGTGTAAGTGTTGTGGATAGGAGATAATAGCCTATAGGACATGAAGTTGGAGCAATGGGAATGAATAGCCAATGTAGGAATTGCTCTATTGCTCAAAACAAATTGCCAATGAGTATTCAATCTCAAGTGTAGCACACGTGTAGCTTAGGTGTATTTGAGTGTCCTATGGCTTGTCTTATTTATAGGAATGGCCTAAGGATGCTTAAGGACGTTCTAGACAACTTCTAGGGGTTTCTAAGTGCTTAACTAGCCGTTAGGCACAAAGTTGTTGCTTTAACAACGGCTAATTAATTAATTCTGCAGTTGCTGTCAGAGATCATCTCGGTCGAGGAATGGTCGACCGAGACACCTACTCGGTCGAACTTTTGTCGACCGACAAGCACTCTGGAACAAGTGATTTGCAACGTCTTTCTCCAACTGCCAACTAACTTGTCTGTTGTGTCTAACGGCTACTTTGGATCTTTCTCGGTCGAGAAGATTGTCGACCGAGAGTGTCTCGGTCGAGGAGTTTGTCGACCGAGATTGATCCTGTTTCAATGTTTCAATTTAGGCACTAATTATATGTATGAGTGTGCATATGTGACCCTATTTGAAGGGGATGACTTATCTAAATGTGGTGTTTAGCTAGGGAGAATCTAATGCTTGATTTACATGCAATCTAAGTACTTGTACATTATATATTTGTACAAGTTTTTACAAAGCGATTACATTGCATGAAAACATAAACATGTAAGCATATGGATTTACCTAGTTGCTTTGTCATCCACCTTAATCCTGCACACTCAAGTAGCTCGTTAGATCAATAATAATGAAATGTTTGTCATAATCAAAACAAAGGGATTTTATAAATGTCCATTTAGCCAACAGGCCTACCACGGCCGTGCTGGGCAGCACGGCCGTGGTAGGCCAACACCCACGGCCGTGTTTGTTGTTGGTAAGGATATGAACAAATCTATATGTAATTCTTTATGTAAATTCTAGGATACAAACAAATCTTTTTGTTTGCATATATTTGTGCTTCTAATCCTAATGCTTGACCTAATTCAGTAAATTTTGATGGATGTTGAAATAAGATTTAAACTTGTCCATTCTAGCATCCTAATTTGATTTGATTAAACCCTAACATTGATGAAACTCTAACATTAATTGTGATGAAACCCTAACATGTACATATCTATTATTGTGTTTGTTGGCCTAGAAAACCCATCCAAGATTTACTCATTAGGAGTAAATCTTGGATAGTCCCCGATTTGGGACTGTTCTTGAACACCTAATCTCACTTAGGATGTAAGTGTATAATGTGTATTGGGTTTTCGAGAAAATTTCAGTAGCATTTCCCCGTTTGTTCTCTAAGTACATATGTACTTAGAGAACAACGGGGAAATGCTGCCGAAATTTTCTCAAAAACCCAATACACATTATACACTTACTAGTGAGATTAGGTGTTCAAGGATGGGATAGGTGGTACACATTTATTATATGTAAGAATGACATCACATGTGTTTGTTGGCCTAGAAAGTGAACAATCATTGTTCTTTATATTACTTGTACATTGGTATAAATTAGAATGAACAATCACTAAATTATATAATGTTTGTATGGAGTCCGGCTTCATTGTAGATATATATTATTGTGTTTGTTGGCCTAGAAACCCGTCCAAGATTGACTCATTAGGAGTAAATCTTGGATAGTCCCCGGTTTGGGACTGTTCTTGAACACCTAATCTCACTTAGGATGTAAGTGTATAATGTGTATTGGGTTTTCGAGAAAATTTCAGTAGCATTTCCCCGTTTGTTCTCTAAGTACATATGTACTTAGAGAACAGCACGGAAATGTTGCCGAAATTTTCTTGAAAACCCAATACACATTATACACTTACTAGTGAGATTAGGTGTTCAAGGATGGGATAGGTGGTACACATTTATTATATATAAGAATGACATCACATTATACACTTAGGATGTAAGTGTATACCCTAATATTTTCCTAATATATACTTGTTTCCTAATATATACTTGTTTTCTCTTTGATCATAGAATGGATAGATCATGGATGTCCATTCGTAATCGTTGCACCCCAGAGTTTATATCTGGTCTTGATCAAGAATTTGAGGTGGCATGCAGATGTTAAGAAAAATAATGATGGGATCCTACGACATGCGTCTGATTCCCCACAGTGGAAGAAGATTGATCTATTGTACCCCAAATTTGGTGAAGAAGATAGGAATCTAAGACTTGAGCTTTGTACAGATGGGATGAATCCGTATAGGACATTGAGCAGCCAACATAGCACTTGGCCAGTCATGCTTGTTATATACAATCTTCCTCCCTAGATGTGTATGAAAAATAAGTACGTTATGTTGTCGTTGTTGATATCGGGCCTTAAACAACCAGGAAATGATATTGATGTTTATCTTGAACCTTTGATTGATGACTTAAAGAAACTTTGGGCTGAAGGTGTGATGACCTATGATGCTTCAGCAAGAGAGACATTTCGTTTGCACGCTATGTTGTTTTGCACTATTAATGACTTTCCAGCATATGGGAATTTGTCTGGATATAGTGTCAAAGGAGCTAAAGCATGTCCTATATGTGAAGAAAATACTGATTCAATAAGACTAAAACATGGTGGCAAGACTGTATATCTTGGTCATCAAAGGTTTCTTTCAAAATTCCATCCGTATCGTAGGAAGCGCAAAAGAACAAAAGGTTTCTTTCAAAATTCCATCCTATATGGAATGATGAACGGAGTGCACCTAAACCTATACCAAGGGATGTTGTTTATGAAAGAGTAAAAGGCATTGTCAATGAATTTGGTAAGAAATCACAATGTAGTATGGCCACACGGAGTGACAATTCTTCATTCAAGAAGAAGTCAATATTTTGGGATCTTCCTTATTGGAGTTCTTTGACAGTCAGGCATTGTATCGATGTAATGCACGTTGAGAAAAATGTCTGTGATAGCATCATTGGTACTTTGTTAAATATACCAGGTAAGACTAAAGATGGGATAAAATCTAGACTGGACCTACGTGAAATGGGAATAAGGTCAGAATTAACAGAATTACGTGAAATGGGTAATAAAAGAACATACTTACCTCCCGCTTGTTACACGTTGTCTAGAAAGGAGAAGAAAACTTTTTGTGAATGCTTGGTAAATGTTAAGGTGCCACATGGTTACTCATCCAACATCCATAGATTGGTATCAATGAAAGATCTGAAGTTGATAGGTCTTATATCTCATGATTGTCACACTCTAATGCAACAAATATTGCCCGTGGCAATTCGATCTATATTGCCAAAGCATGTAAGGTTTGTAATTACCAGACTTTATTTCTTTTTCAACAGTCTATGCAGCAAAGTTATTGACCCTGATACTCTTGATAATTTGCAAAGAGAAGTGGTTGTTACCCTATGTCAGCTTGGGATGTATTTCCCTCCTTCATTCTTTGATAAAAATGCTAAATGTTTGCCTTTTTAATGACATTTTTAGATGACTGACCATGATGAGCATGATGTCCATGATGAGCATGAAGTCCATGATGAGCATGCTGTCCATGACGAGCATGGCGAGGATACCAATGTAAGTTCTAAAAACATATCCTGTATTTATATAAAATTCATTATCTTCTAGTTATGTCATATATCCTATATTTCTATATTGGGCTAATTCATTGTGTTTATTTTTGTCAAATTTTAGGTTGATGATGCACATGTACCCACTGAAGCACTGGAGCAACTTGATGCGCAGCACCAAACACTTAACAAGAAAAGGGGCATCACTCTGTTGAAGAAGTTAATAGCGCTAAGTGGCAGTGGATCCAAATTGGTTGTGGAGTTTGATAATGGAGGAAATGCAATTGGAGTGAACCGCAATAATTTTGTAAACTATCTTGGGTGTACCACTCGGAGCCATTGTGGTGTTAAGTATGATAATTGGCATAAAGTTCCTCAGGGGAAAAAAGACTTGATATGGAAGGATTTATGCGTGAGTTATTATTATTTGCAATTATGTTTTGTAGATTACAAATTCTATTATTTGCAATTCTATTTTGGATACTAGTTAATAACATTTCTATTTTACAGAATCTGTTTGCATTGGATGAGAAGTTGCATCGTAAAAGTGTGATGCAACGCGCTGGAAAGATGCTTAGGAATTATAGGACAAATCTGAATAGAGAATACATAAAAGAGGGTGATAAGAAGAAGAAGTCAGCCCTTGAACAATGGAACTTCTTGGACAAAGAAGATTGGGACAATTTTGTTGCTTCAAGAAAATTTGAAGAATTCAAGGTATTAGGCGTCACTCCCAATTTAATTAATATACATTGTATTCACCTATTCAAAATTAACATTTAGTGCTACTAACCAAATCATTAATGTGCATACTAACTAGGACCTCAGTGACGCACAAAAAGCAAGGCGTGCACTGAATGTGCATGACCACACTATGGGTCCAAAAGGCTATGCAAGCGTTCGCCAAAGACTGCAGGCGCGGCTACTCAGGAGTCTGCTCCTACTCAGGAGTCTGCCACACCCATGCCTCGCCATGATATCTGGATAGCTGGGAGGCAAAACAAGAAGGGTGAAATAAAGAAGCTCGTAATTGCTGAGACGGCTGCGAAAATGGTAAAATACAACTCTTAGAGAAATCGTTTGAACATTGATTATTTGTGGTGTTAACTTACCAATTTCTGTTGATGGTGATTAGCGGGAGCTACACGAGCAGAGGAAACAAGGCACGTTCATCCCTCAGGGCACAAGGGATGAATTGACAGTTGCTCTGGGTAACCCAGAGCATCCTGGACATATTAGGGGTGTAGGCGCTGGTGTGGGCATCAAAGCATTCTTTGGGCCATCCTAGCGCAAACCCAGAGCGGGACTTTCTCAAGAAGAGGTAACCTATTCTTTTTTTAGAATGTTACTGCAAAAGGAAATTCAATAATAAGAAGCTAATGTTTCTTTTATCCATGTATAGGAGAATAAGAGAGTCGAGGATATAGTTGCTAAGAAGGTCAACGATGTAGTTGCTGAGAAGGTCAAGGAAGAATTGTTGCGGTGGCAGGCATCTCAGGCTTCCAATCAGCCTATGGCGACCCACTCTTCTCCTGATGCATAGACTGCGAGTAATCCTGGAGACCCATCGCCTAACATGTCTGTTGTAAGTATTGTTTATGACATTGTAGCTAGTCTTTTCAAGATGATATGTTTTCAAGATGATATGTATATATGTATAACATTCTTAACGTAAATTTGTAGGCATTGAAGCCATGCCACTTAAGAATACAAGACTATGTTGTTGCAGAGGCACAGGCTTACCTGTCCCTTCCTGGGGAAAGGTTTCACGGGACTCCAATGCCACAGGGCTACGTTCGTGTGGGCCCATTACCTGTGTTACCCGATTGGAGGGAAGCTACATTGCCATATCCCCACCCGGATATTGATACACTTGCTGAGGCAGAAGGCAGGGTCATATTGTGGCCCAAAGAAGATGTCGTCTACACTACTGAAATTGTAAGATAAATTTACATTGATTTAGACTGTTAATGTGTATATATGAGGTCAACTGATCTGAACTTATATATACAGGTTAAAAAGAAGACACCAGGAGCACCTAGGCCTCCACCTCCACTTCCTGCATTACCAAGTTGGGTTCCAACTGACCTAACATACCCGTTAGGTCCTGCTTGTAGGGGAATGGCATGTTGGCTACGGGTACATAATATACATTGCCATATAATTGTTTCTTTAGATGCAGATTATGCAGGTCAATCATACGATAGCTCTTTATTTATACAAGATATTATTGAGTTGCTTATGTATGCTTGGCTGAATACATCAATGATAGAGACATGGATAAGGTGAGATCTTGTTTATACATCCATATACCTTGTGTAAGATCCGGTGATCTGGTTTCTTATATATTAATGCATACGTAATACATGTTTTGCAGCTACTTAGTCGAAGATCAATGCAAACAATTTGCATTTGATCATGTGGGATTTTTGATTCCATCATTGATTAGTATGGTAACTAAAGACCCTGATAGTGTTCAACAATACTGTATATATGCTTTTACAATTTTTGGTCAGCAAAAGAAGACGATAATAATAGCTCCATTCAATGTCAAGTAAGTTTACTTTATTTATAATTTGGACTTAAGAAAATTCCATTTTTATTGTGCATTTTGAGTTATTAATTGTTAACTTTTTACATTTAGCGGTAGACATTGGGAGTTACTAGTTATTGTCCCCGGGACGTTCACTGTTTATTATCTAGATCCCGCGGGAAGTACATTAAACACTAAAATTGGACACGTAATGAGAATGCCATTATTCTGGTGAGAAATATTTCATTTTTGTATCTGTTAACATCTGTTATTACATTACTATTTACTTATGCAATTTACTGTATTATATTAACATGTAGGGGTTTAGATGCATTCAAAAAGGCTGGAGGAACGGTCCCAAGGAAAAAGAACCAGCCAATAAATTGGCATAACGTACAAGTATGTTCTCGACTCCAATGTATATATTATTGATGTGAATTGTGCTTAGTTGTATTATTTTTTATGTTTCAATTTATAGTGTGCTACACAAGACAACGGCTGGGCATGCGCATACTATGTGATGCGATTTATGCAGGTGATTATCCGACATGCCGCATTGGACATCGATACCATACATGAGGTATTATATATAGTCTCATTAGTTAGTATGAAATATATCAATCTTATTTTTATATTATTACTTATATATATACATCATTCTCTTTGCAGGTGTTTAAAACTGACCACACTATAGGTAAACACTTAAAAAATATACATGCTCCATATACGATGGAAACATTAAATAAAATAAGAGAAGAATGGGCAAAAGCCATACAAGCAGTGGCAATTGTAAGATATAATTGGGATGTTGATAGCGATAATGAATGATACTTTGTAAATAAATATTTATGAATGTTAATATATGTATTTGAATGTTTCTATATGTGTGAATGTGAGAATTGAATTGATGTCTGAATGTATCTACTTGTGTGAAATTTTTTTTGTTAATTTTGCAGGTTTGTGGCCTGTTTGTAGGCTGATATCAATGGATGTCATAAACCTGCAGTTCAGAAAACTGAACTGCAGTTCAGAAAACTGAACTGCAGGTTCTCATCCTGCTGACCAGCCACAACAGGCCTGCAAACTGATATGAAAAAAAAAGATATAGGCGTCGGTTATTTACAGAAAACCGTCAACAAAGACCTACAACGTCGGTTATTGGATAAAAACCGACGCCTAATATTACAAACAACCCGACCGTGCAGGAAAGCACGGCCGTGGTGGAAAAGGCGTCGCTTATTCATATAAAACCGACGCCTATAGTACTAAACATGACCGTGCAGGGAAGCACGGCCGTGTCGTCTTGAAGTATGGTGTCGGTTATTTAGTTGATCACCGATGCCAAACAGGTTCACGCCACAGAAAACGGCGTAATCTAGGACACTTTCTGCATCGGTTACCAATTAAACATCGACACAGAATGTGTCCTAGATGACGTCGTTTTCTGTGGCGCGAACCCTTTTGGCGTCAGTTTTCTATAAACAACCCACGCCTGTACATTAAATAGGCATCGGTTAAAAAACTGATGCCGAAGTGTTAGACCTTTAGCGGCGCCCACATAGGCGTCGCTCGGAAACCGACGCCAAAGCGGGTTAAACAACCGACGCTAAAAGGCATTTCTGTAGTAGTGTAACATTATAATTGGCATTGACACCACCATCAAAAAGGACTTTAGTGTCACATGAAATCATACCAGAAAGTTGATACTATAATTTCTTAAATAAGGAAATTGTGTAAAGATCTCTGAACTGGAATTCTATCATATATGATGTCCTTGCGGGTGCTGTTTTATGCATGGATTCTGTGACAATGTGAGTTTTCCCTCTTTTCTCCTATTTATTTTATCTTTCACCTTTATAATGATCATTTACAATATCTTTTGACTCCTTGATCAATATAGATACTCAAAATCAAATTCTTTTGTATTTTATGAATTTTATGCACTCTTGGACGCTTTAATTTAACTTATTACACCTCTTTGATAAAATGCTTGAGTTTGACTAATTAACTTTATCCTTTGGTCTCCAAACTTTGGCACATTATTCTACACTTCATGTTGAAGTTATGGTCCAAATTTTAGATCATTTGGACCTTCCTACGATTTTATATGATTTTTCTAAGGTTCTAACATTTCAATGGCTTTCTTTGCCTTTTTCCACCTTTTTCCTCTCTTTTTCCTTGTTGGGCCCGGCCCATTTCCAGTTTAGGGCGTCGCTGGGCAAGGCGGGTTGACCCAGAAGCATTGGATCTTGATCCAATGGCGCTGGGGTCATCCCCTACCTCGCGTCAGGGGTTGGCACGGGTCCACGGTGGACCAGCCGGCCATGGCTCGACCCCGTCCGACTAGCTCGTGTCTTTGGCGCCCAATAGCTCGACCGATGAGTTCGCACCACCTTCGCGAAGCTTATGCACATTTTGTGGGGTGGAATCGTGGCTTGGAGGCCAAGGAAACCAAGCCAACCTTGGGCTACGCCGGCTCCCTCATCAACCCTAACCCTAGCTTCGGGCCCCTATAAAAAGACCCCCATTGGGTTCGTCGCGCACCCACGATTCCGAACGACAGCCCCTTTTCTCTCATTGCGCCCTCCCTCGCTCGCCCCTCTTTTCTCCGACAACCGCACCGCCGCAGAGCTCCCGTGCTCGCGGGCGGGCGTGTGTTTTTGGGCGAGCAGCAGCTGCCCTTGGATCGTGTGTCCACGCTGGTCCGGGGCGAGATCGACGCCACTGATCCCCACGTGAGCCTCCCTTCTGCTCCTTCTCCGTGAAGCACGTACCTGGCAGCATGGCTCATCTCTGCCGCCGATTTTCCCATGAGACCACGGTAGTCCACCGATCAACGGCCCCGAAATTTCAGTATTTCTCCCTCTCTGCCCTAAATTCCAGTAAATGGCCTGATTCTTGCAAAATCAATATCTTGAGATCCGTAGCTCCAAAAATAGTGAAATTATAGTCCTTTTTTATCAGAAAAATCCAATTGATTTGTTAAAAATACTTGAGAAGATTAATTCTCGACTTTTATCACTGATATGCCATGATATTGATCCTTTGCCTATTTAATTATATTATAGGATGATTAATCTTGAAGAAACTCTTATTCCTGTTTCTAATGATCATTCTGAGACACAAAATCATCTTTTGACAAAATTAGGGTTGATCATGATCCTCTTAACTCTTTACTCTAAAAAGTTGAATCATATATTTGAAATAAGGTTTTGATGCTTGGATAATGATATTGATAATTAGGGTTGACATGTATTCCAAAATATACCTAGGAAGGCCATCCATTCATGAAACATGTTTGATACTTGAATATTTGTTGGATGTTTGAGGAATTTTGTTGATGACCTAAACCTAAGGTAGAAATAGGAAAATGTAACCCTAATCTTGAATAACAAAGCATGATCTTTTAAAACTATGATCTTGACCCTTGATCCAATATTTTGATCTAGGATCTGACTCAAAGGGTTGATTTATTCTCTCTCTTCGGATCTATACTCCAAATACTCTTTTAGAAAGGTACGCTATTATACTACTCCTCCTTGGTTGCTTGATGATATTTTCTTAGGTATCTCTTGAATTATGCCTGGCTAGTTATTTGGATGAAATATTATTCCCTATGAATAGTCTTCCGTTTTTCTTCTATATTATATGTTGAGGAACATGAAATCTAAATCACTAGACCCATTATGACTGCCCGTATATTGATGTTGATAATGATGTTGGAAATATTGATAATGTTGATATTGGATATAAGCAAAACTCCTTCTTTGGAAGGAGGGATTTTGCACTTGGATCTTCTATCTCATATGGTGAGAAGGAGCTTGGTGACCCCCATCACGTTGGGGTAATATAGTCACCCAAACTAATATAAGCATGCTTCTTGACTTACAGCATAATGGGAAATTCGTAATAAAATTTGTTGTTTGAATAACATTTTAGTTTTTGGAAATCGTTCGATAATGATTTGAAACATAAGTCCTGCCAAGCATACTAGTTTTCATTATAAACCTGTTTTACTTGTTTTTATATAGAGTACCATGCAATTGCATTGACTTTGTGTCTTGATTTTCTCGATTTTAGGTAATGCAAGGAACTAGTTCCATCTACTCTTTCATCTACTGCAATAAAGACTACTACATCTTATGGACTCTACATGGAAGCTAATTGTAAAAGGGATGTAGTTGTAGGCTAGTTCTTATCTCTTTCTTTTCCTGTTGCCTACGGGCCTGATGTACTAAACTTTTTGGTTCATTTTAATAAAGAAGGATGTTATTTCATTTTTGCATATTATATGTGTGTGATTTTTGGGCCACTCAGGGACGGGCACTCTCATCCCTCTAACACTGCCCTTTTGGACAGTGGGATTGGGATTATGGTAAGAATGGATCTGTGACAGTTGGTATCAGAGCCATAACACACTTAATATGCATTAGTGAAATGATGTTCTTAATCGCTGAACCAAGGAAGCCCTAAAATCCACTATGGTGAAAATTGAGGTGTCTAGAAAGAGCACAAGGGGGTTCTGGCATAATTCCTCCTATCCGTCTTCATGGTGGCTGAGGTTCCTCCTGCTCCACCTGGCCTTAGTTGATCCAGAAATGGATGGAAGGACTTCCTATAACCCTAGAGAGTCTTCTAGCATCTTATCTCTTCTTTAAGGATTACCCAAGCCACCTATTAGAAGGAAATAGGATGACTCCTCATCTTCTCATTCTCCTTAAGGTGTCATGACTTGATCTATATACTCTCTCTATTTTGGGTAAATTAAGGATGGGAACAACTAAAATCCAAAAATAAATTGAGAAAACTCGTTGCAATGATCTATCATATTTTATGACTAATTAACTTTCTCCTTAAGGTGTCATGACTAATTAACTTTATCCTTTGGTCTCCAAACACTTCATGTTGAAGTTATGGTCCAAATTTGACATCATTTGGACCTTCCTACAATTTTATATGATTTTTCTAAGGTTCTAACCTTTCCATGGCTTTCTTTGCCTTTTTCCACCTTTTCCCTATCTTTTTCCTTGCTGGGCCCGGCCCATTACCAGTTCAGGGTATCGCTGGGCAAGGCGGGTTGACCCAGCAGCGTTGGATCTTGATCCAACGGCACTGGGGTCATCCCCTACCTCGCGCCAGGGGTTGGCACGGGTCCACGGTGGACCAGCCGGCCATGGCTCGACCCTGCCCTAGTAGCTGGTGTCTTTGGCGCCCAATAGCTCGACCGATGAGTTCGCACCGCCTTCGCGAAGCTTCCGCACATTTTGTGTGGTGGAATCGTGGCTTGGAGGCCAAGGAAACCAAGCCAACCTTGGGCTGCGCCGGCTCCCTCATCAACCCTAACCCTAGCTTTGGGCCCCTATAAAAAGACCCCCATTGGGTTCGTCGCGCCCTCACGATTCTGAACGGCAGCCCCTTTTCTCTCGATGTGCCCTCTCTCACTCACCCCTCTTTTCTATGGCCACCGCACCACCGCGGAGCTCCCCTGCTCGCGGGCGGGCATGTGTTTTTGGGCGAGCAGCAGCTGCCCTTGGATCGTGTGTCCACGCTGGTCCGGGGCAAGATCGACGGCCACCGATCCCCACGTGAGCCTCCCTTCTGCTCCTTCTCTATGAATCACGTGCCTGGGAGCACGGCTCATCTCTGCCGCCAATTTTCCCGCGAGACCACGGTAGTCTGCCGATCAACGGCCCCGAAATTTCGATATTTCTCCCTCTCTGCCCTAAATTCCAGTAAATGGCCTGATTCTTGCAAAATCAATATATTGAGATCCGTAGCTCCAAAAATAGTGAAATTATAGTCCTTTTTTATCAGAAAAATCCAACTGATTTGTTAAAAATACTTGTGAAGCTTAATTCTCGACTTTTATCACTGATATGCCATGATCTTCATCCTTTGCCTATTTAATTATATTATAGGATGATTAATCTTGAAGAAACTCTTATTCTTGTTTCTAATGATCGTTCTGAGACACAAAATCATCTTTTAACAAAATTAGGGTTGATCATGATCCTCTTAACTCTTTACTCTAAAAAGTTGAATCATATATTTAAAATAAGGTTTTGATGCTTGGATATTGATATTGATAATTAGGGTTGACATGTATTCCTAAATATACCTAGGAAGGTCATCCATTCATGAAACATGTTTGATACTTGAATATTTGTTGGATGTTTGAGGAATTTTGTTGATGACCTAAACCTAAGGTAGAAATAGGAAAATGTAACCCTAATCTTGAATAACAAAGCATGATCTTTTAAAACTATGATCTTGACCCTTGATCCAATATTTTGATCTAGGATCTGACTCAAAGGGTTGATTTATTCTCTCTCTTGGGATCTATACTCCAAATACTCTTTTAGAAAGGTACGCTATTACACTACTCCTCCTTGGTTGCTTGATGATATTTTCTTAGGTATCTCTTGAATTATGCTTGGCTAGTTATTTGGATCAAATATTGTTCCCTATGAATAGTCTTCCATTTTTCTTCTATATTATATGTTGAGGAACATGAAATCTAAATCACTAGACCCATTATGACTACCCGTATATTGATGTTGATAATGATGTTGGAAATATTGATAATGTTGATATTGGATATAATCAAAACTCCTTCTTTGGAAGGAGGGATTTTGCACTTGGATCTCCTATCTCATATGGTGAGAAGGAGCTTGGTGACCCCCATCGCGTTGGGGTAATAGAGTCACCCAAACTAATATAAGCATGCTTCTTGACTTACAGCATAATGGGAAATTCGTAATAAAATTTGTTGTTTGAATAACATTTTCTTTTTTGGAAATCGTTCGATAATGATTTGAAACATAAGTCCTGCCAAGCATACTAGTTTTCATTATAAACCTGTTTTACTTGTTTTTATATAGCGTACCATGCAATTGCATTGACTTCGTGTCTTGATTTTCTCGATTTTAGGTAATGCAAGGAACTGGTTCCATCTACTCTTTCATCTACTACAATAAAGACTGCTACATCTTATGGACTCTACATGGGAGCTAACTGTAAAAGGGATGTAGTTGTAGGCTAGTTCTTATCTCTTTCTTTTCCTGTTGCCTACGGGCCTGATGTACTAAACTTTTTGGTTCATTTTAATAAAGAAGGATGTTATTTCATTTTTGCATATTATCTGTGTGTGATTTTCGGCCCACTCAGGGACGGGCTCTCTCATCCCTCTAACACTATCCTTTTGGACAGTGGGATTGGGATTAGGGTAAGAACGAGTCTGTGACAGTTGGTATCAGAGCCATAACACACTTAATATGCATTAGTGAAATGATGTTCTTAATCGCTGAACCAAGGAAGCCCTAAAATCCACTATGGTGAAAACTGAGGTGTCTAGAAAGAGCACAAGGGGGTTCTGGCATAATTCCTCCTATCCATCTTCACGGTGGCTGAGGTTCCTCCTGCTCCACCTGGCCTTAGTTGATCCAGAAATGGATGGAAGGACTTCCTATAACCCTAGAGAGTCTTCTAGCATCTTATCTCTTCTTTAAGGATTACCTAAGCCACCTATTAGAATGAAATAGGATGACTCCTCATCTTCTCGTTCTCCTTAAGGTGTCATGACTTGATCTATATACTCTCTCTATTTTGGGTAAATTAAGGACGGGAACAACTAAAATCCGAAAATGTGACAATGTGAGTTTTCCCTCTTTTCCACTATTTATTTTATCTTTCACCTTTATAATGATCATTTACATTATCTTTTGACTCCTTGATCAATATAGATACTCAAAATCAAATTCTTTTGTATTTTATGAATTTTATGCACTCTTGGACACTTTAATTTAACTTAATACACCTCTTTGATAAAATTCTTGAGTTTGACTAATTAACTTTATCCTTTGGTCTCCAACCTTTGGCACATTATTATACACTTCATGTTGAAGTTATGATCCAAATTTGAAATCATTTGGACCTTCCTAAGATTTTATATGATTTTTCTAAGGTTCTAACCTTTCCATGGCTTTCTTTACCTTTTTCCACCTTTTTCCTCTCTTTTTCCTTGTTGGGCCCGACCCATTTCCGGTTTAGGGTGCCGCTGGGCAAGGTGGGTTGACGCAACAGTGTTGGATCTTGATCCAACAGTGCTGGGGTCATCCCCTACCTCGCGCCAGGGGTTGGCACGGGTCCACGGTGGACCAGCCGGCCATGGCTCGACCCCGCCCTAGTAGCTCGTGTCTTTGGCGCCCAATAGCTCGACCGATGAGTTCGCACCGCCTTCGCGAAGCTTCCGCACATTTTGTGGGGTGGAATAGTGGCTTGGAGGCCAAGGAAACCAAGCCAACCTGGGGCTGCGCCGGCTCCCTCATAAACCCTAACCCTAGCTTCGGACCCCTATAAAAAGACCCCCATTGGGTTCGTCGCGCCCCCACGATTTCGAACGGCAGCCCCTTTTCTCTCGATGCACCCTCCCTCGCTCGCCCCTCTTTTCTCCGGCCACCGCACCACCGCGGAGCTCCCCTACTCACGGGTGGGCATGTGCTTTTGGGCGAGCAACAGCTGCCCTTGGATCGTGTGTCCACGCTGGTCCGGAGCGAGATCGACGGCCACCGATCCCCACGCGAGCCTCCCTTCTGCTCCTTCTCCGTGAAGCACGTGCCTGGGAGCACGACTCATCTCCGCCTCCAATTTTCCCACGAGACCACGGTAGTCCGCCGATCAACGGCCCCGAAATTTCGGTATTTCTCCCTCTCTGCCCTAAATTCCAGTAAATGGCCTGATTCTTGCAAAATCAATATCTTGAGATCTGTAGCTCCAAAAATAGTGAAATTATAGTCCTTTTTTATCAGAAAAATCCAACTGATTTGTTAAAAATACTTGTGAAGCTTAATTCTCGAATTTTATCACTGATATGCCATGATCTTGATCCTTTGCCTATTTAATTATATTATAGGATGATTAATCATGAAGAAACTCTTATTCCTATTTCTAATGATCGTTCTGAGACACAAAATCATCTTTTGACAAAATTAGGGTTCATCATGATCCTCTTAACTCTTTACTCTAAAAAGTTGAATCATATATTTGAAATAAGGTTTTGATGCTTGGATAATGATATTGATAATTAGGGTTGACATGTATTCCTAAATGTACCTAGGAAGGTCATCCATTCATGAAACATGTTTGATACTTGAATATTTGTTGGACGTTTGAGGAATTTTGTTGATGACCTAAACCTAAGGTAGAAATAGGAAAATGTAACCCTAATCTCGAATAACAAAGCATGATCTTTTAAAACTATGATCTTGACCCTAGATCCAATATTTTGATCTAGGATCTGACTCAAAGGGTTGATTTATTCTCTCTCTTCAGATCTATACTCCAAATACTCTTTTAGAAAGGTACGCTATTATACTACTCCTCCTTGGTTGCTTGATGATATTTTCTTAGGTATCTCTTGAATTATGCTTGGCTAGTTATTTGGATGAAATATTGTTCCCTATGAATAGTCTTCTATTTTTCTTCTATATTATATGTTGAGGAACATGAAATCTAAATCACTAGACCCATTATGACTGCCTGTATATTGATGTTGATAATGATGTTGGAAATATTGATAATGTTGATATTGGATATAAGCAAAACTCCTTCTTTGGAAGGAGGGATTTTGCACTTGGATCTCCTATCTCAAATGGTGAGAAGGAGCTTGGTGACCCCCATCGCGTTGGGGTAATAGAGTCACCCAAACTAATATAAGCATGCTTCTTGACTTACAACATAATGGGAAATTCGTAATAAAATTTGTTGTTTGAGTAACATTTTAGTTTTTGGAAATCGTTCGATAATGATTTGAAACATAAGTCCTGCCAAGCATACTAGTTTTCATTATAAACCTGTTTTACTTGTTTTTATATAGCGTACCGTGCAATTGCATTGACTTTGTGTCTTGATTTTCTCGATTTTAGGTAATGCAAGGAACTAGTTCCATCTACTCTTTCATCTACTGCAATAAAGATTGCTACATCTTATGGACTCTACATGGGAGCTAATTGTAAAAGGGATGTAGTTGTAGGCTAGTTCTTATCTCTTTCTTTTCCTGTTGCCTACGGGCCTGATGTACTAAACTTTTTGGTTCATTTTAATAAAGAAGGATGTTATTTCATTTTTGCATATTATTTGTGTGTGATTTTCGGGCCACTCAGGGACGGGCGCTGTCATCCCTCTAACACTGTCCTTTTGAACAGTGGGATTGGGATTAGGGTAAGAACGGATCCGTGACAGATTTGTACTCGGCCAGTCTCTCATTTTGATATTTAGAGCACACGACAAGCTCATATTGGTACACAAATTGCTTCAATGATGTACGAGAATTCACATATCCATCAAAAAATGCATTCATAGATTCACTGTGTTGTGTAGTGGTCATATCAGCCCAAAAATATTTATCAACATAGGTGGGAACCCACATTTCTCTTAGTTGATACATTCTATTGAGCCATCCATCCTCCTTGACATTACAGTTTTGTACAGCCTTGAACCAATTAGATTCGAACTTGTCTACTGTAATACTATCATATACAACACACCTTATCATAAAAGAAGTATACGAATCCTTACCAATCTTATCAGGTAGTTTCCTCATTATATGCCACAAACAAAGACGGTGACAAGTATTAGGAAAAATAATTTTGACTGCATTTATTATATGTTGGGCCTGATCTGTTATTATACCATTAGGAGTGGCACCTATTAAATCGGGATAAGCAATATGTTAACATCGGTATGGTATGATAAACAATACTAAATAGTATTAAGTATAGTACTAAAATTTCAATTAAATAGTGTTGAATATTTGCTCCATGATCAGAAAATCCTGACATAACAATATTAAATAGTGTTAAACATAGTACTAAAATTTCTATAAAATAGTGTTGAATATTTGTAGCGATGACTTAACATACATTTGAGCCATGTTTTAAAAAATCCAAACTTAACAGTACTAAATAGTATTAAACATAATACTAAAAGATCTAGTAAAAAATTTTGAATATTTTTAGCGATGACTTACCCATATATTTAAGCCATGTCTGGAAAAGCCAGATATAATTTTTAGTGGTTTCTTCACATAGAAGACCACAGCCGAGAAGAATGCTTTGACAATGATGATTGACACCAACAAATGGAGCAAAAGGCATTTCATAACGATTAATCAAGTATGTAGTATCAAATGTGATTACATCACCAAAATATTTGTAAGCATGTATGGATCTTGAATCGGCCCAAAATACATTTCAAAGAACACCATCATCATTTAAGTCCATAACATAGAAAAAATTGGATTTTTGGTATGCATATTAATAAAATATTATTGAATAGCTTTTGCACCGCCTTTACCAAGATTTAGACATCTAGATATAGCAACATGGTTTCTGACATCCCTCTCAGTAAATGGTAAATTGTCGTATCCTCCTGCCTCAACAAAAAAACTTGACATAGATTTTGCAGCACTGATACCTGTAACAATTAGTATTGTTAGTATAAAAAATATGTATTGTATAATGATATAATAAGTAAACATAATACAAATAGTGTACCAGCATGATCATTTAGATCAATCCTCCTCGCAGTGTCTTTCGGGATCTTTCTTTTTGAAGGCAACAATCTCATAACGCTTGGTTCTAAAAGGGGATGATTGTGTTGTTCTTGAAAAGATGTAATAACAAACTGATTGCTATATATGTCGTGGAAAAATCAAATATGGGAAACACAGTTGGCCTTAGCGGTTGAACAACAATGGTACATAGTCGTATTTGCAATTTTGGGAGGTCTACCAGCTTTAAGGCATGACAGGGTTAATCTCACAATAGAATTCGTGCACTGATTTTTTGTATAATGTGTTGTTGATACTCCAAAACTGCAAGCATCAACATATGCTGCATAAAATGACCTGGCTTCTTCAATAGAATCAAATACCATGCCAACTTTTGATTTTTCAACTCGGTCATCAATACTTGGAATGACACGTTTAGAGAAATTGATATTTTGTGAAATGGATACATCTGGGTTAGATGGGGAGTCAAAAATATCTTCCTGATTGCAATTAAGTGATACATTAAGATCGATGTCATCTATTGGGATCTGCAATGTTATAAGACTATACAATTACACACTATTTCTGCAATTAAAAGTATGGTTTACTAATTTATAGGTACTGTTCTAATTAAAAAAAGGTATATGGCCTCAATTCACCAATTTTAATGAAGAATTTCTATACACCATATTTATATGCACATCTGTACCAATTCACAACAAAATAGTATCAATTTATAAACCAATCATTTATCGACTAAGTTATTTTCATTTAGCAATATTGTTGGAACATATATGGAGCAGATTATTAAACTATGGTTACAATAAGTTAGAAAGGTTACCAACATTTAATCGGTAGATTGGATTACCTCTCTTGTTGCGTAAATTCACAAATGCTGGAAATAAATGGGAGGATCAGTAAGAATTTGTCGTTGATGATGTTACTCTCAAAGGCTAACCTTCAATCACCAATTAGCAAAAACTCTTGCTGAATGAAGATATATTATTCGATCAGTGATTGGTTTCTGGATTGGTATTGTTTAGGTTGTAAATTGGTACAAATGTAATATAAAAATGATTTTATTAGTTTACATGAAGGGTTGCTGCTAAAAAATATAAATGGATACCAAATGTAATATAAAAATGGTGTTATTAGTTTACATGAAGGGTTGCTGCTAAAAATTTAAATGGATACTAACCTTTAAATAGTAGAATGGATAACCTCGAATGCTAACCTTCAAGCATCAATTAAAATCGCAAATACTGGATTATGTTACTCTCGAATGCTATCCTTCAAGCAGCAATTAGCAGAATAGAAATGATCAAATAAGACTTCTTGCTCGAGAGGCAACTGAGTATATATAGGATACATAAATGGAGGGAATATATTGAAAATTCAAATAAAAAATGGCACATAATGTGGATTATATAGATGAACGGTGCTAGAAGATGAACATGCATAAAATTTGAATTTCGTATAGCTGTTTTGATTGGTCAGCAAACCTGTTAATTGCTGCTAAAGCATGGATTAATGCAGTTGCATGGTCTGCATGTAGCAGATCGCATGTATTGGTTCCAATAGATCCGGAAGACTATTCATAGGGTTGACATGTATTCCAAAATATACCTAGGAAGGCCATCCATTCATGAAACATGTTTGATACTTGAATATTTGTTGGATGTTTGAGGAATTTTGTTGATGACCTAAACCTAAGGTAGAAATAGGAAAATGTAACCCTAATCTTGAATAACAAAGCATGATCTTTTAAAACTATGATCTTGACCCTTGATCCAATATTTTGATCTAGGATCTGACTCAAAGGGTTGATTTATTCTCTCTCTTCGGATCTATACTCCAAATACTCTTTTAGAAAGGTACGCTATTATACTACTCCTCCTTGGTTGCTTGATGATATTTTCTTAGGTATCTCTTGAATTATGTCTGGCTAGTTATTTGGATGAAATATTGTTCCCTATGAATAGTCTTCTGTTTTTCTTCTATATTATATGTTGAGGAACATGAAATCTAAATCACTAGACCCATTATGACTGCCCGTATATTGATGTTGATAATGATGTTGGAAATATTGATAATGTTGATATTGGATATAAGCAAAACTCCTTCTTTGGAAGGAGGGATTTTGCACTTGGATCTCCTATCTCATATGGTGAGAAGGAGCTTGGTGACCCCCATCACGTTGGGGTAATATAGTCACCCAAACTAATATAAGCATGCTTATTGACTTACAGCATAATGGGAAATTTGTAATAAAATTTGTTGTTTGAATAACATTTTAGTTTTTGGAAATCGTTCGATAATGATTTGAAACATAAGTCCTGCCAAGCATACTAGTTTTCATTATAAACCTATTTTACTTGTTTTTATATAGCGTACCATGCAATTGCATTGACTTTGTGTCTTGATTTTCTCGATTTTAGGTAATGCAAGGAACTAGTTCCATCTACTCTTTCATCTACTGCAATAAAGACTACTACATCTTATGGACCCTACATGGAAGCTAATTGTAAAAGGGATGTAGTTGTAGGCTAGTTCTTATCTCTTTCTTTTCCTGTTGCCTACGGGCCTGATGTACTAAACTTTTTGGTTCATTTTAATAAAGAAGGATGTTATTTCATTTTTGCATATTATATGTGTGTGATTTTTGGGCCACTCAGGGACGGGCGCTCTCATCCCTCTAACACTGCCCTTTTGGACAGTGGGATTGGGATTATGGTAAGAATGGATCTGTGACAGTTGGTATCAGAGCCATAACACACTTAATATGCATTAGTGAAATGATGTTCTTAATCGCTGAACCAAGGAAGCCCTAAAATCCACTATGGTGAAAATTGAGGTGTCTAGAAAGAGCACAAGGGGGTTCTGGCATAATTCCTCCTATCCGTCTTCACGGTGGCTGAGGTTCCTCCTGCTCCACCTGGCCTTAGTTGATCCAGAAATGGATGGAAGGACTTCCTATAACCCTAGAGAGTCTTCTAGCATCTTATCTCTTCTTTAAGGATTACCCAAGCCACCTATTAGAAGGAAATAGGATGACTCCTCATCTTCTCAATCTCCTTAAGGTGTCATGACTTGATCTATATACTCTCTCTATTTTGGGTAAATTAAGGATGGGAACAACTAAAATCCAAAAATAAATTGAGAAAACTCGTTGCAATGATCTATCATATTTTATGACTAATTAACTTTATCCTTTGGTCTCCGAAATTTGGCACATTATTCTACACTTCATGTTGAAGTTATGGTCCAAATTTGAGATCATTTGGACCTTCCTACAATTTTATATGATTTTTCTAAGGTTCTAACCTTTCCATGGCTTTCTTTGCATTTTTTCACCTTTTCCCTATCTTTTTCCTTGCTGGGCCCGGCCCATTACCAGTTCAGGGTATCGCTGGGCAAGGCGGGTTGACCCAGCAGCGTTGGATCTTGATCCAACGGCACTGGGGTCATCCCCTACCTCGCGCCAGGGGTTGGCACGGGTCCACGGTGGACCAGCCGGCCATGGCTCGACCCTGCCCTAGTAGCTGGTGTCTTTGGCGCCCAATAGCTCGACCGATGAGTTCGCACCGCCTTCGCGAAGCTTCCGCACATTTTGTGTGGTGGAATCGTGGCTTGGAGGCCAAGGAAACCAAGCCAACCTTGGGCTGCGCCGGCTCCCTCATCAACCCTAACCCTAGCTTTGGGCCCCTATAAAAAGACCCCCATTGGGTTCGTCGTGCCCTCACGATTCCGAACGACAACCCCTTTTCTCTCGATGTGCCCTCTCTCACTCACCCCTCTTTTCTATGGCCACCGCACCACCGCGGAGCTCCCCTGCTCACAGGCGGGCATGTGTTTTTGGGCGAGCAGCAGCTGCCCTTGGATCGTGTGTCCACGCTGGTCCGGGGCAAGATCGACGGCCACCAATCCCCACGTGAGCCTCCATTCTGCTCCTTCTCTATGAAGCACGTGCCTGGGAGCACTGCTCATCTCTGCCGCCAATTTTCCCGCGAGACCACGGTAGTCTGCCGATCAACGGCCCCGAAATTTTGATATTTCTCCCTCTCTGCCCTAAATTCCAGTAAATGGCCTGATTCTTGCAAAATCAATATATTGAGATCCGTAGCTCCAAAAATAGTGAAATTATAGTCCTTTTTGATCAGAAAAATCCAACTGATTTGTTAAAAATACTTGTGAAGCTTAATTCTCGACTTTTATCACTGATATGCCATGATCTTGATCCTTTGCCTATTTAATTATATTATAGGATGATTAATCTTGAAGAAACTCTTATTCCTGTTTCTAATGATCGTTCTGAGACACAAAATCATCTTTTGACAAAATTAGGGTTGATCATGATCCTCTTAACTCTTTACTCTAAAAAGTTGAATCATATATTTAAAATAAGGTTTTGATGCTTGGATAATGATATTGATAATTAGGGTTGACATGTATTCCTAAATATACCTAGGAAGGTCATCCATTCATGAAACATGTTTGATACTTGAATATTTGTTGGATGTTTGAGGAATTTTGTTGATGACCTAAACCTAAGGTAGAAATAGGAAAATGTAACCCTAATCTTGAATAACAAAGCATGATCTTTTAAAACTATGATCTTGACCCTTGATCCAATATTTTGATCTAGGATCTGACTCAAAGGGTTGATTTATTCTCTCTCTTGGGATCTATACTCCAAATACTCTTTTAGAAAGGTACGTTATTACACTACTCCTCCTTGGTTGCTTGATGATATTTTCTTAGGTATCTCTTGAATTATGCTTGGCTAGTTATTTGGATCAAATATTGTTCCCTATGAATAGTCTTCCATTTTTCTTCTATATTATATGTTGAGGAACATGAAATCTAAATCACTAGACCCATTATGACTGCCCGTATATTGATGTTGATAATGATGTTGGAAATATTGATAATGTTGATATTGGATATAATCAAAACTCCTTCTTTGGAAGGAGGGATTTTGCACTTGGATCTCCTATCTCATATGGTGAGAAGGAGCTTGGTGACCCCCATCGCGTTTGGGGTAATAGAGTCACCCAAACTAATATAAGCATGCTTCTTGACTTACAGCATAATGGGAAATTCGTAATAAAATTTGTTGTTTGAATAACATTTTCTTTTTTGGAAATCGTTCGATAATGATTTGAAACATAAGTCCTGCCAAGCATACTAGTTTTCATTATAAACCTGTTTTACTTGTTTTTATATAGCGTACCATGCAATTGCATTGACTTTGTGTCTTGATTTTCTCGATTTTAGGTAATGCAAGGAACTGGTTCCATCTACTCTTTCATCTACTACAATAAAGACTGCTACATCTTATGGACTCTACATGGGAGCTAACTGTAAAAGGGATGTAGTTGTAGGCTAGTTCTTATCTCTTTCTTTTCCTGTTGCCTACGGGCCTGATGTACTAAACTTTTTGGTTCATTTTAATAAAGAAGGATGTTATTTCATTTTTGCATATTATCTGTGTGTGATTTTTGGGCCACTCAGGGATGGGCGCTCTCATCCCTCTAACACTACCCTTTTGGACAGTGGGATTGGGATTAGGGTAAGAACGAGTCTGTGACAGTTGGTATCAGAGCCATAACACACTTAATATGCATTAGTGAAATGATGTTCTTAATCGCTGAACCAAGGAAGCCCTAAAATCCACTATGGTGAAAACTGAGGTGTCTAGAAAGAGCACAAGGGGGTTCTGGCATAATTCCTCCTATCCGTCTTCACGGTGGCTGAGGTTCCTCCTGCTCCACCTGGCCTTAGTTGATCCAGAAATGGATGGAAGGACTTCCTATAACCCTAGAGAGTCTTCTAGCATCTTATCTCTTCTTTAAGGATTACCTAAGCCACCTATTAGAATGAAATAGGATGACTCCTCATCTTCTCGTTCTCCTTAAGGTGTCATGACTTGATCTATATACTCTCTCTATTTTGGGTAAATTAAGGACGGGAACAACTAAAATCCGAAAATGTGACAATGTGAGTTTTCCCTCTTTTCCAGTATTTATTTTATCTTTCACCTTTATAATGTTCATTGACAATATCTTTTGACTCCTTGATCAATATAGATACTCAAAATCAAATTCTTTTGTATTTTATGAATTTTATGCACTCTTGGACACTTTAATTTAACTTAATACACCTCTTTGATAAAATTCTTGAGTTTGACTAATTAACTTTATCCTTTGGTCTCCAACCTTTGGCACATTATTCTACACTTCATGTTGAAGTTATGATCCAAATTTGAGATCATTTGGACCTTCCTACGATTTTATATGATTTTTCTAAGGTTCTAACCTTTCCATGGCTTTCTTTACCTTTTTCCACCTTTTTCCTCTCTTTTTCCTTGTTGGGCCCGACCCATTTCCGGTTTAGGGTGCCGCTGGGCAAGGTGGGTTGACGCAACAGTGTTGGATCTTGATCCAACGGTGCTGGGGTCATCCCCTACCTCGCGCCAGGGGTTGGTACGGGTCCACGGTGGACCAGCCGGCCATGGCTCGACCCCGCCCTAGTAGCTCGTGTCTTTGGCGCCCAATAGCTCGACCGATGAGTTCGCACCGCCTTCGCGAAGCTTCCGCACATTTTGTGGGGTGGAATCGTGGCTTGGAGGCCAAGGAAACCAAGCCAACCTGGGGCTGCGCCGGCTCCCTCATCAACCCTAACCCTAGCTTCGGACCCCTATAAAAAGACCCCCATTGGGTTCGTCGCGCCCCCACGATTCCGAACGGCAGCCCCTTTTCTCTCGATGCACCCTCCCTCGCTCGCCCCTCTTTTCTCCGGCCACCGCACCACCACGGAGCTCCCCTGCTCGCGGGTGGGCATGTGCTTTTGGGCGAGCAACAGCTGCCCTTGGATCGTGTGTCCACGCTGGTCCGGAGCGAGATCGACGGCCACTGATCCCCACGCGAGCCTCCCTTCTGCTCCTTCTCCGTGAAGCATGTGCCTGGGAGCACGACTCATCTCCGCCTCCAATTTTCCCACGAGACCACGGTAGTCCGCCGATCAACAGCCCCGAAATTTCGGTATTTCTCCCTCTCTGCCCTAAATTCCAGTAAATGGCCTGATTCTTGCAAAATCAATATCTTGAGATCTGTAGCTCCAAAAATAGTGAAATTATAGTCCTTTTTTATCAGAAAAATCCAACTGATTTGTTAAAAATACTTGTGAAGCTTAATCCTCGAATTTTATCACTTATATGCCATGATCTTGATCCTTTGCCTATTTAATTATATTATAGGATGATTAATCTTGAAGAAACTCTTATTCCTATTTCTAATGATCGTTCTGAGACACAAAATCATCTTTTGACAAAATTAGGGTTGATCATGATCCTCTTAACTCTTTACTCTAAAAAGTTGAATCATATATTTGAAATAAGGTTTTGATGCTTGGATAATGATATTGATAATTAGGGTTGACATGTATTCCTAAATATACCTAGGAAGGTCATCCATTCATGAAACATGTTTGATACTTGAATATTTGTTGGACGTTTGAGGAATTTTGTTGATGACCTAAACCTAAGGTAGAAATAGGAAAATGTAACCCTAATCTCGAATAACAAAGCATGATCTTTTAAAACTATGATCTTGACCCTAGATCCAATATTTTGATCTAGGATCTGACTCAAAGGGTTGATTTATTCTCTCTCTTCGGATCTATACTCCAAATACTCTTTTAGAAAGGTACGCTATTATACTACTCCTCCTTGGTTGCTTGATGATATTTTCTTAGGTATCTCTTGAATTATGCTTGGCTAGTTATTTGGATGAAATATTGTTCCCTATGAATAGTCTTCTATTTTTCTTCTATATTATATGTTGAGGAACATGAAATCTAAATCACTAGACCCATTATGACTGCCCGTATATTGATGTTGATAATGATGTTGGAAATATTGATAATGTTGATATTGGATATAAGCAAAACTCCTTCTTTGGAAGGAGGGATTTTGCACTTGGATCTCCTATCTCAAATGGTGAGAAGGAGCTTGGTGACCCCCATCGCGTTGGGGTAATAGAGTCACCCAAACTAATATAAGCATGCTTCTTGACTTACAACATAATGGGAAATTCGTAATAAAATTTGTTGTTTGAGTAACATTTTAGTTTTTGGAAATCGTTCGATAATGATTTGAAACATAAGTCCTGCCAAGCATACTAGTTTTCATTATAAACCTGTTTTACTTGTTTTTATATAGCGTACCGTGCAATTGCATTGACTTTGTGTCTTGATTTTCTCGATTTTAGGTAATGCAAGGAACTAGTTCCATCTACTCTTTCATCTACTGCAATAAAGATTGCTACATCTTATGGACTCTACATGGGAGCTAATTGTAAAAGGGATGTAGTTGTAGGCTAGTTCTTATCTCTTTCTTTTCCTGTTGCCTACGGGCCTGATGTACTAAACTTTTTGGTTCATTTTAATAAAGAAGGATGTTATTTCATTTTTGCATATTATTTGTGTGTGATTTTTGGGCCACTCAGGGACGGGCACTCTCATCCCTCTAACACTGTCCTTTTGAACAGTGGGATTGGGATTAGGGTAAGAACGGATCCATGACAGATTTGTACTCGGCCAATCTCTCATTTTGATATTTAGAGCACACGACAAGCTCATATTGGTACACAAATTGCTTCAATGATGTACGAGAATTCACATATCCATCAAAAAATGCATTCATAGATTCACTGTGTTGTGTAGTGGTCATATCAGCCCAAAAATATTTATCAACATAGGTGGGAACCCACATTTCTCTTAGTTGATACATTCTATTGAGCCATCCATCCTCCTTGACATTACAGTTTTGTACAGCCTTGAACCAATTAGATTCGAACTTGTCTACTGTAATACTATCATATACAACACACCTTATCATAAAAGAAGTATACGAATCCTTACCAATCTTATCAGGTAGTTTCCTCATTATATGCCACAAACAAAGACGGTGACAAGTATTAGGAAAAATAATTTTGACTGCATTTATTATATGTTGGGCCTGATCTGTTATTATACCATTAGGAGTGGCACCTATTAAATCGGGATAAGCAATATGTTAACATCGGTATGGTATGATAAACAATACTAAATAGTATTAAGTATAGTACTAAAATTTCAATTAAATAGTGTTGAATATTTGCTCCATGATCAGAAAATCCTGACATAACAATATTAAATAGTGTTAAACATAGTACTAAAATTTCTATAAAATAGTGTTGAATATTTGTAGCGATGACTTAACATACATTTGAGCCATGTTTTAAAAAATCCAGACTTAACAGTACTAAATAGTATTAAACATAATACTAAAATATCTAGTAAAAATTTTTGAATATTTTTAGCGATGACTTACCCATATATTTAAGCCATGTCTGGAAAAGCCAGATATAATTTTTAGTGGTTTCTTCACATAGAAGACCACAGCCGAGAAGAATGCTTTGACAATGATGATTGACACCAACAAATGGAGCAAAAGGCATTTCATAACGATTAATCAAGTATGTAGTATCAAATGTGATTACATCACCAAAATATTTGTAAGCATGTATGGATCTTGAATCGGCCCAAAATACATTTCAAAGAACACCATCATCATTTAAGTCCATAACATAGAAAAAAATTGGAATTTTGATATGCATATTAATAAAATATTATTGAATAGCTTTTGCACCGCCTTTACCAAGATTTAGACATCTAGATATAGCAACATGGTTTCTGACATCCCTCTCAGTAAATGGTAAATTGTCGTATCCTCCTGCCTCAACAAAAAAACTTGACATAGATTTTGCAGCACTGATACATGTAACAATTAGTATTGTTAGTATAAAAAATATGTATTGTATAATGATATAATAAGTAAACATAATACAAATAGTGTACCAGCATGATCATTTAGATCAATCCTCGTCGCAGTGTCTTTCAGGATCTTTCTTTTTGAAGGCAACAATCTCATAACGCTTGGTTCTAAAAGGGGATGATTGTGTTGTTCTTGAAAAGATGTAATAACAAACTGATTGCTATATATGTCGTGGAAAAATCAAATATGGGAAACACAGTTGGTCTTAGCGGTTGAACAACAATGGTACATAGTCGTATTTGCAATTTTGGGAGGTCTACCAGCTTTAAGGCATGACAGGGTTAATCTCACAATAGAATTCGTGCACTGATTTTTTGTATAATGTGTTGTTGATACTCCAAAACTGCAAGCATCAACATATGCGCATAAAATGACCTGGCTTCTTCAATAGAATCAAATACCATGCCAACTTTTGATTTTTCAACTCGGTCATCAATACTTGGAATGACAAGTTTAGAGAAATTGATATTTTGTGAAATGGATACATCTGGGTTAGATGGGGAGTCAAAAATATCTTCCTGATTGCAATTAAGTGATACATTAAGATCGATGTCATCTATTGGGATCTGCAATGTTATAAGACTATACAATTACACACTATTTCTGCAATTAAAAGTATGGTTTACTAATTTATAGGTATTGTTCTAATTAAAAAAAGGTATATGGCCTCAATTCACCAATTTTAATGAAGAATTTCTATACACCATATTTATATGCACATCTGTACCAATTCACAACAAAATAGTATCAATTTATAAACCAATCATTTATCAACTAAGTTATTTTCATTTAGCAATATTGTTGGAACATATATGGAGCAGATTATTAAACTATGGTTACAATAAGTTAGAAAGGTTACCAACATTTAATCGGTAGATTGGATTACCTCTCTTGTTGTGTAAATTCACAAATGCTGGAAATAAATGGGAGGATCAGTAAGAATTTGTCGTTGATGATGTTACTCTCAAAGGCTAACCTTCAATCACCAATTAGCAAAAACTCTTGCTGAATGAAGATATATTATTCGATCAGTGATTGGTTTCTGGATTGGTATTGTTTAGGCTGTAAATTGGTACAAATGTAATATAAAAATGATTTTATTAGTTTACATGAAGGGTTGCTGCTAAAAAATATAAATGGATACCAAATGTAATATAAAAATGGTGTTATTAGTTTACATGAAGGGTTGCTGCTAAAAATTTAAATGGATACTAACCTTTAAATAGTAGAATGGATAACCTCGAATGCTAACCTTCAAGCATCAATTAAAATCGCAAATACTGGATTATGTTACTCTCGAATGCTATCCTTCAAGCAGCAATTAGCAGAATAGAAATGATCAAATAAGACTTCTTGCTAGAGAGGCAACTGAGTATATATAGGATACATAAATGGAGGGAATATATTGAAAATTCAAATAAAAAATGGCACATAATGTGGATTATATAGATGAACGGTGCTAGAAGATGAACATGCATAAAATTTGAATTTCGTATAGCTGTTTTGATTGGTCAGCAAACCTGTTAATTGCTGCTAAAGCATGGATTAATGCAGTTGCATGGTCTGCAGGTAGCAGATCGCATGTATTGGTTCCAATAGATCCGGAAGACTATTCATAGGGTTGACATGTATTCCAAAATATACCTAGGAAGGCCATCCATTCATGAAACATGTTTGATACTTGAATATTTTTTGGATGTTTGAGGAATTTTGTTGATGACCTAAACCTAAGGTAGAAATAGGAAAATGTAACCCTAATCTTGAATAACAAAGCATGATCTTTTAAAACTATGATCTTGACCCTTGATCCAATATTTTGATCTAGGATCTGACTCAAAGGGTTGATTTATTCTCTCTCTTCGGATCTATACTCCAAATACTCTTTTAGAAAGGTACGCTATTATACTACTCCTCCTTGGTTGCTTGATGATATTTTCTTAGGTATCTCTTGAATTATGCCTGGCTAGTTATTTGGATGAAATATTGTTCCCTATGAATAGTCTTCCGTTTTTCTTCTATATTATATGTTGAGGAACATGAAATCTAAATCACTAGACCCATTATGACTGCCCGTATATTGATGTTGATAATGATGTTGGAAATATTGATAATGTTGATATTGGATATAAGCAAAACTCCTTCTTTGGAAGGAGGGATTTTGCACTTGGATCTCCTATCTCATATGGTGAGAAGGATCTTGGTGACCCCCATCATGTTGGGGTAATATAGTCACCCAAACTAATATAAGCATGCTTCTTGACTTACAGCATAATGGGAAATTCGTAATAAAATTTGTTGTTTGAATAACATTTTAGTTTTTGGAAATCGTTCGATAATGATTTGAAACATAAGTCCTGCCAAGCATACTAGTTTTCATTATAAACCTATTTTACTTGTTTTTATATAGCGTACCATGCAATTGCATTGACTTTGTGTCTTGATTTTCTCGATTTTAGGTAATGCAAGGAACTAGTTCCATCTACTCTTTCATCTACTGCAATAAAGACTACTACATCTTATGGACTCTACATGGAAGCTAATTGTAAAAGGGATGTAGTTGTAGGCTAGTTCTTATCTCTTTCTTTTCCTGTTGCCTACGGGCCTGATGTACTAAACTTTTTGGTTCATTTTAATAAAGAAGGATGTTATTTCATTTTTGCATATTATATGTGTGTGATTTTTGGGCCACTCAGGGATGGGCGCTCTCATCCCTCTAACACTGCCCTTTTGGACAGTGGGATTGGGATTATGGTAAGAATTGATCTGTGACAGTTGGTATCAGAGCCATAACACACTTAATATGCATTAGTGAAATGATGTTCTTAATCGTTGAACCAAGGAAGCCCTAAAATCCACTATGGTGAAAACTGAGGTGTCTAGAAAGAGCACAAGGGGAGTCTGGCATAATTCCTCCTATCCGTCTTCACGGTGGCTGAGGTTCCTCCTGCTCCACCTGGCCTTAGTTGATCCAGAAATGGATGGAAGGACTTCCTATAACCCTAGAGAGTCTTCTAGCATCTTATCTTTTCTTTAAGGATTACCCAAGCCACCTATTAGAAGGAAATAGGATGACTCCTCATCTTCTCATTCTCCTTAAGGTATCATGACTTGATCTATATACTCTCTCTATTTTGGGTAAATTAAGGATGGGAACAACTAAAATCCCAAAATAAATTGAGAAAACTCGTTGCAATGATCTATCATATTTTATGACTAATTAACTTTATCCTTTGGTCTCCGAAATTTGGCACATTATTCTACACTTCATGTTGAAGTTATGATCCAAATTTGACATCATTTGGACCTTCCTACAATTTTATATGATTTTTCTAAGGTTCTAACCTTTCCATGGCTTTCTTTGCCTTTTTCCACCTTTTCCCTATCTTTTTCCTTGCTGGGCCCGGCCCATTACCAGTTCAGGGTATCGCTGGGCAAGGCGGGTTGACCCAGCAGCGTTGGATCTTGATCCAACGGCACTGGGGTCATCCCCTACCTCGCGCCAGGGGTTGGCACGGGTCCACGGTGGACCAGCCGGCCATGGCTCGACCCTGCCCTAGTAGCTGGTGTCTTTGGCGCCCAATAGCTCGACCGATGAGTTCGCACCGCCTTCGCGAAGATTCCGCACATTTTGTGTGGTGGAATCGTGGCTTGGAGGCCAAGGAAACCAAGCCAACCTTGGGCTGCGCCGGCTCCCTCATCAACCCTAACCCTAGCTTTGGGCCCCTATAAAAAGACCCCCATTGGGTTCGTCGCGCCCTCACGATTCCGAATGGCAGCCCCTTTTCTCTCAATGTGCCCTCTCTCACTCACCCCTCTTTTCTATGGCCACCGCACCACCGCGGAGCTCCCCTGCTCACGGGCGGGCATGTGTTTTTGGGCGAGCAGCAGCTGCCCTTGGATCGTGTGTCCACGCTGGTCCGGGGCAAGATCGACGGCCACCGATCCCCACGTGAGCCTCCCTTCTGCTCCTTCTCTATGAAGCACGTGCCTGGGAGCACGGCCCATCTCTTCCGCCAATTTTCCCGCGAGACCACGGTAGTCTGCCGATCAACGGCCCCGAAATTTCGATATTTCTCCCTCTCTGCCCTAAATTCCAGTAAATGGCCTGATTCTTGCAAAATCAATATATTGAGATCCGTAGCTCCAAAAATAGTGAAATTATAGTCCTTTTTGATCAGAAAAATCCAACTGATTTGTTAAAAATACTTGTGAAGCTTAATTCTCTACTTTTATCACTGATATGCCATGATCTTGATCCTTTGCCTATTTAATTATATTATAGGATGATTAATCTTGAAGAAACTCTTATTCCTGTTTCTAATGATCGTTCTGAGACACAAAATCATCTTTTGACAAAATTAGGGTTGATCATGATCCTCTTAACTCTTTACTCTAAAAAGTTGAATCATATATTTAAAACAAGGTTTTGATGCTTGGATAATGATATTGATAATTAGGGTTGACATGTATTCCTAAATATACCTAGGAAGGTCATCCATTCATGAAACATGTTTGATACTTGAATATTTGTTGGATGTTTGAGGAATTTTGTTGATGACCTAAACCTAAGGTAGAAATAGGAAAATGTAACCCTAATCTTGAATAACAAAGCATGATCTTTTAAAATTATGATCTTGACCCTTGATCCAATATTTTGATCTAGGATCTGACTCAAAGGGTTGATTTATTCTCTCTCTTGGGATCTATACTCCAAATACTCTTTTAGAAAGGTACGCTATTACACTACTCCTCCTTGGTTGCTTGATGATATTTTCTTAGGTATCTCTTGAATTATGCTTGGCTAGTTATTTGGATCAAATATTGTTCCCTATGAATAGTCTTCCATTTTTCTTCTATATTATATGTTGAGGAACATGAAATCTAAATCACTAGACCCATTATGACTGCCCGTATATTGATGTTGATAATGATGTTGGAAATATTGATAATGTTGATATTGGATATAATCAAAACTCCTTCTTTGGAAGGAGGGATTTTGCACTTGGATCTCCTATCTCATATGGTGAGAAGGAGCTTGGTGACCCCCATCGCGTTGGGGTAATAGAGTCACCCAAACTAATATAAGCATGCTTCTTGACTTACAGCATAATGGGAAATTCGTAATAAAATTTGTTGTTTGAATAACATTTTCTTTTTTGGAAATCGTTCGATAATGATTTGAAACATAAGTCCTGCCAAGCATACTAGTTTTCATTATAAACCTGTTTTACTTGTTTTTATATAGCGTACCATGCAATTGCATTGACTTTGTGTCTTGATTTTCTCGATTTTAGGTAATGCAAGGAACTGGTTCCATCTACTCTTTCATCTACTACAATAAAGACTGCTACATCTTATGGACTCTACATGGGAGCTAACTGTAAAAGGGATGTAGTTGTAGACTAGTTCTTATCTCTTTCTTTTCCTGTTGCCTACGGGCCTGATGTACTAAACTTTTTGGTTCATTTTAATAAAGAAGGATGTTATTTCATTTTTGCATATTATCTGTGTGTGATTTTCGGCCCACTCAGGGATGGGCGCTCTCATCCCTCTAACACTACCCTTTTGGACAGTGGGATTGGGATTAGGGTAAGAATGAGTCTGTGACAGTTGGTATCAGAGCCATAACACACTTAATATGCATTAGTGAAATGATGTTCTTAATTGCTGAACCAAGGAAGCCCTAAAATCCACTATGGTGAAAACTGAGGTGTCTAGAAAGAGCACAAGGGGGTTCTGGCATAATTCCTCCTATCCGTCTTCACGGTGGCTGAGGTTCCTCCTGCTCCACCTGGCCTTAGTTGATCCAGAAATGGATGGAAGGACTTCCTATAACCCTAGAGAGTCTTCTAGCATCTTATCTCTTCTTTAAGGATTACCTAAGCCACCTATTAGAATGAAATAGGATGACTCCTCATCTTCTCGTTCTCCTTAAGGTGTCATAACTTGATCTATATACTCTCTCTATTTTGGGTAAATTAAGGACGGGAACAACTAAAATCCGAAAATGTGACAATGTGAGTTTTCCCTCTTTTCCAGTATTTATTTTATCTTTCACCTTTATAATGATCATTTACAATATCTTTTGACTCCTTGATCAATATAGATACTCAAAATCAAATTCTTTTGTATTTTATGAATTTTATGCACTCTTGGACACTTTAATTTAACTTAATACACCTCTTTGATAAAATTCTTGAGTTTGACTAATTAACTTTATCCTTTGGTCTCCAACCTTTGGCACATTATTCTACACTTCATGTTGAAGTTATGATCCAAATTTGAGATCATTTAGACCTTCCTACGATTTTATATGATTTTTCTAAGGTTCTAACCTTTCCATGGCTTTCTTTACCTTTTTCCACCTTTTTCCTCTCTTTTTCCTTGTTGGGCCCGACCCATTTCCGGTTTAGGGTGCCGCTGGGCAAGGTGGGTTGACGCAACAGTGTTGGATCTTGATCCAACGGTGCTGGGGTCATCCCCTACCTCGCGCCAGGGGTTGGCACGGGTCCACGGTGGACCAGCCGGCCATGGCTCGACCCCGCCCTAGTAGCTCGTGTCTTTGGCGCCCAATAGCTCGACCGATGAGTTCGCACTGCCTTCGCGAAGCTTCCGCAAATTTTGTGGGGTGGAATCGTGGCTTGGAGGCCAAGGAAACCAAGCCAACCTGGGGCTGCGCCGGCTCCCTCATCAACCCTAACCCTAGCTTCGGACCCCTATAAAAAGACCCCCATTGGGTTCGTCGCGCCCCCACGATTCCGAACGGCAGCCCCTTTTCTCTCGATGCACCCTCCCTCGCTCGCCCCTCTTTTCTCCGTCCACCGCACCACCGCGGAGCTCCCCTGCTCGCGGGTGGGCATGTGCTTTTGGGCGAGCAACAGCTGCCCTTGGATCGTGTGTCCACGCTGGTCCGGAGCGAGATCGACGGCCACCGATCCCCACGCGAGCCTCCCTTCTGCTCCTTCTCCGTGAAGCACGTGCCTGGGAGCACGACTCATCTCCGCCTCCAATTTTCCCATGAGACCACGGTAGTCCTCCGATCAACGGCCCCGAAATTTTGGTATTTCTCCCTCTCTGCCCTAAATTCCAGTAAATGGCCTGATTCTTGCAAAATCAATATCTTGAGATCTGTAGCTCCAAAAATAGTGAAATTATAGTCCTTTTTTATCAGAAAAATCCAACTGATTTGTTAAAAATACATGTGAAGCTTAATTCTCGAATTTTATCACTGATATGCCATGATCTTGATCCTTTGCCTATTTAATTATATTATAGGATGATTAATCTTGAAGAAACTCTTATTGCTATTTCTAATGATCGTTCTGAGACACAAAATCACCTTTTGACAAAATTAGGGTTGATCATGATCCTCTTAACTCTTTACTCTAAAAAGTTGAATCATATATTTGAAATAAGGTTTTGATGCTTGGATAATGATATTGATAATTAGGGTTGACATGTATTCCTAAATATACCTAGGAAGGTCATCCATTCATGAAACATGTTTGATACTTGAATATTTGTTGGACGTTTGAGGAATTTTGTTGATGACCTAAACCTAAGGTAGAAATAGGAAAATGTAACCCTAATCTCGAATAACAAAGCATGATCTTTTAAAACTATGATCTTGACCCTAGATCCAATATTTTGATCTAGGATCTGACTCAAAGGGTTGATTTATTCTCTCTCTTCGGATCTATACTCCAAATACTCTTTTAGAAAGGTACGCTATTATACTACTCCTCCTTGGTTGCTTGATGATATTTTCTTAGGTATCTCTTGAATTATGCTTGGCTAGTTATTTGGATGAAATATTGTTCCCTATGAATAGTCTTCTATTTTTCTTCTATATTATATGTTGAGGAACATGAAATCTAAATCACTAGACCCATTATGACTGCCCGTATATTGATGTTGATAATGATGTTGGAAATATTGATAATGTTGATATTGGATATAAGCAAAACTCCTTCTTTGGAAGGAGGGATTTTGCACTTGGATCTCCTATCTCAAATGGTGAGAAGGAGCTTGGTGACCCCCATCGCGTTGGGGTAATAGAGTCACCCAAACTAATATAAGCATGCTTCTTGACTTACAACATAATGGGAAATTTGTAATAAAATTTGTTGTTTGAGTAACATTTTAGTTTTTGGAAATCGTTCGATAATGATTTGAAACATAAGTCCTGCCAAGCATACTAGTATTCATTATAAACCTGTTTTACTTGTTTTTATATAGCGTACCGTGCAATTGCATTGACTTTGTGTCTTGATTTTCTCGATTTTAGGCAATGCAAGGAACTAGTTCCATCTACTCTTTCATCTACTACAATAAAGATTGCTACATCTTATGGACTCTACATGGGAGCTAATTGTAAAAGGGATGTAGTTGTTGGCTAGTTCTTATCTCTTTCTTTTCCTATTGCCTACGGGCCTGATGTACTAAACTTTTTGGTTCATTTTAATAAAGAAGGATGTTATTTCATTTTTGCATATTATTTGTGTGTGATTTTCGGGCCACTCAGGGACGGGCGCTGTCATCCCTCTAACACTGTCCTTTTGAACAGTGGGATTGGGATTAGGGTAAGAACGGATCCGTGACAGATTTGTACTCGGCCAGTCTCTCATTTTGATATTTAGAGCACACGACAAGCTCATATTGGTACACAAATTGCTTCAATGATGTACGATAATTCACATATCCATCAAAAAATGCATTCATAGATTCACTGTGTTGTGTAGTGGTCATATCAGCCCAAAAATATTTATCAACATAGGTGGGAACCCACATTTCTCTTAGTTGATACATTCTATTGAGCCATCCATCCTCCTTGACATTACAGTTTTGTACAGCCTTGAACCAATTAGATTCGAACTTGTCTACTGTAATACTATCATATACAACACACCTTATCATAAAAGAAGTATACGAATCCTTACCAATCTTATCAGGTAGTTTCCTCATTATATGCCACAAACAAAGACGGTGACAAGTATTAGGAAAAATAATTTTGACTGCATTTATTATATGTTGGGCCTGATCTGTTATTATACCATTAGGAGTGGCACCTATTAAATCGGGATAAGCAATATGTTAACATCGGTATGGTATGATAAACAATACTAAATAGTATTAAGTATAGTACTAAAATTTCAATTAAATAGTGTTGAATATTTGCTCCATGATCAGAAAATCCTGACATAACAATATTAAATAGTGTTAAACATAGTACTAAAATTTCTATAAAATAGTGTTGAATATTTGTAGCTATGACTTAACATACATTTGAGCCATGTTTTAAAAAATCCAGACTTAACAGTACTAAATAGTATTAAACATAATACTAAAAGATCTAGTAAAAAATTTTGAATATTTTTAGCGATGACTTACCCATATATTTAAGCCATGTCTGGAAAAGCCAGATATAATTTTTAGTGGTTTCTTCACATAGAAGACCACAGCCGAGAAGAATGCTTTGACAATGATGATTGACACCAACAAATGGAGCAAAAGGCATTTCATAACGATTAATCAAGTATGTAGTATCAAATGTGATTACATCACCAAAATATTTGTAAGCATGTATGGATCTTGAATCGGCCCAAAATACATTTCAAAGAACACCATCATCATTTAAGTCCATAACATAGACAAAAATTGGATTTTTGGTATGCATATTAATAAAATATTATTGAATAGCTTTTGCACTGCCTTTACCAAGATTTAGACATCTAGATATAGCAACATGGTTTCTGACATCCCTCTCAGTAAATGGTAAATTGTCGTATCCTCCTGCCTCAACAAAAAAACTTGACATAGATTTTGCAGCACTGATACCTGTAACAATTAGTATTGTTAGTATAAAAAATATGTATTGTATAATGATATAATAAGTAAACATAATACAAATAGTGTACCAGCATGATCATTTAGATCAATCCTCCTCGCAGTGTCTTTCGGGATCTTTCTTTTTGAAGGCAACAATCTCATAACGCTTGGTTCTAAAAGGGGATGATTGTGTTGTTCTTGAAAAGATGTAATAACAAACTGATTGCTATATATGTCGTGGAAAAATCAAATATGGGAAACACAGTTGGTCTTAGCGGTTGAACAACAATGGTACATAGTCGTATTTGCAATTTTGGGAGGTCTACCAGCTTTAAGGCATGACAGGGTTAATCTCACAATAGAATTCGTGCACTAATTTTTTGTATAATGTGTTGTTGATACTCCAAAACTGCAAGCATCAACATATGCTGCATAAAATGACCTGGCTTCTTCAATAGAATCAAATACCATGCCAACTTTTGATTTTTCAACTCGGTCATCAATACTTGGAATGACAAGTTTAGAGAAATTGATATTTTGTGAAATGGATACATCTGGGTTAGATGGGGAGTCAAAAATATCTTCCTGATTGCAATTAAGTGATACATTAAGATCGATGTCATCTATTGGGATCTGCAATGTTATAAGACTATACAATTACACACTATTTCTGTAATTAAAAGTATGGTTTACTAATTTATAGGTACTGTTCTAATTAAAAAAAGGTATATGGCCTCAATTCACCAATTTTAATGAAGAATTTCTATACACCATATTTATATGCACATCTGTACCAATTCACAACAAAATAGTATCAATTTATAAACCAATCATTTATCGACTAAGTTATTTTCATTTAGCAATATTGTTGGAACATATATGGAGCAGATTATTAAACTATGGTTACAATAAGTTAGAAAGGTTACCAACATTTAATCGGTAGATTGGATTACCTCTCTTGTTGTGTAAATTCACAAATGCTGGAAATAAATGGGAGGATCAGTAAGAATTTGTCGTTGATGATGTTACTCTCAAAGGCTAACCTTCAATCACCAATTAGCAAAAACTCTTGCTGAATGAAGATATATTATTCGATCAGTGATTGGTTTCTGGATTGGTATTGTTTAGGCTGTAAATTGGTACAAATGTAATATAAAAATGATTTTATTAGTTTACATGAAGGGTTGCTGCTAAAAAATATAAATGGATACCAAATGTAATATAAAAATGGTGTTATTGGTTTACATGAAGGGTTGCTGCTAAAAATTTAAATGGATACTAACCTTTAAATAGTAGAATGGATAACCTCGAATGCTAACCTTCAAGCATCAATTAAAATCGCAAATACTGGATTATGTTACTCTCGAATGCTATCCTTCAAGCAGCAATTAGCAGAATAGAAATGATCAAATAAGACTTCTTGCTCGAGAGGCAACTGAGTATATATAGGATACATAAATGGAGGGAATATATTGAAAATTCAAATAAAAATGGCACATAATGTGGATTATATAGATGAACGGTGCTAGAAGATGAACATGCATAAAATTTGAATTTCGTATAGCTATTTTGATTGGTCAGCAAACCTGTTAATTGCTGCTAAAGCATGGATTAATGCAGTTGCATGGTCTGCATGTAGCAGATCGCAGGTATTGGTTCCAATAGATCCGGCACACAGCAACAATCATCGGTGCCAGGCGACTCTTCTACTTCTTGTGCAACACAGTCTGTCCGCACAGTGTGGATTGTTGCATCTGTGCGATTTTCGGAGGTGGGGGTGGAGATGGTGGTGGAAGAGGTGTTGTGCGAAGAATTTCCCTTCAAAAAATAAATATCCTTACCATCCATGCTAGAATGCATCCCATCATTTCCTTATTTTATTTACTTCATAGATACAATTATAAAAATAAAATAAATAAGGATATGGATAGCTCCAATGTGAAACACCTTATAATTCTTTTGGTTGAGGGATTTATTGATTGTTTCATTTCATGCTTCCATTGTGGAGGGCTATCTCTAATACCATCATTTCTTACACTGATAGGACTACTTCCATTATCCTAAGTAACACATATAGAAATCAAGTGTTATGTATATAAAATAATAATACTAACAAATTAATTATTAGATGCATAATCTATGTGGCTAACGTAACCTAACAATTAGAAGCGGCCAACATACGGATTAGTTTAGCATAAGCTACTGGTTGGAATAATTGCTTACAAAAAAGATAAAATTTGTTATTCGTAGGTGAATATTGACATTTACAAAAGACAAGCATCTAAATTACTTTATAAAATGTCATTAGAAAAAATATTTAGAAAATAGTTATGCTATTATTTGCTTGTAAAATGTAACATATATGAAATACAACTTTGATTATTGATAAATTATTGAAACAAAAATATATAAATATAACTTATTCACCTTGTTCTTATTTTCATTCAATGTTTCATTAGTTGCATACAAATGGACACCACGTGCACCGACCTTTACGGGACCACTCTAACTAATTGTCTATGCTTAGATTTCACAAATTGATGACTTGGCAGGTAACTTCGTCTTTTGACTTTATTCGACATTATATAATATGCTTTTTTAAAATTTATGGTGCTCTAATTGTTTCCGTAATGAACTAGATGTTTACATATGGATTTCAAATGAATCTGATTTGGAAACAAATAGACAAAATGAACTTTTGATTATCGTATATTTATCTTTAGAGTGCATTTTCTCTTGAAAATTCCTAAGTTATTTTTCTTAAATTGAGAAAGAAAATCACTATCTACCAGAAATCTGCTTCCAACACTTCATTTTGAATGTATGTAAAAATATAGTTACAAAACCATAATTCATTGGTTGATGGGTTCTTTTGCAAACTTCTGAACTCTAATGCAAAAATTCATTTGTTTTATTAATCTATTATTTTTGTTGTAACTATTTTGCTGAATAATATGGAGTAACAGTCAAATATAAGTTTCTTTCGTACAAGAGCAATGTGTATGATTATTTGCCTTACATATGTTTTCAATAAAAAAAAATCATTTTCAACCAATCTATAAATTACTAAAGAGTCTCTCAAATTACTTCCATAACTTTCTATAAGTCATCTTCATACCTATACCAAATTGATATTCTTATTCTACCTTCCAGCCTTCCAGTTAGCAAGACAAGAATTGATATGTGTCCACACTCACTACCTTCAATTTGGTTTTGTACTTTTTAGGTGGGTTGTGTGACATTACAAACAACATCATCGTTTAGATATTACATTTGACACTTGATACATTATTACATAACTAGATTTGTTTACTTTTGTGGTGGACCATAATCATACTCAAACAAGAAAGAGTGTTCTTTCTACAACAAAGATATATGTTCATCATCAACATAGTATGTAACTTTTACCAAATCCATTTCAATTGGAGGATTCATATGTTCATGATCCAAGAATATCACATTTTTTTAGTAGAGTTAGAAATGAGATAATGGAAAATCCACACATACCTTTTGAATATTAGTTGGGAAAAATCCTCTTCTATATTCATGATAAGAGGCACTAGAACAAACTAGATAGATTTTGATGCCCAAAGATTTTAAACATCATCGGGACAAACAAACTTGAACCCTATTACATATATAACTAAAATATTTATATAATCTAAAGAATAGCTATATTAGTTCAAAATTATCTCTTGAACATGTAAAAACTGTGTACAACTCTTAAGAATGATATTGCTATATTGGGTTACCATTTTACATGTAAAGAAAATCAACCAAAGAGATATTATTGCAAGTTTACTATACAACAAAAAACAAAAAGATAAGAAATCTAGATCCATCACCTTATTTTGTGAGGAAATTAATAAAAATTATAGATGGACATGTAAATCAGAAAAACAATCCATGAAAGACCAAGAAATGATTCCACCTGAAGGTAGATAAGATGAGGAAAATTTGGCCATAAGAATGGGAACCACAATCCTATTATGACCACGAAAGGTGTTATGCACCCCGACGTTGCCTAAAAATTTGGTATTGCACATGAATCTCAAGATTTGTAGAAGTGTTTAATTTGGTTTGGTGTAGGGATAAAAAACAAACCAAATATGTAAAATCATGATTAATGGTGTATGAGTCTTTAGGTCTTAAGATGAATGTGACACCTTTTTTTCATCAACCCTATAGACTCTATATTGATTAAGGGATCCCAACTACCTTATGATTTCCCGCTACAGAGATCCATCACATATATATGGGATGATATATGTAAAATAGAAAAGAGGGGTGATAGATAAAAGTTTGACTAGATTATGTGAGATTTATATGTTTGTATAATTAATGATATCAATGTTGTAAAGTTACATGATTTGATTAGGATTTATTTAATAAGATGTGTTTGTGAAAGAGCAAGTATTCATCTTTTAAGAAATCAAATGAACATGTAAATAGATTAATAAAGAAAATATAGAAATATGATGTAAAGAGTTTGATGTGAATGATGCTAATAGATAACCATGATAATATCTAGTTAGATTTTACAAAATTTAGTTAAGATGGAATGTGTAATTAGATAAGCAAGTCAAGATCTAGTTTGATTTAAGCAAGCAGTATGCAAGTGATTTTGTTACATGATGAACAACTATATAGATACACTTTTATTACCTCATGAACAAATAGATAAGTAGTTAAATCATGGTAGATAATGATATAGATCTAGCGAAATGATGAACGATTAAAGAAAATTAATATGATATAGGGGCACATTGAGGCCTTCTTACCTCTTCTACAACCTCTTGGTGTATCAGAATCAACATTCTAGAAGAAAGATTATCTAGATAATCATTAGTCTGGAGTCAGTTTCAGATATGGTAGTCACTCTCTAGTTTTCAGAAATCAAAAGGGGTGTGATGATGATTGATATGAGAAGGGATAACATCAAGAAAAAAAATCACAAATTAAGGGGCAACTCAAATCATGTGTTATATCTTTGTATCTTTGTTGTATATTGTCATTAATGGCTTCTCTATATTGATATTGGTCTAAAGATTCTTTGTTGACCTCAAGTTGTACTTGATGACATCTCTCTATCATGAAGGACTTCACATTCCTTGTGTTGGTGTTGACATATTTTTTAAAATATCATGGTTTTTGTTTTATTAGATCTCTTTAACAATGATGTAATTAGCATTCTTGTCATTAGCATATAGAATTTTTGTTGATTTTTTTTTTGCATAAAAGGGTATCTTTATCATGAAGGCATTGACATTTCTCTCATTGGTATCCAGACATATCTACACATGCTCCTTGATTGAATTGTACTCTTTGTATATCATTTCTTGCTCTGCACATAGTTACTTCCAATTGATATTCTCTTGTTTAATGGTATGATCCCCCACCATATGATTATGTTTTTGAGGATGAGTAACTCACGAGAGGGATTTTGGTAAGTATGCCCACCTTTTGACTTCGAAAAAGGGGGAGAAAATACATGAGATAATTTTTCTTATTCTTCAACAAATAAAAGGTATATTAATTTAAATTTGTCTACCTCAAGTTTATCTTATAAAAATAAATATTATCATAAAACGGGGAGGATTGTTGGCTTTTTGGATGTGCCACACTCTAATTTTGATGATGCATATATTTTCTATTTGTGTTATTAATGTGTGAATTATGTGTTACATGTGATCAAGGAACTTAAATAAGATCCTACATTTAAGAATGTACAATCATATGTGTGCTTGTATGCTTGTACATCATGTTGTACCTATATGATTTCTTATATAGGTGCAAATTATACAACTTGATAGGAATGACGTAAACTACAATAAATGAAGGTATTAATGACCAAAATAATGACAATATAGATTATTTGTTGTAATTATTATACTAAATGCAACCACAAATTTTAGTCATCACTATAGCATAGTCAATAACGGTGAAGTATTTTAGATGTCATAAATATTATGTCCTTTCTGTCGCTAAAATGTTTTTCTATTTTTCTTAAAGTCTTTTCTATTATGTAAATTTAACTTGATTCAAATTTATAGAAAAGAAACAAAAAAATGAAAAGTTGGCCCCCTTTTCTCCTCCCACCCATTGAAGCTTCCTTGCTAATGCCGTTAGATTAATCATGTACGATTACAAATGAATATTGTCCTGAAGTCCACAAAAAGCTCCACTCTATGGCTCCATGGAGTCCCACTCCACCAAGCCATTCCTCTCTCTTGCAAACATGCACACGAGAAGAGAGAGCCAACTCCATGTAGGGGCCACAACATTTTCATACTCTATATGCCACTCCTAAATAGTCATATTCCCGATCTAACAATAGAAAACATGGTGAGCACAACCAGAGACAGATTTAGGGCAGGATGCCTAGGTCAAGGAGACAAGCTTCGACTATGGACAGAAACACCAGCAACTAGTGACTCATCTGCAGGAGGAAGCAGAGACAATTTATATAGGAGGTCACGATTGTTTTTCTCTTATCCACCACTCATGTCTCCCACACTTATTGCTCTACTCAATTTCATCCATTTCTTATCTACTTCATGCGGGTGGTCAAAGGCAAGAGAAATGGCTGCCCAGAGCAGGAGGTAGGAAGGGGTATCATAGGAGGTGACCGCTACAGGCCCAAAGAGGCCATATTGATATTTCCCACTTTATGTTATGGCTTTGGATTAACAATAACACATACTATTACAACCCCAATTTTTGGGTTCTTTTAGTTGGAAATGCAATTTTCCCAATAAATTTATGATTATGTATTTTGTGTGAATTATGTACCTTAAATGGATTCCTTTGATAAATAGCCTTGTGTGTTTGATTTCGTGGGCCTTGTTGGCTATTGGGCCCAATAACAAGAAAAAGGAAATAAAAAGGAAAAGGAATCAATTAATAAAGGAATAACTAAGATAATGAGAAAAGAAAGATGTGAAAACATCTAAATGGCTAATAATTATTCTTCAAGGAGGGATTTTGTATCTTTAGGATTTCTTGGGTTCCAAGGAGTCTAAGTTGCAACGTAATAGGAGAATAAAGAGATAAAATCAAATAAAGCATTATTAAGAAGGCAAGTTGAGATAATGATGAAAATATAAGAAATATGTGGTAATATGGATAATGGAATCATTATGAATGTGATTTTGACTCCAAATGGTTTCTAATGGTAAAAGGAATCAAAATAAAGAAAATAAAAGATTAAGAGAGAGAAAATATGCTTAAAATATGCCTTATTAAGAGATAACTTGTATACGAGGAAAAGTCCCTCATACTTTCGATTTTGAGTCCCAAATTTGGTACACAAGTGTATTATAGATATTCCCTTATAATTTGGTATTAATTGGGCGTGTGGTTTGGGAGATATGATTTTATAATATTTCCTAAAGTGAGTAGCATATTTGTGATGTCACGATTTGATTTAAATTAGGAAATCAAGGACCAGTTCCCTTACTCTTTTCGCTTGGCCTAAGGGCCGTAGGATCCGTGATCAAGGGTGGATTTATCGTCACCCACATTAGGATCAGACCGGGAAAGAAAAACACAGGAGGCTGAACCTTCCCAGACTCTTTTCTCTCTGCTCCCTCGACGATTTTTCACAAAATAAGGGGCAATAGTTTCGGGAGAGAGAGAGACGAATACAACAAGCTATTATACAGCTGTTGTCTCTCCCTATATGAAAAGTCCCCGATTCCCAGACTGTCTAGGAAGAGAGGGAAAATTGGGGCGACCGTATAGACCATCGTCCATGGCTATAAAAGGGGTTCTGGAGAACCGTTGTGCCGTACCGAAAGCGTTGGATGCCTTAATTTCACGAGACCTGCTCTGGAGCTTCATGTTGTGCCGTTCCCTGCTTCAGGTGAGATCGACTCTCCTCACGATGATGTCAAGCAAGGGAACATGATTGACCTGGTGATGAGTGTTGGGGCAGGTCGTCGCAGAGTTTCGAGGGGTTAGAAGGAGCAAAGGACGCCCTAGATGCCGCGTCGTTGGGCCTAGCCGCATCTCTGTTGTAGGCTCGTCTCTGCCCTGTGGGGTGACCATTGTTGTCCCTTGAACCCAGTTCGAGCTGTTCCTAGGACATTGAAGGCAGGCACAGGAAATAGCATGATCTCTTGGGCATTTTCGAGTGCAAAAGCAAGCCGCAGCCCACCGGAGTTGTGCCGACGATGATGCTTTGTTACCTCACAGAAACAGGGTCCCGTTTCGTGAGGGACAAAGCCGTGCATGAAGCGTCGAGCGAAGGGGAAAGAAGCGCCAGGTTCGGGTAGATGGATCCAGGGCTCGATCCGCGAGACAAAGGATGGATAGCAAAGAAAAGAAAAGAAAAGAAAAGGACATGTGGCGCGCTGCCAGTAGGGCAAGATATGATTATTTTCTGTAAATCATAAGTAATTATTGGTCGATCGGATGAAAGAATGCAATGTATGAAAATTTATCAAAAAAACTTATAGAATTCAATAAAAATAGATTTAGACCCTGAATCTAATCGTAGTTAGAAACATAGTTAAAGTTGCCAGCCTTAATGCTTTATAATGTGGAAAAACCCTAACTTGATGATTCTATGAAATTGAGATGCTTGATATGGATAATCTAAGAGCCTATTAACTTGTTTTTAATAAAAAGTTTTGAATATCTAAGTAGATAATCCACAGACTAAATAGTTTAATTTAGGGTTTTGACATGTTAACGTGCATTAATGAACTTAGAAACCCTAATTGAAGGTTAATGATTTCTTATGTGGTTTAATTCAAAATTCATCATATGGAAGTGATAATAAATTGGTCCTAAGCATGTTAGGAATATTTTAATGAGATAATTAGGGTTTGCATCTAGTTTTTCCATTTTTAGGGTTTGTAGCTATAAAGATGGAAATTTAAAGATAAACCCTAATGAAACCCTAAAAAGGTATAGAAAACCCTAGGAAGCAAGTGCAAGTCAAATAGATAGAATCTTGATTAAGTGTGTAGTGAATAGAGTACATGCGTTTTTCAGGATTCTTGATTGTGTTGTTGAACTACTTGCTTGGATTGATTGCTCGCTTGGAATTGCTATTTTCTTATGAAATCTACTAATCAGGTATGTGGTTACTTTATGAATAATCACCTTTAGTTTCACGGAATTTCCCAAATGTTTCTCGATTGATTGCAACTTAAACTGTTGGATGTTCAATTATGCAATCCTATAAAGTCCCTATGAGTATCACAATTAAATATGAATGTGTTTCTCAAACCTACATGCCACCCTGATGTATGTTGCAAGAGCAAGCCCTAGAGGGAAGATCTGATTTGGTCCAACCCCAGAGGGAAGACCATTGGGCACCTCGAGAGGTGACCCCAAGCACCAAGCTTAGGATGGAGAAGGTGGCCTTATGTCCCTTGCAAGGACAAAACCCTAAGAGAGGGTAATCTAAGGTTTAGGGAAAAAGTGGTTGAGAAGTCACATTGAAAGCATAATTTGGAGTGTTAATCAATTATTTTCTATATAGAGGTGGTTAGAAACTATTTGTAATATTATGATTGTCCCCCCCACTAGCATATTCATTTATGCTGACCGACATTTTATTTGTCGGCTTTTTAGGTACATTTCTAAAAAAGGACAAACTGTAAATTGAAATATTGTGAAGATACATTTAATCAAGGAGGATTTGTTAGATAGACTTATTTGGTGGATAGAAGTCTAAATCCAAATTTTCAAGGTATGAAAAAGATTTATTTTTTATTCCAGCTTTTCAGTTTATAAATAGTAGAGTTTGATAATTATTTTTGATTAAATGTTGAATCATGGATAGCATCTTTGACCTTTTGGTCTCCCTTGATTGGGAGTTACCAGGAAGCGGGGTTGTTACATTTGGTATCAGAGCCAATGGTTTCTCATTTAATCCTTAATAATTATTAAATTTTACAAACTCTGTAGAACCCGAGGGAGTTATTAGAGGATTTTCCTATGACAGAGGTGTCTAGAAAAGGATCACGGTTTGGGGGATAGAAATATTTTCCTATGCCCCGCTAGTTGGTCACGAGGACTCCCGAATGCGGTGTGACTGTCTGGCCAAAGTCTGAGGTCTTGACTCAAAATAAGATACCTTTAGGACTCTCTCATCTATTTTCGTCCCTTCTCAACCCTGATTCAATTAAAATTCTAAGGTTTAGGGTTTTTCTCTCTCTTCCCTACCCACTTGAGGTCAGGGTAAGTATGATAAGGATTAAGGAATCCTCCACCAAATAAATGAAAAGCATGTAAACAAGATGTCATGGGCATAAGTTTAGTAGTTTAAGCATAACCTAAAGACTAGTTACATACTTAAGGTTGCATGGCGTGTGTTGTTGTGCCCTCAGGAGAGATCTGAGGTTAGACCTTCTTGTAGGAGGATGAGGAGAGAGTTAGCCTTGGAGGCAGAGGCCTCTAGGAAAAGGTAGAGACCTGGCACATCATCTGAGGATGATGCTAACCCTAACATGAGGAAGAGATGACAAGATGAGTTGCATATCATAGTCGACCACGTAGGTATGTACGTGGGTTGACATGCATATAAGTTTTGTGTACCCATGAGAAGCATGAGCTAGGTTTGACCTAGTGCCTTTTGGTGACCCGGCCTTGGGAGGGTCATGCCTACTAGGGTGAAAGATAGCTCCTTCATTGAAGAGGTTAGTGGTGACCATATGGGAACCCTAACGGGCATATAGGAGCATAGAAGAGGCATGAACCTACACAAAAGAGAATGGCATCAAGACTGGAAGCGGGTTTGAGACCTAAGCCAGGAGAGTTATGCCTCACAGATCATGAGACCAGCATGTAGAACTTTGGATGATCTTGGTTGGACATAGGTCTTGATAGTACGTTTCACCCAAGTAGGTAGAAACACGTATCCTTAGGAGCTTGACCCATCTTCTAAGAGAGAACCTCCAGTTGTAGGGTTAGCTCTAGAGAGAGAGAGAGAGAGACCCATTGAGGTCGGTTGGACACCTTCACCCCAAGAGGTGAAGAATCATGAGAAGTTGGGTATGACCTAGAGTGGATGACCCTGTGTGGATAGAGGTGGTGGTGTCATGCAGGATCCTTGGGGGCTTGTTGTACCTTGGTTGCCAATAGAGGAACCAAACCCTAGACTCAAGAAAGTGGCTTCTCGAACCGATGTATAGATGATATAAGTGCATGCCTTACCTTATACATGTAGCAAGGAGAGTTCCTTAGGCCCTGGGGAGGTATGGTAACAAGTATGAGGTCTCACACTGAGTTGGTTGTCCTTGTGAAAGACTCTACATTGTTCACATGGAAGAATAGTAGGAAGTGCATGATATACCTTGTGCATGTTTGGTTGTGGTTGAACAACTGAAGCATAAGAAGTGAACCTAGGTTTCCTGGACCTAAGAGGGGAAGTAGTAGTTTTTGGTGCACCTGATGCTCACAATGATGTTTGAGTTCTCAAGGATTCGAGTTTGGCACACCCCTCATGTTTAGGGGAAAAGGAAACCCCCTTGGACTAAGGTATATGTTGTTGAACCTCTCACCCATGTTGGAGATATACATAGGTAAGACTGTGGCCCAATGTTGAGGAATAGGAGCAAGGATGACATACTCAGGAACCCAGAGTGGCTTAGTGGGTTGTCTTGTTGCTAGCTACGTGCCTAAGTAGCATGATAGGGCTAAGCATGCACATGATGGTGTAAACCCTGGAGGTAAGGACGTTTGGGACCTTTGCTGCTATCAAGAGATAGTTTTCTCCCATCTTGGGGAGGGACCCTTCTGTAGGGTGATTATCAACTTTTGTTTAGGTTCGAGGTAACCTATAGAGGTTTTTCTTATAAGAGTTTGATGAGCTAAGTGGAGAACACATGCCACGAGCACAAATCTATAGACCCTTGTGTGACCATCTCTAAAGGGCATGAGGATAGATTAACATTGTGGGCTCTGATCTCTAAAACACAAGATAAACGTAGCGGAAGCGGTTCGATTAACAGCGGAATACGAAAAATCACGATAAATTAAAACCTTTCGAAAACGAGATCTCAAAAACTTGAAACTCCTTTCATAAAAGCAAGATGAACTGTTTACATCTCTATTAAATCACTTCTCGAGTGATCATATACATCATGATACAAAATCTTCAAGACTTCAAAATTCTCAGATCAACAAACTCCTAGGACCTGAGTGTACAGAGACGACATAAGGCTATTCTATCTACAAGACTAGACAACACAGTGTTTCCACCTGAAATCACTGCTGCTCCTGGTTTTGCTGCTGCTGCTGCTGTCCACCTGCAGATCGGTTCCTTCGACCTCGACGTCCACCTAAAGGTAGAAATCTATGGGGTGAGACAATTTTAAATAATTGTCCCAGCGAGAGTTATAACTCTCCGCCAGAAACTTTATTAAAAGCAATCAAAGGAATATCATGAGCAGGTAACTTAGATTACTCAGAGCAGGCTTGATAACAAATACTCATCGTTATTAAGGAATATGAAGAACATGTATACTAATACTTGAACAGGATATTAAAAGCAAGCAATGTAATATCAATCAATGTTCCTCGTAGTTCAACCTAAGCAGTTATGCTACACGGTTGATTATGTTTTACAAACATCATTATGCCCTGCGGAGATGAGGTATACCGCTCATACTCCAACCAATCACTAGTAAGTCGCATCGGTATCATACTAGGTCATCGAAAGAGTCGAATTCTCATGACCTTCAACTACCTCAGTCAGAATGAGGATAAACATGCAGGACATCTAGTGTCTCTGCTAATATAGCTCACCAGGGTATTCTGGTACTTCGCTATTAGAATCACAGTGGCATTCTACACTCTCTTCGCTATCGAAAGATTTCATGTTTATCTCTCATCGATGTGGTATAAAAGATTATTTTGGGAGAATAGTGTTACATCATCCCGGTATAAACATATAGTGAAGGGTTGATGGATTAAGATACATCCACATCAACTCCTACACTAGGATGTAAGGATATACACATCCATATTCCCCCACATACTCTAAAGTATGTGATCCAGGAGTTCCCTTAGGAAAACCTGTTTCACCATCATTTAAACTATGACAATGATGGATATATGATCAGGGCTCTACATGGTATGATTATACTTGGTTATTAGGTACATTTCAGTATTGTTTTAGCATCATACATGTTTCCAAACATTCAAGTACTAAACATGGCTATAACAGAAGAATACTAAATGTAACAGGTATTACTCATATCAGTTATTAGATGGATATCAATTCTTAATCATCTTATCACTATGATTCAGGAACATGGGTGCTCACACCCTTATATCATCATAACACTTGCTATCAAGTGACATGTCAACATCAAGTCATCTATTAGCATGACCTTGATGTCATTCATAGCCCTTAAGGCATATCGGTTTCATATGATGCCACTTGCATTTAGGCAACATAGTTATTTCTGTTCATAAGCTATTGACATGCTTTCAATGAATATAATGTCATAACCTTTACCTGGATATGATTATTCTCTTATAAGAACCTACATGATTAAATCAATTGATAATAATCAATAATTCATAGTCAGATCAGCAGTCAATAAGACAGAGTTAACCCTTCAATTCAAAGGTTATACTTTTATGTCCTTACAAAGGGTAAGATTCCCTTGTTTACATTATTAGGGTTAATCAACCCTTACATTATGATTAGGAATAATGATTCCTCATCTCATATTTTGATCATACAATTCATGCTTAAAGGAATAACATGAGTTTAGAGTTTATTGTTCATTTCAACATATTACCATGAACTAGGGTTTACTATTCACATTACTCATGATTACCCTAGAATTAGGGTTTACTATTCACTTCATAGTGAAATGAGCTCATAGCATCATCATGAATGAGAAACATCATCATTGATGCTTTCAAATTAGGTTAAGACTCATCAATTATCTTAATTAGGGTTTTCATGATCTCTCATAAGTGGATCATACCCTAATCCTGCATATTCATATACATTGAAGGTACTTTATTTGAGTTTTAACCATAAATGGTACTTTCTCTCTCTCCTTACTAATAAATGGTGATTGCATTACTCTAGATAGGGTTGGGTTAAGTCCTCATTGATTAACATAAACCAAATCACCACTATCATGTCATTAGGGTTTGAATAAAACAAGATATCCTTTAATTGAACCCATTTAAGCTTAAATGAGTGTGGACCCATTTGAGCTTAAACGAGTGTGAACCCATTTGAGCTTAAACGAGTGTGAACCCATTTGAGCTTAAACGAGTGTGAACCCATTAGATCTTAAATGAGTGTGAACCCATTTGAGCTTAAACTAGTGTGAACCCATTTGAGCTTAAATGAGTGTGAACCCATTTGAGCTTAAACGAGTGTGAACCTGTTTGAGCTTAAACGAGTGTGAACCTGTTTGAGCTTAAATGAGTGTGAACCCATTTGAGCTTAAACGAGTGTGAACATGTTTGAGCTTAAATGAGTGTGAACCTGTTTGAGCTTAAATGAGTGTGAACCCACTTGAGCTCCTTTGGATCCAAATGGGTTCAAACCGCATCGACATAAAAGGTGAAACAAAGGTTATGTTTGAATAGGATTTCCTATGTTGAAGCCTTCAATTGGCCATGCCCTTGTTAACCATTTACAAATTGAGTCAATTAGAATTAGCATTAATCAATTGGACACCAAATTGATTCTCAATTGAAAGCTAATTGGGGTTAAATCCCACTCAATTAGGGTTTTCAATCGGCTAATCATCAATTTCCAACAATGTGAAACAAATTGTAGTTGAACCCATCAATTGAGCTCCAATTGGGCCCAAACTTGGCCCAAACGGTCTTGGGATCGTTTGGATATCCTCCAAACGGTCTTGAGACCGTTTCCCCACAGTTTTATCAAAAACTAACTCAAATTGATAAGGATTGAACCCTAACTAGGTCCGAAATCAGCATTTTTATCAATTCATCAACCTATTGAAATTGGACCCTCAAACCATCAAATTTCCTTAACCCTAGACCTCCAAACGGTCTTGGGTTGTCACAAAACGGTCTTAAGACCGTTTGAGTGAACCCCCAAACGGTCTTAAGACCGTTTGGGTCCTTCAACCCAAAGTTCACCAAAATCTATCATTAAAAAACTCAATTCAACCCGATTAGGGTTTAAGGAGTTGAAGTGCCCTCAACTTGTGATTGGTTTGGAAATGGGTTATGATTCTTTGTAGGAATTAAATTCAATATGTTTACAACAGTTCCTTAAATGGTATTGCCTTGGTCAACCCTATCAAACGGTCTTGAAGACCGTTTAAAGCTATATGATCTTGCAAGATCGTTTGAGATCAAACGGGTTGAGCCCCTTTTTGATTTCAAACGGTTGCAAACCGTTTAGACCTATTGGTCCAAGACTGTTTAATAAAGTTGGATAAGGACCAACATAGGTATTAACACCCTTCATCTTCAACCTTGAAATCAAGGTCTGTTCTTCATGAAAAAGCTTGCAAGAGTGCAAAGAAAGATGGGGAAGAAGAAGAACTAACTCTTAATTGCAAGAATAAAAGTATGCATAACAAAGCAAGGTTTAGAGTTATAAAACCCACCTCAAACGTTGTTCTTAGAACTCCAAGCTTCCAAGATTCGAAACTTTAATGGTGGCTTGAGCTCCACAGGCCATCCAAGGTTGTTTCTTAAAGGAAAAGTTGGGAAGGATCGGCTTGGAAGAGAAAGCTAAGTAAGATAACCATGAAACCAACCTTGTAACCTGGTTTCCTCCATGAATTCGAGCAAGATGATGATAAAAGCTTACCTAGATGAACTTGGTCGTCTTCCTCTACTCCTGAGCTCTGTCCTAAGTCGGTCTAAGCAAGGGAATAAGAAGGGAAGAAAGGAAACGTTGCCTTTGGTTGCAAAGGAAAGGATCATATATACTTTGAGGTTATTTTCATCATAAGGACAACTTACTCCTCCTTTTCACAACTAGGTCCTTCCTTTATTTTAGGCACGTCCCTCCTCTTCATATGTAAGGTAAAACTTCTTCTAAGACCAAGGACTAAAGGCAAGGAAGGTCAACTTGTCACTATGGTGCACATATACATATAAGGGTCTCCTTTACTTACAACTTTGGTGGTTTAATTACAAAGGTGTTTCTTATTATATGATTATTCAAATGAAGTGCCTCCTTCATTATTATAACTTAAAATGATGTCAAAAGTCATAAAAGATATTCTAGAAAGTGTATATCACAAGTTGCACCCCACATTTTGGGTAAATTGCACTTTACACCAAAATTAGGGTTTTAAGCACAAGGATTGCTCCACAAGTTGCACCTTGGTGCCCAAACTTGGGAAATTCATCATACCTCATCATATTCCTTCATATGATGTCTCTTTATTAGAGGAACATCTTAACCTGTGTAATTTGCAAGTTAACCCCTCTAATTGGGTAATTTGCACATATGTCCCTGTATTACCAACAATACTACAATCATTGTTTAAAAAGGACATAAATGAAAATGTATGTTCCTTAGGAACTTAATTACATGCCAAAAGATAATCACAAGGATTTAATTACATATTTAGGAAAAACACCTAGGGTTAATTCATAACCCAGGTCAGGGATGTTACAAATTATCCACCCCTTACAAGGATTTCGTCCCCGAAATCGATAAAACATATTAAGAGAAAAGAGCAGGGTATTTCCTTCTCATCTCTTCCTCTAGTTACCAAGTGGCTTCTTCAACACCACAGTGATTCCAGAGGACTTTTACAAGACTTATATCTTTCTTCTTTAGCTTTTTAATTCTGTTATCAAGGATTGACACTGGTCCTTCCTCATAAGTTATATCTTCGTTCAATTCTATTTCCATAGGTTGTAGAACTGACTCGGTATCAGGATGACATTTCCTTAACATAGAAATGTGAAACACAGGGTGTAGCTTCTGCAATTCTGGTGACAACTCTAGTCTATAGGCTACCTTTCCAACCCGTTCAATGATTGGATAAGGCCCCATAAATCTAGGAGCTAACTTCCCTTTCCTTCCAAAGAGAAGGACTCCTTTCCAAGGCGAGACCTTGAGATACACTCTGTCTCCAACCTGGAACTCTAACGGTCTACGACGCTTGTCAGCATAAGATTTCTGCCTATCATGTGCAGTCTTAATCTGTTGTTGTATTACTTTAATCTTCTCCGTAGTCTTCTGCATAAGATCAGGACCTAACAACTGATGTTCACCAGTCTCATACCAACACAAAGGTGATCTACAACGTCTACCATACAAAGCCTCATAAGGTGCCATATCAATACTATGTTGATAGCTATTGTTATAGGAAAATTCTATCAAGCTTAGGTGTAGATCCCAACTTCCTGTGAATTGGAGAACACATGCTCTCAATAGATCTTCCAAGGTCTGTATAGTCCTTTCTGACTGTCCATCAGTCTGTTGATGAAAGGATGTACTAAACCTTAACTGGGTGCCTAGTGCCCTATGTAGCTGTTCCAAAAAATGACTTGTGAACTGAGGACCTCTGTCAGAAACTATGGTGACAGGAACTCCGTGCAAACACACTATCTCTTGAACATATAACTGGGATAACCTTTCAGCAGAATAGGTTGTTTTGACAGGTAAGAAATGCGCTGTCTTAGTCAACCTATCAACAATTACCCAAATGGAATCATGTCCTTTGTTTGTTCTAGGTAGGCCAACAACAAAGTCCATGGTTACATGATCCCATTTCCACTATGGTATGGGTAAAGGTTGCATTGTTCCTGCAGGCTTCTGGTGTTCAGCTTTAACTTGCTGACACACCAGACACCTCAGAACAAACTCAACTACATCCTTCTTCATCCCAGGCCACCAATACATATCTTTCAAGTTTTGATACATCTTGGTGCTCCCTGGATGCATAGCATACATAGAGGAATGAGCTTCCTCCAGGACTAACTTCCTCAGGTTATCCACATCTGGCACTATCATTCTCCCATGATAGCATGCCACTTGATCATCTGATTCATGAAAACCTTCTCGCTTCTCATCACCATACTCAGATTTGATCTGCTGAACTGCAGCATCAACTTGTTGTGCCTCCTTTATCTGCTCTCTTTGGGTAGGTTTAATATGCATCTCATCTAACAAACCGGCTAACAATGACACTCTCAACTGCACATTGTTTTGCCTTAAAGAGATAAGCATATCTCTCCTAGAACATACTAAGGAACTTAGTTTTGCTCTATCTATGGTTGATGTTTCTAATTTCCTACTCAGGGCATCTGCAACCACATTGGCCTTCCCTGGATGGTAATCTATCGTACAATCATAATCCTTAATTAACTCCATCCAGGGACGTTGCCTCATGTTAAGGTCATGCTGAGAGAAGATATACTTAAGACTCTTATGATCAGTGAAAACCTGGAATGTTTCTCCATATAGATAGTGTCTCCAGATTTTCAAAGCATGAACCACAGCAGCTAACTCTAAATCATGTGTCGGATAATTCTCTTTGTGTTTCTTAAGTTGTCGAGAAGCAAAAGAAATCACATGCTTATCCCGCATCAGCACACATCCGAGTCCATTCTTGGAGGCATCACAGAAAACTATGTATCCTTTGCCTTGCTCAGGTAACACAAGTACATGTGCACTTGTCAACCTTTCCTTCAACAACTGAAAGGACTGCTGACACTTGTCACTCCAAGTAAAAGAAACATCTTTCCGGGTCAACTTCGTCAAGGGTAGGGCTATAGAACTGAAGTTCTTAATGAACCTTCGATAATAGCCAGCCAACCCCAAGAAACTATGAATCTCCGTCAGTGTCTTCAGTTGTTCCCACTGTAGAACAGACTCTACCTTTTTAGGGTCAACACGAATTCCCGAGGCAGATACCACATGTCCAAGAAAAGATACCTCTGGCATCCAGAACTCACACTTGCTAAACTTAGTGTATAACTTATGTTGTCTTAGCAAAGTTAGAGCCTGACGAAGATGCTGTTCATGCTACTGAGCATCTCTACTATAGATCAGGATGTCATCTATAAAGACAACAACACATTGATCGAGGAAAGGTCGGAAGATTCTATTCATAAGCTCCATAAATGTAGCCGGTGCATTAGTTAGTCCGAACGACATAACTGTGAACTCATAGTGACCATACCTTGTCCTGAAAGCAGACTTGGGTGTGTCACTGTCCTTAATACGAAGTTGATGATATCCAGACCTCAAGTCTATCTTCAAGAAGACGGTTGCACCACGCAACTGGTCAAAAAGATCATAAATTCTCGGCAGAGGGTACTTATTCTTTATCGTTACTTTATTTAGTTGTCTGTAATCAATGCAAAACTGCATTGATCCATCCTCCTTTTTAACAAACAAGACCGGAGCACCCCAAGGTGAAGTACTCGGTCGGATAAAACCCTTCTAAAGCAACTCTTGAAGCTGTTTCTTGAGTTCTGCCATCTCAGTAGGCGCCATCCTATATGGTGTTTGTGCTATAGGTTGGGTATCTGGGATCAAATTGATTTCAAAATCAATTTCCTGAGGCGGTGGCATACCTGGAAGTTCTTCGGGAAATACATCTTCAAATTCCCTAACTATAGGAACTTCAGCAAGGTTAGGACTCTTCATGGTGGTATCTATCACATGGGCCAAGAATGCATAACATCCTTGCCTCATCAGCTTATCAGCAACCATAGCATACACAAGACAAGTGGGTAGGATCTTTCTCTCTCCTTGAAAGATCCATGTGTTGCTCTCATCAGCAAACACAGCCTGCTTGGATTCACAACCCAAGACAACTCTATACCTTTCCAAGGTATCCATCCCAAGGATTATATCAAATCCTTGCATATCAAGTGGTATAAGATCCACTTGAATGCGATGATCAGAAAAGAAGATAATGTAGGGAGAGCATACCTCTTGCAAAATAGCAGAACCTCTCAATGGAGTCTCAAGCAACAAGCTATCTGCCTATGACTAATTGTCATATTGCAGTTACGAATCACTCTTCGAGTGATAAAAGAGTGCGTAGCACCCGGGTCAATCAAAACAGATACAACACATGATTTAGACATATTAGAATATAAAAGTTCCATATGACCTGCCACAACCCGTGGATTGACCACTGCTTCTGGTGGGTTCATAGCATAGAACCTTGCTGTCGCCTGAGGTTGAGTTGGTGCTGATGATCCAGCCTGAGATGCTTGCCCACGTCCTCTAGTTGCTCCTTGAAACTGCCTTCTCTGTGATCCCTGTTGATTCGGCCTCTGAGGTTGTGTCACACTTACAGGCCTAGACCTGCAGTCCTTCATCAGATGTCCCACCTTCCCACAGTTGTAACAGCTTCTTTCCAGTTGTTGTGGTCTTGGTGGTCCTGTGACCGACATTGATGCTGAATTGTGAGTCTCTCGTGGCGGTAAACCTCATCCTCTACCTCTACTTGGGGACCACTGAGTCTGAGAACTAGATCTGGGTGGTGGAGGTGTAGGTGCAGAGAATCTAGGCTTCTTAAGGTCTCTAGATGAAGATCCCTGAAACTGTGGATATCTCTTTTGGGTTTGCCTTTTCTCGACTACGGATCTCTCTATCCTTCAGACTGACTCAATGAAGGTAGAGAATATCTCCCGGTTTTCTAGGGCAGACACGGGGGTAGTCATGTCGGCATTCAAACCCTTCTCAAACCTCCTAATTCTTTCTTCCTCTGTGGTAGCCATATGCGGACAGAATCGCAACAACTCCATGAACTTAGGCTCATACTCTCTAATGTTCATCATACCTTGCCTCAGTCTCTCAAACTGAGAGATCTTCTCGTCCAGGAAGGTCTTTGGAAAATATCTACGAACAAATTCCCGACAAAAATCTTCCCATGAGATCTCTATTCCAGGCCTCTTCTGCTCTTCCATGGTCCACCAGTGACCAGCACTACCTTTGAGAAGATAGACAACATGTCTAACCTTCTCACCTTCGGGGATGTTGAGGATTCTGAAAGCTTTCTCCAACTCAGTTAACCAGAGGTCGGCATCTTCCGGATCAGCTGTTCCAAAGTATTCGGTCGCTCTGACTCGTCGAAGTCGCTCGAACGTCTTACCGATACCTTGTCCTTCAGGTTGGGTAGGTGCCCTAGGTGCAGGCATAGGCATCCTATCTGTTATGTGTGTCATGGCAGTCATAAACTACCCAAACATGGTCTGAACAACTGGGTTTCCCATGTCAGCTGGGTCAAACTGAGGTGGCTCCATAGGTGGCTCAGGTACAGGTTGCTCTATTTCTAGGTTCCTTGCACCTTCTCGAGGTGCAACAACACTACTTTCTGCCTCGTACTCCTCCTATGGTCCAAACATCCCTAATTATCTTCTTCTCCTGAGGAGCAGAAGGCTCTATTAGATAAGAAAGAAGTACTAAGGATAGACTTGACACTCTAAGTCCTATGTCTCTGTAGACTCAGCGAACCTAGAGCTCTGATACCACTAATTGTGGGCTCTGATCTCTAAAACACAAGATAAACGTAGCGGAAGCGGTTCGATTAACAGCGGAATATGAAAAATCACGATAAATTAAAACCTTTCAAAAACGAGATCTCGAAAACTTGAAACTCCTTTCATAAAAGCAAGATGAACTGTTTACATCTCTGTTAAATCACTTCTCGAGTGATCATATACATCATGATACAAAATCTTCAAGACTTCAAAATTCTCAGATCAACAAACTCTTAGGACCTGAGTGTACAGAGACGACATAAGACTATTCTATCTACAAGACTAGACAGCACAGTGTTTCCACCTGAAATCACTACTGCTCCTGGTTTTGCTGCTGCTGCTGTTATCCACCTGCAGATCGGTTCCTTCGACCTCAACGTCCACCTAAAGGTAGAAATCTACGGGGTGAGACAATTTTAAATAATTGCTCCAGCGAGAGTTATAACTCTCCACCAGAAACATTGTTAAAAGCAATCAAAGGAATATTATGAGCAGGTAACTTAGATTACTCAGAGCAGGCTTGATAACAAATACTCATCTTTATTAAGGAATATGAAGAACATGTATACTAATACTTGAACAGGATATTAAAAGCAAGCAATGTAATATCAATCAATGTTCCTCGTAGTTCAACCTAAGCAGTTATGCTACGCGGTTGATTATGTTTTACAAACATCATTATGCCCTGCGGAGATGAGGTATACCGCTCATACACCAACCGATCACTAGTAAGTCACATCGGTATCATACTAGGTCATCGAAAGAGCCGGATTCTCATGACCTTCAACTACCTCAGTCAGAATGAGGATAAACATGCAGGACATCTAGTGTCTCTGCTAATATAGCTCACCAGGGTATTCTGGTACTTCGCTATTAGAATCACAGTGGCATTCTGCACTCTCTTCGCTATCAAAAGATTTCATGTTTATCTCTCATCGATGCGGTATAAAAGATTCTTTTGGGAGAATAGTGTTACATCATCCCGGTATAAACATATAGTGAAGGGTTGATGGATTAAGATACATCCACATCAACTCCTACACTAGGATGTAAGGATATACACATCCATATTCCCCCACATACTCTAAAGTATGTGATCCAGGAGTTCCCTTAGGAAAACCTGTTTCACCATCATTTAAACTCTGACAATGATGGATCTATGATCAGGGCTCTACATGGTATGATTATACTTGGTTATTAGGTACATTTCAGTATTGTTTTAGCATCATACATGTTTCCAAACATTCAAGTACTAAACATGGCTATAACAGAAGAATACTAAATGTAACATGTATTACTCATATCAGTTATTAGATGGATATCAATTCTTAATCATCTTATCACTATGATTCAGGAACATGGGTGCTCACACCCTTATATCATCATAACACTTGCTATCAAGTGACATGTCAGCATCTAGTCATCTATTAGCATGACCTTGATGTCATTCATAGCCCTTAAGGCATATCAGTTTCATATGATGCCACTTGCATTTAGGCAACATAGTTATTTCTGTTCATAAGCTATTGACATGCTTTCAATGAATATAATGTCATAACCTTTACCTGGATATCATTATTCTCTTATAAGAACCTGCATGATTAAATCAATTGATAATAATCAACAATTCATAGTCAGATCAGCAGTCAATAAGACAGAGTTAACCCTTCAATTCAAAGGTTATACTTTTATGTCCTTACAAAGGGTAAGATTCCCTTGTTTACATTATTTAGGGTTAAGAAACCCTTTCATTATGATTAGGAATAATGATTCCTCATCTCATATTTTGATCATACAATTCATGCTTAAAGGAATAACATGAGTTTAGAGTTTATTGTTCATTTCAACATATTACCATGAACTAGGGTTTACTATTCACATTACTCATGATTACCCTAGAATTAGGGTTTACTATTCACTTCATAGTGAAATGAGCTCATAGCATCATCATGAATGAGAAACATCATCATTGATGCTTTCAAATTAGGTTAAGACTCATCAATTATCTTAATTAGGGTTTTCATGATCTCTCATAAGTGGATCATACCCTAATCCTGCATATTCATATACATTGAAGGTACTTTATTTGAGTTTTAACCATAAATGGTACTTTCTCTCTCTCCTTACTAATAAATGGTGATTACATCACTCTAGATAGGGTTGGGTTAAGTCCTCATTGATTAACATAAACCAAATCACCACTATCATGTCATTAGGGTTTGAATTTAATAAGGTATCCTTTAATTGAACCCATTTAAGCTTAAATGAGTGTGGACCCATTTGAGCTTAAACGAGTGTGAACCCATTTGAGCTTAAACGAGTGTGAACCCATTTGAGCTTAAACGAGTGTGAACCCATTCGAGCTTAAATGAGTGTGAACCCATTTGAGCTTAAACGAGCGTGAACCCATTTGAGCTTAAACGAGTGTGAACCCATTTGAGCTTAAACGAGTGTGAACCCGTTTGAGCTTAAACGAGTGTGAACCTGTTTGAGCTTAAACGAGTGTGAACCCATTTGAGCTTAAATGAGTGTGAACCTGTTTGAGCTTAAACGAGTGTGAACCTGTTTGAGCTTAAATGAGTGTGAACCCACTTGAGCTCCTTTGGATCCAAATGGGTTCAAACCACATGGACATAAAAGGTGAAACAAAGGTTATGTTTGAATAGGATTTCCTATGTTGAAGCCTTCAATTGGCCATGCCCTTGTTAACCATTTACAAATTGAGTCAATTAGAATTAGCCTTAATAAATTGGACACCAAATTGATTCTCAATTGAAAGCTAATTGGGGTTAAATCCCACTCAATTAGGGTTTTCAATCGGCTAATCATCAATTTCCAACAATGTGAAACAAATTGTAGTTGAACCCATCAATTGAGCTCCAATTGGGACCAAACTTGGCCCAAACGGTCTTGGGATCGTTTGGATATCCTCCAAACGGTCTTGAGACCGTTATCACAAAGTTTTATCAAAAACTAACTCAAATGGATAAGGATTGAACCCTAACTAGGTCCAAAATCAGCATTTTTATCAATTCATCAACCTATTGAAATTGGACCCTCAAACCATCAAATTTCCTTAACCCTAGACCTCCAAACGGTCTTGGGTTGTCACCAAACGGTCTTAAGACCATTTGAGTGAACCCCCAAACGGTCTTAAGACCGTTTGGGTCCTTCAACCCAAAGTTCACCAAAATCTATCATTGAAAAACTCAATTCAACCCGATTAGGGTTTAAGGAGTTGAAGTGCCCTCAACTTGTGATTGGTTTGGAAATGGGTTATGATTCTTTGTAGGAATTAAATTCAATATGTTTACAACAGTTCCTTAAATGGTCTTCCCTTGGTCAACCCTATCAAACGGTCTTGAAGACCGTTTAAAGCTAAACGATCTTGCAAGATCGTTTGAGATCAAACGGGTTGAGCCCCTTTTTGATTTCAAACGATTGCAAACCGTTTAGACCTATTGGTCCAAGATCGTTTAATAAAATTGGATAAGGACCAACATAGGTATTAACGCCCTTCATCTTCAACCTTGAAACCAAGGTCTGTTCTTCACAAAAAAGCTTGCAAGAGTGCAAAGAAAGATGGGGAAGAAGAAGAACTAATTATTAATTGCAAGAATAAAAGTATGCATAACAAAGCAAGGTTTAGAGTTATAAAACCCGCCTCAAATGTTGTTCTTAGAACTCCAAGATTCCAAGCTTCGAAACTTTAATGGTGTCTTGAGCTCCACAGGTCATCCAAGGTTGTTTCTTCAAGGAAAAGTTGGGAAGGATTGGCTAGGAAGAGAAAGCTAAGTAAGATAACCATGAAACCAACCTTGTAACCTGGTTTCCTCCATGAATTCGAGCAATATGATGATAAAAGCTTACTTAGATGAACTTGGTCGTCTTCCTCTACTCCTGAGCTCTGTCCTAAGTCGGTCTAAGCAAGGGAATAAGAAGGGAAGAAAGGAAACGTTGCCTTTGGTTGCAAAGGAAAGAATCATATATACTTTGAGGTTATTTTCATCATAAGGACAACTTACTCCTCCTTTTCACAACTAGGTCCTTCCTTTCTTTTAGGCACGTCCCTCGTCTTCATATCTAAGGTAAAACTTCTTCTAAGACCAAGGACTAAAGGCAAGGAAGGTCAACTTGTCACTATGGTGCACATATACATATAAGGGTCTCCTTTACTTACAACTTTGGTGGTTTAATTACAATGGTGTTTCTTATTATATGATTATTCAAATGAAGTGCCTCCTTCATTATTATAACTTTAAATGATGTCAAAAGTCATAAAAGATATTCTAGAAAGTGTATATCACAAGTTGCACCCCACATTTTGGGTAAATTGCACTTTACACCAAAATTAGGGTTTTAAGCACAAGAATTGCTCCACAAGCTGCACCTTGGTGCCCAAACTTGGGAAATCCATCATACCTCATCATATTCCTTCATATGATGTGTCTTTATTAGAGGAACATCTTAACCTGTGTAATTTGCAAGTTAACCCCTCTAATTGGGTAATTTGCACATAGGTCCCTGTATTACCAACAATACTACAATCATTGTTTAAAAAGGACATAAATGAAAATGTATGTTCCTTAGGAACTTAATTACATGCCAAAAGATAATCACAAGGATTTAATTACATATTTAGGCAAAACACCTACGGTTAATTCATAACCCAGGTCAGGGATGTTACAAACGTGGTGGGAACCTGTATGGGGCCAGACCAATGCAGATAGGTCGCTATGATCCCTATGAAAGGATGTAAGTTTTACCCCATATACCTAGAGAGATGATGGAGTTTTTGGGTAGGGATTCAAATTTGATATGTACCATGATAGAATCCTAAGTCTATACTAAGGTCAGGTGGGGATAAGACCGATGGGAGTAGGAGTTTCCTAATTCCCTAGTTGCACAAGACCATTGGGTCAGGAGGTAACAACTATCATTGTCTGAGGACATGGGTTAGGAGATTGATCAGCTTTGTGAGCTCATGGGACCCAAAGGGAAAATGAGGTGGGAACTCCCTAGATGCATAAGGGAAGAGGGATGACCCCAAAAGTACCGACACCCTATAGACCTAGAGGAGATGACTAAGGATTGTGTGACGAACCAAGTGTGTTTCAGAATAGTTTTCCATGGATGTAAGCCTCACATTGAGATGTTCAGGATGTGGAGACATGTCATGCACGTTTCAGCTTAGTTTGGAAAAGTGTGCTGGTGATGTGGGATGCACCATCTCTACTCTTGGAATGGAAAGAACTCTATATTTGGACTACATACAAATGCTTATTTCCTCTCGTTATGGGTGTGAGAGATAGGGCAAAACGCATGCCATACACTAAGGACAAATATGATGAGAGTTGAAACATTGATATGATATTTGAGGATAGAGAAAGTATCATACCTTTTTGGAGAGTACACTAAATGGATGGTTTATAAAAACGAAGACAACAAAGGTAATATGTGGATGTACCTCCTTGGAAATAGTATGAAATTTATCAATTATAAGTTTGAGTTTGATGACCGAGATGATGAGTTTGAAGTTTTCTTGACACAGTTAGATCGAATCCTGAGATGAGGATGTTGAGTGGTGGTATTCAAGGAATTATGTTGTAACGGATGCTCTTAGTCAAGACACAACTATCTTGTGTAGCCAGTTGAGAGGCTAGAAGAGGTTGTTAGGTGAACCCTAAGTTCTTGGGACATGTATGGCTAACACCCAGATACAACCAGACCCGTTGGTTGAGTTAGTGGTTGCTTAGTTAGCCAGTCTAGAGCTTGATGAGATAGAAGGATGATTGTAAGAACCTTAGATACACCTCTCAAGAAAGAGGAAGGTGGTGAAACTCGCTACTAGAGTGTTTTATGGTTTTTGAGGAGTCAAGCCTAAGGAATAATGACATGCAGGAGATCATGTTGTTAAGTACACCTTACACCGTGGTACTACTAAGATAGTTGGAGTTTGCAGTAGTACCTTGTGGACCTGAGATGAAGAAGTATGTAGAGTTACATGTAGACAGTGGCCATACCTGCCATAGGGTGAAGGATGAACACCAGTAACCCAGTAAGTTGCTACAGATAAGGAAGAGTCCCCGAGAGGGAATGGGAGTAGATCACCATGGACATTGTGGTGAGTGTCCCCTAAACTAATAGAGGTCATGATGCAATATGGGTTATGGTGGATCGCCTTACCAAGTTGACCTAATCCCTTACCTAAGAAAGAGAGCACTGTTATTATGACAGATCTGGTTGAACCATCTCTCGTCTGAGTTCGATATTATGAGTATGACCTCAAGTTCACTTCCATGTTGTGGAAGTGGGTGCAAGAAGAACTTGATTCTAGATTGAAGTTGAGTACAACATATCACCCCTGACAGATAGACAGTCAAGAGAGTATTATCTAGACTAGAGGGTCAGATGAGAGCATGTGTGCTCGTTCAGGGTGATACATGGGAGCAGTCTCTTCCCTAGGAGAGTTTTCTTGTGATGATAGCCACCATAGCCAATATAGGGATGTGAGAAGCTCTGTAAGGGAGGCTGTGTCAGTCACTGCTTCATTAGGATGATGTTGGTGAAAGGACCTTGTGAAGGTCAGAGAGACCACACTGTGTGCAGATGAAGTCGGTTTGATCGTGCGATGGCTGATAAAGTCTAGGGGCGACATGAGTTGTGAGCTGATGCAAAATAGACTGACATACAGTTCACTATGGGAGAATCTGTTATGAAAATCCGACCCCTCTGAGCTATAGCTGAGAAAGATGAGTCCCTGATACATGGGTCCATTTGAGATGGATTGGTGGAGATGCTTATGTTTAGCCTTACCCCTCAGGATAACATGAAGTATGATGTGTTCCATGAGTCCGATCTAGAGCGCTATGTGATGTACCCAAACCATGTGCTGAGCCATGGACCTATTGAGCTTCTAGGGAGGCTGAAATATCCCGAGTCACCTACGAGGGTACGAGATACCTAGGTGAGAGAGAACTCAAATGTAAGAAGATAAGATGATAAAGGTTCTTTGAAAGCACCATGGAGAGGATGAGGCAACATGGGAGCCAGTGATGGACATTGAAACATTTTATCGTGATTTGCTTGTATGTTTGGTAGGATTTTGAGGGCAAAATTCCTATAAGAGGGGAAGGATGTTACAACCCCAATTTTTTGGTTCTTTTAGTTGGAAATGCAATTTTCCCAATAAATGTATGATTATGTATTTTGTGTGAATTATGTACCTTAAACGGATTCTTTTGATAAATAGCCTTGTCTGTTTCATTTCGTGGGCCTTGTTGGCTATTGGGTCCAATAATAAGAAAAAGGAAAAAAAAAGGTAAAGGAATCAATTAATAAAGGAATAACTAAGATAATGATAAAAGAAAGAGGTGGACGCATCTAAAGGGCTAAGAATTATCCTTCAAGGAGGGATTTCATATCTTTAAGATTTCTTGGGTTCCAAGGAGTCCAAGTTGCAAGGTAATAGGAGAAGAAAGAGAAAAAATCAAATAAAGCATAATTAAGAAGTAAAGTTGAGATAATGATGAAAAAATAAGAAATATGTGGTAATATGGATAATGGAATCATTATGAATGAGATTTTGACTCCACATGGTTTCTAATGGTAAAAGGAATCAAAATAAAGAAAATAAAAGATTAAGAGAGAGAAAATATGCTTAAAATATGCCTTATCAAGAGATAACTTATATATGAAGAAAAGTCCCTCATACTTTAGCGTTTGAGTCCCAAATTTTTTACACAAGTGGATTAAGTCATTATGGACTTTGTCGTAAAATTTGGTATTAATTGGGCATGTGGTTTGGGAGATATGATTTGTATAATATTTCCTAAAGTGAGTAGTATATCAGTGATGTCACGATTTGATTTAAATTAGGAAATCAGGGACCCAGTTCCCTTACTCTTTTCGCTTGACCTAAGGGCCGTAGGATCCATTATCAAGGTTAGATGCATCATCACCCACCTCAGGATCAGATTGGGAAAGAAAAACATAGGAGGCTAAACCTTGCCAGACTCTTTTCTCTCTTCTCCCTTGACGATTTTCCACAAAATAAGGGGCAATAGTTTCTGGAGAGAGAGACGAATACAACAAGCTATTATACAGCTGTTGTCTTTCCCTGTATGAAAAGTCCCCAAATCTCAGACCGTCTAGGAAGAGAGGGAAAAGTGGGGAGACCCTTTAGACCATCATCCATGGCTATAAAAGGGGTTCTGTAGAACCGTTGTGCCGTACCGAAGGCGTTGGATGCCGTAATTTTTCCAGGTCCACTCTGGAGCTTCACACTGTGCCATTCCCTACTTCAGGTGAGACCGACACTCCTCATGATGATGTCAAGCAAGGTATTACAACCCCAATTTTTGGGTTCTTTTGGTGAGAAATGTAATTTCTTCTATTAAAGATATTTGAACAAATAATGATGTGATTTGTTTTGAATAAAAGGATTTCGTTTACAATAGCCTTGTTGGTTGTTTTGTGGGCTTTATGGGCTATTGGGCCCAATAATAAGGAAAAGACAAAGGAAACTCCATTATTAAATGAGTAAATAAGAAATGGAGAAAAGAAAGATGTAGACACATCTAGAAGGCAAAGGAATATTATCCAAAGGTGGTTTCATGCCTCTTGGGTTCCAAAGAGTCCAAAGTTGCAAAGATAATGCAACAAGAAAAGAAAAGATCAATTAAATATTTCTTTATTAAGAAGGAAATTGGAGACAATGATAAAATATGGGAAATAAGTGGAAAGAGACATGATTGAGTCATCTTTGGTGGATTTTCATATCCATAAGGTTTCTAATGTTAGAAGGAATTACAATAAGGAAAATAAAAAGAGAAATCCTCGAAAAGAGATATTTTAATAAAGAAATAAGTAAGATAATGAGAAATAATGGATATAGATGCATCTAGAAGGATAATAAGTATCCACTAAAAAAGATTTCGAAATATTAGAGTTTCTTGGGGTCCAAGGAGCCCCAATGGAGAAAAAGAAAGAGAAAATACAAATAATACAAAATAAGAGGATAATGTGATACATAATTAATGAATTTTGTGATATTGTTAAAAAGAGATTTTTTTTCTACTATAAGAAAGTATAATTTCATGCCAATGGATTAAAGGTCAAGCATAAAGAGAATAAGAGAGATGATTCTCGAATTCCTAAATATCCAATGAATATGGGTTTTTTTAGAAGATGATTAAGAGAGAGAAGATTTCTTCTCAATGAAGGAATATGTTTCCTTTTGGGAGATGGACTTGTTTCCTCATGAATGAACATCTTAGGGCATTGATACCCTCCCCTATATAAGGGGTAGAACCTTTGGTTCGATTTCAAGTGAGTTCCATGCATCCCTCTCTCTCTTCTCCTTCTTCTTTGCATGCAAACCCTAGAGAAGAGGGTAGTTCAATCCCTGGAGAAATGAGGGGCCATGGAGGAGGTGCGATGGAAGCCTGATGACCTTACGATGACCTGGGAATGATTGGTTAGCATCCTCGTGCTTTGGCCTCGCACAACCACCTCCTGTAGGCCTGCACGACTTGCAGAGCATCGCAGGCTTGGCGCACTTGAACCAACCGGTTGGGTCACGAGCTGGGTGGTGCCCCAGATGCGGCAGAGGGCGGCAGAGTTAGGGTGGTCATGGGCGGAGGTCCTCGAGCCCTAGGAAGGAGGGGGCAGACCGTGGGAAGGCGACAGTCGGCGGCCAGGTCGGGCGTCAGAGGTTGAAGACAACGTAGGTTCCATTGGACCGTTTTGCCCCACCGCGGGTTGAAGAACCAACAACTTATGTGATGGTATAAGTGTAATTCGGTTATGTTTCCAAATCGGGCGAGTACGTTGCATGGAAAAGCTGACGTGGCAGCCTACCATTGGTCCAAGTAAGTAATTATTGCAAAATTCATATCTAATTAATGGTAGATCGGAATGGTACATATAATATATGTATTTTTCTCAGAAAAATGCAAGGAATCCAATAAAAATATATTTAGAAGAAAATTCCTATTGCAATTCGAAAAGTAGTGGAAGTTATCAACTTTAATGCATTAATGATTAAGAAACCCTAATTTGAGTTGATTAATGTATTGAGAAGGGTTATATGGATGATTAAAGTTGATGTTAACTTGTTGATTATAAAAAGGACACATCAGGATCTAAAATGATGAACTTTACATGCAATTAGATTAATTTAGGGTTCCATGTGCATAAATGAGCTTTATTGGGCCTTGAAACCCTAATGTTAGTAATTATGACTCTTAAATGCTTAAATTTTTCAAATTCATGAATAAAGCTGAGATATGATGGTTCTAAGCTATTTCGAGTGCAAAAGTTCCTAATTGTGGATAAATATGTAATTAGGGTTTTCTAATGGATAAAGGTGGAATTAATGATAAATAGAGTTCATATGTGAATTAGACCATAATGAACTATGAGTTCTTAATTCGGAAGGAACCAAAGATGATAATTGGGCCTAATGATCATAAAGGATAAAAATGGTAGTTTTGATGTAAAAGAGGCATAATAGGCTTATTTGACATTTAATTGTGCCTATGATGTTGAAATTAGGGTTTGTGGACTAAAGAGCATTAGAAGTAATAAATATGGAGGCTAAAACCCTAATTTCAAAGGAAACCCTAAAAGTGGACTAGAAACCCTAGGAAGTGAGCTAGGTTTAATAGACCTTGATGGCCTGATCAATGATAGGAAAATTGGATGCATATTTCAGGATCATCTTGTGTGCTTGCTTGTTTATTGGATTTCTTGCTTAGTTGGATTATGTCTGCTCTCAAGTCAGCCTGATAGGTATGTGGTCACTTATGGTTAATCTCATTAGTTTCCCGAAGGTTTTCCGGATGATTAATTTCATTGAATGCAACCTATCAGTTGGATGTTCATACTTGCAAATCATAAAGTCACTATGATTGTCACAATTATAATATAAGTGTGTATTCTCGCACCTACATACCACCCTAATGGATGATGCCAGAAGGTCAAGCCCAGGAGGGAAGACCCATGGGCACCATGAGTGGTGACCCCAGACACCAAGCTCGGGATTGAGAAGGTGGTCTTTGTTGCATGACTAATGGGCACCATGAGAGATGACCCCAGACACTAAGCTCAAGATTGAGAAGGTTGCCTTAAGTCAATGGCAAAAGAGAAACCCTAAAGAGGGTATTCCATGGTTAGGGAAAAAGTGGTGGAGAATGCCACATTGAAAGCGTAAATGGGCTTGTTAATTAACTTGATTGTGATATTTAGATTCTTAGCCATATTTGTGAAATTTTGGTTGTCTCCACATACCGACATATTCATTTATGCTGACCGATATTTTTTTTGTCGGCATTTTAGGTACAAATTGAAAAGGACAAATAGTAAAGTGGCATATTGTGAAATTAAGAAATAATGTGCAAGGAGGATTAGTTAGAATAGAGCCTAGATGTGGATATAAGTTAGTTATCCAAGTTTGTGAAAAAGGTATGCAAAGTTTTATTTTATACCAGATTTTAGTTTAGTTTGGTAGAATTTCATAATTATTACTGATTATTTATCAAACCATTGATCATGTTAATTGGGATAATGGCTCTGACTTTTGGTCTCCCTTAATTGGGGGTTATCGAGAGGCGGGGTCGTTACATTTGGTATCAGAGCACTGGTTCCTCATCTAATCTTTAGTAATTATTAAATTTTACAAACTTTGTAGAACCCAAGGGAGTTATTAGAGGATTTTTTGAAAGATAGAGGTGTCTAGAAAAGGATCACGTCTGGGGGCTGGCAATATTTTCCTCTGCACCGCTAGTCGGAATACGAGGGATCCCAGATCTGTGTGACTGCCTGGCCAATGTCTCAGGATTTGACTCGAAATAAGATACCTTTAGGACTCTCTCATCTTGTTCATCCCTTATCAACTCAAATGCTATTAAGAATTTTAAGGATTAGGGTTTTCTCTCTCTTCCTCACCCTCTTGAGGTATGGGTAAAGTTGATAAGGTTTAAGGAATCCTCCACCAAATTAATGAAAAGCATGTAAATAATATGTCATGGACATTAGCTTAACAGTTTAAGCGTAAACTAAAGAATAATTACATGCTTAGGTAGTATGACATGAGTTGTCATGCCCTCAGGAGAGAGTTGAGGCTAGACCTTCTTGTCAGGAGGATGAGTAGAGAGAGTTAGACTTGGAGGTAGAGACCTCCATTATAAGTAGAGACCTGGCACATCCTCTGAGGATGATGCTAACCCTAACCCTAAGTGAAGGTTAGAGAGAGAGATGACACCTGTCATGGTAGACCATGTGTGTGAGTGGACATGCTTTTAGTTTGATACCCATGAAAATATGAGCCATGTGAGGTTGGATGACCTAGTGCCTCTGGCAACCCAACCCTGGAGAGGCTCATGCATGTTAGAGTGAAGAATAGTTCCTTCAATGATGAGGTTAGTGAAGAACCTATAGAAACCCTATGGGCTTATATGAGCATGGTATAGTATGCACCCAGGGTATGCTAGTAGTGCTAACAGTAGGTTAAAACTGAGGCCAGAAGGGCATGATGGATAGTGTATGAGATAAGCATAAAGAGCTATGGATGATCTTGAGAGAACATATATAAGTTTCAATATAGGCTTCACCCATGTAGGGGTATGCTTATGAGCTTGATCCACCTTCATTGTAAGGCTATTTGTAGGGTTAGGTCTAGAGAGAGAGAAAGCATGAACCAAGCAATAAGGTTGGAAGATAAGACTCCGAGATATGAGGAACAATGGGGAGTTGAGGATGATGCGACCTAAGTGGATGATAGCAGTTGCCTCATGCATGATCCCGGGAAGCTGGTGATATCTTGGTTGCCTTTAGAGGAACCAAACCCTAGAGGAAGGATGAGACTACTGGTACCTATGTTCCTATGGTATAGGTGTTTACCTTCAGAGATAGGAAGAAGAGTTCCTTAGACCATGATTAGGTTTAGTAACAAGTTGTGAAGCCTTACACCTAGTTGGTTGTCCTTGAAGAGGACTCCACTATAAAGTGTTGTTTAAGTGGAAGGATAATAGGACGTACACATTATACCTTCTACATGCTTGGTTTGTGGTTCAAAGGTTGAGCATGCAGTTGGACATCTAAACAGTGAACCTAAGGTTTCTAGGCCTAAGAGGGGAAGTGGTGTACCTGATGCTCATGACGAGATTTGAGTTTCTATAGATTCGAGCATGGCACTCCTCATGTTTAGAGGAAAGGGGAAACCCCTTAAGTCTAATGTATGTTTGATGAACCCCTCACAACTAAGTTGGTGACATGGGAAGGTATGCTTTTGGTCCAATGTTGAGGATTGAGAACAAGTAGGACCTATCATGGAGACCTAGAATGGTTTAGTAGGCAGTCTGCTTGTTAGCTACTTGCTTTAGTAGCATGCTAGGGCTAAGCATGCTCATGTGGATGTAAAACCTAGACAAAAGGACGTTTGTGAACCTTGTTATCAAGGTGTAGTTTCCTCCCATCCTGGGAGAGGGACCCTTTTGTAGGGTGTATACCAGTTTTTGTTGGTTTTGAGGTAACCTAAAGAGGTCCCATAGGATCTTGAGAAGCTAAGTAAAAAGTACATAGTATGAGAATGAACCTGTAGACCCCTAGATAACCATCTCTAAGTGCATGTGGATGTGTTACCATGGAAGTAACCAGTATGGGGCCTAACCAAGGTAGGTAGGTCGCCATGACCCCTATGAAAGGATGAAAGTTAGCCCATGAATGCAGAGAGAGATGATGGAGACTTGGGTAAGGTTATAAGTTGGATATGTACTATATTAGAATCCTAAATCTATCCTAGGGTCAGGTAGGGTTAAGACCGATGGAAGTAGGAGTTGCCTAATTCCCTAATTGCACATGGCCATAGGGTCGGGAGGTAACAACTATCATTGTCTGAGGCACATGGGTTAGGAGATTGATCACCTTCATGAACTCATGGGACCCAAAGGGTAGATGAGGAAGGAACTCTTTGGATGCATAAGGGAAGAGGTATAACCCCAAAAGTTCCGACACCCTATAGACCTAGAGGAGATGACCAAGGATTGTGTGGTGACCCAAGTGGGTTTGAGACCAGTTTTCCATGGAAGTAACCTTGATATTGAGATGTTCGTGATGTGGAGACATGTGATGTACAATTCAAATTAGATGTGAAGGTGTACTGGTATGTGGGATGTGCCATCTCTACTTTTGGAATAGGAAGAACTTTGTGGTTGGACGACTGCCAAATGCTTATTTCTTCTCGTTATGGGGGTGAGAGATAGGACAATATGCATGCCATACACCAAGGATAAAGATAATGTGAGTGGAAACATTGCTATGATGCATGAGGATGGAGATAATAACGTACCCTTGTGGAGTGTATGATAGGTGGATGGTTTACAAATGTCAAGAGAACTAAGGTAGCCATCTTATGAGGATGTTTTTTTTATCATGAGCTATGTGGAATTTATGAGTTATACAAGGTTGAGTTTTATAACCTAGAAAATGAGCTCTAAGTTTTCTTGTTCAAGATAGACCGGAAGTCCGAGATTAGACGATAAGTGGAATACATGGAGGTGTATGTCTTCAACGTTACCTAACGCATAAGAATGTGAGGTGGTAATGGATGCTCATGTTGAGAGGCAACTATCTAGTTTAACTAGTGGACAGGCTAGAAGAGGTTTTTAGGTGAACCCTAAGTTATAAAAAGGAAATATGTTTGGCTAACACTCAGATGTAACGTGATCTGTTGATCAAGTTAGTGGTTGTTTGGTTAGCCAACCTAGGCCTTGATGAAATAAAAGGATGATTGTAGAACCTCAGATGCACTTCTTTGGAAAAGAAGGTGATGAAACCTGACTAGAGTGGTTTAGGGTTTCTGAGGAATCAATCTTGAGGAATCATGACATACAAGAGATCATGATTTTAAGATCACCATACACCATGGTACTACTATGATAATAAGTAGTAGCAGTACTTTGATGCCTAAGATGAAAAGTGTACAAAGATGCATGTGGCTTGTCTCCATGCATGTCAGGAGGTGAAGGACGAACACTAGTAAGCCATTGAGTTGGTATAGAGGATGAAGAGTCCCTGAGAGGGAATGGGAGTTCATCACTATGGCTGTTGTGGTAAGTCTCTCCTAGACCAAGGAAGGTCAAGATGCAATCTGGGTTATGGTAGATCGCCTTACCTATATGACATGAGAAAGAAAGAATACTTCCAAGGGACATATCCGATTGAACTACATGTAAGAGAGAGATATGGTTCAACTACACCATGATGCGAGTTCAAAAGTTCTTGAGTATAACCTAAAGATTCACTTCCATGCGGTGGAAGTAGGTACATGAAGAACTCGATATTAGTACAATTTATCACCCCTAACTAATGGTTAGTATGATCCAGACTAGTAGGTCTGATGAGAGCATGTGTGCTCATTCATGGTGATACATGGAGACAATTCTTGTCCTATGTAAAATGTGATGATAACCACCATAGCCAGTATCGAGGTGTAAAGAAGCTCTGTAAGGGAGGTTGTGTCGGTCTCCACTTCATTAAGATGATGTTGATGAAGGGACCTCATGAAGGTTAGAAAAGGACCACAATGTGTGCAGATGAAGTCACTTTACTTGTATAATGGCTGAAAGAGAGCCCAGGGGCAACATGAGTCATGAGCTGATGCAAAGCAGACTGACATGCAGTTTACTGTAGGAGGGTATGTGATGAGAAAATCTGACCCCTCTAAGCTACAACTGAGAAAGTTGAGTCCCCGATATATGGGCCCATTTGAGATGGATTGGTGGAGATGGTTATGTTTAGTCTACCCATCAGGATAATGTGATGTGTTACACAAGTCTAATCTAGAGCACTATGTGAGGTACCCAAGCCATTTGTTGAGCCATGAACCTATTCAACTTTATGAGAGTCTGAAATGTCCTGAGTCACCTATGAGGGTACGATATACCAAGGTGAGAGAGAACTCAGATGGAAGAATATAAGATGATGAAGGTTCTTGGGAAGCACCATGGAAAGGGTGAGGCCACATGGGAGCCATGATGGACATAAGAAAGGCTTATCCTATTTGTTTCTGTGCCTGGTGGAATTTTGGGGGCAAAATTCCTATAAGAGGGGAAGGATGTTACAACCCCAATTTTTGGGTTCTTTTGGTGAGAAATGTAATTTCTCCTATTAAAGATATTTGAAAAAATAATGATATGATTTGTTATGAAGAAAAGGATTTCGTTTCCAATAGCCTTGTTGGTTGTTTTATGGGCTTTATTGGCTATTGGGCCCAATAACAAGGAAAAGACAAATTAAACTCCATTATTAAACGAGTAAATAAGAAATGGAGAAAAGAAAGATGTAGAAACCTCTAGAAGGCAAGGGAATATTATCCAAAGGTGGATTTCGTGCCTCTTGGGTTCCTTGGGTTCCAAGGAGTCCAAAGTTGCAAAGATAATGCAACAAGAAAAGAAAATATCAATTAAATATTTCTTTATTACGAAGGAAATTGGAGACAATGATAAAATATGGGAAATAAGTGGAAAGAGGTATGATTGAGTCATCTTTGGTGGATTTTGTATCCATAAGGTTTATAATGTTAGAAGGAATTCCAATAAGGAAAATAAAAAAAGAAATCCTCAAAAAGAGATATTTTAATAAAGAAATAAGTAAGATAATGAGAAATAATGGATATAGATGCATCTAGAAGGATAATACGTATCCACTAAAAAGGATTTCGAAATATTAGAGCTTCTTGGGGTCCAAGGAGCCCCAATAGAGAAAAAGAAAGAGAAAATACAAATAATACAAAATAAGAGGATAATGTGATACATAGTTAATGAATTTTGTGGTATTGTTAAAAAGAGATTTTTTTTCTACTATAAGAAAGTATAATTTCGTGCCAATGGATTAAAGGTAAAGCATAAAGAGAATAAGAGAGATGATTTTCTAACTCCTAAATATCCAATGAATATGGGTTTTTAGAAGATGAATAAGAGAGAGAAGATTACTTCTCAATGAAGTAATAGGTTTCCTTTTGGGAGATGGACTTGTTTCCTCATGGATCAACATCTTAGGGCATTGATACCCTCCCCTATATAAGGTGTAGAACCTTTGATTCAAGTTTAAGAGAGTTCTACACATCCCTCTCTCTCTTATACTTCTTCTTTGCATGCAAACCCTAGCAAAGAGGGTAGTTCAAACCTTGGAGAAAAGAGGGGTTGTGCAGAAGGTGCGACGGAAGCCTGATGACCCTACGATGACCTGGGGATGATTATTTATCATCTCCGTGCTTTGACCTCGCACAACCACCTACTGTAGGCCTACACAACTCGTGGAGCATCACGGGCTTGGCACGCTTGAATCAGCCAGTTGGGTCACGAGCTAGGTGGTGCCCCAGGTGTGGCAGAGGGTGGCAGAGTTAGGGCAGTCATTGGTGGAGGTCCTCAATCCCTAGGAAGGAGGGGGCGGACCGCGGGAAGGCGGTAGTCGGTGGTGAGGTTGGGCGTCGGAGGTTGAAGACAACCTAGGTGCCATTGGACCATTTTGCCTTTCCACGGGTTGAAGAACCAACAACTTACTCGATGGTAATAGCATAATTCAGTTATGTTTCCAAATCGGGCAAGTACGTGCCATGGAATAGGTGATGTGGTAGCTTGCCATTGATCCAAGTAAGTAATTATTGCAAAATTCATATCTAATTAATGGTAGATCGGAATGATACATATAATATATGTATTTTGCTCAGAAAAATGTGAGGAATCCATTAAAAATAGATTTAGAAGCAAATTCCTATTACAATTCGAAAAGTAGTGGAAGCTATCAACTTTAATGCATTAATGATTAAGAAACTCTAATTTGAGATGATTAATGTATTGAGAAGGGCTATATGGATGATTAAATTTGATGTTAACCTGTTGATTATAAAAAGGACACATCAAGATCTAAAAGGATGAACTTTACATGTAATTAGATTAATTTAGGGTTCCATGTGCATAAATGAGCTTTATTGGGCCTTGAAACCCTAATGTTAGTAATTATGACTCTTAATGGCTTTAATTGTTCAAATTCATGAATAAAGCTGAGATATGATGGTTCTAAGATATTATGAGTACAAAAGTTCCTAATTGTGGATAAATACCCTTATTATGGTAATTTGGGTTTTCTAATGGATAAAAGTGGAATTAATGATAAATAGAGTTCATATGTGAATTAGACCATAATGAACTATGAGTTCTTAATCCGGAAGGAACCAAAGATGATAATTGGGCCTAATGATCGTAAAGGATAAAAATGGTAGTTTTAATGTAAAAGAGGCATAATAGACTTATTTGACATTTAATTGTGCCTATGATGTTGAAATTAGGGTTTGTGGACTAAAGAGTATTAGAAGTAATAAATATGGAGGCTAAAATACTTATTGCAAAGGAAACCCTAAAAGTGGACTAGAAACCCTAGGAAGCGAGCTAGGTTTAATAGACCTTGATGGCCTGATCAATGATAGGAAAATTGGATGCATATTTTAGGATCATCTTGGGTGCTTGCTTGTTTATTGGATTTCTTGCTTAGTTGGATTATTTCTGCACTCAAGTCAGCCTGACAAGTATATGGTTAATTATGGTTAATCACATTAGTTTCCCGAAGGTTTTCCAGATGATTAATCACATTGAATGTAACCTATCAGTTGGATGTTCATACTTGCAAATCATAAAGTCACTACGATTATCACAATTATAATACAAGTGTGTATTCTCGCACCTACATGCCACCCTGATGGATGATGCCAGAAGGTCAAGCCTAGGAGGGAAGACCAATGTGCACCATGAGTGGTGACCCCAGATGCCAAGATCAGGATTGAGAAGGTGGTCTTTATTGCATGACTAATGGAATCCATGAGAGGTGACACCAGGCACCAAGCTCGGGATTGAGAAGGTGGCCTTAAGTTAATGGCAAAAGAGAAACCCTAAAGAGGGTATTCCAGGGTTAGGGAAAAAGTGGTGGAGAATGTCACATTGAAAGCGTAAATGGGCTTGTTAATTAACTTGATTGTGATATTTATATTGTTAGCCATATTTGTGAAATTTTGGTTGTCTCCACATACTGGCATATTCATTTATGCTGACCGACATTTTGTTTATCGACATTTTAGGTACAAATTGAAAAGGACAAACAGTAAAGTGGAATATTGTGAAATTAAGAAATAATGTGCAAGGAGGATTAGTTAGAATAGAGTCCATATGTTGATAGAACTTAGATATCCAAGTTTGTGAAAAATGCATGCAAAGTTTTATTTTATACCAGATTTCAGTTTAGTTTGGTAGAATTTCATAATTATTACTGATTATTTGTCGAACCATTGATTCTGTTAATTGGGATAATGACTCTGACCTTTTGTCTCCCTTAATTTGGGTTACCGGGAGGCGGGGTCGTTACACAAGGTGACACGATTAACCTGGGGACGAGCGTTGGGGTAGGTCATCGCAGAGTTTAGAGGGGTTAGAAGGAGCAAAGGACACCCTAGATGCTGTATCATTGGGTCTAGCCGCAGCTCTACTGTAGGCTCGTATCTACCCTATGGGGTGGCCATTTCCGTCCCTTGAACCCAATTCAAGCTATTCCTAGGGCGTTGATGGAAGGTGTAGGAAATAGCATGATCTCTTGGGTGTTTTTGAGTGCAAAAGCAAGACACAACCCACCAGAGTCGTGCCGATGATGATGCTTTGTTTCCTCACAAAAATAGGGGCCCGGGTCGCGAGGGACAGAGCCGTGCACGAAGCATCGGACGAAGGGAAAGAAGCATCAGGTTTTGGTAGATGTATCTAGGGATGGATCCATGAGACAAAGGATGGATGGAAAAGAAAAGAAAAGAAAAGGACACGTGGCGCACTGCCATTAGGCCAAGGTAAGATTATTTTGTGTAAATCATACGTAGTTATTGGTATCTTGGATGAAAGAATACAATATATGAACATTGATCAGAAAAACTTATAGAATTCAATAAAAATTGATTTAGACACTGAATTTGATCATAGTTCGAAACATATTTAAAGTAGCTAGCCTTAATGCTTTATAATGCGGAAAAACCCTAACTTGATGATTCTATGCTAGTCTTAATGGATAATCTATGAGCATATTAATTTGTTGTTAATAAAAAGATGTTTTGAATATCTAAGTAGATAATCCACAAACAAAATAGTTTAATTGAGGGTTTTGACATGTTCACGTGCATTAATGAACTTAGAAAACCCTAATTGAAGGTTAATGATTTCTTATGTGGTTTAATTCAAAAATCATCATAGGGAAGTGATAATAAGTTGGTCCTAAGCATGTTAGGAAGATTTTAATGAGCTAATTAGAGTTTGCATCAAGTTTTTCTATTTGTAGGGTTTGTAGCTATAAAGATGGAAAGTTAAAGATAAACCCTAATGAAAATCTAAAAAGGAGTAGGAAACCCTAGGAAGCAATGCAAGTCGAATAGATAGAATCTTGATAAAGTGTGTTGTGAATAGAGTACATGTGTTTTTCAAGATTCTTGATTGTGTGGTTGAACTACTTGCTTAGATTGATTGCTTGCATGGAATTGCTATTTGCTTATGAAATCTAATGATCAGGTATGTGGTTTCTTTATGAATAATCGCCTTTAGTTTCACAACATTTCCCGAATGTTTCTCAATTGATTGCAATTTAAACTGTTGGATGCTCAATTATGCAATCCTATAAAGTCCCTATGAGTATAACAATTAAATATGAATGTGTTTCTCAAACCTACATGCCACACTGCTGTATGTTGCAAGACCAAGCCCCAGAGGGAAGGTCTGATTTGGTCCAGCCCTAGAGGGAAGACCATTGGTCACCTTGAGAGGTGACCCCAGGCACCAAGCTCAGGATGGAGAAGGTGGCTTATGTCCCTTGCAAGGACAAAACCCTAAGAGAGGGTAATCCAGGGTTTAGGGCAAAAGCGGTTGAGAAGTCACATTGAAAGCGTAATTTGGATTGTTGATCAATTATTTGCTATATTTAGGTTGTTAGAAACTATTTGTAATATTGTGATTGTCCCCCCACATACCAGAATATTCATTTGTAACATACTCGATTTTGGTACTAATTTCAATATTGAGCTATTATACATAATCCTCTTATATTAAAAATTCTATTTACTATATTTCCATTCACAATGACACTTTATTGAGTCTCTTACAATTCGAGCACCAAAATTTATTTTTCCCCTCAATTTGATCTGCTCATCCCACTTGGGATCCACACTCAAATAGTTGAACCTACTTATGAACAATTGTTCTTGAAATCACACCTATAACATTATTAACTATGTTTAATGTGATCCAAGAGTAATTTCAAGAGACATCTTGAAAAATCATGAACATACGAGCTAATATTTTTAAAGTTTGATTTAGTGTTAGTTAAACACATGGTGAAAATATCAATTAAAACAGACAAAGAAGTTAAGAGATATAAATTACCAAAGAACATAACCATTTAGGTAATAAATTGGATGATAACCCAACAATTTTGATCAAGGACCCGCATGGAGCGGGGTTTTCTTCTCTGCCTCCGAGTACCCAGTGTCGTTATAGGAGGCCGGCGATGGACTCATATCTGTCTCTCCAACACAGCGTTTCATCTAACCAGAACTCCCCTGACTTCGTCAAACACTCATCAAGACGTCTAAGGGGTTTCTAAATCCCTTTCAATTGCCATATTCATTACGATATCTTCCCCACCTGACGAAAATGGCATTGAACCGCAGCTGTTACAGGAGTCTTCCACGACAAACCTGATCGTCCATGGCATCTAATAGCACCACCTCTTTGCCTTAGAATAACCAAACCCTAGAACTACTCCTGAGATTACCCCATATAACTACTAGCTAGGGTCCATGGCACGGTCGAAGACCACTGCCGTACATCATGGTTGCAACCTCCTCATCTACTAAGTCACAAACCAAAGTCGACAACTAAAAGTGCTACCTGGTTCTTTGACGAGGGACCTACAAAATCACCGCTCCATTACCTTCTTCTTGAACCTCGCATGGACATGGTCTGGGTCAACCATCGACAGCCACCATAGATCAGATCTGCAGATGAACTCACGGCTGACGATGAAGCTTCAAATTTCATCAGCCACCACCATGCTGGCAAGGCCCACCTACTGCCACATCCACTGACACCTTTCAAGCCACAACCACCACCATGGTAGAAACACTCGCCGTCCGATTTCAACATCAAGCGACAACACAGTGACTGCCCAAATGTAAACACCTCCTCCCGACCGATATGCTGATGATCATCAGATTTCCTTGCACCCTTCTTCCTGGTCGCGGGACAACTGACCGCCGTCACACCACCTATCGAAACGCACACCTCTCTGGCCCGCTTCAGGGATATCGTCGCCAATTTCCTAGGACCACCCATCATCTACGACGCCGCGCTGGGAGCCTGCTTGATGCAGATGACAGATCCGATCCCCACCACCCTCGCTTGCAAGCAACAACAACATGCCCGCCAGCACTGCCTCCACCTCCTCCTTCCATTTACCTCATCTGTGGCAACCATTGTACAACCACCATGCCACCCTGCTGCGACATGGGATACAGCAGTTGCACCCCTTAGCTAGATCGAGGTCCTAGCAACATAGCCAAGGCTGCCACACAGACCTCACAACACTTCCATGTCTTCTCCCATCTGGACACGATCTGCCTTGGCCCACGATAGCCTACAAACATCAAGGAAGAATCCTGCAGCTTGTTAGTCAACACAGACTGATGGCCTACACACCTTGGTTGCCATTTCAATCGATCTCCAAATGACCTGCATAGCCTACCCTCTGGCATCTGCAACACCAACTACCGACGATTCTGAAGAATATTTGGCAGAAGCAATAATGACGAGCTGAACCCCTTCCTCTAGCGTTGGTTCAGAGTTCTCTCACTAGCCATATTGTGCTGGATATGAAAGTCAATTCAGACATGGTCTGAATGAGTGATCATGCATTGGCTGGTGAGTTCATAATCTCTATGGTTGAAAAACACATTACATAAGAAAGATAATGGTAATCTCGATAATGTTTGGGAAAAAAGAATTATTAAAGATAAGTCATGTAGCTGCATAAAATTCTGAATCAGTTATACGGACATACATCTAGTTGCGTTAATGCCATTATAACATAATAACAATCCGTCTATTGGCTATTTTGAAAACCTTTCACACATGACATAAACTATAATATTAACCTAGCTAGCTTAATGGATCACTACAAGGAAGTGTAGAAGATCATATAGTTAATTATCTTTATGAATGAATCATAGAATATAGTTTTTGCAACCTAACAAGGGAGGATAGAGATAATGAAAAGGATGATATGTGAAATCTACATTTAGAATTATATCTTATTATAGTATGCATAAGAAGTAACTTGTACACAATCAAGAACTAGGTATATGACTAGTACATATAGAGGTATATCAGGTTAAATACTGGGTATTACTAGTAAGGGTAAGGTAGATAAACACATTTGAACCTAGTAGCAGATTACAATTATTTCATATACAATTGAGAGAGAGAATAATAAGTTAAGAACTAATCTATAGAAAATGTGGATAAAACCAATTGAGTGTGTAAAATTGATTATATAGATGACTTGGTTATGAATAAGGAGAATAAAAGAATCACGGAATGATAATAATACTAGATGGGAAAGAAAATACTAAATAGAAAAGATTGAACAAATAGTTGATTCCAAGCCAAATGATAACACCCTTATATAAATTTGTAGATTCTTCTTCTTGGAGCCTTGTAATGATGGATCAATCCATGGAGCTTTGAATAATTTGAGGTACTAAATTCTCTATTCTTTTATTGAATTATTTGCCTCCCTCTTGAGTTCATATATAAAAGTTTTGCAAACTGGTGAACAAATATTGTTGTTAGCCTTTCCCTTTTTGTTGAAGTTCACCACGACTAGATTTTGAATATTGAACATTATTGAGAAATTGAAGTATTATTAGATTTTGATATTGGCACACAAACTCGAAATATTGGCTAAGATCTTTGGCTCACTAGTTTCGGTGGGTCACGACCCCCAACCTTACGCAGTGGATAATGGACAGTTAGAGGTCCCCCAGTACTGGTTACCCCCACAGGCGAAGTGTCGTTCTCTCATAGAGGGGAGAACACTAGGCACCTAGCCACTGGCAAAGACAAAATATTAGATTGATTTTGCCAATAGATAAATCCTTACATTTTGAATTATTGAATATCTTGATATTAGTTTAATAAAAATTGTTCCATTTTAATCTTGATATTGGTATCTCTTTATCATTTTCTAGTTGCCTCTTTCAATTATTGTATCTTTTTGTAATTAGCATGGTAACTAGACTATTCTTGTGTTACCTCCATAATCCACCAAGCAATCTTACCTAAAGTTAATACCATAACTCTTTATTTTAAAAATAGCTCAATAATGGATTTAGTACCAACCTAGCTGACCTTTATTTTCCCTTCAATGGGGTCCATGTGTGGTTTTGTTCCTTTTGGGAACTCATGGGCAGGTGATACAAAGGAGAAATAGATGAGACGTGCAGGAGCTGTCCTCTGTTGAAGATTAGATGGGAACCAGTTCTTATTTTCAATCTTGTAATATTATGTTTGTAAACTTCCGCAACTCTGATGTACAAACATGATTGTAGTAAAGATTGTTTACATTTTGATACATTTTGTAAATATTTGATCGTAAAGATCGGGTCTTTACAACATGGAATCAGAGCCATAAACAGTCGACACTCATGCACATCTCGTGGAAGTTAGGGATAAATAACTAGCACACCTAAAATTTAGTCAAAAAGTTTTCAATCAACCCTAGTCTTGCTAGCCTTATCTAATAAAATGGAAATAGTAACTTAGGTGATATAATTTTTCACAAAGTCATGTGACTCACCAAATAGAGAAGATAAAACATCACCATATACTTAGAGATGAGTTGAGGTGTTAGAAGATTTGAACAAACTAGTAGTTGAAAGGTGAATAGCGGGACTACAATTCCTAAGTTTGGAATTGTGAATCCCCTTTGGCAGAAATCAATATCAATCTTTGCTAACATAAGTAAAGATACTTTAGTGATGCTTTAGTCAAATAGTTAGTGTGGAGAACATTGGCAAAGGTGATTGTGACTTACTCATCGCATTGATTTTGGCCATTTTTAGTTTTGCATCGAAGTGTTTCCCACCGAGAAAATTATTTTATTTATAATACTATATGTACAACAAAAAATGATTTTGTGGAATTTCATCGATCATTTCTTGAGTTAAGTCACAATCAATAAGGAATGAGAAAATCTAGAGTTAATGAAGGACACTACATAGAAATTGACATGTCAAATTAGATTTCTAGTTGAATCTATTTTTAAAGGGGGAGAGTAGTACATGATTAGACTATGGTCATATTGATTTTGAGGACGAAATCATTTTCAGGGGTGGAGAGTTGTAACATACTCGATTTTGGTACTAATTTCAATATTGAGCTATTATACATAATCCTCTTATATTAAAAATTCTATTTACTATATTTCCATTCACAATGACACTTTATTGAGTCTCTTACAATTCGAGCACCAAAATTTATTTTTCCCCTCAATTTGATCTGCTCATCCCACTTGGGATCCACACTCAAATAGTTGAATCGACTTGTGAACAATTGTTCTTGAAATCACACCTATAACATTATTAACTATGTTTAATGTGACCCAAGAGTAATTTTAAGAGACATCTTGAAAAATCATAAACATATGAGCTAATATTTTTAAATTTTGATTTAGTGTTAGTTAACACATGGTGAAAATATCAATTAAAACAGACAAAGAAGTTAAGAGATATAAATTACCAAAGAACATAACCATTTAAATAATAAATTGGATGATAACACAACAATTTTGATCAAGGACCCGCATGGAGTGGGGTTTCCTTCTCTGCCTCCGAGTACCCGACGTCGTTACAGGAGGCCAGCGATGGACTCATATCTGTCTCTCCTATACAGCGTTTCATCTAACCAGAACTCCCCTGACTTCGTCAAACACTCATCAAGACGTCTGAGGGGTTTCTAACTCCCTTTCAATTGCCATCTTCATTACGATATCTTCCCCACCTAACTAAAACGACATTGAACCGCAGCTGTTACTGGAGTCTTCCACGACAAACCTGGTCCTCCATGGAATCTAATAGCACCCCTCTTTGCCTTAGAACAACCAAGCCCTAGAACTACTCCTGAGATAACCCCATATAACTACTAACTAGGGTCCATGGCACGGTCGAAGACCGCCGCCCACCATGGTTGCAGCCTCCTCATCTACTAAGTCACCAACCACAGTCGAAAACTAAAAGCGCTACCTGGTTCTTTGACGTGGGACCTACAAAATCACCGCTCCAGTACCTTCTTCTTGAACCTCGCATGGACATGGTATGGGTCGACCACCAGTGGCCACCATAGATTAGATCTGCAGATGAACTCACCGCCGACGATGAAGCATCAAATTTCATCAGCCACCACCATGCTGGCACCGCCCACCTACTGCCGCATCCACTGACACCTTTCAAGCCACAACCACCACCATGGCAGAAACACTCGCCGTCCGATTTCAACATCAAGCGGCAACACAGCGACTGCCCAAATGTAAACACCTCCTCCCGGCCGATATGCTGATGATCGTCAGATTTCCTTGCGCCCTTCTTCCTGGCCGCGGGACAACTGACCGCCGTCACACCACCTACCGAAACACACACCTCTCTGGCCCGCTTCAGGGATATCGTCGCCAATTTCCTAGGACCACCCATAATCTACGGCGCTGCGCTGGGAGCCTGCTCGATGCAGATGACAGATCCGATCCCCACCGCCCTCGCTTGCAAGCAACAGCAACATGCCCGCCAACACTGCCTCCACCTCCTCCTTCCATTTACCTCATCTGCGGCAACCATTGTACAACCACCATGCCACCCTGCTGCGACATATGGGAGACATGAGTTGCGCCCCTTAGCTGGATCGAGGTCCTAGAAACATAGCCAAGGTTGCCGCACAGACCTCACAACACTTCCATGTCTTCTCCCATATGGCCACGATCTGCCTTGGCCCACGATAGCCTACAAACATGAAGGAAGAATCCTATAGCTTGTTAGTCAACACAGACTGATGGCCTACACACCTTGGTTGCCATTTCAATCGATCTCCACATGACCTGCATAGCCTACCCTCTGGCATCTGCAACACCAACTACCGATGATCCTGAAGAAGATTTGGCAGAAGCAACAATGACGAGCTGAACCCCTTCCTCTAGCGTTGGTTCAGAGTTCTCTCGCTAGCCATATTGTGCTGGATATGAAAGTCAATTCAGACATGGTCTGAATGAGTGATCGTGCATTGGCTGGGGAGTTCATAATCTCTATGGTTGAAAAACACATTACATAAGAAAGATAATGGTAATCTCGATAATGTTTGGGAGAAAAGAATTATTAAAGATAACTCAAGTAGCTGCATAAAATTCTAAATCAGTTATACGGACATACATCTAGTTGCGTTAATACCATTATAACATAATAACAATCCATCTATTGGCTGTTTTGAAAACCTTTCACACATGACATAAACTATAATATTAACCTAGCTAGATTAATGGATCACTACAAGGAAGTATAGAAGATCATATAGTTAATTATCTTTATCAACGAATCATAGAATATAGTTTTTGCAACCTAACAAGGGAGGATAGAGATAATGAAAAGGATGATATGTGAAATCTACATTTAGAATTATATCTTATTATAGTAGGCATATGACACGCTTTTTACGTGCGTAAAAATGCAAGTGTACGCGTCAATGTAATATAGGCCTTTGTGAGGCCCGAGTCGAACTTAGGGACACGTGAATTATCGGAGACTACTACTAACTACTCGCAATCAGCTAGACCGGTTAAAGAGTTGGAAGTTGTTGTAAAATTAAAAGAAAATAAAATGAAACAAAACAAAATAATCTATTAAAGTTTTAGTTTAATCAATTCAGGTGGAGATCTTTAGGATTGCAGTTTCACCGCGAGTTATCATTGTATGAATTTCTATATAGTCACTCAGATTCATCTCTCTATCCGGGTAGTGGCCTGTAGTCAGAATTGCCCACTGTTGTGGTACAATTCACTACCTATGTTTAGGTTGGTTCCATCGTCGTAGTAACCTATACCCTAAACTAGGTGCATTAATATCGACCTCTGGTATCCAGCATTAACCTTACACCACCTTGTTCAAGGGATTTGTCAATTAATGTGAAATTCGTCTCTTTTCAACCGTTAATCCTTCTTTCAAAGTAATTAAGGGCATTAGATTATTATTATGGTGATCAAGTATAACAATATAATTGAGAAAACGAATTCATACCACGGATTTAAGAGATTAATGATGAATTGCTATGATAAAATTGTCATACAATGCTTCCCCAGGCTACTCCCGGTCCTAAAGATAAAGGAGATTAGCCCCGCATGTTCATCTCAAAGCAAAACATGGTAGAGAAAAAGGGAAACATGGGGAAAAATGTGATTGAGTGGTGAAACCCCTGAACGGAGAAGATCCAAGTGTTCCTTGGTGTAGAATACGCGTTCTCCCGCCTTTCGGTGGTGGAAAACGTCTTCTTCGGCGTTCGGAACGTCTGGGGCGTGCTTCTGGGCTCCGTTCTTCTCTCCACACCTTCTCGAGACGTGTGCAGCAGCTAATGACGTGATAGATTGGTCATGGCCGTCGTCATTAGGTATAATCACCGAGTTAGGTCGCCAAAATATCACAGCCGTCAGATTTGGATTGATCTGAAGCAAACTTGTGTCTGACGGAGTCGATACTATCGACGTGGGTCGATAGTATCGACCCTGCACTGTATCGGCTGGTCTCCTTTTCTTTTCTTTGTCGCGACTGATGCTAACTCGATTCCATCGATGAGGGTCGATGGTATCGACTCTCTTAGGCGTCACTTTTATCTTTTTCCATCGTTGAAGCTCCTCATGTCGATAGTATCGACTGTCTTCTCGCCAGCAACCTGATGGTGTCTCGATACCATCGACTTCTGTGTCGATAGTATCGACTCTATGATACTCCTTACGGCTGGCAACCTGTGGTCGTGTCGATGGTATCGACAACAGCAGATATTCGTTTTTCCTAAAATTGCAACACAAAACCACATAAGCCGGAATAAAACATATTATTGTAATAATTTATGCTCAAAATACTGAAATAAGGGAAATTTGACATAGAGAAGGATCATAGACCAAAGTAGATGAATTATGCAATATTAACCACCAAAATGACCAATAAATGCATAAAACCCAAGTAAAAAATGTCTATAAATGCGACTCAAAATCATCGCATCAAACTCCCCTAAGCTTGAACATTGCTCGCCCTCGAGCAACAAAACCTTAGAATAGAATTGCTAGGGTCAACTAAAGAATAGCTCATCACAACAAACATCACCATATGATCCCCACTGGACATTCACATTCCGGCCCTCACTAACCACGGAATGATAATTACCCTAAAGGTGACAGTAATCATCCATAAAAGATATCCACCTCAAAACTGATGAACACTATCATATAAGGTAGTTAACATAATAAAATTCACCGGTTCAGACTCTGTGCATCTTGTGATCTCCTATTCTACATTGCTTGCCCTAACTACCATCTACATGGAAGCAGCTCTCCTGATATTCATTAGTGAGGAGAAAATCACGGTGGCCTACCAATTCGAGCAACGAGTGGATGGAATGAGTGGCTAATGGAAGAAATGGAAGCATTATACAATTTCAACATGCATAAAACAAAATGCCCTAAATGATGTTTTTGCACATGAAAATGCCCTAATGCCTATAATAGGGTGGAATGATGCATGCACTACATCCCTTCTCAAGATGAAAAGAAATATCTAATTGAGCTACATCATGTACTTATTCTTCTTAAAATGCAGTGAAAAACATGTTCCTTTCTCCCTCACATTCCTATTTACTTCTCAATTTTTTTTCCATTTTCATATATTTTTTCTCTCTTTAAGGCCCTTTATATCCATTAATAACAATGAATTATTTGCCGGGCTCACTTTTTCTGCATAGCTCAAATGTTTGAAGCATTTAGAAGGTATGGAACACGTTAATCACCCTTAATGGGTCAGAATAAATAAGATACATGATGTACTATATGCATAAAAATTATGAATGCAACTAAATGACATGCACTTAAGGATAATGTGCATGTATAACTACTCTTTTTTTTCATGCAAGACATGTGAGAATACGTTGAAATGCAAGACCTATCTACATGAGATGCAATCAAAAAGGTTAAAACCATAATGTACTTCCAATTCTTATGGTGGATTGTGAAAAATATTGAGGTGGAAAGATCACAAGACTAATTGACTAAACCTTTGAAAATTATTATGTGTCCCTCCTTACTGACCTGTGTAGTAGTTAAGAGGTTTCTCTCTCTTACTTCAAATTAGAGTCTCATTATCATTTGGTCAGTTTAGGCTCACACAACCAATTCCGTCCACTTTTCATGAATCATTAGGAATGTATAGTTGTGATTTTTCTGTTTTAGAGTTGACAAAACCAATCATTTTCTTAAGTTATGTGCTCAAAGTTGAACAACACAAGCTTGTGAACACTCAATTTGTTTTAATTTTCCCTTAATTCCCATGTACAAGCCATTGAGATGACACAAGACTTAAGACATCCACAATTACACTAGATAAAGTGTGGATCCTACAAACAAACTAAGATTGCAAAAATGAAATGACAAGAAACAAAACAATAAAAATGAAAAAGTAAGAAAACTAAAGGATAGAGCTGTTCCAACACCCCCCCAAGCTTGAATTCGACTATGGCCCCATAGTCAAAAACAATCTTAAAGGTTGGAACAGAGGTACCGATCACTCTTCTGGCGGAGGCGGGTACTGTGGGGCAGTGGGGTCCCAAGATGGGTACTGCCCCTGAAAGCTTGGATCATACTGGGGCATGGGCGGAGGTTGTGGATACCCCCCAAAGTAGTTTTGGCTCCAGTAATGATCATAGAAGGGCTGCTACTGCATCTCCATCCTATGCAACCTGTCGTGAATTTGCTGTTGGTTGTCGAAGAGGAGGAGCTCATTTTCAAACATAGCCCTCTGGTTGTCAAGAAGCCGGTTCATTGTATCATGAATACCAGCGTATGTCGCTGTATGCTACTGCTGCGTTTGCTGTATATCCTGCAGCATGTCATACATACCTTGCATTGAGTAGACATCCTCGCTATGCTGCGAGGGCGGTGGTGGTGGTGGAGGCTGCGAAGATGAAGATGCACCCAGATGCATGCGAGGATGCTTCCTATGTGCCACTCGTGCACGAAGAGGAGAGTAGGCCTCCTCTTCCTCTTCAGCCTCATCATTATCATTGTTGTCGTCGTTGCCGCCATCTTCCTCGGAGTCATCAATGGCTATGATGGGCCATCGGAAATGTTGAGCACCCTCGATATGGAAGACAGGGTCGGGAAGAGAACATTCTTGATATGCGTGGTTTACATGGCAGTGAGCATAAGGTAAACCATCCCGAAGCAAGATAAGGTTGGATCTGTGAAGATGCTGCAAATTAACCTTGCTTCTATTGGAGAGAGGAGTCAACTGTGAGAAGTTCAGCCCAAGATAGTGGGCCAGTGGTGTGATGAGTCCTCCAAAGTGAATTGGAGCCTTCCGTGTACTCCGGTTGACCGCCAACACCCGCTGCAGAAAGAAAGCTCCCCAGTTGCACTCTTGGCGCTTCATGAGTTTATGCAAGAAAAACAAGTCTGTCTCCTAGAATTTGCTAAGAGACAGATCACCCCTAGCAAATAGAGTGGAACACATCATCCGGTGAAGAGTCTGCACGAAAGGATGCTCGAAGTCTGCAACCGCTGCATTGTGATAGCTCACTGATTTGCCCGGCGGCACCGTCACGAGCTCAACGAAGATAGCGTCATAGTCGGTCCGGTTGTCTGGCCGTCGGTAGTCAGTTCGCCCATGGTTCCAGTTGTAGATCTTATTAAACTGCCGGAGTGTGAGATTGTAGTCATTATTGTATAGCCGGAAAGAAACACGGTCCTTGATCCACTCGCGATCCGTGGCGATGATGTCATTGGGCACGACACATACGTCCAATGACGCCATGAATTCCGCTACCAGCTCCTTGTATGTCAGCCAGTCACCGAAGAACGGATGGCCATCAGCATGGTACTCCAGCTCATCGGGTGTCCTGCTCATGTGTCTCGCTTGCCCCTTGAGCACATAGGCCAGATTCGCCTTGAACCCCAGGTTACGAATCATGTCGCGGTCGACGTAACGAGTCGACTCAATCTTCCTTTTCATGATCTCCTCGTAAATCTTCCGAACCTCTGCAGAAGGATGAATGATCTGCGGACGCGGAATAGACGCGATTGGTGGAGGAACGAACTCTGGGATCTCCATTGGATTCTCCCGGGAAGAGGACGTGCCAGCAACATGCATCAGTGTCGTAGAAGAGAAGAAAGATTAGGAGAAGGAGCTCGGTGCAGGTCGGAGAAGGAAATCTCCACTTGGTGACGAATGTGCTCCTGTGGTGCTCGTCACTGGCTCAGATTGCTCTAGAAGACGCACCACACAAGTAGAGGAAGAACTCACTAAAGGTGTGACATCATATGATGAAAAACCCTCCCTTATATAACTGACGCCGGCGCTGCTGTGTGACCGTCGATACCATCGACGCGGGTCGATGGTATCGACTCGCATAGCACAATCCGTACTGTCGCTGGTATCGACGGTCGTCGATGGCTGGATGTGGGGGCCCGGATCAATGACGTGTCGATACTATCGATAGGTGTCGATGGTATCGACCCGTCCCACGGATCGAACCTCTCGGTGCAGTGATCGCCGTTGATTTCCTCTCGCGGATCGGTGACGTGTCGTGTCGATACCATCGATGCGGGTCGATGGTATCGACCTCTGGTTAGGGCAACACCCTCGCGAGGCCCAACCACCTTCTTCTGCCTGTAATTGGGTCGATACCATCGACATGCCCATCGATGGTATCGACTTCACTGAGACAATTTTCATCTGAATATCTCTAGAGATCTCGATAGTATCTACACCCTTGTCGATACTATCAACATTGTTTTTGCGATCCAACTGATGGTGTGTCGATACCATCGACGAGGCCATCGATAGTATCGACGTAGTGCGATTCTTGCAGCCGCCAACCTGTACCCAACTCGATACCATCGACACAAGGGTCGATGGTATCGACTCTACCTCAGTCCTGCACATTGCAAAAACGATCACGGTACCTTTTTTACACTAAAAACAAAGTCAAAACAAACCAAACTACGAATGTGAAAGAAACGAAACTAGACTACCGATGGCTAGGTTGCCTCCCAACAAGCACCCTTATTTAACGTCTTAGGCTAGACGACATTAAGCTCCTCATCAACTTGGAACTTTGGAGAGTGTACCCAAGGGATCGTGCGGTAGTTTGAACTCAACTCGGTCTTGGCCAATCCCCAAGGTCAATGTACCTCTCCCAATGGCAGTGACAACATCGGTCGTTGCTTGAAACAACCTACCCAATAGCATCTCACAACTTTTAAGCTGTGGCATGTCCATGATGACGAAATCCACCGGAAAGATGAACCTGTCCACCTTGACGAGTACATCCTTGCACACTCCGTATGTCTTTACAATGGACCCATCCGCCAACTCAATCATTGCCGCTGATTTCTTTATCTCCTTCAACCCAAGCTTTTGAAATGTGGAAAGTGGCATAAAATTAATGCTAGTGCCCGAATCACACTGTGCTTGTGGAAATAATTGACCTCCTATAGAACATGGAATATAGAAGCTTCCTGGGTCTTTCCTTTTCTGTGGTAAATTCCCTTGAATAATTGAGCTCACCATCTCATTCACCCAGCAAATATCAGTGTCTTTAATCCGCCTCTTCTTGTTGATGATTTCTTTGATAAACCTCCCGTAGGTGGGAATCTTCTCTATCATTTCCACTACCGGAATATTGACATGGAGTTTTCTGTACATCTCCAAGAACTTCTTGTAGTGCCGATGCTCTTTCTTCGGCCTCGGGCTATCCGAACAAGAGCCAACTGCCTCATTTAGATGCTTATGAGGTGGCACATATGAGATCTTCAGGGCAAGATCCCCTAAGCTTGTTCCAATGACTCCCTCTGGCATAGACTTTGGTGGATCATCTTCAACAGGTGTAACTTGCAGTAGCACCTCTCTCACAGTGGATGTATCTTCACCTTGACAAATGGACTTCACCTGCTCTTCTTGCCTAGGTGTGGGCACGACCATCATGGGCTCTCGGCGGGCTTTTCTGAATGGACAATAACCGCCTGGTAGTCCATAATGATTGCGAGGATACGATATTCTTGGTGTAGCCTCTGTATCAAAAATCATTTTGCTTTTGTCCTGGACCTCCACCACTAGGGGCTCTGCCTCAGAAATCACAGATATATATTTCACTTGATGATGTGCTTGAACAACATCTGCATTCCCGGTCTGTCTCTGCTGATTGGCATGCTTTATGGCCGCCACTTCATTTGAAATTTGGGTCACGATCGTCTCTAGAGCCCTCATTTGTGCTCCATGACTCTGCAGTGTTTGTCCAAACTTAGTCAAAATATCACCCTGGGACTGCAACTGCTTACTGAACATGCTCATCATCTCCTGATTTTGTTGCACCACTTGACTAAGCAACTCGGTGCTTTTATCTTCAGCTCTTGGTTGTGGCTTTGCATTTGGATCTTGTAGGAAGTTGTTTGGGTCCTTCCATGAGAACTTCTTATCCTTCCTCCAAGCATAATCATTGTTTCTGTAGCCTTGTTGTTGCATGAGTTTGACCTGGGCTTCCTCATTGGACTCGACATCTTCCTTGGCAAGCAATTTCTTGGCTAGAAGGTCTAATTTATCATTAAGCTCCTTGATGGCCCTAGACTCACCTGCAACTTTGACTTGTTCTGGTGCATCCCTATCACCCCAAGACTACTTCTTTGCCATATTTTTCAAGATCTCCCAACACCTTGTGCCTGTGTTGTTCAAGAAAAATCCTGAACCTGTTGAATCTAAGTTACTTCTATCATGCTCGGAAAGAGCAAAATAGAAGATTTTAACCTATTTTTCCTTATCCAAACCATGGTGTGGGCACCTCCTAAGCATTATCTGAAATCGCTCCCAGGTTTTAGAATATGTCTCCCCTGCCTTCTGGCTGAAATTGTGATTTTTTCTGATCAAATCATTTGTCTTTTCGGGCGGAAAGAACCTTTCAAAGAATACCTCCACCATGTGGTTCCATGATTCCACATATTCGTCGTCCAGATTGTGCAACCACTCTCGTGCGTTCCCTGCCAGAGAACTCGGGAATAGCTTCAAGTAGAGCGTCTCTTGTGGAAATCTGTCAATTTTTATCATATCACAGTTTTCCACAAATTGGCTTATATGAGTGACTGGGTCTTCGTTCTTGAGCCCATGGAAAGCATTCGACTTGACCAAGTCGATTAACGCATGATCAATCTTGTAAGTTGGAATATTGATCGCATGCTTCTTGATTGGCCCCTTTGAAGTAGATGAAGAAGAAGCCTTAATCTTCTCCCATATCGTCTGTTCCTCTGCCATTTCGTCTTGTTCGGATTCAGAATCAATTTCTTCTTATTGGTCTTTCTCGTAGTCTTCCTCATCGTCTAGTTCCGGCAGTGGAACCTCTGTTGCTGGTTGCGTGTAGTCGGTGCTACGCGTCTGCACCATACACAGTACCTGCAAAATGAAATTTTAAGTTCAGTACAGTGCAAGACGATTACAAAAATTAGAAAATAGACTATGAATTTTTGAAATGATTTCAAACTAATAAAAAAAAAGTGGCCTAGAGTGGCCGCTTGCAGCACTCGTAGTGCCGACAATTGCCGTGTCCCCGGCAACGGCGCCAAAAACTTGACACACTTTTTACGTGCGTAGAAACGCAAGTGTACGCGTCAATGTAATATAGGCCTTTGTGAGGCCCGAGTCGAACTCAGGGACACGTGAATTATCGGAGACTACTACTAACTACTCACAATCAGCTAGACCAGTTAAAGAGTTGGAAGTTGTTGTGAAATTAAAAGAAAATAAAATGAAACAAAACAAAATAATCGATTAAAGGTTTAGTTTAATCAATTCAGGTGGAGATCTTTAGGATTGCGGTTTCACCGCGGGTTATCATTGTATGAATTTCTATATAGTCACTCAGATTCATCTCTCTATCTGGGTAGTGGCCTGTAGTCAGAATTGCCCACTGTCGTGGTACAATTCACTACCTATTTTTAGGTTGGTTCCACCGTCGTAGTAACCTATACCCTAAACTAGGTGCATTAATATCGACCTCTGGGTATCCACCATTAACCTTACACCACCTTGTTCAAGGGATTTGTCAATTAATGTGAAATTCGTCTCTTTTAAATAGTTAATCCTTCTTTCAAAGTAATTAAGGGCATTAGATTATTATTATGGTGATCAAGCATAACAATATAATTGAGAAAATGAATTCATACCACGGATTTAAGAGATTAGTGATGAATTGCTATGATAAAATTGTCATACAATGCTTCCCCAGGCTACTCCCCATCCTAAAGATAAAGGGGATTAGCCCCACATGTTCATCTCAAAGAAAAACATGGTAGAGAAAAAGGGAAACATGGGGAAAAACGTGATTGAGTGGTGAAACCCATGAACGGAGAAGATCCAAGTGTTCCTTGGCGTAGAATACACGTTCTCCCGCCTTTCGGTGGTGGAAAACGTCTTGTTCGGCGTTCGGAACGTCTGGGGCGTGCTTCTGGGCTCCGTTCTTCTCTCCACACCTTCTCGAGATGTGTGCAGCGGCTAATGATGTGATAGATTGCTCTTGGCCACTGTCATTAGGTATAATCACTGAGTTAGGTCGCCAAAATATCACAGCCGTCGGATTTGGATCGATCTGAAGCAAACTTGTGTCTGACGGTGTCGATACTATCGACGCGGGTCAATAGTATCGACCCTGCACTGTATCGGCTGGTCTCCTTTTCTTTTCTTTGCCGCGACTGATGCTAACTCGATACCATCGGTGAGGGTCGATGGTATCGACTCTCTTAGGCGTCGCTTTTATCGTTTTCCGTCGCTGAAGCTCCTCATGTCGATAGTATCGACTTTAGGGTCGATAGTATCGACTTTCTTCTCACCAGCAATCTGATGGTGTCTCGATACCATCGACTTCTGTGTCGATAGTATCGACTCTATGATACTCCTTGCGGCTGGCAACCTGTGGTCGTGTCGATGGTATCGACCACTGTCGATGGTATCGACAGCAGCAAATATTCGTTTTTCCTAGAAATTGCAACACAAAACCACATAATCCGGAATAAAACATATTATTGTAATAATTTATGCTCAAAATACTGAAATAAGGGAAATTTGACATAGAGAAGGATCATAGACCAAAGTAGATGAATTATGCAATATTAACCACCAAAATGACCAATAAATGCATAAAACACAAGTAAAAAATGTCTATAAATGCGACTCAAAATCATCGCATCAGCATATGAAGTAACTTGTACATAATCAAGATCTAGGTATATGACTAGTACATATAGAGGTATATAGGGTTAAATACTAGGTATTACTAGTAAGGGTAAGGTAGATAAACACATTTGAACCTAGTAGCAGAATACAATTATTTCATATACAATTGAGAGAGAGAATAATAAGTTAAGAACTAATCTATAGAAAATGTGGATAAAACCAATTGAGTGTGTAAAATTGATTATATATATGACTTGGTTATTAATAAGGAGAATAAAAGAATCACGGAATGATAATAATACTAGATGGGAAAGAAAATACTAAATAGAAAAGATTGAACAAATAGTTGATTCCAAGCCAAATGATAACACCCTTATATAAATTTGTAGATTCTTCTTCTTGGAGCCTTGTTATGATGGATCTATCCATGGAGATTTGAATAATTTGAGGTACTAAATTCTCTATTCTTTTATTGAACTATTTGCCTCCCTCTTGACTTCATATATAAAAGTTTTGCAAACTCGTGAACAAATATTGTTGTTAGCCTTTCCCTTTTTGTTGAAGTTCACCACGATTAGATTTTGAACATTGAACATTATTGAGAAATTGAAGTATTATCAGATTTTGATATTGGCACAAAAACTCAAAATATTGGTTAAGAGCTTTGGCTCACTAGTTTCGGTGGGTCACGACCCCCAACCCTGCACAGTGGATAATGGAAAATTAGAGGTCCCCCAGTACTGGTTACCCCCACAGGCGAAGTGTCGTTCTCTCATAGAGGGGAGAACACTAGGCACCTAGCCACCGACGAAGACAAAATATTAGATTGATTTTGCCAATAGATAAATCCTTACATTTTGAATTATTGGATATCTTGATATTGGTTTAATGAAAATTGTTCCATTTTAATCTTGATATTGGTATCTCTTTATCATTTTCTAGTTGCCTCTTTGAATTATTGTATCTTTTTGTAATTAGCATGGTAACTAGACTATTCTTGTGTTACCTCCTTAATCCACCAATAAATCTTACCTAAAGTTAATATCATAACTCTTTATTTTAAAAATAGCTCAATAATGGATTTAGTACCAGCCTAGCTGACCTTTATTTTCCCTTAAATGGGGTCCATGTGTGGTTTTGTTCCTTTTGGGAACTCATGGGCAGGTGATACAAAGGAGAAATAGATAAGATGTGCAGGAGATGTCCTCTGTTGAAGATTAGATGGGAACCAGTTCTTATTTTCAATCTTGTAATATTATGTTCGTAAACTTCCACAACTCTAATGTACAAACATGATTGTAATAAAGATTGTTTATATTTTGATACATTTTGTAAATATTTGATCGTAAAGATTGGGTCTTTACAACATGGTATCAGAGCCATAAACATTCGACACTCATGCACATCTCGTGGATGTTAGGGATAAATAACTAGCACACCTAAAACTTAGTCAAAATGTTTTCAATCAACCATAGTCTTGGTAGCCTTATCTAATAAAATGGAAATAGTAACTTAGGTGATATAATTTTTCACAAAGTCATGTGACTCGCCAAATAGAGAAGATAAAACATCACCATATACTTAGAGATGAGTTGAGGTGTTAGAAGATTTGAACAAACTAGTAGTTGAAAGGTGAATAGCGGGACTACAATCCCTAAGTTTGGAATTGAGAATCCCCTTTGGAAGAAATCAATATCAATCTTTGCTAACATAAGTAAAGATACTTTAGTGACGCTTTAGTCAAATAGTTAGTGTGGAGAACATTGGCAAAGGTGATTGTGACTTACTCATTGCATTGATTTTGGCCATTTTTAGTTTTGCAACGAAATGTTTCCCACCGAGAAAATTATTTTATTTATAATACTATATGTAAAAAAAAATGAATTTGTGGAATTTCATTGATCATTTCTTGAGTTAAGTCACAATCAAGAAGGAATGAGAAAATCTAGAGTTAATGAAGGACACTACATAGAAATTGACATGTCACATTACATTTCTAGTTGAATCTTTTTTTAAAGGGGGGAGAGTAGTACATGATTAGACTATGGTCATATTGATTTCGAGGATGAAATCATTTTAAGGGGTGGAGAGTTGTAACATACTCAATTTTGGTACTAATTTCAATATTTATTATATTTCCATTCACAATGACACTTTATTGAGTCTCTTAAAATTCGAGCACCAAAATTTATTTTCCCCTCAATTTGATCTGCTCATCCCACTTGGGATCCACACTCAAATAGTTGAACCGACTTATGAACAATTGTTCTTGAAATCACACCTATAACATTATTAACTATGTTTAATGTGACCCAAGAGTAATTTTAAGAGACATCTTGAAAAATCATAAACATGTGAGCTAATATTTTTAAATTTTGATTTAGTGTTAGTTAAACACATTGTGAAAATATCAATTAAAACAGACAAAGAAGTTAAGAGATATAAATTACCAAAGAACATAACCATTTAAGTAATAAATTGGATGATAACCCAACAATTTTGATCAAGGACCCGCATGGAGCGGGGTTTCCTTCTCTACCTCCGAGTACCTGACGTCGTTACAGGAGGCCGGCGATGGACTCATATCTGTCTCTCCTATACAGCGTTTCATCTAACCAGAACTCCCCTGACTTCGTCAAACACTCATCAAGACGTCTGAGGGGTTTCTAACTCCCTTTCAATTGCCATCTTCATTCCGATATCTTCCCCACCTGACGAAAACGGCATTGAACCGCAGCCATTACAGGAGTCTTCCACGACAAACCAGATCGTCCATGGCATCTAATAGCACCCCCTCTTTGCCTTAGAACAACCAAGCCCTAGAACTACTCCTGAGATCACCCCATATAACTACTAGCTAGGGTCCATGGCACGGTCGAAGACCACCGCCGCCCACCATGGTTGCAGCCTCCTCATCTACTAAGTCACCACCCACAGTCGACAACTAAAAGCACTACCTGGTTCTTTGACGAGGGACCTACAAAATCACCGCTCCAGTACCTTCTTCTAGAACCTCGCATGGACATGGTCTGGGTCGACCACGTACCGACGACCACTATAGATCATATCTGCAGATGAACTCACCGCCGACGATGAAGCTTCAAATTTCATCAGCCACCACCACGCTGGCACCGCCCACCTACTGCCGCATCCACTGACACCTTTCAAGCCACAACCACCACCATGGCAGAAACACTCGCCGTCCGATTTCAACATCAAGCGGCAACACAACGACTGCCCAAATGTAAACACCTCCTCCTGGCCGATATGCTGATGATCGTCAGATTTCCTTGCGCCCTTCTTCCTGGCCGTGGGACAACTGACCGCCGTCACACCACCTACCGAAACGCACACCTCTCTGGCCCGCTTCAGGGATATCGTCGCCAATTTCCTAGGACCACCCATCATCTACGGCGCCGCATTGGGAGCCTGCTCGATGTAGACGGCAGATCCAATCCCCACCTCCCTTGCTTGCAAGCAACAACAACATGCCCGCCAGCACTGCCTCCACCTCCTCCTTCCATTTACCTCATCTACGACAACCATTGTACAACCACCATGCCACCCTGCTGCGACATGGGAGACAGCAGTTGCGCCCCTTAGCTGGATCGAGGTCCTAGCAACCACTACAACAGAGCATCTCATACGTGACAGTTAATGTTGTCTTATATAACATTTGTATTACAGGCAGAGCTCTCACTTCTGTGGGGCCTGTCACAAAATAGATATCATGCAAAATCTGGTCGCAAATGCTTAATGAGAGAGTTATACCTGTCACAAAACCACGACCAACAGCTGATAGACGGTAGTTAAATGGGAGGGCCATACCCCTCACATACCTTGAGTCAGTAGCTGTATATTGAAAGAAGTTCAAGAAAAATGCAAGTTCTGTTTTCAAGATTGCAAGCTCTGTTTTCTACAGCACATGCTCTGTTTTCAGCAGCACATGCTCTTCGAGAAGAAAGTACATGTATGCATTTACGCAGTTGATATGTATAACATTCAAGAAAATAAATGTGATCTGCAGAGCAATGTACAGCATCAGCACACTAATACACATGAGCCATCATTTATAAAACAAGTCAAACAACCTTTCACTCCATATGATGAATATATTATTATAATTTTATTGATTCTGCAAAGTCGTGTACAACAGTTTGGACATTGAAAAATGTCCCAAATAAAAAGAAAGCAGCAATAAGAAAAGATGCAGTACATGAACTATTATTCTCTTATACTATGCTACATGTTTCGATTGTTGTGATATCCTTACTGGATGGCACTGACTGTTGAGCATGCTGAGGAAATATGAACTCAGGCCTAGAAAAATGAATATAAGAAGCAATTTGGTTTTGGAACTTGAAGACGTGGACAACTTTCATGTCCAGGCTAAAGAATCTTGATGCTACAGTAGAATCCTACAAGAATCAATTTGTAAGCATCATCTGTGAGCATCATCTGCCAACCTACAATAGGTGCCTACTGATCTCTATAACCTCTTTGGTCTCTACTCCTCCACCTCCCCTGTAGCCTGTGATGAATGAAACGTTAGCAGCAGCAGCCTCTTTGCTCACCCATAGAGAATAAGTATGCCACTTCATCATGCAGCTCGTCATTCTCCCCTTCTACAACATCCTCCTCTTTGTCACAACGCCTGCAAGATTTTTATGGATGTTGCCTCAGCTATCTCAGTTGGGAGTGCTTAAGCAACAACAATTGCAAGACTAGTTGTTATTTGAAAAAGTTTGGCATCCGGTCCTCCTGGAAAATTGATGGGTAGAGCGGCGTAGTTGGGTAATTCAGCCAAATGCTAGTTGAAGTAGCCAAATCTGAAAGCAATGGGGACTGGCAGGAAAACTTGAGTTAGAGACATAATATTCAAGAACTGTAAGCAACAATGTATAACATGCTTTTCAAGTAGTTTTCTTCTCTAACCTTCTGCTAGCAATAAACATTCCTATGGCCTGTAGGACAAAGCGATGGTGCCAAACTTGTATCTTATCTCCTACAGCATAAAGAAAAGTGTATGAAATTAGTTGATCAATAGGAGAAATTTTGAACAAGAAAAGTGTCATAAACCTCATAGAACAAATTAAGAAGACCCAACACCATATATCTCCCAAGAAGGATCTTCAACTATTCTAAGTGTTATAAACCTCTTAGAACAAAAAATGTTTTGTTACCTAATGTGTGTAGTTTTTGAATCACTTGATTATGTGTACTTGTGCATGTGATATAGTAACATGAGGTCATTCGACCAACCATTCTATATTAGCGAGCTAACTGTGCTACTGATCCACCGATATGTATCAATGCATCTAAAATTGAGATGTAGTAGCAACATATCATCCTTTCGCAACAATAGGGACCACAAAACAATGGTCGTTTTCACATGATTCCCAAAGACAAATTCAGCTCATTATGTAACAAGATCGTTGGTGTAATCCTATGGCTGAATGTATATTCATGTTCAACATTTGGACAAATGGCATTGCAACAAGGGTGGTAATCATAGATAACCAATAATCAAGCAGAGAGGAGAAATAATAGCATCGGTGCTAGACTTCCAAGTAACCTAGGGAAGAAACATCAACAAAACAAGATGCTTGGAAGTTGGAACAAACAACATCAAAGCATGATAGATCTGAAATGAATTAAAAAGACTGCCTATATTGTAATTCTGGAACCATGGTGATATCATTTTTATAATATACAAAAAAATAACCAATTTCACAATGTAGGGTGGTAGAGAGCAACTGTCACACCATGTTCCAATGCATCAAAAGATATTTTCCTACATTCAAATTCTCCTTCAGTCACGTGCCTTCATCTGGGAGGGTGACCTGCTATAATTCACATAAAGAGAACATATAAGTAAATGGATGCTTTGTGAAATGCTAGGAAACAATTAAGACTAACACGTTTAACTAATTCCTAAACCCAATGAGAAATATATCATTAGTTCCTAATTGAAGTTGGGTCTACATTTTGTGGTGAAGTGGGTCCATGTAGTATGGGTTAAGACTAGCCCTTCAAAACGGAAATAATACTAATAGAAATGAAAAATGAATACGCACACCATCAACAGATGAGGACTTACCCCCCTTTCTTTTGAATTAATAACAAATCACCAAGGAAGTGAGCCTCTGGGGGAGTAGAGGGGGTCCAAATCTGCTGTCCCACGACTGCTATACCGGCGTTGTCCCGGCCAGTCAAATGTCGACACATCAAAATAGCAAGGACGGCTGAGAGGGGTTCAATTCAGTTGGTTTCTTGGTCATTTGCTTGCTTCCGCTGCCTCCCCTGAACGAAAATAAAACCGGGCTGCATCAGATTCCCCTAAAAGAAAATAGTTCCATCACAGCGTTGCCATATATTAAAGTATAAGAGAGTTATACAAAACTGTCTAATGTCCCACATACTACGATAAACCAGATTAGGAGTTCCGTATATATTACACATATGCAAACCAGAATAGGAGTTCCGTATATATTCATATATGCAAATTTATTTTGTTCCAGGAAATGCAACTGAAGCAAACAATTGGCCCAGCATGCTTATAATGAAAAAAGATCGTATTAGATTCCCATCACAACATTAACCAAATAATTAAAAGCTAATTTTCATTGAACGCTCATGTTTGCGTCTTTCTCTTCTTCTGAAGACTCATCTTGTAACTTTTACAATGGCATTTCTTAATTTTAAAATAAAGAGAATGGGTCACTACGTCATACTTTAAAATATGTTGTGCTTCTTTTAAATGATTTCTGATAAAATAAATAGATTCATGATCACTTTGTGGTATGTCTCTCAATAAATTGTATATAATGAAAGTATTATAGATTAATGGGGGTGAACATCAGTCCAATACTGTAACAAACCGAAACATATCAGAATAAAGACCGAACTAATAAAAAGTTACAGACTGTAAATTAGATCGTTTCAAAGTAGGATCTGCGGGACCAGGCCGCGACTGAACCGTTATAAAATAGGAACACACTGTGTGGACCATACTTAGATCTTATTTATTGCACAAATTATTCAGTAGTAAAAATTACATGATCTTACTTGTAAAAATTATTTAGCATTAACATTAAACATTTACACTATTGTAATTTTTATGTAATTGTGACATGATACAACTACATATTTCAAAGAATTTAGTATGTCAATCCTTCGTCTATTGTCTGACGATATTAGTCTAAATCGGACTGTAGATTGAACTTCTAAAATTTAACCGCGGAATGTATCAGACTGAACTCATAACGACCTAGGAACAGACTGAACCAAATTGACCGATCTGGGCTAAATTCCTCGTCCAGACCAAGACATCCACCCATAGGCTACAATATCTGAAAAAAAAACCTCCACATATGATTATATACCGAACTCCTATTCTAGTTTACATATAGGGGACGTTTGGATTAACGGATTTTGTAGGATCGTGACCTTTTACTGCATGCATATACTCTAGAATTTTAAAAAACCAGGCTTCTAAGCCGTCCTTGCTGCTTTGACGTGTCGACATTTGACTGGCCAGGACAGCGCTCGTACAGCAGCCGCGGGACAACAAATTTGAACCAGAGTAGAGGGTACCTTGGGGACATTGGGGGACAAATTACCTCTACCTGTCTCACTGACTCCTACCGCGGACATGATCCCAAAGAGTGAATTGTGAAAGTTTGAACTCTTCCTACATTGATTGTCTCTATAGTAGGATTCATCAGTATCCAGCATAGATGCAGCATCCCTAGACGTAAGAAGCATGGAGGGTTCACTTTTGGATTTGCTGATGCATCTGGGTGTGGTGAAGATGATGGAGCAATATTTGGTGGCTGGTTGCTGCTCTCCTGTGTGGCCTAAAAGAGTGCCCTAATCTCCTCATGCCCTTGCTACTCTACAAGACCCTTGGGAGTTCATCCATTGATGTCTTCCTTATTCATGTCAGCCCCATGCTCAAGCAAGAACATTACCATTGGTGTGTTGCCTTCATAGATGGAAACATGAAGCGCAGTGAACCCATTAGTCCTACTTGAATTGATATCCCCACCATAGTGGATGATGTCTGCAAAAATTTCCAAACTGTTCTCTTCTACTGCAATGCTCATGTATTGGGCTACATCACCTGTATTAAGAGATGCTCTATTATCGACAAGCAAGTTGATCACATCTTTATGCCTTCCATGGATCACCTCCCATAGAGGAATGCTTCCTTCTGAATCTATAGTTAGCAAGGATGATGAGTTGGTACTTATGGCAGCATACTAATTTTCTATATAAATCAAATAAATTCATCAAACCAACAGTGAAAGCAAATTTTCAGACGATTCGTTCAACATTTTTTTCAAAAAAAAAAATAAACTTGCCTCTGACATTTGGATCAATTCCATAATCGAGCAAGAGAATACACGGTTCTCACTTCCTTTGGATGCCGCTATATGCTAATTACAAAAACAAATTGGTTGAGTAACAAGTCAAAATACATCAAAAGCTAGAAAGCAACTTCTTAAAGGACTAGATATATGTTGACGAAAAATAAGATTGTTACCAAAATCGTGTGTCCGCTATTGTCAAATTCATTTGGGCTCAGACCTCATCGAAGATGTTGGTTCATCAATAGGTCATCTCCTCTTAGAGAAGTAAAAGAGAAGGTCAAAGGTAAATCCATACAGCTCCGAGCAAGCATCTTTTCAGTTTCCTTGAGAATTCCTTCCATTACAGGATCATCCTTTGCCTCTTTCAAATGTTGCAAAAAATAGAAGATGGCCCAAGTAAGCATGCTACTTGCTTCTCCTACACGAACGAAAAATATTGCCAACTGCTCATTAAATTGTAAATTTTGTCATTAGAACATGAACCTAAAGCAAGTTGTTCATAATTAGGGTTCCATCCCTATATTGTCTTGAACAATATTGAGGAAAGAAGTGCAATTTATTCGCAACAATTGGTAGATCCGTTTAGTTCAAACAGTGAATAATTGTGTCATGTAATAGAGCACACAATCTCTCCAAAAAGTTCTCCAGTATTGGCCTCTCTAATAACATGGATGCCAATAGGCTTCAATAAGATGAATATAAGATTGAAAAAATAGTTGCAATCAACAGAGGTGTATATAACTTTTATAAGGGGTGAGTTGTGTCTCTCTAACTTGCCTGTTCACTTCCATTTTTATATTTCATCAACTCCTGCAAAAAGGTATCAAATCAGCATGTAGATAGATATCTACTAAGAAGCTTATAAAGAAAACAAGCTTAGCAGTACATGGAATATGTAAGAAACTGAATCAAGACAACTCACCGCAGCAGCAGACAGATGCATGTAGAAGTATGTGGGTGTTTCATTCTACAAGAGGATGTCCTCATTAGGAGGAAAATATTCTGCCTTCATCTCTCAAACCTTAAAATCAAGAAAAAGATCCCAAATATATCTTGAATTAGAGAAGTTAGTTGAAATCATCAAGAGTGAAAAATTAGTGAATATCTTTCTTACCATTTGGAAAAGTAGGTCATTTGAAACTCCACATAAAAAGTATACACTGCCGTCAAGATACTTAGAGACCAAGAAACTAGAAGATCTATAATTTAAGAGTACAAAAACTAGAGTATAAAAAAGTAGTACCCTTGTATGTGTTTGCAACAAGTTTGACTATCTTTTCAGTTTTGTTCGTAGAACCATCAACAAGATAACAAAACAATAAGAAGATCAATACTAAACTTTAGCCTCTTTTGTAACCAAACACGTATAAAAATAAAATACAGCCTGATTTTTAGCTTATAATGAAGGCATAATGGAAAAAAAAATTGAGCCTAACCCAATGGTAAAGAAATGGAGTTAACAAAGATTTCTCCCAACAAGAAAATCGACTATTACAGTCCTAGAATATGAAGGTTCATAGACAAAATTAAAAAAAGATTAGAACACATTGTAGCTTGATTCATCCTAATTGTTCTTATAGAAAACATATTAAGAAAAACATGGCACGGAATTCTGATCATCATCATTATCATCTTCTTCTTCATTGACGGATTCAGGTCTCCTACTACACCCAACATCCTGCAATTAGAAATTGCGCAACTTTTTTACTTTCCTATATAAAGGAGTAGCATACTTAATAACATATTTTGAATAATTAATTAGAATTTTAAAATTTTATAGTAAGAAAACAATTTAACTGGAGAACATGTAATATAGTGTCTAACCTGATTCATCAATTGTGACAACTTAAGTTTAGCATTAGCCAGTGCTTCAGCATAATATTCGGCCTCCTTTTCAATCTCCTCATAGGTTTTATGAGCTTTTTCCATGCTAGATGCTTGTTTCAACATTTGTCTTGTAATTCCATTCCCAAAGCCCCTTTCGTAACCTCCATGATGACCTCCATATACATGATCCGTTACAGGCAAAAAATCAAGTGGGTTTTTACTATGCTGCACTTGACGACGTTCTGCTTCTTGTTGAACCTCTTCCTTTAGGGACAATTAAATTGAAATTAATATACTAAATGAAAAATAATTATGTTAAAAATAAATATGCAATGAACTAGAATAAAATCTACCATGACACTCCTTGTATATTCATTTGTATATTCCCCGTTCTTTTTTTTTATGAGAAACCACATATGTATCTACGACCAAAGGGTCTTGACCATCTAAAATCTAAAGAAGTATAACATATTACTAGATATGTGATATTAATGAAATAATACTAAAATAAATACCATCTCAAATTCCTTCTGCCTTATTGACTTTCTCCCTAAGCCATAGACGGGTCTGATTTTTGAGCGGTTGTTAGCATTTCTTATTGCCTCCAGCTGTATGCAAGATAGATGACATATATTACAACAAGGTTTCATATTTCATTGATATATATGCAAATAAATTTACACTATATGCCATTATGGATATTATTGTACCAGTGCTTCCTCTCTACCCCAGTAATCCAATAATTTCTCCCACTGATCTTGGCTAACTCTAGATTCAGGGGACACTAGAAGCTGTTCTGGACTTCGTTTCTTTAAATACCGCTTCAAATAAAACCTATGGGTTATAACAGCATGTTTGACCTTTGATAGGCACCACTGCCTAACACGATACATAATTGGCTTGGTTTTTGTTTCAAAACTTGTAAAGTTAAATAAACTCTGCTCCAAAAAAACAGTTAAGATGTTATAAGCATAAAGACATCACATGTGTATAAATATTTAATAATATAAGAAACTATATCTATTTAATTACCAGGACCTCCTCCCAAACATCATCAAAACTTTGATCTTGAAACTTTCCCCAATGTAAGTGTAATGAGAATGCATCAGTATCCCTAGCCTTCACCCCTAAGAAATTTGTTAAAATAACACATTCACGTTTAACGGGTTCACTTCTTAGTGTCACACATTCATGTTTGCTTTTCCCAAGCGGTGGCTTCATTGTTCGATATCCTGTCCACCCCCGACCTTTTCTTCCTGTAATAATAAAAAATAATGTTTACAAAAGTTAAAAATATGAATCAAAAGAATGTATTGCGTACTTGCAAACTCTGGTTCTTTAGTTTGAGATTCATCAACTCGAAGATGAGATCTCCTCATTCTTCCATTACTCATAGTGACAGGTATGTCTCCCACATTTTCAACATGCTCATTCCTAGCATTATTGCCCAAACATCCTTCAACCTCTTCATTTGAGTTTGCCCTTTCTATAACAAGAAATTTGGGTGGATTAAGGAATTGATACATTAGAAAAGATATATAATAAGTAAATATATGATAAAATGAAATTAAGTAACCCACCAACATCATGGTTTCTAATAGTAGTAGATCCTCTTTCAACCTCATGGTGGCTGGGAACCGTTGGCCCTTCAACTTCATGATGGCTCAATGTAGTTGGTTCTTCAAGATCATGAGGGCTTTGCATACTTTGCTCTTCAAACTCATGCGGGCTTGGTATAGTTGGAACTTGACTCTCAATATGATTTGTTGTATTAGGCATTGAGCTAGTAGGGATATTGTCTTCCCATTCATTTGTATCATCAACAAACAACCTTGTTGATTGACCTATATTAAAAATAGAAATAAATGTTGCTAGAAAATGAAAATATATTTGGAGAGATGTGTCAATTACCTATAGGCGCATCATTGACGGGAATCTGATTTTTCATTACCCTCATAGCTTCTCCAATTCCCCCCCAAGCATCTAATGTAGTAGGAGCTATATTTCAGACATAAATTAGATTTTTTTTGGTGAAGAAAAATAAGAGAATGAATGCATTTATGTACCTTTTAGAGCTTCTCTCATAACCCCCTTCCGATGAACGGAATTCATAGGCACATCACTTCCTTGAGGACTTGAAGAAGTAAGAATGTACCTTTTAGACCCTAATCCCAATGAACTTGAAGATGGATGAATTGGCCTTTTAGATCTAGGGTCATCTTGATTGGAAGAACCCACCAATGTATTTCTTGATTGAGCTGCATTTTAAATGTAACTTGCTGCCATTTGAAAATATAAAAGTAATAGAAGTAATGTATTATTCATCTAAATGCATTTCTCTCATACGATGTTGACCATACATTTCATTGGAATTTGAACTCGTAGGGATAGTGTTTCTCCTAGATTTCATATAATCATGAACCGATGCTTTAGACCCTGTTCCGTTTTTAGAACAAGGGTCCATCAAGTTTCTATCTGTCATACCTACAACTATTCCAAAAATCATTTTTGTTTGAAAGTAAAAAATATAAAATTACATTGGAATAATAATTTAACAATTATTTTCAATAGTAAAAATAAGAAAACTTAAGTAGTCATTTACCTTTTGGATCTTGTTCTATACTCCCATGACAATTAAATGAAGTAAGAGTCGAATTCTTAGGGATTTCAAATTCCAATGTGCTTGGAGAACTAAGAATCATCCTTTTAGACCCAGAGCCAACTTGATTGGAAGAACCCAACAATATATTTGTTGATTGACCTGCATTTATTCCATAAATCATTGTTGTTTGAAAGAGTAAAAAAAGTTGCATCTATATCACAAATTGTTGTTTGGATATTAAATAAGAACAGTAATACAGTTATTTACTTCCAAGAGTTTCTCTCATACTCCCAGTAGGAACTGAATTCCTAGGCGTGACATATTCCTGTCCACCTGAAGAGGTAAGAATTGGTCTTTTATACAAATTTTGTCTTACTTTCATAGAATCTCTACTCATTTTTTTTGCTTGTGAACTTGAAGAACTAAGAATTGGGTTATTTGGCAGTGAGCCACACTGAGTCAAAGACTCCGACATTCTTTTTGTATCGGCTGCGTACAAAACAGATGACATTCATACATGAAAATGTGAAATTAAAAATATAAAATTATTGATTACATAGTCTTGCATCGTTCATAATTCCTTGACCACCAGCTGCAATTGGAATGGAATGCTTAGAAATGTTTTGTTCTCTTGCTTTCATAGAACTATGAATCATACCTTTATCCCCCATACAACTGTTTGTATAAGAGAACATCATTTTAAATATAACCGCTACTATTTTAAAATATATTGAAACTAAATACAAAATAAATGTATGAATTACCTTTAGACATCAACCCACTCTGGCTACATGAACCTAAGTGATCAACTATTTTTGTCATTTGAGTAGAACCTAAGCAAATAAAAAAATGACCATAGTACATTTTTTGACCTGAATTTCTTCACAAACAGTTGTTGTTTGAAAGCACAAAATGTAAAAAAAAAACTAACTACATACCGGTTTCTCTCCTTGTCTTCCCAAGATCCACTGCATTAGTATATGAGTCTCTATTGATTTTCTTTGCTTGTGCACTTGAAGAACCTTGAATCGGCTTTTTTGAAAGTGAGCCACATTGAGTCAAAAGCTCCAACATTCGTTTTGTATGGGCTGCGTATAAAATATATGATATAAGTATTTGAAAATGAAAAATTATAAGACTAATTTATTGATTACCTAAATGTGCATCACTCATAATCCCCTCAACATTTGTTGCAAGTAGACCTGAATGCTTAGGGATGTTGCATTCTCTTGCTTTTGTAGAACTATTCATCACTCCTTTGGTCCCCTTTCCACTTTCTATGTAAGAGAATAATAGTTTATCCTTATTGAGTTGTATTTTGAATATTACCTACTGTCTTTTGAAATTTGAAATTGTAAGATACTGAAATACAAAACAAATGTATCTACTACCTTTAGACACCAGTCCACTTTGACTGCATGAATCCATAAGATTGACTGCTTTGACTCCACTTGGTTGGGATATCTTAGACCCATCATTGATAGGTTTTGTGATTTGAACAAAACCTAAACAAACCAAGAAATAATCGTAATACATTTTTTGGCCTGGATTGCTTTATAAACAACTATTATGTGAAAGTACATAATACAAAAAAAGAAAAACATCTAACTATATATACCGGCTTCTCCCCAAGCCTTGCCAAGATCCATTGCATTAGTATATGAGTCTCTACTGATTTTGTTTGCTTGTGCACTTGAAGAACTATGAGTTGGTTTTTTTGACAGTGAGTCACATTGAGTCAAAGACTCCAACATTCGTTTTGTATGATCTATGTATAAAATATATATGAAATTAGTATTTAAAAATAAAAAATAAAAAGACTAACTTATTGATTACCTAAACGTGCATCACTCATAATCCCCTCAACACCTGTTGCAAGTAAACCTGAATGCTTAGGGATGTTGCGTTCTCTTGCTATTGTAGAACTATTCATCACTCCTTTAGTCCCCTTTCCACTTTCTATATAAGGGAACAATAGTTTCCTTATAAGTTGCATGTAAACTATTAAAGATTGTCTTTTGAAAATATAAGCAACCAAACTACAAAACAAATGTTTCAACTACCTTTAGACAACAATCCACTTTGATTGCATGAATCCACAAGATCGACTGCTTTGACTCCACTTGGTTGGGGCACCTTAAAGCTACCATTGTATTTTTTTGTCTTTCGAGCATCACCTAAGAAAACCAAGAAAAAATCATAGTATATAAAATCCTAACATAGTAATAAAATAAAACGCATAGTACATAACATCTTAACATAGTGATAAAAGAAAAACCTTACATGCTATTGAAGACAACAATTGGTCTTCTGATCCGACTGATGTATCATCAGATGGTGATTGATTATGACCCATAGAAGAATACAATTTATTCTCAGCTTGGACCAATTCCTCTAAAGACCTGACCTTCTTCTTTGGGGGCATTTTATCAATCAATTATGTTAAAGTCATATATAAAAAAGTCATATCAAATGATCCATAATAAAAATTTATTGAACTCATTTAGGAAAAATAAAGATAGGTGACTCATTCTAATTCGAATAATTACCTTTATCATGTAAGTAATAAACTTCGATAAACATGTATATCATTGTCTACACTGAGCGAACCCAATTAATGTCACAATTATCTTCAAACACTTCATCAATATTATTGGTTTCCTCCGCTACATCCTCTACTTCGTTATTCTCAGTAGCTATGTTTTCCAATGAGATATCAAAAGTATCCCTTGGTGTCCATTGACAAACAATGCTCCAATTTTTATCTTCAATGTCAACACAGTAAAAAAATTGGGTGGCTTGGTCAGGATAAATAAAGGGTTCATCATCAAAACTTGTCCTTGATGTGTCAACAAGTGTGAAACCAAATTCATCAACATATGAACCTATACCTTCCCCCATATCATACCATTTACATTTGAAAAGACATATAGGAGAGATACTTTCATATTGAAGCTCTAATATGTCTACTAACACTCCATAAAACATGTTGTCATCGGGGCCTTTTGTTTGAATACCACAATTTTGGGTGACACGGGTACTATCTATTGCTTCAGTGTCAAATTTGTATCCATTCACAAAATATCCTTTATAAGAACGTACTCCTAGTGTAGGGCCCCTGGCAAGAACTCACACAACATTGGGAAGAACCATGTCTCGAGGGAGAGAACACACCTGGTGATATTGAATATGTACGTTATTGACATTAAGAAAAGGATAGGTGTTATCTATTTATTCCAAAAATCAAAACTTACATAATTCGAGAACCACTTAACAAAATGATTATGTTGTTTGCCCTGTATTTGCACTTCATTCCAAGATGGATTTTGATGTCTTATCTCATTGGCATGCATCCTTATATAGTTTTATATACAATAAAAAAATAGATGTATTATATAAAATTTTAAAAAAGAAAATCATCATTACTAACAGTGTAAAATACTTACAATAAGTATGGTTCAATTTCAGCGGTATTGAACAAAATGAAGCGACGAGCTTGATTGATTTCTGCATATGAGGGGGTCAAGAATGAACCAACACCAATAGGTCCCTCCTCAAATCTTATAGGCCTACTTAAGCAAGAATCTACATTTTCCAGATAATGTTGGCAAAAAGTTGTTGCCTCTTTTAAGAGATATCCTTCTGCAATAGACCCTTCAGGTCTACTTCTATTGCGTACAAATTGCTTCAAAGAGTAAAGGAATCTCTCGACTGGATACATCCATCTATACTTTACACCACCTGCAACTCTAGCCTCATATGGTAAATGTATCGTTAGATGGACCATAATATCAAAGAATGCAGGTGGGAAAATACACTCGAGCTTGCAAAGAATAGTTGGTATTAATGCTTCAAGTTTTTCCATATTCTGAACATTGATTCTTTTTGCACACAGAGACTTGAAAAAATTACAAAATTCAATCAATGCTTTGGCAATTGGTCTTGGCAGAGTTCTTCTTAGAGCCAGAGGTAAGAGATGTTGGATCAAAGTATGGTGATCATGGCTTTTAAATCCAACAATCTTTTTTGTTTCAACTTGGACTTTGTTTGATATATTCGATGAAAAACCATCTGGCAATTTCAAATCTTTGAAAACTGATAGGAAGACCTCTTTTCTTTTGTGTTCATACTATAAGATGAATGAGGTAAAACAAATTGACCATTGTGGTTTCTCTTTGTAGGCCAAAGAGATTTCCTCATATTCAACTTCTGCATGTCCAAACATGCATTAACATTCTCTTTACTGTGACCATCTTTGTGCAACAACCAGTTAAGGATGTTTTCAGATATATTTTTCTCTATGTGCATTACATCTAAATTGTGTCTGATCAACAAAGTAGACCAATATGGAAGCTCAAAAAATATACTCTTTTGTTTCCATCCATTAGGCAATTCAAGACTTCTTTGTTCACAAGATTCCATAGTTTCCTCAGAAAAATTAGCATTACCATGTTCTTCCCACAATTTTAGTATTTCTGACCCAGTAAGATGTTGTGGTGCAGTAGCATGTTCTTCCATCCCGTTGAAATTTTTCTTATCTAGACGCCATGGATGATTTGCACCTAAAAAATGACGATGTCTCAGGTAGACACATTTGCGACTATGTGGAAGATAAATAGAACCATGATTAACACCACAATATGGGCATGCCTTGTAGCCTTTAGTACTCCAACCAGATAACATGCCATATGCAGGGAAATCATTTATTGTCCATAGGAGCGTTGCTCTCATGTTAAACATTTCTCCTTTGTTTGCATCATAAGTCATTGTACCATCTAACCATAATGTCTTTAATTCATCAATTAGTGATTGCAAATATGTATCAATTTTATTTCCAGGAGATTTTGGACCTTCTATAAGAATAGACAACATAAATAGTGATTGTTTCATAACCAACCATGGTGGAAAATTGTAGCAAATCAAAACAACAGGCCATGTACTCCAGCTACTACCCTTTGTCACATTAAAAGGGCTGAAACCATCACTTGCAAGGGCAAGTCTTACATTACGAGGATCAGCACTAAATTCTAGGTGTTTTCTATCAAAGTCTTTCCATGCTATTGAATCCCTAGGATGACTCATCTCATTGTTTATACTCTGAGGAAAAGTGTGATGTCCAATCATAAGTGGAGCTAGTTTTTTTGACATATAAAACCTCTTCAGTCTTGGGGTTAAAGGAAAATAGTGAAGTACTTTAGCAGGAATCTTTTGTAGCCTCCATATTTTATTCTTCTTTCTCAATCTTTTCCATCTAGAAGATCCACAAATTGGACACGAATTTGAGTGTTCATACTTTCCTCGAAATAAAACACAATCATTTCGACAAGCATGGATTTTTTGATAGTCTAATCCCAAAGTGGACATTATCTTTTTGCATTCATACCAGCTCTTTGGCAAAGAATTACCCTCAGGAAGGAATTCATTCAACATCAAGAACAGAGTTGATAATGCACTATTAGTCAAATTGAATTTGCATTTGTATTCAAACACCCGAATAATGCAAGACAATTTGGAAAATTTTGAACATCCAGGATATAAAGGTTGCCTAGCATAATCAACAACTTTTTGAAATTGTCTCACATCTTCACTATGTTCATCTGAAGAATTGTTCATTGAATGGTCTGAATCTATGTGTTCATTATGCCCCATTGCATCAAAAATAAGCCCAGTAATATCATCGATGCCTTCGATCGTTTCATTTACCGGATTCCCTTCTAGACTACTAGGTACCTCACCATGGCGTGTCCAAGTTGTATAATCCTCCATAAACCCGTTCATGATAATATGACTCTTCATAGTGTACATTTCTCCTAAACATCTATTCTCACATTTATTAAAAGGGCATCTAACTTCTTTAGTAGACTCCTTCCTAAACGCAAACCTCAAAAAACCATCCACTCCATTCATGAAATGTTGATCACGACATCTATCAAAACAAGTTTTTCCATGCAAAATCCAACTTTTATCGTTTATAAAATCCACATCCTCCATTGTTTATTACCTCATGTAAAACAAAATCTAGTGTTAATTTTCATCTTCTTTGTTATCATTTTGCAAAAAAGTGTATTTATAGAAATGCTTGTATAATGATCATTAATGATAAAGAGGCATCCTATGCAATGGATAAGAGGTGTAAATCAGGTACCCAAGACATGCAGACGGCCTAAATGGCCTCATAAGACATTTTAAGACAAATGTAAGCCTCTTAGAGTCCAAATCTAGGTCTGAATTTTATTCCTAAATCCTACTAGCACTGCACTTTTTTTAGAGTTATTCATGGTATATCCCCTTCTACCACTATACGAATATGTGCATATTTCTTATTTCAGATTTGTCCTATATCTCCTGGTCCCAAATCTACTAATACTATTTGCATAAATTTTTTCTTCTTATTCTGATTTCTTCCTCCTAAATCTCCTCTGACAGCTATTGTTTCTTTTGACCGACTTGTTCTCCCTTTATATTTTCTATTTCAGTAACTTCATATTAATATTTTTTGTTTTTATATTAAATTCTTCCTTCTCTTTTAATCTCCATTTACTACCCCTGTAATTGTCGTATTCAGCCTTCTTCTTGCACACCTCCTACCATTTGCATGTTTTTTTTCACATTTTCTCTCTCCAAATTTAAAGAAAGCTTAAGTTAGTTTTTTAAAGACCATGTTAGGAGGAATGGGGTAAGGTGACAACCCTCAGTTTCTCCCATCTGGAATGGAGTAGGGAGGTGGTGAACCTCGATTTCCTATTTCTAAAAATGTGGCAAGTTTTATATATGCCTAATTAGGATGCCAAATTAGGTTTATATATCAATACGTTTTTAGACTCGGACTCTTTGAGAGTCAACTTGCTATGTTTTTGTTGATGAGAAAGGGAGCTATACTAAACTGGTACAAATGATTTTGTAGAAATTGAATGATTTTGTTGGTACAAGTTGTATAATACTAATCTTGCACCTGAATTAGGTTGATATACATGTGACTAAATGGGTTGATATCAAGTTAGAAGAAACACGATTTTACAAATCAAAGGATCCAAATATCCTTGACACCCTCTAACTAAATTATTGAATTTAGAGATGATGAATAAGTAAAGAATACAAACCAAAAGAGATGCAAAGGCCAATTTCCAATATTCATAAAAAAATGATGAGACAAGCATGTTTTAGGCCCTAACTTGGGCCTGCCTTGCACACAAGTAGGATCCTAGTGAGTCCAACACATGTCCAAGTGGCCTAGGCCACCACCTATTTGGGCCCAACAACTGGGCTTCTCTTGGTTCCTTGCTTTCTACATTGGGTATCCATTTCTTATCTTTGTCCAAGTCTATTGATACTCTAGCTTTCTTGTATACTAGTGGCTTCTATATGAATTTTTGTGTGAGTGAGTCTATATATGTGTGTGTGTGTGTGTGTGTGTTTGTCTGTGTGTGTGTCTTATATGTGTATATATATATATACATATATATATTTACATATATATATACACACACACATATATATATGTGTATATATATATTTACATATATATATATATATATATATATCTGTGTGTGTGTGTGTGTGTGTGTGTATGTGTGTGTGTACATATAAATATTTTGCTAGTAGAAACTTGCCTAATGGTTGTTGTTTAAAATATAAATAACATATATCACATGATGAATATGCTTGCACTAAATTAATGTGAAATACATTGTTTCATTTTGTCAATTTCATATCAACCTTTGTAAAGAGTTAGTTAGTACAGTAGACCTAGGTGTCCATTGTGGCTTGTTTTTGTGATGTCCTTTTTTGTTAGTACTATTCTAATAGTTTGTTAGCTCAATTGAAATGCCTCCAATATGATATTTAAGGTTTTCAAGTTCAATTATATGTGTTCTCACCAGGATATGATGCTACTAACTTCAATTTATTATTGCTTATATTATTTAGTGTTCTTTCTAGTATTAAATCAGCTTCAAATAAAATGATATGTGGTCACAATTCTGGGCTTTCTTCCCAATGTATTCAAAAAGAAAGAAGGAATAACAGAAACCCTGCTCGCTTGTGCTCCTTATCCAAATTCCAATGTGAGTCTGTCAGAGGCGGCACATGTTAATCTCTATTCATGCACCTGATCAGCCCAGCAAGTGCGAAGCAGCCCCCACAGGCTTACGACTGCAAACCCCACTTTCCTGGCTGCACTTGGCCCCAAGTTGCGGAGCAGGAAGGAGTGTAATTGAGGGAACAAACGTCGTCTTTTTCCTGCTGATTGATTCCAACCCAATGCTGAGCACAGAAAGCTGCCTAGCTAATAGCGCAGCCATTACAGATTCATATTTAAGTGCAAGGTTCAGCTTTACCATGCATAGAAGTCGCCTGGAATGGGCCATAAGAGGGGTCCGTGTACGATCTAACCTTCATTTCTGACGAACAGGATTCAGTGTCTGAACCTCTTCAACCTAGATTCTGGTGCTGATCATGGTGGGGGAGAAGCTCTTATCGGTCAACAGCAGTCATAATTTAGAACCAGGCCCTCTCAGACGATGCTCGCTCATTCATGTTTTTGCAGATTAATGGACAGAGATGTCGCGACGCCCGTGTAATAGATGGAATATGCTTTCCATGTGTTTTTCTTATAGAAGTCTAGAAATCTAATATTTTGGGGGAACATATTGGGGGCGGTGGCCTTACCAGAGAATCGTTCGTTGCTGTAGTATCCTGGTCCGACTTTTGTTTCCCACGGTGGTCGTGATGACAAGATTGCCGTTCCGGTTTGCTCCTCTGGACTTTCCGATCAAGGCCTCCGTCTTCTGTCGGTCGTCGCCTGACTGTCTCTGTCGATGGCTTCGAGCAAAGGGAAAGGCTTCGTCTCTGCCGTCCAAACCTTCTGGCCGGTCTGTCAGTGTGCGACTGAGTCCAACTAATAGTCGCTGGTCTTCCCACATATTCGTGTGATGGCTGCGAATAGAACGGGGGAGTGGACGAGAGGGGCGGATCGCGTGGGAGAGTCAGGAGACGAAGGGGGAAGTGCGAGCGGAAGCGGCAGGAGAGAGGATATTGGGGATAGAACATAAGGAAACCTTTATTTTGTTGTAGCCGTCAGATGGACACATATAACAAGAACCGCACGATGAATACATTGTGCCTTCCTAAGCGGGAGATTTTGGTGGTGTTTGGGTTGGGAGTTGGATTTATGTGATAAGTAAATCCGTAATAACCAAAATAAGTGGGTCACACCGCTCAGAAATGGTTCCTATTGGCCCGTCACACATGACCCGTTTTCCTGTAGTGAACATAGCCAAGGCTGCCGCACAGACCTCGCAACACTTCCATGTCTTCTCCCATCTGGCCACGATCTGCCTTGGCCCACGATAGCCTACAAACATCAAGGAAGAATACTGCAGCTTGTTATTCAACACAGACTGATGGCCTACACACCTTGGTTTCCATTTCAATCGATCTCCACATGACCTGCATAGCCTACCCTCTGGCATCTGCAACACCAACTACCGACGATCCTGAAGAAGATTTGGCAGAAGCAACAATGATGAGCTGAACCCCTTCCTCTAGCGTTGGTTCAGAGTTCTCTCACTAGCCATATTGTGCTGGATATGAAAGTCAATTCAGACATGGTCTGAATGAGTGATCGTGCATTGGCTGGTGAGTTCATAATCTCTATGGTTGAAAAACACATTACATAAGAAAGATAATGGTAATCTCGATAATGTTTGGGAGAAAAGAATTATTAAAGATAACTCAAGTAGCTGCATAAAATTCTGAATTAGTTATACACATACATCTAGTTGCGTTAATACCATTATAACATAATAACAATCCGTCTATTGGCTATTTTGAAAACCTTTCACACATGACATAAACTATAATATTAACCTAGCTAGCTTAATGGATCACTACAAGGAAGTATAGAAGATCATATAGTTAATTATCTTTACCAACGAATCATAGAATATAGTTTTTGCAACCTAACAAGGGAGGATAGAGATAATGAAAAGGATGATATGTGAAATCTACATTTAGAATTATATCTTATTATAGTAGGCATATGAAGTAACTTGTACATAATCAAGATCTTGGTATCTGACTAGTACATATAGAGGTATATCGGGTTAAATACTAGGTATTTCTAGTAAGGGTAAGGTAGATAAACACATTTGAACCTAGTAGCAGAATACAATTATTTCATATACAATTGAGAGAGAGAATAATAAGTTAAGAACTAATCTATAGAAAATGTGGATAAAACCAATTGAGTGTGTAAAATTGATTATATATATGACTTGGTTATGAATAAGGAGAATAAAAGGTGCCTTAATGACAATAAAGGGTGAAAAATGACTTTACGTTTAGGCAATTGAGTAAAATTCGGCTCTACTATTGTAGAGGCCGTAATGTTAATGAAGATGAGAGTGCTACACTAAAAATTGATTTGAATGAAATTAAAAATTATTTTGGCATTTTGCAAAATGAATTTTTTGTCCATAGGATGCATGGATGTGGTTTATTGCTTCTGATTCTCAAATATAAATTAACTACCATTGTCAATGAATCACATGTTTTACATATGCGTAGTTATATGATCATCCTTTCAACAAGGGACAATCAAGGCTGCTAAAATTTTGGTGTCTAGGTCAGTTCTGATTTAGAAAATTATGACAGGATGCACTGATAGTTATACCTAATATTGATCTAGACACATATTTCACACTTTGTCCTCACTTGAAATTGAACTACAAAGTGAAACATAAAATTCAAAACAGGTCATGATTGTTAAATTTAAAACTCAGAACAAATTTGGACCTTGATTTAGATCATCCTATTCAACTGAGAACAAAACCATACTCATCAAAATTAAAACCTTAAACTAAGCATGTCAAAGTTATAGTTTCCCATAGGATAGATATTCGAATAATCCAATCCAAATATGATTTAGATCCATATGTGAGCAAAGTTGAAACCAATTATGACAATTACAACAAAAATTGCCCTAGCCACAGGTTTTAAACTATTTTCAAAAACCTATAATTGGACAAGACTATTAGTGGTAAAACTTAGAACAAATTTTATTTATGTTAGGTATATTCACAAGTAGTATGAACAATATTGTCCTTTTTAATTAACTATGCATATTATATGATCTCTGACCAATGAATACATTGAATGGTATGTAATTTGTACATCGTTCACTTTATAGAATACATATTAATAATTCCATCACACCTTTATTGATCCCTCCCACCACCCAATTTTATTCTGATCCCATTTTTTAAATGAACATTTCTCCATATAACATGTGCATTAAGAACCTCTTTGAAACAATAATTGAAATAAGAATAGTTTGTCTTGAGCCATTTCTATAGTGAAATTTCTCAAGAAGATGTGAAATGTACTTTAACTTCAATCTAATTAACTAATAACATAAGAAACATTTGTTTAAAGTAGTTTCTTTAGTGAAAATTTTCAGACAGATAGACACTACCTACTAGAAGTTAAATTCAAATAGCAAATTCCTTTTTATCCCAAACCATGGGTGAGGCACAAGGCTCATGTGGACTTTACATAGCTCTGCCACTGGATATCTTTCTATGCCATTAAAACAATATTTATTAGGTCAATTTTGGAGTTTTTCTAATATAGATTTTCAAGATGAAATGGAGGTTCAGAACGTAATAACATATAGCAAGATAAAATTGTAGTTGTAATAATATGTTTCATCAATCTGGGAAATGATTATAGGAATTTGAGATTGGTAGAAACACTACCCGAATGATAAAGACTACTAGGGGTCATAGTGAAGCAACCATGGATGAAAAACTTTTGAGGCGGCACAATGAATATTTGAGTATTTACCTTAAATATGGAAGGAGTTTGTTCTTGGGGGTGATTATTAGATGATGTCTAATGTCTAAAGAATATTTTACGGTTGGTGGAATATAGAGAGTATCTTTGATTACTAGAATGCATTGTATTTTGATTGATGATCATCGTTCTATGTACTTTTTTTGATTCTAACTATTGTTGGTTTCTATCTAATTTCAGTTTTGTTACTTCTATTCAACTACGTACTTTCCCATTTCCATTTCTATGAATTATGCCAATATAAGTTATTTCTCTTGCATATTAGTTTGTATGTGGATCTTAGGAAATAAGAAAGGAGGTTTCAATTTTGGGTTGAGGGTTCTATTACATAACTTATCTTTATGATAAAATGGTATGATAGGTTCCTATTCTATTGTCACATGCATTTGTTTTAGCTGATCTGCCTTTTCCTGCTACTAGAATGTGTGTCAACCTGTCTGGTGCTTCTCATGAATATCAAACACATATGGAGTGTGATTGGAATCCAAAAAACCTAACATTCACTCCCTCAATTTTCTTGGTGCACCACCAAACAAAACTTAGGACATGTAAAAAATGCTGATGACCTCAAATCTTATTGCATGAAGAGAAGACTCCATCATAGTTATGACCCACGGCTTGTATCTCCCATAGATCATCCCAAGTTACATCGTGTCTTCTTATTCATAGATGTCATAATATTCCAGATGAGAAATTTTCCCAAAATATAATTCATAACACCAACACTTCAAAAAACCCTACAATCAGTAAGAAAGAACCATCCAATTCTTACAAAGAGATATGTGTTAGATGTACATGTCAAGTAGCCAAACCTTCTCAAAATCCTACTCCCTCCATTTCATATGTCTATAGTTGTCTCGATCCCATTCTTCCTCCTATAAGAACCTTCAAATAATGGAAACTCTTCTCCTCTTAAGCTATTATCCTCCTATCTATCTGGTCTTCACTCCTTGCAAGGATAACAATAGGTTGGATCCCTAAACTACTTGTTGTCTTGAACAAAATCAGTGGATCTGTAACATACCAGATCTTGGACCCTACCCTATATGTTTGACCTTTTGAGTTTGACCAAACAAGGTTGAGGATAGAATGATCCTAATAATCTAATGCATTAATAATGTAATTTAATATGTCATATAATTTATTTGGTGATAATAAGATGATGAATAACGCCAATGAAGTGGCACCCCAGTGGTAAAAATGATGATGTAAGACCAAGAGGTCATTAGTTCGAACCTAGGCGACGGGATGAATGAATCGCCAATTTTTAAAAATAAGATGATGAATAACTTAATTGGATGCATAATGATCTAATGGGCCTCTAATGGGCCATATGACATAACCCATGTTAGAAAGACTCAAAATAAAGAATGGACTTCAAATTCGTAAACTACACATTAAAATAAGTTTACATCTCAATTTTCATTTAATTTGGACAATCTTGAAATAATATGGTTAGATAGGAGAGAAATTGCCTAAAAGGTGTAATAAATAAATAAATATAATATTGACCCCAAAAGAGGAAAATAATGTTAGATTCGTAATCTACATAACAAATTTAGCCTTTGGGTGAATTTTCATCCAATTTGGAGAAAGTTTACTTAAAAGGTGTAATCAGGAGAGAGAGTGTGTAGAACCTTCAAAATATTAAAAAAATATTCAAACAAATCCAAAATATAAAATTGAATGCAAATTCTTATCTAATACATTAATTATGACTTGTGGGTCAAGTTTCATCAAATTTGGATAATCCTAAAGCCATTAATGAAGGAGGAAAGAGAAAATGATATTTGATTTATTTATCCCATTAAAAATTTCCAAAAGGAAAAAATAATTGCAAAATCGGAATCTAGATGCCTAATTTAACCTATGTGCGAAATTTGATTTAATTTATATAATGTTTGAACCCCCAAATCAAGAGAGAGAAAAAGGAAATAATGCATTCACACTCTATTAATATTAGATTCGAAATTAGTATTTTGTCACGTTAGTTTCCTGATTTCCGAATTTCACTTATATGCACTTCTTTCTCTACCGTCGGATTTTGATCTAGCAGATGACAGATCGTCTCCTACCTTGGGTAGGAGACCGATTTTTCTGTGAACAACATCATTGATTTCCAGCGCCTATATCATCCGCGATTCTCGATTATTTCTCAAAATTTCTTCACTGTTGCCTTTTTCATTTAACTGTGATTGTTTTGATCCCATGTCTTATGGGGTATATATACCCCATGTTCTCTAACCTGGAGCACCACCTGCCGTTCCCCTATTTTCTCTCCGTTTCCCCTGCTTCCCTTTTTCTCGCCTATCCAGGCCTTCAGACCAAGTGGGGTTGGTCCCCCGACCTCCGACAAGGTCCCATATGCATCTTTCTCGCCTCACTTCTGGACTTGTTAGTCTCTGGGATGTCTCCCCTACTCCGATCACCTCACCACAGGTATTCCAGTTAGAGGTTGGCACCTTGTCCATCAAGAGGCCTGGACAGGTTTTGGAGATCGTCTGTGCAAATTCACCATGGATATGCGGAGCTCTATGCTCCTCGGCGACTTACAATTCGAGGTATACCATGTTTCCCCAAATCTGGTTGTGCGCAACTCTCTACCCAGCCACGGCCATGGCACGACTTGGGTAGAAGAAGGCTTGTAGGTCATTTACTCATTTGCCCCTCTGTTCGTCTTTTGTTTTGTTTTTCCACAGAGGGAAAAACTGTCTTTTTACCTCCTTCTCCTTTGCTTGGGTGAGTCAAGGCCGAGGGTTGATGCGGTGACTTGTCTAGCCCTGATTGGGCCAAGTCATGCGGGCCCGACCTGCTCTTCCCTTTCTTTTAGTGGATTTTTTTCGCCTATGTGGCTTTATCGGTTTTCTTGATTGGTCAGTTTTGTAAAATTGATAACTAATTACCTGTTTGGCCAAAAATTATGAATAAATACTCATTGGAATAAAAAAAATATATCTAACTAATGGTATATGTTTTGTTAACTAAATCTAAAGATTAGTAATAGGTGTTTTTCAATGGATGTAATTAATGATGAATTAACTTGTATAATTCATAACTAATAATTTGTAAGTCATAAAAATACAATAAAATATGTTTTGAACTCATGAAAATATAACCTAAGATATGGTGTGGTTTTGATAACCTACTTCACTTGTTATAAAAAGGCATTTTTTAGGGTTTTGAATAATTAATGGAAACCTAACCGTAATTCCACATATGTGCTTAATATGTTCTTTGGATGCCTAGGCTTGGACCTAGATGTGACTTTGGATCGGTTGACTCTGAAGTTGAGGTATGTTTGCATCCCTGATTATTCTTGTTGAGCAATTAGCCTATTTTTGTCTTACTCTTGGTCCTATGGACAATAAACTAAAACCATATCTTTTCCTTTTGAAAATGATGCTTCATGTGAAGTACCCTACTTGTTATTGATCTTGTGATCAAAATATCTTCATGACTTTCTTTTGGATTCTTTATTATGCCTTGTTCATTATGAAACTCAATTTGTTGTTATATGCCCACTTTGAAGTGGATTTGTTTATATGTTTGAGTTGTCCATTGTGTGATGGCAACATTGTTTATTCTGACTATACCTTTCACTTGCCTCTACATTAAACATGCTATGTGATTCAGTAGCACTAGAGTAGTATAATTGCATTGGTTTTGTCTCATTATAATTTGTGGAAACATTGTGATATTTTAGATGGTGGATGTGTGATTCCCCATGCCAGGACATGATGTGTGATCCCTGACCCATGTTATATATATGTGGGTGGTGGATGTGTGATTCCCCATGCCAGGGTAGGATGTGTGATTCTTGGCCCATGTCTCATCAGGTTCAAGATGTGTGATTCTTGGCCACCATTGACTTTTATAATATTCTAGTGTTGTGTTTATCTCACATGGATGCATGTTATTGATGATGATTGTGGGGTGTGTGCCCTACTCTCCTTATGTGCCAGTATTGCACATTCTTTATGATTTTGTTTTATGGCAAGTATCCCTTTTGTTGTGATTCTATTCTTTTATGCCTGATTGGGTAGTCCTTATTTCTTGTATGGGAAGCCTTTTATTTTGATGTTCCTTAATCTTTATAAATTGCTCAATTTGCTTTTTAATATGCACATACCAACTTTTGCTGATGTTTCCTTTTGCTGGGGTATGCTCCAACCCTAGGTGGAGGACTTGGATGACAAGGCATGCTGACCTGGACTTAGATTGAAAAGTTAAAGCTTGGAGACAATCTTGAGGTGGTTTAGATTTCCTCTACATGGATCCTGATGATGTAAGTTTGTAACCCTTTGTTTTATAATTGAATATAGTCATGTTTTTATTCTGCTGCTATACTTTGTTCTTTTGTTACCATTATATAAAGATTTGAAAATTTTACACCCACTCCAACATACCTTCTGAGTGTGTTTGGACTGGAGGTTTTATTGTTTACATTTTTAGTAGAGAAGTGATTTCATTTCTTTACAGGACCTCCTATTGAGAAGGACTCTGATGTTGTCTTAGTATTTTGAGGTGATTGTTGGACATTTTTAAGAAGTTTCACATTTACTAAAATTTAGGTCCCATGTCTATCAGAATGCATGTGTATGTGTGTGATAATATTAACCCATATTGTAACATACCGAATCTAAGGTAAATTTTTAGTTTAACCCTTAATCTAAGTTTTTCTTATCCTCTATATCATGTCCATGCCTTGATGTGTAATTTGTGGAAATAATAATAGTTTGGATTGAAATTGAACACTAATTATGTCAATGTAAGGTCATATGCATAAATATCTTAATGGATGTTTCAATGATGGACTAAAATGTAATTTCACCACTTAAGAGGGAGAATAGTAAATATTTTGTTCTTGGACCTTCTAAGACGTTTTGGAATAATAAAGAGAAAACAAACAAAATAGAAAAGGCTAAAGTCAATAAAATAATGCATTAATTGCTCTAATGTGATAAATAGTGGAAATATGAGTAAAATTGCCTAAAATTCATAAAAGGGAATCTTAAACAATAATTCTAACCCCTAATTCATTTTCTTGGGGTTAAAGTTTACTTAGGTGACAAGTTTCAAAATTTTGGAAAATTAATAATTATCTTTGTATTATTAGAATTGGAAAAAACGAGTTTTTCTCCAAATTATTGAGTAAATTAATGAACAACATTGAAAATGGAAATAAAACTAAAATTCGTAATCTACATGTCAAAATAAATCTATGTGTGAATTTGCATCTAATTTGATCAATGTTAAATATTTTATTGTATTCAGGAGAGACAAAATGATTTAAAGACCTAAAATATTAAATATATATTGGGAAAAAAATTAATGTCAAAATAGCATTCCTCACGTATATTATTGCTTATAGGGCAAGTTCCATATTTTTAGAAAGTTTTTAGATGCCTCTAATAAATTAAAAGGATAAAATAAGTGATAAAATTTAAATGTATTAAATAAAATAATAAAAGTCTTAAAAAAATTAAATAATGCTAGATTCGTGTTCTACAGGTTAAAATACATCTTTGGATGAATTTTGAATCAATTTGGAAAATATTTGATGAGAAGGTGAATTTAGGAGAGAGAAAGTGTGTAGAACCTTCAAATCATCAATTTAAAATAACAAACGACTTCAAAAAATATAAATATTGGTAAATTCGTGTGCAACACAGTTAATAAGACTTATGGATGAAGTTTCTTTAATTTTGGAGAATCCTAGAGGCATTAATGTATGATGAAAGAGAAAATAAGATTTGCTTAATTAATAAATCATAAGTTTTCAAAAGGAAATTATAATTACCTAATCTTATTCTACACTCAAAATTAGCTAACCTACCAAATTTGGGTTTATTTGGAGTTTGATTGAACCCTCAAATAAGGAAAGATAAAAAGTTAAAAGATTGAATAAGAACTATACTCCAAATTGGATTAGCAACCACATAAATGTCATATTCCTCCTTGAGTCAGATGCTTAGTTTTTCGATTCACAATTTCTTAGTCATTTCTCAATGAAATTGAATGATTTCTTAACCCACACGTTGCATTTAAGATTCCACATCTTTTGATATATTACTTGTTCCATTTTGACAACTATTTTAGAAACACCCAATTCTGGCCTCTAACCTCTCTCACGGCTATGGTGGGTTCTCTCTAGAACTCTACCCTATAAATAGAGGACTTCACACCCAGCTTGGCCGCACCATACCCTAACCTTCCCTTCTCCCAATTTCTATGTTGTTTGCGTTTTGGTTGCCACTGTAGGGATTTTTCGTCTTGGAGTTGTGGCACCTATAAATGTCTCTGACAATCACTTTGGTTCAATTTGACTGCATGGTAAGTTCCTCATCTCTTGTGCTTCGATTCCATGTCCTTATTTCGGAAAATCGAGATTGCTTATGGATTTTCCCAATCCTGCCGAGGTCCAGCCTGCTGCTTCTCGTAGCCATGGCTGTGGCTGTGGGAAGGGATGAGCTCCTATGGATTTACAATAGTGCCCTCGATTGAGCTTTTTTGTTTTGTTTCTTCGTCAAGGGTATATTGGTCTTTTTTCATTTTTCTCCTCGCCTTGGACGAGTCAACATGGCCTCTGACCCTGCGACGTGTCCTCCTCTGATTGGGCCACGTCAGTATACGAGTCCCCTCTCTTTCTCTCTTTTGCTTTCTCGCAAACACTGACATGGCTTTTCCTTGGTTTCTCATTGGCTGATTTTGTAAAATTCATATCTTTTGCTATGGTTGTCCAAAATTTCAAATAAATACTCATTGGATTCAGAAAATGCAAGCTTTCTAGTGGTTTTGGTTTCATCGTCTGAATATGATATTTTAAAGAGGTGATTTTAATGGATCTAATTGAATAAGATAATACCTTGTATAATCCATAACTAAATATTTAGAAGTTAGAAAAATAAAATAAAATATGTTTTGAACTCAAGAAGATATAATCTAAAATAAGACGTGGTTTTGGTAACCTAATTCACATATAATAAAAGGGCAATTTTTAGGATTTCAAATAATCATTGCACTTCTAACCCTAATTTCACATATATGATATTAGGTGCTTTGGAAACCTAGATTTGGATCTAGAAGTAATCTTGTCTTGTTGAGACTCCGTGAGAGGTATATTTGCATCTCCTAATTTTCTTTATTGAGAAAAAACCTAAATTATCTTTCTCTTGGTCCTATGGCCAATAACCTTAAAACCATATCTTTTCCTCTTGAATATTATGCTTCATGTGAAGTACCCTACTTGTTACTGATCTTGTGATCAAAATATCTTCATTACTTTCTTTTGGAATCCTAATTATGCCTTGTTCATTATGGAACTCAATTTGTTGTTATATGCCCACTTTGAGGTGGTTGATAATGATGATCACTTATGGGGTGATTACTTTGTAAATCTGACTATACTCTTTACTTTCCTTCCTATTAAGCATGTTGTGTGACTCAATAGCCCTAGAGTAATATAATTTTCATTGGTTTTGGGCTATGTGACCTTATTGTTTATTTTGGGATGGTGGTTATGTGCCCCATACCCGGGGTTCAACTTTATGAGGGTTGGCCTAATCTAATATATTTGGGAGTTTGGTTATGTGCCATTCTCTACCAGGTTTCAACTTTATGAGGTTTGGCCGCCTTTTTTACTTATGTTGTTCAAGTGCTATATTTATCTCACCTACATGCAGGTTGTTATGGGTTTTGTGCCCTAAAAATATTATGTGTGTTTTTGTGGCACCACTTTTGTTATTATTTTAATGGAAAGTATTCATTTTATCATACGTTTGAGATTCTTTCCTTTTATGCCCGATTGATAAGTCCTTATCATTTTGCATGGAAGCATTCTACACTTGATATACTTTTTTCTTAACATATAATGCTCAATTCCTTCTTAGAATGCTTATACCAGTTTTTTGCTAATATCCTCTTTTCTTTTCCTTTTGTAGGGTACGCTTCCAACCCCAGGTGTTGGACAAAGAGAAGGAGATCTAGTACGACCTAGACCACAATAAGAGTAGCTGACTTCACGTGAGACCTTGCTTGAAGTTGTTAGGTGATCCTCAACTAGTTCTACATATGTAGTTAGTTTTTATTTATGTCACCCTACGTGGTAAAAGTTTAGTATGTTAAGAAGCCTTGTAATGGTTAGATATATCTTTCAATTCCACTACTACTTTGTGTTATGATAGAATCATGTTAAATAAATTTGGTTTCATCCCCTTTTCAAAAAAAGTTTTTGTTGGTGGATGTTTCCCTCTTTATTTTTAGTAGGTAGTGGATCCCTATGGGATCCCAGTCCTTATAGCATGGTATCTGAGCTTGTAGCTGTCAGTTATCTAATTGTTTCAAACAAGTCTCCCTTAGCATGTTTACCTTTATCTTAGGTTTCTTACACCTAGTATCCTTGCCTTATGCAGGAAACCTTATGACTTTTGGGTTATCATGTAGGGTTGATAGGTTAGAGACATGAGGACCTAAAACTCAGCCCTAGACGGTATGAGTTTTAGCTGGATACATGAGAAACATAAAACTCAAAAACTTTCATAACTAAAAGATATGTGGGTAGTCTTAATACCTTAATGATGATTAGCTTGACTTGTTAAGATGAACCCTATAAGGGGTGGTGAATAAGTTTCCTTATGGATGTTTTGATTTCAAGAACAAAATCCCTTTAAGGGGTGGTGTGCTGTAACATACCGAATCTTAGGTAAATTGCTAGTTTAACCCTTAATCTAAGTTTTTCTTATACTCTATATCCTGTTTGTGCCTTGATGTCTAATTTGTGGAAATTATAATAGTTTGGATTGAAATTGACCAATAATTATGTCAATGTAAGGTCATTTGCATAAATATCTTAATGGATGTTTCAATGATGGACTAAAATGTAATTTCAACACTTAAGAGAGATAATAGTAAATATTTTGTTCTAGAACCTTCTAAGGCCTTTTTGAATAATAAAGAGAAAAATAAACAAAATAGAAAAGGCTAAAGTCAATAAAATAATGCATTAATTGCTCTAATGTGATAAATAGTGGAAATATGAGTAAAATTGCCTAAAATTCATAAAAAGGAATATTAAACAATAATTCTAAGCCCAAATTCATTTTCTTGGGGTTAAAGTTTACTTAGGTGACATGTTTCATAATTTTGGAAAATTAATAATTATCTTTGCATTATTAGAATTGGAAAATGTGAGTTTTTTTTCCAAATTATTAAATAAATTAATAAACAACATTTAAGTGGAAATAAACCTCAAATTCGTAATCTACATGTCAAAATAATTCTATGTCTGAATTTGCATCTAATTTGATCAATGTTAAATTTTTTATTATATTCTGGAGAGAGAAAATGATTTAAAGACCTAAAATATTAAATATATGTTGGGAAAAAACAATTAATGTCAAAATAGTGTTTCTCACATTTATTGTTGCTTATAGGCCAAGTTTCATATTTTTATAAAGTTTTTAGATACCTCTAATAAATTAAAAGAATACGATAAGTGATAAAATTTAAATAAAATAGTAAAAGTCTTCAAAAATAAAATAATGCTAGATTCGTGTTCTACAGGTTAAAATATATCATTATATGAATTTTGACTCAATTTGGAAAATATTTGATGAGAAGGTGAATTTAGGAGAGAGAAAGTGTGTAGAACCTTCAAATCATCAATTTAAAATAACAAACAACTTCAAAAAATATAAATATTGGTAAATTCGTGTGCAACACAGTTAATAAGACTTATGAATGAAGTTTCATTAATTTTGGTGAATCCTAGAGGCATTAATGTATGATGAAAGAGAAAATAAGATTTGCTTAATTAATAAATCATAAATTTTCAAAAGGCAAATCTAATTACATAATCTTATTCTACACCTCAAAATTAGCTAACCTACCAAATTTGGGTTTATTTGGAGTTCGTTTGAACACTCAAATAAGGAAAGAGAAAAAGTTAAATGATTGAATAAGAACTATACTCCAAATTGGATTGGCAACCACATAAATGTCATCTTCCTCCTTGAGTCGGACGCGTACTGTAGCACCACAAAAGTTAGTTTTTCGATTCGCAATTTCTTAGTCATTTCTCAATGAAATCGAATGATTTCTTGACCCACACGTTGCATTTACGATTCCACATCTTTTGATATATTACTTGTTCCGTTTTGATAACTATTTTAGAAACGCCCAATTCTGGCCTCTAACCTCTCTCACGGATATGGTGGGTTTACTCTAGAACTCTACCCTATAAATAGGGGACTTCACACCCAGCTTGGCCGCACCTTACCCTAACCTTCCCTTCTCCCAATTTCTATGTTGTTCGCGTTTTGGTTGCCGCCGAAGGGATTTTTCTTCTTGGAGTTGCGACACCTATAACCATCTCAGATGGTCACTTTGGTTCAATTCAACAACAAGGTAAGTTCCTCACCTCATGTGTTTCGATTCCATGTCCTTAGTTCAGAAAATCGAGATCGGTTATGGATTTGCCCAATCCCGCCGAGGTCCAGCCTACTGCGGCTGTGGGAAGGGGGTGATCCCCTATGGATTTACAATAGTGCCCTCGATTGAGCTTTTTGTTTTGTTTCTTCATCAAGGGTATATTGGTCTTTTTCCATTGTTCTCCTCACCTTGGATGAGTCAACATGTCCGTTGACCCTGCGACGTGTCCTCCTCTGATTGGGCCACGTTGGTATACGGGTCCCTCTCTCTCTTTTTCTTTCTCACAAACACTGACATTGCTTTTCCTTGGTTTCTCATTGGCCGATTTTCTAAAATTCATATCTTTTGTTGTGGTTGACCAAAATTTGAAATAAATACTCGTTGGATTCAGAAAAATGCAAGCTTTCCAATGGTTTTGGTTTCATCGCCTGAATCTGATGTTTTAAAGAGGTGATTTTAATGGGTCTAATTGAATAAGATAATAACTTGTATAATCCATAACTAAATATTTAGATGTCAGAAAAATAAAATAAAATATGTTTTGAACTCAAGAAGATATAACCTAAAACATGACATGGTTTTGGTAACCTAATTCACATATAATAAAAAGGCGATTTTTAGGAGTTTGAATTATCAATGCACTTCTAACCCTAATTTCACACATATGATATTAGGTGCTTTGGAAACCTAGATTTGGATCTAGAAGTAATCTTGTCTTATTGAGACTCTATGATAGGTATGTTTTCATATCCTATTTTTCTTTATTGAGAAAAAACCTAAATTATCTTTCACTTGGTCCTATGGACAATAACCTAAACCATATCTTTTCCTCTTGAATATTATGCTTCATGTGAAGTACCCTACTTGTTCTTGATCTTGTGATTAAAACATCTTCATTACTTTCATTTGGAATCCTTATTATGCCTTGTTCATTATGGAACTCAATTTGTTGTTATATGCCCACTTTGAGGTGGTTGATAATGATGATCACTTATGTGGTGATTAATTTGTAAATTTGACTATACTTTTTACTTGCCTCCCTATTAAGCATGTTATGTGACTCAGTAGCCCTAGAGTAATATAATTTTCATTGGTTTTGGGTTATGTGCCCTTATTGTTTGTTTTGGGATGGTGGTTATGTGCCCCATACACAGGTTTCAACTTTATGAGGGTTGGCCCAATCTAATATATTTGGGAGTTTGGTGATGTTCCATTCTCTATCAAGTTTCAACTTTATGAGGGTTGGCCGCCTTTGTTACTTATGTTGTTCTAGTGCTATGTTTATCTCACCTACATGTAGGTTGTTATGGGGTTTGTGCCCTAAAAATATTATGTGTGCTTTTGTGGCACCACTTTTGTTATTATTTAAATGGAAAATATTCCTTTTGTCATACATTTGAGATTCTTTCCTTTTATGCCTGATTGGGTAGTCCTTATCATTTTGAATGGGAAGCCTTATTTATTTGATATACCTTTTTCTTAATATATAAAGGTCAATTCCTTCTTAGTATGCTCATACCAGCTTTTTGCTGATATCCTCTTTTCTTTTCCTTTTGTGGGGTACGCTTCCAACCCCTGGTGTTGGACAAGGAGAAGGAGATCTAGTACAACCCAGACCACAACAAGAGTAGCTGACTTCACGGGAGACCTTGCTTGAAGTTGTTAGGTGATCCTCAGCTAGTTCTACATATGTAATTAGTTTTCCTTTATGTCACCCTGCGTGGTGAATGTTTAGTATGTTAACAAGCCTTGTTATGGTTAGATATATCTTTCAATTCTGCTGCTACTTAGTGTTATGATACAATCATGTTAAATAAATTTGATTTCATCCCCTTTTGAGAAAAAGTTTTTGTTGGTAGATGTTGCCCTCTTTATTTTTAGTAGGGAGTGGATCCCTATGGGATCCCACTCCTTACACATATGCACATAGTTTATGAGCATGCTACTTGTATTAGGATGCATAAAAACATGTCCAAGGTTGTAAAGTGTGTGAGGCATAATGAGGCATTTTTGTCTCAGTGAGGCGAGACCTAAGCCTTGAGGTGTTTGAGGCATAATCCTCAAAATACATATGAGGCGGTCATAAAAAATAATTTTTTACATTTATTTACATATATATATGTATATACATGTGTATAACATAACTAGGTGTATTCAAGCACAACCAAATAAATTATAAATTAATAATGAAACTTAACAATGATAATAGATATTAAAGACCCACTAGAATATATAATAAATATGTAGAAAAATAAGGAGATATAAGTTCTTTATACTATTAGAATAAAAGATGTCATCGAACAGAAAAAAATAAATGAGATAGAATTTCAAAGTAGTAGAAATAAGAAACCAAAATTTGTTAACAATCATATGAAATTCACAGACATAGTGAATAATAAGGTAACAAAACAAAGATAAATTTAAAAATGAAGATTGAAATACATCACTTAGAGAGTCATGACTGAACATTCATTAATAAAAAAAACAATGAACACTAGAACTCCCATTTTTCTTCAGAAGAAAGTGTTTGTATTAATCTTAAAAGTAGATAATTTGATGTTTAACTTAAGAAGATATCATCTAGAGTTGAGGCATGCACCTTAGCTAAGTTTTAGAGCCTTAATGCTTTTAGGGGGTATCTTAGGGAATACAATTTTCAAGTAAAGATTACCTTTGGATGAAAATATTGGTTCACTAGTTTAAGTAAAAAGTAATAATGACAAGAAGTTGGTTGAGCTTTATGCACTAAATTGTGTCAAAATGTAGTGTTTTAGAAAATTGGTGTTCCATGCTTCTTCTAGATTCTGTGGACTGGCCATGTGAGATCCTACAATTAAGTTGGGTACTAGGTTGAATGTGATTTGCATGTGTGGGATCCAACTATCATGCCACACTTTGGTCCCATGTGCAATAATTCTTTTGAGTTATTTTATGTTATCTCTTTCATTTTAAACATGTACCGCCCAAGTGTTGTGTCTATCACATTTCTGTCATCACCTCGGTGTGAATGTATTTCTGGTGGCTTTGCTCCACTTTCATTCCCTCTCACTGAAGAATTCTAAAGTACTCATTAGTAGACGGTCGTCATTCCATTCATACTACTCATTATTTAGAGTCCACCTTGCATTTTGGTGCTGGTAAGTTTGTCCTAGTCAATAAAAGAGGCGTGTCTCTCTTTTCTCCCTCCATTCCACACAAACACTGTTATTAGTCTAATAGTTAGGTTACAAGTCAAAAATGAATTCTTGTTACATGCATGGTGTAGGTATGGACTACAACCAACATGGATTTAACAAGAAATATGCAGGCATACTGGTAGAGGTTGTCGTGTTGTCCATGAATTCATTTTGCTTCCCAATGTTGTCAAAATTTTCTTGTACATGTCATAGATACTTGGAATTCAGAGTGCAATTGTCAAACTACTCTACTTTTGAAGTTTCAGACCCTCTTCTTTTTGTTTTCTAGACTTCCATAACAACAGACTATGGTTTGATTTGATGTGAGGCATGTTCTCTACATTTTTTTTATTGTATTTGTGTAGGAACTCATCATTAGCATAGGCCTTGTCGATACTTTCACGCAACAACCCTTTTTTATCAGAAATTTCAAAGCCAACTGCTTCCATATCAGTTAATCATGACTCTGTCCAATTGTCATTTATGAGATACTATGATAATGCATGCACTGTGGTTGATCATTTGGGGCTAGAATACTTTGACATGCCCCTCTAAATAGAGTGACAAGATAAATTTCAGTAGTGCAGAACCAACTCTTTGTATACTATATTAGCATGTAAACATTAATTCATTTTCTAACTAAATCCTATAGCAAAGAAAAAATTCAAATTATTGTATATTGTCTTAAAATGGAAGAGTTAAATGGGATGCAAGATAGGATGGTGGTGTGGTTGGATGATATTGTGCTTTTATCCTACCAATGGTAAAGAAAAGAGAACAATATGGTGTCGTCTGTCTAGTGTTGACCAAATATTCTGACCCACAAGGACTTTTTATACAAAGTAGTTGAATCATATGTCAATACCCAACAAGAATATATAGAGGTGTCAGGTCAGTGATAGTGTGCACATATATTCACAACTCATTTATACAAGTGATCTTTGTGGATGATTCATGTTGGTCTGTGGTAGAAAGTCATGGTGAGGATATGCCACTTTGGAGGATACAACTACTTTTCTTTGTTCTACACCTCAATTTGAGACATTTTGTACCTAATTTCTTGTCTGCATGGGGCTATACACTTCTAAAGATAGTTTGTTCAATGTTTAAATTTCCATCTTAAGATAGAAAATGATTAGATTATTTAAGTACATGCATTTATTCTAATCTGAAAATTTTACTAGCTATGCACTACTCACATTGATGAGAAGGAACTGTTGATTGCATAGTTTACATCATATGTGCATTTTTTAATATGCAATTTCACACGAGATTTGACTTTTTTTGTCCTTTGAAATTGATTGGGCTAGTAACAATGTATACCCCATACTAATTTCCTCCTAGTTTTGTAATGTGTTTCATAACTCAAGTGGTAGAACACTGAATATATACACGTCTAGAGGAGAGGAGTTGTGTGCTATCTTGTGCACCTTTTTTATAAAGGTAACCAACAAGAGAAAATAAATCTTAAATTTAAAACAAACAAGAAATGTTTATTATATGATTTGTATAAAATAACATGAACTCTTTGTTGTAGAAAATGGTGCCAGATAAGGAGTGGATTAGACTTTTGATGATAGGCTTGATGATCCAACATATGAAATTGGTGTTGAGGAGTTTCTTATATATGCATGTCAAAAAAGTGATCCAAATAAAACCAGATATCCATGTATTTGTTGTGTCCATACTTCTTCTATTCAATGTGTTGTAGTGAAAACACACTTGATGATTTATGGTCTTTTGAGGAGTTATACTCTTTGGTATCATCATGTGAGATAGGACATGAAAGTGAGTCTGGTTTGAACACTTTAGTCAATACCAATGAAGGGGATAATGAAGCAGATGATGAGATGCTAAATCTTCTTAAAGAAATGCACCCTATTTCACAAAATCTTGAGAGAAATGGTTGGGAAATGAGATATTCCAACCATGATAATCATAAAGAGGAACCTATTCCTAAGGCTAAAAAGTTTTTTAAGTTGTTGGATGACCTCAATCAATTTCTCTATAAGGGGTCGAAGGGGTCAAAATTATATGCCTTGATACAATTTCTTCATCCAAGAGTCTTGGAAAATAGAGGAATCATTCTTTCAAGATGCTACTTGAATTATTGAAAAATGAATTATTTCCATTTGATTCAACCTTGCCTAGATCTTAATATGAAGCATAAAATATAGTTAAAGATCTTGGTTGCTCATATGACAAGATAGATGCATTCATTAATGAGTGTATTTTTTTTAGAAAGAGGACCGTGGTGTTGATTATTTAAGAATTCGCAAGACTTCAAGATGCAAGTATGATTAGCAAAATGGGGAAGAGAAACTAAAGGAAAATGGAAAGAAAGTACTAGAATAGACATTAAATTACTTTCCACTAAAGCCTCTCCTTCAAAAGCTATTTGTGTTCTTAAAAACATCTTCACTAATGTGATGGAATGATGATAAGGAAGATGATGGGGATTTTCATCAACCAGATAATTCATTGGCATGGAAAAAGTTCAACGAGCTGCATGGTACTTATTCTATAGAGTCGGGGAATGTCAAACTAGGCCTTTCTAGTGATGGCTTTCAACCATTCAAAGATTCTAGGTCATCATATACCACTTCATCCACTATTATTATCCCGTATAACTTGCCTCCTTGGATGTGCATGAAGCAAAAAAGTCTCAATCTGTCCATGTTGATTCCAAGTCCTGATGATCTAGGTAATTGAACTAATGTTTTTTTTGGATCGGTCAAAAACTCCTGTTGCTTTTTTTCATTTTTGTAGGAATAAGTGTACAATACTTGTTGATACTTAAAATGAGGACCAACTAGAATCCAAAACTATCTTTACATCATAGTATAGTATCTATGAGCTCAGGCCTGAGAAATCCAAGAAAAAATGAAAAAACAAACTCAACCATCACTCATAGGTGAGAGGGGAGCAAGAAGAAAAGGAGCACTATCATCAAAGCTCTAAAAAAACATCAGCCACATGCCTCCAGACAAGAACTCATCAGAGCACTGAAGACCCAAAACCCATCACTGGACACACCAAAACAACATGAACATGCAAGGCAAGCTCGCCATCCAAACTAAACCATCACTGAATAGTGAGAGGGGAGCAAGAAGAACCAACACCCACAACACATCAATCCCATAGACTCAACCATCACTCCAAGAGTGAGAGGGGAGAAACAAGAGCAGCATAGGAAATAGCAGCTCAGTACACAGCCATAGGCAATGAATAGAACCACGGCTATCAAGACAGTAAAAGCATCCTAAAAAAAATCCACATACAACCAACACATGAGGGGAGAAACCAGAGCAGAAACAATAGCAACATGAAGCACTTCTCCATGAGTCATGAGTGAAAGAGGATCACAGTAGCAGAATGAACCATCACTGAATAATGAGAGGGGAGCAAGTAGAACCAACAACCGCAGCACATCAACCCCATAGACTCAACCATCACTCCAATAGTGAGAGGGGAGCATCAAGAAGAACTAACTCAACCATCACTGAATAGTGAGAGGGGAGCAAGAAGAACCAACAACCACAGCACATCAACCCCATAGACTCAGCCATCACTCCAAGAGTGAGAGGGGAGCATCAAGAGCAGCATAGGGAACAATAGCTCAGCAACCAGCCATATGCAATGAACAGAAACCAAAGCTATCAAGACAACAAAAGCATCCTCCAAAAAAAATCCACATACATCCAACACATGAGGGGAGAAACTAGAGCAGAGCAGTAGTAACAGGAAGAAATTCTCCATGAGTCATGACTGAAAGAGGATCACGGCAACAAAATGAAAGGGATGATCAAAAGGAGAGTTCTAGAGAAACCAAAACAGCAAAAAACACAGCTATATCTCATCCAGAGAAGAGAAGGCTAGCTCCAGAGGAAAGCCAAACAAAACCAGGCAACCCACAACCACAACAAGGTACAACTAGCAAGAGGGGATCATCATCACCCAAATAAATGGGGACACAACCATCACTAGAAGCCAACTAGAAGAAACATCCAAATAGGAAGATATCCCTGACCTACGAGAGCCTCAAGGGAGACAAGAACATCAACAAGCAAGACCAGCAGTAGATGAAACCAATGATAAACACAAAGACTTTATCTCAGCTATAAGAAAGACATAGCTAAACAAAAGCTCAGTCATAGATCTGAGGCATTAGCAATACTATGGAAAATCTGAGTATCTGACAGAATACCCTTCCAAATGGAATCTTCAGATTTCATTCTCATCATGAACTCTACGATTTCTTTCATGCCAAACATGATAATATATAAGACTGCATAGGGTACCAAACATATGGGAATCACAGTCACAAATAGAACCCCAAGAGGTAGGCATAAAGGAAGTTTTGAAAATTGTATTACCCAAGGCCCAAATGTTCCTAGTAAACTCGCACTCAAACAAGATGTGATTCATATCTTCATAACCTCTCATACATAGGAAACAAACAGAGGAAAGAGGAATGTCACATCTTCTGAGACAATTAGTAGTGGGAAGTTTGTTGTGTCTAGCTTTCCATAGGTGAAACTGGGCCCGCATATGAGTCTTAATTTTCCAAATCCACTCAAAATATTTATCTTTCTCACATTTGTTTCTGATACTATTCCTAACAAGCTTGAAGTTAACATTTTTCTCTCCATTGAAAGTGATGAAATCATTCTTAGACAGATTAAAATCATGACTTCTCAAGACGTACAAGACCTGCAATTGGTATCTATTATTAGATCTAGGAGAAAACCACCAAGTATCATTCAAAACAGTAGAGATAGTCTATTGCAAACCAAACTAGATAGAAAAACAATATTCATCCCAACCAGCTCATGCAAAAAAATATTCGGATGAATCTAGTGGTCCTACCATAATAAAGTATTGGATCCATTGCCAATATGGAATTTGACATACAAGCCCAAAGTCTCCCTAATTCTAATAATATTGTTAAATAACCATGCGAAATTAGGAGATTCTCTTATAGTCCAAAAGGAATTCTTCTTTAAATACTTCTCAATTATCCATTTGACCCATAGGTGGTCTTTCTTGCTAGCAATGTTCCAAGCATTAATTAATACACAAGCTTTAGCAGAATCTTTAACTTTCTTTAAGATAAGACCAATCTCATTCTTGGGTTCAGTAACAGTATCCCAATTTACAAGGTGCATATTGTTCTTATTATCATTACCACTCCACAGAAAATTCCTGCAAATTTTATCGATTTTCTCAAGAGTAGCAACTAGTATAGGGAAAGCAAACATCCAATACATGTGCTTATTCCTAAGAGTAGAATTGACAAGTTCCAACCTACCAGCCACGAACAACACTTTGGCTTTCCAAGATTCCAGTTTCTTCTTAATCCTATCAATCAGGTTGGAGCATAAACGACTGGAGAGCTTACCTGTAAAGAGAGGTAGCCCAAGATATTTGGTGGGAAAAGAACTTTCTTTAATGCCAAGGATCTCAGAAATTGAGTTTTTTGTAGCAGCCCTACTAAAAATAATGGAACTCTTAACCGGGTTGATCTTCAAACCAGACAAATTGCCAAAATCCCTGAAGATGCTATTAAGGCTACCAACAACCTCAACATCTACCTTAGTGAATAGCATCAAGTCATCGACAAAGATGAGATGAGACAGAGATAATTGCTTAGACACATGGATAGGTTCAAGCTTTCCTTCAAACTCAGCAAACTTAATCATCTCGGAGAAACCCTGCATGCTATGACAAACATGTACGTAGCTAAGGGATCGCCTTTTCTCACACCATTGGAAGGAAGAAAATATTCAGTGGGCTCACCATTCACAAGGACTTGATAAGAAGTGGATAGGAAAATTTCCTCAATCCATTTAATCCAAATCATAGGAAACTCCATCCTATACATGATAGAAAACAAGAACTTCTAGTTAACCAAATCATATGCTTTTGTGATATGAACTTGAATACACATGGCATTGGCAGAGTTCACTTTCTTGAAGTCACTAAGGATCTCATTAGTAAGCTAGGTAGCATCCTTAATACTTCTCCCTTTGATAAAGGCACACTGATTCCGATCAATGATAGAAGGCATGACCCCCTGAAGCCTATTAGCAAGAACTTTAGAAATAATTTTATAGAAAATGTTACAAAGAGCAATTGGCCGCCAATATTTGATTTTAGAAGAATCATCACCTTTGGCTATCAAGGTAATGAAAGTTTTGTTCACCTCCCTCAACATTTTACCATTCTTAAAGAATTCCTGGAGAACAAGAAAAACATCCTCTCCAATGATAGGCCAAGCCTTTTTATAGAAAGCATCATTATACCCATCGGGACCAGGAGCCTTATCATGCTTAAAGTTCATCACAATATCCTCAACCTCCTTCATTGTGACCATGCTCATAAGAGAATGTTTTTTATTGGAACATAGAACTTTACCTCTCCATTCCCTGTCCCACACATGAGAGCCTAAAGTAGGGTTGTTGAAGAGGTTCTTGTAATAGGAGCGAATGTACCTCTTGATACTGTCATTATCATATGAGATGGACCCATCAATCATGAGCTTCCTTATAGTATTAGAATGTCTCCTGGTCCTCATAGAAGCGTAGAAAAAGGAAGTATTGGAGTCACCTTCTTTGAGCCAAGCCACTCTAGATTTTTGCTTATATAAACCTTCCTAAATCTCAGCATGCTTCCTAGCTTCCAGAAGCAAAGCTTTAGTAGTCTCACGAAGATGGATGTTAGTAGGATTCAAATCAGCTTCAATTTGTGCTTGGATGGCTTTAAACTTAGAGATATTGGCATTATCATTAATATCCCCAAACTGACTCTTGTTCCAAGAAGTTAGTTTGACCTTCAGAAGATGAAGCTTCCTATACAACCTAAAGATAGCACAACCCTGAATCTCAGTAACCCAAGCTTGATTAAGAATATTTTGAAATTCAAGGTGTTGTTTACAAGAATTTATAAATCTAAAAGGTACTTTAACTTTCCTAGGTTGACCAATATTCAACACAATCTTTCTATGATCAGAAATAATGTTAGAAAGACATTCACCAGAAAAATCCACATTAGTAGACAAGAAGTCAGAGTTATAGAAAATATGATCAATATTAGAAACACCATAGTTAATGCCACTTTGGTTATTGCTCCAAGTAAAGTAAGGCCCATTCAAATCTAGCTCAAACAAACCACAATTCATGATACAAGAATTGAATTCATCCATGGATTTCTTAGAAGGGAACTGTTTACTAAACCTTTCATTAGTTTTCCGAACACAATTAAAATCACCCATCAAAGTCCATGGACTATCCACTATACTAGAAAACCTTTCAATAGACTCCCAAAGAGTAGTTCGATCCTTGTCAGGATTATGGCTATAGATGGCAAATAGGAAAAACTTGAGATTATCCATATGAACAACAATATGAATGACTTGGTCATTCTCTTCAATTTTAGTAATATCACACTTATCATCTTTCCAAATGATGGGGACTCTACCAAGGGGATGGGATGATAGGTTAGAAATCCACCTATACTCAGGGAAGAACCTACTCATGAACTTAGCAAATTTATTTTTTCGCAGCTTAGTCTCAACCAAAATATTAATGTCATGCCTAGAACTGCTTATATCTTCATGGACAGATAAGATTTAATTACATATTCCCCTCACATTCCAAGAAGCAATAGATAGGGAGGTACTCATTTTTCAACTTTGGCTGTTGAACTGACAACCTCAATATTGGTAGAGTTTACTTGAAGGTCCGCAGCAATAGGAGAGTAAATGGACTTTCCAATTCTATGATATATCCCCACATTTAATTTAGCTTGGCATCTCGGTGGATTTGGAGGAACCTTCTCCTTCATTTTCAGTTGGACAGAGCTCGAAGATGCCTGAGAACTGATATCACTATCCGGATTCATAACTTCAGTCACCATTACTGGGGCTGGGGTAGATGGAGCAGACTGTTGGCTTCTTTTAGTATTTTTTTCATACATATTATCTACCATTCTATTCATGATATCCTCACACCCTTCGTTGACCTCCATGGATAACTGAAGATCTTCAATAACCAACTCATCATGGATAACATTTCTTGCAGCAATAATTTCATCTACATTATCAGTTTCTTCTAGAATATAATCAGTGTCTTTTCCTAGTTCAAGCTGAGGAAGAGCACCCGAAGAGGCAAGAGGCTGAGTTTTCTTTATTTCCCACACTTTCTTCAGAATGGTAACAGGTTTAGTAACTACATTAGCTTTTGCCGGCTTCATTTAACATTTATCATGATCAAGGAATCCACATGCACCACACTTGCGTGGGATCCATTCATACTCCAGGGAAATGGAATGTTCATCACCATCATCACATGCCAGAGTAAGTTTTCGTGGAAATTTAGCAGAGCTTCTCATAAGAACCTGGGGTCTAGCAAAATCCATTCACTGAACCCAAAATGTTTGATCATCCATTCTAATCGGTGTCCCTAGAACTGAACTGATTCTACTGAAATTTTTTGAATCCCATAATTCAATCAGAAGATTCCATATCTTTACCCAAATAGGAACACTCGTGAGAAATGCTTTGGTTAGTTTATCTCCAAGTTTCCATCATTTTAGCATAATTGGTCTTCTTTTCACGTATCACTCACCACCTAGCACAGTGTCAAGATCAGAGGATTCAGAAAATCGTATAAGGAAGAATCCATTACCCCTGTCGAAAACCTCTAACGATCCTTGAGTATTCCACACTACCACAAAATGATCAACCAACGTCGGGATGTGTGATTGAAAATCGATAACGTAGCCTATTAGGCATTTATTCCAACACTCAGCAATCTCCAAGGCCTCCTACTTTGAGTAAAGCAACTTGCCTTCCTTTAGCACAAACTTCGCCGGTTGAAGATCTGATGGCCTCCCCTGATGTATCGGTGAAATAATCTCCCATCCGACCAGACCAAGTTCAAGATCTATATCAGAGATGAGCTTATCCTAGCAAGAAGAATCATCACTCACATTACCAGGTTTGTGTCCATCACCTCCCACCAGATCTCATCGGAGACCCTCTACCGCCACTATAGTTGCCTTATAGCTCGGGGGGGGATCACGGGAGCCATCCCTCACCTTTTGGTATATTTCAACCTCTAATAAATGAATTATTGGTGCTTTAGAATAATAGATTACAAACATGTGATGCAACTACACATCAACATTTTAATCTACGTGATGCTATTTTGTGGACCATTAATCATTTTCCTACATATTAGATTTTATATGGATAGAGTACTAAGGGAAAACTTGCTTGTCTATGTTTCCATAAGGGTACTCATTTGATTAGTCTAGCTAATAGTGGAAAGGAATGCTTCATGGGCAATAGACATTATTTGCCTTTGAATCACAATGCAAAAAGAATAAAACTACATTCAATGACACTATTGAGAAGGGCATACCATCTAAACCACTAGGTGGTGATTACATCCTCATTCAAGTTAAAAGTTTGAAAGGAAATTCTCTTATAAAATGTTCAAAAAGGTATCCCACAAGAGTATGGGGGATAATTGGAACAAGAAAAATATTTTGTTTAAACTTCCATACTGGAAAGATCTGATGATGTATCATACTTTAGATGTGATGCATAATGAGAAAAACATCTACGATAATATTCTCAAAACTCTTATGAATGTGAAGAATAAGACAAAGGGAAATTATAAGTCTCGTTTTGATTTGCATGCAATGAATATTAGACAAGAGTTGCACCCAACAATATTTGGAGGAAAAATAGTGCTACCTGATGCATCATGCACATTATCTCGAGGGAAAATAAATGTTTCTAAGTTTTTTGAAGGATTTAAAGGTACTAGATAATTTTTCTTCAAACATTGCACAATGTGTGAACCTTAAAGAAAAGAAAATTTTAGGATTGAAGAGTCATGATCATCATATTATGTTACACCACATACTCCCTCTTACATTGCATGACCTTCTTCCCAAGGATGTTGATGAATGACTTTTTGAGTTGTCGTGTTTCTTCAAGGTTTTGGGAAAAAGTTCTTAAATATGCGAGATCTCAAACAAACTGAAGCTCAAATTCCAATTACACCTTGTAAGTTGGAGAAGATTTTTCCACCATCATTTTTTAATGTGATGTTGCATTTGCATATTCATTTGTCACATGAGGCTATGTTATGTGGGCTTGCTCATGATCATTTGATGTATCGATAGATAGATATATGTATACAAGAAAGTCATATATTCGCAACAGATGTCATCTAGAGGATTCCATTGTAGAAGTTTATATAGCTGAAGAATGCATGAATCTTTGTTCAAGATATTTGCATACTGTAGAAATAAGGTTCAATCATCTCGATAGAAATTATGATGACTACGTCAGTCTGTATCATTATCTATTTTTTCATACAAGGGAAGAGGATTAGGATCTGGAACAACAAGAGGCCTTGATGCACTTGAGTGGGAGAAAGCTCATATATACATATTAAACAATTGTGAAGAAGTTAATCCGTTCATTGACTATGTGATTCTTGAAATGTTTATGTGAATCATTTTTGATAGATTTTGTTTTATTTACTAACTTTATCAAATTATAGAATTGCAATATTTGGGCAGTAAGCGAGTGGTATTATTTCTAGGTGATTGGTTTGATGTTACTAAAGGAGTAAAGATAGATGCGTATAGATTCATGACTATTAACTGCAAGTGTATTTGGAAAACTTTTGAGCTGTTTATATTGGTAACTCAATCATCTCAAGTGCTTTATGCAAATGACCAAATTAATAAGGCGTGGCATATAGTGACAGAGATTGATCCATGGGTCATGTAAGAATGAGTTGATGATACATATGATGAACAAGATGATCCAATTCTTATTTGTTAATATTAACTAAATTACTTTTTCCTTTTAAGTACTTGTACACATATTATTGTTTTATTAATTAGATTTATGTGTTTCATATCTCATTTCTATGTTTTGAGTGAATATTATGAAGAATCTTTTTCTGTTTGGTTATTCATACTATTTTCATTTATGTTTATTTGTGTTAAAATTTCATTTTCAATCAATCTTTATGGTGATGAGGAAATGATCACAAACACATCAAGAAATGATGTTTTTCTTGCCATTCTTGTGTTGGTATGCACATAATTCTTTATTTTTACATCCTATGCAATTATATTTTCAGTTATAATGATATGTGTAAGCAATTTATTTACAACTAGATTGATGGTGATGCAAGAAGTTGGATGCAAGTACACCAAGAAATGAGAAAGATCCAACAGCTAAGTCCAAGGCTAAAAATTTCATCTCACCACAACAATTGAGTGTAAGTGGGAAAGGACGTCATCATGGATTATAGATTAAGAGTCACTTGGTGAATCATACAGGAGGCAACAAATGCCATGGTGTTAGCGAGTCAAGTGATAATCAATTCTCCTTTTTGAACAACTTGTCTTCCAAACAAAGAAAAATTATGGATCAATCTAGGATGGCTTCAATGCCATAAAGAAATACTCCTCCAACAACTAAAAATGTTTTTTCACCTCAAGCATGTGATTCTCCTCCAACTGAAAATGCTCCTTCCCCACAAACTAAAACTAATACTACACCACTTGAAGAATTTCCTACTGAATCACTAGAGTACTGGAGACCAAACTGATGTCCTATCAAACCATCAATGAGATTTCAATGTGTATTATCACTTTAATTTATTTATAAATACCGTTGTCTGGTTGGTGATATTTTTTTATAAGTATTCTGGTTGCTAATTTTTTTAGCATTTTTCATATATTCCATTGACTGGTTGTTGGTTTTTGTGTTTTGTTTAATAAATGCATACATTATATACTTTATACTATCTAAATGCTTATTTATTTTCTATTATTGATTATAGACACTGCCACTAAAATGGACATCAGACATCTATGACTTAAAAAATCCAAAAAATTTGCTAGACTAAGAAAGGTGCTAAGATGGATGTCACATTCTATGAAGGTCTCCCTATTGGAAAAATCATAAGGTTTGGAGTAGACATTCAGTAAGGATTATTTGTGATCGGAACATTTGTCCAATAAAGTGCATTCTTGGAACGAAGTCACAGATAGAAAAAAAGATCACATGTGGGTTGTAGTTATGGTAACTCTTTATGAATCTTATTGTTATCATCAGTTGGCAAACATCCATTATGTATTAATGTTCTTGTGCAATTAAACATGTATTAGGTCAAATTCTCAAACAATCACATGGAGGAACATAAAGCTCACACTTTAAAACATTTGACAGAATTATGGGTAAAGTGGGTGGAATCAATGGATAAATCAATCAAGGGGTTGTACATGCAACAACAACTCTCAAAGAGCTGTGGCAATTAGAGTCGATAGTGATTGGGATGGCATATGAAAGAGATTTATGTAAAGCGGCCATATTACCTCCTTACTAAAATTTAAAGGAAGTACAAAACATCCATATTTTTTGAAAGATAAAAGATATTGAGGGATGCATGTATAATATTCCAAGTAAATAAGCATGCACCATATACATTATAAAATGTCAATAGTAGCAGAAATAAAAGTACTAATCCTATTACATGGCTTTCGTTGTTCATTACATGATTGTTCCCAAAAGAAAAAGATAAGATAAAAAGATCTATCTATAACAACCTAGACATCCTTTCAGATAGCTTGAGATCTACTCTTGAGATGACTTCCTTCAAACTTGTACTTCTCCTTGCTTAGCACCAGCACCTGGGTGGTTGGGAAAGCACCAAGCAAAAGGGGAAAGAAAACAAGGTATGTGTCACAAAAATAGTCTAGGATAACAAGATAAGTAAAGCAAATAAGAACAAGCTAGAGTTCATCATAAGATGAAGATAACAAGTGTAATGACCCATTTAAAAATTAGTCATCTAATTAGGGTTTACTTGGATGATTGTATGCTTAACTAAGTTGATCATTGTTTAAATATTTATTAATGATGGTAGTTTAGTTTTGTTTTTTTCAAATATAATGAGAAGGTTTTATAATACTTTGATCTACATAATTAGGGTTAACATTTGGAAACCCTAATCGGCCCAAATTAGGTTTTTGATGACATATGAAAATAGAATTTGATAAGTATAATGTCTCACTGTATGATTTTTTTTATTTTATGTATAATTCTGATTAAATTAAAATTTGGATATGATTTGGATATCTCAAATGTGAGAACTATAGAAAAATATCAAATATTTGAAGAATGTTCTGACCTATTTTTCGGTCGAGTTACAAACTCGACCGACCATATTTTTAGATTGATATAGTAGTGTGGTAATTGAATTTTGTATTTTTATTGGTATATTCAATTGAAGGATAAACAAGGGTTTCCACTTCTTGGATGGGTGTGGGTAAAGAAGCTAGTCCCGCTGCATCATCGCCCGGATGTAGTGAAAAATGAGCAAGGGTTTCCACATCTTGGATGGGTGTGGGTAAAGAAGCTAGTCCCGCCGCATCATTGCCCAGATGCAGTGAAAAGTGTGCAGGGGCAACATTTTTGACGAAGGCAAGTAAATAAGCAAGTTCAACAAAAAAGGATTAGAGTTGGATCTTGGAATATTGGCTCTTTGACAGGGAAATCTTTGGAGATAGTGGATACCATGATGAGAAGAAAAGTCAATATAGCTTGCTTGCAGGAAACCAAGTGGACAGGGGAACGTTGTAGAGAGATTGGAGACACATGATACAAAATCTGGTATACATGTATTGATAAACATAGAAATGACGTAGGTATTATCATTGATAAGATGTTGAAGGATGACGTCGTCAAGATTACAAGGATGGGTGATAGCATCATAGCTATCAAGGTTGTTCTTGGGGGAAATATTTTTAACATTATTAGCGCTTATGCCCCCCAAGTTGGCCTTAGCGAGGATGCGAAGAAGGATTTTTGGGATGACATGCATGAATTGATGCAAGGAATACCGATCGAGGAGAAGATTATTATTGGGAGTGATTTAAATGGCCATGTGGGGAGTGGTAATGCTGGATTTGAGAGAGTTCATGGTGGTTTTGGATATGGCAATAGGAACGGAGAAGGAGAGAGTATATTCAATTTTGCAGTTGCATATGATATGATTTTGGCAAACACCCATTTCAAGAAAAGAGAATCTCATATGATTACTTTCAAGAGTGGGCATAACTGTAGCCAAATTGATTACCTCCTTACAAGGCGGGTGGATCGTAATATATGCAAGGATTGTAAAGTGATTCCCGGCGAAGAACTCACGACCCAACATAGGTTGGTAGTTTTGGATATTAACATGAAGATCAATAAAGGCATACATAACGGAAACCAAGATAGCAGGATCAAGTGGTGGAATCTTAAAGGAGAAAAGAAATTGACTTTTCATGATAAACTCATCAAGGAGGTAACTTGGAACTTGGAGTCTGATGTTAACACTATGTGGCATAACATGAGCTCCTGCATAACAAAAATTTCCAAAGAGGTTTTGGGGGAGTCTAAAGGTTGTGGACCTCCACAGAAGGAGACTTGGTGGTGGAATGATGAAGTACAAAAGGCTATTAAACTGAAATGGGAGATCTATAGGAGCTTGCCCAAATCTGGAGATGATGCAACGTTCCAAAGATACAAGCAAGCAAAGAAAGAAGCTAAAAAGGTGGTTCGGGAGGCAAGGTCTAGATACTTTGATGATATGTATAAGAAGCTGGACACTAGAGAAGGGGAAAAAGATATATATAAAATGGCTCGTATAAGAGAAAGGAAAGGAAGAGACTTGAGTCAAGTAAAATGCATAAAGAATGAAGATGGTAGAGTATTGGTGAAGGACGATGATATCAAAAACCAGTGGAGAAATTACTTCCATAAGCTTTTTAATGGAGATACTGCATATAATGTTAGCAACTCGTGTGACATGAATACAAGAGATATCATTTACACACGACGAGTTTCACCATTTGAGGTCAAGAATGCTTTGAAAAAGATGAAAATGAGAAAGGCATGCGGACCAGACAATATTCCCATTTATGTATGGAAGAGTATGGGGGATGAGGGAGTTACATGGTTAACAAATTTCTTTAACTAGATCATGAAGACCAAGAAGATGCCGGATGAGTGGAGAAATATTATTATAGTCCCAATCTACAAGAACAAAGGTGACATTCAGAGTTGTACAAACTATAGAGGTATCAAGCTGATGAGTCACACGATGAAGCTTTGGGAGAGGATTATTGAGCAGAGGTTAAGATCTATAACACATGTATCAAACAACCAATTTGGTTTCATGCCTGGAAGATCAACAACAGATGCTATTTTTCTGATAAGGAGGCTTATGGAGAAGTATAGAAAAAGCAAAAGAGATCTTCATATGGTGTTTATCGATCTAGAGAAGGCTTATAATTGAGTACCCAGAGAAGTGTTATGGATGGTTTTGAAGAAAAAGGGTGTGCCTATCCAATACATTGACTTGATCAAAGATATGTATGATAGCTCTACTGCAAGTGTCAAGACTCCTGGAGGAGAGACACCAACTTTTCCTATTACGGTTGGGGTACACCAAGGATCCACACTCAGCCCATATCTATTCGTTCTGGTTATGGATGAGTTAACAAAGAATGTTCAGGATGATATTCCTTGGTGTATGTTATTTGCTGATGATATTGTTTTGATTGATGAAACAAAAGTTGGATTGAATGATAAAGTTGAATGTTGGAGAAAGGCATTGGAATCAAATGGATTGATGATTAGCAGGAGTAAAACTGAGTATATGCATTGCAATTTCAGCCAATCTCGTAGTGTGAATGATGGATCCAAGTTGGACGGAGTAGATATACCAAAATGTGACAAATTTTGTTACTTAGGTTCTATTATTCAGATAGACGGGGATGTCCAAAATGATGTTTGTCACCGGATCACTGCAGGATGGTTGAAATGGAGGAGTGCAACTGGAGTTTTATGCGATCAGAAGATCCCTCTCAGGTTAAAAAGTAAGCTTTATAGAACAGCTATACGACCAACCATGCTCTATGGGAGTGAATGTTGGGCGGTGAAGAAACAAGGTCTCAACAAGATGAACGTGGCTGAAATGCGTATGCTGAGATGGATGTGTGGGAAGACAAGAAAAGATCATTTGATAAATGATTATATCAGGAATAAAGTGGGGGTGGTGAGCATTGAGGACAAGTTGTGTGTGGGCCGACTCAGATGGTACGGACATGTGCAACGCAGACCTACTAATGCGCCTATACAAAGCAATGCTATTGAGCCAAACACGATAAATAGAAGAAGAGGAAGACCTAAATTAACATGGGATGAGCTTATAAAGAGAGATTTTGAATCTCTACATCTCAATCAGAATATGGCCCATGACAGAGCTGAATGGAAATGAAGGATCCATGTAGCCGACCCCAACATAGTTGGGATTGAGGCTTAGATGATGATGATGATTGGTATATTCAATTGATTTCAAATTTTAATGGTAGTTGGGAAACTCCATTATAGAGACTCTGTTAAATTGGCGTAATTTTTGAATGATATTTGATCTCTATAGAGAGGGGTGTCAGTCGAGTTTTGTGAAGGACAAACTTGACTGACCATGTTGCAGAATGTAATATAGCGTTGTAGTATTTGATTTTTAGTTATTTATTGGTAACTACAAATGATCTATAATTATTAAGTTTCTTATAAACCCAACTTTAGACATTTTGTTAAAGTTTAATAATTTTTGTACGATTTTTGAGTTCTAAAAAGTGTGGTGTCGGTCGAGTTTATAATGTAGCCGACCAACCAGTCTGAGCAAAATAAAAATACAATGAAGGGCTTGTTTCTAATTTTTCTAAGCACCTCAATTCATCTATATGAATAACCTAACATAGAAGGAGCTCCAATAACTCATCATTCCTATCAAAGAAATGAAATTCTTGAGAGAGAGGAGAGCTAGGGTTTTGAGAAGAGAAAGTGATGGAGATGTTGACCTAGGGTTTCTCTATCTAAGATATGATGAAATCAAGTAAGTTTTGCATCTTTGCATGGGATTTCATGGTGAATCTTCTCTCACATGTCAAGATTCCATCCCTTCTATGATTTGATTCGAAATCACATAAAATCTCCCCCTTTTCTCACTCTTTCTCTTCTAATCTCCATTTCTACAGTTTTTTAGTTGAGAGGAGAAAGAATTGGATTCATTTTCTAGAGTTTGATTTGATTTCAAAAAATTCAGAGGTTGACCTATTTTGTTAAGGTTCTTTTCACCTGAGGTGAGTGTTCTTATCCCTCCTAAGCTTTGTATTTATGTTGAAAGCCTAACTCTTTCTGGCTAAAACAATCAAAACCTTGTTTGTATATGTATGTGATTGAATTTGATTTGGGTAAGTTATTAGGGGATCCAATTCTACTGATTTTGATTATTTCTCATTGATTGGAACTTGATTAGTTCCTGATAAATGGATTGAGGATCCATGTGTAATCTTATGGGTATATGACTATGTTATTTTATGTGAATTTTACCTAAAAATCAGCCCAATGGTCGATATGCTTGGAATTGAATTGACATGCATAAAATCATATTTAAATTGTACTAGATTGTATTATACAAGTGTATTGTGGGACGTTAATGGAATTGAATAACCATATATCCTGATTAGGATTTGTTTTGTGGAAGTGAATAAAATGAGTCAATTAATCAATATATACTTATGGTTGATGAATAAAATGTGTGAAAATGGAAACTACAGTTTCCATGTTTGTGAATAATCCTTTCCTCTCCCCCCGCTTTGCTCCCCCCTGCCCCCTTGAATCGTGATTGGATTACTGAATGATATGATTCTTATGATATGTTGAACTAAGGAATGACTTCTTGAAAACCCTAAAAGTTTATTATTAAGATGATTATGAGTGATAAATCTAGAACTCGATTATGATGTTGTAAATGTGATCTAATATTGAAGTTGAAAGTATTAATACTTCAATTGAATATGATGAGTCTTACTCATATGATCTAAGTCTAATGCATCTATTTTAGTATAATTAAGAATGATCATTATTGATTATGGGAATGACATTAGTAGTCAATAACATGGTACACTTATCTAACTATAAGAGACAATTTAAACAAAATGTACTTAATGGTGAGTACAAGTTAAAGATGAAACTAATGAAGTTAGTATGATGAAGTATTTTATCTTTTATTTTAATAACATGTGGATTAAACCAAATTAAAAGAAATATACTAAGAACTGGACTTTGATAAATGTTAAGTAGAAGAGAAGCATTGTATGTAAAGTGAATCAAGAAAGATTGATCTGAATAATGTAATGAACATGGAATGAAAGAAGTTGAGACTACTGAATATAAAATGAAGGAAAAAGATGGGAATTAATAGATGATTCTAAGAATGTTAACCCTAAAATGATGAGTTTGATGATGCTAGTGAATGACAATGTCAAATGAGGGATTAAGGGATGCACATAATTGTAGTTTAATTCATCTAAAAGATGAAATTTGAGTATTTGAATTGATTTATAAGAATGTGTTCTTGAATTGTGAATTGTACTTTGAGAATGGACTAATAGTAAAAACTTCAATTGATAGTCAACATGTGTTGATTAGTAACCCATATGAAGAATGCTAAATAAAAGAAGAAGAGAACTAAGCCTGTTATGCATGTATATGCATGAAATTTATTGGCATCTATTCTGATTGGATGGAATAAGAATATATTGTATGATAAATCTATTCTGAGTATGAGGAATGATACATGATATCTATATACTTTTACTATTGCTAGCTCTAATGCCTCTGCTAATATTTGTTCAGAACTATGATATACAATGAACTGATAAGATTTATGTTGAAATTGAATTTAATATGCACTCCTTACATTTGAGAAACCCTAATAAGGGTAAATGTTGCATAATGAGATTATGTCTAGGGATGAAAGTCCACTGATGATGATAAAACCCTGATGGGGTAAATGATGGACAATAATATTATGTCTTGGGTAGAAGGCCCAGTGTTGATGATTGCTATGAGATGATGTAGAAGATAGAAATAATGATATGAGTTGCAATCTACAGATTTATTGTTCTTCTTGCTTTGATCATTGTCCTTATTGATAAACTTAATATGTTTTATGTTATTCTAGTAATGCGAGAATACACATATATGATATAAAGTGGAGGAAGAAGATCATGGATTCCCTTCCATTTTGGTGACCAATACGTCCATACCCTCGATCATAGAGCCCACTTATGTCGTTGTTGTTCATAGATCAGGAGGAAGGCATATGGGCTATTATTCTTGGAGTAGGCTAGTTGTAGTAGCCCGACGAAGCAACCTACTCTCCTTTCACTTCAAAATTTGAGGTCGTTGTGTCATGGCATTTGGCCACTGAGAACCATAACCTACCCAGGAGAAACTCATCCGCCCAATGAGAAGCATGGTTGTGTTGTGGAAGGAGGGAGGAGAGGGGTGTAGACCCAGTTGGCTATGTTGGAGTCCCTATTTATATAGTAGCCACATCTTCTCATACCCCCCCCCCCCCCCGTTCTAGTTTCCTTTCCCTCTATCTCTCTCCCTTCCTTGTCGTAGAGAAAAATGCAAGATACCTTGTTTAGAAAGTATTTAAACAAGTTTTTCTTATTTCCCTTGTTTAAAGCTCTTGGCTATTAATCTTCACAAGACTTTGATTTGACAACAATAATTCATTGAGGAAAACACATATATAATTGGTATCCATTGGTTAATATGATTATTAAGAAATCACTTCATGACTTGAATTATAGATTAATGTTTTTCCACTCTTCTTCATGGTTATAACTTAAACTTAGGCAAGCCAAAAAGTATTCAATATATTTTCAAAATATATGTACATATAATCATGATATATCACCAATTTAATTTAATTGGTACACCATAATCCATTAAGGAACATATAGAAAATCATGGCACTTCATTGGATAATTGAATCATAAATTCTAGATTACTCATCTATTTTTCTGTTTTCCAAAATATAATTTGTGTGTGGGATTTATTGGAAAGTCCTTTATAAACAAAACTTGTTCTTTTAATCATTTTGTTAAAACAATCCCATTATCTCATGGAATATCCTTTTTCTCCCAATTTCTAGAATTCTCTTCCTTTCCTTACTATTTTCAAATATACAAAAAGTTACATTAGAATCATACTAATGGTTCCTACAAAGATGGTTAACATTATTGTTATTCTCCAATAATACCATTGGAGAAAAATCATGTTTTATATATATACAATTCAATTATTATGAAAATTGAGGATATTACATATTCCTTTTACACTTGTCCTTCTTTATATATTGAGTGCCGAAGACTTGGGCTTTAGCTTAGCCTTAGAGAACTTCTTAGGCTTGCTTATGCACTAGGACTCATTTCCACTGATCGCCATCACAAATTGGTCCTTCTTCTTCCTTGTATTGGCATCAACATGCCAAGCATTTGATAAACTAACTATATGATTCATGCAACAATTGCATAATCATATCTATGGTCAACTCTTGACTTAAGAGAAATCTCAATCATTCGACATGTCCAATCATATTGAGCACATGGGGTTCTACCAGACCTCCCTTTGTTAGTTTGCACTCCATTACCGCTTTGGAGACATTATACCTTTTATGATTTACATGATTCTTAAGATGGGTTACCATCATGAGAATGTCCATGTTTTCATGTTTTTCATGCAACTCATAGTTAACACAACAAATCATTAGATATTTAAATGTCTTATGGAATCATTGGCATGCTTCCAATAAGCATCTATTTAGCCTTAGGCACATTTGGAGTAGTTTTTTTTGGCATTGGTCTATCAAGGACATAGAGCCTTTGCTCATTAATGAGAACATTACTCAAAGTCCTTAACCAATTGTAGAACTGTATCCCATTTTTTCCTTATCAAGGACTGATCACAACTTGAACGTGTTTGTGTTTGAAATTTGATTCTAAAAATAAATATTGCAAACTTTTCAAAATAATTTTGGATTTGATTTGATTTGATAAATTTGACAATATTCATTAGGTCTTTAATTATTAACACTCCCACTATTTTATTCAAATTGATAGACCTCAATAGCAATTTGGAATATTGCAACATATAATATTATAGTGGGCCAAATCCAAGATAATTTTGTTGTGGCCCGATCGACACCGCAAACACAATCAATCATCAAGGTAGGAAACTCTTGCCAATTACATCATATGCAATTCTAGATAGATGATATGGACAACCGCTTGCCATAATCATCTGAATGCCTTTGGGCCCAGACTCTATGAGAATCTTTAGTCACTCCTGACCCAAAAGTCAACACGATAATAATATACTACATGGAGGAAGAACCTACATTATTACCATCACACTTCCACAAGATAGACAGTGCACCATTCAGAGGCGTAACCTACTCTTAGTCGATCAAGCTTTTCATGTGTGCCACTTTAGGTAAGCATCTATGACTTGATATTTTATTTGAGGGATTTTTTATATATAAATACATATACTTTATTCAATCACCACATATAGTACATATCATATACATGCTATAAAAAAATGAGAACATTCAATAAATAAAACACACAAGCAATGTTTACAGCCATAATAATATAATTCCTTGGTTCCACAAGGAATTACTACCACCTATGGTCAACATCATCTGCAACATGTTGTTTGTGAAGATTTTTGCTCAAACCAATACGAGTTGATCAGTTCAACTCTTGAATTGGTCATCTCACCTTCTGATCTCTAGGTTAGGCTCTTCTAAATCGGCCGTCTGGTTCTAAGGTCCAAGTAGCATCAGGACACCTCCATCCGGTTGGTTGGGCCACCAGTTCATCACTTTGTCCTCCTATTCATTTGGCCTCCTCAGAACTCTAGTTGATCGACTCGACTCACAAGACCCTCCTTTCGTCTTTGGGTAAATTGTCATCTCATAACGAAACATAAATTAAAACTATCCTATTTCTTATTCCATGGTATATGGGAAAACCCCGAGTTACATTCGAAGGGAAATAGGAAGAAGTGCATTAATTTATATTTGGAAAGGGGAGAGAGGCTCGATATGCAGACTGATTAACAATAGGAATAAATAACCACAACCATGCACACAAAGATATGGGGATTTGGCCACAACCATGCTTCACATCCAACATCAAAACCAATTTTATGGCGATGTGTGTAAACTACATATATATTATATCATTCATATATTATATGTACATATATATATGGTTGGGATCTTTATGTGGTGATAAGATGGACGTGCACATCAACCAGTTTAAATATTCACATCACATTCAATAAATAAACGCGGTAAAACCAAAATTATATCATATCAATTATCCCAAAACATAAATAATTGACATGATCTGATACCACTATAGGGAAATACAACATCAGGTAGGCAGCAAAAAAATTTAATTTTATTGACATATTTCCCATTAACCAGCAGATCGCATCAATAACATGCAATAGGAAGGATGGTTTCACGAAGATATACCTGACCCTGGAGTAAGTCCAACCACAATTCTCAATGGTGTAGATGTGCACTTTGTCTTGGGTGGTGTCTACGCAACTCTTGGTTGTACTGGGACTCATCTGACTATTCCTCTAAGAGCAACAGACTTGGATAACTGCTGCAACAGCTACTCTGATCTTGCCACAGACTACGAGATGGCTTTTCCCTCCTAGCAGTAGCCAAAGCACTCTTGCCTCTAGAGTAGTCCACATGGACCAACTAGAACTCCTATCGTCCTGCTAGAATAGACAGGTTGGAGTTGTGCCTCCCTTTAGCATACTAGTCGCCAACCTACTCTTCCACAACAATCATTGTCAGTTGTTTCACTCCCTTAGTTATTCCTCCCTAATTGGGTAGGACTTGCTTGGTCTCTCATGGTTACCACAACTGGAGAGGAAAACAATTGTCATAACAACTGACTCTGAATTATCTGTGTTGTGCTCTAAGAAGCCCCCAGTACCCCTCTATTTATAATAGAGGCTAGTGTCAGGGTTTGCAGTCCATGCGGGAGTGGAAAGGACCAAAAGATCTCAAATTTTCGCAAAACTTTTGGAAGTGTCTCAACCTACAACAACCGAGGCAGTCCTCTGGGATGTGAGACGGTCGTTTCACACTTTCTAGTTTTGCACATATGTGGGCAATTCAATTCTAATTAGAGCACATGGTTACCTCAGCACCAATCCTATGCACAATCGAATTGTACCCCTGAAATGGCCATTTGGTGCATATGAGATGGGCATCTCACACCATGCTAGATGGGCATCTCGCAGGATGGGTTAGGATGAATTTTAGCCAATTTACAATATAATCATCCTAACACTCCAAACGGTTCTCTCAACACTTGAACCGATCATTTGGAAGTTTTATCAGCGGATCTGTTGTGTGAATTGAAATTACTAAATATTTTAGTAATAAATTCAATGATCATTCAAGATCAAACTCCTCTTCTAATTGAGTTCCTATGTCTGTGACCCTATAGGTCCCATATTACATCGACAGTGAATGTCCATAACAACTTATGACGTCACAAGCAATGAGTAGTGCCTAGTCACACATCATTGCTACCCAAGTAAATGGAAAGTTGGAGAGCAACTTCAACCTACAATTTGTGTATGGTGTTACAATGTTTGTATAGTTCCTTTGTCACTAATATCCAAATTGAACTAATGGCATGGAGCAGTCATCCTCATTATTATTCAATCTTTTTTCTTGAACCAGAGCAGATTGCATGAGATATATGTAAGCTCAATATCACATATTGACTCACAAGCGTATCACTTAGTCTCACTAATAAAGAGGCCTTGGGTATCATAATCCTGTCGGAGGGAAAAATCCCATCTCTATCACTCATAATCAGTCCCCATGTGTCAGTGTCACCCAATCATCACCTTTATAACAACCCATGTTTCAGGACAACGTTTAATGATGTCAAAGTGTACCCAATGACATGTGATGAGTGTAGTGATTTCAGGTCTAAGAACTGTAACCACCACCATCATTATGAGAGATGACTATGTCTTTCATGATGATGGATTCCATGTGTCAGTCTCACAGTGGGTCTGCCTGATATAATGTTCTCTAACATGTATCTGTATGATTGGTTTGATATTTCCATATCATCACTAATGAGGTCTAGTAATCAACCAACTCACACTCTAATCTTATGTGTTATTGTTGTCTATCAACCTTCCACAATAACAATCGATCAGGGACATTATGAAAATATGTATATGTGCTCTTAGCATCAGTATGATCTCACCCACAAGGGTAGTAACTTGAATACATATGTCATTGAGTAATATAATTCTCTAGACATTTGTAATGTTATTCATTATCTCATAACTGAATTAAATAGGATATATTAGACAATCTATAGGTGAGGGTGGTCAAGACACGTTTTCCTCTAGTGTCATGACCATGCACATGTATGACCTAAGGTTTCAACCTTGAAGTGTCTCGACCAAGACAAGAAGAAGGTGATGTCCTGACCAAGACAAAGGAGCAAGTGACCTAGTAGGTCATGACACCATGGTTGGATAAACATTACTTTTTTTACTTTTGCATGTGAGTGAAGGAAATATTATCTCTTTGAAGGGAATGTGTTTTGATAATGATCTAATATTTTGACACCTCAGACACTTCTACTTCTCTCCTCTTTGGTTATATATCCCATCCTTTTTACAAGTAAGCAATCTTTTTTTGGCCCCAACTCTTTCTTCTACCTTGAGATAGACTTGGAGCTTGAATATCAAGGATGGTTGGAACTTGGATCTTGGGTGGCCACTCCATCTTCCGTTGTTGGAGATCTTGTTCTAGATCAACACCTTAGTGGTGGTTTCTTCTCTTGGTAAGAGATACGACTTTTAATCACATTTCTTCTCTTCCAAAACCTTCATCTTCTTCCTCCTTCTCAGTCATGCGGTTATGGATCATTCATGGTGGCCGTTTGAGAGGATTACTCCATCTCTTTCTCTTTTCTATTTGAATTTGGCTTAGCTTTGATCTCCTCCTTTATGGAACTCCCTTGTGACCATGGTTTTCTTCTTCTTGGAGGTGATCCCTTGGAAGAGGTTTTGAAGCTTGTTTAAATCTTTTGGATCTTTAGATCTTGGGAGTTTGTTTCTCTCCAAATCAGGAGGGTTTTATAATTTTTCCTACCACTTACATGTGCATCTTAGCATGATATCATACTACTTTCTCTATTGTTTGTTATGCATGAGAAAATAGGAAGTTTTAATCTATTGGGATGGATTTGTTCGTGACGATCAAACCAAGAATCTTAGTTTCCTCTCTCTCTATATATACATCACCTTTGATAATCTTCTATGATCATGTTAGCATTTGTTGAACACCTCATTATAAGGCATTATGTACCTTGTTGATGCTTAATTTGATCTTAGTTTGATCGTGTGTTATCATCATGGTTCATATTGCAATAGGGTGTTGTACGTGGTCGAGACAAACTCTTGGACTTATGTCACGGTAGACACTCTTTGTTGGGGTGGCTTCATTCGTGATGTTCCCTAACTCTAGACCGGTCACTACCTATAATCTAGGTCGTGACACATTATTGTTGTAGGGTCAGACTTGGCATCCAATTAATGTGGCAACTCTTCTAGCTAAGTATAAAAGTTGTAACACTTGATTAGAACTTTGTAATGATTGAGATGTGATTTTGTTAGGGCTAAGACACTTGGTTGTTAAGGTGGTAATGTCATGTTGCATGACTTAGTCACAACACTGTCCTTGGATGGTCATGACACACCTGGGGAGGTTCCAGTCACGACAAACTATGTGTCACGGTCGCGATGTAGTGTTACATATCCCTGGTGTCTCATTCATGATGTCATGTTGCGAAGGGGTCAAGATGTTTTGACTTGGTCCTATTAATGCCATGTTAGGGTGTGTTATGGTCAAACATGTAGATGGTTGATACTAGGTTGAAGAGTATCGGTCGTAACACCAGTGGTAATGTTCGAGACAAGGTGTTTGGTTGACCACAACCTTGGGATATATCTCGATCGATACACATGTGTTGTGTCTTGGTCGCGACACCCCATTGTTGGTCAGGTCGATACCTGTGTGTTGGAAGGTCGAGACATTGGTGTTATGAGGGGTTGAGTCATAGAGGTTATGAGTAGTTGAAACACTTATATATGAGAATGTACATGGCCCATATGTTGTGTAATGACCTACTTAAGATGGTGTAATTATGGCTAACCATCAACAATAATGCTTAATCCTCCAACAATATGGGAAGTAATGCAATTATGGTTTACAGGAGGTATGATGCCACTAAACCCTAATCGGGTACATATAAACCCTAACCCTAATTTGATAATGACATGGTAGCTATGTTCACTTTATTTGAAGATTATTGTTCTATGATAGTGTTTTCTCTCTCCTACTAGTGTAACACTAACTTGCAGGTGAGATGAATGGCATAGCAAAGGGAATTCTATGGTGAGCCCTATAAAATATAGAGTGGTGATTATGAGTAATGTTGAAGCTTTTTGTGATATGGAATGTGTTGGAGTGTATTTATTGGTCTAATGTCCTAACAAGTGCATTGTCTATACATTAAGGGATTGATTTTCCATACAGAGGTAACATTGTTAATGACCTTTTGAATGGAAGTAATAAAAGTTCCATATGATGATGAGATAAGTTCTCACTTAATACATTTTATATCTTCTGAAGTTTCATCCTACCTTAATTTTTTTAGAGTTTGTTTAGGGTTAATACGTTGTAACTTGATTGATGCATTAAAAGATACTTAATTGGATGCCATGTACTATATATCGATATTCAGTGTCAATATTTAGCTGGATGATGAAATGAGTAATAACTACGGGAAACTTGCAACACATATTGTTGAATATGTGGGGTATCTATGGAGATAAATCCCTTTATCCTTAAATTGTTGAATTCATGGTATATTGTTTGTTTTTAAATTGCCATGTGTGAGCCAGTTCTATAGTGTCCTGTCATGTACAAAGGTAGACTAGTTGTCTATAGGACCATAGCCTTGACTATGAGTTGTCGTCTCTACAGGATTATAGACTTGACTATAAGTTGTTGCCTTTAGCAGTATGACTATATGTCACTGCATTGCAGACTTGAACTAACCAAGTAGTGTTGGTGATGATCATGGAGTTTGGATCTTCCATGAATCTTGTATGTAATCGATTTCGACTTAGAAGTGGTCAGTTGGATTTGAGTGGTATGCATCAAATCCTAAGGGCATAAAAATGGTTAAATAACCTTATAGTATAATTGTTTAGGGTCAAATATGAATCACATTGGAAGACCCCATGCCTTATTTCTTGTACAATTTACATTATAATTGTCATATATGTTCTTCATATTCCTTTTAATAGTATCTAGTATTCTAATGCTTAGTTGTAACTACTTAAACTGCTCAAATAATATTACCTGATTTATTTACTATTCTTAATAGTACTATGCTTAATTGATGTTGGTGAAGAGTTATAAATCTTGTCATGACGTTTGGTCTCACTCTATGGGTTCCAAAACATTCTAGGTGGTCGTGGAAGAGGAGGTCGAGGTTGTGGTGCAGGTGCAAAGCAACAGAGTGAACAATAGCTGTCATAGGTTGGACATGCTACTAGTTATAGTTTTATAGTAGAAGTCATATGTGTCATCCATGTACTCTTAGGTCTTTGAGAAGATTTTGTTGTTTTGTACATCGAAACATAGATTTCAGCTTTATTACATGTTTGTGTATAAATGGAATGTACATATAAATAGTTTGTAAAATTTAACATGTGTAGCTTGAAAGCCTATGAACATGAGATGTCATATTTTTGGTATATAATGAATACAAATTGCATACATTGAAGGATTGTTTATGAAATACTTCCACTTAATGTACTAAAGTGTAAATGGTTTCAATTTACCTATTTTATGGTAATATTGTGAATAGTAATAATTATGTGCTTTGTTTTAAGTAATCTTGCATTGTGTGGAGAAGGGCGTCACATAGGCAGAGGATCTGGCTCATGTTTCTTCTCATCACCAAGATTTGCACAAAGGAGAAGTGGTGTTGATATGAAAGGAATGAAATCACTAAAATTTGCACTATAAATATTTTTGTTCTACCGAAAAACCATGCAATCAACATTGTGGTTAAAAGGATTAGTGGCTTTTCGTGTTGATATATCATGTGGCTCAAGTTCCTCTATGTAAGATGTTCCCATGGATTTAGGAGGAAATAAAATGGGAATATCATCATTATAGTCAAGGAGTGGGGGAATGTGACTTTCTTAAAGTGGTGGTCGCTCCCTATCTGGATTAGTCGTATGTGACAAAGAAACTAGCTGTGGTGAAGTGTAAGGCTCTTGATGAGGAAGCCATTCTCTAGAAATATCTACTAATTTATCATGGAAGGGTGGTGGTTCATTATCCATAAAGGTTTCAACCCAAGCAGATTGGTCATTGATAACATCTAGATCTATGTTAATATAGGAGTAGTTGTTTGAGCTTTAGGATAAGGACGACTCTCGTATTGTGACTTTTCATATTGAAGTAATAATGCCTCTAGTGGAAGGGGGAAAATACCAATGTACACATCACATGAAGGCTTCCACTCTTTGGCTTGTATTATTTTGGTAGGATCTGACATAAATTACATAAACATGGGATCATCATCATCATCATCGGGAAAAAACATCTTAGGCTTCTCTAACTTCTCCAAGGGTTTCTTGGGTTCAACCTCTAGTAAAGTAGCTAACATGTCTTGTCAGTTTTCTAATATTTCATGTTGCTCTACTATAATTCTATTTAGGGCTTTAATTTGTTCTTCTCATTGAGATGTATAATTTCTTCCACAATAAGGTTCATCCCCCCCCCCAAAAAAAAATTTGTTGGTTATCCTCACAATACCACCCATAAAATTCTCGGTCATAGCATCCCTGATATTGATAAGTGTAGCATTGTTTCTCATAATATTCTTCAGAAGATTGTGGATTGTATTTTGCATTATATCCATGTTGTTAAGAAGACTCAATATTACAAGATGCCACCACAATATGAGGGGACACATTGGAACAATCGAGTGATGTATGGTTGTAATAACCACACAATTGACAATGTGAACCATAATGAGTTAACCACCCCATTTGAAAAGATTTTTTATAAACTATAAAAAAATCTAAGAAGAAATTGGAAACTAAAAATTATGAAAAGAAACTAAAATTAAAAAACAAGTGAAGAAGCTAACTAGAAATTACAAAAGAGCTGAAAACTAAAAAGATAAGGTAAGAATTAATAATTAAAAAAATACTAGAAAGTAGTACTACCAGAATGCAAACTCGGTAGAAGGAGGAGATACACCACCAAAATGAATCTCGATAGGCAAATAAATTACAAAAATCTAAAAAAGAAATAATTGAACAACTCTAAAAATTATGAAAGTAAACCAAAGGGAAGTCACAAGATAACCAAGACATTGTAATTGAATTGAAAATTACAAAACAACTAAAATTACAAAATGAACTAGAAAGTAGTACTATCAGAATGGAAACTCATAAGAAAGAGGAGAATCACTATTGTAATGGAGCTCGGTAGGAGAAAGACATAAGGAATTTTTTTTAGAACAAGTCTAAAATTATAAACAATTTAAGAAATTATGAAACAATATTAATATTATGGAACAGGCTAAAAATTATAAAACCAAACTAATATTATACACAAGTGATGGGTTTGAAAAACAACACATGTCATACCAGGAAATGGCACCAAATTTCATGCATGCCATTTGCACACCAAATCACTAGGAAAGGTATTAGAGTTTAACATTCAAAAGAGGCAGTCAACTCAATGCAAGCAACAAATTAACTTTAGTGTAGTATGGTATCGATCCAAGGGATGGGGAAAATTTGGTTAGAATCCAAAACCAATTTCTAGAACAAGAAAGTAAATGCATATTGTGAGAGTTTTATTATTCTAAGAATAGAAAATAAAATTTAACTAAACAATGATAGAATGAACTTCGGTTCTAGGGGATCACCACCAACAGCCAAGCTTTTACCCAACAAATAAACTCCCAAGTTTAAATGATCAAATTAGGACCATGTGGATTTGTGTCCTTTTAGAAAAATATCATAAGGGCTCGACTTCCCATAAACATATTTATCCCAACATTTGTAGATCATTTTCCAACCTTCCAACATATCCCTATTCGAGATCTAATCAGGGAACATGTGAACTCTCTTCCAACATTCAAACTTGTGGTTTAGATGATCACGTCGCCATAGGCTATATAAAAAATGAGTCAAACATGTAGAAAAATTATAAAATCTATCAGTGGATATTATCAAGAGATTTTGGGTTCAATCTAGTGGGAGTACAAAATCTTAACACCCCAACAAGAATATAATTGTTCCATAGAAAAAAATAAAAGAATAGATGGTTAAAAAGATAAAAGTCCCAATTAAGGGATTGTGTGCTCATTCATGTGGAGATCTGAGATCACATTGCCCAATAAGAATATATCAGTTTCATCATCAATCAAAGAAAAAACAAAAAGAAATAATAATTTCATTTAAAACAAAGGAGTCGATTGCAAGTGAACAAGAATCTAGCTTAGAATACAAGGAGAAATACAAAAGAAGAGATGCCATTGTCTTTGGAGTCACCTCCTTCTATAGGGTGAAAGGAGGATAAAAAACCCTAAAAATGGCTTGGTGGTGGTGCACGGATTAGTCGAATGGAGGTATAGACAATCATTTGGCTTTAATGTGTGTATCTCTTCAATGAACCCCAAGAATGATTGTTAGTAGTGACAATTTGGATGATTTTGGGTGCGAGTCAATTGATTGGGAATGTGTGTTAGATGACTAGAGATCTTAGTCAGTAGACGGGGGAATTGAGTCGGTCGACTAGGATTCTGGGGTGGATAATCTAAACATCTGATTCTTGACCTTTCTACAACATTAACTTCTTGCCCCAAATGGAAATATTTATTGAATTATGTTCTTCTAACATTTTTTCCATTTGAATAATTTTTCTATATATTCTCACAATGATGAGTTAATCAGCTTTTAGTGCCAGTCAATCGACTGGAAAACCCATCCAAGATATACTTTTCATGTAGAAAATTAAATTTCCTTCCCAACACATGCTTTTTAATTAAATTTTGCCTTGGGATGCAAATGTTATGATCCTTTTAGAGAGGGCTATCTATACCAGGATTGTGGGAAGTTGAAGATTTGGTGCATGTGATTCGATCGAATGGATGAGTCAATCAATCAATTGAGAGTTATGGGAGGAAATAGATATACAATTGAGCCGATGTTTCATGAAATTTCTGGGGAGTTGGATGGATCATATCATTGAGCCATAAAAGTCAGCAAAAACTAGTAAAAACTCCAAATAAAAGGGAGTAAAGCTAAACTAAACAAATTGACTTTAAAACTAAATAATAATAATGAAATACTCCTAGAGAGAGATCTTAAATATGCAATTAGGATGGATAAATATCTTGGTCATAATCACTATTCCTTCCACGGACCAGGTGCATCACCCCTTGATACATTTCATCCTATGGTTCATAAATTTTATAACTTACTTTATGTGATTCTCATAGTGACAATATAGTTGAATAAAATGTAAATAAACATCCAACCGTTTATTTTGTCAATATTCAAGAAACCATCGACAGTCTCCAAAACTCAATACATGTGTGTATTCATGACTATTTTGATCATATGTAGATCCAAACAAGTAAGAAAAGGTGGATACAAAAAATCATCATAATAAGCAAAAAATATTTGCATGTTTGTATCCTAAATTATCACCATAAACATTCACAACATACTAAACATACATCCTAAATTAGGTTTTAGGGTTATCTCAGGTTTGGATAATGAATATGGATACCAATCCCTAATTCCATCATATCGTCATTCATTATAGTTATAAACCCTCATTAATCATTAGGTGAAACCCTAATTTTTAGATATCTCATATCTTTGCATTATGAACACCAAGATATTATTATATGCATTAATATCATAACAATTATAATGTTTTATTTGAAAACCCGAATTTATCATATCTATGATTATTAAACTGGAAATCCTAATATTTCATAATCATGATAATCATCATGATCTTGGATTCTCATGATATTAAAAAATATTAGACTATATCGCAAAGTAATCATTTTTAATATATTCAACATATTACTTATCAGATCTAGGGTTTCCATATATTAGTCACCACTAAATCATTTATTAGCTTTACTTTTGGAATTTTAAGCATAATCATGTTCTAGAACTACTTGATTTAGATTCTTCTCGTTCTCTGAATAAAAAAAATTTTAGAAGGGGCGCCTGCCATTTTATTAAGTAATCAAATCATTTGTAGCAAGTACAATGATCTGATCCTAAAAACCCTCCCCCATAAAGTGAGGATTAACAAAATGACAGGCAGAGACAGCTAAGGAATGTGCTACTCTATTGCCTTGCCGTTTAATAAAATAGAAATTGAAAGACAGGAAACTATAAGAAAGATCAACAATCTCGAGGGTAATGATGTCTTCATAGCCACGTCCGCCGTAGCCCTTCTTAACAACCTCCACCAGCAGCAAACAGTCTATCTCCACCACAATATCCATGTAACCTTCCCTAAGAGCTAGCCGCATACTATGTAGGACCACCATACCCTCCGCACTAAGCACTAAGTACGACTATTCTAACTGGCATTGGAAGGTCCACAATAGCCGACTGGTGTCATCCCATATAGCTGCCCCACAACCGTTCTCCTCCGCTGCTATAAGAGACGCATCTGTATTGATCTTCACGTTGCCCCTTGGTGGGCAACACCATGAAACTTGCCTCGACGGCATGGAAGAAGAAGTAGCTCGTCCCACAGCCCCATGGTATCGTGCATGGTCGGCAACTAGGCTGATGTAAGTAGCCACAATACCCAGAATATAGGGAGGTTGATCATCAAAAAGGGCTTTATTTCTTGTTGTCCATGAAATCCACAAAAGAGTAGCGCCCTCATCTTTTCACCTGCTGTCCTCATCATCAAGTAGACCCCTTACAAAGGTCCCCACGTCATGAGTACCCAGTTGTCTGCCCCAATCAAACTCTCTCGCAGCCCAAACCTGTCTGGCGAAGTCACAGTGCATCAGCACATGAGAAGAATCCTCCCACTGACCGTAGTGATGGCAGCCATCATCAGGTGTCACTTGCTTCCTTTGCAACTCTGACTTAGTGGGAAGGATGTTCCTGAGTGCTATCCAGATGAAGTGCTTCAATTTCGGTGGCCATCCTTGTTTCCATATCCTCTTCCATAGCTCCATATCCACTCCATCTACTAAGTCATCGCCTGCCCAGATGAAGAAATAAGTGCTCCAGACTGTAAACTTCCCATTGCTCTCCTTTTCCCAATATAGGGCGTCCTCCTCATTCCACTATGATAGCGTGATATTAAGGACTCTCCTGGAAATATGTGTAGGGAAACAAGTCTCCACCGCCTCTCTATTCCACCTCTTCGGACCCCTACTAATCAAGCCACTCACCCAGCTGTACTCCATTGGACCCTGAATCAAATATCTGTTTACCGTGCCCCCCAAATGTGGTAACCACCTCTCCTTGTAGATATGTATATCTTTCCCATCCCCCACCCTCCACTTGAAGCCACACTTCACTGCTTGCAGCACCCCCCAAATACCCCTCTAAGTATAGCTGGGATTCCCCCTAGCTCCACATGAAGGATAGATGAGGAGTTGTAATATTTCTCCTTAAGTATCTGAGCAGCAAGAGACCCTCCATGTACTACCAACCTCCATCCTTGTTTAGCGAGAAGTTCTTGGTTAAAAGCTTTCAGATCCCTAAACCCATACCCCCACACTCCTAGGGCTTGCACAACCTTTCCCAGCTCATCCAATGGATCTTCTTCTCCCCCTCCTTAGAACCCCACCAAAACTGGGCCATCATCGAATGGATATCATGAATAAGTCCCTATGGAAGCTTGAAGATGCTCATGAGATACGTAGGAATTCCTTGGATTACCACCTTAATCAGGACCTCCTTTCCCGGTCTGTATAAGAGCTGCTCCTTCTGCCCCTGTAGTTTTTTCTACACTCTGTTCTTTATGGCCGAAAACACCTGCTTCTTGGACCTCCCCACCACCGCAGGAAGACCCAGATACTTCACATGCCTTTCCACCTCCCTCACCTACAACTGGTTCTTGATCAACTCCCTTCTTTCATTGGTGACGTTTGTACTAAAGAAAACCTCTCATAGTTGATTTTCTGCCCGGATGCCCTCTCGTAATGGCTGAAAATTTTAGCTAAAGCGGAGCATTCTTCTGAGGTAGCCCTTGTGAAAACAATGCTATCATCTATGAAAAGTAGGTGAGTAACATGTTGTTCTCATCTACAAATTCTTGTCTCGTGTATTTTATTATCCTGTGCGACTTTAGACAAAGAAAAGGAAAGTACTTCAGCGTAAAAAAGAAAAAGATATGGGGAAATAGGATCACCTTGGCGAAGTCCTCGGGATGGTTTTGCGGATCCTCTCTTACTGCCATTGACGATGAACTTGTGGGATACACTAGTCACACAATCCATAACCTTCATCCCCCATGTAACTGGCAGCCCCAACCTCCCCATGACCCCCTCCAGAAAAGACCACTCGACCCTATCATATGCCTTGCTCATATCCAGCTTTAGTGCCATAAGACCTTCTCTTCCCTTCTTTTGGTGTTTCATAGTGTTAAACAACTCATAAGACACCAAGGTGTTGTTTGTGATCAACCTACCTCCTATGAAATCACTTTAATTCTCATAGATAATCGCTTTCATCAGTGGTTTGATTCTATTGGCCAAGACATTTGTCATTATCTTGTAGGATACATTGCATAAGCTAATAAGCCTATATTCAGAAAGGCAGACTGGGCTGTTTGTCATAGGAATGAGGACTATATTAGTATCATTGATATCTGCAAGGCCAGTCTCCCCTCTCCACCATTTAGAAATAAAGGACAGTAAGCTACTTTTAATAACCTCCCATAATTTTTGAGAGAAAATTACTTTCATCCCATCAGGTCTGGGTGCTTTATTCGGGTGCATTTGTTGGAGAGCATTCCACACTCCTGCCTCTGTGGAAACCTTTTCTAGATCTGAAAAAAGAGACTCATTAACCACCTTTGGCATGCAGTCTAGGAACTCATCCATCCCATATGGGTTTGAACTGGAAAAGAGAGAATTAAAGTATGAAGAGACAATTTCAGCAATGGAATCTGCCTCCGTATGCCATCTCCTGTCCTCCTTGAAGAGACCTTCTATGGTATTGCGTCGTGTCCTGTGGTTAGATTTATCATGAAAGTACTTTGTGTTGCTATCTCCGTCTCTCATCTCATTAGTCCTAGCTCTAGCCAACCAAAAGCTCTCTTCCATCCATTGGAGATCCTGTAGTTCTTTTGCTAATGACTCACATTCCTGCAGCATATCGTTAGATGGTGGCCTATTCTGAGCATGACCCAGCTTCTTTTCCGTCTTCTGTATTCTCCTCGTAATGTTCCCAAATTTATTTGCCGCCCACCCAACAAGCTTCACAGCACAATTATCCATCTGCCCTTTAAGGCCCAACGCCTGATTTCTATCCCATGCCTGTGTGACGACCTCCTGGCATTCAAGTGAAGATAACTAGAAGGTTTCAAATATGAACCTCTTATCCAACTATCCCCCTTCCTTGTTCCTTCGCTCATCCCATAAAACGATCTTCCCATGGTCCGAATTGAGAATCGGAAATTTTTTGACCTTCCTTATGTCAATTTAATATACAATATCATTAGTATCTAATTTACCAATGAAATACTACAATTATTACAAGATAAACTTACTTGAACTAATTGGATTCTGACATGCTAGCAAACAAATGCTTTAAATATGTATATACTGGACAATTTCGGTCAGGGAAAATCTCCTTCCTCACGAGTAGCTCATCTATCACCTAGTGGGGCCTTCTCCTGCATCCACTCCCCTACCTCCAGCCTCCATACCAACTAATGGTTTAGTCATGTCCGTGCATCCTCTCTAGACTTGGAAGTGTGATGGGTCGAGGCAGAGGTGGTCAGGGCATCGGGAATAAAAGTTAGGCTATGTATCTGATTATTCAAAAGTTAACAAATCATGCAACCTGACTTTGCTTTCAGAGAGAAAAGAGAGGCATTAGGGAAATGTTAGGAAGCTTGTGTACCACCCATGCCTCTTGGATGCTCCCGACTTGGCTTAGAACCAAATTCAACACCTACTAGCACCTTCCATCAACTATAGTGAAGAAGAGAGAAAAATAGTTATGGAAGGAAGATCTTGAGTGCTACATGATGTGACTGCTTCTCTTGATCCCTCTGAGAGTTTTGTGGTCCTCATACAAATAGTTGGATGGAGATTATGGATGCAACCCTTACAGACTTGGGATGGAATCAATAATCTTGGGAGAGTCAATGTTTGAGGAAGAGGGAAACTCTCCTCTCAACTGGGTAACTTCTCTGTAGATAAAACTACATATTAAGAATGTATTTATACCTTCCAAGATAGATCCTTTTTCATACCAAAATTTACAAATACCTTATATTTGATCTTATCCTTGATTAGGAAAGATATTGGATCCAAACTAATCAATTAATTACTCCAAACATGCCTCTTTAGCAATTTCCAATTATTACACAATTAATTACCTAGATCAAAAGTATCTTATAATATTATAGATTTTTTTAGTATTCCTATATTTATCACCTAATATTATCTTGGGAATTTATCATGGGCAAGAAGTACCCATTTTCCTATTTTGTATCATATAGACCCATATGTGACCTTGATTATGGAAATTTAAGTAACTCATACCTCTTTATCATATTTACACCAGTTGGTCCAAAAATTGGAGAGTTTATTTATAATCCTATAATTTCGTATTGAACCAAGTTTGGTGTCAAATGGATGCTTCTATTTACCCTTTTCTGTCTCTTCAAACAAGGGAACAAACTTAATTATTACAAGCAAGTCTCTCTTCCTTTTCCATTTTCCACTGGCCACTAGGAACATCCTACGACTATGAAACTTGGAGGAAAACTAATTAATATTTATCCCAACAAATATCCAAATTTTTTTATTTATTATTAAATTTGTCAGATCTAAAATGTGTGCTTTAATCATTTCCTTAAATTACTTACCCACTACACATGGAATGTTATTTTTATTTCAAATTCTAGAATTATCTTATTTTCCTCATTATATTTATGTTTTCCAAAAGTTACACCAAGATATCTTAATTTAATGCCTCCAAACTTGTGTTCTCAGTCCTGGTTAGATAATTACTCCATTAACTATCTAAATTACAAAATATCATAAAAACTTTTAGAAACTTGCCTTTTATGTCATATATCAATTATCTAACAATTCACAACACTATTTTTGCATGAATTATTTTATTTATTATATTTATGCCACAAGGATCAATTTGCAAAGCAAATAGTCTTATGGGCCACACTTGATCCATCGGTTGAACCCATGCCACAAAGTGGATACAAGTTAACATTCTTATTATGAAAATTATGAAACTAAATATTTGATTATCAACTGAAGTCTAATGTTCATCGAATTTAACTTAACCAAATTTGAGGATCTTCCATTAACCCCTCCTGAAAAGGAATTGTTTCTCCAAATTAAAACCCTAATAAAGTTAGGGTGAATGATTATTAATCTTAGCTTCAATCGATTGGGTTAGCAACCCTTCTTGGATATCTTTAACATCCTTTATTGATATAAAAATCTTTCATAATACTAAGGGTGGAACACAAATTTTTTTCCAAGGTATCTCCACATCCTCATTTTATTGCATGATATTATCACTTGTTGATTACATTTTCACTTGAGTTGTCAATTATACTTGTTGGTTATCTATTCACTTAGATTTCCAAGATATTAGTCATTTATTTTCATCCAAGGGTGAGGTTACACCTCAAAACCCCAAATTATATCATAAAATTTAACTTAGGGTAATTTCTCTCATATCAATTGTTAAGCATAACATGTGTCTTCCAATTCTCTCTCACTCATAATAAGATTAAATCAGCATTTGACTGCAACACAAATACCAAGCTCATTCCATTTTAAGAGCAAAGATGGTGCATCCACCCATTATCTTCTAATTTTGTGTTTTGGTTGAATTATCCTTAATGATAATTTAAACCCATGAGTACTTCTTAATTCCAAAATATTGTTCTTCTTCATGAACTCAAGGGATAATGCCTTTCTCACTCTTGGAGTTGTGCACAGACTCCCTTTAAGATCTTATTCAAACACTATGACTCCTTGTATTATTTTTTTATACATCTCATGTCTCATTATCCTTAGAAATTCTCTTAAAGTCTCTATGGGTATAGGTACCTTTGGGTTGTTCTCCTCTTGACCTTGTGCTCCTTATGCAACTTATGAAGTACCTTTCATATTTACCCCTTGGGCCTCATGAACTCATAAAGATGACTAATCTCCTAACCTTGTGGGCTTCAGGAAACATGGATGTCTATCTCTTGAATCCATGGTTTTATGCACTTAGAGAATGGTCACCTCCAAACCTTATAGGTCTTATGTACCTTTATTCATCCCTACTTTACCCTAGGGTTGACTTAAGCACTACCCTGTCTAGGATTTATTGACATTCTATAATTTTATTACACCTTTTTCTTGAGGCTTTTCTAGCAATTTCTGAGTACATAATTTTCTTTTGTAATTCTTTAACCTTGATTTCCTCCATCTCTTAGGGTGCACATTATTTAATTGATGTCCCTACATTGGGCTCATGGATCCCATCCATCCTGGGCTTGGTCTTCATAGTGACTTTCCCTCCTTGTCCTTGGTCTTCCTGGTGACCATCCCTCTCGGGATTAGCCTCATAGTGACCTTCCCTCCTATGCTTGGTATTGAAGGAGGCCTTTCTTACTGGGCTAGGCCTCTTATTGACCTTCCCTCCAAGTCTTGGTATTCATTAACACCTTCCCTTCTAGGATTGACCTATTAGTGACCTTCCCTACCAGGATTGGTCTTCATGGTGTCCTTCCCTTCCAAGCTTGACGTAATAGTGACCTTCTCTTCTGGTCTTGGTCTTCATGGTGGACTTCCCTTTTGTGCTTGACCTAAAAGTAACCTTCCCTTTCAGTATTGGTCTCATACTATCAACCACTTCCTTAGTGACTTTTCCTTGTGTCCCTTAGAGATGCCATATTTGGGTTCAAAGAATTATACCCAATATATGTGCTTTCCTATTTTGTATACTTAATTCCTTCAAACTTTAAGTGACATTGAAGGTTACCTCAAATTTTAAAATGATTTGTGAACTCACCCTTCTAAGGAAGGTCCTTCTCTAGAGTGCCATCTTGACACATAGTAGGAGGTTAGGCCTTCTAGACACAACCTGACCCCATGAGTTCAAGACTTATGCCTTCCCCACACGTTCTTTTCCCATTCATGGGATGACCCACCCTTGGTTGGTACACCACACCTACAGGTGAGTTGAGGGTCTCATATTTTCATTCTTATGTAACCATTGATTATTTATGTTTTATCTTTACATATTCATAACCCTTCACATGCAGCATCATGCATTTTTCAATGTATATGCATGCTTGGGAGATTGGATCACACAACTCATTTGGATTTTTTTTCATGCCTTTTTACCATAATTAGGGTTACTTTGGGTAAGGTTACTATATCGCCCACACGTCCCACTTTTTAGGATCATTGTTTAGGGTTCGGGGTAGGGACTACACCCCACATCTTAGGGTTTTACGATTCCCTCAACTTGGTAAGTGTTTTCCTAAACCAACCAAGATCCATTTAGGGCTTACCCTTGTAAAGAAAGCCCAATAAAACTACTGCATCATTAAATGTGCATTAGTTTGTGGAGACTCCCTGATCCTACTTCTTCTCAAAACCCTAACTTGAGATAAGGAGGGAAAGAGGATGATGTTAAAGATGAGAATCTTATAGGAACAATCACTTTAGAAAAACCCTAGGTTCTTCTAGGAAGGTATCATCTTGGCTGAGGGAGTCCTCATATACCAACTTAGTGGTGGGAGGAAAATATTTTCCGTCCCCAAAACCACAATCCTTTCTAGATACCATTGCCTATTTGTTATACCCCAATAATTCTCCATATATTTATAAATATTATTGAGTTGTCAACTATTAAATATTATTTAAAAAATATGGGGCTCTAATAGCAAATGGAACAACCTCATTTTTAGTTCCCCCCATAAAAAAGGACCTTAAATTTTAGAGCCATTACCTAAATTCTCAAGGATCCATATTTAGAAAATAATAAATAATAGAAAAAAAATTCCATTGTCTCACAAATATTGTTTACATGATGTATAATAACTCTTCTATGGATTTGCATGAACTTTACATGATAAACTAATGCACTATGAGAAAAAGAATCTAACTTATACTCCTTTACTTAGCTTTAATTCCATCAATTAATTTCATCTTCTTCACCATGTCTCATGTTTTCATATATTGCAATTACCTAAAATGCTGACATTCAAAACTCAGATATGTATATTGCTATATTATTTTCGTGGGGTGCATACAAAAGTGTATAAGTAAGATAACAACATATAATCACTCAATCACTTGTAAAAAAGAACTAGAATTTCATTACAAATTCTAACCCATGCTTTATATTTTATCTTGGGAGTAATCATTGTCCTTCCCAGGGCTCATGTGCACCCCTTGATACATGTCTTTTAAGCGTTCATAATATGACAATTTACTTTATGTGATACCCATAGTAGCATTATAGTTGAACAAAATGTAACTAAACATACAACAATTTATTTCGTCAATCTTCACGAAACCATCGACACTCTCCAGAAGTGGATACATGTGAGTACTTGTAATCATAACGACGTACCTTATTTCCATGTAGAAATCATGCAATTAGTACTTTGAGCATATGTAGATTCGAACAAGCAATCAAAGGTGGATCCAATCAATCATCGTAATCAACCAACATTATCTACATGTACATATATCCTAAAGTGTCACCATAAACATTCACAACATACTAAACATACATACTAAATTAGGGTTTAATGTTGTCTCAAGTTTTGATAAGGAATAGGATACCAAACCCTAATTCCATAGAATCACTATTCATTAGAGTTATAAACCATCATTAGTTATTAGTGAAACCCCAATTATCCGATCTATCATATCTTTGAATTACAAACATCTAGATTCGATTATGTGCATTAATATTATAGCAAGTTATGATCTTTGTTTTCCAAAACCCTAATTCATCATATGTACGACTATTAAACTAGAAACCCTAATCATTCATCAATATCATCATCCTATATTCTCATGATATTTAGCAATCTTACATTATATTTCGAAGTAAACATTTTTAATATATTCAACATCTTAATTATCAGATATAGGGTTTCTATATATTAGTCACCACTTAATCTTGTATTAGTATTACTTTGGAATAGGAAGCATACTTATGTTCTGGTAGTATTTTGTTTAGATTCTAGTCATTCTTATAAGCATTTTGATATATAATATCATTACTATCCGAGTTACCGATCAATTACTAGGACTATTACTAGATAAACTTACTTGTACAAACGGACCCTGAAACGACAATGGACAAATTCTTTAAATCAATATATTTACTGGTCAGTATGGGCTAGGGAAAAGAAACTCACACCCTTTCTCTAGTTTAATACACTTCAAGGACATGTGGTTCATTTGACCTTTATTCATCTCCTTCCTTGTGTCAGGCTTGTCTGCCTCTTAGGGGAGGGACCAGCTCCTGCATCGACTCCCCTACCTCCAACCTTTGCAGGATCAACAAAGGGTCTGGACATCTCTGCACATCATATATGGTCTTAGAAAGGCACATGGTCAAGCTTGAGGTGGTAGGGACAATGAGAACGAAGGTTAGGCTATGTATCCAATCGTGGAGGAGTTACTTGACCCTACAGCCTGAATTTTCTTTTAGAGATAAAGGAGAGGTGCCATGGTGATGTCAGGAAGCTTGTGTGCCACCGAAGCCACTTGGATGCTCCCCCCTTGTCTCAGAACCAACTCCAATGCCTTCTATCACCCTCCATCATGTATGAGGAACAAGAGAGGAAAAGAAGTAGTGGGAGGAGGGTCTCCACTGCTATGGGATGTGACTTCTTCTCTTGGTCCCCCCTTGAGAGTTTCCTAGTCCTTATATAAATAGTGGGATAGAGTTTGCAGCTCTCCAACCCTTGCTGACTAGGGAGGGAATCAAAGTTCTTGGGGGAGTCTATGGTTGAGTGACAGGGAAACTCTCCTCTCAAATAGGTAGCTTCTCTTTACATAAAACCCCATATTAAGAACGTATTTATTTACCTTATATGATCCTTTTTACTACTAAATTTTAGGAAAATCTTCTATTTGATCTTATCATTGATTAGGCAAGATATTCAATCCAAACAAATCAGTTAATTACTCCAAACTTGCATCTTTAACAATTTCCACATAATTATATTATTAATTACCTAGATCAAAGAGCATCTTAGAATATTTTGGATTTTCTTCAATAATGCTATATTTGGATTATATATCACCTAAAATTATCTTGGTTGTTTATTATAGGCACGAAATACCAATTTTCCTATTTTGTCTCATTGGGACCCATAGGTAACCCTTGTAATATCATTTTCCATCTTTACACCGATTGGTCCTAAAATTGGATACTTTCATTGTAATACTATAATATTGTATTGAAACAAGTTTGGTGTCAATGGGATGTATCTAGATACCCTTTTTGCTCTCTTCAAACATGGGAACAACATTTAATTATTACAAGCAATTCCCTCTTCATTTTCCATTTTCCATAGGCCACTAGGAACATCCTATGGCTATGAAACTTGGAGGGAAACTCATTAATACGTTTTCCAACTTATATCTCATTTGTGGAATTTAATGGGAACACTCTCACCTCAAAAACTAGATCTTTAAGTCTTTCCTTAATTTAATTTCTCACTACACATGGAAAATCCTTTTTATTTCCAATTCCATAATTATCTTAGTTTCCTCATTATATTTAAGTGTTACAAAAGTCAGACTGAGATATCCTTATTTAATGCCTCAAAACTTGTGTTGACATAGCGGTAAGATAGTTACTCCATTAATTACCTAAATAACAAAGTATCTTAGAATCTTTGTGAAACTTGGCTTTTATCTTATATTTCTATTATCCAACAAATCAAAACACCATTATTGCATGAATTCCTTTATTTCTTACACTTGTTCCACAAGGACCCATTTTGCAAAGAAAATAGTCTTAATATCTTCACTTGGGTCATGGGTTGAACCCATGCCATAAAGTGGATTCAAGATAACATTGTTATTATGACTAGTATAAAATTAAGGGATTTCTTATCAAATAAAGTCTATTATTCATAGAATACCAAATTTGAGGATCCTACACTTCACCTTTTCTACAAGATTATATTAAATGCCTCAACAAGTGTTATCCATTACTTATCTCTTGTGGGACTTCTTCCAATATTATCTATCTTGGATACTAAGAACTCTTACAAGCACATTAATGCCTTCATGGATACATGTTCTACTTTACATACTCTAGCGTCAATTGCTAAATCAATTCACCTTACTTTGTTCACATTGTTGTTCAAGGATATGTCTAAGGAGTGGTACTCCTAGATGAGAAATGTGACTATGTGGGAAGCTATGAAGAACAAGTTTTTAAGAAGTTATATCCCATAGAGAAGGTAACAATAGTGAGAGGATGGATCACTTCCTTTAGTCGGGTAGGCCATGAACAATGGCATTGGAGTTGGTGGATATTCCATAATCTATTGAGAGACAACCTCCATCATGAGGTACCTTTATGGAAATTAGTACAATCCTTATACTTTGAGTTATATTAAATGGGTCACATAGTGGTTAATCCTTCATGTGGTGGAATATTCATGGAAAATCCTCTTGAAGAATAAAGTCATCATTTATAGCACTTGGCTGATAATTCTAGACAGCATGCATCTAATTCCATGAATGATTTTGAAGAAAATGTGAGTGTTGCTTCTTTTACTATACCACATGTTGTCCTGAATGATGAGAATCCTAAACAAATGAAGATTCTTGAGTGACGTGATGAATCTCATGAATAATCAAGGAGGAAGTGCTTCAAGAAACTCCATGCAAACTATTGTCACTCTGGATGAGGAAGTGAAAGATCTTCAATACTTTGACAATAAAAATTCAAACTCTCCTTCGTTACAATCATTTTCCTATGAGTGGATTAATCACCATATTTTTTCTTTAAGACAACAAGGGGATGACTCATAAGAACAACCACGCCGACATCAAGATAAAAAATATAGTTCAATATTGAAGAATTAGTACTTGGTAGATTGAGAATTCTTGATGAGGTGAAGAAGGATGCATCTAGTCACATAAATATGATCAATATGCTTATGCATATATTTGGATAGACTCTCTCTTACACTTATTCACCATGAAGAATGTAATCTTCATTCCCAAACCATTGTGAACCCCATTAACACTAGTGGCCAAATGGTTGTCCCTTCAAGCACATATTTCCCACCACAAATGCAAGTGTGTACCATGAGTCAATATCAAGACCCGCCTAATCCTTTCACACCGATTCCACCAATACAACCATACCAATAACAATATGAGCACCCACTTCCAAATTATCAATGACCACCCCAACGACATCTGAATCAACATGTTTGAAGACCACCTCACTCCCAACACCCAATACACATGCACCACCTCCACCACAATCTTCCTCCTTTGCATGAGCAAGTAAATCCAGTGACCATCTTGAGGAGTTGTACAATACTTGAGCACCCAACAAAGTCGTGGATGGTGGTCATGTGAAGTACTGATTTGTTGATACAATCCTGTTAAAAATATTTTGTTTGGATACTATGATTCCAAATTTAGTCAGTGTTGGAAGTTATGTCAATATTTTGGTACATTACATGTCTATAGTGAATCCTACCAATCCAATTGTGATACCAAGAGTTCCTCATGAGATTCCGCAAGCTGATGATATCACTTCAAGTAAGACAAGAGAAAGTGAACACACATTCCCTGAGATTGTTGCCCTCTTCATACAATAGAAAGTAAAAGAAGCATGCCAATGAGATTTGTGAGGTTTTTAGAAACTTTGAGGTCGATATTCCATTTCTTGATTTAGTCACAAAAATTCCTACTAGTGCCCAATTAGAAAAGGATATTTTCACCTACAGGAGAATGACAAGTGAAGTTGATAAAGCAAATGATCTTCAACTAGCAACATTACCTTCCCATGAATAAGAAACCACTACTGCAGAAACGAAATATCTCATAGGTTTTTTTTCTAAGAAAAATTGATGGTATACTCTATAGGGTCAACTCTTTAATGACGATCTCCACAATTGACCAGCTGAGAAAACACAAACTATGATTTATTTTTGTCATCAGTCACTTCTCAAAGCATTTAATGTGATATATCATCTGCAAAAATAAAATTTCATGAAAATTTTTGTGAGGCATTCCATTTGCCTCCAAAATCCTACATCGTTAGTTTTTTGTTAAGTATTTGATGGTATAAATAACAACTGCCAAATGTCTCCTTATAATTTATATGTAGATATGTCATCGGCTGTATCTACAATGACAGACGAAAGATGTACGCACCATATGTCTCACAAAAATTTTCCCACCCCCAATTGGTGTTTCTCATCGGGTTTCTTCACTTTAACTGACAACGTAGTTATAATTGGGTTGCATGATGGATGAAAAATAGGCATCAATTTTCTCTAGTAAACCAATGAGAAAGTTGGTTTCTTGCCAATAATGTTTCAAATGAAACCGATGACAATGATTGTTGATTTTTTCAATAATTGACGACAAATGTTCTTGTTAATTAACCTTGGGAGAAACATTTTCCCCTCTTTCCCTCCCTTTAATACTATGGGATTTTCCTACTGCTCCTCTTAAAATACCAAGTCTCCTCTAAGCTCCGTTGTTGGTCACCGTCGGACGTCACAGGTTCCTCGTCCGCCACCAAATTTGTCACATCCTCCCCATTCTGCTTCCTTCAGTGTCGCAACAACTACTCACTGACAGCCTCCTTCAACACTTCCATTTCTACCACCAAAATACTCATGCCAACCTCCTCTAACAAAGATATTTTATCCTCCTTCTTCCTCTCTTCCTTGCTCCCCTCTCCTATGTCAGTTATCTCCATCTCACTTCCCCTCTCCTCCTTCCTCTTCTCTCCTCGTGCCCCTTCCGTTCACAATTTCTTCTCAACCTCCTTCGTCCTCTCTCTTCCTTCCCATACTGACTGGCCTAAATCACACATCCAAAAATGGAATGGATCTAGAGTGGTCAGACATTTAAAGAAATAATCTGACTCTCAGGCCCCCGCAACAATAAACAGGTTCGATGCAGTGATCGGGGTCAAACACAGGGACAAGGTTGGCAGTGCTAAGTGCACGAAATCTAACACACTTATACTCTAGGTAAAAAGGGTATTAAAAGGTTTTTTTCCCAAGGGAACAATGTAACTTCAAACAAAATAAAACAAAGAATAGTAAAAGAAAGAAGGAAAGAGAATAACAAAACAAGGTTGTTAAATAAGATATGGAAGGAAACTTGGATTGGGTTTCACCGACCAAGGCCTCTCACCAACATGCAAGATCATCACTCTCTCTCTCTCTCGCATACTCTCATCAAGATTATAAGAAATCATCAATAAAGTCTATTCCACTCTCTCTCGAGATGTGGATAGATCTAAGTCTAAGGGTGGCCTCACTCTCAAGATGACCACACAAAAACTACATAGCAAAAACATATGATCTCTAGCTTTAGCATTCCATCACTCTCGTGCATTCGTACTACTCCATAACACATGATAAAAGTGATATTACTCTCTTGAGATATCAATTATCAAACATCACAAGATGGTAGCTAAGCATACAAGTGAAGCATTAAAATAGGTGCATGGAGATAATCTTGATGTAAGCATATATATTCAATAAAGAGAGACAATATACATGTTGGGAGAGCCTTAGTGGCTACTCCCAACCCAAGTTAAGCTGTTTATCCACACATATTCACAGGCAGCATAACGGTGCTAAAGAAAGATAGATACATAGTTTTCATGAAGTGAGGAGGGAAGTACAACACGAAAGAGTACATATCTAAAAAGAAGGGAAGGAAAGTGATACAAGACAATACTCCTTCTTCAGATCTACATCTATGGCAGTGATGATGTGGGTGTCCTACCTCTCTCGAAGAAGATGAGATCTCCAACCTTCTCTCTCCTCAGCTTCTACCTTTGGAGGTCCAAAGTTTATGGATGGATGAACTGGAGTGGAGTGAGTTTGGATTTTGGCAGCACTTCGTGGTCTGTATGTAGCCCCCCCCCCCCTCTTCTTCTCCCTTCAGGCCGATGGGTGGCTGTGACAACCTGATTTTCCTCTCTCCTATCATGTAACCTTTCTCTCTCACCAAGTAGCATCTTACTCAACTCAATGTCTAATCCATAGTTTGATGGTTATGGGACTCCAATTTAGTCACATCATTGTTCACTTTTAACTAAATGTGACATTGCATTGTGTTTTGAACTATGACAATTACTTATTATGTATCCATCTTCCATATGAGATTGAGACTTATTACTATGAACATTGTGTCTCCTACTGTATTAAATGTAGGAGAAGGGCTCAATCACGTTTCTAATGAAATAAAAGCCACATCGATTGGACCTTCAAAGTCCAAGTTATGATACCTTGAAATTTGGCCATTTATGCCCTTTCTTAGATCTTTTTATGCCTTTTTCTCTTTTGGGCCAGCCTACACATGCCCAAATCAAATTGTGGCCCAAGCGCTTGTTCTCTCCTCCCCTTCTTCTTTAGGAAACTAGTGAGGTGGCTGGGAAAAACCTTCCCCACCTCCACCTAGATTGGGTAACGGAAGGGGGGCATGACCTCAAACCCTAGACTTATTTGTTGCTTATAAACCCCTCGATCTCTAACCCTAGACCCCCTTCTCCCTTCTTGTTACACCTTGTGCCAGTTTTCCCAGGCGGTGGGTTGGCCAACGTCGACAGCTAAGGCAGCCAGCCAGCTCCCTCGTACGCCACCACAGTGGCACTCACCACCGGATTCCAAGCGGTCGGCGTGCCTCGATCCTCCAGAAGCCTTGATGCTTCTTCCCCAGGCTAAACGGCTGCGATGGCCATGGTTTTTGAGTGGGGTCATGGAACCCCTATTCCTCCCATGTTCCATAGAAGGAACAGAGCAATCCCGAGTGGGATCGCAAGGGGCAGGAGGCGATGGTGAGCGAGGGTCCACAACCTCTCGTTGGCGGTTGACGACATCTCAGCATGGTGCCTGGCCAATGGAAATCGCTAGGTCAACACATGGAGTGGTGAGAAATGGGCATGAGGATGCCCAAATCAAAAGTGGGCATGATGACGAGCGACCCTGACCATGGCCTCCAATCCCCAATCCAAGGATCTGTGTCACAAGGGAAATAATCAAGGGTATGTTGCTTGGCTTCTCTATAGTTTGACTCATAATCTTCTAAAATCAATATATCCCAATTCCCTTGGCCAAAATATACAAAATTATATACCAAATTGATACTTTAGAAAATATCTACACAATGGACTAGGTTTCAGGGTCTAATTCAATCGTTTGTTCTCTGTTTTCCCAATGGATGCATACTTTAATCATTTGGAGTATAGTTGATTTATGATTTTGATGCAAACTTGGATCTTGATTACTCAATCTACCCTATGACCCTTAAATCATTACCTGTGATGAATACTTGAGCTAAATGAAGGTCCCACTCTCCCTATTCCTCATAAATGATTTCTTTTTGTACACATATCACCATATTGGACTATGATGATGTACATTACTCTTCTCATGCTAACCTTGCTTCCGAATGACTCCAAATGCCTAACCAATCATGATATCAATAATTTTATGCTGTTGAAACCCCTGGGAAACCTTATAACCTTCCTTGTACTCTTGATGTCATAAGTATGCTATTATGATAATTGCATGTATGATTGAATGTTGGTACCCCATGTTGGTAGTTTGATGCCTAGACCCTAGTGGACATCACCCTACTTCAAATGTATTTCCTATGTTCTTTTCTTACTAAGCTAAAACCATCCCTTATCCTTGTCTCTTAGTCATTGATGATACTTGATCTTGGTTGCCCTATTTTCAGTATTTTGACATAGTTATGTATTTTGGGGACCTAAGCCTTGAAAAGATCTTATATAATGAATGGAACATCATAATGATATGAAACATGAACCACACCATCACGATGACCTCTAAATCAGTACAAGATCATATAATGAACCAATAAGCAACTTGGAACCCATCTTGGCCAAAGCCCTAAAATGCATCTAATTAGGGTTAATGATGAGAATTTAATGCATATATGTAATCTTTTTGTTAATCAGGTTGGATTATGATCTCGATGGTAATGGATGTGTTAAGTTAAGAATCTCTAAATCAGGTATGGGACTTATCTAGTTATATGAATATCACTTGCTTGTTTGAAAAGACATGTATTGTATGCTTGTTTGTTTACTTGCTCAAATATTGCCATGTAGTATTTCTATGTCTTACTCGATGTTTGCCTCATCGGTTTTATAATTTGAACATACACACACACAGATATATATATATATATATATATATATATATATATATATATATATATATATATATATATATATATATATATATATGTCCCTCTTGTATAAAAGGGTTAGCTAATCTTGTAACCTTTACGGACCCTTCAGATATGAAGATGGTCAAAGGCCTTAAACATGTTGGATATTGTTCATATAACGGAGTGAAATGACATAAAACATGGTGTCACATTTTGCTAAACAGTTAACATGTTTATTCTTGTTCGTTTAGTCTTGAAATCTTTTCAAATTATGTAAATCTTATACATATATGTATCTTTATGCCCCATATTCAACACCTCGTGTGTTGACCCGTTGCTTGTATTTTGTTTTTAGGTTCAGAGATGGCTATAGGATTTATGGTCTTGGTGAACTATGCTAGGTGTACTTGTTGTAAGATCTAGTTTTAGTGCACATGAATGACTTGTACCTTGACTCTGGAAATATGTAACTGAATTCATGAATATAATGCATTTTGTATAATTTATACATGATAAATGTTGAGACTATGTTGGTGCATTTATCTTGTTACTTGTTCATGTGTGCTAAGCTTTACACTTCCACATGTTGCCTTTGGTATATGTTTGGTTCATGATATTGGGATTCTTGTTCCACTACAGTGGCCTATTTATAAGAAACTTCCACCGACTTACTTGGGCCATAGTTGCAGTTGTTGGGCAGGTCACGGTCTTTGGGTTTCTATATAACCTCGATCACAGTCCTTGTCTTGACTGACCGTGGTCACGGTATTGGGTCCTTGCTTGAGTTGACTGCAGCCTACAGCTGGGTTGTGGCCTTAGGGAGGTCACGGTCTTGTCTCTAGTGAACCGTGGTCGCGGTGTTGCCTTGCACTAGTCGAGGTCACGGCCTTTGAAGCTGAGTCACGACCTTGGTCACCCGTGACCTTCTTTAGTGTCTGCAGTCTGGGTGATCGCGGTCTCAAGGTTGGCCGCGACTTCAGTTGACCACGATCTTGGGTGACTGTGACTTCAAAATGGACTACGACCTCAGATGACCATAGTTTGGCTATATATGCACCTAAATTCCACAAAAAGATGTGTAAGTGGGATAATTAATGAAAGATGCTAAAATAGAGGGGAAAGTTAATAAAAGACATGCTAAAAGGTGTATAAAATGTATATAAAAAGTGTGTGAAATAGAGTGTTATCAACTATCCAAAACATAGAATCTAGCATGTCCTTAGGCTAAATGTAGACTCGAAAACATAGAGCGAAAAAGCAGATTTGTGTAGCAGAATTGTGAAATTTAACATTACTAGGTTATCTCATTCTTGCATCAAGACTTCCTTGCATGTTATCTCGACCTTGGTCTCATTCTTCCCCTTCTATCCAGAGTTGCCAACATCAAGTTCTTGCCATTGCCTTCATTTGTAAAAGGCATCTCCTTCTTTTCATATCACCCCTCCCCTTTTGGTTTCTAACCATACTAACACTACACCCCCTCGAGGGGTAGCTTTCACACTCCTCCTTTATTTCTAGTTGGCCCTATGCTAGTGTGTTTGGGTGGGATTTAGGCTTAAGTGTTTTCCTCTTTTCCTAAACTTCCTCACCCACAACTGTCGTAAGGACAGTGTTTCCTGTATAGGCTTCTGACATTATGTCAAGTGGTTTTTTGAGTTTTGTTCATGATCTGAGGTGTGTAACTTGGCCTCAAGGATCCTCTTATGGGCACGACATATCTGCATTCTTGAGTGCAGCAATACATAGGGCGTGTGGAAACTTTTGACATCTTTTGGGTACAACTCTCATATATATATATATTTTCTTTTCTTTATGCTTTTTAATTTCTCTTCTCAAGCTTGGGTAGTAGGGATATAAAAGGTATTCCGGGCAGCCAAGCCTCTTTTCTTTTAGGTTTACTTGAAGGGGTAGTTGTTTCCTTCTCTAAGGGGTAAGGGTTTTCTGGTTGGGACCGCTAGGTGAGGGTGGTTGATCGAGAGTATGTCTAGGTGAAGTTCTCCAGCTTTCAAGGGTTTCACAAGCTTGTGGTTGAGGCATTCATGACATCTTATTGCAAGAATGAGATAAAATATTGATGCTATATTTCTCATTTAATTAGCACGTACATATTTTTCTCATTTGTTTATCTCTAGGAAAGTGATTGAACTACATCTTTTAGCAAGAAGGTAGACTACATTCTGTATTCTAAGGTAGTTGCACAAAAATTGAAAGGCAAAATTGCAAGTGCAAATTGATTGAAAATAGAATATGTACATGGAAAATTTTAAAATTTTTGTCAAAATTTGAGTAGTAGTTTACCTCTCTAGCCTGTTTATTAACCCTCCCCCAAACTTATCCTTCACCCAGTCCCTGGGTGTCAAAGTTGTAGTGAGACGTATAAACGGGGATTCTTTATTGTTGTAGATTGTTGTTGGAGGCCCACTTGGACTCGAGGAGCATGCTTGCATATACTCCTCATAGCAGATGGTACTGTCCGTACCTCATCCCCTCCACCTTTGTATTCATGCTGGCCAGGGCAGTCATCCAAGGCTAGATAGTGGAACCCACAGTCATTCAACAACAACACCTATTGGGGGCTTCTGTGACAGAACTGTGTCTTCTTGAAATCTTTACCTTCCTTCTGAGTGTATACCTTTACATGGCTTTTCAGTACGTTAACAATCACCTCCGCACATGTAACAACCTTTTCTTCCATTGGAGTTTTTGTTGTCGTCATATTTGTCTTCATGTTGAGGACAAAGGCTGCATATGAGTTGGTGTACATAATTGTAGTCCTTTTCATGACATTGACGACCAGCAGAGTCCAGTGGCTATCATGTAGAATTGGCAAGAATATAAAGTTTAGAAGGGACAACTTCAGGTGTTGTTGGAGGCGTTCTTTCTCGCCTGAACTCTTATCTTTAAGGATGTCATCTACCAGTGAGAAATATGCCATATGTGCATTAGGCATGTTGTCACCTAGAAGTGCTAGGTAGGCAGACATGGTTCTCACTGTTAGGTACCCTCCTGTCTTCAGCGTGTCATGAAGGTCATCCTTCAACACATAGATGTCGTCTCTTTCAAAGATGACTTTGCTCGGTGAGTCTTCATCTTTCAAGGACTTCATCATCAGTTGTAGGGTTTCTATAGATAAGCTAACATAGCTCCATTTATCAAAGTCCTTTAAGGAGGTTGTTATTTCTCCTGATGGGCCATCTGGTTTCTCATCTACTGGATCTTCTTCTTCTATCTCCCCCTCTTCAAGCTATTCTTCTGGGTGTTGTTCACCTATAGTGGCTTCCATGGAAGGTTGTTCAGTTGATGTCTGCAGTGTAGTTGCTGCATGCTAGGTTGATGTCACAACTTCTAGCTTCTTCTTGTGCACATCTAGTTTCTTCCTTTGTTCAACTACTTTCTTTGGCTTCAACAGGCTGCTACTTTCATCGCCTATTGAAATATGCTTTTCAGCCAAGTGTAGTGCCCCAGAGTGCATCTTCTCGATGTCACCCTTAGATGGCCTCAGCTTGTGGGCGTTGTAGTGTGCCATCTCAGGGAGAGGGAGGAGCTTCTTGGATGAGCTTGGTTTGAAGTAGAGTTTCTCCCCCTTCTGCGCCAGGATCCTAGTGTTGATGAGGGACTTTATGTAAATCTTTGGCTGTCCCTCCATCACCTTGTACCTTTGCAGCTCTTCAATGCTTAAGAAGTGGTGAGGTATATTTGTCACCTGCCCGCCCATACAGTATTCACTATTTCTCTTGGCATCTCCTCCCACAACAACTGGCAGCCTTTCTATTAGAATTTTCCAAATGTTGACTGGTTGCTTGTTCATCATAGATCATATTAAGAACAAATCCCCCTTAGTCACTCCTCCAGTTTCTGACCTCATGTAGATAGTGTGTGCACTGATCTTCTATATTATCCTAATGAAGCATGAGGTTATCAAGGAAGATTTGGAGTTGTGCTCTTCTTCCCCAGTTAAATCCTCCCACACTTTGTGGGAGTTGTACCCCACAATCTCCCTTTATCCTAGGGCAGCTGAGATGGCCTTAGCTTCTTCCTCTGTTTCTATGAAGATTTTGTTTATCTAGGCTTCTATGACTGTGTAAGGATTTCCTCCCATCCTCACTTCAAGTTTGTAGTCACCACTGCCTACGTTACATGACTTTTCATCCACTGGGATCTTCCCCAGAGAGGACAGGAATTCCATCGTCAGTGTTTTTAGAGAGGTGGCTTCAGCTGTGCATAAGGTGCATAGATTGACACCTTTTAGGAAATTGATAAGACTATCATAGAGTTCAATTTTCTTGAAGTCTTCTACGTCCAAGTACCTCATTGTTTTAAATGTCTTGCTCTGCATCATCCAGTCGAAGGTGGATTTATGCACGACATCTCGCGACACTAAACTTGGTTCACCGCTATCTGTCATTGCCTTGATTGTGGCTCCTTTGGCAGATTCTATCTCTTGGTGGGCTGGTTCAGCTTCTTTGTATTTTGACTTCTTGGTAGCCACCACCTTTGTCTTCTTGCTGCTTCTTATTTCAATTGTTGCAACCTTCCTCTTTTTCAGACTTTGCACCTCAGATTCATCCAGCTGGTATTCAGACGTATCCGTCTGCTCATTTCTTTTGTAGATTCAGCCTCCTTGGGTGACTCATATCCTAGGATTATCTTATATCTTTTCAACTGTAATTGAAATTCAAGGCATTTAGCTACGGGAAGCTGTTTATCTACCTTCAGCCGAGCTTCCAACTTCTCTACCATAGCTTCCACATCCTTCAGGGATGTGTCTTGCTTGTGTAAGGAGTCGCTCGTCAATGGATAAGGCAATCCACAAGATTTATCAAGTTTACCTAATCATTAGTTTCTATCTTAATTCAATATTGATTTCTTTTAGTAAAAGTTCTTCAGTTCTTGTAAACTAGGACTGAAACCAAATGCACATAGCACACTCTGGTCATGGTCATTAATATCACACCGCGGTAGCAGTTAGGTTAGGTGAGACCACGGTCGAAGTTAGGGTGAAGAGAGGGGTCGTGACCTGCGGCTTTTACCAAGGAACCACGGTCGCAGTCTTCTCTTTGAAAGGCAAACACCACAGTCACAGTCCATGAGATTGCGGTCGCGGTTCATGGATCACGGTCGTGGTTCACGGCCAGGATCTCAAGATTGTTCATGACATGCAAGAAATTTGTTCTTTCTAAACTCTAATGATGAATGCCCCCCTTTGAATTTTGTTCATGATTCGGTGTTTGAAACCGCCGCCATAGGGCAGGTGGATTTGGCACAGGAATGGTGACATGGATGGCAGCGTGATGGTGGAGAGCAGCGGGACAGTGAGAAATGGAGGCGAAGCGAGATGAAGTAGAATAAAAAACAACTAAAGAACGAGCAATTTGGTGGCTGAGAGAGAAACGCTCATCGGCGGTGATGCGACGGTGGAGACAATGAATAGAACAAAATGAAGCACAAGAAAAGGGGAATCGAAGACAAGTACCTTGTCGGTGGAGAGGTCAAAGAAAAGGGAAGTGCTTGCGTGGCTAAGAGAGTACCTCCAATCGGCGGTGAAACACGGCCTTGGAAGTGTCAGTTTGTCAGAAAGTTGTCATGGAATCGATAGTTCAAAGCTTGAGAGAGGATGTAAAAGGAACAATTCAAATCGCGATTTGGGTATATATAGGGAACGGGCCACGGTCGTCGTCTATTCAAGCAAAACCTTGGTCGTTGTCCCTAGCCCAAGTTGTTTTATCATGGTTGCGGTCTAGAAAAAATGAGATTAGGCATTGCGGTCGCGGTACCCTTTCTCTTATGAAAAGGACTGTGGTGGCAGTCAGAGCAAGATGATGATTTGTCACTTAAACCAAAAACAGAAACTTGACTCCAAAATCATCTCATCATTAGAGAAAAGATAATATATATATATAATTACTTGAAAAAGGGAAATTAACATTCTATGAAGTGGAGAAAAGCAAAAAGTTCAGAGACAAACAATACAAAGTCCAGAGAAACACAGAAAAACTTGGGTTGCCACCAAGAAGTGCTTGTTTATAGTCCTTAGCCTGACTTTCCAATTGTTTCACTCCTCAACTGGTTTTGCAGTCCAGGATGTATCTGCACTTTTTTCCTTCTCTGGATGGTTAGGCTCTTCTAGATAAATTTAAAATCTCCTTACAAATGCTTGATCTTCATAAAATATTTTTACTCATTGTCCATTTACTTTGAATGTTCCAGCCTTTTCTCCAGAAATTTCCATCATCCAAGATGGGTATATTTTCACCACAGTGAAAGGTCCTGACCATCTGGTCCTCAACTTTCTAGGGAAGAGTTTGATGCTTGAATTGAACAGTAGAACCTTATCTCCTTCATGGGCCTCTTTCTTCTTCAAATGAGCATCGTGCCATACATTTGTTCTTTGCTTGTATACCTTTGCATTTTCATAGGCACTTATCCTTAACTCCTCCAATTCTTGGATTTGTAGATACCTTTTCTCCCCTTCTTTTTCTATATCCATATTTAGGAACTTGATTTCCTATAGAGCCTTAAGCTCTAACTCAATGGGTAGGTGATAGGATTTGCCATAAATCAACCTATAGGGAGTTTTCCCTGTAGGTGTCTTGTAAGCCGTTCTATAAGCCCAAAGAGCGTCATTGAGCTTCATCGACCAATCCTTTATTGTTCGACTGAATGTCTTCTCTAAGATCTATTTTATCTGCCTATTTGACACCTCTACCTGCCCCAAGGTTTGGGGGTTGTAGGTGTAGCAATATTGTGTTTTACTCCATACTTTCTTAGTAGGGCTTTAAATTGCTTTTTTCCAAAATGAGAACCTCCATCGCTTATTACAGTATGGGGCACTCCAAAGTGAGGTAAAATAGTATTTTCAAATAATTTAATTACAACTTTTGAGTCACAAGTCTGAGTGGCCATAGCTTCAACCCACTTTGAGACATGATCAACAACGACAAGGATATATTGATTACCCTTTAATGGGGGGAATGGGCCCATTTAGTCTATTCCCCATACATTGAAAATTTCAACTTCCACCCATTCTACAATGGGCATCTCATTTCTCATGTTGATGTTCCAAGTCATTTGGCATTCCTTCTAGGATTTTGTGAAAGCATTTGCGTCTTTAAATAGGGTCGGCCAATAAAATCCTGATAGAAGTACTTTAGTTGCGGTCCTCTCACCAGCATGATGTCCTCCGTATTGCGAGGAATGACATTCTTTCAGAATCTGGGGTACCTCTTCTTCTAGTACGCATCTTCTATATAGGCCGTCAAAGCATTTCTTGAAAAGAAAGGGATCATCCTAATAGAAATTCTTCACATCTGGTCATAATTTCATCTTTTGGTTGAAATTGATTCCTGGAGGCAGCTAGCTCCTCGCAGGTAAGGTAATTGTAGATATTGGCAAACCAAGGCAACGTCTGCTCATCAATATGAGCCATTAATAGGGCTTTGTCGGCATAGTTGTCATTCAATGGAAGCTGATTCTCATCATTTATGACAACTCTGGACAAGTGGTCTGCTACAACGTTCTCCTTTCCTTTCTTGTATATTATCTCATGATCAAATTCCTAGAGTAACAAGGCCCACCTCAGAAGTCGTGGTTTTGTGTCTTTCTTTTGCATCAAGTATTTGATCTCTCCATGATCTGTATACACTTTAACTTTTGATCCGATAAGATAAGATCGGAACATATCAAAGGCAAACACTATAGCCAGCATCTCCTTTTCAGTGGTGGCATAGTTTACTTGAGCTTCATCTAAGGTGCGACTGACATAGCATATGACATAGTGTTTTTTGTCTTTCTTTTGCCCTAGGACTACACCTATGGTGTAGTCCCTAGTGTTGCACATAATTTCAAAGGGTAGCTCCCAATCTGGAGCTTGTAAAATAGGTGTAGTTGTCAGAGCCTCGTTCAAGGTGTTGAAAGCCTTCAAGTAGTCGTCATAGAAATCGAACTCATCACCCTTTTGTAAAAGATTTGATAAAGGCTTGGAGATCTTTGAGAAGTTATTTATGAATCTTCTATAGTAGCCAACATGGCCAAGTAAACTTCTTACTCCAGTCACAGACCTAGGTGGTGGCAGTTTTGAGATAGCTTCTATTTTTCTTACTTCCACCTCAATCCCTTCCATTGAAACCTTGTGTCCCAAGACTATACCATGTTGTACCATGAAATGGCATTTTCCCCAGTTCAACACTAGGTGTTTTTCCTCACATATTTGTAGGAAAAGTGACAAATTCCTTAAGAAAGAATCAAAATCTTTCCCATACACAGAGAAATCATCGATAAAAACCTCTACTATGTCTTCTAAGAAGTCAGAAAACATGGAGATCATATAGTGCTGAAATGTTGTTGGTGCATTGCATAATCCAAAGGGCATTCTCCTGAATGCATACATGCCATAAATGCACGTGAATGTTGTCTTTTCTTGATTTTCCTAATGAATATGTACTTGATAAAATCTAGAATAGCCATCCAAGAAACAAAAGTAATCGTGATGAGCTAGTTTTTCTAAGACTTGGTCAATGAAAGGTAGGGACCCTTCTTCGTTGCGGAATTTAATTTTCTATAGTCTATGCACATTCTCCACCAGATGACAGTTCCTGTGGTGACCTCATCACCATTCTATCTGCTCACAATAGTTATTCCTCCTTTCTTGGGTACTACATGAATGGGACTTACCCAGTTGCTATCACTTATCAGGTAGATTATGCCTGCATCACGTAGCTTCATGATTTCCTTCTTTATGACCTCTTTCAGCATTTGGTTCAGCTTTCGCTAAGTTTGGACTAAGGTTCTGGAAGACTCTTCTAGGTTGATTATATGAATGCACAGGGCTGGGTTAAGCCCTTTTATGTCTTCAAATGAATATTTGATTCTTTTATGTGCTCCTTTAGCTCCTTCAGTAGCTTCTCCATTTGATCCTCTATAAGATTCACATTCACAATTACAAGTTTCTTTTCTTCATTATCTAGGAATTCATACTTTAGACCTTTAGGAAGTTTCTTTAATTCAGGCTTCGAGTTGGGTGCTGCTTGTTCTTCAGGTGATTGCTTGAGGGAAGTGTATTTCACAGTTTCAATTATTTCTTCCTCCTCGCTGAGATCCTCTTCGCCTTGGTTAAGGTAATCCAGGATTTCCATAACATTGGGATCTTCAACCTCTGTATTCGGGTTATTTAGGGATCTCATCAAAGGGTCTACAATATCTTTTTCTTCCTGCACTACTTCACAATATTCATTATAGCTATCCATGAAGTACACAGATTCAAATAGAGATTACCCCTTCATAGCATATTTTACTCTGAAGTTAATATGGTCATTCCCGACTCGTAGCATGATAATTCCTTCCGCAACACCTATCAGTGCCCTTCCAGTTGCCAAGAATGGCCTTCCGAATATCATTCGGCATTTAGGGCCTTCAATGGTATATATCACCACTATGTCACACGGAATAAAGAATCTTCCCACATGGATTGGAACATCTTCCACTATCCCCACATCTCTTTTGAAAGTATGGTCAGCTAATTCTATTCTCATATTAGTCCTAACCATGTCGGTTAATCCCAACCTTTGAGAGAGACTTAAAGATATGAGGCTAATGCTTGCCCATATGTCTACTAAACCTTTCCTTTAAATATTGTCTATGACAGCAAAAGGTATATTGAACGCTCTGAGGTCCTTCTTTTTTGTTGGTAACTCTACTTGAACAAAGGCACTTGCCATACTAACTAGATGTATAGTTTCAACATGGTTTCCTCTTCTATTCTTTGTGATGAGGTCCTTGAAAAGCATGTCTTACGTAGGCATCTAATGTAGAGCATCAAGAAATAGAACATCAATATGGAGTTTCTTTATGACATCCACAAATTTTTCATATCTTTACTTGAGGTGTACTTTGATCAGCCTGTATGGAAAAGGAACTCTTGGAGCATACGGGTTTCTTTTTGTAAAGATTTCCTCGATTGGATCTAGTTCTCTAGCAGCTTCACTTTTCTTCTGGTTTTCTTCTATCTTTTCTTTGTCATCAGACTTTTCTGGTATAACTTCCTTTTCATGTACTTGTTCATCATTTCTTGTTGGTTCTTCATTGCTTCTAGCCCCAAAATTTTCTAGTGTTCTCCCAGATCTAGGAACAACCATTTTATTAGTCTCAGTGTTTGATGGAATCTTTCTGAAGGGGTTCTTCACCAACTCAGCCAATTGTTCTAGTTGTTGGTCGATCTGGCATTGGTGAGTCTGCAAATATGTCATTTGAGCTTGCATGATTGACAAAACACCAGAGTTAGTGATAGCTCTCTGAGTTAGCTGATCATTTATTGTATCTTGTCTCTTGGAGAAGTCAAATAATTGAGTAACGAAGTCTTTTTGATTGCTATAACTAAGTCTTGTTGATTTCTATTTCCCTCTTGGATGGACCCTTGATTCTGGTTTTGTCCTTGACTTGACCATGTACCTGGACGGTTCTGGTACTTCCCTTGGCTTTGGTATCTATTCTTATTTGCTTAATAGTTACTTGTTCTGGTGTATTGTGTTTGTCCTCCTTTCTTTTTGAATCCAAGTGGTTGCTTCAGTGGGTTCTTTAGTTGGTGTGAATTCTCAGCAGCATCCTTGTTGCCATAACTAAAGCATGGATGTCCGGGCCTCTTAAAGTTAGCATAGGATACATTTTCAGCCTCCTCTTCTTTAGATTCACTTTTACCAGATTCCTCTGGCCTCGTATAAATACAATTATCTATTCCGTGTCCACCTTCACCATAGGTGACACACTTCATAACCTTCTCGACATGCTTTTTTCCTTTACCTCCTGAGTCCTTGAATTGCCGAACATCAGTGGCTATCTTTTGAATCTGCACTATGATTGCCTCTAGAGATTTATTTTCAACATATGGTCCTTTGTTGGTTGCCTTCTTGGTGTAGCTCCTGTCAGTTCTATCATAATTTGTGCCTACCTGCAGATCAACCATGTTCTCGATAATCTTCATGGTTCTACTTGGCTTCTTTCCCAAGAAATCACTTCTTGCGTCTGCATTCAGTGATGTCCTTTCTGAAGGAGTCAATCCATTATAAAAGGTTGTGACTAGGAAACCCTTTTTGTAGTTATGGTGGGGGAAATCCCTTTGGTATTCTAGGTACCACTCCCATGCTTCATGGAGATTTTCTCCTGGTTTTTGCATGAACGATGTTATCCTTTGTCTGTTTTGGACCTTTTTCTCAGTTGGATAAAACTTTGTAACAAAAGCATCAACAAGAGCTCTCCATCCATTCAAGGATTGATGGGGTAAGATGAGATACCATGGCATTGCCTTGTATTCTAAAGAGAAGATGAATCCCTTGCAATATATCAGTTCATGAGGAACTCCTCTCATCTTGATATTGTCACAGATGTTTTTGAATGTGTCAAGATGGTGATATGGATTCTCATTCTTGGAGGTTCCTTGGAAATACTTGTTTTGGATCATTGATATTACAGCTGGATTCAGTTCAAAGTTCACTACATCGAATCGTGGAATCACAACTGGACATCTAGATTCATTGGCCTTGGTAGAAGCCAACTCCCGAAGAGTTTTTCCATCCTCGTCGTCATCTTCATCTTCACTAGTATAGTCATCTTGATTTCTATTGCCATTCCGCTCGTCTTCGTGATGGTTCCTTCGGCGGCAATGGTGACGATCTTCATGGTGATGATCTTCCTCATGTTGTTAGTGATCATTAGTATGGCATTCTTATCTTTCTTCATCTCTATCATCATGTGGATGCTGACCGACAGGGATCCAAGCATGTTTTCTTCCACAGAGTGGTTTCCATCTCTACGAGGTGGCATCTTGTCTCAATGGGAGAAGGTTGAACTCAACTTGAGCCGCTTCCTTCGGGTCACGTAAAATAGAACGTTCAATCAAGTAAGAAATTAGACATGTAAAAAGAACTATAGTAATTGTAAGCTAGAACTTTAAGGTTGTGAGTCATGTCAAACTTATTGCTAAGCTTGAGGCTCTAGAATATAGTGGAGTGGACTCACATTTCTTAACAATAATGTTTTGCCTTGTCCCCAAAAATGGTACCAAAAAGTTGACCGGCCAAAATCACACGTACAAAAATGGACTGGATCTAGAGTAGTCAGACTTTTAAATAAATAAAAAACAACTAAAGAATGAGCAATTTGGTAGCTCAGAGAGAAATGCTCATCAACGGTGATGTGGCGGTGGAGACAATGAATAGAATGAAATTAAGCACAAGAAAAGGGGAATCGAAGAATGTTCCTTGTTGGTGGAGAGGTCAAAGAAAAGGGAAGTGCTTGTGTGGCTGAGAGAGTACCTCCAATCTGCGGCGAAGCACAACCTTGGAAGTGTTAGTTTGTCAAAAAGTTGTCATGAAATCGAGAGTTTAAATCTTGAGAGAGGATGCAAAAGGAACAGTTCAAATTGCGATTTGGGTATATATAGGGAACATGTTGTGGTTGCAGTCTGTTTAAGTGAGACCACGGTCGCAGTCCCTAGCCCAAGTTGTTTTACCGCGGTCGCGGTCTAGCAAAAATGAGATTGGGTGTTGCGGTCGCGGTACCCTTTCTCTTGTGAAAAGGACTGCAGTGGCGGTCAGAGCAATATGATGGTTTGTCACTTAAACCAAAAACACAAACTTGACTCCAAAATCATCTCATCATCAGAGAAAAGATAAAATATATATTAAATTACTTGAAAAAGGGAAATTAAAATTCTATGAAGTGGAGAAAAGTAAAAAGTTTAGAGACAAACAATACAAAGTTCAGAGAAACACAGAAAAGCTTGGGTTGCCTCCCAAGAAGCGCTTGTTTATAGTCCTTAGCCTGAATTTCCAATTGTTTCACTCCTCAACTGGCTTTGCAGTCTGGGATGTCTCTACACATTTTTCCTTCTCTAGATGGTTAGGCTCTTCTAGATAAATTTAAAATCTCCTAACAAATGCTTGATCTTCATAAAATCTTGTTACTCATTGTCCATTTACTTTGAATGTTCCAGCCTTTTTCTCCAGAAATTTCCATCATCCTAGATGGGTATATTTTCACCACAGTGAAATGTCCTGACCATCTGGTCCTCAACTTTCTAGGGAAGAGTCTGATGCTTGAATTGAATAGTAGAACCTTATCTCCTTCATGGACCTCTTTCTTCTTCAAATGAGCATCGGGCCATACATTCATTTTTTGCTTGTATATCTTTGCATTTTCATAGGCACTTAGCCTTAACTCCTCTAATTGTTGGAGTTGTAGATACCTTTTCTCCCCTACTTTCTCTATATCCATACTTAGGAACTTGATTTCCTATAGAGCCTTATGCTCTAACTCAATGGGTAGGTGATAGAATTTTCCATAAATCAGCCTGTAGGGTGTTGTCCCTATAGGTGTCTTGTAAGCAGTTCTATAAGCCCAAAGAGCATCATCGACCAATCCTTTCTTGTTTGACTGACTTTCTTCCCTAAGATCTGCTTTATCTTCCTATTTGACACCTCTACCTGCCCCAAGGTTTGGGGGTTGTAGGTGTAGCAATCTTGTGTTTTACTCCATACTTTCTTAGCAAGGCTATGAATTGCTTTTCGCCGAAATGAGAACCTCCATCGCTTATTACCATACGAGGCACTCCAAAGTTAGGGAAAATAGTCTTTTCAAATAGTTTAATTACAGGTTTTGAGTCACAAGTCTGAGTGGCCACAGCTTCAACCCACTTTGAGATGTGATCAACGACGACAAGGATATATTGATTACCCTTTAATGGTAGGAATGGGACCATGTAGTCTATTCCCCATACATCAAAAATTTCATCTTCCACCCATTATGTGATGGGCATCTCATTTCTCCTGCTGATGTTCCCAGTCAGTTGGCATTCCTTACAGGATTTTGTGAAAGCAGTTGCGTCCTTAAAGAGGGTCAGCCAATAAAATCCTAATTGAAGTACTTTTGTTGCAGTCCACTCACTACCATGATGTCGTCCGTATTGTGAGGAATGACATTCTTTCATAATTTGGGGTACCTCTTCTTATGGTATGCATCTTCTATATAGGCCGTCAGAGCATTTCTTGAAAACCAAGGGATCATCCCAATAGAAATTCTTCACATCTGAGCATAATTTCTTCTTTTGGTTGAAAGTGATTCTTGGAGGCAGCTCCCCGCAAGCATGGTAATTGCAGATATCGTTAAACCAAGGCAACATCTTCTCATCAATTTGAGCCATTAATAGGGCTTTGTCGACATAGTTGTCATTCACAGGAAGCTGATTCTCGTCATTTATGATGACTCTAGAAAAGTGGTATGCTACAACGTTGTCCTTTCCTTTCTTGTCTATTATCTCATTATCAAATTCCTAGAGTAACAAGGCCCACCTCAGAAGTCGTGGTTTTGTGTCCTTTTGCATCAAGTATTTGATCGCTCCATGATCTGCATACACTTTCATTTTTGATCCGATAAGATAAGATCGGAACTTATCAAAAGCAAACACTATAACGAACATCTCCTTTTCATTGGTGGTGTAGTTTAATTGAGCTTCGTCTAAGGTGTGACTGACATAGCATATGCCATAGTGCTTTTTGTCTTTCTTTTGCCCTAGGACTACACCTATGGTGTAGTCGCTAGTGTCACACATAATTTCAATGGGTATCTCCCAATCTGGAGCTTGTAAAATTGGTCCAGTTGTCAGAGCCTCCTTCAAGGTGTTGAAAGCCTTCAAGCAGTCGTCATTGAAATTAAACTCATCACCCTTTTGTAAAAGATTTGATAAAGGCTTGGAGATCTTTGAGAAGTCCTTTATGAATCTTCTATAGTAGCCAACATGGCCAAGTAAACTTCTCACTCCAGTCACTGACCTAGGTGGCGGCAGTTTTGAGATAGCTTCTATTTTGCTTACATCCACCTCAATCCCTTCTGTTGAAACATTATGTCCCAAGACTATATCATGTTGTACCATGAAATGACATTTTTCCCAGTTTAGCACTAGGTGTTTTTCTTCACATCTTTGTAGGAAAAGTGAAAAATTCCTTAAGAAAGCATCAAAATCTTTCCCATACATAGAAAAATCATCCATAAAAACCTCTAATATGTCTTCCATGAAGTCAGAAACATGGAGATCATATAGCATTAAAATGTCATTGGTGCATTGCATAATACAAAGGGCATTCGCCTAAAAGCATACGTGCCATAAATGCATGTGAATGTTGTCTTTTCTTGATCATCCTAATGAATAGGAACTTGATAAAATCTAGAATAGCCATTCAAGAAACAAAAGTAATCGTGATGAGCTAGTCTTTCTAATACTTGGTCAATGAAAGGTAGCAAAATATGATTCTTCTTTGTGGAGGAATTTAATTTTCTATAGTCTATGCACATTCTCCACCTAGTGACAGTTCTTGTGGCGACCTCATCACCATTCTCTCCTCTCACAACTGTCATTCCTCCTTTCTTGGGTACTACGTGAATGGGACTTACCCAATTGCTATCATTTATCACGTAGATTATGCTTGCATCACGTAGCTTCAGAATTTCCTTCTTTATGACCTCTTTCAACATTTGGTTTAGCTTTTGCTAAGTTTGGACTAAGTTTCTGGAAGACTCTTCCAGATTGATTATATGCATGCATAGGGCTGGGTTAAGCCCTTTTATGTCTTCAACTGAATATCTGATTGCTTTTATGTGCTCCTTTAGCTCCTTCAGCAGCTTCTCCATTTGATCCTTTGTAAGATTCACATTCACAATTACGGATTTTTTTTCTTCATTATCTAGGAATTCATACTATAGACCTTCAGGAAGTTGCTTTAGTTCAGGCTTCGGGTTGGGTGATGCTTGTTCTTCAGGTGATTGCTCGAGGGAAGTTTATTTCAAGGTTTCAATTATTTCTTCCTCCTCGCTGAGATCCTCTTTGCCTTGGTTAAGGTAATCTAGGATTTCCATAACTTTGGGATCTTCAACCTCTGTATTTGGGTTGTTTAGGGCTCTCATCAAAGGGTCTATAATAGCTTTTTCTTCATGCACTTCTTCACAATATTGATTGTAGCTATCCATGAAGTACACTGATTCAAAAAGATATTGCCCCTTCATAGCATCTTTTACTCTGAAGTCAATATGGTCATTCCGGACTAGTAGCATAATAATGCCTTCCACGACATCTATCAGTGCCCTTCCAGTTGCCAAGAACAAGCTTCCGAATATCATTGGGCATTTAGGGTCTTCAATGGTATATATCACCACTACGTCACACGGAATAAAGAATCTTCCCACACGGATTAGAACATCTTCCACTATCCCCACGGGTCTTTTGAAAGTATGGTTAGCTAATTCTATTCTCATATTAGTCCCGACCATGTCGGTTAATCCCAACCTTTGAGCGAGACTTAAAGACATGAGGCTAATGCTTGCCCCTATGTCTACTAAACATTTCCTTTCAATATTGTGTCCGATAGCAAAAGGTATATTGAACGCTCTGAGGTCCTTCTTTTTCATTGGTAACTTTGCTTGAACAAAGGCACTTGCCATACTAGCTAGATGTATAGTTTCAACATGGTTTCCTCTTCTCTTCTTTGTGATGAGGTCCTTAAAAAACTTGGAATACGTAGGCATCTAATCTAGAGAATCAAGAAACAGAACATCAATATGGAGTTTCTTTACGGCATCCATGAATTTTTCATATCTTTTCTTAAGGTGTGCTTTGATTAGCTTGTATGGAAAAGGAACTCTTGGAGCGTACATGTTCCTTTTTGTAAAGATTTCCTTGATTGGATCTAGTTCTCTAGAAGCTTCACTTTTCTTCTGGTTTTCTTCTATCTTTTCTTCGTCAGTAGACTTTTCTAGTATAACTTCCTCTTCAGGTACTTGTTCGTCATTTCTTGTTGGTTCTTATTTGCTTCTAGCCCCAAAATTTTCTAGTGTTCTCCCAGATCTAAGAACAACCATCTTAGTAGTCTCAGTGTTTGATGGAATCTTTTCGGAGGGGTTCTTCACCAACTCAGCCAATTGTTCTAGTTGTTGGTCGATCTGACATTGGTGAATCTGTAAATCCATCATTTGAGCTTGCATGGTTGACAAAACACCAGAGTTAGTGATAGCGCTCTGAGTTAGCTGATCATTTATTGTAGCTTGTCTCATGGCAAAGTCAAATAATTGAGTAACTAAGTCTTGTTGATTGTTATAACTAAGTCTTGTTGATTGTTATTTCTCTCTTGAATGGACCCTTGATTCTAGTTTTGTCCATGACTTGACCATGTACCTTGACAGTTCTGGTACTTCCCTTGGCTTTGGTATCTATTCTTATTTGCTTGATAGTTACTTGTTCTAGTGTATTGTGTTTTTCCTCCTTTGTTTTCAAATCCAAGTGGTTGCTTCGGTCGGTTCTTTAGTTGGTGTGAATTCTCAACAACATCCTTGTTCCCATAACTGAAGCCTGGATGGTCAGGCCTCTTGAATTTAGCATAGGAGACATTCTCAGCCTCCTCTTCTTCATATTCACTTTCATCAGATTCCTCTGGCCTTGTATAAATATAGTTATTTATTCCGTGTCCACCTTCACCACAGGTGACACACTTCATAACCTTCTCGACATGCTTTTTTCCTTTACCTCCTGAGTCCTTGAATTGTCGAACATCAGTGGCTATCTTTTAAATATGTGTTGTGATTGCCTCTAGAGCTTTTGTTTTAATAGATGGTCCTTCGTCGGTTGCTTTCTTGGTGTATCTCATGTCAGTTCTATCATAGTCTGTACCTACCTGCAGAGCATCCATGTTCTCGATAATCTTCATGGTTCTACTTGGCTTCTTTCCTAGGAAATTGCTTCCTACTGCTACATTCAGCGATGTCCTTTCTGAAGGAGTCAATCCATTATAGAAGGTTGTGACTAGGAAACCCTTTTTGTAGTTATGGTGGGGGCAATCCCTTTGGTATTCTAGCTATCGCTGCCATGCTTCATGGAGATTTTCTCCTGGTTTTTACATGAACGATGTTATCCTTTGTTTGTTTCTGATTGTTTCCTCAGTTGGATAAAACTTTGTAACAAAAGCATCAGCGAGAGCTCTCCATCCATTTAGGGATTGATGGGGTAAGCTGAGATAGCATGGCATCGCCTTGTCTTCTAAAGAGAACATGAATCCCTTGTAGTATATCACTTCGTGAGGAACTCCTCTCATCTTAATATTGTCACAGATTTTTTTGAATGCATCAAAATGGTGATATGGATTCTCATTCTTGGAGCTTCCTGACTTGTTTTGGATCATTGATATTACAACTGGCTTTAGTTCAAGGTTCACTGTGTCGAATCGTGGAATCACAACTAGACATCTAGATTTGTTAGCCTTGGTAGAAGCCAACTCATCCTCGTCATCATCTTCTTCTTCACTAGTATAGTCGTCTCGATTTCTATTGCCATCACGCTCATCTTCATGATGGTTCCTTCTGTGCATTCGGCGACAGTGGTGACGATCTTCATGGTGACAGACGTGGATCCGAGCATGGATGCGAACAGACGTGGATCTGAGCGTGTCTTTCTTCCGTAGAGTGGTTGCCATCTCTACGAGGTGGCATCTTGTCTCAATGGGAGAAGGTTGAACTCAACTTGAGCCACTGCCTTCGGTTCACGTAAAATAGAACGTTCAATGAAGTGAGAAATTAGATGTTTAAAATGAAGTATAGTAATCGTACGTTAGCAGTTTAAGGTTGTGAGTGATGTCAAACTTATTGCTAAGCTTGAGGCACTGGAGTATAGCGGAGTGGACTTGCATTCTTTAATAGTAATGTTTTGCCTTGTCCCCAGCAACAACACCAAAAAGTTGACCGGCTAAAATCACACGTCCAAAAATGGACTGGATCTAGAGTAGTCACACTTTTAAAGAAATAACATGACTCTCAGGCCCCCGCAACGATAAACAGGGTCTGATGTAGCGATTAGGGTTGAACACATGGACAAGGTTGGCAATCCTAAGTGCACAAAATCTAACACTCTTATACTCTAGGTAAAAAGGGTAGTAAAAGGGGTTCTTCTGAGGGAACAACGTCACTTTAAAAAAAAATAAAGCAAAGAAGAGTAAAAGAAAGTAGGAAAGAGAATAACAAAACAAGGGTGTTAAACAAGATATGGAAGGAAACTTGGATTGGGTTTCACCGACCAAGGTGTATCACCAACATGCAACATTATCTCTCTCTCTCATATACTCTCATCAAGATTACAAGCAATCATCAATAAAGTCTATTCCACTCTCTCTTGAGATGAGGATAGATCTAAGTATAAGGGTTGCCTCACTCTTGAGATGACCACACAAAAACCGCATTGAAAAAACATATGATCTCTAGCTTTAGCATTCCAACACTTTCGTGCATTCTTACTACTCCATAACACATGATAAAATTGATATTACTCTCTCGAGATATCAACTATCAAACATCAAAAGATGGTAGCTAAGCATACAAGTGAACCATTAAAATAGGTGCATGGTGATAATCTTGATGTAAGCATATATATTCAATAAAGAGAGACAATATACATGTTGGGGGAGCCTTAGAGGCTACTCCCATCCCAAGTTAAGGTGTTTAGCAACACATATTCACGGGAAACATAACGAAACTATAGAAAGATAGATACATAGTTTTCACAAAGTGAGGAGGGAAGTACAGTGAGAAAGAGTACATATCTAGAAAGAAGGGATGGAAAGTGATACAACACAATACTCCTTCAGATCTAGATTTGTGGTGGTGATGACGTGGGCATCCTCCCTCTCCCAAAGAAGATGAGATCTCCAACCTTCTCTCTCCTCAGCTTCTACCTTTGGAGATCCAAGGTTAATGGTGGAGTGGAGTGAGTCTGGATTTTGGCAACACTTCATGGTCTGTATCCAACGCCCCCCCCCCTTCTTCTTCTCCCTACAGGCTGGTGGGTGGCCTATTTATAAGTCACTTCCACCGACTTACTTGGGCCACAATTGTAGTTGTTGGGGAGGTCGCAGTCTTTGGCTTTATATAGAACCACAGTCGCAGTCCTTGTCTTGACTGACCACGGTCACAGTATTGGCTCCTTGCTCGAGTTGACTGTGGCCTACAGCTGCGTCGCGGCCTTGGGGAGGTTGTGATTTTGTATCTAGTGAACTGCGGTCATGGTGTTGCCTTGCACAAGTCGAGGTCGCATCCTTTGTAGCTGAGTCACAACCTTGGTCACCCATGTCCTTCTTTGGTGTCCGCGATCTGGGTGATCTCGGTCTTAAGGTTGGTCGTGGCTTTAGTTGACCACAGTCTTGGGTGACCGTGATTTCAAAATGGATTGTGGCCTCATATGACCGTGGTTTGGCTATATAAGAACCTAAATTCCATAAAAAGATGTGCAAATAGGATGATTAATGAAAGATGCTAAAATAGTGGGGAAAGTTATCAAAAGACATGCTAAAAGGTGTATAAAATGTATATAAAAAGTGAACAAAATAGAGTGTAATAACATGCCCTTCACAATTTCTTATCAATATTGAGAAGAAATCATAGGGCTGGGAAGGAGAGAGGAGGAAGGTTGAGAGGGGGAAGGGAGATGGAGATTGATATAAATTGTGTCCAAATTGTGAGTTGTGATGAAATTGAATTAATGGAGATTTCAATTTGTAGTGAATTGTGATGAAATTGAGAACAAAACATGTACATTATGTCAAAATCGTGATGAATTAAATGGAGATTGTGATGAATTATTACATGCTCATTATTGATTTTTTTTCCTTTTATAGGATTATTTCATGCTCTTAGATGAGGACAAAATCAAATTCTAGGACTAATTAATGAATTATGATAATTGCATTGTTTATTTGAAACTAGAACCCTAATTTATATCTATGATAAGTGCATTGTTTGATGTTAGTAATTAAATGTTAGTATGGATAAATGATCACACCTACAAATTAATACACTGAAATGATATGCATTGCACTAAATTAACTTGATCTATGTTGAAACTAATATAAATTTACTTTATTAACCCTAAACCTTGAACCCTAAACCCTAAACTTAAAAAAAGTAAACTCTAATTTGTAAACCTAACCCCTATACTTTGCTGACCTACAAGTCCATCCAAGATTTACTCTAGAAGTAAACCTTGGATAGTCTGTGGTTTAGGACTGTTCTTGAGAATTTCATCTAACTTAGTATGTAAGTGTATAATGTGTGTTCAATTTCAATAAATTTTGGCAACATTTCCCCATTTGTTCTCTGGGTACATATGTAGGTGGGTATTTGTCCATCTGCATCAGTGTGCTTGAAGAACTGTGGGGACCTGCTATCAAAATTTGTTAAAATCAAACATGCATTATACATGGGATGAAGTGCTCATGAATGGGATACTTGGGATACAATCATGAATTTGAATTATAATATATGGTTAGGGCTCAATTCAAATATATTTTCTTTCTTAAATTATCTTAGTATCTAGAACATGGTGATCTACTCGTCACCCTTATGATCATAGAAATGGATAGATCATGGACTAAACCAATCTCTGCACGCCAGAGTTTAATAATGGTCTTGATGATTTTGTAAGATACACAAAGGAACAAAGAAGACAACCTAGAGATAGGTTCTATTCCCACTATAGACATTGTAGTAACAACTTGAAAGTTGGCACTATTGACATGATCAATAATCATGTCATGTGCAATGGGATTGAGGTTACAAAATGGTAATGGCTTGGAGAGATTCCTAGTATGACATCAAAAGATTTTGGTAGTGGTAGTTGCGTTGAAGAAGAAATGGCTGACGATGTTGATGATAATGAATCAATTCCAACAACCATGGTTGATGCTATGCTAGATTGTTGGGGGTAAATGTTACAGACCCAACTCCCTTATTTAGAAACATTATGCATGATGTTGAGAAACCATTATACTTAGGTTGTATTAAGTTTATGAAGTTGAGCGTCATGTTGAGATTGTATACTCTAAAAGATAAAAGTAGTTGGTGTGACAAATGATTCACTTTTCTGTTGTCTTTGTTGAAAGAAATTCTCCCTGAAGGCAACAAGCTTTCAATCTCAACATACAAAACAAAAAAGATGTTGTATCCAATGGGAATGGAGGCTAATAAGATACTTGCATGCCCAAATGAATATGTGCCATATCAAAAAGAGTATATCAATCTAAAATAATGTTTGGAATGTGGGGTGTCTAGGTATAAATGAAGGACATCGACCATTAAGACCAAAATTGAGTCTCCTGCCAAGGTGGCAAGGTATCTACCTATAATACCACAATTTCAATGCTTGTTTTCTAATACCTTAGATGTGAAAAATTTATCTTGGAATGCAGAGGTAAAGATAAACAAAGATGGCATGCTTTGGCATGTGTCTGATCCCTACAATGGAAGAAGATTGGTTTATTGTATCCAAAATTTGGTGAAGAAGCCAGGAATTTAAGACTTCGACTTTGTAATGACTAGATCAATCCATATGGAACACTAAGAAGCCAACATGTGAATTTTTTTTATTCAAAAAGACGTCTATATTCTTAGATCTTCCTCATTGGACTTCTTTGGTTCGACATTGTATCATTGTCATTCATGTTGAGAAAAATGTTTGTGATAACATGATTAGAAATATGTTGAATATACTCGGTAAGACTAAACATGGCATCAAATACATAATGTACCAACGTGAAATGGGTATCAGGAAATAATTAACAAGAGAATTTACCAAGAATCACCGCACATATCTACTTCTTGATTGTTACACATTATCTACAAAGGAGAAGAGAATTTTTTGTGAGTGCTTGCATAATGTTAAGGTACCACAGGGATACTCACCCAATATACATTGATTGGTATCAATGAAGGATCTGGAGCTGATAGGCCTTAAATCCATGATTGTCACACTCTAATGCAACATATATTGCTTATGACTATTCAAACTATCATTCCTTTGCATGTAAGGTTTGCAATAAGTAGTATTTGCTTCTTCTTCAATACTCTATATAGAAAACTAATGGGTTTTGAGATTCTAGATAAGTTGCAATGAGAAATGGTTGTTACTTTGCCTCACAAATATAGAAGGGAGGAAGGGCGTCATTGAATTTTATGAAGCATGAACACCAATTACTAAAGATCTTGTTTGCTACTGTGGGATCCTTTCTCGATACTAAGTGCCTCTCTATGTTGAGGATTGGAGACAAGTGAGCATGACTGATGAAGACCTCATCTTAGGGATTTAGAGGTGAGATTAATGCATTTATGTTTTTATAGTATTTCACTATTTGTTCTTTAACATTTCTAAATAGTAGTGAATGTTGAACCGTTTTAGGGTTGGTATGAGCTTGATGAAAAGATGCATCACAAGTCTTTTATATAGCTCATTGGGAGAAGACATAGAGATTGGTAGATGATCCTCACAAGAGAATACATCTTTGGAGACAAGAAGGATTAAGACCCCTCACTTAAATGGAACTATATTGATAAAAATGATTGAAAGGAGTTTGTTGATAGAGAACAATTTGATGCATTCAAGGTATTTAATTAATTACATTCTTATGATTTCTTATGGTTACTTAAATATATTTCTTGTTGAATGAATTACATTTTCATGATTTCTTATGGTTACTTAACAATATTTCTTATTGAATTAATTACGCCATTGACAATGCTAAAAAAGATAGGCATGACAAGAATGTGCAAAACCACTAGTTAGATTTAGGTGGTTATATTAAACACCACCAGATGAGAGAGAAAGAGTAAGGTCCTTATTCTTCTACTCCTTCCACTGATGAGTCTTCTAGTTCTTCTTGACGGTTGCCTTGCCTTATTCAGTGAATAGATGCAAGGAAAAACAAATCTAGAGAAATACTCGTCCAAGAAACCCAAGAGGTGGCTTTAAAAGGGTAAATTTCTTGTTCTCACAATATGTCCATGTTCTTTTTTTCACTAGATTGTTCAGTTTTACTGATTAGTCAGTTTTAATGATGAGTAGTTGGAGTTGGGTGAGCAAACAAAGGAAGGCAAGTTCACCCCTCAGGTCACATACATTGAATTGACGATTGCTCTAGGATCGGGAGAGCATCTTGGACTTGTTAGGTCCATTGGATCTGGGTATGGGATAAAATCTTTTTTGTTGCATCCCACCAAAAGTGCAAATCTGCTAAGAAATAAGGAACAAAAACAAAGGAGGTGCAAAGATTGATACTTGCAGTCTTAGAGGAGTTTAAGGCTTCTCAGGAGGCACAGGCTCCTTCAGTAATAATGGAACATGTACAACATTACACACTGATAGAGTGTATTTGGAGTAGTCCTTCAGACCCACATGACTTGACCAAGGTAAGATTCAATTTAAGTCGAATTATATATACATTACGGTTTAATAATCCTTCAAGTCAATAAATATGTGTCATTTTAAATATTCTGTTTCATAATATTGTAGGTGGCTAGAAAATATCATCTTGCGATTGGTGTTCCATCATACAACATTATGGTAGATGTTTGGGATTTAGTCGCCGATACGGTTCATGGTATTCCGCTTCCTGCTAATCACATTTGTGTGAATGTAATACATGTCATTCCTACAATGAGAGACACACCTTTCCCATATGAGCACCCATATGCCACCATAGTCAGAGAGGTAGAACGTGACTTTATTGGGTTGCCCAAACAACTCAATTTATTTCCTGAAGTACGATGAATGTATATTAAAAATTATATAAATAATGAAAAACTAATATGAGAATACATGCATGTATCCCATATAGCTAAGAAGCCCCCTAGGGTTCCAAAGCCTCTACCCCACATTTGAATGGATAGGAGTTGTTCGACTCCTTAGGCCCTAGTTGCAAGATGTTGACAACATGGTTAGACAATATAGAGCAATCACATACCACAATGATCAACCTTCTAGAGGAGATTGAAGGTATAGATTGTGACACTATTATAGTGTTAGCATATGTTTCTGAGCTATTTTAGTATCAATGTCTGAACATATCAGTGATAGAACTGGATACGGGAAGTCTAAATACCCCATCATATGTGAATAATACATATTTTTTAATTGTTCCTATATATTAACTGAGTATTCATATATATATATATAAATATATATATATATAGATATATATTATTCAATGATTTTTATTATGTGGCTACTGAGTTTGGAATGGAAAATGTGGCATTTCTAATTCCATCATTGTACACAGAGATCCAAGTGATGTCAAAGATTATGTGGTACCATGATGAAGTTTTTTGGTACTTGCAATATCGTGATCATAGCTCCCTTCAATGTCGTGTAAGTTTTGGGATTGTCGTTTATATCTCTAACTTATGAATACAATTTTTTGTGGTATTTAGTTTCCATTTTATTTTTCTTTTATTCACTTAGAATTAAGCATTGGCAGTTGTTAGTGATTGTTCCTGAGACTTGGATTGTGTATTTATTTGATCCTTCATGTATAAAACTAATCTTAAATGAGGGAAAACCAATGAATATGTTTATTCACGTGTAAGTATAGTTTTTATGTGATCAACATACTTGTTAATGTTTACATTATATGACAGTTTAGTAATGCAACATAGTTGTTAATTTAACTTATAGTTTTTATTACTCTTGTCTCATATAAATGAAGTAGTATCATTTGATAATACAAATAATCAAATCTAATTAGAACTACGTCTCATTCTCTATGCAATTTTTGACAGTACTGAACCAGATACATTGGAGAAGCTGAATGACCTACGTGAACAATGGGCAGATTTCTTCATCAAACATGTGGACTTGAATGATGACTAAGAGGGTTGATTCATATTGTTATAGTTCAAACTTTGATGTTAGATTTTTGTTTGTTATATTATTATACATTGTTGACTTAAAATCTGAGATGGTAGCTGATGTTGATATGTATTGATGTATATGTGTGTGCAAATTCAATGTGAAGAGCATGATGAAGACAATGATGTGTATTTGTGCATATGTATGAAATTGAATGTGTGCACGAGAAATAAATCAATTGCATTGTGAATTCATGGATGTATATATATATATGTATACATACATATATATATATATATATATATATATATATATATATATATATATATATATATATATATATATATATATATGGTTTAGGAAGTGTGTACCAGTCGGTAAATGCAACTTATATGTACCGGCTATTAAAATGGCTTACATAGAATTATTTAATCAAATCCAACCAGATGGATTCATTCAAAATTGTTTAGATTAGATATGTTTAAAATATCACATCCATATTACAAGTATATGATGAGATATAACAATATATCATTCGACGGTTCCTATAATTTTAGCAACTTACCATTGATAAGAAAAATACATTTTCTGTAATTAGATGATTCATGAATGCAAGATTGATGTGATATTGTATACAAAAGTTATCTAACGGGTGTGCAACACATCCATAAAGTTATATTATTCTGAAGAATTATGAAATCATCATAAATGAAGATGGGTACACGTAAGATGCATGTACTCAGGCACACAATTCTTTTAGCCATATATATATATATATATATATATATATATATATATATATATATATATATATACATACATACATATATATACTCATATATATACATATATCTATATATAAACACATATATATACATATATATATATATATATATATATATATATACTACAACCATATATATATACACATATATACATACATATATATATGTATATATATACATATATATATGTATATATATACACACACACACACACACACATATATATATATATATATGTGTGTGTGTGTATATATATACATATATATATATATATGTATATATATACACACACACACACATAGATATATATATATATATAATATATTTATATATATATATATATATTCTTGCTAGTTTATCTTCCTATTGTTAAGCTACGATGCTTACAAAGGCATGCCATTCTTCAAAATTTTAGTTATGAAGAACTGCAGTTAGCAAACATGCTAGCATCTAAATAGTAGGTCTATAGACCTACTTTATAAAAATCATAGATGTTTCTCGTCAGTTATTTATAAATAATTGACAACATATACATCCTACATCAGTTTTACCACAAATCGACGAGGTATAACTAAAATTTACACTTTTGAATCATTGCTAAAATCTACGTCATGCTATTTAGCATCAGTTATTTCTCATTATTCAACTGACAAGGAACTATCATAGGAAACCATTTTCATTGCATATTTATCTAAAAGGCATCGATTATTGTTCATATAACCGATGAGGAAAGGTTAAACGACACCACAAATTCATCACCCACTACGTGTTACACCGATGATTTTTTTGTAATGTAGACCTGACAAAAGAATATTATCGTCCATTTCTCTAACCGATGACGAATGGCTTGAGTTTTAGCATCTTTGACTTGGTCGTCGGTTTTTAACCGACTCCATATGCACAAATGACCAAAGCGATATCTTATTTCTATAGTAGAGAATACATTATATTCCTACTCATCTCATGCCACATAGGTCGCCACCTTATTGGGTATTCTTTGATAGACTTGGGATCCATTGTTAATCTCATGTTTGTACTGTATATGTCTTGTTGGGCTTGGGAAAACTAAAGCTGACCAATTGTACTCTTCAATTGGCCAATTGACTTATAAAAGTAACAATGTATGGTGTGTATGATGTACTTATGATTATTGATATGGACATGAAAGTGATGTTCTTGACAAACTTAATTGATTTAGACATGGAGATTGAAAGAAATAAGTGACCGGCCTAAATCGCGCGTCTAAAATTGGAGGCAATTTTGAAGTTAGTCGGACTTTTACATTTATCAACCCGAACTCTTCTAGGCCCTCGCAACTTTGTTTACGGGGTCGAAGTAGATATATGGGGTCGAACACAGGGACAAGGGTGGTAGTGTTGGGAACCCAGAATCGACACGCTACACTCCAGCAGGTATAAAGAGATGATAAATTCCCAAAAGGGAAACATCAAGATGTCACAAACTAAACAAAGAAAACTATCTCCAACTGGAGCTACTAGAAAGATTTAAGGTTTTAGTTATTTAGCAGTTTTTAAGGGTTTTCATTCAATAGGAACATAAAGATAAAACTAGAGCTAGAACAAGGTACGAAGGATAAGACTTCGGTAAAACAAGCGGCAGCAGTAACATCCTGCACCCCTCCTCTCAGAGCGGGTACCTCTAACCAAGCATCAACACCCCTCTCGAGGTTGCTGGACTTAAGTTAGAGTGGAATGTTACTGAAGCAACTCCATTCCAGGCACTCTTATACTCCAGAATCTGACCAAACACTAGAGCCACAATACAACTCTCGAAGTTGTTGTGACGGGAAAACACGATTCGGTAGCTAAGTGAAACGTGATCCAAACATGCAAGCTAGAATTCAGATATCAAACATAGCAGTCATCCAACATTTTTGCACCAAGCATAGAGCAGCAAGTAATTAAGCTTTTCTATTCCCATAAACATTAAAGGTCTTAATACGTTGCGTAAATAAAGAATTAAATAACAGAATTAAAGATATGTGTCGCCTTCATGATGTAGAAGGATGACAGGCTACTGCGGCTCTCCAGCCCAATACCGTCAGGTACCTAGCTCGATACAGCAGTGTCGGGCGGCACACCCTCTCGGGCGGCACATATGACGACCGACTGTATCACTCAAGGACCCTGGCCGATACACTCACGTCGGGCGGCACGCATGACGGGCGGAGCGTATCGGGTTCGATATCGAGTCGGGCATGGAGCAACGCGTTCTACTGTCGGGCACTTGTGTCGCTCGTCTACATTGGCCAATGTCGGCCCGCAGTGTCACCCGGGACGGTCCGAAGTGAACCATCCCCTCCCTCTCGGGATGAGGAAGAGCTCACCTAGAGTTGCCCGGCACGAGCACTGGGGCGCGACACTCTTGCTCTCGCAGTTTTCCTCTGAAGATCTCTCAAAGTTCCCAACTATCCGAACTGTCTTTTCGGCTTCCTGTAGCTGCTATTTATAGGCAGCGGTTGGGGGAAGTTATGGTGCTCGAAGCGCCACATGTCCTCCTTATTCGCGGGTCGGTGGACGGCCGATACAGGTATCGCTCGACACGGGGGTGTCGGCTGTCGGTCACGTGACGGGCGGTGCCTGCCGGTGGGTGGCGTGTGTCATGCGACAAGCTGGTGTTGTCGTGGCGTGCTTGGCTCCCGGTCGGGTAAAAGACGTGTCGTCCGTAAGTTTCTTCTCACGCGACATCCTCATATCGTGCGTCGTTGTGTCGCTCCGCCCTATCGGGTAGAGGTTGTATCAGGCGTTAGGAAGGCCGATGCAGTTTGGGCTTATTTGTGGGCCGGGACGACCTTATTGATGATAAAACGGACCAAACTGAGGAAAAACACTACAAAAGATGGAAGTATTGGATTAAGAGCGTGATTTGGCCAATTATTATAAAAGTGCTTATAAAAGAGAGGAAAATAGCAGAAAAGGGCAGTTTTGATAACAGAATAAAGGGCAAAAACATCACCAAAATTGGTGTTATCAACTCCCCCAAACGTAACGTTTTGATTGTCCTCAATCAATATTTAAACTTTATTTATTGATGCTTCTTCTTTCTCGGCGTAGCTTTCAGGTCAAGCGGTAAAAAAAAGTATTGTAATGCCTTTAGAGATGATGCTGCCTCACTACAAACAAAAGACTTTGTTTTTCCTGCCTTATTGTTTAAGTAAGATTCTTCTCTACAGCTTCGGTGAGACTTTGTTGTATGATTCTGAAGTTAGCTTACACACCAAACAGCTTTATTTTCGGGTCAGAAAGTTGTGTATAGGGTAGGCTAAGGCTTTTTGTGGTTTTTCTTGTTTCCCATCAGTCCATCCAGGTAAGGGTCTGTTAGCGGGCAAGTGGTCCCTGCAGTCCAAGCCAGTTGGCTTTAGAGCAGTGATTTCACATCCTACGTACCACTGCCCCAGATCTACCATGCCTAAAGATGGGTACTTTTGGAAGACAAGTGTGTGTATATATATATATATATATATATATATATATATATATATATATATATATATATATTCTTTTATTGGGCACAACTCTCATGCTTTTATTCACCCTCATAAGGCTGCTTTCTCTTTTTGGGATTTTTGTTGGGTAAGGGAAACGAAAGAGATTTCTGTTGTTTGGGAAGCTTTTTCCTTCTCCATACTCATCTCTTAGCTGTTGTGAGATTATTAATTTTTTTGAAATTTTTGGCACGGGAAAAACGTAGTCTTTTGTTCGTTTGAAGCAGCATTATCAGAAAGATATAACAAAACTTGCATTTCGTTGAGCACATGGAAAGCAAACTTGGCAAGAAGTCGCATCAGGTTTTTACTAATATAGCGACTTTGTACATATGTATGGGAACAAAATAAGTAAAATGTTTCAAAATTTTTATATCAACTTGGCATTTTATACTAGCATGGGTGCATACACATGACATAGGAGAAGAACAAAATGGCACAAGAATTTTTATACCTCCTTTACTGGTACATGGGTACCCCCCCAAACTTACTCCACACTCTGTCCCAGAGTAGTGAAGTAGACAGGGTGAGGTCATGCTAGTCCAGTGAAGGTTAGATGGTTGTTTCGCCTATGCCTTGGAAAAGCTGCAATATGCTTCTTTGCTGCAGCCGTTTTATTTCCCCAGTTGGAAGTAGCCGGAACAAGTGCAAAGCTCTCAAGAAGGAAGCTCGAAGCTCATACATAGTAGATAGAGAGCTCTTGAAAACACTTGTAGATACTTCCCCCCTTTTTAAGAAGATGGAACCGGAATGCCCAGATTCCATCCGGAGGCCACCGGGAAAAGACTTGTGCTGTCTCTGTAGATGGTCCTAAACCACCGCAGAAGACAAACTATGATATGGAAGTGATCCTCCTCTGGAGCTACCAAATCAAGAAAAATTCACCCTCTCTCTATCTTCAGTTGTTGATGGCTAGCTGCCTCGGGATTCTGACGTTTCTGTCGTACAATTGTTTCTTCAGCTCGGCTGGAGGTTTGCCTTGTATGAGGCATCCCTGTTATCAAGTCCAATTGTCATCTAAATGTTAGGTCGGGAAAAACTAGAATCATGATAAGACTTAACTTATTTCAAAATCTAGGTATCGTCCATCAAAAGAAAACTCAAGACGATATAAGATTGGACGATACTAAGAGAGCTGTGTGGCACAACAAACTACCCGACACGGGACGGGCATGTCGGGCGATACGGTCGCACAAAAACAACTGTCCGATAGGTCGTCACAGAAGAAAAATGTGTCGCTCGATATGGTGTATCGGGCAAACACTATCGGTCGTTTTGTCGTGCTTAACTCTGTGTTGGGCAGCACTAGATAAAATGACTAAGTTTGTCAACCCGATAAGCAGCGTGCGATAAGAAAACCCATGCCAGGCGACAGACTGTCGGGCAATACCTTTGCTCTTTGGAGCCATCGCCTGATACAAGGGTGAAGGCAAGCTGGCCGACACGCGAGCAAAAAGTATGTTTTTGCATGTGGTACAAGTGGCTAAAAAGAGTAAGTGTAGTGCCCCGACACGTCGACACGTTGAGCCCTCCTTACTATATATAGCAAACTCAGTTGGGGGTCAAATGGGCATTCCTGGGGCGTGCGTCGGGCGTTTAGACCGGCCGTTCCCGAGACACACAGTCCCATTGGTCTAATCAAGGGCAAAAACTCTTATGCACGATACGGGCGCATGTCGGGCTATCATCCGTTGCTGCCCTTACGACGCCTGGGAAACCATCGCCCGATACAAGCGGTTCTACGCCTAGCTGAGATGCTGCCCGGTGCGGTAAGCGGCAAAAACTAAAAACTAGGCGAAGAAAAAGCTACGGAAGGGTAAAACATCATTGGCCTAGAGAAAAGTCCCCGACCTCAGATGGCATTACTCCTCAAAAGAGCAGTGGCCCATAAAATAGAAGAGTCGGTACGCTCAGCGCGTGCGCGGACTCGGGCCTTATTACAATCCACAATATTTGTCTTTTACAAGTGTAACAATAAAAAGGCATCCTACTCTAAGAAAGAAAGAAAAACTCGGGCTGCCTCCCGAAGAGCGATGAAGTTTGTGTCGCCAGCCCGACCGGTGTAAGATCATCACGTTTGGCCTTCGACTGTACCCATATCTTGCAAGTTAGTTTCTGCTCTCCTAACAAAAGCTTCATCCTCATAAAACTTCTTCACTCTGTGCCCATTCACCTGGAAGACTTTGGTCGGATCGTCCTTGTCGTAGAGCTCCATCATTCTTGATGGGTATATCTTTGACACAGTGAACGGTCTTGACCACCTCGTTTGTAGCTTCCCAGGAAAAAGATGAATGGAGGACTTGAATAACAAGACCTTATCCCCTTCACTTACGTCTTTTCTCCTGAGGTGGGCATCTTGCCACACTTTGGTCCTCTATTTGTAGATTTTTGCATTTTCATAGGCGTTCATCCTCATCTCTTCGAGCTCTTGAAGCTGCAAAAATCTCTTTTCTCCTGCTTTGTCGAGGTCCATGTTTAGGAACTTGATTGCCCAAAGGGCCTTGTGTTCCAATTCCAAAGGCAGATGGCAGGACTTTTCGTAGATAAGTCTGTAGGGGGTGGTTTCAATGGGCATTTTGTAAGCAGTCCGGTAGGCCCAAAGCACGTCGTCAAGCTTCATAGACCAGTCTTTCCTAGTTCGGCTGACAGTTTTCTCCAAGATCTGCTTGATTTGTCTGTTGGAAACCTCTACTTGCCCTGACGTTTGTGGGTGGTAGCGTGTAGCGATCTTGTTCTTTACTCCATACTTGCACAGGAGTGCTTCAAACTGTCTCTTTCCAAAGTGCGACCCTCCGTCGCTTATAATAGTGTGCGGTACACCGTACCGAGGAAATATCATTTTCTCGAATAGCTTGATTACCGACTTGGCGTCGCATGTTTGGGTGGCTACGGCTTCTACCCACTTCGATACATAGTCCACTGCCATGAGTATGTATTGATACCCCTGGGATGGGGGAAACGGTCCCATGTAGTCGATCCCCCACACATCAAAGATTTCTACTTCGATCCAGCTTGCCATCGGCATTTCATTCCTCCGCCCTATATTCCCTGTAGACTGGCACACCTTGCAAACTTTTACAAATTGTGCAACATCTTTAAATAGTGAGGGCTAGTAGAAACCTAACTGCAGCACTTTTACAGCTGTTCTTTCGCTACCCAGGTGTCCACCATAGGGAGAGGCGTGGCATTCTGTCAGGATATCCGTGGTTTCTTCCTCTGGGATGCATCTCCTGTATAAGTTGTCAGCGCATCTTCTGAATAGGAGAGGATCATCCCAGTAGTAGTTTTTAGCATCCGTGAATATCTTCTTTTTCTTATTGTAAGTAATGTTAGGAGGCAGTTCCCCACAAGCAAGATAGTTGTAGATATCTGCAAACTAGGGCAAGTCTTCTGCTTTAGCTTATGCCATTATAAGGGCCTCATCAGTGTAGTCTTCGTTGATCGGTTGTCCCCCTGGTCTTTCATCTATGATCCTAGATAGGTGGTCGGAGACCACATTTTCTGCTCCCTTCTTGTCGATTATTTCGTGGTCGAACTCTTGGAGCAACAAGACCCACCTCAACAGTCCGGGCTTTGCGTCTTTCTTTTGCATTAAGTATTTTATGGCCCCGTGATCTGTGTATACCTTGACCTTTGCTCTGACAAGATACGACCTGAACTTATCGAACACGAAGACAATCACGTGCATCTCCTTTTCAGTTGTTGTGTAGTTTACCTGAGCCTCATCCAACATGCGACTAGCGTAGCAAATCACATGGTGCTTTTTATCTTTCTTTTGCCCCAGGACTGCTCCAACCGCGTAGTCACTAGTGTCGCACATCAGCTCAAAAGGTAAACCCCATTCTGGCGCTTGAAGGATAGGTGGTGATATTAAAGCATTTTTCAGGGCCTGAAAAACACTGAGACAATCATTAGAGAAAACAAATTCAGCACCTTTTACCAGAAGATTGGACAGTGGTTTGGAAATCTTCGAGAAGTCCTTGATGAATCTCCGGTAATATCCGGCGTGCCCGAAGAAGCTTCTCACTCCCGTCACGGATTTCGGTGGAGGAAGCTTAGATATTGCTTCAACTTTTCTTACATCCACCTTGATCCCATACCTTGAGATCTTATGCCCTAGAACGATGCCCTCCTGCACCATGAAATGGCACTTTTCCCAGTTTAGGACCAGGTTGTTCTCCTCGCACCTTTGAAGAACCAATGATAGATTTTTCAGACAGCTATCGAAGTCCTTTCCATAGACTGAAAAGTCATCCATGAAAACTTCTACGATATCTTCTAGAAAATCTAAAAACATCGATATCATGCATCTTTGAAAGGTGGCGGGGGCGTTGCAGAGTCCGAAGGGCATCCTACTGAAAGCATAAGTGTCGTAGAGGCAGGTGAATGTTGTTTTCTCTTAATCGTCGGGCAAGATGGGTACCTGGTAAAATCCTGAAAAGCCATCAAGGAAACAAAAGAAATCGTGATGCGCTAATCTTTTAAGAACTTGGTCAATAAAAGGTAGCGGAAAATGATCTTTTTTGGTAGCCTGATTTAGCCTTCGGTAATCGATGCACATCCTCCATCTGGTGACTGTCGTAACCGCCACCTCGTCACCCTTCTCACCCTTAATCACTGTCATCCCTCCCTTTTTGGGTACTACGTGGATCAAACTCACCCAATTGCCATCGCTGATTGGGTAAATGATCTCTGCATCCCTAAGTTTTATTACCTCTTTCTTGACGACCTCCTTGAGCATCTGGTTCAGCTTCCTCTGGGGTTGAGCCAGAGGCTTGGCAGATTCATCTAGGATGATGTGATGCATGCACAAGGCGGGGCTAAGTCCTTTGATATCATCTACTGAATATCCTATAGCCCCCCTATGGAGCCTTAACTCCTCAAGGAGTCGGTCTATCTGATTGCTTGAAAGAACTCGTACTTCATGCCTTCAGGCAACGGTTTCAACTACGGCCTTTCTCTGGATGCCTTCTCTTGAGGCTCCTCTTCGAGAGAAGCATACTTCACGGACTCCACCACCTCATCCTTTTCATGCAGATCTTCGTCAGACAGGTCAAAAAGGTCGAGATACTCTTCAACTTCAGGATCTTCGAAGTTGGAATCCTGACAGCTTATAGCCCTCGCAAGGGGGTCCGCTATCCAGATGTCCTCCTCTATCTCCTGGTAGAATTTATCGTAGCTGTCCGCGAAACACGCGGATTCTGACAGGGAAGGACTTTTCATGACATCCTTCAATTTGAAGTCCAGGTGGTCGTTTCCGACCCTCAGCGTGATAATCCCCTCAGAGACATCAATCAACGCCCTTCCTGTTTCCAAGAAAGGACGTCCAAAGATGATCGGGCAGCGGGGGTCTTCTGCTGTGACAACGACTACTATGTCGCGAGGAATGAAGAAATTACCGACCCTGATCGGCACATCCTCAACAACGCCGACTGGTCTCTTGAAGGTATGGTCTGCCAGTTCAATCCTCATATTGGTATGAACCATGTCGGTTAAACCCAACCTTTTCGCGAAGCTCAGGGGCATTAGGTTGATGCTTGCCCCTAAGTCGGCAAGACCTTTTCGCTCAACGTTGTCCCCGATGGAAAACGGGACCGTAAAAGCTCCAGGGTCCCTTCTTTTATTAGGCAGGTCAGGCTTCACGAAGGCTGAGGAAGCAGATTCTAGGTGCACGGTCTCAACCCTTCCTCCCCTTCTTTTCTTCATGATAAGATCCTTGAGGAACTTGGTGTATGTCAGCATCTCCTCCAAGGCATAGTTTTAAGGAATACAAAAGAAACATATAGTGGAGAAGGACTACTAAAGTGTGCTATCAGGCATCCCTAACATGTACTATGATCTACAAGAAGACTACGAGGTCCACTATTACTGGTACCAAGCATACTAAGGGCGATTTAATGACCATCCACAGTGAGATAAATTTCTATCGTTCCTTAGTTTTTGTTTCATTCTAAGTAGAACATGATTTAAAATCATGGGGTGGTAGGATAGTACACCATATTTTTGTTTAGTCCCTTTTTCTACATTTTTTATTGAAAGTTTATTGATAGATGACTACCACAACCACATAAATTTTACTTACTTTTTTTTATTTAATCTTTTAATGTCATGTTATTCATTTTCTTGCAATGAATTGTGTAATTTTTCAAATTTTGTGTTTTTGACTTCTATTCCATTCATGCAAATTGCATTGCATGTAGTTTTTTTATTTCTTTTGTTGTGTTTTTATGCATGATTTTCTTTCTTTCATTTTACTTCTTAGTACATGTAGTTTTTATTAATATTGTTGTGTGTGATTATATATGATTTTCTTTCATGCTTTTTTCTTCTTCATAGATTATATTTTGAGTAAATAGGGGCACTTAGACATGATTTCTTGAAATCTTCCCAATCTTTAAATTAATTACCCTAATGGATGTTTCAACTTTATCTCTATCTAATTTAGCTGAATTGAAAGACCATAATAAACAAAGTCACAAGTATTTTTTTATATATTTCAAAATTTCTTGAATTATTACATGTTTTCTACCCATTAGATTGATTGGCTGAAATGCAACTTTTGCAAGCCAAAGATGTTACAAATTATTCATAATAAAAGAATATGGTTTGCTGTAATTGGTAATTAATAATGTTTTGTCATTGCCTTTGAAGGATGCTTATATTACTTTCCAAGAAAGATACCTCATGTGAATATCCATACCATGTGACCACTCTCATCATTTCCACCACTTTTGACCTCTCTCTATTTTCATGAAAAAATGTGAAAAATGAACAACAAATGAAAAAGCCTCAGTCATCCTCCAAAATCTTGTAATGCATAACCCTTATGCCCTACTCCTTTATTCTACCATTTTTTTACTTTAGAGTTACACATTCTCCATATTTGGATAACTAACTTAACCATTCCATTCATATGTATCTAATATGTCTACTTGAGATTGATTTCAGGCTTTAGGTACATGAAAAGGATCATTTCAATCAAGCCCTATCCTGATCAAGCTCAGGTCAAAAGCAATGCAAATGAACTTTTAAGGAAAACACCTAAAACCCTTAAGATGATTTGTGTAATCATTTTTATTCATGTAATGACTTGTAACTAAGATGAGAAAAAATAAAGAGCCCTAAATTTGAACGGTTAATCACTCTAATAACATTTACCAAAATTCATTACTTGGTTTTTTTGGTCGAGTTTCTACTTTGACAAACTCGACTGATCTCCTTGATGCATTTTGAGAAAATTTAGGTTCAGTTGAGTTTACCATACACATAACTCAATCGATCCATGTACTAACCAAAACCAATTTAAGTAGTTTATTCGAGCTTCATCTAGGATAAAGTCGGCCAATTCTTCAAATTACCTTTGTCGCATAGTGCAATCGGTTGACTTACCTTTATTAAAACTCGACTGGCTGCATTGTATGGGTAATGCAAAAAAAGTGATTCTTACCAATGGAGTGTTGCAAAACTCAAAACTATATATGTTGCAACATCCCAAATGGCTAGAAAATATTCCTTAGTGATCCTAGCCTCTAGTAGACATCCCCAACTATAAAAAGGACCTATCGGAGTTCATTCCAAGGTTTCTCCTTCATGCGATCCAAGATCCTAGCTATAGTTGAGTGGATCTAGTCCAGTTGAACCCCTTTCTCTCTCTTGTTTGCAAATTAGGACGTCCATATGAGTGAATTAGGATCTGTGTGAATGAGCTACTTCATTGTATTCTTGTAAAGCTCTAAAAGCTTCCCTTTCCCCAACCCCTTTCTTAAATATCAAGTTGGAGAAATCTTCTCTAAATGAAGGAGAACATTCCAGCTTCTTCAAGCTATAGAAGAAGGTGTAAAAGCTTCTCTAAGGTGAAGGAGAAGGTCAAGGTTGAAGATCCGGGAGTAGAAGTGGGTAAATCCTTCAAGGCAAAAGACTTGATGCAAGAAGGAGATCTCCTTGGTGAAGGTGTCCAGCTGCTTCCAAGAGTGGGTAAGACCTTGTAGAGATAGAAGACTCTAGCTCCTATGGATAGGTAAGATCTCAGTTTGTTATTGGATCCCTTGTCCTTAAATGGAAGGATGGATATCCTTGACCCAGAAAATGAAGGTCATCTTGTATGTCTTATAATGCTATATAAACTTACATTGGTTGCAAAATCCTAGGGTTTGACCGCTCTAGGTAGTGGACTGACTTTCTCCTACTTTGGAGATTGGAACCACACTAAATATCTTGTGTTCTTATGTTTTTTCAATCTCCTATATCCTTTCTATGTATATTTATTTGCAGTACAAATTCAATATTTGAAATCCCATGCATTGTAGTAACTTGAAGGTCTTAAAAATTTTGTGCTAGTGTTTTTAGCTCTATTCACCCCCACTACAACCCATTTGATCCAACAAGTGGTATTGATGCCATAGTCTTTGCCGAAAAGATCTACTATAAGAAGAGAAGATGGCAGATAACCTACTTGGGTCTCTCAACATGGATGGTGGTTTCTCAATGAGACCCCCAATCTTCGATGACACAAACTTACTTTATTGGAAGATACAGATGAAGTTCTACCTTCAAGGGATGAGCTATGACATGTAGAAAGTACTCATCCTTGACTACAAGGAGTTGGAGGGTGATGTAGCCACTTGGTCTGAATCCAAGCTCAAGAAGGTATAGTTGAATGCATAGGCAATTGGCATCATCTATGATTCCCTCACCCCCTCCGAGTTCAACTGAATATCATCTTGGGACACATCTCATGAGATTTGGAACAAGTTGTGCATCACCTATGAAGGCACAAAGCAAGGCAAGGACTCAAAGATCTACATGCTCAAGGGAATACTTGAAAACTTCAAGAGGGGGAAGAAGGAGAGAGTGGCGGAAATGCACACAATGCTTAACACCATCATCAATGGACTTGCTTCTTTGGGCCACACCATGGATAGAGGGACCATCAAATCCAAGATTCTAAGGTCTCTCCCAAAGAGATGGGAATCCAAGGTGACTCTATTGAAGAAGTTAGAAGCCTTGGTGACATAGCCACCGAAAAGCTCATTGGAAACCTTCAAGCTCATGAGCCAAGACTTGACAAGAAAGTGGAAGATGAAATGAAAGAAGAAACAGAATGAAAGAAGATCAAAGACAATTCCTTCATAGCTTAATTTGAGTCAATGATTCTCCAACAACAACTTGCTTTCTGGTCCTCACCTCCCTCCTCAAGTGAAGATGAATCCCTTAGTCACCATGAAGCAAACTTTGTGACAATGGTTATCTTATTCTTTTTACCCTACTAGCATGCTTGCTTCTGGATTCCCTTTCCTACAATGTTATATATAAGGGAACTAGAAATTGTAATATATATGTTATTGTTCTTGGCTCTATTAAGCCTATTGTTGGTATATGTCTTGTTTGCCAATTCGAATGATATTTCTTTTTGGCATCGTTGGCTTGGTCATGTAAATATGCATCAATTGAAGAAGTTGAGCAAAAAGGACCTGGTCAAAGGACTTCCCAAATAGGATTTTGAAAAGGAAGAGGAATGCCAACCTTGCACCCAAGGAAAGAAAACCAAGTCCTCCTATAAATCCAAAGGAGTCCGGAGCACTAAGAAGCTCTTGAAATTCTTGATATTGATCTATTTGGACCTATGAGAACTTAACCGCTTCGTGGTAACAAGTATTGTAATGTGATTGTCGATGACTATTCTTGCGTTACTTGGACCTTATTTCTTGTTTCAAAAATTTACACTCTTGATGTTTTCTTGAATTTTTGTAAACAAGTTGAAATTGAAGCTTCTTGTCAGATCATCTCTATCCATAGTGACCATGGGGGAGAGTTTGATAATTATTTTTTTGAACGGTTTTGTTAGGAATATTGGTATGCACATAACTTTTATTCACCTTTAACACATCAAAAAAATGGGGTTGTATAGAGAAAGAATAGGTCACTACAGGAAATGGCCAAGACCATTCCTCTAGAGTATGACACTCGAAAGAAGTTTTGGGCCTAAGCCGTTAGCACTTCATGTTTTGTGAAAAGTCGAGTTTTCACTCATCCATATTTAAAAAAAAACCCCTATGAGAAATTGCGCGGAAGAAATCCCTCCATTGATTTCTTTCATGTTTGTAGTTGTCCTTGTTTTGTTTTGAACACTAAGGATTCTCTTGATAAGTTTGATGCAAAACCATACAAGGATTTTTTTCTTGGCTATAGCAGTACTAGCAAGGTTAATATATTATTTAACATTGAATTGTCTAATGTTGAAGAATGTATCAATGTTAGATTTGTTGAGACTAACCCATCTATTTAAATTAATATTGTTAGTGGTGACGTTGTAGATGAGGTCATCCCTCACTTGAAAGAGATCAACATTATTGATAAAGGAAAATAGGTGTTAGTTGACAAAGAAGAGAAAGAAGACAAAAATAAGGATCTAACTCCCCGCTTTGCAAAGAATCAGCCTAAAGAGATCATTATAGGTAATCATTTTGAAAGAGTAAGGATGTGGGTTGCATACAACACTGGATCCTAGCTGACAGTGCCTTCATCTCTCAACTTGAGCCAAACAATGTCAAAGACGCTCTCAAGGATGATGAATGGATCCTAGCCATGCAAGAAGACTTAGAGAAGTTTGAGAAGAAGAAGGTGTGGATCTTAGTGCCCAAACAAAGTGATAGAAAGATCATTGGAACCAAGTGGGTCTACCACAACAAGATCAATGAAAGTAAAAATGTGGTAAGCAACAAAGTAAGGTTAACAACTCAAGGTTACAACCACCCTGAAGGTATTCATTTTGATGCAACTTATGCACTTGTTGCTAGACTTGAATCTATTAGAATTCTACTTGCTTTTTATAGTTATAAAAATTTCCTACTTTATCAAAGGGGATTTTAAAAATGCATTTTGAATGGTATAATAGAAGAGGAAGTCAATGTGGCTCAACCTCCTGGCTTTAAACATGATAAATTGCCTAACCATGTTTATTTGTTACACAAATCTCTCTATGTACTCAAACAAGACCCTAGAGATTTGTATGAGAAACTAAAGAACTTTTTTGAGACAATGGGTATATCATGGGTAACGTCCATTCTACTCTATTTCTAAAACACACTTTTAGAAATTTCTTGATCAATCAAATTTATGTTGATGATATTATTTTTGGCAGAATTGATCTTGATCTTTGCAAGGAGTTTAGTTCTCTTAAGCAGAGTGAATTCAAGATGAGAATGATGGGGGACCTTACTTTCTTCCTCAATTTCCAAAACAAGAAAACCAAGGAAGGTATTTCCTCAACCAAGGAAATTACACTAGTGAACACTTTAAAACTTTGGGATGGAGAACAACAAGTTTATGGACACCCCCATGTAAAACACCTCCAAGCTTGACAAAGATGAAGAAGGTGAGAAAGTGGATGAGAAGATCTATAGATATATGATTGGAAGTTTAATTTATTTAACTACCTCTAGACCTGACATAATTTTTACAGTTGGCTTGTGTGCTCACTTTAAATAAAATCCTAGAAAATCACACATCATAGTGGTTAAAAGAATTTTGATGTATCTATAGCTAAAACTCAAAATTTTGGACTATGGTATCCCAAGTCAACGGACTTTACTCTTACTGCTTATAGTGATGTTGATTATGTAGGGTGATTGATAGATTGAAAGTGCACAAGTGGCACTTGCTTCTTCCTAGGACCATGCTTGGTTTCATAGTTTTCTAAGAAAAAAAGCACAATGTTTCTTTCAACTATTGAGGTTGGATATATTGCAACTCATAGTTGTTGTGCCCAAGTCCTATGGATGAAAAAAATGCTTCAAAACCTTAACATTCATTACGATGATTCTCTGATCTACTCGACAATACTAGTGCTATTAATATCTCTTATAATCCTATATTGCATAATAGAGCCAAACATATAGAGGCTCGTCATCACTTTATTCATGACCACATTTCCAAGAAGGATATCTAGATCACACATGTGGACACGAAGAATTAGCTTGTCGATATTTTCACTAAACCTTTTGCTAGAGAGGAATTTACATTCATTAGATCAAAACTCCTTATAACTACTTTTGACAATATTGACATGCAATCTAGCTAGATGTTATCATTACTATATGTTTCTTACTTATATCTGATCATGTCTTTAGTGAAAGTTCTATGATTGACATGTTTCCATGCCTTGTATCACTTGTTTTCAACTTTTTTTGTAAACAGATGTTTTACCGCAAAATAGTAGCAAATGATGGGTGAAATGTACCTCAATATTAAAATACATGATATTAGAAATATAAATTTATATAGCACTGTAGAGGCTTAGAAATGAATTTTCTATGTTGTGGATAGGTTGACCATTTGATCGAGTTTTTCCTTATACAAACTCCTGATCTCTATCTGAGGACTAAACTAAAATGTCGGTCAGGTCGAGTTTCCAACAATCAGAACTCGACTAATCACGTGACTAGATGCAAATTAAAAAGTGAATTGGCTAACTTTTCTCCCTCTCAACTAGAGAAAGTCGACTGATACCCGACCTCCAGTTCTTTTTCCTCAAAATCTAGGCTAGACCAACCCCTCCTATACCCTTCCTAGCTCTAGATTAGCCTTCCTTGCCTCTCTAACCCGTAGCCTACATGGTTTGGCGACCCTCCTTGTGTGCTTCCTCTCTCATTTGGTGGTTATCTTCTTCATCTCTGACCTCATGACATCCAACCGTAGGAAGAGATCTACCCCAACTAAAGCATCTTCTGCACTAGCTTCTACAAGGCATGTCTCCTTTGATGGCACCTGCTTCATCTCATCTCAAGCTATAAATAGGTATAAGGAACTCCTTTCTAGGAATCCCTTTCCTTTTCTATGCCTTGTTTGAACTTCAGTTTGCAACAACTGAGGTGATTAAGGAGGTTACTAGGGTGTTCAAAGCACATCACCTAAGTGCTTTGTGTGTTAAGCGTTTGTGCTTCACAAATTCTATGTCGAGTATGAAGGCGGTCCATAAATCCTATGCTAATTTGACATGAAACTACAACACCAATGTGCCACCACCTTATACCCAAGTTGTATTGGCTTTTATGATAGTCGATACCAAGATAACAATATCGAAGGATTCCCTAAATATCTATTTATGTAGTACTAACATCATTTCTACTTGGGTGGCTTCCTATCCTTCTTTCCATGACCTGTTGGACCCTGAAGGTTTCTAAAAGAGCATTGATCCCCCACTTACCCTTCTTGACATCCATAAGTTCCTAAAAAAACTAGACATTCCAATTTGACATGAAACTACAACACCAATGTGCCACCACCTAATACCCAAGTTGTATTGACTTCAATGATAGTCGATACCAAGATAATAATATCTTAGGATTCTCTAAATATCTATTTATCTAGTACTAACATCATTTCTACTTGGGTGGCTTCCTATCCTTCTTTCCATGACCTGTTGGACCCTGAAGGTTTCTACAAGAGCATTGATCCCCTTCTTACCCTTCTTGACATCCATAAGTTCTTGAACAAACTAGACATTCCATATATGAAGAAGTCCACCTTACCCTCCTCTTCCCTCGATATTAAAACACATCTGATTACTTTAGTAGTAAATTGAAATATCCATCCTAAGAGGAATATAACAAAGATTGTAGAGAATACAACAACAATCATGTATTTTCCATTGAATAATATCAGAGTCAAGTGGGCTCATTACATTCTACATCATACAACCTACTTTGACTCCAAGAAGAACACAACTGACACCCATCTCCCTTATCCAAACCTGATATGTGATGTGTTTACTCACCATAATGAAAAATCCATCTTCCATGACCTTGGATACAAACCAAGTCACAAAGGGGTTTGCATTAGTGTGAAAACCATCAAGAAGACCTTTCTTAATACCCACTCTTCCACCACACCACATGCCTCTATCTCCACCCTGACCCCTCCAGCACCACCATCCCAACCTGACCACACCTCATTTTCTATGTCAAATGAAACCCTCATGGGTTATATGATACATCAACAAGCATATAACCTTTAGGTTTAGAATCATCTCCACCAGGACCTCTACCAGATAATGTCGCATGTGAACATGTCCTACAGCCATCCCTACCCTCGCTACCAGGTTACACCTCATGTGCATACTGTTAGTTTTACCATGAACCTCACCTCTTACTGTTAATACTACACCCTTTGCTACTAGTGATGATGGACCTGCCCATGTCCCTAGTTCTCTTCCTCTTCTGGCACAGCCTGTTGGCCCCCCTACCACTCTTCTTGTTGGTTATGATGGAGTTTCTACTCCCACCTTTTTGCAAGAAAATGCCTTACATGCGTGTGGCATGTCTTGGACTGAGCAAAATACCAGATGGCCAGTTACTCATGCTTTTAGACCTCATGTTGATGAGGAGATGCCTAACTAGGATTTTGAGGAAGAAATTGTTGATGTTGAGGATGATGATGGCTCTGATGCTGGTGATGATGGATCTTATAATGGTGATGATGGTGAGGCCACAACTGCTGCCACTAATGCACCATCTAGTGCAGATGAGGACTATCAGCCCGAGGATGAGGAAGCTAATGAGGATATAGTTAATGTAGTAGATGTCATAGATCTTTAATTCTACACTCTATTAGAGTGTTTATATATATATATATATATATATATGTATATATTTGTATACTATCATGTATTGGACATTTGGGCACTATATCTGAGGCATACTATTTTATCATCTCCTCATTTTTTGTTGGTTTGTAGTTTTTTTATTCGAGAGGACATGTTTGGTTTTGTAATTTAAATCTTATTTATCTTAATTCTTTGGATGACTATATCTTATGAGTTATTGGTATGTTATCCAATATTTTGATTATGACTCTAGATTGCTTATTTCTCTCTATTTTATCACTATTTGGTATGTACTATGTGTGGTTACTTCTGTAGTTTTTTCCTATGGCAAAGACATGTGCTTTATTTATATTATACCCCCTTTCATTTTGCAATGACAAAGGGGGAGAATAATATGAGAGGTCATGTAATACATGTACCAAAGGGGAGAAATGAGCTCAACCATATTGCTTACGTGATTCTTTTCTAGTCAATTATCTGAAATATCATGTGACTTGGTAGACGACCATGTTGTATATATATGTGCTATGATTGTTTGTGGAAATACTAACCATGTAGGTAAAACTAAGCATGAATTGAGGGGGTGAAATTAACATTATTGATTCATGTATACCCTAGTAATTCACAAGGTAAAGGTTTTAATTTTCATATCCTTTTCAATATGTTAAGGAATGGTTTGTCATAATAAAAAAGGGGAAGAATGTTGACATGGGATTTACACATTTTCCATATTTTAAAAATGACTTAACCATTTGATTCATATGTATCTAATATGTCTACTTGAGATTGATTTCAGGCTTTAGGTACATGAAAAGGATCATTTCAATCAAGAACTATCTTGATCAAGTTCAAGTCAAAAGCAATGCAAATGCACTTTTTTGGAAAACACACTAAAACCCTTAGAATGATTTTTGCAATCATTTGTATTGATATAATGGCTTGTAACTAAGATGAGAAAAAATTAGGAGCCCTAAATTCAAACATTTAATCACTCTAATGACAATTTCCAAAATTCGTTACAAGATGTTTTCGGGTCAAGTTTCTCCTATGACAAACTCGACCGATCCCCTTGATGCATTTTGAGAAAATTCAAGTTTGGTATAGTTTACCATACACATAACTCGACCGATCCACGTATTGACAAAAATTGATTTAAGCGGTTTGGTTGAGTTTCATTTAGGATAAACTTGACTGATAATTCAAATTAGCTTTGTCTCGTAGTGCAGTCGGTCGAGTTACCCTTATTAAAACTCGACCAACTGCAATGTGCGGAGGTTGCAAAAAAAGAGATTCTAACCATTGGAGTGTTGCAAAACTCAAAGTTATATCTGTTGCAACACACTAAATGGAAAGAAAACGTTCCTCATTACTCCTAGCCTCTAGTAGACATCCCCAACTATAAACAAGACTTTTTGGAGTTCATTCAAAGGTTTCTTCTTCATGCTACTAAAGATCCTAGATATAGTTTAGTGCTTCCAGTCCACTTTATCCCTTTTCTTTCTCTTGTTTGCATATATAAACGTCCATATGAGTGAGATATGATCTGTGTGAGAGAGATAATTCATTGAATGCTTGTAAAGCTCTCAAAGCTTCCTTTTCCCCGACCCCTTTCTTTAAGATCAAGTTGGTGAAAGATTCTGCAAGTGAAGGAGATGGTGTAAGCTTCTTCAAGCAGTATAAGAAGGTGAAAAAGCTTCCCCAAGGTGAAGGAGAAGGTCAAGCTTGAAGATTGGGAAGTAGAAGTGGGTAAATCTTTCAAGGATAGAGACTCGATGCAAGAAGGGGATATCCTTGGCGAAGGTGTCCAACTTCTTGCAAGAGTGGGTAAGACCTTGTACAAGTAGAAGACTCTAGATCCTATGGATAGGTAAGACCTTGGTTGGTTGTTGGCTCCCTTGTCCTCAAAGGGAAGGTTGGGTATCCTTGACCTGGAAAAGGAAGGTCATCTTGTATCTCTTATAATGGAATATAAGTATACATTGGTTGCAAATTCCTAGGGCTTGACCTCTCTAGGTAATGGACTAACTTTATCCTACTTTGGAGATTGGAACCACTCCAAACAGCTTGTGTTCATGTATTTTTTCAATCTCTCTCATCCTTGATATGTATATTTAGTTTCACTACAAAATCAATATTTGCAATACCATTCATTGTAGTAACTTGAAGGTCTAACAAAATTTGTGCAAGTGTTTTTCTCTCTATTCACTCTGCCCTCTAGATCCCATTTCAAACAAGACCATCTTATATCCCTAGATACAAAGAACAAAAGAATAAGAAAATTTCAAAATGAAAATAAAAGGTGCTCCTATAGTAGAGCTTAAATAAAGATAAGAAAAGATGGGTTCTCTACATAATACCACTCCAACCTCTTGTGAAAATACCCTTCATCCATTTGCATACCCGTTGGGATAGGAAACATCAATCCTACAATCTCATATCTTCATTCATAGACATTGTGGGTCATTTGGAGTGAATTGACATTGCATTTTCTAGGCATGAAAGAGAAACAACAATCCTTGTTGCTTTGGTTAATTCTAAATTGAAAATGGTTTACCCAGTTCTTTGTGGATGCTACAATACTTTCCTAAGTTTTGATGCCCTACACGGGAACTCTATGCACTAGGAACTTTAATTGGTTATATTTTGTGAAAGTGGAAAGCATATAGGTGAATTATATGTGTTAATTCATGGTTGAGCTAATTTAATTAATAATTAAGTTATTTGGTGCATTTTTCATTTCCTATATGATTGAATGGAAAATACAATTTGTTTGAACAATCTTAAGGTTTCATATGTTTTAGGATTGGGGTTGCAATGAATCTTGTCATTGGGTTTTCATATTGTTTTGTTTTTCTCATTATTTACATCGACATCTTCATAATTCTTGGCTTTCCTCAAAAAGTCAATATTATTGTAAAATGTACTTATGGATGCTTTTTACACTATCAATAGCTACCTTGTCTACTAATTGATTGAAGGGAGAAATGTAGGTTGATCCTAGTGCTTCTTGGATCTTGGAAGAGTACAAAGTGAGGCCAATATCACCCTCAACCTATCCCAAGTTTTCAAAAAATACATTGCATCAAAGAGATCCATTAGGGCATATTGATAATACAAGTTCAAGAAATATCCCTCAAAAGACTGAAGGTATATCATTACAGTCCTACTACACATGCTCCAATCACAAGTCCTTTATAAGGTTTTCAAGAAAGAAATCCATGCCTTTAGAATGGGCTTTCTTAGAATAATGACCATGGATAGTGGAGGCAACCTCATGTATTTCATTGGCCATGGTTGTGTCAAGTGGAGGACACCACAACTGTTCTAGTAGCCACAGTCGAGAAAAGAAGGCTCCTTAAACCCTTAGACGATAGATGTTCTACAGACCACAAGCTCGTCCTTCCCCACTCACTATGTCCATTCTACCTATAATGGTCATGCTACCTTATCTAAGAAAGTGAGGGTTTTAAGGTGGAACGTGAAGAATAGGAGAGAGAATGAGGTAGGTGAGTGGAAGGTGGAAAAAATGAATTCTAGGGGAAACTAACACATGACCCACAGCCGCACTAAAGGTTATATAGTGGTGTAACATATTGAATTCTAGGCATCTTGCCTTTTGGTCCTCTTTTCCATCTTTTCCTTTCATTTCTATCCTCTTTGGCCTTTCTATTTAATTTTTGGACAATACGATGGTTTAATGAACATTTGTTCACCTTTTATTCTAATACTTGGGTTTATGCACAAATACCCCAGTGGAAGCTTAGTAAAGGGTCAAATATGCAAAATATCCACTTAAGTGATAAAAATAATAAATAAATTCGTCCTAAAACTTTATAGTGCTTTTTAGAATATGAAAAAAGAAAGAAAATCCCAAAATATAAATAAAGGACATGATAAATGCAATAGTTGGGGATAATATGGGTAAAAGAAGGTAATGAAGAATATATTGTTCCAAAAATTCTGAATAGAATCCCAAGAAGATAATTTGGATAATAAATATATCAACTTCGTTTTCTTGACTTAAAAGTTGCTTAATGGCCAAGTATCATTTAAAGTGGAACATAAATGTAAATATTAATGTCATTATCAAAATAAAATAGGAAATAGGCCAATAAAGTGAAATAAAATACTTAGTGCTCTCAAATTAAAAAAATAACTCCAGATTCGTAATCTAAACATAAAAATAAGCCTTTGCGAAAATTTTCTTTTAGTTTGGTCAATGTTTAATATTTTATTTTATTTAGGAGAGAGAAAATGATTTAAAGATCAAAAATATTAAATATATGTTGATAAAAATTAATTAATCTCAAAAACGTGTTCCTAACGTTTATTATTACTTGTATACCAAGTTTTATATTTTTAGGAAGTTTCTAGATGCCTCTAATAAATTAAAAGGATAAATAAGTGATAAAATTTAAATGAATTAAATAAAATAATAAAAGTCTTCAAAAAAAAATATTAATGCCAAATTCGTTTTCTTCATGTTAAAATAGACTTTTGGATGAATTTTGAATCAATTTGGAAAATATTTGATGAGAAGATAAATTAAGGAGAGAGAAAGTGTACAAAACATTCAACTCATTATTTAAAATAATAAACAACTTCAACAAATGGAAATAATACCTAATTCGTATCTAACATACTTTATATGACTTGTGGGTCAAGTTTTATAATTTATGGAAAATCATAGAGTCATATATAAAGGAGGAAGTAGTAAATATATTTTGAATTATTTAACACATTAAATATTCTCAAAAGGCAAAACTAACTCCATATTTGGATTCTACGCGTCAAAATAAGTCAGAATATAAAATTTGGTAATTTTTGGTTAACGTTTGGGTCTCCAAACGAAGAGAGAGAAATTCATTTAAAGATTTAATGCTCCACTTTATTTGCAATTCGATTTGGTTAAGGACTTTAATTTAATATGTTGTGCGAGCCATCAGCCATTGGATCTTGATCTGACGATCCACGGTTCATCATCTACCTCGGGCCAAATAGGAAATAGGCCGTGGTTTTGGTCGATTTGAAAATCGTAATATCTATCTCATCTCTCAATGATATTGATTGATTTTTGTTGCTATAGATTCCTCTCTCGATTTCGCACCACATTATCCCAAAATGTTTACGTTTTGACAAAGATTCGAGAAAACCCCAAAGCTTGCTCCCCAATCTTCGAAGGTCTATTATGTAAACCCTAGTCTAGATCTCCTTGCCTATAAATATCCATACTCCTAGATCCGTCGTCACCTTAGCAACTCAACCCCACAATCAATTTCGCGTTTCGTTGGCGTTTGACCCTGCTGCGAGCCACCGAGGATGCTGACCTTGTGGCACTCTTCTCTCCTTGCTCTCTCCATCATCAGCACAATCAAAGGTACCATCAAGTTCATCTTGCTCTGAGCTTTCCATCGCATACTGGCACTTCGAATTTGGTTGAGTATAGCGCAAACGTCCAATCTTTTCCCAATCAAGCTGTTGTTTGCTCGCAGCCATGACGTGGGTTGGGTTGGGGAAGACAACCCGTGGTTTTTACATTTATACCCCCGCACTCTCCTCTCTTCTCTTGATGTGCTCACGCGGGGGCACTCCGGTCTTTTGGCTTGTTTTTTTTTCAAATGATGTGCCTACGTGGCAAGTTATCATTGGTCCGTCTTAGAAAATTCGTATCTTTTGATTTATTTGTCGAAAAATATAAGTAAGATATGTTTTGAAATTGGGAGAACGAGATCTATATAAAAAAAATACTTTCGTGGTTTGATTCTGATATTTTCGAATATGTGTTTTTAAGGATGAATTAAATTACTTAAAAATATGGAAAATAGCCTAAAAAGTCAGTATTTCAAAAATATACAAAACTATATGTTATTTTGATCAGAAAATCCTAACTAAGACAGTAGTGAGGTTTTCAGAGTCTAATTTGATCGTTTGTGGAAAAAGTCAATGGTTTTGAGGCTTTAATCCTTTAATGAATATACATATATCTAATACATAAATATGATGATCATATTAGGGAAAGTGGAACTAATCTCGTGTAAAAGTTATGAAAAGTGGTTCTAGGATTCTAAAGAATAAGGTATGTGCTTAATACACTTTAGTTGGGAATTATTTGTTCCTTAACCTATGATTTCCATAATGAGGCTTATTTGCACCTTGTATTCTTTTCTCTGGAATCTATTGCTATACTTGCCTCATAATCATTTTGGAATATTGTTCTTGGGTCTTAGTACCCCTTTGCCATGTTCTTTTTGGATGATGCTATTACTTGTCATTGTTTCTAGCATGTTGATTTGATTAGACTAATTAACTAGTGTAGTGGTACTTGTATATACAACCATCCATAGTTGGGGAATGTGTTATTTCTCCCCTGGGGAATGTGATACTCTTCCCCGCACATGAAATATGTGTAGGTGACTGGGAATGTGTTATTCTACCCTCACCCTTTGGTTGAAGGTTCGGTAGGTCCCTCAACCCTACATAGTTAAGATAGTCAATATTAATCATACATGCAATGTTGTTGTTTTACTTTGTTTATGGCAAGCATCTATTTAAATATTCTTTTATATATATATGGCCTCATTCTTTTGATGTCTAATCTTTTGATGAATCCCTAGCCTAATTTACTTGTTATATTTACCTTGTCACCATTAGTATAGTTTAGTGACACATACTTGTTTTCCCTTCCCTCTTGCTGGGTGTTTTCCCAACCACCCAGATGTGGAGTAAGGTGATGGATATGGCATGAAGATCGTAACTTTGGCATGGACTTGGTTGATGGATATGTTGCTCGGAGAAAAAATTGGAGTAGTCTGGACTTCCCTCTACTTAGATCCTCTTTTTGTATAAAGCATGTACACCCATATTGGGGAAATTTTTATGTACACTTTATTTAAATTGAATATAGTCAAAATTTTATCTTCCGCTACTATCCAATTGGATTTTGTTTACCATTGTTATTAGTAGAGAGGTTGATTGGTTGATTTCACTTCTTTACAAGTGGTCTATAAGGTCAAGGAAAAAGTGTGGGTAAAGTGGTATATTTTGTTCTTGGGAAAATTAGGGTTTTGAGGGCGGGCAGAATGGTCATGGTGGGTAGTATGCTCAGAATACAAATTGTTGGAGAAACCAACTCCATCATCGATGGTGTGAAAAGATATTGCAACTCAACCCAAGTAGGGTAAGAGGGTTCATCAAAACCACTATATGTGTCAAATATGTGTGTAATATGAATAAAAAAACCCTAGCAACTTATGATCTTTACATATTTATATTTTTTCATGTGTGTCAATAGACACACATCCATATCTTTTTATAGAGTAGATGGTATAAATTTAACATGTTATTTGTTGAGATGGATAACTCAAGTCTTGAGACTTTGTATCCAAATTCTTATGCATTTAAGTGATATATGATTTCTTAGTGGTTGTCATGTCTTTTATTGTATTGTGTTTTTGTGTGTATGGACAAGTATATAAATTTGTCAATCATTCTTTATCAAGTGTCTTTATGAGGTTATGAAGTGCCATTATGAGGAACAAGAATGCTTATATATTAGTGTAGATGATGTGAATCTCTTACAATATGATTGAGATATTTGTAGATTCGGTGCACTATATGAAATAAGCTAAGTAAGGTGTGTGGATACATAATAAGGAATGTTCACACAAGCCTCCCTAAGGTATTTGTGCTCAATAATGTCAACATTCGATCTGCATCCAACAACGTTTTCTCATTTAGTATAGTTAGATTTTCTAAGACCATATTTTCCACTTTAATAGAATATGTTTAGTCCTCTAAACTACATTTTTTTCCCGTGTTTAGTTTTGATTATATCCACATATGTGGGCTTCAAGGGGAAATATGCAAGTTCATTACCATGTTCAAAAAATATTACCACAAAACACCATTATTTCATTCATTGGAATGTACTTTGTTCTTTCTTTTCCTTATTTCAAATCACATTATTTAATAAATGATATATGAAAACATTTAAGGTACAGAAAGAAGGGGAAATAAGAGGCTATAAGATGAGAAATCACTACAACCAACTAGTGTATCCTTAGCTATTGCCCTCTCCTCCCATCTTTCCCTCTACTACACTACTCTTAGGTATGATATCATTGTAGATAGCTATATTCCTTTATATGCACTTAGCAAATAGCATGTTAAGTGGTTGGATGGGAGGTAATAGGATGTGAAACACCATTCTCCTACACCCCATACCACCCTTTGGTACTAAGTAAATTAGGATAATCAATCCTACAAACATATTTTTGGTTGGCCTTGATTGGATTTATCTACTTCCTAGTCAATTGAGCCTTACATGTTTGCATAGGAGGTGATAGAGACTAGTTTCCTTATACACACCCTATGCCACCCATTATAAACTAGTAGAATATGACTCTCCATCCTCATTACCCTTAGGTTTTTCATTTAATAGCATGCTTCGTTGGATGTGATTGCATTTATATGACCCCTAGGAAAGGTTGATAATTACATACCCCCCAACAACCCACTGCTCTTAGTAGTTGTTAAAATTCTAACTTGTTCTAGATTTAGCTGAAATCTATTGCTTATTTACTTAATTGCATGTTCATGTTAGTTAACCCTTGTAAGAGTACATGATTCTTGTTTTGGTTATTTTTTCTAGATCTTGATAGTTGATTTCTTAGTATGGTGTTTTGTGCCTTGTTAGTGTACTTTCTAGTTTAGTATAGCTAATTTTTCTATTCTTTTGATGTAGTCTAATCTACTATAACTTCTCTCTTAAGTTTTTAGTTAGCCTCATTTGTGTAGGTTTAATATATAGTTCAATTCTTTACATCCTTCAATTGCATATTTACCCTTCGTTCAATAAACAAACCCTAATTAAAATTTTGAAACCTATACAATCGTTAAGGAACCTAGTACAATAAATGAGTTTTAGTGCAAGTAGGTCTCCCTGTGGACTCGACCTTGAGTTGCCACATTCCTATACTACATTTTGATCCCATGAAACCTTTTATGTACAATTTGTGGACTAGGGTATTTTTGTTAGCCAAACTGTGACACATCAATTTTCAATTTGTAAAATAATTGTATGAACCTAGTTTTTATGAGTGCATAGTTTTTATTTATGTAGTTGTTGTGTCTATCATGTTTTGTGGGACCTATATAAGACAAGTGATCAATATTATGGATGATAGGGGGTTTGCTTGTGCTGACATGTATGTACTTGATGGGTGTTACAAAACTTGTGTAAACTTACAATATCAGCCATGGATGATTTATTCATTTTTACGGATGTGAAAGAATCAAAATACCCTGGAATCACTAATTACTAAGATATTAGTTCAAATATCATACAAAACATTGACTAGACACTTTAATAGAATATCAAGTAAGTCTATAAATTAAGAAATCATATTAAGTTTAGTTCGACACTAACAAGGGTAGCTAAGACAAGTAAACATAAATTAAGAAAAAATAGAGAATATGGTCATATGAAATATGACTCTACCAAATGATAAAAAATTTTGGAGGAATATCCAATAATTGACATAGTCGAACACAAAGATCTCATAAATGCTTGACGAGTAATCTGGTGCTAATTATGTATCCACACACCTTACATGGCTGAATTCATTTAGTGCGCTGAATCTACCCAAATGTTGTTCATCTTGTCGAGTTGCATTTCATGTGGATTTCAATATAAGCATCCATATTCCTCATAATGCCACTTGATTAGGAATAATTCACAGATTTATATATTTGTCCATCGGCTCACTAACACAATACACACAAAGACACAATGACAATTAGGAAACAATTTATTTACTTAAATGCATAGAATTTTGGATAATAAAATCTTAAAATCTGAGTGGTCCATGTCAACAAATAACGTGAACATCTAGTTGATAAAGAAAGATGTGAAAACAAATAAATGTGTCCCTTGACAACACACATGAAACAAATATAAACACGAAAAGGCCATAAGTTGTTATGATCCTTTTATTCATCTTACACACATATATGAGGCAGCAACTGGTTATGATTAGCCCTCTTATCCTACTTTGATTGATCTGCTGCAGCTATAGCGACACCATTGACGATGGAGTTGGTTTCTTCAACAATTTGTCTCATGAGCACACTCACAGGAAGTATCTCCTCAATCAGGCCGACGCCCTTGCCAGCCAATAAACACACATCTTCGAGGTTGCCAACAGTAGTGGGGTTTGGGGCGCGACCATCCAACCGCCTCATCTCAGATGTCTAATGCAATATTTCAAATTTCCAAGGAAATAGTTAATCTTATACATCAGAAGATTAGCTAAGATTTACGAGAAATGAACTTTGGACTGCAAAAACAACATATGTACACACTTACATTCCCATAGATGGCGGTGTATCCAATGATGGGCTGAGACTGGTCGTTCTTCACAATTTCTGCAGCTTCCTTCCATTTGAGGCGTAGAAGGTGTTGGGATTAGGAATATAATCAAGCCCATGTCTTAGTGGGATTTAGACTTGGGAGGATTGGTTTGTGCTACCAATCCTAATAGTAGTCAAATCTTGAATAGTAGGAATATGACTTCCTATGTGCAACATGCAGTTGGACTAGGATTCGAACTAGGACTAGAATTCCTGGTTGCAATCACATACATAGAGGCCTATAAATAGAGGCCCCTGGGGAGGCCTTTGGATTATCCACCGGTTGAGGTATGAGTTCTCCAGTTGCTTGTTGGTGCCTTCTGTGGTAGAGGGTGCCAGAGAACAAGAACAACTGGTAGAGAAGCTCTCTTGGTTTATAAGAGAGGGCCAACGACTTTGCCTTGAAGCAAAGTAGCGGTTGGCGGTTGCTACCCGGATTTAGGGGTAATTAAATCTGGGAGGTGTGAGTTGTAATTTTATTACATAGTGCTTATTAGAAGGATTGCCCCGTGGTTTTTCTCTCCTTATTGAGGGGAGAGTTTTCCACGTTAAATCTGGTGTTTTTCTTCTTTGGATTTTATACGCTTGTTGGTAGCGCTTCCGTGACAACTTTTCGTCACATCCGGGACTGTATCGGTACAACATCCCCAACAAGTGGTATCAGAGCGAGGTTCCAGATACAAGTCCAGATGGGGAAAGATGAAGATGCGACGATGATAAAGATGACAAGCACAAATTGGTAGATTTGGAAACCCAAGATGGAGGATATTCTCTATTGTAAAGATCTATACGATCCGATAGAGGGACAAAAGCAAGAGACTACATCTGATGTAGATTGGAAGAAGATAAATAGGAAAACCGTCGGAACAGTGCGAAAGTGGCTCGACATCTCCGTATTCCATCACGTCTCAGAAGAGACCAATGCCAAAGATCTGTGGGAAAATCTCAAGAAGTTATATGAGCGGAAGACTGCCACAAATAAAGCTTTCTTGATCCGAAAGTTGGTGAACCTCAAGTATCAGGATGGTACAAACATCGCCGAGCATATGAATGAATTCTAAAGCCTTGCAAATCAGTTGGGGTCCATGAAGATGGTTCTTGATGATGAACTTCAGGCTCTACTTCTTCTAGGATCGCTACCGGACAATTGGGAGACACTCATAGTGACAGTCAGCAATTCTGCACATGAGGGCAAGTTGACACTTGACCAGGTGAAGAGCAGTGTACTAAATGAAGAGACTCGACGATGAGCCTCAGGCGACAGTGGATCAGATGTGCACTTCATAGAGGGCAGAGGCGTTGATAGAGCGAGAGACCGTGGTAGATCTAAGAGCCACGGTGAATCCCAAGACCGCGAGAAGTCTCGTGGTAGATCCAAGTCAAAGAATGGTAGAGGGTGCTTCCATTGCGGCAAGCCAGGTCACTTCAAAAGAGATTGCAAGATTTGGAAAAAGAAACATGGGTCTGAAGCCAAAGACAAGCAGGATGACGACAAGAATACTACAGCGACGATCTCAGATGATAGGTGTGATGATGACGATGTGGTCTTAACAGTCCAAGAACAGTGTTTGCATGCTGATGAGGATGATTCTGAGTGGGTGGTGGATATTGCAGCTTCTTATCATGCTTCACCAAGTAAGAAGTTCTTCACTTCATACAGGAGGGGAGACTTTGGGAGGGTGAACATGGGAAATTCCAGCTTCCCTAGAATTGTCGGGATTGGTGACATTTGTGTTCAGACAAGTGTTGGTTGCACGCTCACGCTGAAGGATGTTTGTCACGTTCTAGATTTGCGGCTGAGTTTGATCTCTGGTTCTTTCTTTGATAGAGAAGGTTGTCATCTTGATTTTGGTGGTGGCAAATGCAAGATCACCAAGGGGGCTTTGGTTATTGTACGTGGCAAACTGTCTCGCACATTATACAAGACCAAGCTCAAAGTACTTAGAGACGGCAATATACATGCAATTGAGGATAACCAGACAGATCTATGGCACAAACGGTTAGGACACATGAGTGAGAAGGGCTTGAATCTTCTATCCAAGAAGAGGTTGATTCCTTGTGGCAAGGATAGTGGTCTCAGTTCATGTGATGCATGTCAGACAGGAAAGAAACGACGAGTTTCTTTCAAGACAAGGTCTGCGGTGAAGTCAAAGCTTCTACAGTTGGTTCATTCGGATGTCTGCGGTCCGTTTGAGATGGCTTCACTGGGAGGCAATAAGTATTTTGTCACATTCATTGATGATGCATCTAGGAAGGTGTGGGTCTACTTGATGAAGACCAAGGATCATGTTTTTCAATGTTTCCAAAAGTTCCATGCCATGGTAGAGCGGGAGACCGGTGAAAAATTAAAGTGTCTCCGAACGGACAATGGAGGAGAGTACACCTCCAGGGAGTTCCAGGCATACTGCACGCAGCATGGCCTACGGCATGAGAGGACAGAGCCTGGCACACCACAACACAATGGTACAGCTGAAAGGATGAACCGTACTATTGTCGAGAAAGTCAGATGCATGTTGAAGACTGCAAAGTTGCCAAAGACATTTTGGGGTGAGGCAGTGAGAACTGCCTGCTATCTGATAAATCGATCTCCATCAGTTCCTTTGGGGTTTGATATACCTGAGCATGTATGGACAGGTAAGGATGCATCCTACTCACATCTCCGAGTATTTGGATGCAAGGCATATGCTCATGTTCCCAAGGAAAAGAGGCAAAAGCTAGATGATAAAGCGGTGCCATGTATCTTTCTTGGCTATGGATATCAACAGTTTGGGTATAGGTTATGGGATCCAATGAAAAAGACCATGACCAGACATAGAGATGTGACTTTCTGTGAGAGTCAGACAGTGACAGAGCCTGAGGTTGATGATGCAGAGGCTGCGGGATCAGGTGACAGTTCTTCAGACGATGAGTATGAGGATGATTCAGCTTCTTCACAGGTGCAGTCTTTTGATGATGAAGAAGAGCAACATAATCACCATGAGCAGCAGAGTGATAGCACATCAAGTGGTCCAGTTCCAGACGCACAGACGAGTGATTCAACTTCACAGGAAGAGACTTTTGGGCAGGGGGAGCAGGATCAGGACCAGACAGAGTCCTCAGAGCAGCAGCTGAGGAGGTCTGACAGAGTACGTCATCCTTCATCCAGATATCTGGCATCTCAGTATATCTTGCTTACTGATCAGGGGGAGCCAGAGACTTTTGAGGAGGCACAAACTCATAGAGACAGAGTACAGTGGCATCAGGCGATGCAGGAGGAGATGAATTCTTTGCAGAATAATAACACCTATGAGATTGTGGCACTTCCCAAGGGTCGGAGAGCACTAAAGAACAAGTGGGTCTATAGGATGAAGAATGACGGCACTCGTAGTGATATTAGATACAAAGCCAGACTTGTTGTCAAGGTGGTGACACGAGACAAGCTAGAGCTTTGTAAGAAGCTCTGCGGTGTACATTCCCAATTATGATCGCTGAAGACCACATCTCCCTCATGGGCTGGAGGGGGAGATTGTTGGGATTAGGAATATAATCGAGCCCATGTCTTAGTGGGATTTAGACTTGGGAGGATTGGTTTGTGCTACCAATCCTAATAGGAGTCAAATCTTGAATAGTTGGAATATGACTTCCTATGTGCAACATGCAGTTGGACTAGGATTCGAACTAGGACTATAATTCCTGGTTGCAATCACATGCACGGAGGCCTATAAATAGAGGCCCCTGGGGAGGCATTTGGATTATCCACCGGTTGAGGTGTGAGTTCTCTAGTTGCTTGTTGGTGTCTTCTGTGGTAGAGGGTGCCAGAGAACAAGAACAACTGGTAGAGAAGCTCTCTTGGTTTATAAGAGAGGGCCAGCGACTTTGCCTTGAAGCAAAGTAGCGGTTGGCGGTTGCTACCCGGATTTAGGGGTAATTAAATCTGGGAGGGGTGAGTTGTAATTTTATTACATAGTGCTTATTAGCGGGATTGCCCCGTGGTTTTTCTCTCCTTATTGAGGGGAGAGTTTTCCACCTTAAATCTGGTGTTTTTCTTCTTTGGGTTTTATACGCTTGTTGGTAGCGCTTCCGTGACAACTTTTCGTCACATCCGGGACTGTATGTATCGGTACAACACCCCCAACAGAAGGGTGTGGCGAGGCAACGAACTGGGGCAATCCATGATGCCCTACCCCAGAAAAGAGTGTTGTCAGTCTGGTTACCCTTGTACTTCACGAGCGTCGGTGAAATTTAATGGCATCCTCAGCTTCGACAATGCCATCGTCCTCGCTCCCATGGGACCTGACGTTGCCGGCCCTGAGCTTGTCGCTGCGGTTGGTGGGCTAGCTAGCTTGGCCTCCTGGCTACCCCGAGTGTACGTTTGCCCTCAAATCTGACTACATGAACCTTAATTCTTGGTGTTGTTTCAGATCAAATTTCGTGATCATTTTGCCTACAATTTCTGCTTGCAGAGTGGCTATGACATTGCTGTGAAGACGATCCAGGCAACCACGAAACTGACAAGCAAGCCGTTCGGCGCCGGCGTGCTGTTGGAGTGGGATCCGTCGGTGAGTGTAACGGCCATCTTCGACGAGAAGCTGGCGGTGCTGCAGGTCTACTGGGGCGATTATCCCAAGGAGATGGTCGACGAGGCGCATAAGGACGGCGTCAAGGTCTTGCACCAAGTGGGAACAATAGAGCGAGCTGAGAAAGCCATTGCAGCAGGTGTCGACGGCATCATCGCCCAGGGATTCGATGCGGGAGGCCATAAGGCGTTAACTTTATAGTCAGGCCAGTTAGTCGATGCATATTTTCAATAACTTGTACTAACAAATGAACGTGTTTTCCTTTTGCTAAAAATGTCAATAGACGCCGCTGGTCCAGTTCGTGCCGCAGGTGGTTAACTTGGTGAAGAACAGCGGGAAGAACATCGTTGTCATTGCTGCTGGTGGCATCAGCGATGCAAAAGGATACGTTGCCGCTCTGACAATGGGCACCCAGCCAGTACTACAAGGATCTCTTCCAGTAGCTCTTTGGGCAACCTAGTGAATGGCTGGGGAATGAGCTTGCTCTACTAACACGGAACTTTGTATGAAATGGTGGTGCCCATAGAAGCGGAACTCGTGGGCTATTTAAGGAGAAGAGAAAAGGAGATGTAGATGTTGACTGGAGGGTGTCATCGGCTACTTCCTTAGCTACACAACAAAATGGGGTTTGGCATTATGCTGGACGCTGCAAGTTTCTCGTGAAACCGCAACAGTTGAGTTCAATATGGGTTTAATATTAACCAGGGGATGTGCTGCTACCTGTTTTCAACGGAGAACCATGAACATTGTGGCATATAATGCCACGTGTCAGCTGATCTAATCGTAACCTTCTGTTTAGTTATAGCTGCCCATAGAGGTATGCTTTGATTAAACTAAAAATCCCATACTCCGATCTGAATTGCGTGCTTCAAATTCACGCTCTTAATATTGAAACCAACGCGTTACTATATCCTTACGTACTTACATGTCCACACTGTTTACAGCAACACAAAGCTAGCCGAAACAAATTCTGAAACTGAATCGGAAATAGGATACATTACGGGAGGAAGGGGATTGGGGAGCAATATCTTTTCGTCCCGGAATTATGTCCCCCGAAAATCTTGAGCATACAAGTTGTTGTGAGCCCCACAATTGAAGGGTTAAGATTTAATGGGGACAGAAGCATGGACAGAAGTCAGACAGAGAAGATGTGTTTCCAAGGGGTTAGGTCTAGGAATACTTAAATAGGTAACCATGCACAATGTGATATGGTCGAGGCTTAGAGGAGACTACCTAGAATACTCTTCCTCTACATTTATTAAATCTTATAATTTTATTGAAAAATCACTCATATAGTGGGTTATCAATTCTCAACCAACACCCGTGTACTTAGAAATAAAGATATAGTTTTTTTATCAGAAGAATGGATTTTGGGAGTCATAGGTGAGACATTTCGCTTCCATTCTTTTAGTAAAAGCGGTAATGTGGAAAATATGTGACATGATGAGGGAGATGGCTTTTAGCTGTGGGATGATTTCACTTAGATATCTTCTCACTCAACATATTTGACATTGTAGACCCAAAATGTTTTAAAGCTTTCCCTTCAATTAACTTTTATAAAGACCCTTCGTATTCTATAGAAATGGATTGCATTATTACTTATGCTAGTATTGTAATGTGTCATGTAATGTATAAGTTGCTCTCCATGTGGCTTGTGGTGACCCCATTTATTAGAATAAATTTAAAAATATTGAAGGTTAACTCTCTCATCTCCAACTTTTTGTTGTCATATCTACTCACATTCATCTTAGTCAGCATACCACATCAAGTAGAATATTGATATAAGCATCTCCTACAAAACTTATGAGCATATCCCTATCCATCAACAATAAGAAGAATACATCATGAAAATTTTGTATCAATGATGACATGAATGAAGTGGTTTTGATTAGATGATAATCATCCTAAGATACAAATATCAATTTGATCAACAAAATTGGTATATACTTAGTTCACCAAAGTACTACTTTCGGCAATAAGCATAGAAAATAGATTGTTGTATATTGATAGGTACTCTTTCGGCCAGAGAACACAATGAAGTCATAATTGTAAGATCCATTTGGGATTTCTTCATAAAAAGAAAGATAGACTAAGCTTATGGACGGGAAACAACATACCAGCTTTGGGTATAAAACATCAGGTTCAAGCCTATGGAGGGGTATCCAAAGATATCTTGACAGTGTTGAACTACATATTAGGTTGATTCCTGTGAGAGGCACCAAAACAAACATTTGACATGAAAGATGGGTCAAAGCTTACTTGAATAAGGAAAGAAACTAGGTTAGATGTCTTCCAACAACCCTAGAGTAGCTTGATCCAAATTCTAGAACAAAATGCATCCAAGATTTACCCAATATTTGGCCTCCAAGGAGATTTTCCACCACAAAATGATGGGTTTAGGCCTCTCTAGAAAAACAAGCAAGAGGGAGAAGGGAAAGATTCATTTGTGAGAAAGGTGAAGCGTATATATATCCAAGAAGAGAGAGAAAGGGGATCAAAAGGTTGAAAGATAAGCTTGCCATGTGTCAAAACTCAAAATCCACATTTTCCTTGCATATCTGAACTTACATCAGATCTTTTAAAAAGAACATCCATTGATTTATGCCTTAGTGAAATCACCAAGGCGTACTATATCAAAAACAATTAGATTCTAAGGTATACTTAGACGTATATGAAAACTCTGCCTCTCGATTGGATTGTGTATCTCAACCAGGGTGACCATTAAGGAAAGGCCATAGGATCCTCTAATATAGGGAGGAACTATCAAATCCTTCACCTGCTAGGTGATAGCATCGAATCCTGAACATGCTTAGAAAATCATCAATTCACACACTTAGGTGAGTAACCCTATGTTTCTCAACCCTAAAGAGAAGCAATCTAATGGTGCATCCAAGGCATCCAAAGGAGAAACTATATCAAACATGTTATTAACACTTACGAAGAACAACATTCATGTGTTAAAATTACAGATAAAACTCTAAGTATGGGAAAATTGCATAAAAGTCCATAGAAGCTTATAAATTGCAAAATGTAAAAAAGTAAAGTCCAAACTGGACCAAATTTGAAACATAGCTCAGTCACATGATATGAAAGAATAATTTTGGATTTAATTAAGGTTTTAAGAACCCAATTAAGTTAGGCAAGCATGTTTGATCTTAAAGCCATGTCAGGGGTCTGACAATCATAAACCCCTTATAGGGATTTCACCGCTGAAATGTTGAGCAAACAAGGACAAGTACTTCCTACGTATATCATCCTCCAACTCCCTTGTGGCTTCCTCCACCCCATGTTGATGCCACAATACCTTCACTAAGTCTATATCTTTCTTCCCCAACTTCTACACACTCTTATCTAAGATCAAAATAGGATCGTCCACATAAGAAACAACCTTGTCTAACTCAACCACCACTAGTTGTATCCTCTATTCTGTATCAGGGTGGTACTTCATCAGCATTAAAATATGAAATACATTATCCAACATGTGTAACAATGTAGGTAAATCCAACTTGTATACCACCTTTCCAACTCATGCTAAGATAGGGTAATGTCCCATAAACCTAGGAGCCAACTTACCCATCTTACCAAATCTCAACACACGTTTCCAAGGGGAAATCTTAAGATATACACGATTTCCAACTTGGAAATCTAGTTGCCTACAACATATATCAACATAAGACTTCTTTCTATCTTAAGTTGTCTTCAACTATTGTTGAATCACCTTCATCTTCTTTGTGGTTTTCCGAACTAACTCAAGACCCAAAATTTGATATACACCAGTCTCGTATCAATAAAGAGGTGACTGACAATGCCTTCCATACAAAGTTTAATAAAGTGCCACGTCTGTGTTTCTCTGATAGTTATTGTTGTAGGAAAATCTATGAAACTCATGTGGACATACCAACTTCGATGAAACTAAAGAACACATGATCTCAAAAGATCCTCTAATGTCTGAATGGTCCTTTCTTACTGACCATCTATCTACAGGTGAAAGGTTGTGTTGAACTTCAACTATGTCACTAATGTTGTATGCAAACGTTCCTAGAATCTTCTTGTAAACTAAGGACCTTTGTCAGACACTATGGTGACTGGTATTCCATACAGATGAACTGTCTCATCGACATAGACATGAGCCAACTTCTCTACTATATAAGTGGTCTTTACCGGCCTATAGTGAGCTGACTTTATCAACCAGTCAACTATCATCCAAATGGAATCATGACCTTTGAATGTCCTTGGAAGGCCAAACACACATTCCATGGTTATATGATCCCATTTCCAATGTTGGTATTGGCAAATGTTGTAATGTCCCTATAGGCTTTTGATGGTCCGACTTGAATTGTTGACAAAATGGACACTTGGCCAAGAACTCTGCAACATCACGCTTCTGACCTGGCCACCACGACAAAACCTTTAGATTATGATACATCTTTGACTGTAAGGATGCATTGCATACATCAGGGAATGAGACTCCTCAAACACCATGACCCTTAGACCACCGATGTCAGGAACTACTATTCTGTTGCGAAAACATATTGTCCCAAAATTCAACTCATGGAAGCTATCATGTTTCCCTCTACCAATGTTTGATCTGATATTTTGCATCACGGTATCATCCTTCAGTGCAACTCTCATTTGTTGTATTAAAGTCAACTTGACCTACAACGGTGCCAACAATCCTACCAACAAAGATACTTCCAACTATACATTGATCTACCGAAGTGATACTAGCATGTCTCACTTGCAACATGCCATGGAGTGTAACTGTTCTTTATCTACAAATGCATATGTTGATGACTTCCTATTAAGTGCATCATCTACCACATTTGCCTTCCTAGGATGATAGTCGATTGTGCAGTCCTAGACGTTGATCAACTTCATCCATTTTCTCAACCTGATGTTCATATCCGTCTTTGAGCAAAGATACTGAAGGTTCTTGTGATTTGTGAAGATTAGACACTTCTCTCTGTATAGATAGTGTCTCAAAATCTTCAAAGCAAGAACTTCATCAGCTAACTCCATGGCATGTGTTGGATAGTCCTCCTCGTGTTTCTTAAGCAGGTGCAAAGCAAAAGAAATCACATTCATGTCCTGCATTGGCACGCATCCCAAGCCATTATTTGAAGCATAATAGAAAATAATGTAGCATTTTCCTTTCTCTTGCAACACTAACACATGAGCACTTGTCAAACTATCCTTCAATAACTAAAAATAAGATTGGCACTTGTCATTCCAAACAAAAAGAACACCTTTCCTAGTCAGCTTGGTTAAAGGTAAAGAAACTACAATGAAATTCTTATGAATGTCCTATAGTAGCAAGCTAGACCTAGGAAGCTTCAAACCTCAGTCAGTGTCTTGTTCTGCTCCCAATTTCAACACTTACTCCACCTTCTTAGGGTCAACACAAACACCTTTAGCATATATGACATGACTAATAAAAGACACCTTAGTCAACCAAATCACACTTACTGAACTTTGCATACAACTCATGCTACCTCAACAACTCTAGTACTTGACAAAGATGTTGTTCATGTTGTAGACTGTCTTTGGAGTATATCAATATGTCATCTATAAATGCCAGCACAAAATAATCAAAATATGGTATGAATACATTGTTTAGCGAATCGATCAATATTGTCAGTGCATTGGTTATCCAAAATGACATAACCACAAACTCATCATAACCATACCTAGTGCTAAAAGTAGTCTTAGGTATATCATCTACCTTGATCCTGAATTGGTGATATCCTGACCTCAAGTCTATCTTAGAGAACATTATATCACCTCTCAACTGATCAAAAAAATTATTAATCCTTGGTAACATGTACTTGTTCTTCACTATGACCTTGTTCAACTATGGTAATCTATGAAAAGTCTCATAGAACCATCATTCTTCTTCACAAACATCACTAGAGCACACAAAGGGGAAGTGCTTGATCTTATAAAACCCTTCTCCAACAACTCTTACAACTATATCTTCATCTCTTTCATCTCTTACGGTGCCATCCTATAAGGTACTTGAGCTATGGGTTGTGTTACAAGAACTAGATTGATCTGAAAATCAATCTCTCTAGGTTGTGGAACACTAGGAAACTCATCTGGAAAAACATCCTCAAACTATTGCACTATCAATACATCCTAGATACTAGGACTCCTTACCTTGGTATCCAAAATATAGGCTAAGAAAGCCTCACACCCTTGTCGCATCAACTTCTATGCTATCAAAATTGACACAAGACAAGTAGGAAGAATGTTTCTATCTCCTTGGGAAGTCCAGGAAACATCCCCATCATCCAACGTCGCAATCTTGGAACTAAAATCCAAAAAAACCTTATACTTTTCCAAGGTATCCATCCATAGGTTCACATCTAATACATGCATATCAAGTGGCATGAGATCCACTTGAATATTGCCTCTCAAAAAACAAAGAATGCAAGGTGCACACCTCCTGCAACACAATAATACCAACCAAAGGGGTTTCAAGAAAGAGGGTATTGGTCCTACTACAAACATGTAGATTACAACTACTTATCAGCTCATTCGTCATAAATGAGTGTGTCGCACCCAGGTCAACTAGCACAGTTACAAAAGAACAAGCAGATAAGTTAGAATGAAAAAGTTACTAAAATGGATACAAAAGAACAAGTAGATAAGTTAGAATGAAAAAGTTTCATCTGACATGTTAGGACTCACGGGTTGACCACTCCTTCTGACTAACTCATAGTGTAGAATCTACTCGGCCCCTACTTTTATCCTTGACCTCTTCTAGTCAGTCTTCATGACCTTGCCTAAGATGTCTGTCCATGTCCTCTACCACCACCATTGTTGTACTGCTATTGATGTTGTGAGTCATGCTGAATTTTCCTCGACTATTGTGTCACCTCCTCCTCCATCACAAGCCACAACCATCTCACATGACTGACTTATCCACACTTGAAGCATATTTGAGCATCATAATACAACATAGAGGACCACATCACAGACACTGAAGCTGAAATATTTGCCCCTACTGGTAGAAAACCGGTCTTCTCCCTTTATTAGGGGACCACTCTGACTGTACTCATGCTTTTGGCTCTTAAAAAGTCAACCTCTGATGTGGTTTTTGGTACTGCATGAATAGAACCTAAGTTTCTTGAAACCACTCAGTGATTGTCCTTGAAATTGGGTTGACCTCTTCCTAGTGTTGTCTTCTCACTTATCAACAACAAACCTTTCTTTTCTACTCACATACTCCAAAGTAGAAAACTTCTCCTTGTTCTCCAAAGCAAATGTTGTTCTAGACAACTCTCCATTCAAACCCTTCTCAAACCTTTGGATCCTCTCCTTCTCTGTGGTTGCCATGTGAGGAAAGAACCTCAACAACTCCACTCTCCTCATAGTTGTTGATAGACATCTACCCTTGGTGAAACCTCTCAAATTGTCCTACTAGTTTCTTGGCAGTTGAGATGTCCACGTGAGTCTGATAGAGTTTGCCTAAAACAACAATTATCAGAAAAGCATACACATGGAAAACTATGAAGCTTTGTAAGTAAGGCGTCACTGATCACCTCTTTGTTGTTACTGGACTGGTGGATATCATATTTTGGGTCTTGAGTTAGTTCAGCAAGCCACAGAGAACGTCAAGGTGATTGAGCAACAAATTTAAGGCAGCTCAAGTCAAACAAATGTTTTATGTCAATAACCGTCACATGCCACACTACTACAAAATTTGTTAAAGCCAAAGGTATAATACATGATCCATACATGTGATTCCTTGACCAATAGGTGATGGTCAGGTCCAATCCCAGACCAACGTACCCTCGGTTAAAGCTTGGTGACCAATAATGGTTGGTCAGGTTCTATCCCTGAACAATAGATATAGAAGCCTTGAGCATTCAATATCATTATCCAAGGGTGCATCCCTAATACGTCAGAATGAAATTTCACTACAATTTGTGTACAACCATATTTGAATTTTATATATATATATATATATATATATATATATATGGAAAATTGCACATAAGAAGTTATTCAATATTTATCAAATGACAACAACTTGTTTGTAACACATGAGAACATTTCAATCATTTTTTTATTGTGTTGTTTACATTCAAAAGGCATGATTGGAACTCAAAGTTTCTCCCAAAAATATAAATCAAGTCCCATAAAAACTCATTGACATAGAAGTCATACACATCATATTGTTTAACAATCACTATAAGAAAAAACACTTGCAAATGTTTACACATCCGGGTTACATCATGCATTTTTCCAAACATGACCTCTGGTTCATCTATTTGGAGTGCTTTCATTAGTATTTCCATCAGTTTTTCTACTCTATGGGATATTTGTGAAAATCATGTATCATACAAAAGTAAATGTCATATAAAAATTAGTCTTACAAGTTCATAAATTGATCATGAACATCATCTATGGTACAAAATCATAACAAAGATTGTAAACAAGATCATTCTTTGTACACATGACACAAATTTTAATCATAATAAATTCAACAATATAGTTTACCTTGAACTTTAACACATGTAGGATGAAACAAAAGTTTCTATATATTTTAAGAATGTATTATCTTATTACCAATGGAGTATATAGGCATGTCAGCTAAATTGGCAATATCAAAAAAAAGTTATCAATGTGATAGAAAATATTGGTTATAATTTTTGGTACACCTAATTTTAAGGAAGCCTAGAGAAAATAGGCAGTAAATGTATGGATAATGTAATGAAACATGAGAATTTTGCATGATGTTTACATTATAACTCAATATAAATAAAAATACTTTTGAGAAGCAAATCATTATATGCATCACATGTAGATGTGTTGTTATTGAGCACGGCCCATACCTTGATATCCTGAGAAAGTATTATCCCATTAATTTGTTGATCTCGTGTAAGTATACAAACACACTACTAGAGGTATTTATTTGTTGTAAATTTCATAACTATTTCAATTATAGTAAATTGTGAAACTTATAACATAAAAACATGTAGAGAAAGAAAGGGAGTCAGTCCACTCAACTAAGTTTTCATTTAACCCATTTTTTTATATTTAACATGTGACTCTGATTGATCGTTGTCTCTGTAAAAATAATCAAAAGTATGTTTTAGCATTTTTTGTCATCACCAGACTAAGTATGAACATGCATATATTTAACTAAAATAATGTTAGTGATTTTCCTCATGCACGTCACAATTTCTGTTTAAAAGTGTACCATATGGTTAGCCTATGAGGGCTCCCTCCCTTTCAATCATTTCTAATAGTGGATGAATTTTATGTGACATAAACCTAGTGGAACATATACTTACCTAGACAATAACAAATCAACCTAATCATGTATGAGTTTTCATTATTAACAATGTGTTACCATATAGGATGAGGAAAAGATAGATACACTAACCGGATGCAATAAAGACAAGAATAGTTTAATACCATTGAAGGTTCCACACATTGGTGGATAAAGAAAATCATAATATAGTACACTAAGTTCGATAAATCGTGACAATAATGAATACCTTATTATGTCATTGTAATTTTTTCATGTGATTTATTGAGAAAACAAAAACACTCTACTGATAGAACAAATTGCCATATAGATGGAGGCCTATTTTCATCTACCATCTTCTTGATAGGCTGAACTACCATATGAATGCAATTTTTAATTTAATATATATAATGAAACATTAGCTTACAGTCGTTACCTATACATAGATATACTTTAAAAAATAGAGAATGTATGCATCTAAACTAACAGGGATAATAGATCATTACTAAAAATGTTTCTCTCATTGATTCATATGTATTGTTCTACAAAGTGGAGTATTATCACGGTCATTGTTTGGACATATTAATAGTTGTGGATACAGGTTTATAAGAACGATATGGTACCAAATCAACATGTCTTATATGTATTTTATACTAATGTAGTAAATCAAAACCCACCATCTAGAACTAATACCTTTAGAAATTAGTGCAATGTATAAATCCTATCAAAGATGACAACCATTTATAGGATCAAGATGACAACTACGTATAGGAATAAAGAAGTCAAGTAAAGTCTCTATTATCTTGCACCATCATTCAGTTAATCAAGCAAGCATCTGTCACTAAGAGGAGGCAGAGGAGGAATATATTAGGATTAGGGAGAACAAACGAGGAGGAAGGGAGAAGAAACCTACTGAGGGAAACCAAGAGATACATAGGTTTATGTCCAACACAAAAACCTAAGATCGATGACGTGTCCCTCAGGCTTAAGCTAACGAGCGTCACCATCCAACTCCCACAAGTAAATAGGTGGGGATACCAAGGGGAGTGTGGCGGCCTAGGGTCAGCATGAAATGAACCATCTGAGTTTTGTTTTGGTAAAATTGAAAGTAGACCTTAGGGTAAAGGGAGCGAGTTGTATAGTAATATAGTGAGATTATTTTTAGTCAGGGACAAATAATAATATAGGCCAGTGATAAACCTTTGGAATGAATCTAATGTTAGTCAGAGCTCTTATCCTTGACTAGTTATCCTTGACTTATAACCAATTTTGTTGTACTACCACTAGAGTTCCAAGTTGGAGACCGTGTACATATTAAGGTTTCCCCTTGGAAAGGTGTGTTGAGATTTGGTAAGAAGGGTAAGTTGCTTCCTAGGTTTAATAGACCTTATGCTATCTTGGTACGAGTTGGAAAGTTGGCATACAAGTTGGAGTTACCACCAGAGTTGTGCAAGTTGCACAATGTCTTTCATATTTCCATGTTGAGTAAGTGCCACCTTGATATAGTATAGATGATACAACCAGTGTAGGTTGAGTTACATGAGGATGTTTCTTATGTGGAGGGTCCTACTTTGATCATAAATAAGCATGTGCAGAAGATAAGGAAAAAATATATAGCCTTATTGAAGCTTTTGTGGCATCTCTATGGGGTGTATGAAGACACATTGGAGTTGTAGGATGAGGTGTGTAGGAAGTACCCATCTTTATTTGTTTAGGATTTTGGGGGGAAAATTCATGTTAGGGGTTTATGGTTGTAAGACCACTAACCTAGATTTAAAATTAAACATGCTTTCTTAACTTAATTTAGTGCTTAGACCCTTAATCAAATTCTAAATTATTCTTTGATATTATGTGACTAAGCTATGTTTCAAATTTGCACTACTACAGAAACGGCCTTTGGCGTCGGTCGTTTAACCCCATTTGGCGTCGGTTTCCGACCGACGCCTATGTGGGCGCCGCTAAAGGTCGAACACTTCGGCGTCAGTTTTTTAACCGACGCCTATTTAACCATAGGCGTCGGTCGTTTAGTAGATAACCGACGCCAAAAGGGTTCGCGCCACAGAAAACGGCATCATCTAGGGCACTTTCTGCGTCGGTGTTTTAGTAAATAACCGACGCCACTATGGAATATAGCGTCGGTCTTTTAGTAGATGACCGACGCATAAAGTGCCCTAGATGACGCCATTTTTTGTGGCGCGAACACTTTTGGCGTCGGTTATATACTAAACGACCGACGCCTATATGTTAAATAGGCGTCGGTTTGATATGAATATCCGACGCCATTTCCAGGACTGCTTTGGCCACATCAGGCGTCGGTTTATTGAAAAAACCGACGCTGTAGGTCTTTCCTGACGGTTTTCTATAAATAACCGACGCCTATTTATATTTTTTTTTTTTCATATCAGTTTGCAGGCCTGCTGTGGCTGGTCAGCAGGATGAGAACCTGCAGTTCAGTTTTCTGAACTGCAGGTTTACGACATCCATTGATATCAGCCTACAAACAGGCCGCAAACCTGCAAAAGTCACAAGCAAAATTCTACACAAGTACATACATTCAGACATCAATTCAATTCTCACATTCACACACATATAGAAACATTCAAATACATGTATTAACATTCAGAAATATTCATTTACATAGTATCATTCATTATCGCTATCAACATCCCAATTATATCTTACAGTTGCCACTGCTTGTATGGCTTTTGCCCATTCTTCTCTTACTTCATTTAATGCTTCCATCGTATATGGAGCATGTATATTTTTTAAACGTTTACCTGTAGTGTTGTCAGTTTTAAACACCTGCAAAGAGAATGATGTATATATATAAGTAATAATATAAAAATAATATAAGATTGATATATTGCATACTAACTAATGAGAATATATATAATACCTCATGTATGGTATCGATGTCCAATGCGGCATATTTGATAATCATCTGCATAAATCGCATCACATAGTATGCGCATGCCCATCCATTGTCTTGTGTAGCACACTATAAATTGAAACATACAAAATAATACAACTAAGCACAATTCACATCAATAATATATATATTTGAGTCGGGAACTTACTTGTACGTTCTGCCAATTTATTGGCTGGTTCTTTTTCCTTGGGACCGTTCCTCCAGCCTTTTTGAATGCATCTAAACCCCTACATGTTAATATAACACAATAAATTGCATAAGTAAATAGTAATGTAATAAAAGATGTTAACGGATATAAAAATGAAATATTTCTCACCAGAATAATGGCATTCTCATTACGTGTCCAATTTTAGTATTCAATGTACTCCCCGCAGGATCTAGATAATAAACAGTGAATGTCCCGGGGACAATGACTAGTAACTCCCAATGTCTACCGCTAGAAGTAAGAAGTTAACAATTAATAACTCAAAATGCAAAATAAAAATGGAATTTTCTTAAGTCCAAATTATAAATAAAGTAAACTTACTTGACATTGAATGGAGCTATTATTATCGTCTTCTTTTGCTGACCAAAAATTGTAAAAGCATCTATACAGTATTGTTGAACATTATCAGGGTCTTTAGCTACCAAACTAATCAATGATGGAATCAAAAATCCCACATGATCAAATGCAAATTGTTTGCAATGATCTTCGACTAGGTAGCTGCAAAACATATAGGCGTATGCATTAATATATAAGAAACCAGATCACCGGATCTTACACAAGGTATATGGATGTATAAATAAGATCTCACCTTATCCATGTCTCTATCATTGATGTATTCAGCCAATCATACATAAACAGCTCAATAATATCTTGTATAAATAAAGAGCTATCGTATGATTGACCTGCATAATCTGCATCTAAAGAAATAATTATAGGGCAATGTACATTATGTGCCCGTAGCCAACATGCCATTCCCCTACAAGCAGGACCTAACGGGTATGTTAGGTCAGTTGGAACCCAATCGGGTAATGCGGGAAGTGGAAGTGGAGGCCTAGGTGCTCCTGGTGTCTTCTTTTTAACCTGTACATATAATTTCAGATCAGTTGACATCATATATACACATTAACAGTCTAAATCAATGTAAATTTATCTTACAATTTCAGTCGTGTAGACGACATCTGCTTTGGGCCACAATATCACCCCGCCTTCTGCATCAGCAAGTCTATCAATATCCGGGTGGGGATATGGCAATGTAGCTTCTCTCCAATCAGGTAACACACGTATCGGGCTCACACGAACGTAGCCCTGTGGCATTGGAGTCCCGTGAAACATTGCCCCAGGAAGGGACGGGTAAGCCTGCGCCTCTGCAACAACGTAGTCTTGCATTCTTAAGCGGCATGGCTTCAATGCCTACAAATTTACGTAAAGAATATTATACATATATACATATCATCTTGAAAACATAACAACTTGAAAAGACTAACTACAATGTCATAAACAATACTTACAGCAGACGTGCTAGGCGATGGGTCTCCAGGATTACTCGCAGTCTGTGCATCAGGAGAAGAGTGGGTCGCCATAGGCGTATTGGAAGCCTGAGATGCCTGCCACCGCAGCAATTCTTCCTTGACCTTCTCAGCAACTACATCGTTGATCTTCTTAGCAACTAAATCCTCAACTCTCTTATTCTCCTATACATGGATAAAAGAAACATTAGCTTCTTATTAATGAATTTCCTTTTGCAGTAACATTCTAAAAAAAGAATAGGTTACCTCTTCTTGAGAAAGTCCCGCTCTGGGTTTGCGCTGGGATGGCCCAAAGAATGCTTTGATGCCAACACCAGCGCCGGCACCTCTAACACGTCCAGGATGCTCTGGGTTACCCAGAGCAACTGTCAATTCATCCCTTGTGCCCTGAGGGATGAACGTGCCTTGTTTCCTCTGCTCGTGCAGCTCCCGCTAATCACCATAAACAGAAATTGGTAAGTTAACACCACAAATAATCAATATTCAAACGATTTCTCTAAGAGTTGTATTTTACCATTTTTGCAGCCGCCTCAGCAGTTACAGGCTTCTTTATTTCACCCTTCTTGTTTTGCCTGCCAGCTATCCAGATATCATGGCGAGGCATGGGTGTGGCAGACTCCTGAGTAGGAGCAGACTCCTGAGTAGCCGCAGACTCCGCCTGTAGTCTTTGGCGAACGCTTGCATAGCCTTTTGGACCCATAGTGTGGTCATGCACATTCAGTGCACGCCTTGCTTTTTGTGCGTCACTGAGGGCCTAGTTAGTATGCACATTAATGATTTGGTTAGTAGCACTAAATGCTAATCTTGAATAGGTGAATACAATGTATATTAATTAAATTAGGAGTGACGCCTAATACCTTGAATTCTTCAGATTTTCTTGAAGCAACAAAATTGTCCCAATCTTCTTTGTCCAAGAAGTTCCATTGTTCAAGGGCTGACTTCTTCTTCTTATCACCCTCTTTTATGTATTCTCTGTTTAGATTTGTCCTATAATTCCTAAGCATCTTTCCAGCGCGTTGCATCACATTTTTACGATGCAACTTCTCATCCAATGCAAACAGATTCTGTAAAATAGAAATGTTATTAACTAGTATCCAAAATAGAATTGCAAATAATAGAATTTGTAATCTACAAAATAGAATTGCAAATAATAATAACTCACGCATAAATCCTTCCATATCAAGTCTTTTTTCCCTTGAGGAACTTTATGCCGATTGTCATACTTAACACCACAATGGCTCCGAGTGGTACACCCAAGATAGTTCACAAAATTATTGCGGTTCACTCCAATTGGATTTCCTCCATTATCAAACTCCACCACCAATTTAGATCCACTACCACTTAGCGCTAATAACTTCTTCAACAGAGTGATGCCCCTTTTCTTGTTAAGTGTCTGGTGTTGCGCATCAAGTTGCTCCAGTGCTTCAGTGGGTACAGGTGCATCAACCTAAAATTTAAGAAAAATATAACACACTAACTTAGCCCAATATAGAAATATAGGATATATGACATAACTAGAAGATAATGAATTTTATAGAAATACAAGATATGTTTTTAGAACTTACATTAGTATCCTCGCCATGCTCGTCATGGACAGCATGCTCATCATGGACTTCATGCTCATCATGGACATCATGCTCATCATGGTCAGCCATCTGAAAATGTCATTAAAAAGGCAAACATTTAGCATTTCTATTAACTAGAAAAAGGCAAACATTTAGCATTTGTATTAACTAGAAAAAGGCAAACATTTAGCATTTGTATTAACTAGAAAAAGGCAAACATTTAGCATTTGTATAAACATACATGTCTCTAAAATTGTGATCTTTTATCAATTAACAATCCTTCATTGTGATCTCCGCGCACATATAAGTCATCATTAGCTTCAATATTTTGTGGAGTTGGCAACCCAACTGAGAATGGACTGGAGTCATCATACTTATCATAGTACTCTTCTTCATCTATAGGATCTTCAATGAACTGTCTTTTACCATGAAGAACAACCAACCATTTCTCATTTGCAGGATCATCGATATAGAATATTTGTTTCGCCTGTGATGCCAATATGAATGGTTCACCCTTCTCGCCAATCTTTTCAAAGTTCACCAAAGTGAAACCCAATTCATCCACTATAACTCCTTTGGTGTTATCAACCCAATTACATTTAAAGAGCGGAATTTTGAAATCTATGTAGTCAAACTCCCAAATGTCCTCAATGACACCGTAATATGACATTTTAGCTTCACGTGGACTCTTATCCTTTGCACTTGCAAAGTACATAGTCGACGCTTTAAGAGTGACCCCACTATTTTGGACGACACTCTTATCATCTTGGCGCTTTGTGTAATATGTGAATCCATTAATGTCAAACCCTTCATAAGACATAACATTCGGTTTTGGTTTAAAGGCGAGGCATTTGATAGTTTCTGTAATATCATGTGGTGTTTGAGATAGTTGATGTAAGACTTTATCTTCAAACCACTTAGTAAAAGTCTTATTATGCTCTCTAGCAAGCCACATTGAACTTGCTCGAGGATGTTGTCTCTTTATGAAATTGGTATGTTCCTCGATATAAACACTCACTTCATCCATATTGTGTAAAATATACAAGTGAGCTTGTTCCAACTGCTCACGGCTGATTACTTTCACCCGTGATCCCAAAATTCCTTTGCCCTCCTCAATATTCTTGTCATTATCAGGAGTGTCATTACCACTGAGAAAGTCATTGCAAAAATCCATAACCTCTCTCGCCACATAACCTTCAATAATACTCCCTTCAGGCCGATAACGGTTTCGAACATCACCTTTAAAAACGCTCATGTATCGTTCAAAGGGATACATCCAATGCAAGAAAACTGGTCCCAACATTTTCACTTCCCTAGTCAAGTGGACAACAAGATGTACCATGATATCAAAGAACGAAGGAGGGAAATACATCTCAAGCTGACATAGGGTAACAACCACTTCTCTTTGCAAATTATCGAGAGTATCAGGGTCAATAACTTTGCTGCATAGACTGTTGAAAAAGAAACAAAGTCTGGTAATCGCAAACCTTACATGCTTCGGCAATATAGATCGAATTGCCACGGGCAATATTTGTTGCATTAGAGTGTGACAATCATGAGATTTAAGACCTATCAACTTCAGATCTTTCATTGATACCAATCTACGGATGTTGGATGAGTAACCATGTGGCACCTTAACATTTACCAAGCATTCACAAAAAGTTTTCTTCTCCTTTCTAGACAACGTGTAACAAGCGGGAGGTAAGTATGTTCTTTTATTACCCATTTCACGTAATTCTGTTAATTCTGACCTTATTCCCATTTCACGTAGGTCCAGTCTGGATTTTATCCCATCTTTAGTCTTACCTGGTATATTTAATAGAGTACCAGTGATGCTATCACAGACATTTTTCTCAACGTGCATTACATCGATACAATGCCTGACTGTCAAAGAACTCCAATAAGGAAGATCCCAAAATATTGACTTCTTCTTGAATGAAGAATTGTCACTCCGTGTGGCCATACTACATTGTGATTTCTTACCAAATTCATTGACAATGTCTTTTACTCTTTCATAAACAACATCCCCTGGTATAGGTTTAGGTGCACTTCGTTCATCATTCCATCCATTGAATGCTTTGCGCTTCCTACGATACGGATGGAATTTTGAAAGAAACCTTCAATGACCAAGATATACAGTCTTGCCGCCATGTTTTAGTCTTATTGAATCAGTGTTTTCTTCACATATAGGACACGCTTTAGCTCCTTTGACACTATATCCAGACAAATTCCCATATGCTGGAAAGTCATTAATAGTGCAAAACAACATAGCGTGCAAACGAAATGTCTCTCTTGCTGAAGCATCATAGGTCATCACACCTTCAGCCCAAAGTTTCTTTAAGTCATCAATCAAAGGTTCAAGATAAACATCGATATCATTTCCGGGTTGTTTAGGGCCCGATATCAACAATGACAACATAACATACTTATTTTTCATACACATCCAGGGAGGAAGATTGTATATAACAAGCATGACTGGCCAAGTGCTATGTTGGCTGCTCAATGTCCCGTACGGATTCATTCCATCTGTACAAAGCCCAAGTCTTAGATTCCTATCTTCTTCACCAAATTTAGGGTACAATAGATCAATCTTCTTCCACTGTGGGGAATCAGACGCATGTCGTAGGATCCCATCATTATTTTTCTTAACATCTGCATGCCACCTCAGATTCTTCGCATCTTTCGGATTTGCAAACAAGCGTTGAAACCGTGATATTATAGGTAGATACCACAACACCTTGGCAGGAGAACCAGTTTTGGACTCCCCCGAAGTCGTCAATTTATACCGTGACGCACCACATTTTGGACAATCTTTCAAATCTACATAGTCCTTTTGAAATAATACACAATCATTCGGGCATGCGTGTATCTTCTTGGCCTCCATTCCCATTGGGCACAACATTTTCTTTACCTGGTATGTTGAGATTGGAAGCTCGTTTCCTTCAGGAAGCATTTCTTTCAACAAAGTCAACAATGAAGTGAAGCTTTTGTCGCTCCATCTATTGTTAGCTTTCAACTTATACAATCTCAAGACAGCGCTAAGCTTCGTAAACTTAGCACAACCTGTGTATAACGGTATCTCAGCATCATGCACAATGTTTGTAAAGATAGGAGGTGGATCGGTGTGCTCTACCCTACAACTATCCAGCATCGCATCAACGATGTCTGCTGGAACTGGTTCGTTCACATTTACGTCATCAGAGGCAATTTCTTCTTCCACCCAAGCACTGCTATCGACATCTACTGGTTTCGATTTTGAAATCTCTCCATGCCAGTGCCATTCTGTATAGCCTTGTACAATCCCGTTGCACATGACATGACTTTTGATTTCCTCACCAGTGTTGACTTTCAAGTTGTTACCGCAATGCCTACATGGACAGTAGAACCTATCTGTAGGTTTTTTCCTATGTTCCTCGGCAAATCTAATAAACTGATCAAGACCAGATATAAACTCTGGGGTGCAACGATTACGAATCGACATCCATGATCTATCCATTCTATGATCAGAGAAAACAAGTATATATTAGGAAAAGATTAGGCAACATTTCCCTAGTATATAATAAATGTGTACCACCTATCCCATCCTTGAACACCTAATCTCACTAGTAAGTGTATAATGTGTATTGGGTTTTCGAGAAAATTTCGGCAGCATTTCCCCGCTGTTCTCTAAGTACATATGTACTTAGAGAACAAACGGGGAAATGCTACCAAAATTTTCTCGAAAACCCAATACACATTATACACTTACATCCTAAGTGAGATTAGGTGTTCAAGAACAGTCCCAAACCGGGGACTATCCAAGATTTACTCCTAATGAGTCAATCTTGGATGGGTTTCTAGGCCAACAATAATAGATATCTACAATGAAGCCGGATTCCATACAAACAGTATATAATTTAGTGATTGTTCATTCTAATTTATACCTATGTACAAGTAATATAAAAAACAATGATTGTTCACATTCTAGGCCAACAAACACATGTGATGTCATTCTTATATATAATAAATGTGTACCACCTATCCCATCCTTGAACACCTAATCTCACTAGTAAGTGTATAATGTGTATTGGGTTTTCGAGAAAATTTCGGCAGCATTTCCCCGCTGTTCTCTAAGTACATATGTACTTAGAGAACAAACGGGGAAATGCTACCAAAATTTTCTCGAAAACCCAATACACATTATACACTTACATCCTAAGTGAGATTAGGTGTTCAAGAACAGTCCCAAACCGGGGACTATCCAAGATTTACTCCTAATGAGTCAATCTTGGACGGGTTTCTAGGCCAACAAACACATTTGATGTCATTCTTATATATAATAAATGTGTACCACCTATCCCATCCTTGAACACCTAATCTCACTAGTAAGTGTATAATGCGTAATTGGTTTTCAAGAAAATTTCGGCAGCATTTCCCCGCTGTTCTCTAAGTACATATGTACTTAGAGAACAAACAGGGAAATGCTACTGAAAGTTTCTCAAAAACCCAATACACATTATACACTTACATCCTAAGTGAGATTAGGTGTTCAAGAACAGTCCCAAACCGGGGACTATCCAAGATTTACTCCTAATGAGTAAATCTTGGACGGGTTTCTAGGCCAACAAATACATGTGTTGCATTCTTATATATAATAATTGTCTATAAACTACATGCAACATGGTTAATCCTAATCAACAGAGCATTATTAAATAATAAATCAAGAAATCAATAGTTTCAAACAAAAGGTCTAGGAATCTTTACTAGACATTATATGTATCCCTAATCATCATATTTAACATACTACATTATTTTGAACATCCAGATCAGATTAAGATCATACTATGTTATAACATATTATCGAAGGAAACATATTCTTCATGTAGTGTTGATTCTACAAGTCTAAGAAGGGAATCTGAGAATTTTAGATGCTTACAGTCTCTAAGGGATAGAAGTAAGGAATAATTTATACCTTTTCTAGTTAAGGATTTTGTAGATACTTGGACTAGTCCTAAATGAAGAAAGTTGTATCTTAGATTATTTTTTATCATGTTTAGATCTCTTTCAGATAGAAGTTGTATGCATTCCTATGAAGGTGTAACTCATATAGTTTTTTCAGTATCCTTAATGTAATAATTAGATATCAAATGAAAACTACCTTTTGAGTAAATGGTGGCGTAGGAAGGTCCAGTTTTGCATTGGAATGAATGGTGACATAGTAAGGGGCAATTTACATTTGGATAATCGATAGAAGTGAGTGACTAGAGGTGAATTAGGGTTTGTAATTAAAGGGTGTATAATTTTCTTAGGATTTAAAGGAGAATATCTACATAAAATTGCAATAAAAAACAACAACATGATGAACATGATGAATATGATATCAAATGAAAACTACCTTAGTCAGAGATAAAGATGTGTCTAAGAACAGTTATCAAAATTTCTAGTATATAGTTCTTTTTTTATAATTGTCTAAGAACACTGACTCCAGAAAACCAGTTGGCGCATACCTGTTGGCGCGGGAGGCAGCGGGAGTCAGGTGGAAGCTGATGGCGTGGCGGCGAGCTCCAGGTGTCAAGCAGGCGTCGGCGGCGCCGTCGGCGGCGAGCTCCAGTCAGGCAGGCCGCGGCGGCGATCAGCTCCAGGCGTCAGGCAGGCTGAGGCGGCGAGCTCCAGGCTCGTCAGGCGTCGGCGGCGAGCTCCAGCAGCAGTGGCGGCGGAGAAGGGGGCGCCGGAGTAGCAGTGGCGGCACGACGGCGCTGTCGTGGAGAAGAAGGAGAAGAGAATCGACGGCGACAGGGTGGGAAATCGACGGAGAAGCAGAAAAAGGGCTCGCAATGAAACAGAAGAAGAGGAAGAGTCGGGCATCGCGGGTTATAAAGTCCCAAATAGCGTCGGTTTTTTACAACAACCGACGCCTAAACGTCTTTAGCGTCGGTTGTCTGAGAAAACCGACGTCCAACTGGGCGATAATTTCATGAAATTGTTTGGCGGGAACCACCTTCAGCGTCGGTTATCCTTTAATCACCGACGCTGAAGGTGACACTTTTCGCGCAAATTTTCATCAGACATAGGCGTCGGTTTCTACCTAAATAACCGACGCTGAAAAGGACACTATTTTTCGCGGGCGACTTTAAGCGTCGGTTTGTTATAAACAACCGACACTGAAGACAAAGCGGTACCCGTGTCTGGCTGGTCTTCGAATATAGACGTCGGTTTTCGTAAACAACCGACGCCTAACATAGAAGGCGTCGGTTTTTCTTAATAACCGACGCCCAGAAAAGTGTCACTGAATGCTATTTCTGTAGTAGTGTTGGTCCAGTTTGGACTTTATTTGTTTATGCTTTGCAATTTATGAGCTTTGATGGACTTTTGTACAATTTTCATACATCTAGGGTTTTATCTGTAATTTTAACACATGAACGTCATGCTTCAAAAGTGTTCATAACATGTTTGATATAGTTTCTCCTTTTTATGCTTTAGATGAACCATCTGATCATTGATCTTTAGGGTTGAGAAACTTAGGGTTTCTCACCTAAGTGTTGGAAACCATGGTTTTGTAAGTATGTTGAGAATCTGATGCTATCACCTAGTAAGTGATGGATTGGATGGTTCCTCCTTGTATTACAAGATCATGTGGACTTCACTTGAGGTCCTAAAACTATTAATCACCCTGGTCGTGGTACACAATCCAATGGAGAGGTAAAGCTTGCATATATGTCTAAGTATACCCTAGAATCTTATGGTTTCTCTGATAGTACACCTTGGTGATTACCCGAAGGCATGAGTTAATGGATGTTCTTGGTAAAATATCTGATGGAAGTTTTGATATGCATGGAATATGGATTTTGAGTTTTTACAGATGACAAGTTAGTCTTTCAACCTTTTGTACCTTTTCTCTCTCTTCTTAAATATATATACCCATCATCTTTTTCACAAAAGAACCTTTTCCTTCTCATTGTTGATCTTGTTTCTAGAGAGATCCTAAACTTAATTTTTTGTGTAGGAAGAGATCCATGGATATCGAATCTTGGGTGAAGCTTGGATGCACGTTGCTCTAGGGTTTGGATAAAGCTACTCTAGGGTTGTTGGAAGCCATCTAACCTAGTTTCTTGCCTTATTCAAGTAAGATCTTCTTCTCTAATATAGTTTCCTTGTTGTTTTCTTTATTCTCTCTTCATCCAAGGGTGGAACTCTGTAGTTCTTGGTGGAAACTCATGCATGTGGTTGAAGAAACCCTTTTCCTTCTCTACTTTTCCCTACATCTACACCTTTTCATGAAGAAGGAGCTAGTTTGGAGCTTTGGGTGGGCAAGCTAGGGTTTTTATCTTCTCTTCTTGAGTCGCCTTGTTGTTTGGGCGTCTATCTTCATCTTTGAGGTGCTTTATATAACTTTCAACGCGTTTCTTTCTTTGTTTTAAATTTATCTATATAGATCATATCCTAGATCTTAGTATTATGGAGATAGATGATCTTGTGTGCACTACCTTACATACATGTATGATATTTGTGTGTTGTTTATCTATGCTTGGATCATATGAATGTTCCTTCTAATATGGATATGGACTTGTTTTGATGGTATGAAACAAGGTTTACCTAGTGTGAAGTAGTGATCTTAAGTTAATGTAGAAATCATTTGTTTTACTTAGTGCTGATATTGATAGTGATACTTAGTTTATAAATCAATGGCTTTGCTTTATACTTGAAAAGATGGATTTGTGAAGTGTATGGAATGATTTTATTTCTTAGTGATTAGAATAAATAAATCTACTTTGGCTCTAAACCAGTGTACTTTACTTCGTATCTGATTGATGATTTCTCTTGGTGAATGAAATGATGGTTTCACTAAGTATAGAAATTGGTGGGTTTACTTGGTAACTAAAATGATGTTTTACCTAACCCATAATCTAATGGTTTTACTGTCTACTAAAGATCTGAGGGTCTTATTTTTTATTACGTACAATAATGAAATAATGTTTATGATAGAGTCAATTAAATAATACTTTTTCTGAGTACCATAATCATTTGATGGTTATGTTTTAGCTAATACATCGATAATCCGAAGGGAATGCTGAGTGTAAGAGTTTTGTTTTGACTAAGTCTAGGAATAGACCGATGGTCTTATTATATGTGTTAAAGAGTCGATGATTTACTTAAATTGTGCCTATGTGTGCTAATGAAAAGATGGTTTGCCTATGTATGCTATTTTGATGGTGTAAATCCAAATCATACTTTACATCCTTCATATAATGGTTAACTAATGAGGGTTTAATACTTCAATTTTCTTCTAATTTTGAAATGATGTATTGCCACAATTCATGATTCTAATGGTAACCCTACTATGTTACTCTTGAGAATGCCATAGCTCTTATGATTGATGTTGAAAGATTGAGTAATTACATTATAATGCTAAGATAACTCCTTTATGTTACTCTTGGAGATGTTGTAACTTCTATGATTAATGTCATAGTTCGTTATGTTTAGCTCACTTCATGGTCAATAATGGAATGGTATAATGGGATGTTGTGATGGAGAATATGTCTCATATGTTTTATATCTTCTAGAGTTCTTATGTACCAATCATTTTGTAGAGGGTTTGTTTGTAACTTGTCTGATGCATTTTAACTAACCCAATTGTCTTAATGAATCAAGTGAAACCCTAATGATGTAGTGCCATGTGTTGTAGAACTATTTCAATGTCAGGACTTATTCAATAGTAAAACAAGTATTCTAGAAGGGAGACTCAGAGTCATATATTGTTGAGCATATGCAGGTACAAGGAGGGTATATCCTTGTCATCAAGATCTGAAGATTTTAGAGAAAGGTTGAGGCCATGTATCAAATGAATATAAATATATATATATATATGATGTGATTGAGGATGGTTGTGGTCGTACCTTGGATTATAGGGTTGAATTTCGTGGTTTCTAGTGATGTGGCATGTGTTCCTAGGGCAAACTAGGTTGATTGCAGTTTGACTGATATGTCACTATGGAAGACTCTTACTAACTAAGGGTAAGAGATATTAGGATTCTGATCTTATATGGAATTGATCGTGACATCTTAGTTGTCAATTAGAAGTTTTAGCGGTATTCCTCCAACTCCCTAAGGCTTAATAAAATATATAACTCAGTTGCGTAGCATATCTTTTAAGGTTACTTAGCAATTCACAATGGTTCATAGCCCTTTCTTTATCTCTTTCAATATTTAGTTAATGCATAATGTAGTAAGAGAAATAAATTATACATTTGACTTTAGCTCTATCCGACTCTTGCTAGTATGTTAATCATTCAATTATCTAATGGTATCTACCTTATCTGTTTAATTGCATAATTTGTTGCTTACAATAAATGTTTTTGAGAGTTATATCTCTCAGTGGGACATGGGTCTCATCTCATGGGTCATCACATCTTTTTAGGTGATCGTCACCAACGTCATAAGGCTCATGATAATGAGGAGTAGCTTGGAGATCCTTAGAGAAAGAAGGTTGTCTAGTATTTGGTGTGTCCTAGAGTCATCGTTGTACTCTCAAGCCTAGGCGGGGAAGTTTTGTAGATGACATAAATTGACTCAAGTTTTGGCAATATGTTGATGCTTGTATATAATGTATATATGTGGACAATGCTTTTATATGCATGTTGTGTCTAAGGCCACAGAATAGTTGTAAAGATACCTGCTACTTTATATGATTTTATGGATGATGATGGACCTATATGTAAATGTTCTTGGACATGTATGAAAAAATTCATTTGGTTTTGATTATGCACCTTTTTAGTGTTAATATTTTATTAGTTATTGATTGTGTTTTGGTTTTGAGTAACCTCATTTAGTTTGGTGGGTTGCCAAACTTTGTTGAAAGGGAAATATTTGATGACATGTAAACATGAGTCCTCACAATTGTGGTTGCCAAAATTTATTGAAAGGTAAACCTTTGATGACATGTAAACATGAGTCCTCACAATCTCTACATCTCTCGCACTCAACATCAATTGACATCTTCTTGTAAAATGAAGTTGATTAGTTACAATTTGATCATGTTTTCAACACTACAAGAAGTTTTTAATTCTCTGTGGGGTTGGGCCAGGCCAGATTAACATCCCAATCATGCCCATGTATAGATATTATCCCTCCATCAACAATTCATATACCGATTTGGTATCAAACATATCATTTATATGTATTATCATTTTGTGTCAATTCTCTCCATATTCCTCCAAAGGTTATTGCACAATCATAATTTCGACTATTGTATTATCGGTGAACCAATCTTTAAAGAATTGTTCATCTCATAGGCATCTGTATGGGACTATAGTGGATACACTCATATCATCAAGATCCAATGGAATATTTTTTTGCGGAAGAAGCTCATGTTTTGACATAGCTTGACCCATTTATCATGTCAAATGTTTATTTTTGTGCCACTGACGAGAATCAAACTAATATGTAGTTTAACACTCTCAAGATATCTTTGGATACCCCTCCATAGGCTTGAAAATGATGTGATATATCCTATACATGTATGGTGTTTCCCCTCCATAAGCTTAGTCTAATTTATCTTTCTTCTTATGAAGAAATCCCAAGTGGATCTCATAATTAAGGATTCATTGAGTCCCTTGACCGAAAGAATACCTATTAATATACAACAATCTATTTTCATATGATTTATTGCCAAAAGTAGTACTTTGAGAAACTAAGTAAATACCAATTTTGTTGATCAAGTTGATATTTGAATCTTAGAAAGATTATCATCCAATCAAACCCACTTCATTCATATTATCTTTGACATATATTTTTCCTGATGTATTCTGCTTGTTGTTGATGGACATGGATATGCTCATAAGTTTTGTAGAAGATGGTTATTTCAATATTCTTCTTGATGTGATGTGTTGACTAATATGAATGTGTGTACGTATGCAAGAAAAAAGTTGGAGATGAGACAGTTAACCTTTAGCATTTATAAATTTATTCTCATAAATAGGTCATCAAAAGCCACATGCAGAGCAACTTATAAATTACATGACACTTAACGATACCTACATAAGTCATAATGCAACACATTTATATAGAATACAAAGGGTCTTAATAAAAAGTTAATTGAATGGAAAGCTTTAATACATTTTGGGTCTACAATGTCAAATGTATTGAGTGAGAGGAGATCTAAGTGAAATCATCCCATAGCTAAAAGTCATCTCCCTCATCGTGTCACATATTTTTAACATTACCACTTTACTATAAGAATGGAAGCACAATGCCTCACTAATGACTCTCAAAATACGTTCTTCTAACTAAAAAGTTATATCTTCGCTTCTAAGTGTTGACTTGAGAGTTATACATTGTCCATATTTTGATAATGACTTAACTATTCCATTCCTATGTATCGAATATGTTTGTCCAAGATTGATTTCAGGTTTTAGGTACTTGAAAAGGATCAAATTATGCAACCCTAGCTTGTCCAAGTTCAAGTCAAAAGCAATGCAAGTGTGCAATTTGGGAAATCACTCCAAACCACCTTAGATTATTTTTATATTCACTTTATTGATGATATGACTTGTAACTAAGATGAGAAAAATGAGAAAAATAAAGGACACTTAATTCTAACATTTGGTCACTCAAAAATCATTTTGGAAAATTTATCACAGCAACTCTATCGGTCGATTTTGAATCTCGACCGATCCAGTGATGGATTTTTTGAAATTATCACTTGGTCAAGTTGTACACTCACAGAACTCGACTGATCGACTCACTGACCAAAACTAATTTTGACTTACCGGTCGAGTTCCCAGTACAAACCTGATAGATAGTTTGAAAATTAGCTTTATTGGTTAGTGGATCTGTTGAGTTATATTTATTGAAACTCGATTGAATGTATTGTATGGGAAATGTAGAAAAAGTGATTCCAACCATTGGACAGTTGTAAGAAACAAAAATAGATCAATTGCAATTTGTAAAATGACTATTTTTCGTACTTAAGTGATTACATACTCAAAGGAACACCCCCAACAATAAATAGGACCCCATGGAGTTCCTTCCAAGTTTGCTCATTCATGCTATCCTTAGTCCTTGCTATGGCTGAGTGTGATATAATTCTTTGATCCCCTTTCTCTCTCTCATTTACAAAGAATTTTGTGATTATGAGTGAGTTAGGCATGTTGTAAGAGAGCTACCTTCATGTTATCTTGTGAAACTCTCATTCCTTCCATTTTCTCAATCCCCTTTCTCAAAGAGAAATGGTTGAAGTGAGATTTTCCAAGTGAAGGTGAAGCTACTGATCTTCTTAAAGGTCAAAGAAGGTGTGAAGATCTTTTCCAGGTGAAGGAGAAGGGCAAGGCAAAGATTCAAGAAGAGTGGGTAATTCCTTCAAGGCCAAAGACTTGATGCAAGTGTGGGCAAGCCTTGTTGAAGGCTGAAGACATCTTGATCAAGTGTATAAGTCCTTGTGTAGGTGAAAGACTCTTGTCTTGAGTAGGTAAGTCCTTGGATGTATGGTGGTCTCCTTGTATCTCTTATTATGGAATATAAGTATACATGTGTTGCAAAGTCCTAGAGGCTGACCTCTCTAGGTAGTGGATTGACTCTCTCCTACTTTGGATATTGGAACCACTCTAACCACCTTATCCAAGTGTATGTTTCAATCTCTCTCACCCTTTCTATGGTTTCTTAGATAGGACTTCAAATTGTTCTTATGATTTGGATTTCAATTGATATAATTTGAAGGTCTAACTTTTCTTGTGACAATTTTGAAGCTCTATTCCCCCCTCTCTATATCCCTAGATCCAATAAGTGGTTTTAGAGCATATCATCTTCTACAACAATCTCCCACAAGATGATAAGATGGGTTAGAACCTACTCAGTTCACTCAACCTAGAGGGAGGCTTCTCCATGCACCCCCCAGTCTTCGACGACACCAACTGCCTCTATTGGAATAGGCGTATGCAATTCTACATTCAATGGATGAACTTTGATATGTGGAAGGTGATGATGATACCATACAAGGAGCCAACTGGAGTCGTGTCAACATGAAATAAAGTTGCTCTAAAAGATTCCCAGCTCAATGCCAAAGCAAATAGCATCCTCTATGCATCCCTCACCCCAATTGAGTTCAACTACATCTCCTCATGGGATACAATCTATGAGATATGGGATAGGTTGTGCATCACGTATGGAGGCACAAAGCAAGTTAAGGAAGCATAGATCTACATGTTGAACAATGTCCTAGAGAACTTCAAGATGGGGAAGAAAGGAGTAGTTGTCGAGATGTACTCTAGGCTTAACATCATCATGAATGGCCTAGCTACTTTGGGACACACTTTTGATAGAGGAGCAATCAATTCAAAGATCTTGAGATCTCTACCAAAGAGATGGGAGTCAAAGGTGACCTCCATTGAAGAAGTGAGAAGTCTTGGTGACATTCCAACTAAGGAACTCATTGGCAATCTACAAGATCATGAGCCAAGACTTGACAAGCTAGAAGAGAAAGCCAAGCATGAAGAAAAGGAAGCTAGAAATATCAAAGATAGTGCCTTTTAAGCTCAAGTGGAGGTGTCATCCTTTAACAACAACTTGCTTGCTGGACCTCGCCTTCTTCCTCTAGTGAAGATGATGGTCCTAGTGAGCATGAAGCCAACTTCTCCAAGGGGAAGAACTTCAAGGTAAAGAAATCCTCCTCTACTCCAAGATGCTACAGTGTGGTCAAAAGGGATACTACAAGAGTGAATGTAAAAAATATAGAAAGTCACACCACCCTAGAAGCTCCAAGAAGGAGGAACAATACGAGAAAGAAAGCAAGTATAAGAGGAAGGAAAACAAGGAGAGAAGACACAAAAATGTAGCTCATGGAGCTTGGGAAGCATCACCCTCTAGTGTCTCAAGCTCTGATGAAGATGGAGAGTTCCACCTTGCACTCATGGCATCTAAAAGTGAAGATATTGGTGAGGTAAGTGAGGTAAGTTTGTATGTGTTAGCTAAATAAATTCTTATTGATATGCTTGTTTATTCTTGTTCTTCTTTTTCTAAATGTAAATCTAAAAGGAAAAGGTTAGGAAAAATCATTGATGATTTGTATGCTAAACTTGAGATTCTTGAGAAAAATGAGAAAATTCATCTTGAGAGCATTGATAACTTGCAAGGTCAATTTCTTTATATTGAGCTCCAATACAATGGACTTGAGGTAGAGAATGGTGTTTACCTGAAGAACATTGAATCTCTTAAGGAAGACAACCAAAAGTTCCTAAATGATCTTGAGACACTTGAAATTGAAAATGTTGAATTCAAGCTTGTTATTGATGCTTGTAGAGATGAGAGGGATGTTGATCTTAAAGAAATCTAATTGCTTAAATCTGAAAATGATAGGTTGCTTGGTCATGTTAATGATTTATCTTCTAGACCTATTTTTGCTAGTAATGATGTTGCTTCAATTTCTCTTGAAAAAGATTTTTACTTATCTAAAGACATCTATTTAGAGGTCGACACTGTTCATGCTAGAGATGATCTTTCTAGATTGTCTTCTATTATTATATCTCTCACTGATGACATTCATAGACTTTGAGCCTCTCTATAGAAATTCCTCACAAGGGAAAAACTCCCTAAATGAAATCCTTGACCATTCTACCAAACAAAGGTGTACTAGTGGTTTGGGATTTGTAGGGGGAGAACCTAAGGGAATGAACAAAGCCAAAGGTAAGAAAAAGAGTAAGGAAACCTCCTTTTTTATTGGAGAGTCTTCTAGCAAAAAGAACCCTATGATTTTTTCTCATTGCAAAAGTGATGATTATTATTCTACTTATTGTCCTTCCAAGCCTAAGCGGACTAACCCAAAAATGAAATGGGTCCCCAACTAACTCTGGATCCCAAAGTTTGAGTTGGAAACTGACACTCTCCTTTCCTATAGGAAAAAGGAAGATGGATTGTTGATAGTGGCAGCACTAAACACATGACAGATGATATAAGCCATTTCAACAATTTCACCAAGAAGAAAGGAGGTTTGGTTGCTTTTGGAGACAACAAGATAGGTAAGGTAAAAGGTGAGGTGATCCCTATCTTAAAAGAACTCAACATCACCCAAAAGGTTAAAGAGGTGGCCACTCAAGAAGAAGAGAAAGATGAACAGAAGAAGGATCCAACTCCCCACTTTGTAAAGAATCATCAAAAAGTGATGTAGGTGACCCTTTCAAAAGAGTGAAGACGCGGCCTTCCTTCAACAAAAAACAAGCCAACAACACCTTCATCTCACAACTCAAGCCAAAGGACATCAAAGAAGCTATTGGGGATGATGAATGGATCCTAGCCATGTAAGAAAATTTGGAGCAATTTGAGAAGAACAAAGTTTTTACCCTAGTGACAAGACCATGTGATAGAAAGTTCAGTGGCACCAAGTGGGTCTACTGCAACAAGCTAGATGAAAGCATCAAGGTGGTAAGAAACAAAGCAAGGTTAGTGGCACAAGGCTACAATTAGTATGAAGGCATTGAATTTAATGAAACACATGCACCTATATCTAGACTTGAGTCTATTTGTATGTTCTTTGTTTTTTCTAGTTATAAGAACTTTCTTCTTTATCAAAAGGATGTTAAAAGTGTGTTTTTGAATGGTACAATTGAGGAGTAAGTGTATGTTGCCCAACCCCCAGACTTTGAACATGATAGTTTACCTAACCATGTTTACTTGTTACAGAAAGCTCTCTATGGACTCAAATAAGTACCTTGAGCTTGGTCAGAGAAATTAAAGAACTTTTTATTAGATCATGGGTATATAATGGGAAAAGTAAATTCTACCTTGTTTCTAAAATACATTTCTAACCATTTTCTTATCATTCAAATTTATGTTGATGATATCAATTTTGGAGGAACCAATCTTGATCTTTGAAAGGAGTTTAGTGATCTTATTAAGAGTGAGTTTGAGATGAGTGTGATGGGTGAGCTTACATTCTTCCTCGGCTTTCAAATAAAGAAAACTAAACATGCGAACTTCATCAGCCAAGGCAAGTACACAAGTGAGCTACTATAGTGTTTTGGGATGAAGAACGCCAAACTAATGGACACACCCATGTTAAACACTGTCAAACTTGACAAGTATGAAGAAGGCAAAAAAGTGGATGAGATTCTCTATAGAGGTATGATTGGAAGTTTACTTAACTTCTTCTAGACTTGAAATAATGTTTAGTGTTGGCATGTGTGCTCTCTTTCAATCAAATACCAAGAAATCACATCTTATAGCTATTAATAGGATTTTAAGGTACTTAGCCAAAACCCCAAGTTTTGGACTATGGTATCCCAAGTCAAGGGACTTTACTCTCACCACTTATAGTCATGGAGATTACGTAGGATGATTTATTGATAGAAAGTGCACAAGTGGCACTTGTTTCCTCCTAGGACCATGTTTGGTGTCTTGGTTCTCTAAGAAATAGAGCACAATGGCTTTATCAACTACCGAGGCTACATACATTGTAGTGGGAGTTGTTGTGACCAGGTCCTATTGATGAAGCAAATGCTCCAAGACTAACATTTATTTTGATGTGTTTCTCATTTATTGTGATGATACTAATGCAACCAATTTATCTTACAATCTTATATTCATAGTAGAGCCAAGCATATATAGGTTTGTCATCATTTTCTTCATGATCACATTACCAAAAAGGATATTTATATCACACATGTGGATGTAGAAAATCAGTTGGCAGACATTTTCACTAAACCTCTAGATAGAGAGATATTTACTTTTATTAGATCTAAACTTCTCATAACTACTTTGGATGAATCTGATATGCCTTCTATCTAGTTGCTATCTACCCTATATGCTTTGATCATATCTTGATCACTCTTTCTTGCTAAAGTGCTAATTTGTTTTCATATGCCTTGTTTTTCACCTGTTTTGGGTATTTTTTGCAAACACTTGTTTTATCACAAAATTGTACCCAAGTATGAGTGATATGTTCCTAAGTATGTTTAAAATGCAAAATGGACTAGAAAAGTAAATTTTATTAGCACTCAAATGGCTAGAAATTGAAATTTCTGAAGTTGGTTCAGGTTGACCATCGGTCGAGTTGTCAACTGGACCGATATGTGGCTGACGGCTTTTGTAAAAAGCCATTCTGTCGAGTTTCCCTATCGCAAAACTCAACTGATTGCTAGGTTGGAGAAAAATTAAGTGTGATTCGGATGACTTTTCTCCCTCTCAACTAGAGAAAAATCGACTGATTCACTCTCCATCACCCTCAAGATCTCAACCCTAGCCCCAACCATCCTCTCCCTAGCCCTAGTTCAACCTTGCTCAACCTTCCTAGACCTCTTGCTCGTCAACCCTAGGTGTTTGGTCAGTTTTTGGTGGTGTTTTCTACATTTTTGACCTCTCAATCCTCATATATCACCTCCATGGATTCAAATAGGAGAAGGAGAGACACTTCCTCCAGAGCACCATCCTCCTCCTCCAACTCAGGCTTATACCCTTTGATGATACTTTCTTTATCTCAAATGATGCTCTAAATAGGTACAAGGATCTCCTTCCTAGGAACCCCTTTCCTTTTTGTGCCTTGTTTGAGCCACGCCCACATAAACAAAAGGTTATAGATCAAGTTGTCGAGTTGTTGTATGACCACCATCTATCCGCCCTAAGTGTTGAACGTGCATGCTATCACAATTCCATCACAAGAACCAAATTCGTTTCCTGAATTCTATGCAAATTTTCGATGGAAATACGATACTCTTATACCCTTGCCACATACTCAAGTTGTTCTTCTTTACATGATAGCCAGGATGAAATTCCAAGTCTCCAAAGATACCTTAAATATATTTTTCTCTGGTACTAAGGTGACTGATTCATGGAGGAAGGATTACCTTGAGTATTTTGACCTCCTAGACCTTGAGGCCTTCTACTAGAAATATGATATCACTCTCCCTGACATACATAAATTATTGAAGAAGCCTCAGTTTCCCTATAGGAATAAGTCTTCCCTTCCCTCCTCAACCTTAGATGTTAAGAACTGCATACTCACCTTGGTAGTCAACTGTAATATTCATCCAAAGAAAAACTAAATTGAAATTGAAGAGAATACCATGATGATTATGTTTTGTATCCTAAGGAACATCAGAGTCAAGTTGGCTAGACATGTTATCCATCACATGACCTAATTTGACTCTGGTAAGAACACCAGAGGAACCCACCCACCCTACCCAGCCCTAAATTTTGGTCTTTTTCATACTGTCACTGGTAAGTATGTTTTTCATGACCTTCATTACAAACTTGCCCAAAAAGGAATTTGCATCAGTGAGACCACAATTCGGAAGAGTGTGCCTACCTCCTCTTCTACCACACCTATGTCCTATACCTCAACCAAGAACCTCCACCTCCTCAGCCATCCTGACATGCCCACACCTCTTTTCATGTATCAAATGAAACCCTCATGATTTACATGATGCATCTGTAGGCTTATAATCTTTAGGTTTAGGATCATATGCATCAGGATCTCTATGTTATTATGTCTACCATGAACCTATCATGTGCCCATCCTTACCCTACCTACCAGCCCTACCTAGGAGGTATTATGCATCTTATGCATACAATCACTTTTACCCAACTCCCCCCCACTTGTTGCTTCCCCTGCTACACCCTCTGCTTTTAGTGGATCTACCCTTGGTGTGCTACCTCTACCTATTGGTCCTATAGATACCTTTCTTGTAGGACTTGGAACCTCTTCTCCTACTTTTCCTCAAGCCCAAGAGTTGCATGACCTTGGTATGACTTGGGCTAAGAAGAATGCCATGTGGCACGGTCGTGGTTTCAGTTCTTCTACTGATGAGGAGATGCTAGATTAGGATGATGAGGAAGTTGTTTCTGCTGATGAGGAGGCTTCTGAGGATGATGGTGAGGATGGTTCAGATGGTTCTTATGATGGCTTTGCTGGAGCATCTGGTGATGAATGTGAAGTTGCTATCTCTATTGTGCCTTCATACGGAGATGATTACTATGAGTCTGAAGCTTCTGAAGGTGATGTTGATGGTGATGGTGATGATGCCTTGGACATAGATAGCCTAAACCTCTAGATGTTTTAGTTTTTAGTCTATAGATTGTTATCATATATATCTTTATAGACTATTTTGTATTAAAAACATATGGGCACATTATCTAAGATGTACTATTTGTATGATCATGTTGTTTTCATCGTTTTGGCTTGTAGTTGTTTTGAGGACATGCTTTCCATGTTGTAATCTTAATCATATGCACACTTACTCTTTGGTTGACTATATCTCATGAGTTGGTGCTATGTTAACCATATTTTGATTGTGACTTGACTGCTTGTCTCTCTCGTCTCTATTTATTGTGTGTTTTGAGGTTGCATATTTTATCTTGTGGATGTATGTTTTGGTTGTGTTTGGAGAAGACCTACTTTTGCGCTCTTCTACCCCCCCTTCTTTATTGATAACATCAAAAGGGGGAGAGAAGTTTAATGTTTTGAAGCTCAACCATATTGTTTTTATTTCCTATGAGATCCTTTTCTTGTTCTATATATGCTTTATCATGTCACTTTCTAAAGGACCATATAGTATATACATGTTACATTGCTTTATGTAGAAAGACAAACTATGCAGGTAACAGTGAGAATAGATTGAGGGGAAGCAATTCACATTGTTAAAATTATGAATCCCCTTGCAATTCACAAGGATAAGTTACTTTTCAATATGATTGGGGAATGGTTTATCATTATCAAAAATGGGGAGAATGTTGACTTGAGAGTTATACATTGTCCATATTTTGATAATGACTTAACCATTCCATTCCTATATATCTAATATGTTTGTTCCAGACTGATTTTATGCTTTAGGTACATGAAAAGGATCAAATTACACAAGCCCTAGCTTGTCGAAGTTCAAGTCAAAAGCAATGCAAGTGTGTAATTTGGGAAATCACTCCAAACCACCTTAGATTATTTTTGTAACCACTTGTAATGATGATATGACTTGTAACAAAGATGAGAAAAATCAAGGACACTTAATTCCAACATTTTGTCACTCAAAAATAATTTTAGGAAATTTGTCACAGTAACTCTGTCGGCCGAGTTTGAATCTATACCGATCCAATGATGGATTTTTTGAAATAATCAATCGATCGAGTTGTACACTCACAGACCTTGATAGATTGACTCACTGACAAAAACTAATTTTGACTCATCGATTGAGTTTCCAAGACAAACTCAACTGATAGTTTGAAAATTAGTTTTTTCAGTTAGTGGATCTGTCGAGTTATCTCTATTGAAACTCGACCAAATGTACTATATGAAAAACATGGAAAAAGTGATTCCAACCATAGGAGAGTTGTTAGAAAAAAAATAGATCTGTTGCAAGTTGTAAAATGGCTATGTTTTGTTCTTATGTGATCCCACACTCAAAGGAACACCCCAAGCTATAAATAAGACCCCTTGAAATTCATTCCAAGTTTGCTCATTCAAGCTATCCTTGGTCCTTGCTATAGTTGTGTGTGATACAACCCTTTGAGCCCCTTCTCTCTCTCATTTACAAAGAATTTTGTGATTATGAGTGAGTTAGGCATGTTCTAAGAGATCTACCTTCATGTTATCTTGTAAAGGTCTCATTCCTTCAATCTTCCCAACCCCCTTTCTCAAAGAGCAAAGGTTAAAGTGAGCTTCTCCAAGTGAAGGTGAAGTTGTTGGTCTTCATCAATGTTGAATAAGGTGTGACGATCTTCTCCAGGTGAAGGATAAGGGCAAGGCGAAGATTCAAGAAGAGTGGGTAATTCCTTCAAGGCCAAAGACTTGATGCAAGTGTGGGTAAGTCCTTGTTGAAGGCTGAATATATCTTGATGTAGTAGGTAGGTCTTTGTGTAGGTGAAAGACTCTTATCTTGAGTAGGTAAGTCATTGGATGTATCATGGTCTCCTTGTATCTCTTATGATGGAATATAAGTATACATGGGTTGCAAAGTCCTAGAGGTCAACCTCTCTAGGTAGTGGATTGACTATCTCCTAGTTTGGAGATTGGAACCACTCTAACCACCTTACCTAAGTGTATGTTTCAATCTCTCTCATCCTTGCTATGCTTTCTTAGATAGGACTTCAAATTATTCTTAAGCTTTCGATTTCAATTGGTATAATTTGAAGGTCTAACTTTTCCTGTGAGAATTTTGAAGCTCTATTCACCCCCCCTCGTGTTGACTCAAGGTCAATTAGGCCAATGTTGACTCACATCTAAATTGACTAAACCCGTGTTTTGATGATGACTAACCATTCCACATATTGGTGTCTAATGTCTCTACTTGAGTAATTTCAGATTAGGTATAGACACACTCCAATTGCCTTAACTTGCGCATCTCAAATTGGAGAAAAGACAAGTCAAAGTCATACAAGCATAAGTAAGCATGATTTGAGGGGGAGCACTTCAAATTGATCATTTTTTGCATCCCCTTTCAATTCCCGAAGAAAATATATTAGGTACAAGAAAAGAATCACATTCAACTCAAAAGCTACTCATCAAGCACATGCAAAACATGTGACTTTTGACCATTTTGGGAAATAGCCCTTATTGGCTTAGAACAATTGATGTAATCACTTATACTCATGTTTTGCATTGTAACTAAGATGGATAAAATTATTGGGACTCAAAAATCCATCATTTGTACGGTTATACGAAAATTCCAAAATACCCATAACAGGGATTTGGTCGGCCGAATTCCAAACTCGGCCGATCCATATATTCTGGAATTTTTGTTGCAATCGGCCGAGTTACAAACTTAGCCGATTCCCGTTCGGTCGAGTTTCTAGCTAGGAAACTCGGTCGATCCACTGATCGGTCCAAGATGAAAGTCGACTGATCGGCCGAGTTTCTCCAAAGGAACTCGGCCGACAGTCTAGCTTTCAGCCTTGTCTTTTAGTGGTTCGGCCGAGTTACCTTTATATAAACTCGGCCGATCAGACTGTACTAGAATACAGAAAAAGCAATTCCAACTGTTGGAGAAGTTGGTGGAACTCAAAATAGATCCGTTGCAAGTTGTAAAACGGCTATTTTGTGTCCCGTATCTCTCCCAAGTTCAAAGGGACACCCTCAACTATAAATAGGACCTCTTGGACTTCATTCTAAGGTTACTCATTCACATATGCTTGGTCCTAGCCTTAGTTGAGTGTTTTCTAATCCTTTGAGCCCCTTTCTCTCTCTACCTTCAAAGCAAAATCGTGAGTATGAGTGAGTTAGGTCACCATGTATGAGAGCTATCATTTGTAATGTTGTAAAGCTCTCCATTCTTCTTCTCCTACCTCCATTCCCTTTAAAGATTGTTTGAAGCTTCTTCTCCAAGTTTAAGAGAAGAAGGATGTTGTTCTTCCCCGAGTGAAGGAGAAGAAGGCAAGCTGCTCCAGGCCTCCAAGTGAAGGAGGAAGGTGCTAAAGCTCTCCAAGAGAAAGAGAGGTGAAGAAGAACAAGGGAAGGAGTCCCTTGGTGAAGATCAAGGCAGAAGACTTGGAGCTAGAGTGGGTAAGCCCTTGGAGAAGGCAAATGACTCAAGCTCAAGTAGGTAAGACCTTGGTGGAAGCTTCTCCGAGTGAAGGTGAAGTCAAAGGCGGAAGATCCAAGAAGAGTGGGTAATTCCTACAAGGCTGAAGACTTGTGCTAGAGTGGGTAAGTCCTTGGAGAAGGCCGAAGACTCTTGCAAAGTGGGTAAGTCCTTGGTAAGGTCGAAGACTCTTTGTATTGGATAGGTAAGTCCTTTGTTGGTCATGTATTGTATGTCTTATTAAGTGAATATAAGAGTGCAATTGTTGGAAGTCCTAGAAGTTGACCTCTCTAGGAAAGTGGACTGACACACTTCTAGTTTGAAGTGTGGAACCACTCTAAATAGCTTGTCTAATTGGTGCATGTTCAATCTCTCTTATCCTTGCTATGCATGATTTAGTTGCACTCAAATTACCTATTTAGCAACCTTATCTTGTCATATAATTTGAAGGTTTAATGAATTTTGTTTAAGTGGTTTCAGCTCTATTCACCCCCCCTCTCGAGCATCTAATCACCCATCTAGGATCCAACAAGTGGTATCAGAGCGGGTCTTCTCCAAGCATACTTCAACAAGTAGGAGAAGATGGGTGACTACCTAGGAGGGAGACTCTCGACCAGCCTTCCAATCTTTGATGGGAGCAACTTCCTCTATTGGAGAAGAAGACTTCAATTCTTCATCCAAGGATCAAGTCTCGAGATGTGGCAAATGGTGAACAGCCCATACATTCTACCAAAGACAAACATTGAAGAATGGGATGAAGCCACCTTGATGAAAGCAACCTTGAATGCTAGAGCCATGCACATCCTATATGCCTCCATGACCCCCACCGAGTTCAACTAGATTTCTTCTTGTGAGACGGCCTATGAGGTATGGAGAAAGCTTTGCATCACTTATGAAGGGACAGATCAAGTGAAGGACAGCAAAGTCTACATGCTCAAAGGGTTGCTTGAGAACTTCATGATGGGAAAGGAAGAGAGCATAGCCAACATGTACTCAAGGCTCAACACCATTTTGAATGGTCTTGCTGTTCTAGGACATCCTATGTCTAGTGGAGAGATCAACTCAAAGATCCTTAGAACTCTCCCCAAGAGATGGGAATCCAAGGTGACTTCCATTGAAGAAGCAAGGTCGCTTAGGGATATTCCTATTGAAGAGCTCATTGGAAATCTACAAGCACATGAAGCCACAATTGACAAGAGGGAGGAAGTAGAAAGACAAGAGAAGAAAGAGCTAAAGAGAATGAAGAAGGCTGAAATGAAGGCTCAAATTGAAGCTATCATGGAACAAGTCTCTCCATCCTCTCAAGCTAAAGAAGATGCCATGTACTCCAAAGGTCGACTCTACAAAGGCAAGTCCTCCTCCATCTGGTGCTTCACATGTGGAAAGAAGGGTCACTACAAGGAAGATTGCCCACAAGGCAAAGAGACCCATCTTCACAAGAAGAAATGGCAATCAAGCTCAAGTGGCTCCTCCAACTCAAGCTCAAGTGAAGATTCAAGTGAAGGATCAAGCTCAAGCTCAAGTGATGAAGGAGAATGCCATTTTGCTCTTATAGCATCAACAAGTGAAGACTCAAGTGAGGTAAATCCAAACTCTCTAGATAAAGAATCTTTGATTGCTATTATTCATGATATGTGTGCCTCTCTTAAGTCTTCTAAAAGGAAAAAGAAAAAGCTTGCTAAAATTGTTGATAATTTGCATGTAGAACTAGATGATCTTGAACAAGCTAATTCTTGCTTGCTTGATGATAAAAATGATTGTCTTAGTCAAGTAGACTCTCTTAAACTTGAAAATTCTAGTTTACTTGATAAGATTAAATTTCTAGAAGTTCAACCTCTCATGCCTAGTTCAAATGAAGAGCATACTTTAATTGTTGATTCTCTCATGCTTGACATTGATGTTCTTAAATCTGAAAACAAGGACAAAGATTTTGTTTTGCATGAATTAGAAATAGAAAATGCCTCCTTGCTTGCTAAAATCAATGGGAATGAATCTTGTTCTAGTTCTACAAATAGAGAAAATGATGTTGCTGCTCTTCATATTGATAGAGATTCTTATTTAACTAAATCTCTTTGCTTAGAAAATGATCTTTTGCATGCTAAAGAAAATATAAATAATTTGTCTTCTACTATTGCTTCTCTTAAGCATGATAATGATAGTTTTAGATCTTCTTTGCAAAGATTCTTAGTGGGTAAAAAGAATCTTAATCAAATCCTAGACCATACTACTAAACAAATTGGTAGACATGGTTTAGGGTATGATAGTAGTCAAGGGAACAACAAAGGTAAAGGACCTCCAATATTGCATGGAGAATCCTCTAGTTCCAAGACTATGGGCACATGCAACTATTGCAATGAATTAGGTGATTATTCTACTTGTTGTCCTTTTAGGAAATCACCCAAAAGCAATCGGATTTGGGTTGCTAAACTAACCCCTTCGGACCCAAAAACATGATTGGGGACCATTTCATCTTTCTTCTTGTAGGTACATGCAAATGGATTGACTTGAGCTATTGAATTGCAAATTGACTTCTCAATCCACATGAAAGAAGAAAGGTGAGATGTGTAGAGGGTGACAACAAGTGGAAAAGGAAATGGTAAGCACAAAGGTAAATGTTTTATTGCTTATAACCAATCCTAACTTGTTTTTGTCAAGGTAGTGTGCACTATACATATGGTTTTTGAGTCAAAAGTGGCATTTTATATTTCTCTTCACACTCTTGCTCAAAAACTGTTTCTAATGCTTCTATAGTGCATTACTAACTTGCTTAGACATGTTTGTATATGGTTTGTATTTTTAGCATGTCTTTAAATGTGTTTTTATGATATATATATGTCTTGCAATTACTTGCTTTGAGTTGTTTTGAAGGTTTTGATGATGATCTCTTTGGATCTCTTGGTTGTGTCTAAAAATTGCTTCCGTTGTGCTCTAACTTGCTACATCTATAGGTGTATATCTTGTGTTTGATACAACCTTGAGGTTCTTAGGGGTAATCATCTTATGGTAAGGATGTATATCTAGTGAGTTATATCCTTTCATGCTTCTAAAATTGCATATCTCTCTGTTTGGATATGTCTCTACATCTACTCATAGCTTGCTTTATCTTTTGGTATCTCTTGCTATGATCTAGATCCTACTAGTAGTCCTAACTTGTAATATCATCTACTAGTAGTTCATATACATGTAGTTCTAAGCCTGTCAATAATTGCCATCTTTGATCATCTATATGTTATGCTTGTATATTATCTCATACATGCTCAAGATTGTTCCTTGAATTGCATATCTACTATCTTGAGTTACTTGCATAACATTGTGATGCAGGGCACATAGAGCTACATTATATGTAGAAATTGGAGTATTTTTGGATTTTATGCAGATTTTGCTCCAGTTTCAGTTTTAGTTGCAAGTATAGTGTTTTTTATGCAGAAACACCCTTCTGAGCAAGACTCTTTGCTGCGCCATGAGCTCAGATGGTTTTTGGTCAAATTCTATCATCTTGAGGGTCAAAATTGTGATTTATTGTTTTTCTGCAGCACTTTATCTTGCATTTTTTTGGGTTGTTCAAGTATATGCTTTAACTTGCTTTTCTTTCTATGCTTGGACAAGCCCCTATCTGTGCTCTTCTACTCTCCTTATATATATTTGTATTATCTCCTTTCTCTTTAACAAGTGATGTTTCTTTTTTTTTCATAACCCCCACCTTTTTGAAATGACAAAGGGGGAGAAAGGTATGTCTTCTTTTAAAAAAGGAAGAAGGCATGTCTTACATGAAGAGGAGAAGTATGTTCATGTAAAGGGAGAAGGTAAAGGGGAGAAGACATATATGTGTAGAACATATATGAGTAGAAGACATGGTATTCTATAAATGTTATCAAAGCTAACCATGCAGGAGAAATAACATCAATTGAGGGGGAGCATATGAACTCAATTCCATTGAAACCCCTAGGTTTCTCCAAAGGTATGAATTTACTTAAATGCTTTCAATACATTTATGGAATGGTTTGTCATCTTCAAAAAGGGGGAGAATGTTGACTCAAGGTCAATTAGGTCAATGTTGACTCACGTCTAAATTGACTAAACCCGTGTTTTGATGATGACTAACCATTCCACATATTGGTGTCTAATGTCTCTACTTGAGTAATTTCATATTAGGTATAGACACACTCCAATTGCCCTAACTTGCGCATCTCAAATTGGAGAAAAGACAAGTCAAAGTCATACAAGCATAAGTAAGCAGGAATTGAGGGGGAGCACTTCAAATTGATCATTTTTTGCATCCCCTTGCAATTCCCGAAGAAAAGATATTAGGTACAAGAAAAGAATCACGTTCAACTCAAAAGCTACTCATCCAGCACATGCAAAACATGTGACTTTTGACCATTTTGGGAAATAGGCCTTATTGGCTTAGAACAATTGTTGTAATCACTTATACTCATGTTTTGCATTGTAACTAAGATGGATAAAATTATTGGGACTCAAAAATCCATCATTTGTACGGTTATAAGAAAATTCCAAAATACCCATAACAGGGATTTGGTCGGCCGAATTCCAAACTCGGCCGATCCATATATTCTGGAATTTTTGTTGCAATCGGCCGAGTTACAATCTCAGCCGATTCCCGTTCGGTCGAGTTTCTAGCTAGGAAACTCGGCCGATCTACTGATTGGTCCAAGATGAAAGTCGACTGATTGGCCGAGTTTCTCCAAAGGAACTCGGTCGACAGTCTAGCTTTCAGCCTTGTCTTTTAGTGGTTCGGCCGAGTTACCTTTATATAAAGAAATTCCAACCGTTGGAGAAGTTGGTGGAACTCAAAATAGATCTGTTGCAAGTTGTAAAACGGCTATTTTGTGTCCCTTATCTCTCCCAAGTTCAAAGGGACACCCTCAACTATAAATAGGACCTCTTGGACTTCAACCAAGGATGCTCATTCACATATGCTTGGTCCTAGCCTTAGTTGAGTGTTTTCTAATCCTTTGATCCCCTTTCTCTCTCTACCTTCAAAGCAAAATCGTGAGTATGAGTGAGTTAGGTCACCATGTATGAGAGCTATCATTTGTAATGTTGTAAAGCTCTCCATTCTTCTTCTCCTACCTCCATTCCCTTTGAAGATTGTTTGAAGCTTCTTCTCCAAGTGAAAGAGAAGAAGGATGTTGTTCTTCCCCGAGTGAAGGAGAAGAAGGCAAGCTACTCCAGGCCTCCGAGTGAAGGAGGAAGGTGCTAAAGCTCTCTAAGAGAAAGAGAGGTGAAGAAGAACAAGGGAAGGAGTCCCTTGGTGAAGATCAAGGCAGAAGACTTGGAGCTAGAGTGGATAAGCCCTTGGAGAAGGCAAAAGACTCAAGCTCAAGTAGGTAAGACATTGGTGGAAGCTTCTCCGAGTGAAGGTGAAGTCTAAGGCAGAAGATCCAAGAAGAGTGGGTAATTCCTACAAGGCTGAAGACTTGTGCTAGAGTGGGTAAGTCCTTGGAGAAGGCCGAAGACTCTTGCAAAGTGGGTAAGTCCTTGGTAAGGTTGAAGACTCTTTGTATTGGATAGGTAAGTCCTTTGTTGGTCATGTATTGTATGTCTTATTAAGTGAATATAAGAGTGCAATTGTTGGAAGTCCTAGAGGTTGACCTCTCTAGGCAAGTGGACTGACACACTTCTAGTTTGAAGTGTGGAACCACTCTAAATAGCTTGTCTAATTGGTGCATGCTCAATCTCTCTTATCCTTTCTATGCATGATTTAGTTGCACTCAAATTACCTATTTAGCAACCTTATCTTGTCATATAATTTGAAGGTTTAATGAATTTTGTTTAAGTGGTTTCAGCTCTATTCACCCCCCCCCTCTAGAGCATCTAATCACCCATCTAGAATCCAACACCTCGAGCCCTAGATCCAACACTAAGTACACATGTATGCGTTGAGAATTGATAACGCAGTATATGAGTGGTTTTTTAATAAAAATATAAGATTTAATAAATGTAGAGGACAAGTATTCTAGGTAGTCTCCCTCTAAGCCTTTGCCACCTCACATTGTGCATGGTTACCTATCTAAATATTCATAGACCCAACCCCTTGGAAACACATCTTCTCTGCCTGACTTCTGCCCCTGCTTTTGTCCCCAGTAGATCTTAAGCCTTCAATTGTTGGGCTCACAACAGCTTGTATGCTCGAGATTTTTGGGGGATGTAGTCCCAATACAAAAACACATTCCTCCACTATCCCCTTCCTCTTGTAACGTACCCCACTTTTGAAAATTCCCCCATGCTCTCTGATGTCACTCCCATCATTAGGTAGTTCTATTTTATATAAGTCCATTATAAAATCAGGTAATATTTGTGTCGAGGAAATCTAGTTGGTTGTCCTGCCTAAATATTCATTTGTTAAAGTACATCTGAACACATTATCACAAGCAACTCTGATCCCAAAAAAAAATCAATTGACTTAACTTTTTATGTTCTGTCAATCCAATTCAGTTTTAGAATTTGTTCTGAATAGCTTTGACTTGTTGTAAACATTGTGGACATGTAAGTATGTAAGGATATAGTAACACATATGTTTCAATATTAATGCTATTTTTGGTATGCGGTGAATGAAGGAGAGGGGAAGGGAGGGGAAGGGAGGGGAGGGGAAGGGAAGGGAAGGGGGGAGACACTTATTTTAGTCTATTTAGTTCACATGGGGAGGGGAAGGGGAGAGAATATAAAAATATTTTCTAACAAGCCATACTATTGCAAAAGATTACATACACCGCACACATATTAATACACATATCAAGATAAATTGAACTCATGTGTCTTGTGATAAAAAAAACTTTTCATATAATTATTTTGTTAATGAAGAAGATACATTTCTCATGTCAACATCACTGCATTCTACACTTTAGGAGTTTGGCAGCATATCCATCAATAACTCATAGAGATCTTCTAATGAGCAACCAAAACAAGTAACCAACATATCTCGATGTTGTACAAGATATAAGTAAGCTTTTTTATGCATTCTTCAATCAATACCAATAGCAGTTGATGTTGGGAATGTATCTTCAATAGCTAATTGGTGAGGCAAGGATTTTTCAAAATTTGCATTTCCTTCTCTAATTGCCTCAGAACATCTTGAATAGCCTCTTTAATCACTTTAGTGTCATCTTGATTTGACACTTTTCTTTTCTTTGTCTTGGATGTGGAGGATGCTAGGTTATTTTTTATAGAATCATTAGTGGAACCCATAAAGAAGTTAGATGTCATTGGATCAATGGTAGCTTAATTTTTTGATACCATATGGTCAATTTCATCTATAGTAGTATATAAGGTTTCTCCTTCAGATTCCCATTGGATAGCCTTATCTTTTGCGGTGAAAGCCCCTTCCCTGATGGCTCTTTCCCCACAACTCAGCCTTCTTTTCATAATTGAATAGTGGTGTTGTCTTCCATTTCTTTGCTTCTGTATTTGCCTAATAAAGAAGAAAAAGGAAATAAATTTGTTAATGCTTAAACCCACATATTTGTTAATTCGAGGAACAATATCATGACAAATATAAAATCACCTGAATAAGAGCTTCCCATACTTCTTCTTCAGCTACCCACATATTTATACTTCTATTGATAGTAAAGCCACTTAAACCATTCTTGAATATATCATAACATTTGTTAAAAAAAATTCACATATTTTATACGATTTTGATTTTGTGCCTTCTCCATTCGGATTTTCATCTTCTCATCAAATTCCATAACACCATTATCATAAGCAGTTGTAGTAAAAGTTCTACCAACTCGATGTCCAACATATTCTTGATTGAGTAAAGCATCAATGAGAAGATCATTCATCTTCTGGTTCCACATCAAAGAATCTCCATTGTCACATCTACCCTTATCTTTACCCATTGACTATAAATATGAAGTCACACAATGTAAAAATTGGTTGAATTTAGTAATGGTAAGCAAAACAAATAAGAAGTTCAAAAATTTTATTCAACATAAATAGAATCAAGAATCACCACAATTGGAAATAAATTCAGATGACATAGAAGCTACATAATCCTTCCACATGGCAATTGAAATAGATTTTTGAGTATACTCTCCTATTCTATAATCATCTTGATCATCTACGGGATGATATTGATGTTTTATGACTATATCCTCTTGCATCTCTCTATCAACTTCATCGATGATTTCTTCATCTGGTTTGGTAGACATTAAATAATTTCTTAAGATACAACATGCTAGAATAATTTCAATATGTTTATTCAAAGGATAGTAAGGTTCATGCCCAGATGCTAAAATTAGAAATCTTGTCTTCAACACACCAAATGTCCTTTATATAGCATTTCGTAAAGACACATGTCTTAGATTGAATAGTTCTTGTCGCTTTTATGCACCACGTGTTGAATATTCTTTTAGATGGTAGCGAACACCTCGATATGGTGTTATGAGCCCACTCCTCAACATAAAGCCGGCATCCACTAGATAATATTTCCCTAAAAAATATATGCATATACGTATAAGTAAAAAGCCCCCTAGAAAGTATGATGTGTTATGAAGATACCTTCAAATATATTCAGCCTCAGTACTTGGCTGCCAAGTTTGCGAGAACTTTCACTCTAATTTGGATGCCATCAATTGCCTTGACATTATCCTAGGATAGAAGTAGTTCATCATTCAATGTCCAACCAATATAAAATGACTAACATACTTTATTCTAGTTAAAATTCAAATTACCTTAGAGTATGGATAGAATGGACTGCTAAACATTACTTCAGGAGGTACTTGTTTCCCATCGTGTTGTTGAAAAAACACAGTCTCCAGTGACATAACTGCTCTCAAAACTCTATGAAAGTGACGAATTATAGTTTCTCCAGAACGACGAAAATACAACTGGATCATTTAATTTTTAACATTATGGGAGATTATATGAAGAAACATGGCTACTTGTTCTTCAGATGAAGAATTTTTTATTTTTTGTAAACCACACTCATTTTTAAGCAATAGACATAGATTCTCGAATATTTTGTACCCCATCCTCAAAGCATTGGGACAATTATCACCTATTTGAAGAAGATGTAACATATTTTTTCGCATCTTTTCTTTCTCAAGTGATGATTCTCTGATAGGTCGGTCAACTTGTATTTTTTTTCCTTTTTATCATTCAATAAAATATCACATAACACAAAAGATGAACCATACTAATCGACGATGTCTGTCCCACCAATGATATATATTCTTCTTATTTTCATCATGACCTTTATTGTGCATCTAAAACACAAACATATGTAAAATCGCGTCGATAAAAATGTGAAAGAAATAAAATAGTTAGGAACCATCACCATAGAGGAGGGAATGAACAACTTTCACATGTTATCACTAGTAGTAATCAATCACATAACTTTGTTGTTGTCACACCCTTTCTTCGGCAATGTCTTGGCTATATAAAACTTATTATTTGGTGATGTAGAACATTGTTGATGCAATTAAGGATTACCACTTCTCATTTTATAGCCATTGTGATCATACGTTGTAGTTCCCTCCATATTTATAACTTTCCCTTCATTTATTTAAGTTCCCTCTATAACTAGAGAGTTCCCTCCACTTCCCTCCCCATTTCCCTCTATTTTTCATTTTTTCCTTACTATATTATGTTTGTAGTTTTATTTATCTAAAACTTTCCATATTTTGTACCAATATTTTTTTAGACTTTTTAAGATTTCTTATAACTTGTGTGCAACATTCTAATTCGGTTATGATTTTCTTTCATTTTCAATTTTTCCACTAAACTTTCCCTATAAAATCCCACCAACATTTTGTGTGTCGCATTAGGTGAGAGACTACATGCTCTTTATACTCATTAATTATGCGCAACACAAGTATTTTCCGCTATATTATTTATATTTTCTCTTCACATTTTATATTTCCTTCAAGCTTTATAATAAATTTTCCGTCAAGTCTTTCCTCTTCTCCATGTCTCCACTCGGATTTAATGGAGAGAAAAATGACTAGAAATATACTCAATTCTTTCCCCTCCATTTCCTTCTCTTCTCCTTCACCATGTACAACCAAACAGCTTAAGTCTTTTTCCCTTCCTTCCCCTACCTTCTAGTAAGAGCGTGAATTTGAAGCACACAATTCAGATCGGAGTATGCGATTTTTAATTTAATCAAAGCATACGTCTATGGGCAGCTATAACTAAACAAAAGGTTACGATTAGATCAGCTGACACGTGGCATTATATGCCACAATGTTCACGGTGCTCCGTGGAAAACTGGTAGCAGCACATCCCCTGGTTAATATTATTATTAGACCCATATTGAACTCAACTGTTGGGGTTTCACGAGAAACTTGCAGCGTCCAGCATAATGCCAAACCCCATTTTGTTGTGTAGCTAAGGAAGTAGCCGATGACACCCTCCAGTCAACATCTACATCTCCTTTCTCTTTTCCTTATATAGCCCACGAGTTCCGCTTCTATGAGCACCACCATTTCATACAAAGTTCCGTGTTAGTAGAGCAAGCTCATTCCCCAGTCATTCACTAGGTTGCCCAAAGAGCTACTGGAAGATGGTGAAATTTAATGGCATCCTCAGCTTCGACAATGGCATCATCCTCGCTCCCATGGGACCTGACGTTGCCGGCCCTGAGCTTGTCGCTGCGGTTGCGAACAACGGTGGGCTTGGCCTCCTGGCTACCCCAAGTGTACGTTTGCCCTCAAATCTGACTACATGAACCTTAATTCTTGGTGTTGTTTCAGATCAAATTTCGTGATCATTTTGCCTACAATTTCTGCTTGCAGAGCGGCTATGACATTGCTGTGAAGACGATCCAGGCAACCAAGAAATTGACAAGCAAGCCATTCGGCGCCGGCGTGCTGTTGGAGTGGGATCCGTCGGTGAGTGTAAAGGCCATCTTCGACGAGAAGCTGGCGGTGCTGCAGGTCTACTGGGGCGATTATCCCAAGGAGATGGTCGACGAGGCGCATAAGAACGGCGTCAAGGTCTTGCACCAAGTGGGAACGATAGAGCGAGCTGAGAAAGCCATTGCAGCAGGTGTCGACGGCATCATCGCCCAGGGATTCGATGCGGGAGGCCACATCGAAGGAACTGTAAGGCGTTAACTTTATAGTCAGGCCAGTTAGTCGATGCATATTTTCAATAACTTGTACTAACAAATGAACGTGTTTTCCTTTTGCTAAAAATGTCAATAGACGCCGCTGGTCCAGTTCGTGCCGCAGGTGGTTAACTTGGTGAAGAACAGCGGGAAGAACATCGTTGTCATTGCTGCTGGTGGCATCAGCGATGCAAAAGGATACGTTGCCGCTCTGGCAATGGGTGCCCATGGCATCTGTATGGGTACCAGGTTCATTGCCACGGAGGAGGCATACGCCAGCCAGTACTACAAGGAGCAGCTCGTGCAGTACAAGGGTAACCAGACTGACAACACTCTTTTCTGGGGTAGGGCATCGTGGATTGCCCCAGTTCGTTGCCTCGCCACACCCTTCTACCTCAAATGGAAGGAAGCTGCAGAAATTGTGAAGAACGACAAGTCTCAACCCATCATTGGATACACCACCATCTATGGGAATGTAAGTGTGTACATATGTTGTTCTTGCTGTCCAAAGATCGTTTCTCATAAATCTTAGCTAATCTTCTGATGTACGAGATTAACTATTTCCTTGCAAATTTGAAATAATGCATTAGACATCTGAGATGAGGCGGTTTGATGGTCGCGCCCCAAACCCCACTACTGTTGGCAACCTCGAAGACATGTGCTTATTGGCTGGCAAGGGCGTCGGCCTGATTGAGGAGATACTTCCTGTGAGTGTGCTCATGAGACAAATTGTTGAAGAAACTAACTCCATCGTCAATGGCGTCGCTATAGCTGCTGCAGCCAATCGTGCGGCTTGAGCTGATCGTCCTAATGGGACTCATGAAAACTGTTCTCCGGCGTCATTTCTATGTGACGCATGAATAAGAATAAAAAGACCACAACAACACTGTTGTCATTACGGTCTTTCCGTCTTTATAGCTGTTTATGTGTTTTCTTCATGTTTAGAGTTGTGTCTATTTGTTAATGTCTTTAGTGGCTTAAATTAAGGAAATAATATTTTTTTCTTGTTATTTAGATGATTTGAAACTCTTATGTCATTTTATACTTTCATATATATTTTGATACAACAATTTCATATTATCTTTCAGCTTTTCTCTTTTAAATAAGAGTAGAAGAGTGTACAATGTACAGGATGTATGCCAAACATTACATTCTAAGAGTATTACATAATAAGTTGTTTCTTTAACAACTCCCTCAAACTCAAGGTGGATCAAAGATGCTCAATTTACAAACTATTTTGACATGAATGATTAGAAAATTGATGCGTCCTTGATAAGAGATCTACAAATTTATATACAAAAGTGCATATAAGATAAATTTATAATCGGAGACTAGGGTATTTTCCAAACAAACTCACAATCAGATGCTCTAGGGGATAGATGGTGAACTAGTAGGGGAACACTTCATGGAGACCACTTTTCACTGGATAATTACCTAAACCCCCAATTTCTACTCAATCATATGCTTTAATAGAATAGGCAACTGACAGATATAGTTACGAGACAAAAAGACACCTTACGTCTGAAAGTTTATCTAATGCTTAATTGTCAATCTCGATGATCAAAGCCCTATGCAAGATAGCCAATATCTCCATATTTCTTCTTTTAAGAATTATGGTCCTAACTCTGAGTCGTCCCACTCTAAAAAAATATAACTAAAACTAAGGATGCATTGAAACAAGGAGGATTACTCTTTTGAATAAAAAATCTTCTTAAAGGTAGGGTCGTTGCCTCTATTTTCCATGATTCATCAAATCTCATGCTCAATTAATATTAATAAATTGCAAACCATATTTGAGAAATGATACTCTTGATAATAAAATAATCAAGAAATAAGCATAATTGAAACCCTAAGTCATTTTGTAGCAAATATATATAAATTAAATGAAGTGCCCATCAACTAAAAAGCTATGGTTGAAATTATATAATGGAATGGCAGCCAAAATACCTTGAGAGGGGCCGATATTCCTAAGTAGGTGAAAATATCTACCTACATTTTTAATTGAAAAAGTAATGTCCACTAAAGTAAAGGTGCTAATGGATAATAGTATTATATTAATTAAGGAGCTTAATGGTCGACTATAATTCAGGAATAATTCAAAGGAATTAGAGGAAAAGAAAGATAGCTTCTAAGATAAGGAAGTGTGAAATAGTAACTTTCTTGGTCGACTATTTTCTCGACCGAAGATATGTCGGTCAAAGATTTTCTCGACTGAGCAAATAAACAAAATAAAAAACACTACACACTTTTATCCTTCAAATACTAGCCCACAAAATACATAATTGTGTCATGCTTCCCACATAGGGGACACCGTATTACACATGCTTGTTGGTGTGAATGAACATCTAGTTTAGTGAAATATCATGTGATTGCTTCCAAATTTGAATCAGAGATGAGAACGTGGCACTTTCAAGAAACGCTAAATGACATTTTTCATCCGTGAACCACTGACATTCTAAATTAATGATATATAGTCCCATACCCAACATAAAAACTCATTGTTTCTCTTGAATCCATAGGTGTTCATAAATCTCCGCTGCCACCAAAATGGAGCTTCCTTCCATGTCGTTTTCCCTGGTTGGAAGAATGCTACAATCTTCCAGATAAGAGGTGGTGGATCAATTTGCACTCTGCCCCTCTGGTCTTCTCTTGCCTCACCGCAATTGCTACCCTTATTTGCACATTTGACTCAATGCACAAGGTCGCATCTCTGGTGAAAAATAAATGAGAAGGATTCTTGATCCTCCTTGCATTTCCCCTCTTTTAAAAAATAAAATCTTTTGTAAAAGTTACAAACATGTCCCTACACTTTCAACACAATTTCCAAAAAAGTATAAAAATCTTAGTAAATTATCAAATATTAGAAAAAAGTGTAAATACAATACCAAAAACCTGGTAAAAATATAAATATGTCAAATATTAACTTAAACAACCAAAAATCCACATATTCCAAGGATAAATAATTCTTGGATCTAACTATCATCACTAGGGTCTCAGATCGTAACCTAAAGTTGGACCAACCCTATTCTCTATCTTCCAATCATTTTTGGTCTCGGACCATGATCTAAAATTGGCCCAACTATGTGTTACTCTCCAATCTTTTTGTGTCCAAATAATAAACTAAATTGGGACAAACCAAAGCTTCATTTACACATATACACAAAGACCTGAGTTGTGACCTTGAAACTCAACCAAGATTTCCCTTCCACTCAAATATTTAAAGTGACAACGGGTTACACCAGGGAATCACCTTTTATTTAACACATACATCCTTTGACAATCTTGAATCATGACTTGAAAATAAACTGAATTGTTAGTACCGGTTTATTACCCTAATCTATGCCTTAAATTCCAAAACTGAAAACTACAGAGTCAAAAATAATCATTCGGTGATGCTCTAGGGGATAGATGGTGAACTAGTAGGGGAACACTTCATGGAGACCACTTTTCACTGGATAATTACCTAAACCCCCAATTTCTACTCAATCATATGCTTTAATAGAATAGGCAACTGACAGATATAGTTACGAGACAAAAAGACACCTTACGTCTGAAAATTTATCTAATGCTTAATTGTCAATCTCGATGATCAAAGCCCTATGCAAGATAGCCAATATCTCCATATTTCTTCTTTTAAGAATTATGGTCCTAACTCTGAGTCGTCCCACTCTAAAAAAATATAACTAAAACTAAGGATGCATTGAAACAAGGAGGATTACTCTTTTGAATAAAAAATCTTCTTAAAGGTAGGGTCGTTGCCTCTATTTTCCATGATTCATCAAATCTCATGCTCAATTAATATTAATAAATTGCAAACCATATTTGAGAAATGATACTCTTGATAATAAAATAATCAAGAAATAAGCATAATTGAAACCCTAAGTCATTTTGTAGCAAAAATATATAAATTAAATGAAGTGCCCATCAACTAAAAAGCTATGGTTGAAATTATATAATGGAATGGCAGCCAAAATACCTTGAGAGGGGCCGATATTCCTAAGTAGGTGAAAATATCTACCTACATTTTTAATTGAAAAAGTAATGTCCACTAAAGTAAAGGTGCTAATGGATAATAGTATTATATTAATTAAGGAGCTTAATGGTCGACTATAATTCAGGAATAATTCAAAGGAATTAGAGGAAAAGAAAGATAGCTTCTAAGATAAGGAAGTGTGAAATAGTAACTTTCTTGGTCGACTATTTTCTCGACCGAAGATATGTCGGTCGAAGATTTTCTCGACTGAGCAAATAAACAAAATAAAAAACACTACACACTTTTATCCTTCAAATACTAGCCCACAAAATACATAATTGTGTCATGCTTCCCACATAGGGGACACCATATTACACATGCTTGTTGGTGTGAATGAACATCTAGTTTAGTGAAATATCATGTGATTGCTTCCAAATTTGAATCAGAGATGAGAACGTGGCACTTTCAAGAAACGCTAAATGACATTTTTCATCCGTGAACCACTGACATTCTAAATTAATGATATATAGTCCCATACCCAACATAAAAACTCATTGTTTCTCTTGAATCCATAGGTGTTCATAAATCTCCGCTGCCACCAAAATGGAGCTGCCTTCCATGTCATTTTCCCTGGTTGGAAGAATGCTACAATCTTCCAGATAAGAGGTGGTGGATCAATTTGCACTCTGCCCCTCTGGTCTTCTCTTGCCTCACCGCAATTGCTACCCTTATTTGCACATTTGACTCAATGCACAAGGTCGCATCTCTGGTGAAAAATAAATGAGAAGGATTCTTGATCCTCCTTGCATTTCCCCTCTTTTAAAAAATAAAATCTTTTGTAAAAGTTACAAACATGTCCCTACACTTTCAACACAATTTCCAAAAAAGTATAAAAATCTTAGTAAATTATCAAATATTAGAAAAAAGTGTAAATAACATACCAAAAACCTGGTAAAAATATAAATATGTCAAATATTAACTTAAACAGCCAAAAATCCACATATTCCAAGGATAAATAATTCTTGGATCTAACTATCATCACTAGGGTCTCAGATCGTAACCTAAAGTTGGACCAACCCTATTCTCTATCTTCCAATCATTTTTGGTCTCAGACCATGATCTAAAATTGGCCCAACTATGTGTTACTCTCCAATCTTTTTGTGTCCAAATAATGAACTAAATTGGGATAAACCAAAGCTTCATTTACACATATACACAAAGACCTGAGTTGTGACCTTGAAACTCAACCAAGATTTCCCTTCCACTCAAATATTTAAAGTGACAACGGGTTACGCCAGGGAATCACCTTTTATTTAACACATACATCCTTTGACAATCTTGAATCATGACTTGAAAATAAACTGAATTGTTAGTACTGGTTTATTACCCTAATCTATGCCTTAAATTCCAAAACTGAGAACTACAGAGTCAAAAATAATCATTCGGTGATGCTCTAGGGGATAGATGGTGAACTAGTAGGGGAACACTTCATGGAGTCCACTTTTCACTGGATAATTACCTAAACCCCCAATTTCTACTCAATCATATGCTTTAATAGAAAAGGCAACTAACAGATATAGTTACGAGACAAAAAGACACCTTACGTCTGAAAGTTTATCTAATGCTTAATTGTCAATCTCGATGATCAAATCCCTATGCAAGATAGCCAATATCTCCATATTTCTTCTTTTAAGAATTATGGTCCTAACTCTGAGTCGTCCCACTCTAAAAAAATATAACTAAAACTAAGGATGCATTGAAACAAGGAGGATTACTCTTTTGAATAAAAAATCTTCTTAAAGGTAGGGTCGTTGCCTCTATTTTCCATGATTCATCAAATCTCATGCTCAATTAATATTAATAAATTGCAAACCATATTTGAGAAATGATACTCTTGATAATAAAATAATCAAGAAATAAGCATAATTGAAACCCTAAGTCATTTTGTAGCAAAAATATATAAATTAAATGAAGTGCCTATCAACTAAAAAGCTATGGTTGAAATTATATAATGGAATGGCAGCCAAAATACCTTGAGAGGGGCCGATATTCCTAAGTAGGTGAAAATATCTACCTACATTTTTAATTGAAAAAGTAATGTCCACTAAAGTAAAGGTGCTAATGGATAATAGTATTATATTAATTAAGGAGCTTAATGGTCGACTATAATTCAGGAATAATTCAAAGGAATTAGAGGAAAAGAAAGATAGCTTCTAAGATAAGGAAGTGTGAAATAGTAACTTTCTTGGTCGACTATTTTCTCGACCGAAGATATGTCGGTCAAAGATTTTCTCGACTGAGCAAATAAACAAAATAAAAAACACTACACACTTTTATCCTTCAAATACTAGCCCACAAAATACATAATTGTGTCATGCTTCCCACATAGGGGACACCGTATTACACATGCTTGTTGGTGTGAATGAACATCTAGTTTAGTGAAATATCATGTGATTGCTTCCAAATTTGAATCAGAGATGAGAACGTGGCACTTTCAAGAAACGCTAAATGACATTTTTCATCCGTGAACCACTGGCATTCTAAATTAATGATCTATAGTCCCATACCCAACATAAAAACTCATTGTTTCTCTTGAATCCATAGGTGTTCATAAATCTCCGCTGCCACCAAAATGGAGCTTCCTTCCATGTCATTTTCCCTGGTTGGAAGAATGCTACAATCTTCCAGATAAGAGGTGGTGGATCAATTTGCACTCTGCCCCTCTGGTCTTCTCTTGCCTCACCGCAATTGCTACCCTTATTTGCACATTTGACTCAATGCACAAGGTCGCATCTCTGGTGAAAAATAAATGAGAAGGATTCTTGATCCTCCTTGCATTTCCCCTCTTTTAAAAAATAAAATCTTTTGTAAAAGTTACAAAAATGTCCCTACACTTTCAACACAATTTCCAAAAAAGTATAAAAATCTTAGTAAATTATCAAATATTAGAAAAAAGTGCAAATAACATACCAAAAACCTGGTAAAAATATAAATATGTCAAATATTAACTTAAACAGCCAAAAATCCACATATTCCAAGGATAAATAATTCTTGGATCTAACTATCATCACTAGGGTCTCAGATCGTAACCTAAAGTTGGACCAACCCTATTCTCTATCTTCCAATCATTTTTGGTCTCGGACCATGATCTAAAATTGGCCCAACTATGTGTTACTCTCCAATCTTTTTGTGTCCAAATAATGAACTAAATTGGGACAACCCAAAGCTTCATTTACACATATACACAAAGACCTGAGTTGTGACCTTGAAACTCAACCAAGATTTCCCTTCCACTCAAATATTTAAAGTGACAGTGGGTTACGCCAGGGAATCACCTTTTATTCAACACATACATCCTTTTACAATCTTGAATCATGACTTGAAAATAAACTGAATTGTTAGTACTGGTTTATTACCCTAATCTATGCCTTAAATTCCAAAACTGAGAACTACAGAGTCAAAAATAATCATTCGGTGATGCTCTAGGGGATAGATGGTGAACTAGTAGGGGAACACTTCATGGAGACCACTTTTCACTGGATAATTACCTAAACCCCCAATTTCTACTCAATCATATGCTTTAATAGAATAGGCAACTGACAGATATAGTTACGAGACAAAAAGACACCTTACGTCTGAAAGTTTATCTAATGCTTAATTGTCAATCTCGATGATCAAAGCCCTATGCAAGATAGCCAATATCTCCATATTTCTTCTTTTAAGAATTATGGTCCTAACTCTGAGTCGTCCCATTCTAAAAAAATATAACTAAAACTAAGGATGCATTGAAACAAGGAGGATTACTCTTTTGAATAAAAAATCTTCTTAAAGGTAGGGTCATTGCCTCTATTTTCCATGATTCATCAAATCTCATGCTCAATTAATATTAATCAATTGCAAACCATATCTACTTTTTAACATTCATATTCTCACACTAAGGCATGAGTTAGTGAGGAAATTATACGTGCACTCGTATACGAACTAAAGCAATTATGAGAGTCACTTTTGTATCTAATAAAACTCTTAAGTCTCGTTACACTTCTAGGGGAACAAATGATTGGTCAGATACAAGTATCTGCCTACGTTTGGAGAAATCATTTAACCCCAATCTTATCTTTGGTTTTTGGGAGGGGAATTTTGTCCTTGTTAATTCATCATTAGAAGAAAAATACACAACTTACACTTTACACCCTCCGTAAGATTTCTCCAAACATCTTTTACGAGTCCAACTTTTTTTATTTTTCATGACCAAAAATGAAGGTCAAATTTTACTCAAGGTTACGCTCTCACTCTTATCACAAACCTTGCCTTGACAGAGGTAAACTGTTGACACCCATTTTTGGTCACTTAACAAAAGATCACAATTAATGTTAATTCTTTGGCTAATGATGGATTCCATTCCACATTCTACCCATTTTACATTGTCTTTATTTTCTTGACATTTTTCTCATTTTTTACAAATTTTAATACAACCATTTCACCCAATTTGGGACTTTTCTTAAATAAACCTTTTTTTCAGATAAAAATACCAATTTTTCCTCCAACTCTACTTATTACAAGCTCATTTTTATAAATTGTCTAGTTGAATCATCCATAATAACATATTCCTTTTTCTTATGGATCTTCAATTCCTTTTATGATAGATAATCAAAATTATGTTTCTCCACAATTTTTTTATCTACACAAATCCCAGAAATTACTAGCAAATTGAGAAACAAGTTTTCAACCAATCTGAACACTACTACAGAAAGGGAATATTGTGTCAGTTATTTTTGGCCTTCTGCATCAGTTTGGAGCTGAAGACCAAGTGGGTGACAATAAAACTCAAGTCTTTTCATCGATGAAGCAACTTTTATGCCAACAATTCTTTGTTAGGGAACAACTGATGACATAACTCGCAGTGAGTGACATGATGTGGTTTGCTTTGAACTTTCTCATCGGTTTTAGGAAGAAAAAACTGATGTCGTTAATAATTCCTCATTGGTTGTATGATGATAAATAAGCAACGATAAATTACATGATGTCAAATTTTTTTTTTTTCGGTAAAAAAACGTGCTACTATAAGAAAGAATCCAAAACTTTGGGTACATGCCTTGCGCCCCTACAACTAGGAAGAATATCTAGAGTTTACAAAAAAAGGTCCTGCAAAAGAACCTCCCGAGAAGAAAAGAAAAGAAAAGATGGATATTCGACTATCCTATACTAACAATGACTTTGCAGCTTCTGTGCTGCTCACAAAAGACATGATAAATAGCTATAAATATGGTCACCTTCAAATTGTGATATCCTTCCTTCTCAAATAGACTTAGACTGCCAGGGTCGGTAGTACCATCAAGAAGCAACAGTCACCAGGACTCTTCTCTACCAAACCAAGCAACCTCCCAAGCTGCAAAATCAGGTCTGAAAGGAACCAAAAAAGGTAAAGATCAACAATTCATGTCCATGGAAAAGAAATCCTCCCTATCCTCCATATGCATTATGTTAACCAATTGAAAGAATGGATTATAGGAAATCTTCATTTCCATTTCCATAAAATGAATCAAAACATCTCCAGGGACCTTTAGGATAAGTCAAATGCCTCCAAGAAGTGAACGAGTCAGGAAGCAGATTGGGCGGACAAAGATCATTTATCTAGCTTCTTCCTACCTGACTTCTTCTTTCTTTTTGACCAAGATTGTTCATAGTCCATAGAACTTGAGTCCCAATGATCAGATTCGAAACTGGAGTCATTGGAGGCATCATCTTCTTCAAACAAGTTCCCTCTCCTGTCCTGCCATTGGGCTGAAAAACCGCAGCTGCTCCAAATCCTGTTTGGCTTCCAAGATTCAGAGACTGAAGCTTCCTTGTTGCTTCTTGCAATCTCAAATTCCCAACCTAGATTTAAGCTACTCACATTGCAGACAGGAGTACTACCAAACATATCGGGCTCCTCCATTTAAACGTCAGTAGCAGGGAAAAGGGATTGATGAATCTCACGTTCACTATCAAGAATAGTGTCTTTTACCTGTTGGAAGATAACGTCTCGCAAGTTAACATCCACATCCAAGTGGTTATCACAAGAAATGCTCGAAGGCAACTCCTTGCGGACCACCTTTGCAGGCTTAGTAGACTCCTTGGCATTCTGACGAACAGTTGATTTGCCTAGCTTGACCTATACATCCTTTTCAGGCGGAGGCTTCCTCATATTATGGGGACATGACATCCCCCTGTGTCCAAAGAACATGCAGTTGGGGCAGATCATAGGTCGTGCAACCGTTTCCACCTTCAAGGTCTTCAGAGAAGAATCGACCTCCACCATCGTGGCTCTTGGGAGCTTGACTTCACTACTGACCTCGATACAGACCAGAGCGTCTCCCAGACATCCAGCGGCGAAGGAATGATCATCTATGTCAACTGGGATTCCAATGGTGCTAGCAACACAAGCAATGTGATGCCTAGTCCACGACAATCCAGGGTTCTCAATCTTGAACCAGACTGGAACCCGTGGGAAGGAGAGGGGCTGAAGAGGAGTTCCTGGCTTCCAAGAATGGACAACGATCAGAGATACATCCATGAACCACAGAGCTTCATCCAGCACATGTTCCTTCTCACTTTCAGTTGGCATTTTGATGATGAACCCTTCGCGCTCCTCGGTGATGACTTCGACTTGGCCATTGGGACGCCAGAGTCTTCGTATCCATCCACTTAGTTGGCTGCTGAATGGTTTTCTGCCCATAAATCGAACTAAAAGGGAAAGCATCCCAATTCGGAATGGCACTCTCCTCGCTCGAGATTGATGTGCATTTCACCCCGTCCTTAAGAATCAGCTCAATATACTCCATCGGTGCCGCTTCGAGCTCAGCCCTGTCTTGCCTACTGACGGTGAGCCATTCTTTAAGCCGACTAGGGCTAGAAGCTTCATCGGCACTGATCGGGGTTGGCTTTGCGAGATTGACGGTGGCAGCGTGAGTCCTATACGATTATGGGGGATCCGGGTTAGACCTGCTTCCTTCTCCATCTACCTCTGGTTAGCGGCATGGAGGAGTCAGTGATTGCTCAACAACAGGTTTCCCCCATCCCCCTCTCATGCTAGGGTGTCACCCTATCCCTCGTCTGCCTCTCCCACGAGCCATCTTATTTATTAGTGAATGAATAGTAAAAATATTGGTGTATATTGTCAGTTGTTTTACATAACTGGCGGAGAATGTGTATGTAGTCAGTTATTCTAAAAAATTGACGATAAATGTGTATATTGCTTTTAGATAATAGACCTGCAGACCTGTTGTCTATCCTGCTAGCCTGTCTAGGGTCTTGTTCTTCAAAACTGGATGAAGAACAATAGGCTCTCTGCAAGCATCACGGCTTAACAACAAGTTGACACACCTGTAAGATAAAGATAAAATTATACAAGCCATATTGTATCATTTTTTTCTATACAAATTGCACACAAATCTATGAACTCACAACTCAATAGTTTCCAACTCAACCAAACTTCAAATTCATACAAATGCACAAACAAACATTATTTTTTCCTCATACATAACATTCAAATTGACACACACATATTCATTTAACATTCAATTCACACTCACAAAATACATATCAACGTCAGCTGCCATTTCAGATGTAAGTCTCAATGTTACATATCAACATTCAATTCAAACTCACAAAATACATATAAAAAATATGACATCAAAGTTCGAAGTATCAGATTATATCAATCAACCCTCAAAATTTTCCACTCAAATCCACATTTCTGATGAAACAGGTTACCCACTATTCACGTAGGTCATTCAACTTCTCCAACATATAGGGTTCAGTCTCTCAAAAAACTACAAAGAGAATGAGACTTGTAATTAGATTTGATTGTTTGTAATGAGACTACTTCATTAATATGACAATATGATCCAAGACTACTAACTTATATTATCTATATATTTGATTTGTTCTGCATGATTGACAATCACCTGCATATACAACATCACATATTGTGTGCATGCCGAACCATTCTCTTATATAGGGGCATGTAGATTTACAATTACATTGATAAATGTAATTAAGTAGAGTTGGTCATGCAATTGGGATGGGAATACTATACATAAACACTCATCTAAGTTACTGATTTCTTTTTCTTATCTACTTTCCCTCAGCCATAACAGAATGCTTTCACACCCCTATAAGTTAAATTAACATATATGTTGTATTATTAAATTGTTATTGTGATAAAAACAGTAACAAAGAGAATGTACATTGAGAAATTATATTTACAAATGAATCACCAATTTCATTGAGTGTCCTGCATTTGGTGACAATTTTTCACCTGAAGGATCAAAGGCATACACCCTCCAAGTCTCGAGAACAATCACTACCAATTGCAGTACATACCTATGAGTGAATAGAAGGAAAATACAAAAATTAAATGTCACAACAAAATTGTATTCATAGGTTAGACATATCAATAATAAAGTCAAAAAATACTTAACATTGGAGGCAGCTAAGATCACATTCTTGAAAGAACCAAAATACTACATCACAGTAGTCACATATTCTTTGATGCCACTGGGATCTCTAACTATATTGCTAATAAATTGTGGCATTAGAAATCCCACATTCTTTATTCCAAAGTCATGAGATGCGTAATACAAATGTTTAAAATATATTATACAAGCAATACTTAGTTTATATGTAGCAAACAATTAAACAATTTTCACATATGTCTAGGTATTTATACTCAATGTACACTAAGTTCCATCACTGATGTGTTCATCCAATCATACTTAAATACCTCAGAAATATATTTCAATAGTATAACATTCTCCCGTTGCACACCTACCATATCCTCTACAACGTTGATCACAATGGTATCTATTTGGTATATAGTGTCTAATCATCATGTCAATGTCTAGAATTTAGGGCCTAAGGAGTTGAACAACTCTTGTAAAATAAAATGAGGGGGCGGAGGATTCATAATTTTAGGGTGCTTCTTACCTGTTGTAGGTTGCATGCATGTATTCTAATATTAGCTTTCTATTATTTTAGTTGAGTTCTAATATATATTTTTCATACGTAAACAAATATGATGAGTCATTTGGGCCACCCAGTAAAATCCACCATCTACCTCTCTGACTATGGTGGCATCTGGGTGCTCGTAAGGGAGATCTATGTCCCTCATTCATGTAAAGACACATATGATTCTCACACAATAGTGATACCATGAACCACATTGGTGATAAAATCCTCATCATCTGCCAAGATGTTCCCTACTGGTTCACAATGGCAAGATGACAGTTTCTAGACACCTACATTTTTATAAATCACAATTTATTTTGACAAACATAAATATTGACTTGAAGGATTATTTTATCACAAGACAATATAAATTGATTGAATTGAATCGTAACCCGACTATGCCATGTGGGTTTGAAGGACTTCTCCAAATTTACTCTATCGGTGAGTGACGAACCAGTTCTATCACTATGGAAGAAGTTGGATTCTATGTTGCTTGAGATGATATATACTTCTCTAAGATTGCATCTACAATTCTTTGCTTGTACTATGCATCCACTTTTCCTTTCTTGGCATGTTTTCTCTTATGCTAGGATATGCCAAACAAAATTTATCCCATACTCATCGTCGGCGTCTCGAACACGTCCAGGATGCTCTTCTGTCCCTAGAGCAACCGTCAATTCATCGTGTGTGCCCCAAAGGGGGAACTTTCCCTCCTTTGCTTGGGAAGCCAACTCCAACTAATTATCATAAAAAACTGACTAATCATTAAAAGTTAACAATCCAGTGATAAAAGAACATGGTCAATTATTGCAAAATAAATAAATTTACCATTTTATCTACCACCTCCTGTGTTGCTTGAATAAGGATTTCTCTATCTTTGTTTCTCCTAGCATGTATCCACTCAATATAGTGAGGCACTAGAAGACTCGATAGTAGAAGGAGTAGATGGGAAATTACTCTACTACATATTTACCCGCAGAACAAAGGGGAAATGTTGTTGAAATTTATTAAAATCAAACTCACATTATACACTTACATCCTAAGTGATATGAATTTCTCAAGAACAGTCCCAAACTGGGAACTATCCAAGGTTTACTCCTAATGAGTAAATCTCATACGAGTTTACATACTAGAGTTTACAGATTAAGAATTCAAAAATTAGGGCTTATTTACAAATTAGGGTTTATTTACAAATTAGGGTTTAATTACATCTTAGAATTCACAAATTAGGGTTTATTCACATATTAGTGTCAATGTCGCAAACTAGTTCATGCATGTTCAATATTATGTTACCTCATACGTGGATTCATTTAGACATAGTGCATCACAGTTCTAATCATGGATCTCATTATTAGTCACTACAATTTTGATATCTAATTATTTATTAAAATTTCCATTAATTCATCACAATTTTAATATTTAATATGTCATTACAAATTGAAATTAATCTCCATTACTTTACATCACAATTTAACAATTTGGAAAAAAATATATATCAACTCCCTTCCCCCTCTCTTCCTCCCTCTGTAAGGGAGTGTGATCACCCCTTTACTAAAAATTTGAAGAATTGACATCCATTCCAAACCCTCTCAGAGGTATGATGCAATGGGCATAAAATTTCCAAATTTATTAAACATTGGTATACAAAAGACCATTAGAAAGTTGCGGAATAAAAACTAACTGACTATATTCAATTTCATAAAAGGTTTACAAAAATACATCAAATTCTCCCATTAGGGTTTACATCAAGATACACAATCATGATCTACATAGAGGGAAGTCTAGACTACTACAATATTGTCTCCAAGCAACATCTCCATCAACTGAGTCCAAGCCAAAAGCTATATACTCCTTGTCTTGTTCATCACCTTGCTCATCACCTGGGTGGTTGGGAAAGCACCCAGGAAAAGGGAGAGGAAAACAAGGTATGCGTCAAATAATGAATAAGTACAAGAGAAAAGGAAATCATATGAAACATAAATATATTGAATCATCATAAGATGAGAGGGCCAAGAGGATGAGGCACATAACAACATAGATTCTTACCATTACAAAACATATAAGAAGTAGCATGCATGATATTAATTGGACTACATTAACTAAGTAGGGTTGAGGCACCTACCAAACCTCAACCTATAGGTGAGGGGAGAATTCATACATTCCCAGTCACCTATCAAATTTTATAGGGGAGGAATAACACATTCCCCAGGGGGAGAATAAGACATTCCCCAGGGCGATTATTTACATGCCCTCTGTGGGTGGTTGTACATAAGTACCACTACTATAGTTAAATATCCAAATAAACCATCATGCTCAAGAAATAGTAAAGTGGCAAGATAAATCATCATATAATTACAACTTGGTGGTGGGGTTCCAAGACCAGATAATAATGTTCTGAAACTGATTTATGAGGAAAGTATAGAAAAAGATTCACGAGTATATGAAATAGGGTTTAATAAAGCCTCATTATAGAAAAATAGGTTAAGGCACAATTATTCCCAACTTAAGGTGTAAATGCACATACATAAATAGGGATTGCACATACATAGCACATACATAAATAGGGAATTTCACATACATAGCACATACCTTTCATTATGATTCATATTACCCACTTTCATCACTTGATTGAGTCCATGATCAATTTTTCCTATTTTCAATTCGTATATATGTATTAGAATGATATATATGCATTAAGGTAGAGAAAACCTATATTTTTTATTTTTTATAGAAAAACCTTGATTTGGACTATGAAAACATCACCATAGACTTAGTTAGGTTCTTATAATTAAGAAAACATATAATTTTGCATATTTTGGAGTTACGATGATTATAGTGTATTTTTGATGATTTTTAAGTGATTAAATCATTTTCTAGAAAACCACCATCAACAAAACTCAAAACCAATACTTGGAAATATTATTATTGAAAATAAAATGTTTTTTTGAGTTCAGGACGTATTTTACTTTAGTTTTTGGACAAAGGAATCAAAAGTTATGAATTATTGAAATTCGGCCAATCAGAAACTGACACATCATCAAACCAAACCAGATAAGCAAGGGGAGAGAGAGGGAGGGAGGGAAAACACCATTCGACCTAATATCATGGTTTTATATTAATAGTTATCCAAACTAGATGTTCTAGAGAAGGTAAACCGGTAAGAAACCAAAACCCTAGATGAACATGGTAAATAGAGATGGAAATCATCGATTTTAAACATAGATGCATGAATTTTAAGCATGTAGCAAGCAATATATGAGAAGTGGGTTATGAAACTCGCCTCTAGGGAAGTTAATAAGGTCCAAATAGAAAGGATCCTAGCTTATAAGGTATGGTTTCTCCAAGCCTAGCTCCTTTCTTGGACAAAGATCACCTTCTCAACTTAGAGGTGATAAACCCTAGCAAAAGAGCATGGAGATGAGATGTTTTAGGGTCTTAGGTGGAGTTTTACCATGTATGGCCATGTTTATGACCTAGAAGAAGGTGTAAGGAAGACTAATAGTATGAAAATAGTTAAGGAAGGGAGGCAACTTACTAGTTTTGGTCGAATCCACCAAGGAGGAGCTTTAGAAATCCTAATAGAGCAATTTGGAAGCCCTAGGAGCCTTCTTCACCAAGGTCGGCTCCCTCTATTACCGTGGGACAGAAAATTCGTGGCCAAATATATAAGGAACTATTATCTAAGCTAGAGGAAAGAAAAGGAGAGTAAGATTTTTCAAATTGTGAGTTGGGAAGGGGTATACATAGCTATATATAGAAAGAGGTGAAGCATGAGGTGTCTTAAGGGACTTTCCATGTGTCTTTAGCCTAGGGATTGAAGGCCATGCAAGAGGACAACTCATAGAGGCTTCATGTATATCAAAAGTCGGTCATAAGAGACCATATATACTTCTATGCCATCCCCACCGTTTTTCAAGAAAGAAATAACCACATTGGTTGATAGCTTTTAAGGATAAACATCTTTATAAAGAAGGTAATCCCTATAATGCCCTTGGAAAGAAATACCATCAAACCAAGGTGAAACTAGGTTCTCCAATGGTTTCAAATCTCGTTAATGGTGAGGGAATATCTAAGGATTAAAATTCATTTGATAATTTACAAAGAAAACATCCCAATTGGGTAAATTGCATAAAAGTCCAGAATGTACCTAAAATTGTATAACTTGCACAAACAACATCCAAATCGAACCAAATTTGAAACTTAGGATCATTTTATGTTTTAAAATCATATCAAAAAGTTAGATTAAGGTTTAGAGCACTTAGTTATGTGAATTAAGCTTTCACTGAGGTATTTGTGCATAAACCCTTCCATTGGTACAATTAGTGAATAAATGTTCACTAAACCATTATATTCTCTACAAATTGAACAAAAAGGCCAAGAAGGCTAGAAATGAAAGGAAAATATGGGAAAGAGGGTCAAAAGACAAAATTCTAGAATTAAGTATGTTACAACACTCCACCCCTTAAAGAGGATTTTGTCCCCAAAATCACAAGTAAGAAGGGAAGGGTGAGTGTGCAACATCTCATCACAAAACATCAAGTTATTTCTCCAACCTTAACTTCCACCAAACAATTCATCAACATATACTCCATAAGCATATCGACATAGGTTAGGTTCTCATGGATCACCTAGGTTTCATTATTTAGATATTCTTTTTAGGAGATTTAACATTATTTACATTTTTGGCTCATTAAGATTATATTTATTATGATATCACATTATCATTATTATTCTTTTAATTGTGTCATGTCATATTTACTTTGTTTCCAAAAGAGTTATATTTCATTCTTATGCTTGAATCCATATATATTTCTTATTTACCTCACTATGAGTTTTAACGCAATTAGACTTTACTCAATTATCAATATACTTGATTATTATCCTTAATAATTGGAATATCGAACTACAAGTTCTGTAAAGTATGAGGGACTGTGCGGAGAGCGCTCCCGTTCTGAGAGATAGGGAGGGCGAATAGGGCACGACTCTCTGATCATGGGGGAGGGGGCTCGACGGCCAGGCACGCCGCCCAGCTCCCCCGAGGCTGTCTCAGCGGCTGCTCCAACCAGATCAGGCCTCCTAGGACTGTTTTGTTGTAGGCTTCTCTCCTCCTGCTTCACGCCCTTATCTACAGTGGCTGGGAACAGGATCTTAGATCTGGTTTCCTGGTGCTGTGTAGGGGTGTCGTGGACTGGTTAGCCCCTTCAGGTGTTGCCTGTGGTCACTGTGACGGAGGTGTCGAAGCAAAGCATCATGGGTTTCTCCTTTCCTGTCGTGGCACACTTCTCATCTTCTCCCACCTTTTTCACCGTATATGTTTTTGCTTTCTGCTTTTTCATTGTTGTTGTGTTGTTTGTTGTTAGTGGCAGTTTTTCTGCCTATTAGTCATCGTTAATCGGCGTGTTAGTGGTATTTTTTCTACCTTTTAGTCGTCGTTAATCGGCATGTTATCAGTCGCGCTTTGCTGCGACCTCTCTTCAGTAGAGCGATGAGATATCTAGCTACGGCTAGATCTCATCTTTGCTTTGGATTGATCTTATTACTCAGTTTTATGGCTTCGATTGATTTGATATAGGAGAAGAATACCGTCTTGTTCCAGCCCCTCTACCACTACGCAACGCTCAAGTTGAAGGAATTCTTCATCTGCTTAAGATAGCCTCAAGGAAGAAGAATCAATACAGAAACGTCTCTCTCTTGTTCCAATATGAGATGTAGTGCATTTGGGTTACTGAACTTGATGTTTGTATGTTTTGTTTGTATGTTTCTTCCCAATTGTAGATGTCGTATGGCTAACAAGTAATGAATCGATCTTTTTTCTCTAAAAAAATCCTTAATAATTGGATTTAGTCTCTGTTATCAACATATTGAATTATAACAAATTGTTTTTCATGAATTAAGACATTTTATCCAACTTGTTACAAGTAATACAAATAATGTCACATTAATCACTTATATCTATATTTAACATTGTCACATTAACTTTCTTATTCACATTAATGTCATCATTAATCATTTTTTCATATTTATTCAGTTCGTATGATTGATTATGCACTTTTATGTGAATCAATTACTACTTATCCATATTGAAGCTATTCCATGTATTTTAATGATCAAGGTGAGGCATATTATGAATTGATTTACATTAAGTGACCAATCATGTGTATATTAGATAACAAGGTAACATACCATGCATTTCATATTGATGATTAGATTAATATGTGTTTAGATGATTATATATATCATTTATGTGTATCAAAGTATGTTAACTTATTATGACACCCAATGTCATTAATGTATCATGAAAGGCAATAAGGATGTATATGTTAAGGTTAGATGATTACAACTTAGGGTTCAGGTTAATGTGATCACTAAATTTTACTTAGCATGTATTAAGTCTAAGATTATGTTACAATTATCATACTTGTCATTTTATTAGGGTTTACTGGTTTATGATATGGGCAACACCATGCATATCCATTAGGATTAATATGTGAGTTACTCATATTATGTGCATTAGGTATTCATTAGGGTTTGAACATATAAATTATTCCGCAGATGATCATTATATGTTCATTAATATATATACAAGCATGTTAGGCTATAACTATAACTTGTTTGGACCCCACTAAGGTTTCAAGCACAACAACCTCCTAAGTATGGGGTTAGGGTTTCTAATGATAGTGTAGATAGATTTCAAGATGTCATAGGGCTCCATCCCCCTAAAGAGAATTTTGTCCTTAAAATCTAACCACTCAACATCATCAAACTAACTATACTCCACCCCTTCAAGGGTTCAAACTATCAAGCCAAACTACATTAGGGTTAAAGAATGAGTCTAACTAAACCATGTACAAGATCCATCACACTTCCACTGTGCACTCTGATAGCTCACTCAAACCCAAACTTTATAGTCTAGGTTCTAGGGATAAACTATCCATACATGTAACCCCAAGGGACATAAGGAGACTATATTGGTATCCATCCTCAAACATGTCATCATACACCTACAACTTTAGGTTCCCAAAGATATACAACATAGATTCCTAAGGTCACTATTGCCTAAAAGCAAACTATTTCAGACAATCCATTTCTTCTTAGGCCAGGCCGGTATCATATGGATCTGGGAGTCCTCATAAACCAAACAAGTGGCGCAGAGGAAAATATTGCTATCCCCCAGAACCTGATCCTTTCTAGACACCTTTGCTTCAAGTTCATGCCCTAATAGTTGCCTAAAGCCAAACCTAAACAACATTAAGGTATGCATATTTTAGTTATGAGTATTTTATGGTTTTATTCATCATGATACTAATGTGGAACTATAGGGTCCTAAATCAACCTTTCATCATTTATAGATAAACTCTAGGTCAACCATGTCACCTAAAGGAACTATGTAAGGCATGTATTCTAATTAGGGAGACAAAACTGAAATAATCAGATTTCGACTACCATGGGCTCTGATACCATGTTGTAAGGGAGTGTGATCACCCCTTTACTAAAAATTTGAAGAATTGACATCCATTCCAAACCCTCTCAGAGGTAAGATGGAATGGGCATAAAATTTCCAAATTTATTAAACATCGGTATATAAAAGACCATTAGAAAGCAGCAGAATAAAAACTAACTGACTATATTCAATTTCATAAAAGGTTTACAAAAATACATCAAATTCTCCCATTAGGGTTTACATCAAGATACACAATCATGATCTACATAGAGGGAAGTCTATACTACTACAATCTTTTCTCCAAGCAACATCTCCATCAACTGATTCCAAGCCAAAAGTTATATACTCCTTGTCTTGTTCATCACCTTGCTCATCACTTGGGTGATTGGGAAAGCACCTAACAAAAGGGAGAGGAAAACAAGGTATGTGTCAAATAATGAATAAGTACAAGAGAAAAGGAAATCATATGAAACATAAATATATTGAATCATAATAAGATGAGAGGGCCAAGAGAATGAGGAACATAACAAAATAGATTCTTACCATTACAAAACATATAAGAAGTAGCATGCATGATATTAATTGGACTACATTAACTAAGTAGGGTTGAGGCACCTACTGAACCTCAACCTATAGGTGAGGGGAGAATTCATACATTCCCCAGTCACCTATCAAATTTTATAGGGGAGGAATAACACATTCCCCAGGGGAGAATAAGACATTCACCAGGGTGATTATATACATGTCCTCTATGGCTAGTTGTACATAAGTACCACTACTATAGTTAAATAGCCAAATAAACCATCATGCTCAAGAAATAGTAAAGTGGCAAGATAAATCATCATATAATTACAACTTGGTTGTGGGGTTCCAAGACCAGAGAATAATGTTCTGAAACTAATTTATGAGGCAAGTATAGCAAAAGATTCAAGAGTATATGAAATAGGGTTTAATAAAGCCTCGTTATAGAAAAATAGGTTAAGGCACAATTATTCCTAACTTAAGGTGTAAATGCACATACATAAATAGGGATTGCACATACATAGCACTTACATAAATAGGGAATTTCACATACATAGCACATACATTTCATTATGATTCATATTACCCACTTTCATCACTTGATTGAGTCCATGATCAATTTTTCCTATTTTCAATTTTTTTACATGTATTAGAATGATATATATGCATTAAGGTAGAGAAACATATATTTTTACTTTTTTATAGGAAAACCTTGATTTAGACTATGAAAACATCCCCATAGACTTAGTTAGGTTCTTCTAATTAAGAAAACATATAATTTTGCATATTTTGGAGTTACGATGATTATAGTGTATTTTTGGTGATTTTTTAGTGATTAAATCATTTTCTAGAAAACCACCATCGACAAAACTCAAAACCAATACTTGGAAATATTATTATTGAAAATAAAATGTTTTTCTGAGTTCAGGACGTATTTTACTTTATTTTTTGGACAAAGGAATCAAAAGTTATGAATTATTGAAATTCGGCCAATCAGAAACTGACACATCAACAAACCAAACGAGATAAGCAAAGAGAGAGAGAGAGAGGGACGGAGGAAAAACACCATTTGAACTAATATCATGGTTTTAGATTAATAGTTATCCAAACTAGATCTTCTAGAGAAGGTAAACTGGTAAGAAACCAAAACCCTAGATGAACATGGTAAATAGAGATGGAAATCATCGATTTTAAACATAGATGCATGAATTTTAAGCATGTACCAAGCAATATATGAGAAGTGGGTTATGAAACTCGCCTCTAGGAAAGTTAAGAAGGTCCAAACAGAAAGGATCCTGGATTAGAAGGTCTATTTTCTCCAAGCCTAGCTCCTTTCTTGGACAAAGATCACCTTCTCAACTTAGAGGTGATAAACCCTAGTAACAGAGCATGGAGATGAGATGTTTTAGGGTCTTAGGTGGAGTTTTACCATGTATGGCCATGGTTCCGACCTTTAATAAGGTGTAAGGAATACTAAAAGTATGAAAATAGGGAAGGAAGGGAGGAAAATTACTAGTTTTGGTCGAATTAACCAAGGAGGAGCTTGAGAAACCCTAATAGAGCAATTTGGAAGCCCTAGGAGCCTTCTTCACCAAGGTAGGCTCCCTCTATTACCTTGGGACAGAAATTCGTGGCCAAATACAGAAGGAACTATTATCTAAGCTAGAGGAAAGAAAAGGAGAGATAGAGTTTTCAAATTGTGAGTTGGGAAGGGGTATACATGGCTATATATAGAAAGAGGTGAAGCATGAGGTGTCTTAAGGGACTTTCCATGTGTCTTTAGCCTAGGGATTGATGGCCAAGCAAGAGGACAGCTCATAGAGGCTTCATGCATATCAAAATTCGGTCTTAGGAGCCCATAGATCCTTCTAGGCCATCCCCACCATTTTTCAAGAAAGAAATAACCTCATTGGTTGATAGCTTTTAAGGATAAGCATCTTTATAAAGAAGGTAATCCCTATAATGCCCTTGGAAAGAAATACCATCAAACCAAGGTGAAACTAGGTTCTCCAATAGTTTCAAATCTTGTTAATGGTAAGGGAATATCTAAGGATTAAAATTCAATTGATAATTTGCAAAGAAAACCTCCCAATTGTGTAAATTGCATAAAAGTCTAGAATGTACCTAAAATTGCATAACTTGCACAAACAACATCCAAATCGAACCAAATTTGAAACTTAGGATAATTTTATGTTTTCAAATCATATCAAAAAGTTAGATTAAGGTTTAGAGAAATTAGTTATGGTAATTTATCTTTCACTGAGGTATTTGTGCATAAACCCTTCCATTGGTACAATTAGTGAATAAATGTTCACTAAACCATTATATTCTCTACAAATTGAACAAAAAGGCCAAGAAGGCTAGAAATGAAAGGAAAAGATGGGAAAGAGGGTCAAAAGACAAAATTCTAGAATTCGGTATGTTACACCCTCCTCTCTCCTCCTTCCCCTACTCTTCACAACTTCTTCTCAATATTGAGAAGAAATCATAGGGCAGGGGAAGGAGGAGAGAGAAGGAATGAGAAGAGGGGAAAGAGAGAAGGAGAACTAGGGAAGGAGAAATTGCAAGGAAGAGAGGTCATCTTATCAGAATATTCTGGCATTAGAAGAGGTTGGCATTGGACGAGGCTGGTGCACCTACTGGAATTGGAGGAGAGGCCACCAATTGTGAGAGTAGTGGCTGGCGGCAGCAGAACACACCTATTGGAGGAGAAAAAAAGAAACAACAAAGCAGGAGAAGTAGTGGCAAGGAGGATGGAAAAGTGGTGATGAAAACACCAGTTGGAGGAGGAGGAGGAGGAAGCAGCAGTGAAAGGAACTGGTAGAGGATGCTCTGACAGCATGCAGCTACGACGGGGGAGAGCAAACGTAAATTGTCGAAATAGTATTGCTTTACATAGAAATGTGAGTAGGGGGAGGGGGAAAGGGTTTCTCATAGGGTTAAGTAAGACTTATCCTGACATTCATAAAACATTCTCACTAGTTTTCGTTGACAAACCACCGCCTAATCCCACAGCCCATCGATACATACATCGTCGGTTACATATAAAAAACCACTGAGAAATTTGAAGTGGGTGTGGGAAAATTTTTGAGGGTCGCATGGAAAGAACATCTTCCTCATCGGTCCCTACCAAAACAACCACCGAGAAAGAGCAATTATTTCCCACAAAACAAATGGAACTTGTATCACTTTATCCCATCAGTTGTTTTAATGAGAACTGATTGCATTGGTGTTGTACAGGCAAATGAAATGCTCGTAAAACTTTTGCACAGAATTTTATTTTTGTAGGTGATATACAGTGTCAGTTTTGATAACATCTCATTTTATGAACTTTTTACACCTATTTTATTTCTATATTGACATCCCTTTTATGGAACTTCCTATCTACTTTAATATCTTTGTGCAAATTTTGGATCTGACTTAATATCTTTTGTCACTCAATGCAGACTTATTATAGGTCATGACAGAGACATCATCTCGACCATAATTTTCCATGGGTGTCTTGCCCAAGACGGATCTAATGATTAGTGACCCATTGTCATGATCATGATGCATGGTCTTGACCAAGACAGATCATATGATTAATTGGAATATCGGACTCGACCATTGTTAAAGTCTTAATCAAAAAAACACCTCAAAGCTGAGAACATTGCCTCAACCGAGACATATGTTACGACCGCTACTAATGGTCGTGACCGCCACAAATGGTCTCGGTTGAGTCATGAATCGCGACTGCGATAGGGAGGTTAAGCCAGTGGGCAGTGCCTATAAATAGGCCCTAACCTCACACACAAATGCGGCCCAACTCTGGAGACATCCTTGTTCATCTCCATTGGTGTTGGACCGCCGAAGACAAAAGTTGGAGGAGAGAGAAGACCTGCCATCCTCTTCTTTGAGAGAAGGAGTTGTCATCTTCCACACCTTCACCAGATCTAGATTTAAAGAAATATAGTTGGTATATCACCTCTTTCATTCTTTAGATCTATCATCTCCCTCACATTGTACCTTCTCCCTCTTCATTTGTCTTGATGTATCTAAACTTTTTAGTGTCATTATATTGCCCATAAACATGAGTGGTTCAACACCTTTCTTGGGTTGGTAGTAGCCACTAAGGATCTCCCAACATGTATATACTTGCATCCTTTTGAGTATATATACTCTTAGAAATGGTTATCTCCATACTCTTGTACTTAAGTGCTTCACTTTCATGATTAGCTACCATCTTGTGATGTATGATCGTTAATACCTCAAAAGAGTAGTATTAATCTCATCTAAGTGTTATGGAGTTGCATGACTGCATGAAAATGTTGGAATGCTAAAGATAAAGATCATACAGTTTCTTTGTGATTGTTTGTTTTCCATCTCAAGAGAGATACCACTTAATAATCCAGATCTATTCTGAGCTCAAGAGAGGACGGAGTAGACATATATGATGATTGCTAGTAATATTGCTAAGGGTGTACAAAGGGGTGTGAGTATTGTATGTTGGTGATAGATATTAGTTGGTGAAACACAATCAAAGTTCCCATCCATACTCTGGTTACATCTTTGTTGTTTGATCTTATTCTCTTATTTTGTCTTTTTAACTTGGCTTTTCTGGCTTTCTTTGGAGTAATATCGTTTTGTAAGGAATACCATCTTAATATGCCTATTTGTTTGGTATATTTGAGTCTAAATCTCTAAGTTCTTAACACTTACTAACCTTGTCCTTGTGGTTAAACCCTGATCTATCACATCGGACCCCGTATAATATTTGCAGGGCCGTGAGAGTCGAGTTATAAATCTAAGAGTCTGACTACTCTAGATCCTCTCCAATTTGGATCTATGATTTAGGCTGGTCAAATTTTTTGCACCATTGTTGGGGATGAGGATAAATGATATTGTTAAGAACTCGAGCCTAGTCACTATATACTGGTGCCTCAAGCTTAGTAATAAGCTTGATTGCACAAACTACTAAATCTGCCATATCTAGAAAATACTTCATTTTACGTCCAATTTTCTAACTTGACTGAGCAAACAATTTAGGTAGCTTGAAGAGAGGCAGATTGTTTCCCTAATCTTTCTTTCCTCTTGTGTTAACATGTCACCTCATAGAAAAGTTAGGGATTTCTGGAGATGATTGGAATGCAAGAGTCCAACATAATTCACCACCTCCAGAAACTGAAGAAGAATGCAAGGGATGTCATTCAGACGATCATCACCATGAGGAAGAAGATTGTGAGGAGTGACATGAAGATAACCACAAAGAATGTTACGAAGAGGAGCAGCATCATTGCAAAACATGTCACCACCACAACAGGAGGCACCAAAGGAATCGTCATTATTGTGAATGTGACAACCATAATAGTGAGGAAGACAATGATGAAGGAGATAAATCACTTAGAGAGTTAGATACAACAAGAGATATATAAACAAGATGCCTAGACATTATCCCATAGTTTGATGTTTCTAATTTTGAGTTGAAGCCTGCAGTCATCTCAATGATCTAGAAGAAACCCTTCAGAAGCAACTCAAAGAATGTGAATCCTTATCCATGACACTATCAAGATGAGGGGAGTGCCGTAAGAAGTTATATACTGCAAGGGATTCATCTTCTCTCTACAGGACAAAGCTCTATCCTAGTATCTTATCCTAAACATCATCCTTGTTTCTACAGTTAAATTACCATCTACAGGTATTTTTTCCGCATGATTGTTTCCCGGGCCAGGCCTGCCACGCACTACAGGTATTTTACTTTGGGCCCGGTTGCACACACGGGTTGTCTAACTTAGTTTGGATTATTTTGTTTTAGCCTTCCTGATTTTCATTTCCTAGTTTTCCAATTCTCACGATTGTTCTTTCTTCCCGTTGTTGGAGGTTTGACCCTAGTTGTCACCCACCGTCAGGAAGGCACCATCAAAGATCATCACATTGCATGCAAGCACGGTGGAGGAAGGAAAGGTGCTAGTCCCAGCTGTAGTGCACACAAAACTAGGGAATCTGGGATCTGGACAATCACCTGGGATACACATCTGGGATCTGTAAAGACCTGCTCTGGTTTGGAACTCACCATTTCTTAGAGAAAGGTTGGCAATCTACTACTTAATTCTTCTTTTTCCTTCATCCACCTTCATCATGTTTTGTCTATTCCACACATTTACTGCCTTTGATTCAGCCGATGCAAAGGATACACAGTATGTTGTTTCATATCTTGTATATGATGGTTAATCAAAAGGGGAACTCCCACTAGGATTGCAAATAGGAGGGGAAAAACTTAGCAATATGAGATGAAGACAGCTGCTACAAAGAACACATGTTTTGTGTGTTCCACAGATCCTTTTATCATATTTTAGCCTATTAATTTACATGATGATTAAACCTACTATTATGTTTGTCATTTTGCATGTTTCCAATACGAATGTCACTGCTGCACATGACCAATATATTTTCCCCTGTATTGATAGTTGTTACAAATAATAAACTGTAATAATTTAAAGCACCATCAGACAATGGCATGATGGTTTGTATACTTTACCGTAATGGAAGAAGTGAACAATTTATAGAATAGAGACTATTGTCCTGCCAATGTAACTACTTGCATTTAAGGTATTCACCAATTTCAAAAAATAGTGGCCACAGACGGTATGATTTTCATTGTTGATAATCACCAAAAAAGCTTTGATGAAATGCATATAAAGATATATCATAGGAATTGACAACCTATCTTGTAAGTTCCTAGGAATAAGAATAGTTTCTAACCATGCCGACCTGATAGAACCAGATTATATCTTTACCCAGAAAATAGTGGAAGTGTTTCTGAACGTAGTAGAAAAAGTGCTAGCTGGACAGGGTGATGACGTTGTAAAGGAAGAAGTTTACAGAGATAACTAAAATGAATTTATTATCTTGCACAATTTGTTCCCCAATTTTCCATTTCTTTCTAGGCTCATCTGAGCAGGCTCCAAGTATTTGAAAAATTGGTCAAACCTTAGAATGATATATTAAGAACCGTAGTAGATTAACATAACTTGCCACTCTATGTGGGAGTCTCACGTCTAACGCATATGTTCCAAGTATAATGTTAACACTAACACTATTAATACATATATTCTTATTAATAAAATTTAAAACTTTAGGGGGGGGGCATCCCCCCCTTTCTCCTACCCCTGCCTGGTATTTAAACAACAACTGGGGTGGTTATTGGGTTTGGATTCCCTGTTTCAACTTTCCTGTGACAATGTATTTCGATCATAATATCACAAAATGGACTGAACTAGAGGTTGTGCGGCACAACACCAGCACATCTGGTCACACAATCATTATGTCCTGATGTCCACTTGGTCTTTTCCCTTACAATGTGCTTCCGGTGCCCAAAAATAACAAACTCTACAATGCTTTAAAACAGTTATGTGTTCTTCCGCACCCAAGAATGTACACATGCTTTAGGATTTTAATCTTATGGTTGGAAAATCAATGGGTTTTTCGATCACTTGAATGTAACGTTCATTGTATAAACTCTTATAATTTTGAATAGTTATATTTTTCAGTAGTACCTTGTTGCTAATAAAATTATTTTCTCGATTGGTTTTTGATATTATGCCATTGGAGCATGTCATTTTCTTACAATCTGTTATTTTCACATGTCGTTATCTTGTTTCACATCTCTGTTTCTCACACCAGGTCATGTTATCATGTCCATATTGGCGGATGCGTCATAGAAAAATAGTGACAAAGAACTAGTTCTTGTGGCAGTGTAACTCTTCGGCACTTAGCACCAGTTTCCCAAACCTTCTTGTCCTCCATTCAACATAACAACATTACAAAAAGCATAATCAAAATTTGCTTGTTTTCTCATCCTTCATTGCTCCTATCTTTATATGTTTTAACCCATCGGGTCATCTAGTATTAATGTAGTAGTTGGTCTCCTTAATGGACAATGAAGATGACCCATTGTCAAAATATCACAACTAACTGCTACAATACCCTTATTCTTCATGTATGCGTACATCTATTTATATTATTATAACTTTAATATGTATTGCATTTGATTTTTTTATTTTCACAAGTAGAATACTTTTATGATTGGAGTCAAATAATCACAATTTGTATATCCATCATATTCATACATTATGACATATTCTAAAAATGTCATTTCGTTAGATCTGACTTGCATGTATTCATAGTATTTTTCATTACAAATATATATAAAGTTTAACATGCACCTAACATGCTAGTTGTAACATTTTAATGTAGGTTAAATTTTGTGCATATTTTCGTAACAAAACAACCTCGAGCCAACATAAGTATCAAGCTGAGAAGTGACATTTTCGGTACTCCGATAATATTTCACTTGCGTTCCAAGAGAGGTATGAATGTCTTGAAATATTATTTGTCCAAAGACTGAATGATATCCCAGAAGATGCATTTTTCATATTTTAGATTCTATTTCAAAATGCTAAGTGTGTACGATGTCCACAACTTGTTAAATTATAAACTATACTTCATATTATAATTTTGGCAGCATCGTATGGTCGAAAATTATTTGAACTATCATGATAAAAAAACTATATTTATATATAGGTGATGTAGTTAAGTTCTTAGACTTTGAGATTTTTTGAACTCAATGACTTATGTTCTCACTGTGCAGTAGTTTGAGATTTTTTGAAGTCAACAACTCTAACGTTCTCTCTGTCCAATAGTTTTCATTTCCTATTAAATACTACACAAAATTAGATTTTCAAAAAAAATTCTATAAGATAGTGCTAATCAAAATTTAAAAATGGTATGCTTATGTTACCATCAACATACAAGCTCATGCATACATAAATAGATCTAATATCTTTTTCTATAAACATGAAATTGCTATATTTAATTATAATCTTCATTTTCATTAATCTAAACCATCTTTTTTATTGTAAGGTTGTTTTTCTATGGAGAACTATGCCATGCATAGAGATTGGATGTACAAGCCTAAAATGTGATTTGATCATCGTCGAGATGAAGATTTTCTTCATGGCATTGGTTATTTTCTTCAGTTTGCTATGAACAATGTTAAGGCTACAAGTATACTTTATCCTAGTATGAAGTGTGAAAATAATTTTATTGAGGACCCCAAATTTATTAAGGAACACTTGATATATTATGGATTTTTCCCTCGATACACAACTTGGACATACCATGGTGAAATGTCTCATTGTCACATGCTTACTAAACTTTCTACACTTCATTCAAATAATGAAGTTGATGACATGATTAGTGATGCAATGATCAGGGATGGTGACAACAATGTAGAATACACCAACCTAGATGATTTCCCAACTCTTGATCAAGAAACTGAGAAATTTGAGGAAGTTTTAAAGCAAGCTAATACACCATTATAAGCGAGTTGTCTATATTCTACTTTATACTTCATTTCTATTCTTTTTAATGTGAAATGTGATAATTATTGGACCAACAGATCAATTACAGATCTTCTTAAGTTACTTTGTAAGGTCTTACCACAAGGAAATAATGTTTCAAAGACGTGGTATGAAATTAAGAAGTTGATATCTTCTTTAGGATTGGCATAGGAAGTGATATATGCATGTCCAAATGATTGTATGCTATATAGAGGTGATACTGCAAACCTAGATGAATGTTTGAGGTGTAAAACATCAAGATGGAAGCCTACACATCATAGTATGTGAAATAAATCTAAAAAAATAGCAAAGGTTTGTCACTATCTTCCAATCATTCATCGACTTCAAAGGATGTTCAATTCAACCAAAATGGTGAATTTAATGACATACCATCATATGAGCCCAAAGCCGCCTCATGGTAAGATGAGTCATCCCAGAGATTCAGAACTTTGGATGGACTTTGATAGAACACATCATGAGTTTAGTAGTGAGCCTCGTAATTTGAGGCTTGCACTATCTACTGATGGATTTAGTCCCTTCAATATGGGGTATGGTGTCAACCATAGTATCTGGCTGATTATTATCTTGAATTATAATTTACCTCCTTGGTTCATAATGAAACAATCATACTTCATGATGCCACTTGTTATTAATGGACCAAAGTCTCCAGAAATGTCTACCTAGATCCATTAATTGAATAACTAAAATTGTTATGGACAGAAGGTGTGTCAACATATGATGTTGAAAAGGGTAAAATATTTAGGATGTGGGCTGCTCTATTGGGCACTTTAAGTAATTATCTAGCATATAGAATGTTTTCTAGTCAAAAAATAAGGGGAGCATATGGATGTCCTGAATGTCACATTCATACGTCTTCCGTTTACTTACCATTCAGTCATAAAATGGCATACATGAGGCATCATAGATTTCTTCCAATTAGTCATCCATGGAGATATGATGAATGTCACTTCGATGGGACCATTGAACTTGATCCCGCCCCAAATCTCTATCTAGCTAAGAGATAATAGAGTTATGGAGTGGCTATGACAATGTCATTTTTTGAAGGGATACGTATAATGCATCAAAAAATAAACAGTTGCCTCCTGGTTGGAACAAGAAGAGCATATTTTTTGAATTACCATATTAGAGTACACTATTAGTTCGTCACAGTTTGGATGTAATGCATATTGAAAAGAATATATGTGTGAACATATTGAGTTGGTTGTTGGATAAGGATGGGAAAAGTCAAGAGAATATAAATGCATGGTTAGACATGAATAAGTTGAAAATTCAAAAGTCATTGTGGATAAAGAAAGCTAAAAATGGAAATCTATAAAGATATACTAGATAAGGTGAAGCACTTATCAGAAGGGCCATCTATAAAAGCTGCATCTTATTCCGGTTATTTCATACATGGGTATAAGTTTGAGCCAAAACACATGGAGTGCAACCGAGTGACACAAAATAGTGGTGTTGCGACTGTGGATCATAATGATTGTTTATTTTATGGAATTATTTTAGATATTTATCAAGTTCAATTTCAAAATTTGGATCCATACCATATTTTTAAGTGTTTATGGTATTATAGTGAAGAAAATGTTAGGGTATCAATTGATTACCTAAACTTCAACATTGTGGATACAACCAAGCTAGCATATGAAGATGAGCCTTTTATTTTTCCCGAACAAGAGAAACAAGTATTCTATTCCATGGATCCAAAAGATGGAAGCTTGAGTGTAGTTTTTCCATGGGTTGCTAGAGACACATGACATACCAAGTGATATATCATATCATGGGACTACTTGTCAGAATAATGATATGTCAATAGACTGTACATCTGATGATGAAAATGACATGTGTGTGAGGCCTGACTTAGAGCCTGAGATAGACCAAGTGGATGTGAATATTATTCATGAAATAATAAACTCAAAAAATGCAAACGTTTGTGCTAAGCAATGGATCATTATACTTGTTACTTGTAATAATACATTATTTTTGAGTATTTGATTAGTAACATTTTGTAATTTGTTTCAAGTATTTCTCACAGTTTACAATTTTATTTAGAGTCATTCCTCCTAAGCTTGCCTCCCTTAGTAGCATAATGAAGAACAACCCTACAAAAAAAATGCTTGCAATGATTCATTGGATGGTGGACTGGGTAATACATAATTTCACTTTTGCAAATATTTAGTTAAGTGGGTAGCCACTTTTTTATTAACAAATATTATTTAATAAGTTAATGCAACAAAAAAACAAAGGACACCACGTATTTCCATTGAGGATGATGCATCCGACTTGTTAGGAGGTACCTACAATTCAAGCTTAGTTGTATGCTTTCTTATACTACTTTCTATTTGTGCAATTTTATCCCCATATCTTTATAATTTATATTGGGTGAAGAAAACCAACAAGCTAGATGTTCACTGAAGACCTCTCTTCAAGATGATGTAGTCACTTCTTTAAAAGGTACTACTTGTTGAACATTATTTATGTCCCTACAAGAATATATATGGTGTTAATGTTAATTTATTTAACATTGTTAGATTTTATATTACTTGGAAAAGAAAGAAAAAGGGTCAAATCTAAATTGGAAAGGGCTAAATATTCATTACAATCATCTAAATTGGATGACAGACTTTGCCCTCCACCGTGTATTTTTGTTTAACTCAATTTTATTTTGAATGTCACTAGAGATGTCATTAACACTTGTATTATCTATCATATATAGCTAGTGAGCAAAGTCAGAGCAGGAGATCTTCAACGCAAATATCTTTGGAAGGAGATTCATCTTCATGAGGTACAATTACTTCAACACAGATTACACTTACAAACATTTAGATGTTTTTTATCTTTTTCACCTTATGTGGTAGTGAATGAGAGGAGACAACTGATCATATCAACACCTCAAGCCTCTTTTAAGGTTGATAAAATCCCCACTTTAGAAGGTATTTTTGTTTTGTTAAGTTATGGTCTTTTTAAACTAGAGTGTATGCGAGTTATGCCATTAACATCATACAAATATATCATGAATAAGTGAACAAAGGGAATGCTCCAAATATTCTTTGTAATCGTATAAATTGGATGGCAAACTCCAGCCTCCACCATGCATTTTTGTTTAACTAAGTTTTGTTTTGAATTGCACTCATGATGTCATTAAAACAAGTATTCTCTATCATTTATAGTTAGTGAGAAAAGTCTGATCATGAGATCTTCAATGCAAATATATTGGGAAGGGGATTCCTCTTTAGGAGGTACATTTACTTCAATACACATTACACTTACAAACATTTAGATTTTTTTATCTTTTTCACCGTATGTGGTAGTGAATGAGAGGAGATAACTAGTCAGATCAGCACTTCAAGCCTCTTTTAAGGGTGATAACATCCCCACTTTAGAAGGTATTTTTGTTTTGTTAAGTTATGGTATGTATTACACTAGAGTGTATGCTAGTTATGCCATTAACATCATATGAATCTATCATAAATAACAAGTGAACAAAGGATACACCTTTTAGATAACTAGCAATAAATTCTAGTGATGCCCACATCCTTTCAGAAGGATACACCTTACTCTTTTTCATGTACCTTTTCTGACATCCATCTTACACTTACAAGCATGTTTGTGTTGATGAAGCTTCTAAAGTTAGAAAGGATGCTCTTAAAGCTCTAGATCTTGAAGAGAGTCTTGCTATGCAAAAATCAAGAGTTCAATGGTTAAAGCTGGGGAATAAGAACACTAAGTTCTTTTACTCTTCCTTACATACCAGGAGACAAAGGAATTCGATTCATTCACTGATGATTGATGGGGTGCCCTCTTCTGACTTGAATAGTATAAGGAAGCATGTGGTTGGGTTTTATACTGATTTGTTCTGTAAAACTCATGTTCATAGCACTGACTGGGATGATAAATGGAGGCTTCCTAAGCTGTCCCAGACGCATACCAATATCTTAGTGAAGAAAGTGACAAGAGAAGAAGTTAATGAGGTTGTTAGAAATTCTAATGATAATAAGGCACCTGGCCCTGATGGCTTTAATGCTATGTTCTTTAAGAAAGTTTGGTCTATCATTGGAGATGATATATCTAAAGTTGTTATGGATTTTTTTTGAAAAAAGTTGTTTGCTTAAGGAGGTTAATAGAACGTTTCTCACTCTTATTCTTAAAGTAAAAAATGCTACTAATATTAAAGATTGGAGACCTATTTCTCTTTGTAACTTTCTCTATAAGATAATCTCTAAAATCTTGGCTAACAGGCTTAGTCTTATTCTGCCGGATATGATTAGCAATTGTCAATTTGCCTTTGTGAAGGACAGGAAGATTACTGATGCTATCCTCCTTGCAAATGAGCTCATCAGTGATTTCTCAAATGTGAAAGGTGGTGAAAAATTCTGTGTTAAAGCGGACATTGCAAAAGCCTATGATTCTATTCAGTGGAGTTATCTTTTGGGTATTCTTCATGCTATGAACTTTCCCTTATGCTGGATTTCCTGGATTAAAGAGATTCTTACTTCTACTAGCTATCAAATTCTTATTAATGGGGAACCTTCTGAGGTTATTTTTCCCTTGAATGGGTTGAGGCAGGGAGATCCCCTTGCTCCCCTCCTTTTTGTCATTTGTATGCAGGGGTTTACTGCCATTATGGACTTCAATATCACTCAAGGTTTTTTTAAGCCTCTGAAGGTGTCCAATGATATCTGTGTGTCCCACACCATCTTTGCGGATGATCTTATGATATTTGGCAGAAATGAGTATTGTACTATTAGATGTCTTAGTAAGATTCTTAACGACTTTGGTAGAGTTTCTGGTCTTATGATTAATGCTAACAAAATTCTGGTGTACTTAAGTGATAATGCTTCTAAAGATGATTTTATTGACTATGTGGGAATTAAGGAAGGTTTGCTTCCCTCCACTTATTTAGGAGTTCCTTTGTTTGGTGGAAAGATTACTAGGAGTATGTGCAAGCCTTTGATTGATAAACTCAAAACCAAGCTTGATGGTTGGAAGATGAAGCTTTTGTCTTTTGCAGGTAGGGTTGACCTGGTGAGATCGAACCTATGAGCTTATAGTCTGTACTGGACTGCTGTGTTCCCCTTGCCTAATTCTGTTATGAATGGGGTGGATAGGATTTGCAGAGAGATTATTTGGGGTGATAAGGAGGAAAGGAGAGTTATGGATCATGTGAGTTGGGAGAATATTTGCAGACCTAAGAAGAAAGGGGGACTTGGAGTTAGAAGGACAGAGGATGTGAATATTGCTAGACTGATTATCAATTTTTGGAATATAGCTTGTGAGAAAGATAATTTGTGGGTCAAGTGGGTACATGGCATGTACTTGAAGAAGAACTCCATTTAGAAACTTGACTGTAAGTCCTACTACTCGTGGATATGGAGATGCATTTTGAAGGTTCGCAACTTGGTTATGAAATTTGTTTGTTTCCAGCTTGGGAAAGGTGATAAATTCCTTCTCTGGGGTGATCCCTGGGTAAAAGGTAACTTGTTTCTTGAAGACTGTGTTGATGAGAGAATGCCCCTGATGTTAGGGAAAGGAAGGATGACTAAAATTAGTGATGTTATGAAGAATGGTAGTTGGAACATTAAACCTAGCAGGAGGTTGAGTCCTCTGCTGCATTTTCTGTCAAATAATACCACTATTACTGGGGATTCTGATTCTGTGTTCTTTAATGGTAAGAAAAGGGTGAAGTTTAAGGATGTTTGGGACTGTAGTAGATGTAAATATCCATTTCTTGCTTGGGCTAAGAATTCGTGGAAGCTTGATATCCCTGAAAACTATAAGATCTTGTGCTGGAAATTGGCTCTTGGTTGTATTCTTGTCATCGAGTGGCTAAGGAAGAAAGGGTTTTATCTAACCTCTATTTGTATTTTGTGCAAGAAGGGGGAGGAGTCCATTAAACACCTCTTTCAGGAGTGTTCTGTTGCACGTTATGTTTGGAGGAAAGGTTTGCAGGATAGTTTTTTATCTGTTGAACCTAACTTCATTGGTCCCCATTTTTGTTGGAGTACTTTTGGGAAGAAAGAAGCTGCTTTTGTGTCTTTTGCAGTATATCACATCTGGCAAGCTCGAAATCTGATCATTTTTTAGAACTGGTCTTTGGATGAAGAGAATATCTGGAGAAGAATTAGTAATGATCTGAATAGCTTGATTGATTACTGATTCTGATGGTTGGGGTTGATCCCTGGTTCTGTATCCAAAGATGGAGTTGGTTTGTCTATATAACAGATTGTTATCCTGTTTGGATGCTTTCTTTTTGTTCTCTTATTTGGGGATAACCCTTGTACATATTTTGTTTTGTTTCTACCCTTTCTTTGTTCTTTTGCTTCTCTTCCCCCTCCTTTGTATCTCTTTGGACTAGTGTGGTGTTTTGGGACCCACCTTTGTACATGTTTTTGAAGCAATAAAGAGGGTGACACGCTTGCTTGAGCAAAAAAAAACAATGAAAGTATCATAGTCATAGTATACATTTATTCCAAGCATGAACACATATTCCTTCTATATGAAAAGTGTATAAATATTAGTAAATTGTAACATAGATAAAGACTTAGTTGATCAATGATACCTTCTGGAGTATGGTGTATATCATCTTGCATCGGTATTTGCATTGAAGAGCTAGATTCTAGAGGGGAATTTCTATCATTCTGTAGAGATGTTTGCAATGGATATCTAAAATTTTGCCTTTGTTCATTCACTATTATAAAAGAAATGGAGTTAGAAAAAATTCATGGGAACAAACATACCTGTAATTGTACCATGTTCACTTAACATGTGGAATGCCAACACAAACTATAACATAATATAGAATGAAGCTAATTTGAATAAATATACCTTCTAAAGGGGGGATTCTGTCATCACAAAGAGGTTTTTGCAATGATGATCTAATATTTTTTCTTTGTTCATTCACTATAAAAACATTGGATTTAATAAATTTCTTTGACATAAACATGTAAGTGTACCATGTATATTTCAATGAAATTACCTCTTAGAGAGGAAAGTCTATCCTCCTAAACAGATGCATGCAATGAAGATATACAATTCCTCCTTTGCTCACTCACTATTTATGATAGAAATATATGTTGTTAATAGTGTACAAACATAAAATCTAGTGTATTATAGAATGAAGCTAAGCTTAATAGACCTTCTAAAGGGGGGAGTTTGTCATCCCTCAGAGGTGTTTGCACTGATGATCTAATATTTTGTCTTTGTTCATTCACTATAAAAAAATTGGATTTTAATAAATGTCTTTGACATAAACATGTAAATCTACCATGTATATTTCAATGATATCACCTCTTAGAGGGGAAGTCTATCCTCCTAAAAAAATGCACACTATGAAGATCTATATTTCCTCCTTTGCTCACTCACTATATATGATATAGATATATGTTGTTAATAGCACAACAACATAAAATCTAGTGTATTATAGAATGAAGCTAAGCTTAAATAAATATACCTTCTAAAGGGGGGAGTTTGTCATCCCTCGGAGGTGTTAGGGCTGATGATCTAATATTTTGTCTTTGTTCATTCACTACAAAATCTTTTTAGATTTGGGTAAATGTCTTTGACATAGACAAGTAAGTGTACCATCTATACCTTTTATAGGGGTGAGCCTTTCATCCCTTACAGATATTTGCATTGAATATCCAAGTTTATTTTCTTCTCCATTCTCTATTAAAAAATAGTGGAGTTAAAAACTTCTAAGAAGAAGATCATTAGGTTTAGAATCAGCCAATTCCTCCATTTTAAGGGCCTCCTCCTCCAACTTCTTAGCATGAATACTAAGATTTCCCACCTTATTCTTATTCCAAGCAATAAGCTCCGATTTAACATTTTTGAGTTTCTTAACAACTCTGTACATAGGGCACCCTTTAACATCAATACTCCACCCTTTCTTAATCACATCCATAAATCCTTCACACTCTGTCCAAGCATTTATAAAGCGGAAGGGGATATGCATCCTTCTACTATTACAATTCATAGAAATTCTGAGAATCTTGTGATCACTATGTATAGTAGAAAACACTTCACCAATGTAGTTGGGCCATTCACCAAGGAAAAGATCATTGAAAATAACTCTATCAATTTTAGAAGAAGTGAAATTCTCTCCCTCCTACCTATTATCCCAGGTAAACCATGGCCCATGCATACTAGCTTCATACAGGCCAATATCAGACATAAACGAGTTAAACTCCTCCATGGAAAGCTGACTGGGATTCGACCTCCCTTGCCTTTCTTCCATCAGTCTCACACAATTGAAATCACCACAGATAACCCAAGGTTTATTCACATGATTTGCAATATCCCTGAGATCCGTCCAGAGAGCCGACCTCTTGTTATCTTCATTGAATCCATACACAGTAGTGAAGAAATAGCAACTCCCATCCTGTTCACAGACACTGCAGTGAACCCATTGAGCAGAGGAAGATAACACTTAAACCTCAACACATATAGGATTCCAGACAACAATAATTCTGCCTAAAGGATGATGCTCATGGTTAACAAACCATTTTTAACTAGGCCAAAGCCTATTAATAATTCTCCAGATTTTCTTCCTTCTCACTTTAGATTCTAAGAGACAGAAAACATTCGATTTCACCCTCTCCAATTCTTCCTGGACCCGATGTTGATGACCTCCTTTGTTGAGGCCCCTCACATTCCATGAAGTAATTGAGCAGGTATTATTCATTTGGAACCAAGGGGGCTAGAGTCCTGCTAGCTGCAGTAATAGCAATCTCGTCATCATCTGCAAGAAGCTCAAGACCTTGAAATTTGTTTGCCCCTGACCCTGCCAGTCTAGCTACAAAAGATACCTGAGCTTTATTAGTCTTTGTGAGCTTTGGGGGACCCCTCGATTTTGACCTCACCTCCTGAAAACCATCATCCACTAGAGTGATGTTCATAAGCTCAACTCCAAGCGGAGATATAGACTGGTTACTAAGCAAACTTATCAATTCACGAGTTTTTCTTTCTTTGGAATAGTTTCCTTCATCTTGCGCTATCACATTCACAGTAATTTCCCCATTTTCACAGGATGGACAAGAACACGGATCCACCAAATCCTGAGCAATAATCAAGGGAACAGGAACCACCTCCCTATCCACCACTTCAACCTCCTCACCTTTCTGGTCGGGACTCGCTTCCTTCCCCTTAGGCATATCCTTCCTCATCTTTGGAACCCATTGCTTAGCTGTAGCTTTTTTCTTCTCAAGAGAGCTAGAATCCAGCTGGATGCATGGACACGAAGCTCTATCATGCCCAAACGAACCACACTCTTCACACCTTCGTGGAATCCATTCATACTGGAATGACACCCTATGTTCAACTCCAGTGTCACTGACTAGATCGATAAATTTGGGGAAATCAGAATGAATATACATGAGAACAAAGATTCTAGCAAACTCAATCCTCGTCCCTTCCTTCGTCGCCTTGTCAGCATCAATTGGTTTCCCTAGAAAACTCCCAATCCGACTGAACATTGCCTCCCCCCAGAGTTCCAGCGGGAAGTTATGAAGCCTAATCCACACTGGAACCTCTGTCAGGGTCTCTTTCTCCAGATTATCGCCAATCTGCCATTGCTTAAGAACCAGGGGTTTCCCCTTGATGAACCACAGACCATCCTCCAAAGCATGTTGCATATCCAGATCATCTGAGAATTTGATAATAAATAATCCATGTGGGCGCGAAAGGATGTGAATCAGACTTCTAACCTTCTAGAGCCAGGATAGATGCTTCTCCAGAGTAGGAAGATGAACCTTCAGATCAATAACATACCCTGCCACTGCCTTCCTCCATCTCTTAGCATTCTCCTCCGCCTCCACCTGCGGATAGACAATTTTCCCTTCTGATACCTCAAATGGAACAGTATTAAGCCATCTCTCAGAAGATCCAGTCGGCAAGTCTTTATCAGTCTTGAATAGATCTGCCCAGAGAGAACGAGGATTGCTACTCGCTCCACTAGATTTAGCCCTAGAAGCATCAATTCCGCCCTGGTCCTTCGTACCTTCAGGTCGCGCAGCCTCCTCAGGGATAGAGATACTGGTGCCAGCAACCACCAGAACTGAGCCTTCTAGAGGAATCTTCGATGGCGATGCTTCTCCCGAACACGAACTCGAGCTTCCAGATCCTTCCCCATTATTCGCCCCCTTCTCCGGCGGAAGAACCTTCTTGGCTCCCACTCCCGCCGCACTCCCGTTCAAACGAACCATTAGACTATACTTCTTAGGAATTTTAGCACGCAACCACTGTCTATTTCTGGTACATAAAGAGTGGGGATTAGAGCATGAGTCAGCAATAGATCGTGTGATGGTTGATATTCATGTTAGTAGTTTGTACTCATTTATCTTTTGATGGTCATTACATTGGCTTTGTTTTAGTCTTATCATGCATATTTGTATTTTTCCATACAGCGTGACTATGACTTCTTCAATACGGATGATACTCCATTACTTTCGTATGGGGATGTAACGAATTTCGTCAAGAAAACAATCAACCAAAAATTGGGAGATTTTTGCAAACTACTAAAAAGCAAACTAGACCCTCATATCCCCATTATTGAACAAGTGAATTCCTTAGATAATCGAGTTCCTCCAGATCATTGGTTGTCATTGTTAGATCTTTGGATTAAGTAAACAAAGATGGTATGATGATGTGATTGTGTCAACTTTTATATAGGTTTTCTATTTAATTCATAATGATAATTATTCTCTTCAGACGAATAACGACATTGTATAATATGTAGTTGGAAGCTTGCAGAAACAAAAGAAGTCAAAGTGTTTTACATGGAACACATACATTAGGACATATATCATTTGGTGAAAGACAAGATAAAGCGGTATGATCACTAATATCTTAAACAAGGTCACTAGAATGTATAATTTATAAAATATATTGTGCATGTCTTCTTAGGAGAAAGATGGTGTACTAATTCCAATTGTAGAAACATACATGAATTCTCACAAAAAGAATAATGGAGAGTACTTAAATGAGAAGATAAAAGGGATTTGTGTAAGCACATGTGTAATAAAAGTTTTATATATATTACAAAAGGAACTGGACTTATGATTTTATCTTGTAGGAAAAGATAGAAATAAGGAGTAGAGAGTTGGGTGTGGAAAAAGCAAAAACCACATTGGGGTTCATATCAATGGTTGATGATGCACATGGATCTCATCATGCAAGATATGAAAGAGAATTAAGTGGAGGCATTACAAGAAGGGACTTGAAGAAAAAAATGCTAGATGAAAAATCTAACAAGATTGCAACAACTGCTTGCAAATCACAACTAGAAGAAAAAGACAATCAAATTAAAGAAAAAGACCATCAACTCAAATAAAAAGACCATGAACTTGAAATTTTGTGTGCTAATGTGAAACTACTTGAGTGCCAAATAAGATTGATATTTTTGTACATCATTGTTTACAAATTGAAACTTGTTGCATTTATTGACAATTTTTCAATCATGGTTTTTAGGGAAAGTTTGCAAATCACGAGTTTAACTATCATGCAACAACACATGCATTGGTATGTTGATGATTTTGTATGATTTTTGTAGAAACTATCCTTTCCTATAACTTAATTTATTATTTTGAAATCTAATTTTAGTATGGGACAAATTATGATTCTCTTATACATGTGCAAATCGATTTAGACTTGGTAAGTGGGACAAATAATTTTGACATGTAAAAGATAAGAATTTTAATATGTTTTTTGATCAGGATGAAGCTAACAATCCAATATTGTCTTCTGAAATTTAGAGTTTGCCAACACATGTAAGTAGAACTAATTTGACTAGGATGTTATTTCATGATCATGTAAATAATTCATCAACATTTACTTAACATTATTACTAGTATCGAGCATCTGGGACAAGTAAAAGAGTTCTAGGTCCTAATGTTTGGACATGATGAAAAAACACCATTGGATTTTTGTTGGAATCATCTTTCCTCTTTGCTTAAGTATCACATAAGATTTTTTTCTCTTTTTATATCTAATTTTGGTTCTATTAGTTTTTCTGACATGTCTGTAAATTATTTATTTTCCCTCAAGAAGGAAGTATGGAGGATGGGATGACTTAAAGTTCATAATTTTTGGAAGGCTTGCTCATTTTTTGGGAAAGAGGATGACCTAGTAAAGGGGATGACTTGCATTTTATGGATTGTTGACATCATTAAGGTTTTGGGTAAGAATTTGTATTTCTCTTTTGTGAATAATGATACAATATTGAAAAATAAAGAACTCAAAAAATAGTGAAATTTTACTTTCAGAAGGCAAGTGGTTGAAGGGGATGGCTAAAAGTTGATAATTCTTGGCGGGCATGGCCATTTTGGGAGAAGAAGGATGACTGGTTCAAGGTCCATTTCTACTTATATTAAGTATGTTATTCTAAATAATTGTGTGTTTTAAATGTATATAATCAATGATATCAATTATACTAAATTGACACATGTGAACTCATGATATGATAGAATTATAACAATCCACATTATTTATAGGCATGACTCTAATCTAATTAGCTCTGATTCAATACATGTTAGTATTGTCTGGGTAAATAGTATGTGTTATTAGTTCAAGTAATCTCTTTTTTTACTTTAATAGGCATAATTTGGCATAACTAGATATGCATTTCCTTTGTTAATGATAGCTGAACAGTTACAAATGACACTGAGTGAGTGCAAATATGTACCTTTTATTATATGTATGCTTGAATTTTGCATTTTCATTACAGTGGGTGAAGAGCAAAGTGGATCCTCTGCTGATGTTGGTTGCTTGAATTTTAGACATGACAGTTAATAGTTGTTGCTTGCTTTCTCCCAACCCATTCATCATGTCTTCCTATGTCACTTTATTGGAATAAGACCTCCATTTAGACCCACAATTGGTAAAAATGAGTTGCTCGCACATAGATGGGTGAGAAATGAGTGGGAAAGTCGGGAGGAGGGAATGGTTTACGACGGATGGGGTGGTTGGAGAAGGAAGGGGCAGTGGGATTGTGAGACGTGGCAGAGATCTGGAGGGGGTGCTAAAGGTTCCAACATTGCACCAAGTAGTGGCTACATCATCTTCCTGTTACCGGCGTCAAGACTGAAGATGAGAGGGTGGATCAAACTCTCATGTTTGATTTGTCCATTCAATTTTACAGTAATTCATACCATTCAATGTTAAGCGGTTTGTTTTACATGTTCGGACCAAGACCTTTGAGAAAGAGTATGAGCATGCTTGTATTATAGTTATGGGAATAACCCTAACAGCATGAACAACCCCAACCCTTACACAAAACCCATTATGTTGTAGTGCATATTGTGTTTCTTCAATTCTATATAAGTATTTATCTGATTTGATTCATATATTCTAGCTACCTACTTATACTTCTTTTACAACTAAATCTATTTCGGATATGTGTTGCAGGTGAAGAATAATGTATTTGTGTTAGTTCGGCCATGATCTCAAAGATAGAATGTTTGAAGTATGGATTGAAACTAGCTTATCAAATAGGAAAAGTTGTAAGAGAACTGACCAGAGCTACTATGGTGATGGATAATATCAGATTTACATGTATGATGTTGGTCCGTTTATGTATTACTTGAGTTTGTAAAATGTTGCTTGATTCAACAACAGAACAATGCACATTTTGTCGTGTGGATCTGACTTTATACATGGGAAACTGAATGTAATGTTTTCTTATTATGTGAATTATTAAGAAATTATACTATTGCCCAATGCTTTGTGAGAGTGTCATGCTCCTTTTATTGGTGTCTTGAGCACAGATCTTGATTCAATGTTTGATGCAATCTATTTATAAAGTATGTTATTACTCAATTGATCATGAGCAAAAAATGGATCTGCATGTGCTGCAATTTGAGCTCGTTATTTGTTGTTACAGGGAGGGACACGGTCTATAGCTATTGATGCAGAGTAGCTTTCTTATTATTAAAATGTGATGTTCTACTGTTGTTAAACTTACTACTTATTAGAATGTAAGTGTGTACATATGTTGTTCTTGCAGTCCAGAGATTGTTTCTCATAAATCTTAGCTAATCTTCTGATTTATAAGATTAACTATTTCCTTGCAAATTTGAAATAATGCATTAGACATCTGAGATGAGGCGGTTTGATGGTCGCGCCCCAAACCCCACTACCGTTGGCAACCTTGAAGACATGTGTTTATTGGCTGGCAAGGGCGTCGGGCTGATTGAGGAGATACTACCTGTGAGTGTGCTCATGAGACAAATTGTTGAAGAAACTAACTCCATCGTCAATGGCGTCACTATAGCTGTTGCAGCCAATGGTGCGGCTTGAGCTGATCGCCCTCAGGGGACTCATGAAAACTATTCTCCGGCGTGATTTCTATGTGACACATGAATAAGAATAAAAAGACCATAACAACACTGTTGTCGTTACGGTCTTTCCGTCTTTATAGTTGTTTATGTGTTTTCTTCATGTTCAGAGTTGTGTCTATTTGTTAATGTCTTTAGTGGCTTAAATTAAGGAAATAATATTTTTTCTTGTTATTTAGATGATTTGAAACTCTTATGTCATTTTATACTTCCATATATATTTTGATACAACAATTTGATATTATCTTCTAGCTTTTCTCTTTTACATAAGAGTAGAAGAGTGTACAATGTACATGATGTATGTCAAACATTACATTCTAAAAGTATTACATAATAAGTTGTTTCTTTAACAACTCCCTCAAACTCAAGGTGGATGAAAGACGCTCAATTTACAAACTATTTTGACATGAATGATTAGAAAATCGATGCGTCATTGATAAGAGATCTACAAATTTATATACAAAAGTGCATATAAGATAAATTTATAATTGGAGACTAGGGTATTTTCCAAACAAACTCACAATCAGTGTGGTTTCACCATGAAATATTGTCACTTACATTTGTTTATTTTTATAATATAATAACCTCCATATCACCTCGGAAGCATGTGAGATTTATAATCTATATGTAATATCTTACATTGTTTGGTATTTTCATAAATAAAAAAGTGAGATAAAATGTCTTCTATCATTCCCCTTCAAGAGAGCGGGCATAACTCTAACTAAGAAGGAAAAACTATGTATTAAATCATATCTTACATGATATATAGCACAATTGCACAATTTCATATTGCATTGTGGTATAATAAGAAAATCACATAATTATGGACCTAATTCCTCGTATCAATTATTAATGTGAAGAACTGCATCTTTTCCTCAGGAGCTCCATGTTTGTAACATCCCCAGATTTTCACCATCTCAAATCCGAAAACATTAGGCAATTGTTTCAGAGAGCGATGCGGAAGCATAATACGCATACATGAACATCAACCATAACATTTCTCAACATTCAACTTGTAATTTATTACAAATGAATTAAATTTAGAATTACATATTGAATGAAAATTCTATAGTCTATGAACATGTATGCTAACTAGGATCTACACACAATAGGTAAACATGTACTACTACTCACATCTTGTTCTTTTATCCCATGCTAGCTCTTAACCTAAAACATATGTGAAACAACGAATCAACATAAAGTTGGTACGCGGTTGAAAGATAATATATTATGCTGACATATCTAAAATACTTGAAAAAGAAGAAAGAAATGAAAGCATTATTTAAGGTGGAAAATTAGGTAAACTCAAATTATTAATCATATTTCAAATGAACATGCATTACTATGGTGGACTTAGCACAAACATAAATTATTGGGCCCCTGTCCCTGCGTACCTTGTACCATTAGGGAGGTGCTAGTCAACATTAAAGTTTTCCCTCTCTAATAGGGAGATTAATGAACACCATTAGTAACTACATTTCATTATTCATCCCATCAATGTTCTTTAGTGTTCAGGCAGAAATGGAAATATACTTAGACATACATCCATCAATGTATTCAAATACATGCAAGGAAATACTTATACTTTAACATCCAGCAAAACTAGTCATATACTTATATCCATGTACCTGAGTTCAGAGAATCATAGCAATCCTTGATCATCTCAAAACTCTGGTCATCACATGATTAATAACAATTAATCATCATTAATACAAAGTTCACATATTCTTAATATTTTAGGTCCAATTTAGGGTTTTGGTCAAACTTAGGTCAATGTGATGTCAGGATGGTGTCTAGTATTTTTTGTTTGATCTATATGTCATTATGAAGGTCTGGTATGAATTTCATATTTTTCTAAGGCTTTTACTAATTTCTAAAATTAATATGAGACTAAAAGTATCTAATCATGATTTCGTAAGAAGATACATTGTAATTTGGCATAATAATCAGATTAGGCTCCATCATTAGTTTTAGAATAATATTAGAGTTCAGTAGTATTTTTCTCAGATATATTATTCATCATATCCTAATTATACCATTTAAAACATTATAAAAGAAGCATTATCATTTATATTATAAACATACATTTAGGTTTCTTCAAAAGACTGATCTAAGGGTCTAGTAATATAGGGGATGTTTTTTTGAGTCTGGGATATTTTTTGGCCATTATTTGGCCTTTTGAGCTATTTTTTGTACATTTTCTAAGCTTTGGTTAATTTCTAGAAGTTAAGCAGATCATTTACCTTAAAATGACTTGGGTCGGTTGGTTTAGAAGGTTCACACCCGATTCAACAAAGTGGAGAGTCAAGAGGGCTTGGTCTCTCTCTCTCTCTGCCCACCCGATGTGGGATCTCTATTCTCAGCTTGGGTGTGCCGCCTCATTGGAGAGAACTGGTGGAAGACCTCAGGGTTGTCTACCGGACATGAAAGGAGAATAGGTCCAGCACCTCAGCAACCTGATCTTGCTTCCTTGGAGCATCGTTGTCGAGAAAAAGAAGCTAAAGACGGTGTTGGATGCTGGCGAGACCTCTGTATGAGATGAGAACTTCATAGCAAGGCACATCGTCGTCGATGCCTTGCGCGGCTATTGGCATTGAGGGATGGTTGGTAGGCAAAAGGATGCCTCACCGTTTAGGTCCGAGCTTGGGTGTCGGCCGCTACGTGAGAACGTTGTTCTCTATGTCTTCGTGTCAAAATTCCACTAACGATCATGTGAGTGAGAACCAAACTTCCTACTAGGGTGATATCTGCCAGATCTCCTTCATGGTGGTGGGAGAAAGCTATCTAAAAGCCTCCGAAGGCACTGCCAGATTCTCCGCTCCTGATCCCCAAGGAGTTGCCGGCATACAGGAAGAATGGGGGGTTCACATTGGGGCTTCTTCATCTAGAGGATAGATTCACCATTGAAAAAGGTAATGGGATCATCGCTGAACCTATACGAACTCAGTAGACCCTAGGATTTTGGGTGGAGATGTCAGTCACTTCTCATCTAGATCACTCCTTGTTACCCATAAGAACTAGGTATGTCGACTACCATGAAGGACTTAACAAGATTGGATAGTGCTTCATCTAGCTTTAGCCACGCCTGAAGATCATCTTCCACCCTTCACACCTCTTCCCATAACTATATTACTCCTCTCTATCACCCCTCCTCTCACTTCTTCTATATTTGCGGTTGAGAAGTAGAGTCGATGGGGAGAGGAATCAGGGGTTGTTAGATAGATACGAGCCTAGCGAAGGTAATGGTTCACTCTAGCTCTCGAGTCTCATTCCTATCAACCCAGATGTGTAGTAGAAACTGACCTGGTCTCGCAGGTACCACCTTCTCCGTGAGAAGCGGAGGTAGAAAATAGATTTGCATCCATTAGATCTAGCCATCCAAAGGCTGAGGTGGTGCCACACCTCCCAGCGATCTGCCTCATCTAGTTAAAGTCACACCTTCCTGACTCTAGTTGTCCCGTGACACATATGATTCACCCACCAATAGTTCTCAACCTCAATTGATCAAATAATTCAATATCTTAAAACATGAATAACTTTGCATAGGAATCCCAATTAAACCTACAATTTTTAACATAAGCTCACAATGATCCATTAATGCTTCCACCCGAGTTTGAGACCTAACATCCAATGTATGACTTATCACATAATGTAATTGTCATTTGATCCTTACTTGTAACCAAACAACTTCAATAGAATTGAAATATCAATATGCAGCATGTGGATCACTATTCAACCATTCAGATTCTTATTTTTCACTAATAGATGATGTACCACATCATTACTTAATTCGATTAACCAAATCTATTCCTCATAATTGAACTCAATTAGATCTAATAATCATCAATTGCATCTCCTATTACATCTTTTTGGTGACAAGAGTCCATGATTGAAAACAAAATTCCTAAATTTAGGGTCAAATTGTATAGATAATTTATGTACCTTGAATACTATATTGGGTGTCTAATCCCAAAAGTCAGGGTCATCACAATGTTCCTCAGAACTGTACGAAGCAACTCCGATATCTAGAATTACTAAATTTCATAAGGATGGTGGATGAGGTAGGTTAAAGCTTGAGTTCCATTTCGTTTGTCTATCAACACAATTTTGAACGTGTTGAAATTAGATTTTTGGTAACTCAATTAACTATCACAAAGAAAAAATGTTTCTAGATAAAGATGGAATTTTATATCATTTTCCAAATTTTCTCATATTTTTCATTTATTTAGTCCATCAATTATGCATTTTCCACATGAGAGGTTCATAGATAAAGGAAAATTGTTCTCTGCACCTACACACAATTTTGTCTCTAGGTAAGCTATCAAAGAGCCTATTATAGTAAATTGTCTAAAAGATCATATATGAATGATTATTTGATCTCAAATCCTAGTTGTAAATTAGTTTACATTTAAAATAAAAAAATGTTGTCTTTCAAAAAAATGTTGGAGGGAAGGGAATAGGAAAAAAAACAAGAATACCAAGTCTCCATGTATGACTCCCTCCTCATTTTTTTCTCTTTTGTCCCTCTCTCCTACATTACTTAGATGATGGTAATATGAAAAAGACTAGGAACAAGACTTTATCCTCAAGATTTTTTTCCTTCTTCCTTTTTCCCTTTATTGTCTTTCTTTTATGAATCTCTTCAAGACAAAAAAGGATTAACTTTGAACTCAAATTTAGAAATTGAAAGTCTCCTAATTGCAAATAAATAAAATAAAAAACACTACACACTTTTCTCCTTCAAATACTAGCCCACAAAATACATAATTGTGTCATGCTTCCCACATAGGGGACACCATATTACACATGCTTGTAGGTGTTAATGAACATTTAGTTTAGTAAAATATCATGTGATTGCTTCCCAATTTGAATCAGAGATGAGAAGGTGGCACTTTCAAGAAACCCTAAATGACATTTCTCATCCATGAACCACTAACATTCTAAATTAATGATATATAGTCCCCATATCCAACATAAAAACTCATTGTTGCTCTTGAATCCATAGGTGTTCATAAGTCTCTGTTGCCACCAAAATAGAGTTTCCTTCCATGTCGTTGTCCCTGGTTGGAAGAACACTACAATCTGCCAGATAAGAGGTGGTGGATCAATTTGCACTCTACTACTTTGGTCTTCTCTTACCTCACTGCAATTTCCACCCTTGTTTGCACATTTCACTCAATGCACAAGGTCACATCTCTGGTGAAAAATAAATGAGAAGGATTCTTGAATCTCCTTGCATTTCCCCTCTTTTAAAAAATAAATTTTTTGTAAAAGTTACAAAAATGTCCCTACACTTTCAACAGAATATCCAAAAAAGTATAAAAATCATAGTAAATTATCAAATATTATAAAAAAAGTACAAATAACATACCAAAAACTTGGTAAAAATATAAATATGCCGAATCTTAACTTAAACAGCCAAAAATTCACATCTTCCAAGGAAAAATAATTCTTGGATCTAACTATCATCACTAGGGTCTCAGACCGTGCTCTAAAGTTGGACCAACCCTATTCACTATCTTCCAGTCATTTTTGGTCTCGGACCATGATCTAAAATTGGCCCAACCATGTGTTACTCTCGAATCTTTTTGTGTCCAAATAATGAACTAAATAGGGACAACCCAAAGCTTCATTTACACATATACACAAAGACTTGAGTTGTGACCTTGAAACTCAACCAAGATTTCCCTTCCACTCAAATATTTAAAGTGACAGCGGATTACGACCAAGGAATCACCTTTTATTTAACACACACATCCTTTGACAATCTTGAATCATGACTTGAAAATAAACTGAATTGTTTGTACCGGTTTATTACCCTGAGCTATGCCTTAAATTCCAAAATTGAGAACTACAAAGTCAAAGATAATCATTCGGTGACACTCTAGGGTACAGATGGTGAACTAGTAGGGGAACACTTTGTGGAGACCGCTTTTCACTGGATAATTACCTAAACCCCCTATTTCTACTCAATCATATGCTTCAAGAGAATAGACAACTGACATATACAATTACTAGACAAAAAGACACCTTACGTGTGAAAGTTTGTCTAATGCTTAATTGTCAACTCAATGATCAAAACCCTCTGCAAGATAGGCAATATCTCCATATTTCTTCTTTTAAGAATTATGGTCCTAACTCTGAGTCGTCCCACTCCAAAAAAATATAACTAAAACTAAAGATGCATTTAAACAAGGAGGATCACTCTTTTGAATAAAAAATCTTCTAAAAGGTAGGGTTGTTGCCACTATTTTTCGTGATTCATCAAATCTCGTGCTCAATTAATATTGATAAATTGCAAACCATATCTGTTTTTTAACATTCATATTCTCACACAAAGGCATGAGATAGTGAGGAAATTATATGTGCACTTGTGTACGAACTAAAGTAATAATGAGAGTCACTTTTGTATCTAATGAAATTCCTAAGTCTAGTTAGACCTCTAGGGGAACAAATGATTGGTCAGAAACAAGTAATTGCCTAAGTCGAAGGCTAATCTTACTTTGGAAAAATCATTTAACCCCAATCTTTTCTTTTTTTTTTGAAAGGGGAATTTTATCCTTGTTAATTTGTCATTAGAAGGAAAATACACAACTTACACTTTACACCCTCTGCATGATTTCTCAAAACATCTTTAACGAGTCCAACTTTTTTTATTTTTCGTGAACAAAAATGAAGGTCATATTTGACTCAAGGTTACGTTCTCACTCTTATCTCAAACCTTGCCTTGACAGATGCAAACTGTTGACACCCATTTTTGGTCACTTAGTAAAAGATCACAATTAATGTTAATTCTTTGGCTAATGATGAAGTCCATTCCACATTCTAACCATTTTACATTGTCATTATTTTCTTGACATTTTTCTCATTTTTTACATATTTAATCCAACCATTTCACCCACTTTTGGTCTTTCCTTAATGAAACCTTCTTTTCAGATAAAAAGTGCAATTTTTCCTCCAACTCTACTTATTACAAGCTCATTTTTATAAATTGTCTAGTTGAATCATCCATAATAACATATTCCTTTTTCTTATGGATCTTCAATTCCTTTTATGATAGATAATCAAAATTATGTTTCTTCAAAATTTTTTATCAGCACAAATCCCAGAAATTACTAGCAAATTGAGATACAAGTTTTCAACCAATCTGAAGACTACTACATAAAGGGAATATCACATCAGTTATTTTTGGCCTTCTGCATCGATTTCGAGATGAATACCAAGTGGGCGACAATAAAACTCAAACATTTTTCATCGATTAAGCAAATCGATGAAGCAACATTTATGCCAATGGTTCTTTGTTAGGGAACAACTGACGACATAACTCGCAGTGAGCGACATATTGTGGTTTGCTTTGAACTTTCTCATCGCTTTTAGGAAGAAAAAACCGATGTCGTTAATAATTCCTTGTTGGTGTTATGATGACAAATAAACAATGGAAAATTACATGATGTCAATTTTATCAGTGAATGAATAGTAAAAATTTGGGAGTATATTGTCAGTTGTTTTTACATAACTGGCGGAGAATGTGTATGTAGTCAGTTATTCTCAAAACATTGACAATAAATGTGTATATTGCTTTTAGATAAAATACCTACAGACCTATTGTCTTACCTTCTAGCCTATCTAGGGTCTTGTTCTTCAAAATTGGCTGAAGAACAACAGGCTCTCTGCAAGCATCGCGGCTTAACAACAGGTCGGCATGCCTGTAAGATAAAGATAAAATTATACACGCCAAACTGTATCATTTTTTTCAATACAAATTGCACACGAATCTATGAACTCACAACTCAATTGTTTCCATCTCAGCCACACTTCAAATTCATACACATATGCACAAACAAACATCATTTTTTCCTCATACATCACATTCAAATTGACACACATATATTCATTTAACATTCAATTCACACTCACAAAATACATATCAACGTTAGCTGCAATTTTAGATGTAAGTCACAATGTTACATATCAACATTCAATTCATACTCACAAAATACATATAAAAAATCTGACATCAAAGTTTGAAGTACCAGAAAATATCAATCAACCCTCAAAATTTTCTTCTCAAATCCACATTTCTGATGAAGCAGGCTACCCATTACTCACGTAGGTCATTCAGCTTCTCCAATGTATAGGGTTCTGTCTCTCAAAAAACTGCAAAGAGAATGAGACTTGTAATTAGATTTGATTGTTTGTAATGAGACTACTTCATTAATTTGACAATATGATCCAAGACTATTAACTTATATTATATATATATTTGATTTGTTATGCTTGATTGACAATCACTTGCATATATAACATCACATAATATGTGCATGCCAAACCATTCTCTAGTGTAGGGGCCTGTAGAATTATAATTACATTGATAAATGTAATTAAGTAGAGTTGGTCATATATTATGCAATTGGGATGAGAAGACTATACATAAACACTCATCTAAGTTACTAATTTCTTTTTCTTATCTACTTTCCCTCAGCCATAACGGAATGCTTTCACACCCCTATAAGTTAAATTAACATATATGTTGTATTATTAAACTATTATTGTGATACATACACTAACAAAGAGAATGTGTGCCGAGAAATTATATTTACACTTGAATTGCCAATTTCATTGGGTGTCCAACATTTGGTGACAATTTTTCACCAGAAGGATCAAAGACATACACCCTCCAAGTCTCGAGAACAATCACCACCAATTACAGTACATACCTCTGAGTGAATAGAAGGCAAATAAAAAAAAATAAATGTCACAACAAAATTGTATTCATAGGTTAGACATCAATAATAAAGTCAAAAAATACTTAACATTGGAGGGAGCTAAGATCACATTCTTGAAAGCACCAAAATACTACATCACAGTAGTCACATATTCTTTGACGTCACTGGGATCTCTAACTATATCGCTAATAAATGGTGGCATTAGAAATCCCACATTCTCTATTCCGAAGTCATGAGCTACGTAATACAAGTGGTTGAAATATATTATACAAGCAATACTCAGTTTATATGTATAGCAAACAATTAATCAATTTTCACATATGACTAGGTATTCATACTCACTGCACCTTAAGTTCCATCATTGATATGCTCATCCAAATAATACTTAAATACCTCAGAAAACTATGTCAACACTATAACATTCTCCTGTGGTACACCTACTATATCCTCTCCAAGGTTGATCACAATGGTATCTATGTTGTCTATAATGTCTAACCATCATGCCAATGTCTAGAAGTTAGGGCCTAAGGAGTTCAACAACTCTTATAGAATAAAATGAGGGGTGGAGGATTCTTAATTTTAGGGTGCTTCTTACCTGTTGTATGTTGCATGCATGTATTCTAATATTAGCTTTCTATTGTTTTATTTGAGTTCCCATATATATTTGTCATACGTGAACAAATATGACGAGTCATTTGGGCCACCTGGTAAAATTGACCATCTACCTCTCTGACTATGGTGGCATCTGGGTGCTCATAAGGGAGATCTATGTCCCTCATTCCTGTACAGACATGTATGATAATCACACAATAGTGATCAGCAGGAAAGGGAATACCATGAACCACATCAGCAATAAAATCCTCATCATCTGCCAAGATGTTCCCTACTGGTTCATCGACGGCAAGATGACATTTTTTAGCCACCTACATTTTTATAAATCACAATTTATTTTAACAAACATAAATATTAACTTGAAGGATTATTTTATCACAAGATAATATAAATTGACTTGAATTGAATCGTAACCCGACTGCACCATGCGGGTCCAAAGGACTACTCCAAATGTACTCTATGGGTGAGTGATGAACCGGTTCTATGACTGCTGTAGAAGTTGGTTTCTGTGTTGCTTGAGAAGTTATATATTTCTCCAAGATTGCATCTACAATTCTTTGCTCGTACTATGCATCCACTTTTCCTTTCTTGGCTTGTTTGCTCTTATGCTAGGATGTGCCAAACAAAAATTTATCCCATACTCATCGCCGGCGTCCCGAACATGTCCAGGATGCTCTTCTATCCCTAGAGAAACTGTCAATTCATCGTGTGTACCTTGAGGGGAGAACTATTCCTCCTTTTCTTGGGAAGCCAACTCCAAGTAATTATCATAAAAAACTGACTAATCATTAAAAGTTAACAATCCAATGATAAAAGAACATGGTCAATTATTGTGAAACGGAGAAATTTACTGTTATATCTATCGCCTCTTGTGTTGCTTGAACAAGGATTTCTTTGTCTTTGTTTCTCCTCTCATGTATCCATTCAATATAGTGAAGCACCCGTCTATAAGAACTTGAAGACTCGGTAGTAGAAGGAGTAGATGGGAAAACACTCTACTAATATTTACCCATAGAACAAAGGAGAAATGTTGTTGAAATTTATTAAAATCGAATAGACATTATACACTTACATCCTAAGTGATATGAATTTCTCAAGAACAGTCCCAAACTGGGAACTATCCAAGGTTTACTCCTAATGAGTAAATCTCAAACGAGTTTACATACTAGATTTCATAGGATAAGAATTCACAAATTAGGGCTTATTTACAAATTAGGGTTTATTTAAAAATTAGGGTTTATTTACATATTAGAATTCACAAATCAGGGTTTATTCACATATTAGATTCAATGTTGCCAACTAGTTCATGCATGTTCAATATCAAGTTACATCATACATGGATTCATTTACACTTAGTAAATCATAGTTGTAATCATGGATCTCATTATTAGTCACTACAATTTTGGTATCTAATTATTCATCAATATCTCTATTAATTCATCACAATTTTAATATTTAATATGTCACTACAAATTGAAATTAATCTCCATTACTTTACATCACAATTTAACAATTTTAAAAATATATATATCAACTCCCTTCCCCCTCTCTTCCTCCCTCCTCTCTCCTCCTTCCCCTGTCTTTCACAACTTCTTCTCAATATTGAGAAGAAATCATAGGGCAGGGGAAGGAGGAGAGAGTAGAAATGAGGAGAAGGGAAAGAGAGACAGAGAACTAGGGAAGGATTAATTGCAAGGAACATAGGTCACCTTATCAGAATAGCCTAGCGTTGGAGGAGGTTGGTGTTGGATGAGGTCGGTGCACCTACTGGAATTGGAGGAGAGGCCACCCATTGTGAGTAGTAGTGGCTGGCGGCAGTAGAGATTACACCTATTGGAGCAAGGAAAAAGAAGCAGGAAAGAAGGAGAAGCAACGGCGAGGAGGCTGGAAAAGTGGTGACGGAAACACCAGTTGGAGGAGGAGGAGGAGGAAGCCATAGTGGAAGAAGGAATTGGCAGAGGATGCTTTGTAAGCATGCAGCTAGGATGGGGTAGAGCAATTGTAAATCGTTAGAATAGCATTGATTTACATAGAAATACGAGTAGGGGGAGAGGAGGAAGGGTTTCTCACAAGGTTAAGTAAGACTTATCCCGTCAGTTATCATAACAACTGAAGACCTAGGAATTTCCTTGTCGGTAACAAGATAAAAAAATGTTGACATTCATAAAACATTCTCACTGGTTGTCGTTGGCAAACCACCGCCTAACCCTTCAACCCATCGATACATACATCGTCAGTTTCATATAAAAAACCTCTGAGAAATTTGAAGTGGGGTGGGAAAAAATTTTAGGGTCGCATAGCAAGAACATCTTCCTCATCGGTCGCTACCAAAACAACCACCAAGAAAGACCAATTATTTCCCACGAAACAAATAAAACTTGTATCACTTTATCCCAATAGTTGTTTTAATGAAAACTGATTGCATAGGTGTTGTGCAAGCAAATAAAATGCTCATAAAAATTTTGCACATATTTTTATTTTCACATCAGTTTTGATAACATCTCATTTTATATAGTGTCAGTTTTGATAACATCTCAGTTTATGAACTTTTTAAACCTATTTTATTTCTATGTTGACATCCCTTTTATGGAACTTCCTATATACCTTAATATGTTTCTACAAAATATGGATCTGGCTTAATATCTTTTCTCACTCAATGTAGACTCATCATAGGTCATGACTGAGACATCATCTTGACCATAATGGTCCATGGGTGTCTCGCCGAGATGGATCCAATGATTAGTGACCCATTGTCACGACTGTGACGCATGGCCTTGACCGAGACAGATCATATGATCAACGGGAGTATCAGACTCGACCATTGTTAAAGTCTCAATCACAACAATACCTCAAAGCCGATAACATTGCCTCAGCTGAGACATATGTTACAACTGCTACTGATGGTTGTGACTGCCACAAATGGTCTCGGTCGAGTCATGAGTCACGATCATGATAGGGAGGTTAAGCCAGTGGGCGGCACCTATAAATATGCCCTGACCTCACACACAAATGCAGCCCGACTCCAGAGACAACCTCGTTCATCTCCATTGGTGTTGGACCTCTGAAGAGGAGAGAGAAGACCTACCATCCTCTTCTTTGAGAGAAGGAGTTGTCATCTTCCACTCCTACACCAGATCTAGATTTAAATAAATATAGTTGGTGTATCGCCTCCTTCATTCTTTAGATCTATCATCTCCCTGACATTGTACCTTCTCCCTCTTCATTTGTCTTGATGTATCTAAACTTTTTGGTGTCATTATATTTCCCGTTAACATGAGTGGCTAAATACCTTTCTTGGGTTGGTAGTAGCCACTAACGATCTCCCAACATGTATATATTGGCATCCTTTTGAATATTTATACTCTTAGAAATGGTTATCTCCATACTCTTGTTCTTAAATACTTGACTTTCATGATTAGCTACCATCTTGTGATGTATGATCATTAATACCTCGAAAGAGTAGTATTAATCTTATCTAAGTGTTATGGAGTTGCATGAATGCAAGAAAATGTTCGAATGCTAAAGCTAAAGATCATATGGTTGCTTTGTGATTGTTTGTTTTCCATCTCAAGAGAGATACCACTTAATAATCTAGATCTATCATGAGCTCAAGAGAGGATGGAGTAGACATATATGATGATTGCTAGTAATATTGCTAAGGGTATACAAAGGGGTGTGAGTATTATATGTTGGTGATAGATATTAGTAGGTGAAACGCAATCAAAGTTCCCATCCATACTCCGGTTACATCTTTTTTGTTTGATCTTCTTCTCTTATTTTGTCTTTTTAACTTGGCTTTTATTACTTTCTTTTGAGTAATATCATTCCGTAAGGAACACCATCTTAATATTCCCATTTATTTGGTATATTTGTGTCTAAATCTCTACTCTCTTAACACTTACTAACCTTGTCCTTGTAGTTTAACCCTAATCTACTACATCGGATCCCGTATAATAGTTCTGGGGGTGTGAGAAAAGGGTTATAAATCTAAGAGTTTGGCATCTCTAGATCCTCTCTGATTTGGATCTATGATTTAGGTCGGTCAAATTTTTGGCGCCATTGTCGGGGATGAGGAAAAATGATATTGTTACGAACTCGAGTCTACTCATTATACACTCATGCCTCAAGCCTAGTAATAAGCTTGACTGCACAAACTACTAAATATTCTATATCTAGATTGCTTAAAATACTTCATTTGACGTCTAGTTTTCTAACTTGAATGAGAAAACAATTTAGGCAGCTTGAAGAGAGGCAAATTGTTTCCCTTAGCTTTCTTTCCTCTTGCGTCAACATGCCACCTCATGGAGAAGGTAGGGCATTCTGGAGATGATTGGAATGCAAGAGTCTAACATAATCCACCACCTCCAGAAACGGAAGATGAACGCAAGGGACGTCATTCAGACAATCATCACCATGAGGAAGAAGATTGTGAGGAGCGACGTGAAGATAACCGCAAAGAACGGTATGAAGAGGAGCAGCATCATCATGAAAACTGTCACCATCACAACAGGAGGCACTAAAGGAATTGTCATGATTGCGAATGCGACAACCATAATAGTGAGGAAGACAATGATGAAGGAGATAAATCACATAGAGAGTTAGATGCAACAAGAGCTAAACAAGATTCCTAGACGTCATCCCACAGTTTGATGTTGCTAATTTTGAGTTGAAGCATGCAGTCATCTCAATGATCTATAACAAACCATTCAGAGGAAACTCAAAGAATGAGAATCCTTACCATCATCTTAATGCCTTAAAAATTATCTGAAACACTATCAAGATGAAGAAAGTGCCGCAAGAAGTTATATACTGCAAGGGATTCATCTTCTCTCTAGAGGACAAAGCTCTATCATGGTATATTATCCTACTTGACCAACATATTAACAAATGGAGGCCTCTTTCCAATGATTTTGTCACTAAGTTCTATCCCATTGAAAAAAACTATTTGAAATAGACAAAAGATCACTTCATTCATGCAAAAACCTAGAGCGTACCTTCACAAAGCATTGGAACGATTCCAAGAGTATCAAGGGCATTGTCCTCATCACAACTACTGCAAAGGTTTTCTCATGACAACATTCTACAATGGGCTAACTCCCACGGAGCGGACTTCGCTAAATGTTATAGTTGGGAGTCATTTTCTTAGAAAGAAGCCGAGCAAAACCATGATGATCATTGATAACATGGTTGCACTACAAATAGGCATGGACTATGAGAGAAGCGGTGGGGGCTCTACTAAGAAGACTAACCCTAAAGGACCTTCCGTCGAGGCAAAGGCTCTAGAAACTATTACTACTCAGATTCAAATGATTGCTACAGATGTCGAACAATTTAAAGACTCTGGAGTCAAAGGTAAGAAACCCATTGAAAAGGTTATGAAATGTGCCACCTTCAGAGAACGAGGTCATGAAATCAATAACTATATTTACATGTGACCCAATGATAGTGAATAAAGTGAAAGCAAAGAAGAGACAGAGAATGTCTCTTTTGAAAATTTTAAAGGCATGACGACCCCGGCATGACGACCCCGGCCACCAAGAATTCTTGTCATCTGGGAAGTTCGTTTAATCCACCACCAGGATTCAGAAAAAGATGTGGACAAACTTAGTACATCAAAACTACAACTTACCAATAGAACATGAACAATTATAAAGGAAAAGTACGAGGTCAAGGCCAGTATCAGAATAACATTACAAATAGGTAAAGCCAAGACTGAGGTCAAAACAAGAGTAGTAGTAACAACAAATCTGACATGGTGTAGGAGCTTTTTGAATATGCAAAAGGATAGGAAATTGTTAATGAACAGCTAACCCCAAGTGCAATTACAAACACTGGTTTTCTAAGTACCATGCAAATTCAAATGCTAGACATGCAGACACATCAAAAGTAGATTGACCATCAACTTTCTCAATTTATTGATCTCATGAATAATCCCCATGGGAAGATCCCCTCCAACATGAATACAATAAAGATGGTACTCTTCAATTAGGAAAAGTTGTGGAGATGCAAAAAGAAAAGTTCACCAAGAAGGAGAAAATGTTGCCAAGCCACAAACTAAACCCACTATATTGGAAGAGGAATCTAAAAGGGGAGAGCACACAAGTGAATATAAGAGGGAATAGAAAGACAAAAAGGATAAAAGATCAAAGACTTAGAAACCAAATCATGTTGAAGAGGCCTTTACACAAAAGAAGTCCTTATGCACCAAGAGTCCCATTCCCTTACAAACTGATTGAGACTCATCTGAAGAAGAGATGTGAGAAGTTTATGGAGGCAGTGAAGAAATTACTCTTGGATATCCCATTCCTCAATGATATTGAGGAGATGCCTACATTTGCAAAGTTCTCCAAGGACCTAATCAATAAGAGAAGAAGAGGAGACGATATCGAGACGTTGCAGTTAGCCAAGAAGTCGAGTGATTTTGTCCAAGAGGAGTTACCTATAAAGAAGAAGGACCAATGAGCATTCAATATTCCTTTCAATGTTGGAGACAATTGATAACATCTCATTTTGTGAACTTTTTGCATATGATTTATTCCTTTTTTAGCATCCCTTATGTGAATTTTTTGTCTATTTTAATATCCCTAAACAATATCTAGACCTGACTAAGTACCCTTTCCCAAATCCATGCATATTAGTGACATGTCGTGACCATGATATCATCTCGACCATAATAGGCCAAAGATTCATGTCCCAGGACAGAATTGCAGGGTCGACAAGGTCTAGTCATGAACCGCAAAACTGGTCGCGACCAAGATGACCCATCATGAATATGATGCAGGATGGTGAAGGTGTCACAGTTTGGACAAGGCCACACCTAGATAGAAGAAGAAACCATGACATGTGCCACTTCCAAGGATATATAGCAACCACAACACTTGTTTAGACCTCTACTAAAGTCGCATTCATGATGATACCCCCTCACCACGACTATGAGACCCCTAACCTTAATTAAAGTATTGAAGAAGCTTAATTATTATAAGAGAATTCTTATAACCCTAATCTAACCCTTTTGTATGCTTTGAAATCATAATACAATCTTAACTTTCAAATTTGGTCCAATTTGGACATTGTTTGAGCAATTTATGCAATTTTATGCTCATTTTGGACTTTTATGCAATTTACCCAATTGAGATGTTTTCTTTGCAATTTATCACTTGCATTATGTTCCTTGGATATTCTCATCATTCTTGAGATTTTTGAGCCATGGGGCGCCTATTTAAACCTTGGTTTGAAGGTGTTTACCTCATGGGTATTTTAGGGTTTACCCCTTCATGAATGAGCTATCTTTAAGTAGCTATCAACTAATAAATTATATTATTTTGCTTGGAAATTCAAGAAACGAGGGATAAGAATGTCTCTATGGATGGTGGGGAATCTTCTTGTGTGTGTTCTTGAATACTCTTAATGGTTTATGGTCATGGACACTTGGAAAGATGCTAGAACTTGAACTTTTTCTTTTTCTTTGTCTTAAAGTTTCATATACTTATCCCAAGCACCCAAACGAGCCATTTTCTCTCCACCACTTCCCTCCTTATACAAACCTCATTTTCCCTTCGTGCTACTATGAATTTCCTATCCAAGGAAGAAGAAAGAGGGGATCTTCTTCAAAAAAGAATCTAGGGTTGCAATTGACTTCCTTTTAGGGTTTAAAAAAATTTCTTCTAGTGAACTTGACCTAAAAGAGTAAGAATTCCCTTCTTTCCTCCATTTATTTCTTTTTTATCCTTCCTCCTACCTTACTCCAGGTCGTAACTTTGTTGTTCCATGGTAGAAATTGCTCTAAAACACTAAAATCGTACCTTTCTTGCTCCTAATGCTTAGGGTTTTCTCATTTGATGAAGAAAGGTGTTAGATGGATGAGTTCAGAACTTATGCTTGGATTTTCCACCCTAATTGATCATGTTTTCTTCTATTTGGGATTTTATATTCTAATTAGAGGCAAGTTTTATAACTTTCTCCATGTTTATTGCTTACCATAAGCTTGCTAGCTCATGTTCTTGCTTTTAGATGATGATCCATGCACTAAAAAGCTATGCTTGACTTGGATTTCAATTTTTGTAATGTTCTCTATTCTTATTTCAGTTCTAGATGAACCTGTGATCGTGTGTACATTATTCCTAACGTATAATATGACTTGGATCAGGTTGGTTTGACAACCTATGGTACTAAGTACCTATCAACCAATGGTCAATTTTAGGGTTTAAAGCCGATTTCTTCTGTAAACATATGACTCGATGGTGGTACCATTGCAACAACCGATGGTGTTGTCTTCATGAAAACTGATGGTGGTGACCAAGGGTGTCAACTTACTTTCACCCCTTAGGCCAGGTGTTAGCCTAATTAGAAGCCTAGTGATTAATAACTAAGTACCCTAATGATGCTATCAATTAATGGTGATATTAGTTTAATATTTGATGTTGATTAATGAATATAGTGTTGATCTAACAACCTATGGTGACTTAATGGTCACTAATGATGGTGGATCAGGTCTCCACAACATATGGTGAGTTAATCATATAGTTGTAGCATCAATTAATCCTTAGACCAATGGTTTCTTGGGTCACTTGATGTAATGGTTGAATCTATATTGTAATCGATGGTTTTAACATTTGAACTTGACCCAATGGTCAAGATCTAATGTTTATTCCTCAAATAAAGTGTAATGATGGCTAATGTAATATTTTTCTTCTAATAATTTGATTTATATGGTTTCCTTTATATGATCAACTTAAGGAGCTTACTTTTTGACAATGGATGGCTTGTTTTAAATGAACAGTCGATTGTGGGTTTTACCCTACACTCAACAGAACCCTTATTGTTGTTAATCAAAGGATGTCTAGGGTTAAATGGTGACTTTTATAGATCACAACTCAATAACATCATTGATGATTCATTCAAGGTGTTTACTTATGTAAATGATCAATGGCTTTAACTTTTCAACATTTCATGGTTAGAATTTGATGCCTCAATATTCCCATTATTTTGGGTGAAGCATGTAGTGTAATGTTATGATTCAAATGATGAGAATTTGATGGTTCAATGCCTTAAACTTGTAGTCTTACCCTTGCCCTCATATGATTAGGATTTATAATCACCATAGTGAATTAATGAGTAACCCTAATGAGGTATATCTTGTTATACATAGCTTTAATATAACTAAATGATGGTAATTGGGTATGAATAGTCCTTGAATGATTAATACAATCATGGAGTACTCGCTTATTTTTGTTGAAACCCTAGTATGCTATAACCCAATAGTTACACCTTGATTTATGTGTGGATTCATACTTGAGAATAGTATGGAATGTGATGGTGATGCTTCACCTTATGTATCCATGATCCAATGGGGATGTTGTGAGTTAGGATTTGGGTATAAGTGTTGATTAGTAACATTAATATAATTTATCTTGTTGCACCTAACTCTAATGCAAATAGATAACGATGATTATTCATGTTTAAAATTCTTATATTATGGAATGATAGTGAAATAACTCCTTAATATGATCATAACATTAATATGTTAATTGGTGGTTATCATAGACACATGATTGATACTTTCTTATGCTAAACATGTGCATTATGAATATGATGAGGGTTAATCATATCTAGATTCCTTGCATGTTGATGTAATAAAGGAATGTTCTTAATATTAATATAACCCTACTATGATTGTTTATGAATATATCCTAGCTCATTAATGCAATATTGTGTTGATCTGGTGTATTATATATAAGTGTTGTTGTTGAGCCTTGTTATATGGCATGCAAAGATAATTATGTTCTTGTAGGGAATAGTATGATGGTTTTAATGACCTTTGGGCATGGTTGAGCCCTGAATGAGGTGTAATCCTCTTGTGTTGATAAGGGTTGATACTGTAACGACCGTCTCGTGAAAACATGATTAACTAATGCGGAAGCGTTCATCAAGTAGAGGATTAGCAAAAATCACTAAAAATTAAAACTTTTTGCAAAGAGATCCACACATAGGAAATCCTTTACAACAAGAACCATTGTATAACATTTACATTCTGGTTCAAACGTATATAACCTGTACCATCTCTTTTCAGAGACTACAACATCAGCTACCTTATGAACATTATATACAGACAACATATGAATCTCGAGGCATCAAGCCAAAACCTCAGTTTGATATATCAAAAACACTGATTGAAAACTCCGAGGACCTGAGAGTATAGAGACGACACATAGGACTACTATCTATATGACTTGACAGTCAGTGCCTCCACCTGAGATCTCACTGCTGTCCAAGCTGTTGCTTTCCTTTTCCTGCAAAAGAGTATCTTCCTCTTTGTCCGCGTACACCTAAAAATGTTGGATCCCACAGGGGTGAGACAATTGTAAATTGCCCAAGCGAGAGATATAACTCTCCGCCATAAACATTATTATTGCATCTTAAGAAGATAAATATAGGCAGATGATAAGCAGTTTAAAGCATTCTCTTAATAAGGAATAGGATGAACATGTATATCATTTATCCTCCATATTATACCATCGTGTCAAACTTCTCTTGTGACACTCATTATCTTGATATGTCACCCATGAGACATTCTTGTTTCAACTTATTGGCCTTAGTCAGTCTGCTAAACAGATAAGGAATTACATCTACCATGTACTCATATATCATTAATACAGGCATTGGGTTATTACCAATCCTTTGTCATCATTACAGGCATTGAGCCTCTGCCAGGTATTGGACTCTTCCAAACCTGATTACACTGCCAGGCATTAGTCTTTAACCAACCCTGATTGTAGGCATTACACCTCTGCCAGGTATTGGATTTCTCCAAACCTAGTTACACAGCCAGGCATTGGACTTTAACCAACCCTGATTTCACAGCCAAGCATTAGACTTTAACCAATCCTGATTTCACAGCCAGGCATTGGACTTTAACCAACCCTGATTTCATAGCCAGGTATTGGACTTTAACCAACCCTGATTTCATAGCCAGCCATTGGACTTTAACCAACCCTGATTACACAGTCAGGCATTGGACTTTAACCAACCATGATTTCACAGCCAGGCATTGGACTTTAACCAACCCTGATTACACAGACAGGCATTGGACTCTAACCAATCCTGATTACACAGCCAGGCATTGGACTTTAACCAATCCTGATTACACAGCCAGGTATTGGACTCTAACCAATCCTGATTACACAGCCAGGCATTGGACTCTAACCAATCCTGATTACACAGCCAGGCATTGGACTCTAACCAATCTTGATTACACAGCCAGGCATTGGACTCTAACCAACCCTGATTACAGGCATTAAGCCTCTGCCAGGTATTGGACTTTAACCAAACCTGATTACACCGCCATACATTGGTCCGTAACCAATCCTGATTACACAGTTCATGGAATTTAATTCCTTTAACTCATCATTGATCATCACATACTACTTTGTTAAGTTACCAGCTTATCTTGGATTAAGGTATTTCCCATCTTAATCCTTTCATCCACTAACCTATCACTCTTACCATAAAGTGCGTAGGTTACACATAAGAATGGTCCAACTATCTTTAATGATATGGACTCATCTCAGATTAAGGCATTGCTTACAATAAGCTTGCATGTAATCAACCACATTAAATGTTTCACCTTTATAAGGCCATTCCTTCTATCTCATCATTAGGGTTTCCTTATACCCTTATTTAAAATTAGGATTATAATTCATTGTCATATTGCCCAAGATTAGGGCTTTATGTATTATGATTCCACATTAGAGTATCACATACCTTCACCCTTCTTAGGGCCTCTCATCACAACATAGCATTAGAGCTTCATGTGATGTTAACTCTTAATTAGGGTTTCTCATGGAATCACCCTCAACTAGGGTTTCTCATGGAATCACCATCAAGTAGGGTTTCTCATGGAATCACCCTCAACTAGGGTTTCTCATGGAATCACCCTCAACTAGGGTTTCTCATGGAATCACCCTCAACTAGGGTTTCCACCTTAGTCACCCACGATTTGGGTTTACTATGCATCTCCATTAGGATTTCATTCAATTGTCCATAATTAGAGATTCACTATTCATCCCAATTAGGGTTTTACATCTCATTTCCCTAAATTGTAGTTTCACACATCACTACCCTGACTTAGGGTTACATCCTCACCCTAGATTAGGGTTACATTTAGAATTGCCCTCAATTTGGGTTAAAACCCAAAAGCCCTGTCAATTAGGGTTTATATTCATGATTAGGGTTTTATGATCTCTCTTCTTAAGGATCATACCCTTAATCACCACATGAATCATATTCATGTATGAATTCATGTTAACATCATCTCAAATTGATTAGGTCATATCAACCCTTCAATCAAGAGAATACAACTATGATTAATGTAGTGTATCAAGTCATTGGTCCAATAAGCAATTAGGGATTCATTCCTTAATTGGTACTAGTCCCTTAGGTACTGTTAGGGTTTCAACCTTTGTACCTTCTTTGTTTATAATTACTAATCATCATTGGGTCAGTGGATCATTCATCATCTTAATTCTCAAGTGATTCAATCACATTGGACCTCCATTACATAAAGCATCCAATTGAATTAGGGTTTCCAATGTTGATTCCTTCAATCATTGGATTCATAGAACCAGTCATCAATTGGACCTACCCTCATACTTCAATTGAGTTTAATAGGTCAACCTTCAACTGATTTTACCCTCAATTGACCCTCAATTGGTCATCAATTAGGGTTTGATTCAATTGAATTAGGGTTTAGAATCGATGATTCAACAACACTAATCAATGTAAGACTAGTTACTTTGAAACCATTGAACCATCATCCAAATTGGGTATGACCTGACCCCAAACGGTCTTGAGGTCGTTTGGATGACCTCCAAACGGTCGTGAGACCGTTTTCCCATCATATCACTCAAAACCAACCCATCCAAGTAGGGTTTGGATCATTGAAGTGCTAACCAATTCAGCAATTTATTGCATATCAACTTGGTACCTTTAGGCCTTCAAACACCTAACCATACTCAACCCTAGACCTCCAAACGGTCTTGGGTGACCACCAAATGGTCGTGAGACCGTTTGGATGAGCTCCAAACGGTCTTGAGACCGTTTGGCTCATCCAACCTTTGGATTTTAGTGAAAAATCATCAAGGATTGATCTATCGAGTTGATCAACAATTCAGCATGGAGTTGCAGTATAATTTGGTACCTTTGGACCTTCAATTGGTCAACTATACTTGACCCCAGACCTCCAAACGGTCTTGGGGTGATCCCCAAACTGGTTTGAACCCGTTTGGGCTAATCAACCCAAAATCTCAACTTAACTCATTGGAATTTCAGCACTGTTTTCAATTAGGGTTTGCCTAATTGATTAGCCTTAAACTCACGATTCCTTGGGAGTTAACCCATCAAATTTGTAGGGTCATTATCCAACATAATGGGGATCAGTAATCCCAAACGGTCAACGCTTGGTCAACCATCTCAAACGGTCTTGAACCCGTTTGCCCAAACAGGTCAAGTTATTCAGGTTGAAAATCAGCACTTAATTCAATTCGATTTGTCTAATTGATTAGCCTGCAACCTATGATTCCTTTGGAGTTAACCCGTCAAATTTGGAGGGTCATTATCCTACATAATTAGGAACGAGATTCCTAAACGTTCAATGCTTGTTCAACTCCTTCAAACGGGTTTGAACCCGTTTGACACCAAACGGTTTGCAACCTGTTTGGTCACCAAACGGTTTTGGTGAACCCGTTTGGTCCCAACCTTTGAGATCGTTTGCTCCCAAGATATTTGGTGATGTGCTTGCTTATGATGATTTCATCATCATCTTTCTTCGTGCACCCAAGAACAGCAACCATTCTTGATGGAACTTGCAGCAAAGAATCAAGTTTGTAACAAATTGAAGAAAACAATCAACAAAGCATAGATGATTGATGCAATAGCAATGATTAAGGGTTTGAGTTATAAAACCCGACTCCAATTGAGATCCAAAGCTCCAAGCTCACGCCATTAATGGTGGATGAAGCTCTTGCAACTCCCCCTAGGCTCGTCCTCAAGCTTTTGATTGTAAAAGTTGGCTAGGGTTGAAGAGGAGATCGAAATAAGAAGGAATCCATAATTTATTTTTGATTTCCACCATGAAATCAAGGAGAACGAAGGTCAAGGGCTTACCCACAGGTTGGGGACGTGTTCCCTGCTCCTCCCTAGCTCCTTGGTCGGTTTTGCAAGCAAGGGGATGAAGAAAATCCAAAAAAGGCCTTGGTTTGGGCTTGGAAATGGCACTTTTATAAAGAAATTGATGAGAGAGAATATGCCTTATAAAAATCCAATTAATCCAAAAATTATGGCCGCCTCTTCCCCCTCAACTCCATGGATACGAGGCATATCCCTTTTCCTTTAATTCTCCTTCATTATCCTCAATTTAAAGAAAAGCAAATTAAGCACCTTAAAGCTTATTATATTAATATCCCATATGTGAGTGGAAATTACTTTTCTTTATAATAAGGTGAGTGGAATTTCACCTACTTAAGATATTTTCGTTCCTTATCTTGGCAAAGGAACGTCCATCCTTATTCAAAATCAACCCAAAACATTTTGGTTGAAATCCCTTCAATTATTTTTATTCATTTTTGCCCTAAATTGAATTAGGGTTTCAATTAGGATTAAATCTTGATTAATTTAATATCAAGATTCTCTCTCCTCCATCTTAATTCAAATGAGATGCCCGTCTCATTTTATTTGCTCTACATGATGCCAAAAAAAACATTAAGGACCTTATTGAAGTGGTAATTTGCATATTGAACCCTAGGTTTTGGGTAAATTGCACATTACACCAAAACTGGGTTTTAATGCACAAACATTGCTTTACAAGCTTAATCTTGGTGCCCAAGCCTGTGAAAACTATACCACTACATCATATTCATTCTTATGATGTCTCAACATCAGAGGAACATCTTATCATGTGCAATTTGCAAGTTAACCCCTCAACTTGGGTAATTTGCACTTTAGTCCAAAATAAGCAAACATTGCTTCAACATTGTTCAAACATGACCAAAATTGAAACATAGGTTCCTCTTGAGACCTAATAACTTTTCAAAAGATAAGATTAAGCATATAATCATCTTTCTTAATCAAAACACCTAGGGTTAAAGCATAACCCAGGTCAGGGATGTTACAAATTATAAACCCCTAACAAGGATTTCGTCCCCGAAATCCCAGATAAAGGGAACAGATATTATTCATTCATCATATCATCATGTCTCTTCATAACACCTCATTGTTATGTAGACATCATAGAAATTTGATCAGCACAAAGTTCCTTCACACAATATTCTCATAGAGTCAATTGAGATCTTATCTTAAAGATATATTTAGTTGTTATGTTTATGCAAAGCATAAACCCCTAACATATGATGTTCATATCATTTTATATAATCAGACTGATTTCATAGTTGACCATTCCAGGTAGCCAATCTAAACCATCTGATAATTCTCAGATACCAGAATCTCTTACCTTGGTATCAGTCGCATGTGTTGAAAACACATTATATTCTCAACTTTCTTTTATCATATTTACAACTTTATTGAACAGGGATCACCTCCCTTGTTCTTTCTTTTTTTTCATCATATGAGGGTCATACTTTTACTTCCTCATATACATATACTGATCTGAATTCATATCAGATCCCTCTTTCTTGTACTTAAGGTATGATACATTTACCCATACCATATTTCCAATTTCATGATACTCATTAGATTGTATCAGAATGATTGCTTGATCAGGGCAATCAAAAAGATATCAATCTAAGAGTTTCCATACTCACTTTATCATCAATATTTGTATACCTGATCAGGGTTTACAAGTACTGAGATCAAGTAGTATGCAATTACATGCTATCATATTTCTTGCTTTTCATATTATCATAACATAAGATTTAACATCCCTGGATTTTATCCAGGCATCTCTTCTATACCTCTTCCTCTTTCATAGAGGTATGATCAATATAGAGCATTTAAAAGAATATTGAATAGAATTCAAATTCTAGTTCTCATCTATTCTTCCCTATATGGCAACTAATAGGGAAAACAAAATCAACAATCCTCCTTTTTATAACAAAATGGGTTTAGTGTACTCAACATGTACACATTTATAACATACCTTGTACTCACATCATGGTCTTATTACTTGAAGAAAAAACTAAGCCATGGAATCTTACAAGTGAAAGGTTAAGACCTTTGCACTTACTTAGGGGTTGCTGCCCTGGTACACTAGGCATTTATTGCACTATTTGTACCAAAAACCTTGGCTTTTTAGAACCATTAGGCAAATGTCTCTAAAATTATAGAGATCATCACCTACTTCTCAGCTTATTGCCCCTTCTTGGGCACTGCCATCACAAATTTATTATCTGTCTAAACTCATGGCAGAGTCTACTTTCTTGCCATAAGTTAATCTTTTTCACATTTTCCCTTGTTCCCACATGACTAATTCATTTAGGAACTCTTTTAAAGCTCAAGCTTTCTGTATTAAGGACTGATAACCTAGGTTATAAGGCTAGCATCCAGTTCACTTATATGCATTATTGTTGCCCTAATCTTCCCAATAAGAGCATGATCATAAGATTCTCTATCCTGATCAGGTCTTAATGGGGATTCTCAGGCACTCATTCTATTCTTGCCTGATCCCTTGCACCTCTTCTTGGTGCAACAACATTGCTCTCAACAATGTGTTCCTTGTGCTCTCCAGTCATTTTAAAACTTCACCCTTTCTCTGCACAAGTAGAAATCATTATAGGGTATATTGGAGGACACTAACACAGACTCTATACCTTAGTCCTATGTCTCTGTAGACTCAGCGAACCTAGCGCTCTGATACCACAATTGTAACGACTGTCTTGCGAAAACATGATTAACTAATGCAGAAGCGTTCATCAAGTAGCGGATTAGCAAAAATCACTAAAAATTAAAACTTTTTGCAAAGAGATCCACACATAGGAAATCCTTTACAACAAGAACCATTGTATAACATTTACATTCTGGTTCAAACGTATATAACCTGTACCATCTCTTTTCAGAGACTACAACATCAGCTACCTTATGAACATTATATACAAATAGCATATGAATCTCGAGGCATCAAGCCAAAACCTCAGTTTGATATATCAAAAACACTGACTGAAAACTCCGAGGACCTCAGAGTATAGAGACGACACATAGGACTACTATCTATATGACTTGACAGTCAGTGCCTCCACCTGAGATCTCACTGCTATCCAAGCTGTTGCTTTCCTTTTCCTGCAAAAGAGTATCTGCCTCTTTGTCCGCGTCCACCTAAAAATGTTGGATCCCATGTGGGTGAGACAATTGTAACTTGCCCCAGCGAGAGATATAACTCTCCGCCAGAAACATTATTATTGCATCTTAAGAAGATAAATATAGGCAGATGATAAGCAGTTTAAAGCATTCTCTTAATAAGGAATAGGATGAACATGTATATCATTTATCCTCCATATTATACCATCATGTCAAACTTCTCTTGTGACACTCATTATCTTGATATGTCACCCATGAGACATTCTTGTTTCAACTTATTGGCCTTATCCAGTCTGCTAAACAGATAAGGAATTACATCTACCATGTACTCATATATCATTAATACAGGCATTGGGTTATTACCAATCATGTGTCATCATTACAGGCATTGAGCCTCTGCCAGGTATTGGACTCTTCCAAACCTGATTACACTGCCAGGCATTAGTCTTTAACCAACCCTGATTACAGGCATTACACCTCTGCCAGGAATTGGATTTCTGCAAACCTGATTACACATCCAGACATTGGACTTTAACCAACCCTGAATTCACAGCCATGCATTGGACTTTAACCAATCCTGATTTCACAGCCAGGCATTGGACTTTAACCAACCCTGATTTCACATCCAGGCATTGGACTTTAACCAACCCTGATTTCACAGCCAGGCATTGGACTTTAACCAACCCTGATTACACAGCCAGGCATTGGACTTTAACCAACCCTGATTTCAAAGCCAAGCATTGGACTTTAACCAACCCTGATTACACAGCCAGGCATTGGACTCTAACCAATCCTGATTACACAGCTAGGCATTGGACTTTAATCAATCCTGATTACACAACTAGGCATTGGACTCTAACCAATCCTGATTACACAGCCAGGCATTGGACTCTAACCAATCCTGATTACACAGCCAGGCATTGGACTCTAACCAATCCTGATTACACAGCCAGGCATTGGACTCTAACCAACCCTGATTACTGGCATTAAGCCTCTGCCAGGTATTGGACTTTAACCAAACCTGATTACACCTCCAGGCATTGGTCTGTAACCAATCCTGATTACACAGTTCATGGAATTTAATTCCTTTAACTCATCATTGATCATCACATACTACTTTGTTAAGTTACTAGCTTATCTTGGATTAATGTATTTCCCATCTTAATCCTTTCATCCACTAACCTATCACTCTTACCATAAAGTGCATAGGTTACACATAAGAATGGTCCAACTATCTTTAATGATATGGACTCATCTCAGATTAAGGCATTTCTTACAATAAGCTCGCCTATAATCAACCACATTAAATGTTTCACCTTTATAAGGCCATTCCTTCTATCTCATCATTAGGGTTTCCTTATACCCTTATTTAAAATTAGGATTATAATTCATTGTCATATTGCCCAAGATTAGGGCTTTATTTATTAGGACTCCACATTAGAGTCTCACATACCTTCACCCTTCTTAGGGCCTCTCATCACAACATAGCATTAGAGCTTCATGTGATGTTAACTCTTAATTAGGGTTTCTCATGGAATCACCCTCAACTAGGGTTTCTCATGGAATCACCCTCAACTAGGGTTTCTCATGGAATCACCCTCAACTAGGGTTTCTCATGGAATCACCCTCAACTAGGGTTTCTCATGGAATCACCCTCAACTAGGGTTTCCACCTTAGTCACCCACAATTTGGGTTTACTATGCATCTCCATTAGGATTTCATTCAATTGTCCATAATTAGAGATTCACGATTCATCCCAATTAGGGTTTTACATCTCATTTCCCTAAATTGTAGTTTCACACATCACTACCCTGACTTAGGGTTACATCCTCACCCTGGATTAGGGTTACATTTAGAATTGCCCTCAATTAGGGTTAAAACCCAAAAGCCCTGTCAATTAGGGTTTATATTCATGATTAGGGTTTCATGATCTCTCTTCTTATGGATCATACCCTTAATCACCACATGAATCATATTCATGTATGAATTCATGTTAACATCATCTCAAATTGATTAGGTCATATCAACCCTTCAATCAAGAGCATACAACTATGATTAACATAGTGTATCAAGTCATTGGTCCAATAAGCAATTAGGGATTCATTCCTTAATTGGTACTAGTCCCTTAGGTACTGTTAGGGTTTCAACCTTTGTACCTTCTTTGTTTATCATTACTAATCATAATTGGTCAATGGATCATTCATCATCTTAATTCTCAAGAGATTCAATCACATTGGACCTCCATTACATAAAGCATCCAATTGAATTAGGGTTTCCAATGTTGATTCCTTCAATCATTGGATTCATGGAACCAGTCATCAATTGGACCTACCCTCATACTTCAATTGAGTTTAATAGGTCAACCTTCAACTGATTTGACCCTCAATTGACCCTCAATTGGTCATCAATTAGGGTTTAGAATCGATGATTCAACAACACTAATCAATGTAAGACTAGTTACTTTGAAACCATTGAACCATCATCCAAATTGGGTATGACCTGACCCCAAACGGTCTTGAGGTTGTTTGGATGACCTCCAAACGGTCTTGAGACCGTTTTCCCATCATATCACTCAAAACCAAGCCATCCAAGTAGGGTTTGGATCATTGAAGTGCTCACCAATTCAGCAATTTATTGCAGATCAACTAGGTACCTTTAGGCCTTCAAACACCTAACCATACTCAACCCTAGACCTCCAAACGGTCTTGGGTGACCACCAAACGGTCTTGAGACCGTTTGGATGAGCTCCAAACGGTCTTGAGACCGTTTGGCTCATCCAACATTTGGATTTTAGTGAAAAATCATCAAGGATTGATCTATCGAGTTGATCAACAATTCAGCATGGAGTTGCAGTATGATTTGGTACCTTTGGACCTTCAATTGGTCAACTATACTTGACCCCAGACCTCCAAACGGTCTTGGGGTGATCCCCAAATGGGTTTGAAACCGTTTGGGTGATCCCCAAACGGGCTAATCAACCCAAAATCTCAACTTAACTCATTGGAATTTCAGCACTATTTTCAATTAGGGTTTGCCTAATTGATTAGCCTTCAACTCACGTTTCCTTGGGAGTTAACCCATCAAATTTGTAGGGTCATTAGCCAACATAATAGGGATCAGTAATCCCAAACGGTCAACGCTTGGTCAACCATCTCAAATGGTCTTGAACCCGTTTGCCCAAATAGGTCAAGTTATTCAGGTTGAAAATCAGCACTTAATTCAATTCGATTTGTCTAATTGATTGGCCTTCAACCTATGATTCCTTTGGATTTAACCCCTAAAATTTGGAGGGTCATTAGCCTACATAATTAGGAACGAGTTTCCCAAACGGTCAACACTTGGTCAACTCCTTAAAACGGGTTTGAACCCGTTTGACACCAAATGGTTTGCAACCCATTTGGTCACCAAACGGTTTTGCTGAACCCGTTTGGTCCCAACCTTTGAGATCGTTTGCTCCCAAGATATTTGGTGAGGTGCTTGCTTATGATGATGTCATCACCATCTTCCTTCGTGCAATGATTAAGGGTTTGAGTTATAAAACCCGCCTCCAATTGAGCTCCAAAGCTCCAAGCTCACGCCATTAATGGTGGATGAAGCTCTTGCAACTCCCCCTAGGCTCGTCCTCAAGCTTTTGATTCTAAAAGTTGACTAGGGTTGAAGAGGAGATCGAAATAAGAAGGAATCCATAATTTATTTTCGATTTCCACCATGAAATCAAGGAGAACGAAGGTCAAGGGCTTACCCACAGGTTGGGGACGTTCTCCCTGCTCCTCCCTAGCTCCTTGGTCGGTTTTGCAAGCAAGGGGAAGAAGAAAATCCGAAAAAGGCCTTGGTTTGGGCTTGGAAATGGCACTTTTATAAAGAAATTGATGAGAGAGAATATGCCTTATAAAAATCCAATTAATCCAAAAATTATGGCCGCCTCTTCCCCCTCAACTCCATGGATATGAGGCATATCCCTTTGCCTTTAATTCTCCTTCATTATCCTCAATTTAAAGAAAAGAAAATTAAGCACCTTAATGCTTATTATATTAATATCTCATATGTGAGTGGAAATTACATTTCTTTATAATAAGGTGAGTGGAATTTCACCTACTTAAGATATTTTCGTTCCTTATCTTGGCAAAGGAACGTCCATCCTTATTCCAAATCAACCCAAAACATTTTGGTTGAAAGCCCTTGAATTATTTTTATTCATTTTTGCCCTAAATTGAATTAGGGTTTCAATTAGGATTAAATCTTGATTATTTTAATATCAAGATTCTCTCTCCTCCATCTTAATTCAAATGAGATGCCCGTATAATTTTATTTGCTCTACATGATGCCAAAAAAAACATTAAGGACCTTATTGAAGTGGTAATTTGCATATTGAACCCTAGGTTTTGGGTAAATTGCACATTACACCAAAAATGGGTTTTAATGCACAAACATTGCTTTACAAGCTTAATCTTGGTGCCCAAGCCTATGAAAACTATACCACTACATCATATTCATTCTTATGATGTCTCAACATCAGAGGAACATCTTATCATGTGCAATTTGCAAGTTAACCCCTCAACTTGGGTAATTTGCACTTTAGTCCAAAATAAGCAAACATTGCTTCAACATTGTTCAAACAGGACCAAAATTGAAACATAGGTTCCTCTTGAGACCTAATCACTTTTCAAAAGATAATATTAAGCATATAATCATCTTTCTTAATCAAAACACCTAGGGTTAAAGCATAACCCAGGTCAAGGATGTTACAGATACCATGTGATATTGTGAAAAGGATTGATATCCTATGATGGTATGATGGTCTTAATGACCTTTGGGCATGGTTGAGCCCTGAATGAGGTGTAATCCTCTTGTGTTAATAAGGGTTGATACCCTGTGATATTGTGAAAAGGATTTATATCTTATGATAGTATGATAATAAGTGTAGCCTCATGAATGGCAAGTGAATAGCACCATGTGATGATGAGATGGAAATTATGTTTAACACATTTTATATCTTTTATCTTTTGAAGTTGTGTTATTTATATGCTTGCTAGAAGTGAATTAGGGTTTGTATGTCCACTTGTTTGATGCTGCCTTAATTCACCCAATTCACATAACTAATCAAGTGAAACTCTAATCATGTAGTGCCTTGTGCCATAGATCCATTTGAGTGTGAGAACTTTCCAAATGGTTAAATGAGTATTACTAAACGAAACTCGGAGCCCATATTGATGAGTATGTGGGGTGCTTGTCATCCTGAATTCAAGTGTTTAGGGAGGATGACTGTGGTCATACCTATCCCTTAGTTTGACAATGGATGTGGTCCTATCACAATGATTATATATGTGATGAGATTGGAGGACAACTAAGGTTGTACCTCGGATGGTAGGGTATGCGTACCCACCTCCTTTTACTAGTGTTGTGACTTGTACTAAGGACAGACTAGGTTGTTAGCAGCTTGACCTTATGTGTCGTTGTGGTGGACCCATACTGATTAGGGGTGGAGAATATCTTAGGAGTCCAGCTCTTCCTAGATCTTGTATGGCACTGATTGCGACCAAGCGGTGGTCAATTGGAACTTGATTGGTATCCTCAAATTCCTCAGGGTTTAATAAAAGATGTAATACAACCATGTCATATATTTCTTTAGGGTTATACATGTCATTTCACATTGGATGATAACCTTCGTTTGTTATATTTATATAAATATGATGCTTAGTAAAATTAGGAGATGGTAGATATACTTAGGTTGTGGATATGTTTATGATTGTAGATGCATACATATAGTAGATATTCTTATGTTGATAACTATACTACTACTGTTGATTATAATCATGATGTTAGCTATCTAATGTCGTTAGTTATGTTTAGCATGCTAGCCATGCCTTTGTAACTAGAGATGCATATATTGCTAATCATGCTTATCCAGATAGTTGTGTTTATGTTGTATCTCTTCTTATGATGTTGATATGTTCAACCTGTTAGACATGTTGATGGTGTTAGCTATGCATATGATACTAGATATAAGGCCCCTAAACTTGATTAATGATCTTAATTATCATAATTTAATTCTAATAACACTAATATAACATTGTTATATTCTTTTAAATCATAATACAAGCTTAAGTTTCAAATTTGGTCCAATTTGGACACTGTTTGAGCAAGTTATGCAATTTTCTGTACAATTTGAACTTTTTTGCAATCTACCCAATTGAGGGGTTTTCTTTGCATTTTGTCACATAAATTATGTTCCTTAGATGTTATATTATCATTCTTGAGTGTTTTGATTCATGTTTATCCTATTTGATCCATGGTTTGAAGGTGTTTTCATCAAGGGTATTTTAGGGTTTACCCCTTCATGGATGAGCTACCTTTAGTAGCTATCAAATAATGAATTATGTGATTGGTTGGGAAATTCGACAAAGGAAAGATAATAAGGTTTATAAGGATGGTGGGGGATCTTCTTGTGTGTGTTCTTGTATATTCTTAATAGTTTAAGGCCATCGAAACATGGGGAAACTACTTTTACACCTCATGCTTGCTTCCATCCTTATCCATGGGCTATATTTACCTCTTCCTTGCCCAAGTTCGAAACTATGATTGCTTTCTCTTTCCTTTAACCTAGATCAACGACTCCCTTCTGTTTTTCTGCAGAAACAAGTACTCTAAGGTAGAAGACAGCCTCTTTTTGGAGAGGAAGGTCTCCTAGAGCTCCATTTAGCCCTACCTAGGGTTTCTAAGGTCATCTTCTAGGGATTTCGGAAAAGGTAAGTTATTTTATTCCTTCCTTCTCCATTTCTCTTTCTCTTCTCCTTCCTTAGACCTTCCTTCAGGTCGGAACCTTACTGTTCCATGGTATAAATTACTCTAAAGCTCTACCTTTCTTGCTCCTTATGCTTAGGGTTTGCTCATTTGATGAAAAAAGGTGCTAGATGGACAAATTCATAGCTTACTCTTGGATTTTCTACCCTACCTGCTCCAGATTTATTCTGTGTGGGGTTTCATATTCTCATTAGTGGAAAGTTTTATAACTTTCTCCACGTTTATTTCTTACCATAAGCTTGCTAGCTCATGTTCTTTCTTGAAAATGATGATTTATGCACTAAAAAGTTATGCTTGACTTGGATTTTGATTTTTATAATGTTCCCTATTCTGATTTCAGTTCTAGGTGAACCTGTGATAATGTGTAAGTTATTCCTAAGGTATAATATGACTTGGTTCAGGTTAGTTTGACAACCTATGGTGCTAAGCACCTATCAACTAATGGTCAATTTTAGGGTTTAAAGCTGATTACTTATATAAATGCATGACCCGATGATGTTACCATTGCAACAACCCTATGGTGTTGTCTTCATGACAACTGATGGTCATGATCAAAGGTTTCAAATTATGGTGTCATCCTATGGTCACCCCCTTAGGTCAGGTTTTGGATCAATTAGAAGTTTAATGATCAATCATTAAGTACCCTACTGATGTTATCAATCAATGATGATATTAGCTTAATATTTGATGTTAACTAATGAATATAGTGTTGATCTAACAACCTATGGTGATTTAATGGTCACTAATGATGGTATATCAGGTCTCTAAAACCTATGGTAAGTTAGGAATTGTAGTTGTAGCATCAATTAAGCCTTAGACCAATGGTTTCATAGGTCACTTGATGCAATGGTCGAACATATACGATAATTGATGGTTTTAACATATGAACTTGACCCAATGGTCAAGATATACTATTTATTTCTCCAATAAAGTGGAATGATGGCTAATGTAATATGTTGGTCCAAATAATGTGATTTATATGGTTTCCTTCATATGATCAACTTAAGGAGCTTACTTGTTGACAATGGATGGCTTGTTTTAAATGAATAGTCAATTGTGGGTTTTACCCTATTCTCAATGGAACTTTTTGTGTTGTTAATCAAGGGATGTCTAGGGTTAGATGGTGGCTCTTTCTAGAGAACAAATAAAGGAATTCATTGGTGGTTTATCCAAGGTGTTTACTTATGTAAACAACCAATGGTCTTACCTTTTAAACATCCAATGGTTCTGGGTGACATTGTGGTATGGTGATATGGGTTGAATGATGATGGAACAAATGGAGGGTTACCCTTAATAAGGTAGTCTTACCTATTCACTCATATGAATAAAAGGTATGATAAGCATATTGTGTTGATATGTAACCCTAATGAAGTATAGCTTGTTATATCTAGCTATAATATGACTAAATGATGATAATTGGGTATGAATAGTCCTTGAATGACTAATACAATCATGAAGTACTATGTTAATGTTGTTGATACCCTATTATTCTATAACTCAATGGTTACACCTTGATTTATGTGTGGGTTCATACTTGAGAATAGTATGGAATGTGATGGTGATGCTTCACCTTATGCATCCATGATCCAATGGGGATGTCGTGAGTTAGTGTCTGGGTATAAGTGTTAATTAGTAACATTAATATAAATTATTTTGTTGAACCTAACTCTAATGAAAATAGATAAAGATGAGTATTCAAGTTTAACATTCTTATATGATGGAATGATGGTGAAATAACCTCCTTAACATGATCACAACCTTAATGTGTTAATTGGTGGTTGTCATAGCCACATGGTTGATACTTGCTTATGCGAAACATGCGCATTATGAATATGATGAGGGTTAATAATATCTAGATGCCTTGCATGTTGATGTCATAAAGGAACGTTCTTAATGTTAATATAACCCTACTATGATTGTTTATGAATATCTGCTAGCTCAGTAATACAATACTTGTTGATTTGGTGTATTATATGTAAGTGATATTGTTGAGACTTGTTACAAGGCATGCAAAGATAATGATGATCTTGTAGGGAATAGTATGATGGTCTAAATGACCTTTGGGCATGATTGAGCCATGAATGAGGTGTAATCCTCTTGTGTTGATAAGGGTTGATTCCCTGTGATATTGTGAAAAGGATTTATATCCTTTGATAGTATGATGTTCATAATGACCTTTGGGCATGGTTGAGCCCTAAATGAGGTGTAATTCTCTTGTTTTGATAAGGGTTGATACCATGTGATATTGGAAAATGATTTATATCTTGTGATAGTATGATAACTAGTGTGGTCTCATGAATGGCAAGTGAATAGTACCTTGTGATGATGAGATGAGAAATTATCTTTCACATGTTTTGTATCTTTTGAAGTTGTGATATTTAGATACTTGCTAGAAGTGAATTAGGGTTTGTATGTCCGCTCGTTTGATGCATTCTTAATTCACCCAATTCGAATAACTAATCAAGTGCAACTCTAATCATGTAGTGCCCTATTCCATAGATCCATCTAAATGTCAGAACTTGCTAGATGGTGAAATGAGTATTCCTAAGGGAAACTCAGAGTGCATACTAACAAGTATGCAGGGTGCTTGTCATCCTGAATTTAAGTATTTAGGGAGGATGACTGCAGTCATACCTAACCCTCAGTTTAAGAATAGTTGTGGTCGTGTCTCAGTGATTATATATGTGATGATATTGGAGGACAACTGTGGTTGTACCCCGGATGGTAGGGTATGCGTATGCACCTCCTTTCACTTGTGTCGTGACCTGTACCAAGGATGGACTAGGCCGTTAGTAGTGTTTCATTATGGGGGACCCGTACTGACTGAGGGAGGATAAGATCTTAGGAGTCTGGCTCTTCCTAGATCTTGTATGGCACTGATTTTTCCTTAGTAGTGGTTAATTAGATTTTGAGTGGTATCCTCAAATTCCTTAGGGCATAATCAAAGATGTAATATGGTCGTATCGCATATCTGTTTAGGGTTATACAAGACGCATCACATTGGATGATAACCCTTATTTGTTCTCTTTACATAAAGATGATGCTTAGTGCAATTAAGATATAGTAGATATACAAATGTTGCAGATATGCTTAAGATTGTAGATGCATACATACAGTAGCCATGATTATGTTGATAACTATACTGCTACTTCTAATTATAATCATGATGCTAGATATCTCATGTTGATAGTTATGTTTAGCATGCTAGACATGCCTTTGTAACTATAGATACATATACTTCTAAATTCTAATCATTCTTATCCAAATGGTTGTGCTTATGTTTTTAGCTCTTCATATGATGTTGATATGTTAAACCAATTAGTCATGATAATGTTGTTAGCTATTATATGTAACTAGACTTACTAATGATGCTAGATATAGATATGCTACTAAATTGCTTATATTATCAACAAGATAAAGGATGATATGATGATAGTTATTATTTGCTCCTTTATGTATTTTGGTAATCTTCAGTATTGCTGATCTTATTTGTATATCTGATTAAACTGCTTAATTATTTAATTACTTAAAAATGTTGTAATCAATAAATGTTGTTGGAAGTTATATCTCTTGCTGGGACATGGGTCTCACCCTTGTGGTTTGCCACATTTGTTTAGGTAATATGAAGTGACGAAAACAAACATGTGGCAGAAAATTGGAGCTATAGTGATGAATCTTTGAGAAAGTTGATTAGATGTCTAGTGTGTCCTAGAGTCGTCCCTATACTCTCAAGTCCGGGCTGGAAAAGTTTGTATTTTGTTTTTCAAATGAATTGGAATTTTATTAGCATGTTAATGCTTGTTTGTGTGGCATATACAAATATTGTTCTCCTGTGTATCTATGTTGTGGCTAAGGCGATAGAACAATTTGTATCAAATTCTTGTCATAGTATGACTACAAGAAAGAAATTGGGCTCTTATGCAAATGTTTTTGAGCGGGTGTTGACGTTGAAATTGATTTTAATTTACCCATATTTTTGGGTATGTGATTAATTAGTGATTCATTATGTTTTATGTTTTGAGTAATCTCATTTAGTGTAATGGATTCTCACAAGTTGGTATCAGAGCTTTACGTTCACTGAGTCTACAGGAACACTAGGACTAGGATGATGTCTAAGTTAGGAATATGACATAAAAATATGGTGCATACTGCCTAATCTCAGTATTTGGGTGCCCTGGTCAGGTATTCAATTATTGAAGAAAGGTAAGTATGGAACTCTTAGATTGTTATCTTTCTGATTACACTAATCAAGTAGTCATTTTGAGACAATCTAAAGAGCACAACGAATAAGAAATCATGGTGTGAATATCTCAATCCTACCTTAAAGAAGATGAGAATTGTACCATTATCTACCAAAACTTGAATGCTTGGTAAATATAAGATAGAGATATAACACCATGAAATCTAAATCTAAATACAAATAAGGAAAAGAGGAGTTCTTGAAGATGTGATTCAAGAAGATAATAAAGTAAAAGATAGATAAGTCTATGCTTATAAAGTGAATCAAGGTATGAAATCCACATAAGATAGAGAGAACTCCTCTAACAAGTACAAAATGAGAATATGAATGGGAACAATGATAAAGAAATTAGGTGGAACTTGAGTTAATCTCAGACCAACCTATGTGTGTAAGAAAGTGTTAGTGAAAAATCAGCATGGCATGTGAAAGAAATTAAGAGAGATGATCCCGATTTAATGAAGAAAATGTGGAATATGATGATTAACCTATCGATAAGTGGTTGAAAAACATAATAAAATAAGAGAACATACCAAGTGTGATAAATAGTCATCAAGGAAGGAGTAATGAGATATGTTAATCATGATGATTCCTATGCTAATGGCAAGGAACCTGAAATGAAAAAGGTAAAATGATACATAGGAAGCTTTAACTTGCATAATGATAATAGAATTGGTTACCTTTTTGCTAGTAACCTTGAACAATGTTTCTATGGTGTGGGAAGTGTGTTTCCCTTTGTGTCTTTTCTTTCTAGGGCACAACTTTTAAGTGGATCATTGCCACTTGGTATGTGTGGATTCGTTGTAAACATGAGGGTGGATAGCTTATTATAGCATAAGGTTCTTTGGACTATGGTTCCAAGTTCATAAAGTTTGTGATGATTTTTCTTTTGAGCCTTCCAATAATTAGAAAGACTCCTCTTATATGTTTTGAAATTTATTATGTTGGAAAAAGTAGATGAGATAAGGATATGAGTTCCTTATAGCACATGAGGTGGTTACCAAGGTAATGAATCCTAGTATCCAAGATGTATCAACAATATGAGAAATATGTGAAGATTGGAGATGTTTATTAAATAAACATTCCAAGTGTTCCTCTCCCTTAGAGAGAGAAAGGGAGTTGTTGATGACCCTCTAAATATTGTTTGGAAAGAAAAAAATGATTCTATAATGTTGTGTATGGTTCAGTGATAGCTGGGCAAGACCACTATCAAGGATAGATGGTTTGTTGGTTAGTAGATATGTGATACCGTGTTCCTTTAAGATAAACCTAAGATCAAATATCATTGCATAAGAGTTAGAGTGGATGACATAAGTTACATATGATAAGAGATACATAATGTTCTATGTTTGATAAGAGCCAGCAAGTATGACTTTGAGTAATGTGTTGATACAATAAATATAATTTCCAAATGATAGCTAAAATTTAAAGTTGAGAGTTACTATTAGAGTTGTATAGATGACACAACAAGTTTCTACATTCCATATTGAGAATGTCTTCTTAGGTGGGGTTTTGTGTGCTAAACCAAGAGGAGATATGTATAAATCAAGTGACAATACCATGATATGCAAGTAACCTTCTGAAGGTAATAGGATGAGGTGCAAAGGAAGTACCCATCTTTGTTTAACTTAGATTTTGGGGGCAAAATCCCTGTTAGGGGTTTATAGTTGTAAGGCCCCTAAACTTGCTTAATGAGCTTAATTATCATAATTTAATTCTTATAACCCTAATATAACATTTTATATTCTTTGAAATCATAATTCAAGCTTAAGTTTCAAATTTGATCCAATTTGGACACTGTTTGAGCAAGTTATGCAATTTTCTGTACATATTGGACTTTTCTGCAATTTACCCAATTGAGGGGTTTTATTTGCAATTTGTCACATAAATTATGTTATTTAGATGTTATAATATAATTCTTAAGTGTTTTTATCCATGGGGATCCTAGTTGAGCCATGGTTTGAAGGTGTTTTCATCAAGGGTATTTTAGGGTTTACCCCTTCATGGATGAGCTACCTTTAGTAGCTATCAACTAATGAATTATGTGATTGGATGGGAAATTCGAAAAAGGAAATCTAAGAAGGTTTATAAGGATGGTAGGGGAGCTTGTTGTGTGTGTTCTTGTATATTTTTAATATTTTAAGGCCATAGAAATATGAGGAAGCTACTTTTACACCTCATGCTTTCTTCCATCCTTATCCATGGGCTATATTTACCTCTTCCTTGCCCAAGTTCTAAACTATGCTTATTTCCCTTTCCTTTAACTTGGATCAACGGCTCCCCTCTGTTTTTCTGCATAACCAAGTGCTCTAAGGTATAAGACAACCTCTTTTTGGAGAAGAAGGTCTCCTAGAGCTCCATTTAGCACTACCTAGGGTTTCCAATGTCATCATCTAGGGATGTTGACCAAGGAAAGTTATTTTCTTCCTTCCTTCTCCATTTCTCATGATCTTATACTTCCTTAGACCTTCCTCCAGGTCGGAACCTTGCTGATCCATGGTACAAATTACTCTAAAGCTCTAAAGCCCTACCTTTCTTGCTCCTTATGCTTAGAGTTTGCTCATTTGATGAAAAAAGGTGCTAGATGGACAAATACATAGCTTATTCTTGGATTTTCTACCCTACCTTCTAGAGATTTATTCTGTTTGGGGTTTCTTCTTCTCATTAGAGGAAATTTTATAACTTTCTCCACATTTATTGCTTACCATAAGCTTGCTAGCTCACATTCTTGCTTGAAACTGATGATTTATGCACTAAAATGTTATACTTGACTTGGATTTCAATTTTTATAATGGTCCCTATTCTGATTTCAGTTCTAGATGAACCTGTGATCATGTGTACATTATTCCTAAGATATAATATGACATGTTTCAGGTTTGTTTGACAACCTACGGTGCTAAGCACCTATCAACCAATGGTCAATTTTAGGGTTTAAAGTTGATTTCTTATATAAATCTATGACCCGATGATGTTACCATTGCAACAACCTTGTGGTGTTGTCTTCATGACAACTGATGGTCGTTATAAAAGGTGTCAAATGATGGTGACAGCCTATGGTCACCCCCTTAGGTCAGGTTTTGGATCAATTAGAAGTTTAATGATCAATCATTAAGTACCCTACTGATGTTATCAATCAATGATGACATTAGCTTAATATTTGATGTTAACTAATGAATATAGTGTTGATCTAATAACCTATGGTGATTTAATGGTCACTAGTGATGGTGGATCAGGTCTCTAAAACCTATGGTAAGTTAAGCATTGTAGTTGTAGCATTAGTTAAGCCTTAAACCAATGGTTTCTTGGGTCACTTGATGCAATGGTCGGACCTATACTGTAATTAATGGTTTTAACATATGAACTTGACCCAATGGTCAAGATCTACTTTTTATTACTACAATAAAGTGGAATGATGTCTAATGTAAAATTTTGGTCCTAATAATGTGATTTATATGGTTTCCTTTATATGATCAATTTAAGGAGCTTACTTGTTGACAATGGATGGCTTGTTTTAAATGAACAGTCGATTGTGGGTTTTTCCATACTCTCAATGGAAATTTTTGTTTTGTTAATCAAGGGATGCCTAGGGTTAGATGGTGACTTTTTCTAGAGCACAAATCAAGGACTTCATAGCTAGTTTATCCAAGGTGTTCACTTATGTAAACAACCAATGGTCTTACCTTTTAAACATTCAATGGTTCTTGGTGACATTGTGGTATGGTGATATTGGTTGGATGATGATGGAACAAATGGAGGGTTACCCTTAATAAGGCAGTCTTACCTATTCACTCATATGAATAGAAGGGATGATAATCATATTGTGTTGATATGTAACCCTAATGAAGTATAGCTTGTTATACCTAGCTTTAATATAACTAAATGATGATAATTGGGTATGAATAGTTCTTGAATGATTAATACAATCATGAAGTACTATGTTAATGTTGTTGAAACCCTAGTATGCTATAAGACAATGGTTACACCTTGATTTATGTGTGGGTTCATATTTTAGAATAGTAAGGAATGTGATGGTGATTCTTCACCTTATGCATCCATGATCCAATGGGGATGTCGTGAGTTAGGGTTTGGGTATAAGTGTTGATTAGTAACATTAATATAATTTATCTTGATGAACCTAACTCTAATGCAAATAGATAAAGATGAATATTCATGTTTAACATTCTTATATGATTGCATGATGCTGAAATAACCTCCTTAACATGATCACAACCTTAATGTGTTAATTGGTGGTTGTCATAGCCACATGGTTGATACTTGCTTATGTGAAACATGTGCATTATGAATATGATGAGGGTTAATTATATGTAGATTCCTCTCATGTTGATGTAATAAAGGAATGTTCTTAATGTTAATATAACACTGCTATGATTGTTTATGAATATCTCCTAGCTCAGTAATACAATACTTGTTGATATGGTGTATTATATGTAAGTCGTATTGTTGAGCCTTGTTACGAGGCATGCAAAGATAATGATGATATTACAGGTAATAGTATGATGGTCTTAATGACCTTTGGGCATAATTGAGCCCTAAATGAGGTGTAATCCTCTTGTGTTGATAATGGTTGATTCCTTGTGATATTGTGAACAGGATTTATATCATGTGATAGTATGATGGTCTTAATGACCTTTGGGCATGGTTGAGCCCTGAATGAGGTGTAATCCTCTTGTGTTGATAAGGGTTGATATCTTGTGATATTGGAAAATGATTTATATCTTGTGATTGTTTGATGACTAGTGTGGTCTCATGAATGGCAAGTGAATAGTACCATGTAATGATGAGATGAGAAATTATGTTTCACATGTTTTATATATGTTGACGTTGTGATATTTATATGCTTTCTAGAAGTGAATTTGGGTTTATATGTCCACTTGTTTGATGCAGCCTTAATTCACCCAATTGGAATAACTAATCAAGTACAACTCTAATCATGCAGTGCCATGTTCCATAGATCCATCTGTGTGTCAGAACTTGCCTGATGATGAAATGAGTATTTCTAAGGGAAACTCAGATCACATACTGATGAGTATGTGGGGTGCTAGTCATCCTGAATTCAAGTGTTTAGGGAGGATGACTACGGTCATACCTAGCCCTCTGTTTGAGAACGGCTACGGTCGTGTCTCGGCGATTATATATGTGATTATATTGGAGGACAACTTCGGTTGTACCTCAGATGGTAGGGTATACATACCCACCCCTTTCACTAGTGATGCGACCTGTACCAAGGACGGACTAGGTTGTTAGTAGCTTGACCTTATGTGTCATTGTGGCAGACCCATACTGATCGGGGGTGGAGAAGATCTTAGGAGTCTGGCTCTTCCTAGATCTTGTATGGCATTGATTTCAAGTTAGCAGTGGTCAATTGGATTTTGAGTGGTATCCTCAAATTCCTCATGGCATAAGAAAAGATGTAATACAACCATATAACATGTCTATTTTTTTAATCATCAGTGTTGTTGAGCTTATTTGTTATATATGATTAAACTGATTAAACTGTCTCATTAATAAATGTTTTTAGAGGTTATATCTCTTGTTGGGACATGGGTCTCACCCTTGTGGTTCACCACATCTTTTTAAGTAATCAGCAGTGACGACAACAGAACCATGGAAGTAACGAGGAACTACAGTAATGAATCTTTGAGAAAGTTAATTAAATGTCTATCATGTCCTAGAGTCATCCCTTTAATCTCAGGTCCGGGAAGGAAAAGTTTGTATATGGTGTTTCAAACAAATTGGACTTTTATTAGCATGTTGATGCTTGTTTGTGTGGCATATACAAATATTGTTATCATGTGTATATATGTTGTGGCTAAGGTGATAGAACAAGTTGTATCAAATTCTTGGAATAATGGATAAAATAAATATGTTGGACTCTTATGCAAATGTTTCTGAGCAGGTGCTAACATTGAAATCAATTTTAATTTACCCATATTTTTGGGTATGTGATTAATTAGTGATCGATTGTGCTTTATGTTTTGAGTAATCTCGCTTAGTGTAACAGGTTCTCACAAGTTGGTATTATATCTTTAGGTTCACTGAGACTATAGGTACACTAGGATTTAGGACTAGGATGATGTCAAAATTAGAAATATGACATAAAAATATGGTGCATACTGCCTAATCTCAGTATTTGGGTGCCCTGGCCAGGTATTCAATTATTGAAGAAACAGTAAGTATGGAACTCTTAGATTGTTTTCTTTTTTATTACTCTGATCAAGTAGTCATTTTGAAATAATCTGAAGAGCATAATAAAGTATAAATCATGGTGCAGATAACTTAATATTACCTCAAGAGAAGATGATGATTACATCATTATCTATCAAAACTTGAATTGTTGGTAACTATAAGAGAAAGATGCAACACCATGAAATTTAAATCTGAATACAAATAATCAAAAGAGGAGTTCTTGAAGATGTAATTCAACAAGATAATAAATTAAAAGATAGATAAGTTTGTGCTTATAAAGTGAATCAAGGTATGAAATCAACATAAGATGGAGAGAACTCCTATGATAAGTATAAAATGAAAAGATGAATGGGAATAATGACAAAGGAATAAGGTGGAACCTGAGTTAATCTCAGACCAGCCTATGTATGTAAGAAAGTGTTAATGTAAAATAAGCATGGTGTTTGAAAAGAAATTAAGGCAAATGATCCATGTTTAATGAAGAGAATGTGGAATATGATGATTTACCTATTGATAAGTGATTGAAAAACATAATAAAATAAGAGAACATACCCAAGTGTGATAAATATTCATTAAGGAATGAGTAATGATATATGTTAATCATGATGATTCCTATGCTAATGGCAAGGAACCCAAAATGAAAAAGGTAAAATGATACATAAGAAGTTGTAACCTGCATAATGAAAATAGAATTGGTTACCTTTTTGCTAGTGACCCTTGAACAATGTTTCTATGATGTGAAAAGTTGTTTCCCTTTGTGTCTTTCCTTTCTAGGGCACATATTTCAAGTGGATCATTGCCAGTTGGTACGTGTGGATTCACTGCAAACATGAGGGTGGATAGCTTATTATAGCATAAGGTTGTTTGGACTATGGTTCCAAGATCATAAAGTTTGTGATGATTTTTCTTTTGAGCCTTCCAATACTTAGGAAGACTCCTCTTATATGTCTTGATATTTGTTATGTTGGTAAAAGTGGATGAGATAATGATGTGAGTTCCTTATAGCACATGAGGTGGATACCAAGGTAATGAATCCTAGTTTCCAAGATGTATCAACAGTATGAGAAATATGTGAAGGTTGGAGATGTTTATTAAATGAACATTCCAAGTATTACTCTCCCATAGAGAGAGAGATTTGATGATGATCCTATAAATATTGTTTGGAAGGAAAAAAAAGTGACTTTATAATGTTGTGTATGGTCTAGTGATAGTTGGACAAGACCATTATCAAGGATATATGGTTTGTTGATACAATAGGTATAATTTTAGGATTATAGATAGAATTTAAAGTTGATAGTTACTATTAGAGTTGTACAGGTGGAACAACAAGTTTCCATGTTTCATTTTTGCAAATGTCTTCTTATGTGGGGGTTTTTGTGTTGACCCATGATAAGATATGTATGAATTGAAAGAGAAGAACATGACCTCTATAAGAGTGATGTGACATTACCATAATATGGAAGTAACCATGTGTAATATTGAGGATTATGTGCATGAGAAGTGTCCATCTCTGTGTACCTTGGATTTTGGGGGTGAAATCTCTATTAGGGGTTTATGGTTGTGAGACCCCTAACCTTGCTTAAAGTATTGAATAAGCTTAGTTATCATAATAGAATTCATATAACCCTAATATAACCTTGTGGAATGCTTTGAAATCATAAGATGATCTTATGTTTCAAATTTGGTCCAATTTGGACACTGTTTGAGAAAGTTATGGAATTTTATGCACATTTTTGACTTTTCTACAATTTACCCAAATGAGAAGTTTTCTTTGCAATTTATCACATGCATTATGTTCCTTGGATATTCTCATCATTCTTGAGATTTTTGATCCATGGGGCGCCTATTTAAACCTTGGTTTGAAGGTGCTTCCTTCAAGGGTATTTTAGGGTTTACCGCTTCATGAATGAGCTACATTTAGTAGCTATCAACTAATGAATTATTTGTTTTGCTTGGAAATTCAAGAAACGAGGGAAAATCATGTCTCTATGGATGGTGGGGGAGCTACTTGTGTGTGTTCTTGTATACTCTTAATAGTTTAAGGTCATCGACACTTGGAAAGATACTAGAACCTCAACTTTTTCTTTTTCTTTATCTTAAAGTTTCATATAGTTATCCCTAAGCACCCAAACGAGCCATTTTCTCTCAACCACTTCCCTCCTTATACAAGCCTCTTTCTTCCTCTGTCCTTCTATGAATTTCCTATCTAAGGAAGAAGAAAGAGGGGATCTTCTTGGAAAAAGAATCTAGGGTTGCAATTGACTTCCTTTTAGGGTTTAAAAAGCTTCCTTCTAGTGATCTTGACCTAAAAGAGAAAGATTCCCCTTCTTTGCTCCATTTATTTATTTTTTATCCTTCATCCTACCTTCATCTAGGTCGGAACCTTGTTGTTCCATGGTACGAATTTCTCTGAAGCACTAAAACCCTACCTTTCTTGATCCTTATGCTTAGGGTTTGCTCATTTGATGAAGAAAGGTGCTAGATGGATGAGTTCACAACTTATGCTTGGATTTTATACCCTACATGCTCATGTTTTCTTCTATAAACATTTTTGGAGCTTATATCTCTTAATGGGACATGGGTCTTACCCTTGTGGTTCACCACATCTTTTTAGGTAATCGGTTGTGACGACAACAGAATGATGGAAGTAAAGAGGAACTACAGTAATGAATCATTGAGAAAGTTGATTAGATGTCTAGCATGTCCTAGAGTCATCCATGTACTTTTGTTATGGTGTTTCAAATGAATAGGACTTTTGTTAGAATGTGGATGCTTGTTTGTGTGGCATATAAAAATATTGTTATCCTGTATATATATGTTGTAGCTAAGGAGATTGAACAATTTGTATCAAATCCTTGGCATAGTATGGATAATAGAAAGATGTTAGGCTCTTATGAAAATGTTTCTGAGAAGGTGTTGACTTTGAAATAGGTTTTAATTTACCCATATTTTTGGGTATGTGATTAATTAGTGATCGATTGTGCTTTATATTTTGAGTAATCTCATTTAGTGTAATGGGTTCTCACAGAAACTGCGACAATGGTCACGATCATGACTCATGCGGAGACCATGACAAGATGTTAAGTTGATGGGTTGTACCTATAAATAGACCCCCAACCCCTCACACCAGGGTATCCAATCATCAAGAGAAACAAGGTGTTGCCAAACTCCAGAGTCATTCTCATTCATTTCCATCGGTCTTCGATCTATGAAGACAAAAGTTGGAGGAGAGAGAAGATCTACCATCCTCTTCTTCAAGAGAAGGATCTACCATCTCCCATGTCTGCACTAGATCTAGATCTGAAGAAGTATCGTTGGTGTATCACTTCATTCTTTCTTCAGATCTACTATCTTCCTCATGCTATATCTTCCCCTCTTCTCTATTCATGATGTATCTACACTTTTGTAACGTTGTTATGCTACCAGTTAACATGTGTAGCAAAACCTCTAACTTTGGTTGGTAGTATCCATTAAGGCTCTCCCTATATACTTGCATGTCTTTGAATATATATGCCCATAGCTTAATTATCTCCATACTCTTATTCTTAATTCTTCACTTGCATGATTAGCTACCATCTTGTGATGTATGATTGTTAATGCCTCGAAAGAGTAGTATTAATGTTATGTAAGTGTTATGGAGTTGCATGAATGCATGAAAATTTTGGATTGTTAAAGCTAATGGTCAAATGGTTTGCTTGGTGATTGTTTGTTTGCCATATCGAGATCGAGAGACAACCTTATAATCTAGATCTGTCCTAAGCTCGAGAGAGGAGAGAATAGACAAAAATGATGATTTTTTGTAATCTTGCTAAGGGTATACAAAGGGATGTGAGTATTGTATGTTGGTGAGAAATCTTAATAAATGAAATCGGATCTGAGCTCCCTTCCATATTTTGGTTACATATTTCTTATTTGACCTTATTCTCTTGTTTTATTTTCTTACTTTTTCTTATTATTTCTTGTTTGGAGTAGCATCATTCCTTAGGGAACACCATCTTGATCTACCTTTTTGTTTGGTGTATCTGAGTTTAAGGCTCCATGTTTCTAGAACATACCAATCTTGTTAATGTGGTTCGACCCCAATCTATTACATCGGGCCCTGCATAATAGTTTCGGGGGCCTGTGTCGAGTTATAAATCTAAGAGTTCGACTACTCTAGATCAACTCCGCTTTGGATGTACGATTTAGGTCGGTCAACATTTTGGCACCGTTTCTCGAGACAAGGCAAAATGGTAATGTTAAGAACATGAGTCTACTCACTATACACTCATGCCTCAAGCTTATCCATAAACTTGACTGCAAAAAAACTCTAAATCTATTGCATTTTAAATACTTAGAATATTCCATTTTACACATCCAGTTATCTAACTTGACTATGTGGTCTATTTAGGTAGCCCGAAAGGAAGCAGATTTAATCAACAATTCACCCTCTTTTCATGACACCATGCCTCCTCATAGAGACGGTAGATTTATTGGGGAGGATCAGAATGCAAGAGTCCAACATAATCACCCACCTTTGGAAATTGAAGAAGAACTCTACGAATGTCACTATTACGGTCAGCACCATGATAAAGAAAATCATGAAGAGCAATGAGAAGAGGAGTAGCATCGCCACGAGCGACACCATCACCGTAACAGAAGACACAAAAGGAATCACAATGAGCGTGAATGTGTGCACAAATGTGAACTTGATGACCAGGACAGCGAAGGTGAAGATGATGAGGAAGAGAAGACTCTCAGAGAGCTAGTAACAACTAGGGTCAACAAACCAAGATGCCCGATCATTATCCCTTGATTTGATGTGGCTAATTTTGAGTTGTAACCTGCCATCATCTCTATTATCTAGAACAAGCCTTTTCAAGGGAATTCAAAGAATGAGATTCCTTACCATCATCTTGATGTCATCAAAAAATCTAAGATGCCATCAAGATGAGGGGAGTACCTCAAGAAGTGATATATTGCAAGGGATTCATTTTCTCTCTTGAAGATAAGGCTCTGTCTTGGTACCTTAATCTACCTCACCAATACATAGATGGATGGAGGCCCCTTGTTGATGCTTTTGTCACTAAATTCTACCCCACTGAGAAAACCATTCGAAATATGCAAAAAAAAACACTACCTTCATGCAAAAACCCATAAAAAATCTTCATGAAGCCTGGGAACAGTATCAAGAATATCAAAGGGATTGTATGTACCAAAACTACCGTAAGGGATTCCTGGTGACAACATTTTACAATGGGTTAACTCCCACCGAGCAGACCTCACTGAATGCAGCTGCCGAGAGTGATTTCCATGGAAAGAAGCACAGCAGAACTATGAAGATCATCGATAACATGGCTCCATAGAAAGAAGGCATAGAGTATGAGAGAAGTGATAGAGGCTCAGAAAAGAAAGCTGGCTCTAAAGGACCTTCAACTGAATCCAAGGCTCTAGAAACCGTTACAGCTCAAACTCAGAAGATTCCACAAAAGTCAAACAACTAAAAGACACTAGAGGCAAAGGTAAGAAATACATTGAGAAAGTCATGAAGTGTGGTACTGTGGCAAAGGAGTCCATGGATTTAAAAATTGTATATATACATGACTGGAACAAAGTGAAGAAAGTGAAAGTGTAGAAGAGACAGAAAATGTCTCATATGCAAATTTTAAATGGCTAGACCATCCAGGATTCAATTATGGTGATGAAGACGCTGCTGAGAACTCTCATCAACTGAGTGGTTCATCTAAACTGCCTCTAGGATTTGAGAAGAAAGGTGGACCAACTCAATATACTAGAACTACTAGTTATCATACGAACAAAAACAACTATCAAAGTCAAAAAAAAATATAAACTAACAAAGTCAGGGACAAAATCAAAGTTAGAGTCAGACCAAGGATAACAACCAGCCTAACATGATTGCTTAGATATTTGATTTTGCAAAATGGTAGGCTTTTGTGAATGACCAGATTACCCAAAGCGCCATAACCAACTCAGGGGTGTTAAGCATGATGCAAACCCAAATGGTGGACATGAAAACACATCATAGATAGATTGATCAACAATTAGGCCAGTTGGAAGAATTCATGAAGAATCCTTTAGGAAAGATTTTGTCAAACACAGAGACCGCAAAGATTGTCACATTCCAATCTGGAAGGACGTTGGAAGATCCCGGTACAAAGAGCACCACAGGAAAGAGACTGCAATGAGCCACAACCTAAAAAAGTAATTGTGCAAGAAGAATCTAAAAGAGAAGGACCCACTGAGAAGGACAAAGGAGAACAAAATCACAAAAAGAAGAAGGGTGCAAAGGTCAAGAACCCAAATTCTACATAAGAGGCCTTTACACAAAGAAATCCCTCTGCTCTGAGGGTCACATTTCCCTACATACTGATAAAAGCTCATCTAAAGAAGAGATACAAGAAGTTTATGGAGGCAGTGAAGAAATTGCACCTGGATATCCTATTTCTAGATGCAATTGAAGAGATACCAACATATTCTAAGTTTTTCAAGGACTTGATCACAAAGAGAAGGAGAGGGGATCATGTAGAGACAATACAATTGGCCAAAATGCCAAGAACTTTTGTTCAAGCTGAGCTACCAACCAAGAAGAAAGATCTAGGGGCATTTAATATCCCTTTTTGTGTTGGAGACAATGTGGAAAGGAAGGGATTAGCTGACTTGGGAGCAAGCATCAGCCTTATGCCCTTAGACCTAGCTCAAAGGCTTGGATTGACAGATATGGTGAAAATGGGCATGAGAATCGAGTTAGTCGACCACACCTTTATGAGACCAGTAGGAATAGTAGAGCATGTCCCAATTTCAGTTGGGTGATTTTTTATACCATGTGATATAGTGCTGATCGACACTGTGGAAGACCCGAAGTGCCTGAAGATATTTGGGAGACCCTTCCTTGCTATAGGGAGAGCTCTAATAGATGTGGCAGAAGGGATAATAACTCTACATGTTGGAAATGATCATATAGATTTATGTGTGCAAGACACCATGAGGGGGCCCTCTCTCTTTGAGTCAGCTTACTTCATGGATAGATACAACCAATATTGTGAATAAATACAAGAGGACAAGGCAATTTTCTATCCGCTTATGTGAGCCTTGAACAACCCTAACCCTAGTCTGGAAGACCCAGAAGTGGTTGATATTTTGGACTACCTGAATCAACCTAATGAGGAGGAGTTTGGTGATAAGGAAGAAGTGGTCTTTGAAGCAACAAAGTACACGTCCCTCAAGCAAACCCAGAGGAGGAAACACAAAAACTGAAGTCAGAGTTAAAGGCACTACCTGAAGGGTTGAAAACATAAAAACTGAAGCCGGAGAAATCTGGTGATAGTTAACACAAACCTGATAGATGAACAAATACAAAAACTGCTAAAGGAACTCAGATTGCACAGAAAAGCTATAAGGTATTTAGATTGAGGATATCATAGGCCTTTGTCCTGCCTTATGTATGTACAAGATCAACCTTGAGGAAACACCTAAACCTCTAGCTCAACCACATAGGAAGTTGAATCAAATTCTAAAGGAAGTTGTGAAGAAATAAGTGATTAAGGTACGTGATGTCATAATCATATACCCTATAATCCCTATTCATGTAGTACCCAAGAAAGGTGGAATGACCACTATAAGAGGTGAGGATTGAGATGAGTTAGCAAAACAAGTTGTAACAGGTTAGAGTATGTGCACGACTATCAAAAATTGGATGCTGCTACAAGAAAAGATCATTTTCCTCTACCCTTTATTAATCAAGTCTTGAAAAGATTAGCAAATCATGATTACTTCTATTTTTTGAAAGGGTATTCAAGATTCTATCAAGTATTGATTCATCTTGATGAATAGAAAAAGACAACCTTTGCCTTCATCTATGGAACATACGCTTTCAGAAGAATGCCATTTGGGATGTGTAATGCACCCACAACCTTCCAACGCTGCATGACCTCCATATTTTCTGATTTTCTAGAAGGTATAGTGGAAGTTTTCATTGATTATTTCTTTGTGTATGGAACAGACTTTGATGAGTGTTAGAAAAATCTCTCCCTAGTCTTGCAACGTTGCAAGGAAAAACATGTGGTTCTACGTTGGGGAAAATGTCAATTAATAGATCAAGACGACATCATCTTAGGGCACAACATTTCCAAGAAAGGGATAGAGGTTGATCTAAGTAAGATTGAGGCTATATCTAAGCTCCCACAACCTAAGTTTGTCATAGGAGTAAGGAGTTTCTTAGGACATGCAGGGTACTATAGGTGATTTATAAAAGATTTTTTGAAGATCGCTAAGCCCCTATCTAACCTCATTGCTAAATATGCTAATTTGAGTTCACAAATGAATGTTTAGAAGCCTTCAATACCCTCAAATAGACCTTGACAAAATCCTACATTCTACAAGCACCATATTGGAAGCTTTCCTATGAAATTATGTGTGATGCAAGTAACTTAGCCTTCAGATTTGTTTTGGGACAAAAGAAGGACAAAAAGTGCCATGTGATCTGCTATGCAAGTTGAACTTTGGATGAAGCCCAAGTAAATTATACCACAACGGAACAAAGAAACTCTAGCAATTGTCTTCGCTTTTGATAAGTTTAGAGCATACTTAATAGGATCAAGGGTGAAGGTATACACTAATCATGAAGTTGTAAAATACCTTATGCAGAAAAAGGACACGAAGCCGAGGTTGCTGTGATGGGCCTTACTGCTACAAGAATTCGATCATGAGATCATTGATAAGACAAGTAAATAGAATGTGGTCACATACCACATGTCAAGGATAGTTTTCACTAAATAAAATCAATTTCATGTAAATGAAAACTATGCCGATGAAGCATTGTTAATGGCTCAATCAGTTGAACCAACCCTACCTTGGTTTGCTGACATTTGTTACTATCTAGCATGTGGGCAGTTGCTACCTGAGATTACTTATAATTAGAAGAAGAAGTTGTTCTCCAATATGACAATCCTCTTTTTTTTAAGCGATGCTCTGACAATTTATATCGTCTTTGTATCCCAGAAGAAGAGGTGCCCCAAATCCTCAAGGAATGTCATTCGTAACCTTATGGAGGTGGGGGTAAAGGATAGCTTCTAAGGTTCTACAGTTGGGCTTCTATTGGCCAACACACTTCAAAGATGCTACGTTATTTGTTAAGACTTGTAAGGAATGCAGGCTCATAGGAAATATCAGTAGAAGAAATGAGATGCCCATAGCTGATTGGGTCGAAGTAGAAATTTTCAATGTATGGGGAATTGATTGTATGGGACCCTTCCCATCATCAAAAGGAAACCAATACATTCTTGTCATTGTAGACTACGTCTCAAAATGGGTAGAGGTTGTTGATACCCAAACTTGTGACTCATAGGCTATGATCAAGCTATTTGAGAAAACTATATTTCCACAATTTGGGGTTACACACACCGTCATAAGTGTGACAGAGGATCCCAATTTGGGGAAAAATAGTTTAAAGCTCTATTGAAAAAGTATGGAGTCAAGCACAATGTGGCAACACCCTACCATCCACAAATGTCAGGACAAGAAGAAGTATCAAACAGGAAAATCAAGCAGATCGTGGAGAAGACAATAAGCCGTACAAGGAATTAGTCCATTAATCTCAACGATGCATTATGGGGTTACTGCACTATGTACAAAACACCAATAGGCACAATGCCCTATAGACTAATTTATGGAAAATCCTACCGTCTCCCTATTGAACTAGAGCACAAATCCCTTTGGGCAATCAAATTTTTGAATATGGATCTAGACAAAGTAGGCAGAAAAGATTTCTCCAACTCCAAGAACTTGAAGAGTTGAGGCTGCATGCTTATGAGATTGCTCAGATCTATAAGCAAAGAACTAATGTGTGGCATGATGCCCACCTGAAAAATAAGGATGTGCATGAGGGAGATAGGGTTCTTTTGTTTAAATTCAGCATCACGTTATTCCTTGGGGAGCTAAGAACTAGATGGTTTGGCCCTTTTTCTGTCGTAAAGATCTATCAGTTGTGAATAATGGAAATCACCAGCAACAATAATGGCACCTTCAAGGTGAATGGACATAGAGTAAAAAGATACTACGAAGATGAGGCTTTTGTAAGAAGGTCAGAACTAAATTTGGAGGAACCCAATCCAACAACAGATGAAATATGCGAGCAGTTTCCAATACAAGCTTAAGGAGAAGGAGAATGAGAATAGAATGGGAAGTCAAGCTAAAGACTTTAAACTAGCACTTCTTAGGAGGCAACCCAAGCATTTCTTGATTTATTTCATACTTAAAACTTTCCTTTATCTTCTATTTCTAATTTAAGCTATGTGCATATTTATCTTTGAACTTTCTCTCTCGAAGTATTTTGTTTTCCTCTAAAGTAAGTGGAGAATGTAGTATGATATGTCTTCTTATGACCTTTAATGAAGTGCAATGGGGTCAATTAGTTTAAAACCTTAAAGTCTATTCTTAAAATCCATGTATCATATGAAATTCTTTTTAGTGTATCGCAATCGTGATGACTGTCGCGGTCACGATAGATGATTCACCAATTTTGTGTCTCAACCAAGACACGTGTAATGATCGCAACACATGCTAAGTGTAAGAGGGGGAGTTCTAGCAACAATGTTTTCTTCTTTTATCTCCCTCTTTCTCACCGACTATGCTTTAAAGAACCCTAGCATGAGAAAATGTACATTGCCCCAAGATCTTCAAAGCAATACTCATCACTTCTTGCCTTATCAGGGTAATGCAGAAGATAACTACAAACACAATCTTCATAAGATCTGAAACTGGGGGGGTGTCTAAGGGAGACATATTCCCCATCTGGTCTATGTTGAATAAGAGACCAGTAAATATTGGAAGGCTACTAATAGAAAGATGGTCAACATCCATAGGGCCAGAAGCCAGGATGACCATAGAATTCTGCGTGGGAGGTCAAATAGCCCTGGTTGCATCCTTCTTCCTGAAAGATGAACAAATGCTCAAATAAAAACCTACAAAAGGACATAGGAAGATCGATATCAAGTCCTTGGTGAACACTAGCATCCTAGAACAGAGGGGTAACAATTTTTTCAACAAACAACGAAACTCAAAACTTCTACTCCCCCTCCTAGACATGGAGTACTATGACACCCACAAGCTGCAACCCAGCGAAGAGGTGGTAAACAAAATGCACTCTAGTGCAATCAGAAGAGATAAAGATCCTTAATCGCCAGCAAGAGTGATGCAATCCAACTAGAGGGACCTACTCTTCCATCAACTGGAAGGATGCAAGCCATCAAAATGATGTCGTATGAGATGGACCTTCGGAAAGAGAGAGAGAATATGAGCCAAAAAAATGATGTGTAAGGGTTACAAAGAGGCAATAGAATATCTACAAAAGAAACATGAATATTTGGAGGAAGAGTGGATGAATATGGAAGTTAAATGCCAGGAACTAGAAGATTGGTGAGCTCAAAAAAGGTCAAGGTGAATGATCAGCCCCTCCCCTTCTCAATCTTCCTCGAGCACTTCGAGGCCCGATGGCCATAATGATGAAGCAGCATGTGCACTTCCATCACAAAAAGAAGAAAGTGCTAATGTAAATAGAGATCAACCAGAGGGTACTACTAAGGATAAGGAACAACCACCCCTCGAGGAGCCAGGAGATGTCGAGGGAATTAAAGACAACGTCATGTAGGGACTTGACTTAAATGCTCAATCCATAGAGAGTGAGGGAAATCTGATTGAGCAACCTACAAGGAATACAGTTGGCAAGGATGAAGCTAGTGTTAAGATATCATCCTCCTTCAACATTGTGACAGTTAACAAATTCTTGGAGGGAATGGTCAACAATATGGATCTCATCGACTATTACCTCTTATGGCCAGCCCATAATGAGTAAATTGATGCAATGTATGATGACAAAATGGAGGCAAAGCTAGTAGAATTCAACGAGGATATGCTCAAGGCACGATCCACCATGAATGAACATCTAGAAGAGGCCACCGACGCAGATATAGGGGAGGCCAGAGTCGGAGACAAGTAAAAGAAGATTATTGAAGACCCTACTCCCGTTGTAGTTGCACTAGCCATAAATGCACATCCAGCTGGCGAAGGGACACAAGATGATGCGGAAGGCAGCCTTACATCATTCTTCATAAATGAACCAGTAAGAGAACAAGACCTTCCTGCTAAGAAAGAAGAGGTTGTTGCAACACCCCCTCTCATGTGCAAGTTGGCAAGCATGGACATGGCATTGTTTTCCATAATAACCGGTAGGGATGTCCATGTCCTAGCAGAAATTCTAGATGAAAATCTTCCAGGAATAGATGTTTTGTATAATAATAAAGGATGAAATATAAAATGGGAACACCATAGAGGGATCTTCTTAAAGAGGGTGTTGGTTCACAAAAGCTTACTCAAATTGCTTTGCACAACTTTGGTAGAGGAATTCCTCCATCCAAATAAAGTACAACCAACATTTAATGGCATAAATCATTTGGATAAAATGTTGTACAAAGAGAAGAATAACTTTGAATCCATGAAAGAACTCCAAGATGTTGTGGAGAGGGAAGAGACCCTCTTCATCACATTTCCTGTAAGAACGGTCAAGCACTGGTGTCTAATTGTTGCAAATCTATACAAGCACCACACCACAATATACAATTGATGTGCTAATGAAATGTCGAGCATGTCCCTAATCTTCATGAACAAGGAATCATGAGACATCTTTAAGGTTCCTATGCACCTCCAACAAGCCATACGAGGAGCAGGAAACTGACATAAGTCTAATTTGAAGAACTTCTCCATCTCCACCAAAGGTCTCCAGGAACAAAGTGGAATAGGGGAGTGTGCATTTATAGTGATGAGAATGATGGACGCCATAAACAAAGACGTCCCATCAGAAGACATATTCCTAGAAGATCTACATGGCTTGTGGGGTACCTATGCTATGGAAGTTATATACGATCAGTGGTTCTTTAAGTACCCCACAATGCCTCCTGATGTTGTACCATATATGTTGCATATAGGCGTCCCCTTACCAGAAAAGAAGCCATGGTGAGTGCAGTTGCAGACCTTATGGATTGACCCTATTGAATCGGCTAGGGCATCTTCCTGGAAATAAGAATGGCAACCCACAAGCACTTTGAAGAAGCAAAATAGAAGAAATAACAAGATCTAAGATTGCCAAAAAGTGATAATTGTGGCTGCCACAGAAAAAGAAAAAGAGATATCTGATGATCGACCTGAAGAAGGTGACAATTAAGAGGAGCCACCTGAAGTAAGCCCAGATGGGCCACCTGTCTAGATAGAGCCCTCCTTTGCTAATTTTTACAGATGGTCCTACTAAGACCTCTCTAGGAACTCATTGTTTCTAATCATGGAAACACTCAAAGAAGATAGTGATCATCGATAAGTTATCTTCGAACGAGACAACATTTATGTCATCAAGGATGACCTCTGAGATACATTGAAAACAAAGGTTACCTAGTAGTAAGTGTGATGTCTATGTATTAAAAATTGTTAGATGAAAAAATGTCTGATGCACATATGGCCTATATCTTGCTTGTCGATGACATACTAAAGAACAAAGAGTCAGGAGAAAAGGACCGCCTCTAGTAGCATCTAATAGACTCCCTCCCCAATTTCATTTTCTACCAATATTGCATGATAACCACTGGACACTCCTTGTAGTCAATGGTCACAGTAAAGACTACCATTCTCTAGAATAGCTTAGATTCAGCCTTTGCATTGAGCAAGTATACAAACAAGACTACACTGGAGACGTCTACTAAAGAGAAAGTAATAACATGCGTGAAGGCGCTAATAGAAATGATCCACAAGATTGAAAGTGTAACAAAGTTTCAAAGACTAAGCACTTCAAGAAAATGTAGTTTTTCCACAAAATTCCACAACAAATGCCTCTATCTAATGATTGGTGGTTTCTATTGCCTAGCTTGGTTGGAGGTCATAACTTTAAGGGAGATGAAAGTTGAAAGTCTACAACATGAAAGATATCATGCAGTCCATGGAGGATACACTAACATGTTGTTACATTTGAAATGGGTAATTCTTAACAAACAACAAAAGTGAAATAGGCCCATTTATATTTAAACCTTCATCTTTGACACAATGGGGTGGAGTGCATGATAAGTTTGGGGGAGGAGTTATAAATGGTCAGGAGAGGTACACCTCTATCCTCTCAAATCCTTTCTCTCATATCCTTTCTATTTATAGTTTTGAACATCTTGTACATATATATGATCGCCTTCATACTCTTACATCCTCCTATCTTGTAGGAGAAATTTTTGAAAAATTTTCAAAAAAAATTGAAAATATGGAACTAATTTGAACTCAATTTTCCCTTTTATTAGACTTTTTTGTCATCATGCTACTTTTTATCATAATCATTTCTAGAGTGGTGGAAATGATCTACTATTTCACATAAAAGAAAAGACAAAATGATACGACCTTATTCCATTCTTACATAAAAATTTTGTGTAAAGCGGAAGAACACTACTGAATCTATAGAATCCCTAGAAATAAGGAGGACTTTACTAGCCACACTCCTGATCAATCACCCTAGCCTAGTAGTATTAGCTAGAAAGTCTACACCTCCCACAAGACGGAAACAACCGCTCCTTCCAGTTTTAATTATCCTCACTTTGGGATGAAAAGAGTCTTGGCCAACCAGAAATCCCACCAACCCTTTCTCAAGCATGCGAGCAGAATTGAAAACTAAAAGAGATAAAATCATGAGAGTTGTGCCTAAAAAGATGTCGAAGGGTTTCACACGGTCGATGCATAGTTGCACTCATGAATTCAGATATGTCGTGTCTGGAAGTCGAGTTTGGAAGCCAAGTTGTAGTCGTCTGCATTTTGAAGAAAACCCTTGTACAACCACCTGAAACTATATCAGGGCCCACTTGGGCAACACTATCTTTATGAAAGCATCATGGTTGAGGTAGACTGAGGAGTCCTGGAAGACACCAAAAGCCTAGGCTACCCCAACACAATAGCCTAGACACAACCAAAATAAAGGTTGGGTGTGAAAGCTACCCCTTGCAGGAATTGTTTACAAGTATAGCCAGAAACCAAGGGTAGGAAAGTCATTGTGAGGAGTATTTTTTACTACAAAATGAAGTAAAAATGGTACAAAGTCACTTAACTCTGGAAATAAAGAAAGGAGATATAACCTCAGAAAGTGAATCGAACCTGTCACAAAGGTTTTTCTATAAGGATGGAATAATTTTGTAATGTTGTGTTTATTAAAAAGAAAATAACTATAGTTCATCACTCGATGATTTGATTATATCTATTATCTTGAAGACAGGCTATAGTTTGAGTTTGGGGAGTTGATAAAATCTCATTTTATGAACTTTTAACACATGTTTCATTTCTATATTGACATCCCTTTTATGGATCTTCCTATCTATTTTAATATCTTTGAACAAAATTTGGATTTCACTTAATATCCTTTTGTACTACATGTAGACTCAACATATGTCATGACAGAGACATCATCTCGACCATAATGATCCATGGGTGTCTTTCCTGAGATGGATTCAATGATCAGTGGCCCATTGTCATGATAGTGATGTATGGTCTCAGCCGAAACAGATCCTATGATCAATGGGAGTATCTGTGATGACCCCAATTTCTATATACTTTCCTTAGTGACATCCACAGATATGCGTGCACTCATATCTATAAATGTTAGAAGGGAAAATACAAGAAATTAAGATAGTCAACTAAAATCAGACAAATGCCAAGATCATGGTTCACATCATCAATAGATAGCCACACAAACATTTCATTCATTCAGAATAAATAAAGTCATCACATACTTAATCTTTGAGAAGGAAGAATGAATAGTTCTATAAGGAAAGAAATTATTATTATTACATAGGATTTAGAACATCCTATTACAACATCTAGAAGAATAAAAACTATCTAGCTAAAAATAAGAAAAAATAAGAGATGGAGATCTATCTAACTATCCTCCATGTCCATTATTTATTTGCTTATGGTACTTTGAAGTGCATCATATGTTCCTTGTACCTAGAAAATATGAGAAACAAAAACATCAACAAAAGTTGGTACATGGAATTAAAAAGCTATACTATGCTGGCATATTGAAAATAATTGAAAAAGAAGAAATAGAAAGAAACCTTATTTAATGGCGGAAAATTAGGTAATCCCAAGTTATTAATCACATTTCAAATGAATATGCATTAATATGGTGGACTTAGCACATAATCACTTATATTAGTGGGCCCTTCCCCGTGTACCTTGTACTCTAGGGAGGTGCTAGTCAACATTAATGCTTTCCCTCTCTAATAAGGAGATTAATGAGCAACACTAGTAACTACATTTCATTTATCATTCATTTATGTTCTTTAATGTTCAATGCGGACAATGGCAATACTCATATATTTACATCCAACAATGTACTCAAATACATACAAGCAAATACTTATATTTAACATCCATCAAAAACTAGTCATATAATTATATCTGTGTACCTTTGAGCTTAGATTTGAAATTTCCACAAGTATATAATAAGAGAATAGATCACCTCGAAAGGAAATCAAGGGTATACTTGTTACTATTGGTCCATATGACCCATTACTAAGATTGGTTCTTTAGATATGATTACTTTCATATTCTCATGTTTAGATCAGGGATTATCCATGACTATTATCTTATATTTGGAGTTACAAAATCAGACCTTCTTATTGGGGTTTCATTTATTTGAAGATACATATATTATCCAAAAAGAGAGCATTCATATTTAGGGTTTCCATTATGGGTTAGATCATTAAGGGTATCTCTTTAGGATACATAAGATTCAAGAGATCAGAGTTGGACTCCAGGGTGTCAAGGTCGTTCAAAATCATTTAGTGTCATTTTTTTTTTTTTGGTGAAGTCAGAAGCTACTTTTATTCATCCCGCGCTTCTCTTGCAGGCATTAAACTGGTATTCAAAACATTGTCAGCTATGAAACTAAATTTGGTAGGACTCCTACCATTACAGAAGGGGTGGGGGGTAGGTTGACCCTCAGGGTCGATAGGAGGAGTCGTATAGGTACGACCATCCTTATAGTTTTGAAGGTGGTGTTTGGACAGCATGTCCGCCAAAACATTTTGTTCTCTCGAATGATACACAATTTGTAACTCTGGTTTATCGCTGATCATGTCTTGGATGGATTGGACCCAAATGGTGAAAGCAGGGACATTCTCTAGAGGGCCTTCAATAGCTTTGATAGCCTTAGAACTATCCGTAATGATAACTGCTGGTCCCATGGTGGTTGCAGTATATATTCTGATAGCAAGCTCTATCGCCCTAATCTCCACTTCAGTGACAGATTCAACCTGGGCATACATGGCCGATCCTCCTTGCCATGCCTTGTTCTCATTCAGGACAACTATCCCGATAGCCGCATCTTTACCTTTAACAGCAGCATCAACATACAACAGCATATGGCCATTCGGCACTCCATCATGGTCATGTAAAATGGCTTTATCGTGGTCTTTGTCTTCCTTCTTCCTGCATTTAGCTTTTGATATGCTAGTACAAAGACTGTCAATTTGAGTCACTTGTTTAGTGGTGTTGACATTAACATTTTCGAAGACCATGCTGTTCCTAGCCTTCCATATGACCCAGCAGGTAACTGTGAAGCGAGCGGTTTAGGGTTTGACATAATGTTGTAATAAGTATACACATGAAGAGAGGAAACTAGAAATTAGGGTTTTTTACAACTATTGAATCAAATATCCCTCTTTGATTAGGGTTTTGAGTAACATGATGATTAGGGACCCCAAATCAAGTTTATGAGGTCCAGAAGCCAAATCTAAATCAAGGATAACTATTATTACACAAAATATATATATTAAAAGGTCATTAGGGCTTGTAGGCCATATTTTCTGAAAAGGGCTCGGATATAGGTCATGATTATATTTTAATTGGATAGCTCGCATTTTTCTGATGAAAGTAGTATATAGGTTTGATATATTCTGATATTCTTAGGATTTTCTAGGATTTTTCTAAGAAAATGAATTTTCTATTGATTAAGATAAAAAGGAAAGGAAAATTACCTTGATCAACGGCCGGATCCGACTAGATCTATGGCTCAGGTTGATCCAAGAATTTGCAAGATAGCTCGCGGATCATTGATTTGGTGTGCTGGCACGCGACTCCAATAGTTGATGTGGCGTTTGGCTATTGATCCACTTCGGTCTCTACTGGCACCACGCGTACGAGTCCTTCTTGTTTGAGCAGCTTGTGACAGAGAGAGGGTGCGGTGGGGAGTTTGCCGGCAAGAGGAGGGGAAGATACAATAGGTTTTGGGAGCAAGAGAGAAGGTGCCGCCCAAATCCGGTGGGCTTTGGCGAACTGGGTGAAGCAATCAATTGAGGGTCGGGAAGTAGAGGGTCGGGAAGTGCTATGGTGAGGCAGAGGAGAACGCCCAACAGGGCAGTGCTATGGCGTCGCTAAGAATCGGAGGTCATGTAGGGGTCTCCGATGTCAATGAGGGTCGGGAAGTAGAGGGTTAAGGTAAAGGACGGTATCGGTGACGTCGATGGGGTCTTTTTGTAGGCCTTTGGGTAGGTTTAGGGTTGGTTGGGGTTTCAAAGCCTTTCGACCACTACCAGAGTGAGAAGTGCGAGGAATAGGGAGGTCGTTCTCCCTGATCCGAGGGTGAGGGGAGTCATGTGTAGGCTCATTGACCTCATTTCGGAGACGGAAATCTTTTCGTTCATATAGCTTTTTGCGAGAAGGGGTGAGGTGGCACGTGCTTAAGGGTCGGGTCTCCTTCCCTTCTCCCCGCCCTTTTGGGGAGGTAGAAGACGGGTTCTGGACCCTTGGATCCTTACGAGAATCTGTGGGCTTCGGATCGGATGGCTGGGGTCGAACCCTCAGTTAAGTGGTCCATGCCTAGCAGCTTAATGGGCCGCGTGACACATTATTTCATCAATTAAATCAACAACTAAGGTCCTAGGTCCACAAATGAAAGGAATATGTACCAAATTCAATTGGTCATATCTCCCAATTGGTTGAACCAATTGTAATGAAATTTTAGGAGTAGCTTAATGATGTCATGATGTAACTATGGTGTGAAATTGGAGTTCAAATTCGAATGTTGGCTATGACAATTGACTATATGTCGCATTTCATGTAATTTGACTTTATATGACACTAGGGATGGTACTATATGAAATTGATGAGCCATTTAATCAATTTAGTGAGAGAGATGGTTTAGGGCATAATTGGGATAATCAAAATTATAGGAGAGAGAAAAATAAAAACTCACTCTATCACATTCTCCACTCTTTATAAGAATTTTGTCCCCAAAATTCAAGCAGCCTGAAAAAGATGTGGATATTTCTTCTCAACCTCGGTCTTTAGCTCCCAGGTGGCATCGGTCTCATCATCAATTATTGTGAAGCTCCTTTGACTTAAAGTCGAGCATTCTAACTGGGGACTCAGCATATGACAGATCATCCTTCAAATTGAGAGGCTCATAATTCAGAATGTGACTGGGGTCTTTGACATAAGGCTTCAAATTAGATACATGAAAGACATTATGCATGGCACTATATTGAGGTGGCAAGGCGATACGATAGGCACATTCACCAACCCTTTCTAGAACCTCAAATGGTACAACATAATGAGGAATGAGCTTTCCTTTTTTCTTGGCCAAAGCTCGAATAGGTCAGATTTTCATACAAATGTGGTCACCTCCTATGAACTGATGTTCCTGTCGGTGAGCATCTGTATAAGACTTATGCCTATCATGTGCCCGCTTCATCCTCTACCTAATCAGTGTAACCTTATCATTATATAGCTGCATGTCCTCATATTTCATCAAAGTATGCTCTTCGACGTCATCCCAGTGTAGTGGAGACCTGTAGGGACGCCCATATAAAGCTTCATAGGGAAGCATCCCAATACTCGCCTGATAGCTATTATTATATGTAAACTCATCTAAAGGCAGGTAATGGTCCCACGAGCCTTCCCAATTGAGAACAAAAGCTCACAGAAGATCATCCAGAATCTACACTATATGCTCTGATTGCCCGTCTATCTGTAGATGGTAGGTTGTACTGAAGTTCAATTTGGTGCCTAATTCTTCTTGAACCTGTTTCCATAGCTTTGAAGTGAACTTTGGGTCCCTGTATGATACAATGGATGTTGGAACTCCATGCAGACGTACTATCTCTCGTATGTAGAGTTCGGCCAACTCAGAAACTTTTGCAGTAGTCTTTATAGGGAGAAAATGAGCTGACTTGGTGAAACGATCCACTATGACCCATGCAGCGTCATATCCCTTCCTGGTCCTGGGTAATCCCACCACGAATTCCTTGGTGATGTGTTCTCATTTCCATTTCGGAATCTCAAGGGGTTGTAGTAGACCGCCTGGTCTCTAATGCTCGGCCTTGATTCTTTGGCATGTCAGACACGTGGACACGAAGTGGGCAATATCATGCTTCATGCCCCTCCACCAGAACTGACATTGTAGGTATTTGTACATCTTCGTCGTGAAAGGATGAACGGTGTACTTTGACCCATGTGCCTCACTGAGAATTGTTGTCTTTATTGATGAATGCTCAGATTCCCACATACGGTTCTTGTATCAAAGACCACCATCAAGACCCACAGACAAATGTGTTTGAGGCTTCGATAGGAGAGAGGAGAGCTCTGCAAGATCAGTACTAGCCTTCTGTGCCTCAATAAATTTGAAATGCAAGTTGGATGTGATGGAGATGTTATTAACATGCACATGATCAGACAGAAACTGTGGCTTCCAGCCCACTAGATCCTCCATATTCTTCCATTTAGGAATAGATAGAGATGCACACACTGCCCTTTTCCTACTAAGGGCGTCAGCGAGTACATTTGCCTTACCCGGATGATAGGAAATAGTGAAATCATAGTCCTTTAGATATTCTATCCATCGGCGTTGATGCAGATTCAAGTCCTTCTGAGTCAGGATGTAGTTCAGGCTTTTGTGGTCGGTGAAGATGTCGAACATTGCCCCGGATAAGTAGTGCCTCCATATTTTGATAGCATGAATGATTGCAGCTAATTCCAAATCATGTGTGGGATAATTAATTTCATTAGATTTTAGCTATCTAGATGCAAAGGCCACTACCTTCCAATCTGTTGTAGGACACATCCTAACCCATTTCTTGAAGCATCAATGAATATCACAAACCCTTCGTTACCAGAGGATAGAACAAGAACAGGAGATGACGCCAACTTTTGATTTAACTACTCAAAACTGGACTCACATGTAGCTGACCAGATGAAGTGCTCATCCTTCTGAGTAAGCTTAGTCAGAGGAAGTGCCACTTTGGAGAAATTCAGAATAAAGTGACGATAATATCCAGCTAGACCCAAGAAACTCCAGATTTCAGAAGGATTGTGAGGAGGTTGTCAATCAAGTACATTAGAGACTTTGGTGGGATCAACAGATATATTACCTTTAGAAATGACATGTCCAAGCAACATGATTTTGTCAATCTAGAATTCACATTTTGAAAGCTTGCCATAAAATTTCTGGGTTCGAAGAATGTCAAGAATTGCTCGTAAGTGTTCCTAGTGTTTTAACATAGAATCATAATAGATCAAGATATCATCAATAAAGATGACCACAAACTCATCAAGGTAAGGTTGGAAAATGTTGTTCATTAGATTCATAAATACACCCAGTGCATTGGTCAAACTGAATGGCATCACTAGAAATTTGTAATGGCCATAATGAGTTCGAAAAGCAGTTTTAGAAATATCAAAATCCTTGATTTTAAGTTGATGGTAGTCAGAACAAAGATCAATCTTTGAGAAAACTTTAGCAGTACGAAGCTGATCAAAGAGGTCATCAATACGAGAGAGAGGATACTTGTTTTTAATAGTAGTGGTTGACCATGCGGTAGTCAATACACATACACATAGATCTGTCTTTCTTTTTGACAAAAGAATAGGAGCACCCTAGAGGGAAACACTAGGACGAATGAAACCTTTGTTGAGAAGTTCTTGCAACTGTTTCTTCAACTCCGTAAGCTCAGCAAGAGCCATCCTATACGGTGCCCTAGAAATCGGAATGGTTCCAGGAAGAAGATCTATGGAGAACTCAATGTCTCTATTTGGAGGCAGCCCAGGAAGCTCCTTTGGAAATATGTCAGGGAAGTCATGTACCACCTCCAAACTTTCTACAGGCCCGCTACAAGGACTGGTCTCTGAGACTAATGTGAGGAAGACTTTACATCCTTGAGAAATGAGCTTTTTAGCTTTAAGAGAGGAGATTATAATATTATTAAAAAATCCACTTCCCCTATGGGTTTTCACTGGATAAGAATGAGGTTTAGAGAGGACTACCATCTAGTTTCTACAATCAATGTGTGCATGATATGTGTATATCCAGTCCATACTAAGTATAATATCAAAGTCTTCCATAGTTAAGAGAATGAATTCAAAGGGCATATCATGGTTTTCGAATTTAAGAGAGAGGACATCAGTTTTCTGTAGGGTTGTGAGTATTTTTCCACTAGGAGTAGACACATCCAGAATATATCCCAAGTCCAATTTATGCAGATGTAATATAGATGCTAGAGTTTGGGAAATAAACATATTTTAGATCCAGAGTCGAATAAAGCTTTAACAGGATGACCATTTAATAATACAGTGCCTACACAGGATAATTGAGTTATGAATAATTTGCAGGCTTGAATAAGATATTAAATTATGAAAAGAATTTAGATTACCTTCACAAAGTTGGTTGAGATTTGCCTTGGCCTCTTTTGCATTCACTGCAATTACCCTGCCATTACGGTGTCCCTGAGGCTATGGAGCACCTACTGTAGGATTGCCAAAGATGGAGGGAGTGGGGCACTTGGCAAAGAAATGACCCTCCTTCTTGAAGTTATAGCAGACTGGCTTGGTATGGCGGCATACCCCACCATAGTGTCTCCCACAAGTCTTGCACTTTGGGTGGACTATCTTCTGTTGATTTTGGTTATTCTTTTGTCCTCCTTTTCTTTAACCTCCTCCTTTCACTGATCCCTTGTTGTTATGGCCTGGCTTGAACTTCCTAGACTTATCCTCCTCAGTAGTGGTTAACCCTAAGTACCCCATGTTGGAAGGTTTCTGCATTCCTTGCTCTCTCTCCTACTTGAGGGCCATGTCTAGGGCTTCATCTATGCTTCTGGGATGGGAGGCTATGACTAGGGCTTTCAAGTGGGCGGAAAGGCAGTCAACATAGTGCTCGGTGAGGCAATCTTCAGTTCTGATAGGTTCATAACATTCCAGAAGTCTAAACTTCCGAGTGTAGTCAGCTACTGTAAGGCTTCCCTGGTTAAGCTCCATGTACATCTTCTCCTTCCTCTTCCTCTCAGCTATGGGCATAAAACGATCAGTGAAGAGGGTTTTGAAGGCTTCCCACCCCATGTTATTTATTTCTTCTCCCTATTCTCGCCATAGTTCTTCCACCAGATTTTTGCCCCTCCCTTAAGCAGATGGGTGGCAAACTTGACCTCCTTCTCAATGGGTATGTACTTCTAGGGTACGAAAATCGTTCTCCACGGAGAGGATCCAGGCCTCATCCTTATCCATCACCTCAGGTTGATCTTCCCCCCAAAAGTTATCAGGGTTGAGTTTGATGAAATATATCATTGTTACTTCTTTTATCCTAAGGGTACTAGTCTCAGGAGTTCCTCTTGTGGTAAGGGTTTCTATAAAGTCTAGAAAGATTTTCTTCTGTTCCTCCCACCTTTCATTGATCGTAGTATCGGGATCGGGTACTTCAGAGGTTTCAGGCTCTTTCCTCTTCTTAGAGGATGATTCCTTAGAGGCTTTTGAGTTGCGAGTCTTAAGAGGCGTCCTAAAATTAGGTGGACATATTAGATTTATCACTCAGCAATTATTTTCATTATTTTTTCTTATCACATAGTATTTAATTATTCTCCTTTATTAATTATTAATGTTCTTAATGTTACAATTTATGGAGGATACCCTAAAATCCTTATCAGTTAGTCCTTAAGACTTTCTAAATAGAGAGACTCTTTTCCTAACCTTATATCATAAAGTTAAGGGGGATTATTCAAAAATGGAGAAAAGAGGGAAATTTTTCCTATAGAAAATATGAGAGGGAATTTCTATAGATGAGAAGGATCCTAATTAAGGTATGCCCAAGAAGTAGGGGAAATTTAGGATATCGGCAAGGTAGACTTATATTGCCATATAGGTAGCCTCGTGATTGCCAAGCAAAGTGGCTTAGAAACTTTAGCTAGACCCATGGCAGATGTTATCCTAGTCACCTCAACCCTTCACATCCCTAACTCAAGGACTACCCTAGACTCATAATAGGGTGAATGAAGTCTATGTGAGTATGATGTGTGAACATTGGCTCTGATACCAACTGTGATGACCCCAATTTATATATACTTTCCTTAGTGACATCCATAGATATGCGTGCACTCATATCTATAAATGTCAGAAGGGAAAATACAAGAAATTAAGATAGTAAACTAAAATTAGAGAAACGCCAAGATCATTGTTCACATCATCAATAGATAGACACACAAACATTTCATTCATTGAGAATAAATAAAGTCATCACATACTTAATATTTAAGAAGGAAGAATGAATAGTTCTATAAATAAGGAAATTATTATTATTACATAGGATTTAGAACATCCTATTACAACATCTATAAGAATAAAAACTATCTAGCTGAAAATAAGATAAAATAAGAGATGGAGATCTATCTAACTATCATCCATGTCCATTATTTATTTGCTTCTGGTACTTTGAAGTGAATCATATGTTCCTTGTACCTAGAAAATACGAGAAACAAAAACATCAACAAAAGTTGGTGCATGGAATTAAAAAGTTATACTATGCTGGCATATTGAAAATACTTGAAAAAGAAGACAGAGAAAGAAACCTTATTTAATGGTGGAAAATTAGGTAATCCCAAGTTATTAATCACATTTCAAATGAATATGCATTACTATGGTGGACTTAGCACATAATCACTTATATTAATGGATCCTTCCCCGTGTACCTTGTACTCTAGGGATCTCCCTATATACCATGTACTCTAGGGAGGTGCTAGTTAACATTAATGCTTTCCCTCTCTAATAGGGAGATTAATGAGCACCACTAGTAACTACATTTCATTTCTCATTCATTTATGTTCTTTAATGTTCAATGTGGATAATGAGAATACTCATATATTTACATCCAACAATGTACTCAAATATATACAAGAAAATATATTTAACATCCAACAAAAACTAGTCATATAATTATATCCACGTACCTTTGAGCTCAGATCTAAAATTTCCACAAGTTTATATTAAGAGAGTAGATCACCCTGAAAGGAAATCAAGGGTATACTTGTTACTATTGGTCCATATGACCCATGACTAAGGTTGGTTCTTTAGGTATGATTACTTTCATATTTTCATGTTTAGAACAGGGATTATCCATGACTATTATCTTATTTTTGGAGTTACAAAATCAGACCTTCTTATTGGGGTTACATTTATTTGAAGATACCTATATTATCCAAAAAGGGAGCATTCATATTTAGGGTTTCCATTATGGGTTAGATCATTAAGGGTATCTCTTTAGTATACATATGATTCAAGAGATCAGAGTTGGACTCCAAGCTGTCAAGGTCGTTCAAAATCATTTAGTGTCATTTAATAGTTAGGGTTTGACATAATGTTGTAATAAGTATACACATGAAGAGAGGAAACTAGAAATTAGGTTTTTTCACAACTATTGAATCAAATATCCCTCTTTGATTAGGGTTTCGAGTAACATGATGATTAGGGACCCCAAATTGAGTTTATGAGGTCCACAAGCCAGATCTAAATCAAGAATGACTATTATTACACAAAATATATATATTAAAAGGTCATTAGGTTTTTAGGCTATATTTTATGAAAAGGGCTCAGATAGAGGACTTGATTATATTTTATTTGGATAACTCACATTTTTCTAATGAAAATAGTATACAAGTTTGATATATTCTGATATTCCTAGCATTTTCTAGGATTTTTCTAAGAAAATCAATTTTCTATTGATTAAGATAAAAAGGAAAGAAAAACTACCTTGATCAACGGCCGGATCCGATTGGATCTACGGCTCAGGTTGATCCAAGGATTTGCAAGATAACTCGCAGATTGTTGAGTTGGTGTGCTGGCCCGCAATTCCAATAGCTGATGTAGTGTTTGGCTATTGGTCCACTTCGGTCTCTGTTGGCATCACGCGTACGAGTCCTTCTTGCTCGAGCAACTTGTGACAGAGAGAGGGTATGGTAGGGAGCTCACCGGCAAGAGGAGGGGAAGACGCAACATGCTGCGGGAGCAAGCGAGAAGGTGCCGCCCAAATCTGACGGGCTTTGGCGAACTGGGTGGAGCAACCAATTGAGGGGGGAGGATGGCAAGGCAGAGGAGAACACCCAGCAGGGCAATGCAGTGGCGCCACTGAGAATCGAAGGTCGGGTAGGGGTCTCCGGTGTCAATGAGGGTCGGGAAGCAGAGGGTTAAGGTAAAGGAGGGTGGCGGCGACGTCCAGGTGGTCATTTTATAGGCCTTTGGGTAGGTTTGGGGTTGGTTGGGGTTTCAAACCCTTTCGGCCGCCGTCGGAGTGAGAAGTGCGAGGAATAAGGAGGTCGTTCTCCCTGATTCGAGGGTGAGGGGAATCGGGTGTAGGCTCATTGACCTCATTTCAGTGAGGGAAATCTTTTCGTTCGGATAGCTTTTCGTGAGAAGGGGTGAGGTGGCACCTGCTTAAGAGTCGGGTCTCCTTCCCTTCTCCCCGCCCTTTCCGGGAGGTAGAAGACGGGTTCTGGACCCTTGGATCCTTGCGAGAATCTATGGGCTTTGGATCGGATGGCTGGGGTCAAACCCTCAGTTAAGTGGTCTGTGCCCAGTAGCTTAATGGGCCATGTGACACATTATTTTGTCAATTAAATCAACAACTAAGGTCCTAGGTCCAAAAATGAATGGAATATGTACCAAATTCAATTGGTCATATCTCCCAATTGGTTGACCCAATTGTAATGAAAATTTAGAAGTAGCTTAATGATGTCATGATGTAACTATGGTGTGAAATTGGAGTTCAAATTTGAATGTTGGCTATGCCAATTGACTATATGTCATATTTCATGTAATTTGACTTTATATGACACTAGGGATGGTACTATATGAAATCGATGAGCCATTTAATCAATTTAGTGAGAGAGAGATGGTTGAGGGCATAATTGGGATAATCAAAATTATAGGAGAGAAAAAAATATATAGAAAAACTCACTTTGTCACAGTATCGGTCTCGACCACTATTAAAGTCTCGATCGTAACAACACCTCAACACTAAGAACATAGCCTCAACTGAGACAAACGTTACGATCGTTGCTGATGGTTGTAACCACGATAAATGGTCTTGGTTGAGACATGAGTCACGGTTGCAACAGAGAGGTTAAGTTAGTGGGCAACGCCTATAAATAGGCCCCAACATCACACACAAAATGGGGAGAGATCATCAAGAGCGATGAAGTGCAGCCTGAATCCAGAGCCATCCTCATTCATCTCCATTGGTCTTAGACCTTCAATGATGAATGTTGGAGGAGAGAGAAGTCCTGACATCCTCTTCTTTGAGAGAAGGAGTTGTCATCTACCACCCCTACACCAAATCTAGATCTGAACAAGTATTGTTAGTGTATCGCCTCCTTCCTTCTTTATATCTATCATCTCCCTCATGTTGTATCTTACCCCTCTTCATTCATCTTGATGTAGTTAAACTTTTGTAGCATCATTATGTTGCCTATTAACATGAGTGGATAAACACCTTGCTTGGGTTGGGAGTAGCCACTAAGGCTCTCCCAACATATATATACCTACATCCTTTTGAATATACGTACTTCTAGCAATGGTTATCTCCGTACTCTTGTTCTTAAATGCTTCACTTGCATGATTAGCTACCATCTTGTGATGTATGATCGTTAATACCTCGAAAGAGTAGTATTAATTTTATCTAAGTGTTATGGAGTTGCATAAATGCATGAAAATGTTGGAATGCTAAAGCTAAAGATCATATGGTTTGCTTTGTAATTGTTTTTTCCATCTTGAGAGAGAGACATCCTTATAATCTGGATCTATCTTAAGCTCTAGAGTGGAAGGAATAGACATATATGATGATTTCTTGTAATCTTGCTAAGAATATACACAAGGGTGTGAGTATTGTATGTTGGTGAGAGATTTTAGTAGGTGAAACCCAATCAAAGTTCCCTTCCATTCTGTGGTTACATCTTTCTTGTTTGATCTTATTCTCTTGTTTTGTTTTCTTAACTTGGCTTTTATTGCTTTGTTTGGAGTAATATCATTCTGTAAGGAACACCATCTTAGTCTACCCCTTCGTTTGATGTATTTGAGCCTAAAGTTTTACTTTCTTAACACTTACCAACCTTGTCCCTGTGGTTCGACCCTGATCTACTACATTGGGCCCCGTATAATAGTTGTGGGGGCCTAAGAGTCGGGTTATAAATCTAGGAGTCTGACTATTCTAGATCCTCTTCATTTTGGACATTTGATTTTGGTCGGTCATGTTTGTTTGATAAGAGACTGACAGAAAAAAGAAAGTGCAGTCTGTGTTTTCTCAGCTATAGATACTACCGTAGATTTTCTTTGAAAAAATAATTGACAACATATCTCCATTCTGTAGTAGTGGGACACCCTATGGATCTGAGTCATATTCCACGTGCCACATGATAGATCTCCTTGCTCCATCTACCATGTTCCATATGGCATATCGTCTTGATTCGTGTTCCACAGAGATATGGTTTATCAAGGTGATCTGCCACTATTCCATCAGATTCTATCCAAAAACCCCAATCTAATACCCACCTATAAATACTCTCATATCATCTGAATTTTGGGTCCTTTTCAAACCACCTGAAGAAAGAGGATCGAACTATCCTTTTCTTTTATATTCCTTTCTCATGTCAGATGATCCTTCCTGTGACACCTCCTATCCTGTTAGAATCTATGAAAAGGAGATCTACTATAACTGCTACATTTGCTCTATTATATTGTTATAACTGCTACATCTACACTATTACATTGCTATAACAGTTACATCGCTATAACAGTTACATCTTCGTTGTTATATTGTTATAACTTCTCTATAGCTCTATAATTCAATTCTTTTGATAAATTAGATCTAATTATTAGTGTACATCTGCTAATTTCATTCTAAATCGTTTGTATCGGTCCTAATCACCTATGACAGATCTCCGTCTTGGGAGGTCTTGAGGTGATTTGGAAACAAATATAATCTAAAAATTAGGACTTTTGGACAACAATGGGAAGGAAATGAACATCTCCAACTCATAAAAGCATGCCCACCAATAAAAACATTTTTTTCTTTTATTTTTTTCTTTCATCATCATGAATTGCTCCTTTCTTTGTAACCTCTTAAAAGTGGTTTGATATCGGTTTACTTGGCGAGATGGGTGTTAATCCTTCCTGATGCGATGATTTGGAGTCGCATTTATAGATTTGTTTGATATGTGTTTTATGCATTTATTAGTCATTTTCATGGTTAATGTTGCATAATTCATTCATTTTGGTCTATGCTACTTCTTTACGTCAAATTCCCTTTATTTAAGCATTTTTAGCATTAATTATCGAAAGAATATATTTTGTGTGAATTTATGTGGTTCCGTGTGTTAATTTCAGGAAAAACAAGTATCTGCTTCCGTCGATACCATCGACGGGGGTCGATACCATCGACCGGACCACAGGCTGCCAGCCGCAAGGACCAGAACAAGGTCGATACTATCGACGGGGATGTCAATGGTATCGAGATACCATCAGGTTGTTGGAAGAAAGTGAGTCGATACTATCGACACAACAGTCGATACCATCGACTAGTAGAGCTACAACGACGGAAAAAGGACAAAACCGATGCCTTAGAGTGTCGATACCATCAACCCAATTCGATGGTATCAAGCTGACATCAGGCACTCAGATGAAAGAAAAGAATGATTGTTGCTACAGTGCAGGGTCGATACCATCGACTCGCGTCGATGGTATCGACACCGTCAGATATGAGTTTGATTCAGAATGATCTAAATCTGACGACTGTGGTTAATTAGCGACTTAATTTGGGAGATATACCTAATGACGGCGCCCTTGACTGGGGATCACATCATTAGCCGTTGCACACATCCCGGAGAGCAAGGAGAGAAAAACGGAGCACGAGAGCATGCCCCAGCCGATCCAGACGCTGAAGAAGACGAATTCCACCACTGAAAGGCGGCAGAACATGGATTCCACGCCAAGGATCGATTGGACCTTCTCCGTTCAGGGGTTTCACCACTCAATTTTGTTTTTCTCATGTTTTCCCTTTTTTTACTACATTGTACTCTGAGATGACCATGCGGGGCTAATCCCCTTTATCTTTAGGACCGGGAGTAGCCCGGGGATTCATTGTATGACGATTCTATAATAGTAATTCATATTTTGTCTCTTAAATTCGTGGTATAGTTTCGAGTTCTCCAATATATTGTTATGCTTGATCACCATAATAATAACCTAATACCTTTAATTGCTTTGAAAGAAGAATTAACGGTTGAAAAGAGACGGAATTACATTAATTGACAAATCCCTTGAACAAGGCGGTGTAAGATTAATGGTGGATACCGAGAGGTCATTTATAATGCACCTAGTTTAGGGTATAGGTTACTACGACGGTGGAACCGACCTAGACATAGGTAGTGAATTGTACCACGACAGTGGGCAATTCTGATTTCAGGCCACTACCCGGATAGAGAGATAAAATTGAGTAGCTATATAGAGTTAAATAAAATGAAAACCCGCGGTGAAACCGTAACCCTAAAGATCTCCTTTTGAATTGATTAAACCAACATTTAATCGATTGCTTATTTCGTTTTGTTTTTATTTTTATTTCAATTTTAACAACAACTCTCAACTTGTTAATCAGCTTAGCTGATCGCGAGTAGTTAGTAGGAGTCCCCGACGATTGCACGTATCCCTAAGTTCGACTCGGGCCTCACAAAGGCATGTACTACTCGACGCGTTCACTTGCGTTTCTACGCACGGTAAATTTGCGTCAAGTTTTTGGCACTGTTGTCGGGGATACGGCAATTTGCTGGCACTTCGAGTGATGTGAGCGGCCACTCTAGGCCACCTTTTTATTTTTTTTATCATTCCAAAAATTCATAATCTATTTTATAAATATTTGCAATCGTCAAGCACTGTACTAAATTTAATCTTTCTATTTTCAGGTACTGTTCATGGTGCAGACGCGTAGTACTGACTACGCGGGTCGCGCACCAGAGATTCTGCTGCCGGGACCAGAAGATGAGGGCGATTATAATCAAGACGAGCCAGAGGAGATAATTTCTGAACACGAACAAGAAGAAATGGACGAGCCACAGACAATATGGGAGAAGATCAAAGCTTCTTCCTCGTCTGCTTCCAAGGGGCCTATAAAGAAGCAAGCACTGAATATTCCGACCTACAAGATTGATCCAGCTTTGATCAACTAGGTGAAGTCTAATGCCTTCCATGGGCTAAAAAATGAAGACCCCGTCGCACACATTAGTCAATTTGTGGAGAATTGTGACATGGTAAAAATCGATAGATTTCCACAAGACGTGCTCTACTTGAAGCTCTTCCTGAGTTCACTAGCGGGAATTGCGCGCGAATGGCTACATAACTTAGACGATGAATATGTGGAGTCTTGGGACCACATGGTGGAGGTCTTCTTCGAGAGGTTCTTTCCACCCGAAAAGACCAATGACATGATAAGAAAGATCCACAACTTCACTCAACAAGCAGGCGAAACCTATTCTGAGACCTGGGAAAGGTTTCAGATCATGCTCAGGCGATGCCCGCATCATGGGCTGGATAAGGAGACCCAAGTCAAGATCTTCTATTTTGCTCTCTCCGAGCATGATAGAAGCAACCTAGATTCAGCCGGTTCCGGATTCTTCTTGAATAACATGGACACTAGATGCTGGGAGATCCTAAAGAACATGGCAAAGAAACAATCATGGGGCGAAAGAGGCTCCGTGGAGCATGTTCGAGTAGTAGGTGAATCTAAAGCAATAAAGGAGCTGAATGAGAAGATGGATCTTCTCGCAAAGAAATTTCTTGCAAAGGAGGATACTGAGTCCGAGGACGAGGCTCAAGTGAAATTCATGAGGCAGCAGCAAGGCTACAGGAACAACGACTATGCATGGAGGAAAGACAAGAAGTTCTCCTGGAAGGATCCAAATAACTTCTTGTAGGATCTGGATGCTAAACCCCATCCAGTTGCGGAGGATAAGAGCACAGAGCTACTCAATCAAGTTATAAAGCAAAACCAAGAACTCATGGCTACTTTCGGCCAGCAAATAAAGCAACAAGGGGAGTTCATGAACAAATTCGAACAGACACTGCAGAGCCATGGGGCTCAAATGAGGACAATAGAGACATCTATTGCACAGATGGCTGCGGAGATAGCCAGTTTGAAGAAGCCGGCACATCCAGGTTTCCCAGGAAATACTAATGTCCCAGGAGGAAACCAACAAGCGAAGGCCATCTTGCTAAGAAGTGGCAAGAAATTGTTAAATCCCAGGGCCGATGAAGCAAGCAAACCCCAAGCTAAAAAAGAAGCTAGAGCCACTGAGGAGCTGCCTGCACCGGTCACATAACCAATTGATGACACAGTTGTGGATGCTACTGAAGACCCTATTGCAGAGGAGGAGGAACCTCAGAAAAGAACACCCTATGTGCCACCACATCAAAGGGCACAGGCTGTACCGGTCCCTTATCCGAATAGTGCTAAGGCAAGGAAGGTAGATGATCAATTCAAAAAGTTCTTGGACAGTTTCAGGAAGCTTTCAGTAAACATCCCTCTATTGGAAGCTATTGAGCAAATTCCGTCTTACGGAAAATTTCTGAAAGACATCATCACAAAGAAGAGAAAAATTCCGGACACGGAAGTAGTTGTGCTTAAAGAGCAGGTGAGTGCATTCATCATGGTCACATTGCCACCAAAGAGGCAAGATATGGGTTGTTTCAACATTTCATGCTATATCGAGAAAGTCAAATTTGGTGAAGCATTATGTGACTCGAGAGCAAGCATCAGTTTAATGCCCCTTTCTACATTCAAAAAGTTGGGATTAAAGGAGTCAAGGCCAAGTAAAATGACAATTCAATTGGCGGATAACTCTGTAGTGAAACCCTATGGGATTTGTGAAGATGTGCTTGTGAAAGTGGATATATTTGTATTCCCTGCTGATTTTGTCGTCATGGAGATGCAAGATGAGCAAGGCAATGAGCTACTACTCGGAAGACCATTCCAAGCTACAACTGACATGATACTTGAGATGGGGAGAGGCCGGTTGACCTTGGGTATAGCCGATGACCATTTTGAGATGGTCATGCCTTCCAGCGTCACTTCACCGAAATCCAAGGAGCAATGCCACGTGATGAAACATTTTGATAATACTATCTCACTTTGTCTAGGGAAGCCATTTCTGGATATGGCTCATGTAATGACCAAGGTGGACAAAGGGACTTTGGCTGTAGACATCATGGAGCAAACCAAAGTAGTTTCCCTTTGCAAGGCTGTAGGATTCCCGAATGATGAGAATGAGGATATTCCTCCCTCTATGGAGGATGATGCTATAGAAAATTCCATTTTTGATGCATATCCGGAATTACCATTGGAGGCTTGTTTAGTTAACATTACTCATGATTGGATGAGAAGCAAATCACTCAAGGAGTGCGCCAAGATGCTTCAGATGCTTCCATGTTTCTATGCTAGGTATTATGAAGATTTAGGTGAACTTCCCCCTCCGCTTCAATCATCATTGATCAGCCTACCGGAGTTAGAGTTAAAACCAGTGCCATCGAACCTCAAGTACACCTTTCTAGCGGAGGAAGAAAAGTTACATGTGATCATTTCTGCATATATGAGTGCGGAAGAGGAAGACCAATTGTTGAAAGTGTTGAAGAACCACCGGGGAGCATTTGGGTGGTCTGTCGCAGATATAAAGGGGATTTCCCCTACCTTGTGTCAGCATAAGATTCGGCTCGAGGAGGGAGCCAATCTGGTGATCCAACCGCAACGTCGACTGAATCCGAGCATGATGGAGGTCGTGAAGAAAGAGGTGATTAAGCTTCTCTCTGCAGGTATCATATATGCGATTTCAGACTCGACATGGGTAAGTCCCACGCAGGTAGTCCCTAAAAAGGGGGGTATTACTGTCACTCAAAACATTTTAAATGAACCTGTCACCACTCGTTTGGTAACCGGGTGGTGAGTTTGTATTGATTACCGCCGTCTTAATGCCGTTACGCTAAAAGATCACTTTCCTTTACCATTCATTGATCAAATTCTAGAGCGCTTAGCCGGCCGATATCATTTATGTTTTCTAGACGGGTATTCGGGATACAATCAGATTTCAATCGATCCTAAGGACCAAGAGAAATCTACTTTCACTTGTCCCTATGGAACTTTTGCGTATCGCCGCATGCCCTTTGGATTATGCAATGCACCAGCAACTTTTCAGTGTTGTATGCTCGCCATTTTTTCTGATATGGTAGAATGTTGTATTGAAGTTTTTATGGATGATTTTTCCATTTATGGTGCTTCATTTGATGAATGCCTTTATAATTTGGATAAGGTATTACAGCGATGTGAGGACACACATTTGGTCCTCAACTGGGAGAAATGTCATATGATGGTGAGTGAAGGAATAGTGCTAGGACATAAGGTGTCTACCAAAGGTTTGGAGGTAGATCCGGTAAAAATTGAAGTAATTTCTAAATTGCCCCCACCAAATTCGGTAAAAGGGGTAAGAAGTTTCTTAGGACACACCAAATTTTATCGTCGGTTCATAAAAGATTTTTCTAAAATCGCCAAACCGTTATCCGAGCTTCTCGAGAAAGATGTTGATTTTTATTTCAATGACAAATGCTTACACGCGTTCAACGTGCTGAAGGAGAAATTGATTTCCGCATTGGTTGTTCAAACATCGGATTGGACTAAGTCGTTCGAACTCATGTGTGATGCATAGATTTTGCGGTAGGAGCTGTGTTGGGACAGTGGGTGGACAATAAACCCACAGTAATTTTTTATGCATCCAAGACTTTGAATGATGTTCAATTAAATTACACAACTACTGAAAAAGAATTGCTTGTCGTGGTTTTCGCTTTTGAAAAATTCCGGCAATATTTAGTTGGATCGAAAGTAGTTGTTTGGACTGATCATGCCGCTATTAAATATTTGATGGAGAAAAAAGATGCCAAACCTAGATTGATTAGGTGGATCTTGCTCCTACAAGAATTTGATATCAAAATTAAAGATAAGGCGGGGATTGAAAATGTTGTGGTGGATCATTTGTCTAGGTTAGAGAGGGTGGATGAAAAAGATTTACACATACCCATAACCGAGACATTTCCGGATGAACAATTGTTGAAAGTGAATTCTAAAGATCCTTGGTTTTCATATATTGTGATTTATCTTGCTTGCAGGATCATCCCAGAAGATTGGATGTATCAAGAGAAGAAGAAGTTTTTCCATTCTCTAAGATACTATTTTTGGGATGACCCCATTCTTTTAAAACAATGCAGGGATGGTGTTCTACGCAGGTGTGTACCTGAGGAGGAATACGAGAGTGTTCTTCGTCACTGTCACACTCTACCTACGGGCAGACACCACGCGAGCTCTCATACGGCTGCCAAAGTGTTGGAAAGTGGCCTATATTAGCCTACCTTGTTCCGAGACGCCTATGAGTTCATGAGACAATGCGATTCCTGCCAAAGAGCAGGTAACATCTCAAAGAGACAAGAGATGCCCCTGAATGTCTTCCAAGAGGTGGAGGTATTTGATTTATGGGGTATAGATTTCATGGGACCCTTTGTGTCCTCAAATTCGAATTTATATATCCTCTTAGCTGTTGATTATGTGTCGAAGTGGGTAGAAGCAATACCCACAAGAACTAATGATTCTTCTATAGTGTGCAGATTTGTAAAAGAAAACATCTTCTGCAGGTTTGGAGTGCCCCGAATGATCATCAGTGATGGGGGTACGCACTTCAAGAATCAAAAGTTCTCGGCATTGTTGAATTAATATGGGGTGAAACATAACATAGGTACCCCGTATCACCCACAAACTCAAGGACAGGTGGAGGTCTCCAATCGTGAAATTAAGAAGATTTTGGAGCGTATGGTGGCTTCCACGAGGAAGAACTGGAGCGCCTTACTGCCGGATGCATTGTGGGCATATAGGACGGCATACAAGACACCTATAGGCACCATGCCTTTTAGGTTGGCGTATGGCCGGGCTTGTCACTTACCGGTGGAGTTAGAGCATAAAGCACACTGGGCGTTAAGGAAGCTGAATTTGAGCTATGATGAAGTGGGGAAGAAGAGATTGCTTGAATTAAATGAATTGGACGAGTTGTGCATGACTTCATATGAGAACTCTCAGATATACAAGGAGCACACTAAGTTGATCCACGATCGTCACATTCAGATGCGCACCTTCAAGAAGGGAGATCGTGTGTTGCTGTTTAATTCAAGGCTGAAGTTACATCCCGGGAAGCTCAAATCCCAGTGGAGTGGACCATTTATGGTGGAAGAAGTCAAGCCACATGGCGCAATCTTGGTGCGCGATGGTGAGACGACATTTTTGGTGAATGGATAGACGTTGAAGCTATATTTTGGAGAAGATTACACAAGGAAGGTGAATGAGGTCAAACTCATTTCACTTTTGGATGCATGATGTGACTCAAGTCGCCTAGCCTAAGACGTTAAATAAGGGCGCTTGTTGGGAGGCAACCCAACCATTGGTACCTTAGATTAGTTCATTTACATTCGTAGTTTAATTTGTTTTTACTTAGTTTTTAGTGTAAAAAAGATATCGTGAGTGTTTGCTACTTGTGTAGGGCTGAGGCAGAGTCGATACCATCGACCCTTGTGTCGATGGTATCGACCATGGTACAGGTTGATATCAGCAGAAATCGGACTGTGTCGATACTATCGACGGCCTCGTCGATGGTATCGACATACCTACAGGCAGATCGCAAAGGCAAGGTCGATGGTATCGAGATGCCTGTCAATACCATCAAGATCTCTGGAGATTTTCAGAAGAAATCGACTTAGTGAAGTCGATACCATCGACGGGCGTGTCGATGGTATCGACACATTCAAGTGAAAAAGGCGGCGGCCGGGCCTCGTGAGGATTTTCCCTAATCAGAGAGTCGATACTATCGACTCGCGTCGATAGTATCAACGCGCCATGTCAACGATCCGCGAGAAAGATCAACGGCATCATAGCAAACAAAGAAGTCGATCCGGGGGATGGGTCGATACTATCGACCCACGTCGATAGTATCGACGCGTCAGCAATCCGGGCCCCACAGATCCAGCCATTGACGACCGTCGATACTAGCAGAGGTACAGATCGTGCTACCTGAGTCGATACCATCGACTCGCGTCGATGGTATCGACGGGCAGACAGTAGCGCCGGCCACGGCTATATATGGGGAGTAGTTGCGTTAGATGACATCACACCTTCAGTGCAATCTTCCTCCACTTGTGCCGAGCGAGTTCCAAAGTTGTGCAAGCCTGTCGACGAGCAACACCGAGCTAGTTCTTCATCGAGCAGAGATTCGATTCTCCGATCTTCACTGAGCTCCTTTCTAATCATCTTTCTCTCGCAAACATGGTGTATGTAGCTGGTGCGTCATCTTCGCACGTGAATCCGATGGACATCCCAGTGTTTGTGCCACCTCCGACCGCGTCAGTTACACGCCCGCAGCTGATCCATCCATCCGCGGAGGTGAAGAAGATCTACAAGGAGATCTTGAAGAGGAAGATAGAGCTGACCTGATATGTTGATCGGGCGACAATATGCAACTTGGGGTTCGAAGCCAACCTCAACTATGTTCTCAAGGGTCAGGCCCGACACACGGGAAGACGGCCTGACGAGCTAGAGTTTCATGCAGATGGCCAGCCGTTCTTCGGCGAGTGGCCCACGTACAAGGAGTTGGTGGCAGAGTTCATGGCGTCTTTGGACGTCTGCGTTGTGCCCAACGACGTTATTGCCACCGACCGCGAGTGGATCAAAGGTCGGGTGTCGTTCCGGTTATACAACAATAACTACACCATCACACTTCGGCAGTTCAACGCGATCTTCAATTGGAACCACTCGCCAAACGACTACCGGTGCCCGGACAACCGCACTGACTACGACGTCATCTTCGCCGAGCTGGTTACGGTGCTGCTGGGGAAGTCTGTTAGCTACCATAATGCTGCGGTAGCTGACTTCGAGCACCCTTTCGTCCAGGTTCTGCACCGGATGCTCAGTTCGACGCTATTTGCTCGGGGTGATTTGGCCCTCAGCAAGTTTCAGGAGACTGACTTATTCTATTTGTATAAGCTCCTGAAGCGTCAAGAATGCAATTGGGGTGCCTTCTTTCTACAGAGAGTATTGGCAGTCAAGAGGAGTACGAGGAAAGCGCCGATTCACTTCGGTGGGTTCATCACCAAGAGGGCTTCATACCTCAGCTTGAATTTCCAGACCCTCACTCCTCTATCTACTAGGAGCAAGGTGAACTTACAACATTTGCACCGGTCCAATCTCCTACTTCTTCGAGATGGTTTGGCGTATGCGCATTGCCACGTCAACTATGCCTATCAGGAGTGCTCATTGCCTGATCCGGTCTTCAACATCAAAGGGTCGCAACACTTCCGGTGGCCAATCATAGCCATCGCTGACTCCGATGAAGAAGGCGGCAACGACGGTGGTGACGACGGAAATGACGACAAGTCTGAGGAGGAAGAGGAGGCATTCACACCTCTTCGAGCTCGAGTGGCACCACGGAAGCGTCCTCGGATGCATCCGGGTGCATCTTCATCATCACAGCCTACACCGCCACAACCACTGCCCTCACAGCCAAGCGAGGATGCCTATTCTACGTAGGGCATGTACACCGTGCTGCAAGACATCCAGCAAATGTAGCAGCAGCACATGACAATGTATATCGGTATTCAAGACACTATGAACCGGATACTGGATAACCAAAGGGCGATGTTCGAGAGCGAGCGTCTTCTCCTCAACAACCAACAACAGATACATGATCGGTTGTATCGGATGGAGATGCAGCAGGAGCCCTTCTACGACCACTATTGGAGCCAAAATTATTTTGGAGGTTATCCACAACCTCCACCCAGGGCCCAGTTTGATCCAAGCTTCCAGGGGGAGTATCCTTCTTGGGACCCTACGGCTCCAAAATACCCGCCTCCACCACAAGAGTAAACCAGTATCACTGTTCCAACCTTTGAGTTTGTTTTTGACTATGAGGCCATAGTTGAATTCAAGCTTGGGGGGGGGTATTGGAACAGTTCTATCTTTCATTTTCTCTATTTTTAGTTTTACTGTTTGTGTTTCCTGTCATTTTCTTTCCGCAATCTTAGTTTGTTTTAGGATCCACAATCTATCTAGTGTAATCGTGGATGTCTTTAATCTTGTGTCATCATAGTTGCATGTGCATGGGAATGAAGGGAAATTTTAAAATTTTTTGAGTGTTCACAAGCTTGAATGTGTTTAACCTTGATCACTTAACCTAGAAAATGATTGGTTTTGTCAACTTTAGAACAGAAATTCACAACTGTGTATCCCTAATGATTCATGAAAGTGGACGGAAATTGGTTGTTGAGCCTTAACTGACCAAATGGTAATGAGACTCTAATTTGAAGTAAGAGAGAGAAACCTCTTAACTACTACACAGGTCAGTAAGGAGGGATACATAATATTTTTCAAAGGTTCAGTCAACTAATCTTGTGATCTTTCCACCCCATTGCTTTTCACAATCCACCAAGAATTGGAGGTAAAGTACGGTTTTAACTCTTTTTGATTGCATGGCATGTAGATAGGACTTGCACTGTAATCACCTTCATATGTTTTGCATGAAAAATGTAGAAAAGATTAGAATAGTTATACATGCACATTACCCACAGGTGCATGTCAATTAGTTGCATTCATAACTTCTATGCATAAAGTATGTCATGTACCTCATTTATTCTGTAATGGTGAATTAAAATGTTCCATACCTTCTAAATTATTCAAATTTTTGAGTTATGCAGAAAAAATAAGCCTTATAAATTATTCATTGCCAATTATGGATATAAGGGCTTGGAAAAAAAACTAAAAAAATAGAAAGTTTATTTAGAAGCAAGTGGAATAAGAAGGAGAAAGGAACATAATCTCACCTACATTTTAAGATGAATGAGTACATGATGTAGCTTAATTAGATATCCATCTCATTTTGAGACGGATGGTTAGTGCATGCATCATTCCACCTAATCTTAGGCATTAGGGCATTTCTCATGTGCATTTGCATCATTTAGGGCATTTTTGTTTTATGCATGTTGCAATCGTATGATACTTCCACTGCTTCCATGAGCCACCCACTTCATCCACCTGTTGCTCAGATTGGTAGGCCACTGTGAATTTCTCCTCACTAATGAATACCAGGAGAAATGCTTCCATGTAGATGGTAGTTAGGGTGAGCAACGTAGTATAAAGATCACAAGATGCACCAAGCCTGGACCGGAAAATTTTATTATGTTAACTGCCTTATGTGATAGTGTTCATCAGTTTTGAGGTCAACATCTTTTATGGATGATTACTGTCGCCGTCAGGGTAATTATCATTCTGTGGTTAGCGAGGGCCGGTATGTGAATGTCTGGTGGGAGTCATATGGGATGTATGTTGTGATGCTTTGTTCTTTAGTTAACTCTGGCAATTCTATTCTAAGGATTAGTTGCTCGAGGGCGAACAATGTTTAAGCTTAGGGGAGTTTGATGTGATGATTTTGAATCACATTTATAGACTTGTTTGATATGTGTTTTATGCATTTATTAGTCATTTTCATGGTTAATGTTGCATATATCATTCATTTTGGTCTATGCTACTTCTTTACGTCAAATTCCCTTTATTTAAGTATTTTTATCATTAATTATCGAAAGAATATACTTTGTGTGAATTTATGTGGTTTTGTGTGTTAATTTCAGGAAAAACAAGTATCTGCTTCCGTCGATACCATCGACGGGGGTCGATACCATCGATCGGACCACAGGCTGCCAGCCGTAAGGACCAGAACAAGGTCGATACTATCGACGGGGATGTCGATGGTATCGAGATACCATCAGGTTGCTGGAAGAAAGTGAGTCGATACTATCGACACAAAAGTCGATACCATCGACTAGTGGAGCTACAGCGACGGAAAAAGGACAAAACTGACGCCTTAGAGTTTCGATACCATCGACCCGAGTCGATGGTATCGAGCTGACATCAGGCGCTCAGACGAAAGAAAAGAATGATTGTTGCTACAGTGCAGGGTCGATACCATCGACTCGTGTCGATGGTATCGACACTGTCAGATATGAGTTTGATTCAGAATGATCTAAATATGACGGTCATGGTTAATTGGTGACTTAATTTGGGAGATATACCTAATGACGGTGCCCTTGACTGGGGATCACGTCATTAGCCGCTGCACACATCCTGGAGAGCAAGGAGAGAAGAACGGAGCACGAGAGCATGCCCCAGTCGTTCCGGACACTGAAGAAGATGAATTCTACCACCGAAAGGCGGCAGAACGCGGATTCCACGCCAAGGATCGATTGGACCTTCTCCGTTCAGGGGTTTCACCACTCAATTCCATTTTTCTCATGTTTTCCCTTTTTTTTACTACATTGTACTCTGAGATGACCATGCGGGGCTAATCCCCTTTATCTTTAGGATCGGGAGTAGCCCAGGGATTCATTGTATGACAATTTTATAATAGTAATTCATATTTTGTCTCTTAAATCCGTTGTATAGTTTCATGTTCTCCAATATATTGTTATGCTTGATCACCATAATAATAACCTAATACCTTTAATTGCTTTGAAAGAAGAATTAACTGTTGAAAAGAGACGGAATTTACATTAATTGACAAATCCCTTGAACAAGGCGGTGTAAGATTAATGGTGGATACCGAGAGGTCGTTTATAATGCACCTAGTTTAGGGTATAGGTTACTACGATGGTGGAACCGACCTAGACATAGGTAGTGAATTGTACCACGACAGTGGGCAATTCTAATTTCAGGCCACTACCCGGATTGAGAGATAAAATTGAGTAGCTATATAGAGTTAAATACAATGAAACCCCGTGGTGAAACCGTAACCCTAAAGATCTCCTTTTGAATTGATTAAACCAACATTTAATCGATTGCGTGTTTCGTTTTGTTTTTATTTTTCTTTCAATTTTAACAACAACTCTCAAGTTGTTAATCGGCTTAGCTGATCGCGAGTAGTTAGTAGGAGTCTCTGACAATTGCATGTATCCCTGAGTTCGACTCGGGCCTCACAAAGGCATGTACTACTCGACGCGTTCACTTGTGTTTCTACTAACGATAAATTTGCGTCACTTCCCTACTCTAACAAGATCACCAAATCTGATCTCTGAGTATTTATTCCTTTTATTTCCAATTTAATTCGGATGACAATGGCTTCAGCAATTCATCATATCTTTCCTCGTTTTGCCGATATAACATGATGGTGACCTCCAAACACCTTTCTTTTTTATTTTCCACGCGACCGCGTGGACAAAATATCACTACTCAAAGGATATGGTTTCTTCTTATCTCTATATCCCTCTTTTTGGGTTGGGTGAGACACATGCCTTACCACACAAAAATATGGTTTCTAACTATATTGGAATCTTCCTTTCAATTTCTTCTATTCCAATGAATTAACGTAGTTTGGTTGCCTTATACAATTTCTCCCTCCATGCTAGTTTCCAACAAAATCCATTTATAAGCTTCCAATTGACTCATCCATTTTCACCATTATTGTTATGACCTCACCTTTCAGTAACCTCCAATTAAGGGAGACCAAGAGGTTGAAGCCGCACCCATTAATCCCAGATCAAAGGTTCGACATATAACCATAAACAATTATTAAATTCTAACAGACTATACTGAAAATGGTAATAAAATTTTCCTTTGCATACCTTTGAAAAGTTTGGAACAAACTAAACTTCTAACCTCAGCTGAACTATTCTATCTAATTCCTCCTTGTTCTTTAATTCTTGAATTCACAAGGTGTCTCTTTACTGTTTGTACTTTTCATTGTACCTAAAACGCCGACAAACAAAACGTCAGTCAGCCGAAGCTGGTATGTGAAGGAAACTGATAATGTTCAACTATGTTATCAATATAATCATTCAATTAATCATTGAACAGTCAAGATTACATTTTAAGCCATACAACTCAATCCATACATTTTCTCGAACTCTGGGTTGTCCCTGTAGTGGACATGAATATCACCTCTCTTTTAGGTAATAGAGTCGCATGGCACTATCCGAAGATAGCCCAATATCTAACTCATGATGACTTGATGGTCCTACCTCCATGGTAGCCATGTACTAAGTCAACCATAGACCCGATGGACCTACCAAATAGGTAGCCATGTACTAGGTCATCCATAGACCTGATGGACCTACCCAATAGGTAGCCATGTACTAGGTCATCCATAGACCTGATGGACCTACCCAATAGGTAGCCATGTACTAGGTCTTTCTCTAACCTGATGGACCTACCCATAGGCAGCCATGTACTAGGTTATCTATAATGCCACAGAGAGAACCAGGATCTGAGTTTATAGGCATATACATTAAGTGATAGTCATAGTCACTTTATATTTGCAATATGAACATCCAAATAGTTTAGTTGCATTCAATGCGATTAAACGTCCGAGAAACCATCGGAAAACTAAGCGGTTATTCATAAGTAACCACATACCTGATCCATAGTAACTTGATGTCCATGCATTAACATTCAACACAATTAACAAGCAATCAACAATATCCTGAAAATAATGCATAGCATTCAAGTGTCATTTTTTTATTCAAACATCCTCAAGATCAACTTGGATTCCACCTTATAATTTCTAGGCCAACTTTAGGGTTTTATTAGAGTTTTAGCCTTCATTATGCATTTATCACTTTTAATGCTCTTTTAGTTCACAAACCTTAATTTCTGCATCATATACACAATTGAATGTCAATTAAGTCTAATATGTTTCTTTTACACTAAAACTATTATATTTATCCTTTTAGATCATATCCAAAACATTAAGGCTTATTATCATCTTTGGTTTCTTTCAAATTGACCAATCATATTTCATTATAGTTCAACCCACATATATGAACCTTATTTATCACTATTTCCACTTTATACACTAGGAAACACTAATTATCCAAATAATTCACATTAAAGATCTTTGGTACTCAATTAATCTTCGAATCATCATATTTCTATTTTATTCGTCGATTTGTACAATCAAAACCATTAGAATTCATATCAACATAAATTAGGGTTTCTAATCCCATTAAGGCATATTCACGTACATAGAACCCTAAATTAAACCAACTATATAAAAAGATCATCTTTTAAATCCTATTTTCACTTTTATTAACAACAGGTTAATATCAGCTTGAATTATCCATCTATCATCAAATCTAAAGGGTTTTTCCTTAGTTAAATCATTAAAGATGATAACTTTATGTACTTTTCCAATTTCAAGCATATAAACTCTAAATTAGACTAATCACGTGCAAAGTTCTTCCTTTTTGAACTCAATGTTCCTTTTTACATTTAACAGATTAATATCAACTCTAAAGATCCATTAAACCCTATTAAACACATTAATCATATCAAAATAGGGTTTCTTAATCTTTAATTCATTAAAGATGATGATTTACACTACTTTTCAAATTATGATCAGATTCAGGCTATAAAACTATTTTTAATGAATTCCTTGCATTTTTCTAATCAAAATACATATATAACTTGTCCTAAACGGGGTTACCAATAAAAATTTACGATTTAACAAAATTACTTACTTTCGGCCAATTGGGAAACGCCACGTCATCACTCATGCAATCGTAGGCGCGGCTGGTTTAAGACATAACCAAATGTCGTTTCTGCCCCTAGTAAAACACGCGCTCCTTCAGCCCGCAAAGGGGCATTTTTGTCCACGCGCCTCCTCTCTTCTCCTTTCTCGCGCTACCCTAGCGCTGCTTCCTTGTTAGCGTTGGGCGCGTCTTCTCCACGTCGACCTCGACCCTGCCGGCTGCCCAGGAGTTTCCCCCTGCCTTCGCTGCGCTCCCGCGCATGCAAGGGAGCTTCCAGCCCGCCGCCAGTCGTCTAGGGTTAGCGCAAGCATCCCCTGCCGCCATGGCTGCCCTGCAGTCATCTGTAGGTGTTGCGCAGGTGTAGGGTGCCGACACGAAGGTCTTCCGGCCCTCTTCTGACGACGTAAGAGCATCACGGCCTTCTCGTATGCTCCCCATTGCTCCCAGGTTCACATTACCCCCCTCCGGTTAAGGTTTTGAAAAGAAACAAGAAAGAGAAAGAGAGAGGGGTGCCAAGGATCTCCTTGAACTCGGCTAAGGAGTATACCCTTATATAGAGGAGTGTAGCAATGCCCCGGTTCGCCTATCCATGAGGAAACCAAGTTTCTCGTTAAACATGGCAACCACATACTTTCCTTGTTTTAGATGTAACTCCTCTTTTCTTTATGATAAGATATCCTTTATCCTTGATTTATTAGAATTCGAATTTCTTCTTACTTATTTTCTCTTTCCTTGCTTTTTAATCCCTAGACACGAAATTCTATTTCTTTTAATCAAATTTACTTTCTTTTTAACAATACCTCATAATTCATTAATAATGCAACACATTATCCTCTTATTTTGCCTTTCTAGTATTTTCTCTTTCTTTCCTCTTTATTGGGACTCCTTGGTTCCCAAGAAACTTTATGATTTCGAAATTCTTTTCCAAATATATTTATTATCCTTCTAGATGCATCTAAATACATTATTTCGCATTATCATGTTTATTTCTCATGAAAATATCTCTTTTTGAGGATTTCTTTTTATTTCCCTTTTATTTTCCTCATGGGTATTCCTTTTATCATTAGAAACCTCATGGATACGAATTATCACCAAGAAAACTCATTTATGCCTCTTTCCATTCATTTTCCACATTTTATCATCATTTTCAATTTCTTTCTTAATAAAGAAATACTTAATTAACCTTTTCTTTTCTAATTACTTTCTTTTCGCAACCTTGGTCTCCTTGGTACCCAAGGAACCCAAGAGGCACGAAATCCTCTTTGGATTTGCCTTCTAGAGGTTTCTACATATTTCTTTTCTCGAAAATTCAATTATCCATTTACTATTTGAATTTCCTTGTTATTGGGCCCAATAGCCAATACTGCCCACAAAGCAACCAATCAAGGCTATTGTGAAAGGAATCCATTCATTTCAAAACCAATCATATCATTATTTCTCACTAATTGAACCCAAAAATCGGGGTTATAACATCCTTCTCCTCTTATAGGAATTTTGTCCTCAAAATTCTATCAAGCATACAAACAATTCAGGATAGGACTTTTCCATGTCCATCATTGGCCCCTATGTGACTTTACCATACTCATGGCGCATCCAAAGAACCCTTATCATCACATATTCTTTTCTCTGAGTTCTTTCATCCTGGCATCTATAAACTACACAGGTGACTCGGGCCATTTCAGCCTCCCTTGGGGCTCACTAGGTTCATTGCTCAGCACATGGTCGGGGTACCTCACATAGTGCTCTAAATTGGACACATGGAAAACATCTCCCATTACTCTGTCCTGAGGGGTTCGGTCAAACTTAACCTTCTCCACCTATCCATTTCTAATGGACCCATGTATCGGGGACTCAGCTCTCTTAGCTATAACTTAGAGGGGTCGGATTTTCATGTCACATTTTCTCCCACGGTAACTTGTATGTCAGTCTAATTTGCATCTGCTCATGACTGTCATCGTCTCTAGGCTCCTTTCAGCCCTTGCACGGTCAAAGTGACTTCATCTACAGGCACTGTGGTCCGTTTCTAACCATCATGTGGCCCTTTTCTAACCATCATGCGGCCCCTTTCACCAACATCACCTTACTGAAGTGGTGACCGACACAACCTCTCTTACAGAGCTTCCTATAAAACCCGACACTGGCTATGGTGGTCATTGTCACATCTTTCATAGGATAAGAACTGTCTCTAGATATCACCCTGAATGAGCACACATGCCCTCATCAGACCCTTTAGTCTGGATCATACTAACCATGGTTAGGGGTGATAAACTATACTAACATTGAGTTCTCAATGTACCTACTTCCACCTTTTGGAAGGGAACTTTTAGTTCAAACTCAAGAACCTTTGAACTTGCCTTATGGTGTAATTGAACCATCTCTCTCATGGGTAGTTCAGCTAGATCTGTCCCTTGACAGAACTCTTTCTTTCTTATGTCGTCTAGGTAAGGCGATCTACCATAACCCATATTGCATCTCGACCTTCCTCGGTCCAGGGAAGACCTATCACAACATCCATAGTGTTGAGCTCTCATTCCTTCTCAGGGATTCTTTTGTCCTCCATATCGATACATTGGGTTACTGGGGTTCGTCCTTTACCTCTTGGCTTGCATGGCCATAAACCACATGCAACCTAATCTTAAGCATCTAACGTGCTATTTCCATTCTCCATGGTGTATCATGATTTCCTATATGTCATGATTCTTTCAAGATCGATTCCTCCGAAACCCTAAACCACTCTAGTCGGGGTTCCATCACCTTCTTTTCCAAAGAAGTGCACTTGAGGTTCTACCACCATCCTTTCATTGTATCAAGGACTAGACTGGATAACCGAACAACCCTTAACTTTTGAACGCATCTTGTTACATCTGAGTGTTATCCAAACACCTCTCCTTTCCGAACTTATGGTTATCTAAACAACCTCTTCTAGCTTCTAGTCAGGTGTATCTCAACTAGAGCATCCACTACCACTTCACATCCTTAGGTATTAGGTAATGTTGAAGACATACTCTTCCATGTATTTCACTTATCATATTACCTCAAACTCCATGTCTATATCCATTAAGAACACTCTCTGATTTCATCATCATGGTGACCAAACTCAACCTGGTATAACTTGTAAGCTCCACTTAGCTCGTGCTAGAAACATCCTCATAAGGTGACTACCTCATTCCTCTTAGTGTTTGCAAACCATCCATGTATCATTCACTTTACCAGGATAGCTTATCTTCTCTATCCCCGTTCCTTGTGGAAACGTTCCAACCTACATCATCTCTTATCCTTGGTGTATGGCATGCGTAATGTCCTATCTCTCACCCTCATAACAAGAGGAAATAAGCATTTGGCTGCAGTCCAAATATAGAGTTCTTCCTGTTCGAAGAGTAGAGATGGTACATCCCACCTTGCCGATACACCTTTACATCTAACTTGCAACGTGCCACATGTGTCTCTACAACACAGACATCATGATATCAAGGTTACCTCCATGGAAAACTAGTCTTGAACCTACTGAGGTTTATATCTTTGGTCATCTCCTCTAGGTCTATAGGGTACTGACACTTTTGGGATCATCCCTCTTCCCTCATGCATCAAGAGAGTGCCCTACTCATCTGCCCTTTGGGTCCCATGAGTTCATGAAGGTGATCAATCTCCTAACCCATGGCCCTCAGACAATGATAGTTGTCACCTCCCGACCCTATGGTTATGTGCAACTGGGGAAATAGGCAACTCCTACTTTCATCGGCCTTATCCCTACCTGACCCTAGGATAGACTTAGGATTCTCCATTACAGAACATGTTCACTTAGAACCCTACCCAAGTCTTCATCATATCTCTTTCTGCATTCATGGGATGACTCTCATCCGTTCATAGGCATCATAGCAACCTGCCTACCTTGGTCAAGCCCCATACTGGTTACCTCCATGGTAACACATCCATATGCACATAGAGATGGATATCTATGGGTCTATAGGTTCATTCTCATACCATGTACTTTTCACTTAACTTCTCAAGATCCTATGAGACCTCTTTAGGTCACCTTAAACCATCAAAACTGATATACACCCTACCAAAGGGGTCCCTCTCCCAGGATGGGAGGAAAACTATCTCTTGACAATAAGATCACAAAAGCTCTAAGGTCTAGGGTTTACAGCCACATGAGCTTACTTAACCCTAGCAAGCCATTAAGGCATGAGCAGATCACTTACTGTACCATGGTAGGTCATACTTTTCCTCTTTCCTCAAAGTTTGATCAAGATCATACCTTTCTTTATCATCAACCTAGCTGTGAGGGGTTCATCAAACACACCTTTAACTCCAGGGGCTCCTCTTTTCCTCTATTCATGAGGATTACTATGCTAGCTTATATAGGAACTCAACTTCTCATCATGAGCCTTAGGTACACCACTTCCCCTTTTAGGCCTAGGAACCCTAGGTTCACTGCATGCTCTGTCTCTTAACTACGAACCAAGCATGAAAAAGGCATGACATGCACTCCTTGTAATCCTTCAACTCAAGCAACACTTAGAGTTGGGTCCTCCCTAAGGACAACCCACAAGGTACAAGGCCTCATAACCTGCTACTAAACCTTTCTTCTTCCTACCTCAGAAGGTAAACATCTCTACCATAGGCACGTAGGTACCAGAAGCTTCATCTTTTCTCAAGGGTTTGGTCCCTCTAAAGACAACCAAGGTATCAAAAATTTTCAGGGATCGATCATGTAACAACACCCGCCATCATTAAGATAACAAGTGTCATTAACAATAATAAAACATGCGGAAGCGATCATTAGTTGCAGCGGATTACCAAAAATCACTAAAAATTAAAACCATTTGCAAAGAGATCCATTCATAGGAAAACTATTTAACCAAGAACCAAAGTGTTTCCATTTCATCTTGGATCACAAGTACACAGCCTGTACAATTCCTTTTTAAGGATTACAACATTGACTGCCCTACTAACAAATATACACAGGTAGTATAAAAACTTTCAGGCACTATGCCAAAACTCCGATTGAATCATTTAAAACTCTGAGGACCTGAGAGTACAGAGATGACACATAGGACTACTATCTATATGACTTGACAGACAATATCTCCACCTGAGATCTCATTGCTGTCCTTGTTGTTGTTGTTGCTGCTGCTCTTTCTCTGATCTTAGGGAATTCCTGCCTTGCCCCCCATGCATACCTAAAAATGTTTCCCATGGGGGTGAGACAATTGAAAATAACCCCAGCGAGAGATATAACTCTCCGCCAAAACATTGTTATTGCAATTTATTAAATTAAAACTGAGCACGGGTTACTTTTACCATATCAGGAAGAATTATTCATCATAGAACAGAATAAGATAATCTCCTATTCTCAAGGAGAGCATTGCATATACCCATGGTAGATAAGTATTTCATCTGTCTACTTTGCATAGAATATAAAGAAACATAAATAACATTTATCCGCTAAGGAATGCACAAAGAAATGCAACATCAGCCAATTAATCTCCGTATTCAATCCTTAAGCAAACATGCTATACGGCTGATTACATTTTACAATCATATTTAATCTCTGAGGAGATGAGGTATACCGCTCATACTCCAACCGACCATTGCGAAGTCGAAACCGGTACCATACATAGGTCTAGGGAAGAGTCGGGTTCCCATGACCTCACTACCTCCCGGTCAGTGCGAGAGAACCTGCAGGACATCTCGTGTCTCTGCTACATAGCTAGCCAGGGTATACTGGCAACTTCGCTATAGAGGCAGTGTCAGGTGCTCTCTCTTCGCGATCATGAGATTTCATGTTTATCTCCATCGATCCAGTATTAACCTTGGGAGATGTGTACATCATCTGGCCCAAATCATCAGGAGATTAGTGATACATCTATCCCGACCTATTCATGAAGGATTTGAGAGGTTTCTTGTTTACCTCCTCACAATCACTTCAAGAGGACGTAAGGATATTTTCGCCCATTGACCCCCATATATTCAAAAATATACGAAATCCAGGATATGCTGCGGAGCAACCTATTTCACCATCACCTATTCCTGACGATGATGGATCTATGGTCAGAGCACTACATGAATAGATTTCACTTGATTAATTAAGTACATTATCATATTCTTTTAGCATCAGTCAAGTTCTCAAACATATTTTATTCATACAAATGCTATAAAGAGACATGTACCACTTCCATCATATACTTATTCACATGGCTCAAAAGCCATTCACATCTTGTCACCTCTCACTAGGCAACAACTTTATTCACATGGCTCAAAAGCCATTCACATCTTGTCACCTCTCACTAGGAAACAACTTTATACACATGGCTCACAAGGCCATTCACATTTTGTCACCTCTCACTAGGCAACAACTTTATTTACAATGCTTACAAGGCTATTCACATTTTGTCACCTCTCACTAGGCAACAACTTTATTCACAAGGCTTACAAGCCCATACTAATTTTGTTACTTCTTTCTAAGTAACAAAAACATAATGGCACATATGGCCAATCAACTCTTATCAATTAGACATCATAGCTCATACCTGGCTATGATCATCACCCATGAGACCTGCATGATTGTCACACATGATAATAGACTTATCAAGTTCACAACACATCATGCAATATAGGGTAACACCACTATTCCCTTACCAGGGTTAGGGTTTACCATCAATTGGGGCTTTTCATCCTTTTACCCAAAGCTAGGGTTAGGATTTTCATTTCTTATCAATTAGGGTTTCATATTTGTATTATCACTCCAACCCTAATTCATTGCTACCCTCCTCTGGAAGCATTCATTGATATCATAAGTATTCATTCATACTTATTACTCTCATCATGTATCATTAATTGATTATCATCACAAGGTATGAGTTTATCTCTCATCCTTAAGTTGGGAATTAACAAAATGACCATGTTAGGTCACTTTCAAATCAACTCTAAGTCAAGCATAGTGCACCACGGCCGTGTAGTCAAGAACGGCCGCGCAAAGGGAAGCCACCACGGCCGTGCTACCTTGCACGGTCGTGCAAAGTGAAGCTACCACGGTCGTGCTACAGAAGTTCACCTCATGAATCATATTCAAGTATGAATTCTATTCTTTCACTAGGGATTAGGGTTTCACATACCATCTCCCTTCTTTAGAATAGAGATTGCGTATAGCATCACCCTTCATTAGGGATTTCATATCACATTGCCCATAATTAGGGTTTACTAATCATTCCCAATTAGGGTTTCTCATGAAATCACCCTCAATTAGGATTTCACATGGATACACCCTCAACTAGGGTTTCACTTGGATACATCCTCAACTAGGGTTTCACTTGGATACATCCTCAACTAGGGTTTCACTTGGATACACCCTCAACTAGGGTTTACTATTCATCCTAATTAGTGATTTCACATGTAGACAACCTCTTATTAGGGTTATACATGGAATCAGCCTCAATTAGGGTTTTCATCATGTATTGGATCCATGCATTTGTTATGCATTCTTAATTAGTACCATTAAGGTATCTCTCACCTAATTACATTAGGTTTCCAAAAAGGTTTGATCAATTGGACCTTCAATAACATGAGGTATCCAATTGAATTAGGGTTTCCAATGTTGATTCCATCAATCATTGAATTCATGGAACCAATCATCAATTGGACCTATATTCATACTTCAATTGAGTTTGATAAGTCAACCTTCAACTGATTTGACCCTCAATTGACCCTCAATTGATCATCAATTAGGGTTTGATTCAATTGAATTAGGGTTTGGAATCGATGATTCAACAACACTAATCAATGTAAGACTAGCTTCTTTGAAACCATTGAACCATCATCCAAATTGGGTATGACCTGACCCCAACCGGTCTTGAGGTCGTTTGGATGACCTCCAAATGGTCTTGAGACCGTTTGCCCATCATATCACTCAAATCTAAGCAATCCAATTAGGGTTTGGTTCATTGGATTGATCACTAAATCAGCATTACATTGTTTAACAGCTTGGTACCTTTAGACCTTCAAACACCTAACCATACTCAAACCTAGACCACCAAAAGGTCTTGGGTGACCACCAAACGGTCTCGAGACCGTTTGGATGAGCTCCAAACGGTCTTGAGACCGTTTGTCCCATCCAACCTTTGGATTCTAGTGAAAAATCATCATGGATTGGTCTATCGAGTTGATCAACAAATCAGCACTACATTGCAATATGATTAGTACCTTTGGACCTTCAATTGGTCAACTATACTTGACCCCAGACCTCCAAACGGTCTTTGGGTGATCCCCAAACGGTCTTGAGACTGTTTGGGTGATCCCCAAACGGTCTTGAAACCGTTTGGGCTAATCAACCCAAAATCTCAACTTAACTCATTGGAATTTCAGCACTGTTTTCAATTAGGGTTTTCCTAATTGATTAGCCTTCAACTCATGATTCTTTTGGAGTTAACCCCTCAAATTTGGAGTGTCATTAACCTACATCATTAGGAACAGGAATCTCAAACGGTCAACGCTTGGTCAACTCCACCAAACGGTCTTGAAACCGTTTTCCCAAAAAGGTCAAGTTAATCAGGTTGAAAATCAGCACTTAATCCAATTAGGTTTCCATAATTGATTAGGCTTCAACTCACGATTCCTTTGGAGTTAACCCATACAATTTGGAGGGTTATTAACCAACATCATTAGGAACAGGAATCCCAAACGGTCAACGCTTGGTCAACCATATCAAACGGTTTTGAAACCGTTTTCCCAAACAGGTCCAGTTAATCAGGTTGAAAATCAGAATTTAATTCAATTTGATTTTTCTAATTGATTGGCCTTTAACTCACGATTCCTTTGGAGTTAACCCCTCAAATTTGTAGGTTCATTAGTATACATAATTAGGAACAAGTTTCCCAAAGGTTCAACGCTTGGTCAACCATATCAAACGGTCTTGAAACAGTTTTCACCCAAACGGTTTCAAACCGTTTGCCCTTAAACGGTTTGCTGAAACCGCATAGCCAATCAAATTAAAAAGATTTGGAATAGCTATCAAAACCATTTGGCTTGGTAATTTTCTTTGGATAAGCATCTAGGATGATGTCATTATCCCCTTACTTCGAACAACCAAGAACAGCAACCGTTCTTGATGGAAATTGCAGCAAGAAACAAGAGTGCATCAAATTGAAGAAATCAATCAACAAAGCATAGAGAATTGATGCAATAGAAATGTTTAAGGGTTTAAGTTATAAAAACCACCTCCAATTGAGCTCCAAAGCTCCAAGATCACGCCATTAATGGTGTATGAAGCTCTTGAAACTCCCCCTAAGCTCGTCCTCAAGCTTTTGATTGTAAAAGTTGGCTAGGGTTGAAGAGGAGATCGAAATAAGAAGGAATCCATAATTTATTTTCGATTTCCACCATGAAATCATGAAGAACGAGGGTCAAGAAGCTTACCAACAGGTTGGGGCTCGTCCTCCTATTTCTCCTAAGTCCCCTTGAGCTCATCCAAAGCAAAGGAAGAAGAAAGGGCCGAAAAAGCCTTTCAATTCATTTGGAAAAGGCACTTTTATAAAGAAATTGATGAGAGAGAAAATGCATTATTAAAATGCATTTAATTCCAAAAACATGGCCGCCTCTTCCCCCTCAAATTCCCCTCAAAATCCTTAAGGACGAGGCTATCTTCATTCCCTCATATTCCTCTCAATTATTCATGATTTAAAGAAAAGCAAATTAAGCACCTTAATGCGTAATATATTAATATCCCATATGTGAGTGGATATTACTTTTCTTTATAATAAGGTGAGTGGAGTTTCACCTACTTAGGATATTTTCGTTCCTTATCTTGGAAAAAGAACGTCCATCCTTAACCAAAATCAACCAATAACATTTTGGTTGAAGGCCATTTAATTAATACATTCATTTTTTCCCTAAATTGAATTAGGGTTTCAATTAGGATTAAATCTTGATTATTTTAATATCAAGATTCTCTCTCCTCCAACTTAATTCAAATGAGATGCCCCTCTCATTTTATTTTCTCTACCTGATGCCAAGAAACATTAAGGACCTTATTGAAGTGGTAATTTGCATATTGAACCCTAGATTTTGGGTAAATTGCACATTACACCAAAACTAGGTTTTAATGCACAAGGATTGCTTTACAAGCTTAATCTTGGTGTCCAAGCTTGTGGAAACCATACCACTACATCATATTCATTCTTATGATGTCTCAACATCAGAGGAACATCTTATCATGCAACATTTGCAATTTAACCCCTCAACTTGGGTAATTTGCACTTTAGTCCAAAATAAGCAAACATTGCTTCAACATTGTTCAAACATGACCAAAATTGAAACATAGGTTCCTTTTGAGCCTTAATTACTTTTCAAAAGATGAGATTAAGCATATAATCATCTTTCTTAATCAAAACACCTAGGGTTAAAGAATAACCCAGGTCATGGATGTTACAAATTATAAACCCCTAACAAGGATTTCGTCCCCGAAATCCCAGATAAAGGGAACAGATATTATTCATTCATCATATCATCATGTCTCTTCATAACACCTCATTGTTATGTAGACATCATAGAACTTTGATCAGCACAAAGTTCCTTCACACAATATTCTCATAGAGTCAAATGAGAACTTATCTTAAAGACATATTTAGTTGTTATGTTTATGCAAAGCATAAACCCCATAACATATGATGTTCATATCATTTTATAAAATCAGACTGATTTCATAGTTGACCATTCCAGGTAGCCAATCTAAACCATATGATAATTCTTAGATACCAGAATCTCTTACCTTGGTATCAGTCGCATGTGTTGAAAACACATTATATTCTCATCTTTCTTTTATCATATTTACAACTTTATTGAACAGGGATCACCTCCCTTGTTCTTTTTTTTTTCATCATATAGGGGTCATACTTTTACTTCCTCATATACACATACTGATCTGAATTCATATCAGATCCCTCTTTCTTGTACTTAAGGTATGATACATTTATCCATACCATATTTCCAATTTCATGATACTCATTAGATTGTATCAGAATGATTGCTTGATCAGGGCAATCAAAAAGATATCAATCTAAGAGTTTCCATACTCACTTTATCATCAATAGTTGTATACCTGATCAGGGTTTACAAGTACTGAGATCAAGTAGTATGCAATTACATGCTATCATATTTCTTGCTTTTCATATTATCATAACATAAGATTTAACATCCCTGGATTTTATCCAGGCATCTCTTCTATACCTCTTCCTCTTTCATAGAGGTATGATCAATATAGAGCATTTAAAAGAATACTGAATAGAATTCAAATTATAGTTCTCATCATTTCTTCCCTATATGGCAACTAATAGGGAAAAAATGATGAGAACTAGAATTTGAATTCTATTCAGTATTCTTTTAAATGCTCTATATTGATCATACCTCTATGAAAGAGGAAGAGGTATAGAAGAGATGCCTGGATAAAATCCAGGGATGTTAAATCTTATGTTATGATAATATGAAAAGCAAGAAATATGATAGCATGTAATTGCATACTACTTGATCTCAGTACTTGTAAACCCTGATCAGGTATACAACTATTGATGATAAAGTGAGTATGGAAACTCTTAGATTGATATCTTTTTATTGCCCTGATCAAGCAATCATTCTGATACAATCTAATGAGTATCATGGCAATTAATAGGGAAAACAAAATCAACAATCCTCCTTTTTATAACTAAAAGGGTTTAGTGTACTCAACATGAACACATTTATAACATACCTTGTACTCACATCATGGTCTTATTACTTGAAGAAAAAACTAAGCCATGGAATCTTACAAGTGAAAGGTTAAGACCTTTGCACTTACTTAGGGGTTGCTGCCCTGGTACACTAGGCATTTATTGCACTATTTGTACCAAAAACCTTGGCTTTTTAAAACCATTAGGCAAATGTCTCTAAAATTATAGAGATCATCACCTACTTCTCAGCTTATTGCCCCTTCTTGGGCACTGCCATCATAGATTTATTATTTGTCTAAGATCATGGCAGAGTCTACTTTCTTGCCATAAGTTAATCTTTTTTTCCCTTGTTTCAACATGACTAAGTCACTTAGGAACTCATTTAAAGCTCAAGCTTTCTGTATTAAGGACTGATTACCTAGGTTATAAGGCTAGCATCCAGTCCACTATATGCATTACAGTTGCCCTAATCTGCCCAACAAGAGCATGATCATAGGATTCTCTATCCTGATCAGGTCTTATTGGGGATTCTCAGGCACTCATTCTGTTCTTGTCAGATCCCTTGCACCTCTTCTTGATGCAACAACATTGCCCTTAGCAATGTGTTCCCTGTGTTCTCCAGTTATTTTCAACTTTACCCTTTCTCTGCACAAGCAGAAATCATTATAGGGTATACTGGAGGACACTAACACAGACTCTATTACCTTAGTCCTATGTCTCTGTAGACTCAGCGAACCTAGAGCTCTGATACCACTAAATTGTAACAAAACCCGCCATCATTAAGATAACAAGTGTCATTAACAATAATAAAACATGCGGAAGCGATCATTAGTTGCAGCGGATTACCAAAAATCACTAAAAATTAAAACCATTTGCAAAGAGATCCATTCATAGGAAAACTCTTTAACCAAGAACCAAAGTGTTTCCATTTCAACCTGGATCACAAGTACACAGCCTGTACAATTCCTTTTTAAGGATTACAACATTGACTGCCCTGCTAACAAATATACACAGGCAGTATAAAAACTTTAAGGCACTATGCCAAAACTCCGATTGAATCATTTAAAACTCCGAGGACCTGAGAGAACAGAGACGACACATAGGACTACTATCTATATGACTTGACAGACAATATCTCCACCTGAGATCTCATTGTTGTCCTTGTTGTTGTTGTTGTTGTTGCTGCTCTTTCTCTGATCTAAGGGAATTCCTACCTTGCCTCCCATGCATACCTAAAAATGTTTCCCACGGGGGTGAGACAATTGAAAATTTCCCCAGCGAGAGATATAACTCTCCGCCAAAACATTGTTATTGCAGTTTATTAAATTAAAACTGAGCAGGGGTTACTTTTACCATATCAGGTAGAATTATTCATCATAGAACAGAATAAGATAATCGCCTATTCTCAAGGAGAGCATTGCATATACCCATGGTAGATAAGTATTTCATCTGTCTACTTTGCAGAGAATATAAAGAAACATAAATAACATTTATCCGCTAAGGAATGCACAAAGAAATGCAACATCAGCCAATGAATCTTCGTATTCAATCCTTAAGCAAACATGCTATACGGCTGATTACATTTTACAATCATATTTAAGCTCTGAGGAGATGAGGTATACCGCTCATACTCCAATCGGCCATTGCGAAGTCGAAACCGGTACCATACACAGGTCTAGGGAAGAGTCGGGTTCCCATGACCTCACTGCCTCCCGGTCAGTGTGAGAGAACCAGCTGGACATCTCGTGTCTCTGCTACATAGCTAGCCAGGGTATACTGGCAACTTCGCTATAGAGGTAGTGTCAGCTGCTCTCTCTTTGCGATCATGAGATTTCATGTTTATCTCCATCGATCCGGTATTAACCTTGGGAGATGTGTACAGCATCTGGCCCAAATCATCGGGAGATTAGTGATACATCTATCCCAACCTATTCATGAAGGATTTGAGAGGTTTCTTGTTTACCTCCTCACAATCACTTCAAGAGGACGTAAGCATATTTTTGCCCATTGACCCCCGTATATTCAAAAATATACAAAATCCAGGATATGCCGCGGAGCAACCTGTTTCACCATCACCTATTCCTAACGATGATGGATCTATGGTCAGAGCACTACATGAATAGATTTCACTTGATTAATTAAGTACATTATCATATTCTTTTAGCATCAGTCAAGTTCTCAAACATATTTTATTCAGACAAATGCTATAAAGAGACATGTACCACTTCCATCATATACTTATTCACATGGCTCAAAAGCCATTCACATCTTGTCACCTCTCACTAGGCAAAAACTTTATTCACATGGCTCAAAAGCCATTCACATCTTGTCACCTCTCACTAGGCAACAACTTTATTCACATGGCTCACAAGGCCATTCACATTTTGTCACCTCTCACTAGGCAACAACTTTATTTACAAGGCTTACAAGGCCATTCACATTTTGTCACCTCTCACTAGGCAACAACTTTATTCACAAGGCTTACAAGCCCATACTAATTTTGTTACTTCTTTCTAAGTAACAAAAACATAATGGCACATATGGCCAATCAACTCTTATCAATTAGACATCATAGCTCATACCTGGCTATGATCATCACCCATGAGACCTGCATGATTGTCACACATGATAATAGACTTATCAAGTTCACAACACATCATGCAATATAGGGTAACACCACTATTCCCTTACCAGGGTTAGGGTTTACCATCAATTGGGGCTTTTCATCCTTTTACCCAAAGCTAGGGTTAGGATTTTCCTTTCTTATCAATTAGGGTTTCATATTTGTATTATCACTCCAACCCTAATTCATTGCTACCCTCCTCTGGAAGCATTCATTGATATCATAAGTATTCATTCATACTTATTACTCTCATCATGTATCATTAATTGATTATCATCACAAGGTATGAGTTTATCTCTCATCCTTAAGTTGGGAATTAACAAAATGACCATGTTAGGTCACTTTCAAATCAACTCTAAGTCAAGCATAGTGCACCACGGTCGTGTAGTCAAGAACGGCCGTGCAAAGGGAAGCCACCACGGCCGAGCTACCTTGCACGGTCGTGCAAAGTGGAGCTACCATGGTCGTGCTACAGAAGTTCACCTCATGAATCATATTCAAGTATGAATTCTATTCTTTCACTAGGGATTAGGGTTTCACATACCATCTCCCTTCTTTAGAATATAGATTGCATATAGCATCACCCTTCATTAGGGATTTCATATCACATTGCCCATAATTAGGGTTTACTAATTATTCCCAATTAGGGTTTCTCATGAAATCACCCTCAATTAGGATTTCACATGGATACACCCTCAACTAGGGTTTCACTTGGATACATCCTCAACTAGGGTTTCACTTGGATACATCCTCAAATAGGGTTTCACTTGGATACACCCTCAACTAGGGTTTACTACTCATCCTAATTAGTGATTTCACATGTAGACAACCTCTTATTAGGGTTATACATGGAATCAGCCTCAATTAGGGTTTTCATCATGTATTGGATCCATGAATTTGTTATGCATTCTTAATTAGTACCATTAAGGTATCTCTCACCTAATTACATTAGGTTTCCAAAAAGGTTTGATCAATTGGACCTTCAATAACATGAGGTATCCAATTGAATTAGGGTTTCCAATGTTGATTTCTTCAATCATTGAATTCATGGAACCAATCATCAATTGGACCTATATTCATACTTCAATTGAGTTCGATAAGTCAACCTTCAACTGATTTGACCCTCAATTGACCCTCAATTGATCATCAATTAGGGTTTGATTCAATTGAATTAGGGTTTGGAATTGATGATTCAACAACACTAATCTATGTAAGACTAGTTGCTTTGAAACCATTGAACCATCATCCAAATTGGGTATGACCTGACCCCAAACGGTCTTGAGGTCGTTTGTATGACCTCCAAACGGTCTTGAGACCGTTTTCCCATCATATCACTCAAATCTAAGCAATCCAATTAGGGTTTGGTTCATTGGATTGATCACCAAATCAGCATTACATTGTTTAACAGCTTGGTACCTTTAGACCTTCAAACACCTAACCATACTCAACCCTAGACCTCCAAATGGTCCTGGGTGACCACCAAACGGTCTTGAGACCGTTTGGCCCATCCAACCTTTGGATGCTAGTGAAAAATCATCATGGATTGGTCTATCGAGTTGATCAACAAATCAGCACTACATTGCAATATGATTAGTACCTTTGGACCTTCAATTGGTCAACTATACTTGACCCCAGACCTCCAAAAGGTCTTGGGGTAATCCCCAAACGGTCTTGAGACCGTTTGGGTGATCCCCAAACGGTCTTGAAACCGTTTGGGCTAATCAACCCAAAATCTCAACTTAACTCATTGGAATTTCAGCACTGTTTTCAATTAGGGTTTGCCTAATTGATTAGCCTTCAACTCATGATTATTTTGGAGTTAACCCCTCAAATTTGGATTGTCATTAACCAACATCATTAGGAACATGATTCGCAAACGGTCAATGCTTGGTCAACTCCACCAAACGGTCTTGAAACCGTTTGCCCAAATAGGTCAAGTTAATCAGGTTGAAAATCAGCACTTAATCCAATTAGGTTTTCCTAATTGATTAGGCTTCAACTCACAATTCCTTTGGATTTAACCCCTAAATTTGTAGGGTTATTAACCAACATCATTAGGAACAGGAATCCCAAACGGTAAACGCTTGGTCAACCATCTCAAACGGTTTTGAAACCGTTTTCCCAAACAGGTCCAGTTAATCAGGTTGAAAATCAGCATTTAATTCAATTTGATTTGCCTAATTGATTGGCCTTCAACTCACGATTCCTTTGGAGTTAACCCCTCATATATGGAGGGTCATTAGTATACATAATTAGGAACAAGATTCCCAAACGGTCAACGCTTGGTCAACCATCTCAAACGGTCTTGAAACCGTTTTCTCCCAAACGGTTTCAAACTGTTTGCCCTTAAACGGTTTGCTGAAACCGCATAGCCAATCAAATTAAAACGATTTGGAATAGCTATCAAAACCATTTGGCTTGGTAATTTTCTTTGGATAAGAATCTAGGATGATGTCATCATCCCCTTCCTTCGAACAACCAAGAACAGCAACCGTTCTTGATGGAAATTGCAGCAAGAAACAAGAGTGCATCAAATTGAAGAAATCAATCAACAAAGCATAGAGAATTGATGCAATAGCAATGTTTAAGGGTTTAAGTTATAAAAACCGCCTCCAATTGAGCTCCAAGCTCACGCCATTAATGGTGGATGAAGCTCTTGCAACTCCCCCTAGGCTCATCCTCAAGCTTTTGATTATAAAAGTTGGCTAGGGTTGAAGAGGCGATCGAAATAAGAAGGAATCCATAATTTATTTTCGATTTCCACCATGAAATCATGAAGAACGAGGGTCAAGAAGCTTACCAACAGGTTGGGGCTCGTCCTCCTGTTGCTCCTAAGTCCCCTTGAGCTCATCCAAAGCAAAGGAAGAAGAAAGGGCCGAAAAAGCCTTTCAATTCATTTGGAAAAGGCGCTTTTATAAAGAAATTGGTGAGAGAGAAAATGCATTATTAAAATGCATTTAATTCCAAAAACATGGCCGCCTCTTCCCCCTCAAATTCCCCTCAAAATCCTTAAGGACGAGGTTATCTTCATTGCCTCATATTCCTCTCAATTATCCATGATTTAAAGAAAAGCAAATTAAGCACCTTAATGCTTAATATATTAATATCCCATATGTGAGTGGATATTACTTTTCTTTATAATAAGGTGAGTGGAGTTTCACCTACTTAGGATATTTTCGTTCCTTATCTTGGCAAAAGAACGTTCATCCTTAACCAAAATCAACCAATAACATTTTAGTTGAAGGCCCTTTAATTAATACATTCATTTTTTCCCTAAATTGAATTAGGGTTTCAATTAGGATTAAATCTTGATTATTTTAATATCAAGATTCTCTCTCCTCCAACTTAATTCAAATGAGATGCCCCTCTCATTTTATTTTCTCTACCTGATGCCAAGAAACATTAAGGACCTTATTGAAGTGGTAATTTGCATATTGAACCCTAGATTTTGGGTAAATTGCACATTACACCAAAACTAGGTTTTAATGCACAAGGATTGCTTTACAAGCTTAATCTTGGTGTCCAAGCTTGTGGAAACCATACCACTACATCATATTCATTCTTATGATGTCTCAACATCAGAGGAACATCTTATCATGCAACATTTGCAATTTAACCCCTCAACTTGGGTAATTTGCAGTTTAGTCCAAAATAAGCAAACATTGCTTCAACATTGTTCAAACAGGACCAAAATTGAAATATAGGTTCCTTTTGAGCCTTAATTACTTTTCACAAGATGAGATTAAGCATATAATCATCTTTCAATCAAAACACCTAGGGTTAAAGCATAACCCAGGTCAGGGATGTTACAGATCATGAGGCAACCACTATCATCCATTGTTCCGGGTTTTAGGCTTCCAACTTTCTTGCTGGGTTTCCTGCTCTCTCTAGAGCTAACCCTACATCCATCCTCACCATTAGAGGTCCTCTCTTCATGAAGGATCAACCTCCAAAGCATTCTCTACATGGGTGAAGCCTAGGTTCGCACTTATGGTTGCTCAAGATCATCCACAACCCATTATGCTCCATCATAATTCCTCATCCAGGGTTTCATCCTACCGTCAGCACTATGACGTGCCCTAGGTTCCACCTATGCCCCACTGGTACAAGCCCATAGGGTTTCTATGGTCCTTCACTAACATCATCATCTAAAGAGATATCCTTTACCCTAACATGCACGGCCCTTCCCTGGGTTGGGGTTGCCAAATGTGCTAGGTCACCCATGGATCCTATGGCATCCCAAAGGCATGTCCTTTCAAACACCTGATCCGACTCATCTTTCTCTAACCTTCACTTAGGGTTAGAGTTAGCATCATCCTCAGAGGATGTGCTAGGTCTCTACTTGCAATGGAGATCTCTATCTCCAAGACTAACATATCCTCCTGACAAGAAGGTCTAGCCTCAGGTCTCTTCTGAGGACATGACAACTTATGTCATATGACCTAAGCATGTATCTATTATTTATTTTGCACTTAATCTATTAATCTTATGTCCATGACATCTTATTTACATGCCTTTCGTTAATTTAGTGGAGGATTCCTTAAACCTTATTAACCCTACCCATACCTAAGGAGGGTGAGGAGAAGAAAGAAAACCCTAATCCTACAAGTCCTTAACAGAATTTTGTGATGAGAAGGGATGAATAAGATGAGAAGTCCTAAAGGTATCTTATTTCGATTCATACCCTAATACTTTGTCCAGGCGCTCACACGGGTCCGGGAGTCCTCGTATTCCAACTAGCGGTGTGGAGGAAAATCTTGCCAGCCCCCGGTCGTGATCCCTTTCTAGACACCTCCGTCTTTCGGATACCCCTCTAATAACTCCCTTGGGTTATATGGAGTTTGTAAAATTTAATAATTATTAATGGTTAACTGAGGAACCTAAGCTCTGATACCAAATGTTACGACCTCACCTTTCAGTAACCCCCAATTAAGGGAGACCAAGAGGTTGAAGCCGCACCCATTAATCATGTATCAAATGTTCGACATATAACCATAAACAATTATTAAATTCTAACAGACTATACTGAAAATGGTAATAAAATTTTCCTTTGCATACCTTTGAAAAGTTTGGAACAAACTAAACTTCTAACCTCAGCTGAACTATTCTATCTAATTCCTCCTTGTTCTTTAATTCTTGAATTCACAAGGTGTCACTTTACTGTTTGTACTTTTCATTGTACCTAAAACGCCGACAAACAAAACGTCGGTCAGTCGAAGCTGGTATGTGAAGGAAACTGATAATGTTCAACTATGTTATCAATATAATCATTCAATTAATCATTGAACAGTCAAGATTACATTTTAAGCCATACAACTCAATCCATACATATTCTCGAACTCTGGGCTGTCCCTGCAGTGGACATGAATATCACCTCTCTTTTAGGTAATAGAGTCGCATGGCACTATCCGAAGATAGCCCAATATCTAACTCATGATGACTTGATGGTCCTACCTCCATGGTAGCCATGTACTAAGTCAACCATAGACCTGATGGACCTACCCAATAGGTAGCCATGTACTAGGTCATCCTTAGACATGATGGACCTACCCAATAGGTAGCCATGTACTAGGTCATCCATAGACCTGATGGACCTACCCAATAGGTAGCCATGTACTAGGTCTTTCTCTAACCTGATGGACCTACCCATAGGCAGCCATGTACTAGGTTAGCTATAATGCCACAGAGAGAACCAGGATCTGAGTTTATAGGCATATACATTAAGTGATAGTCATAGTCACTTTATATTTGCAATATGAACATCCAAACAGTTTAGTTGCATTCAATGCGATTAAACATCCGAGAAACCATTGGAAAACTAAGCGGTTATTCATAAGTAACCACATACCTGATCCATAGTAACTTGATGTCCATGCATTAACATTCAACACAATTAACAAGCAATCAACAATATCCTGAAAATAATGCATAACATTCAAGTGTCATTGTTTTATTCAAACATCCTCAAGATCAACTTGGATTCCACCTTATAATTTCTAGGCCAACTTTAGGGTTTTATTAGATTTTTAGCCTTCATTATGCATTTATCACTTTTAATGCTCTTTTAGTTCACAAACCTTAATTTCTGCATCATATACACAATTGAATGTCAATTAAGTCTAATATGTTTCTTTTACACTAAAACTATTATATTTATCCTTTTAGGTCATATCCAAAACATTAAGGCTTATTATCATCTTTGGTTTCTTTCAAATTGACCAATCATATTTCATTATAGTTCAACCCACATATATGAACCTTATTTATCACTATTTCCACTTTATACACTAGGAAACACTAATTATCCAAATAATTCACATTAAAGATCTTTGGTACTCAATTAATCTTCGAATCATCATATTTCTATTTTATTCGTCGATTTGTACAATTAAAACCATTAGAATTCATATCAACATAAATTAGGGTTTCTAATCCCATTAAGGCATATTCACGTACATAGAACCCTAAATTAAACCAACTATATAAAAAGATCATCTTTTAAATCCTATTTTCACTTTTATTAACAACAGGTTAATATCAGCTTGAATTATCCATCTATCATCAAATCTAAAGGGTTTTTCCTTAGTTAAATCATTAAAGATGATAACTTTATGTACTTTTCCAATTTCAAGCATATAAACTCTAAATTAGACTAATCACGTGCAAAGTTCTTCCTTTTTGAACTCAATGTTCCTTTTTACATTTAACAGATTAATATCAACTCTAAAGATCCATTAAACCCTATTAAACACATTAATCATATCAAAATAGGGTTTCTTAATCTTTAATTCATTAAAGATGATGATTTACAGTACTTTTCGAGTTATGATCAGATTCAGGCTATAAAACTATTTTTAATGAATTCCTTGCATTTTTTTGATCAAAATACATATATAACTTGTCCTAAACGGAGTTACCATTAAAAAGTTACGATTTTAACAAAATTACTTACTTTCGGCCAATTGGGAAACGCCACGTCATCACTCATGCAATCGTAGGCGCGGCTGGTTTAAGACACAACCAAATGTCGTTTCTGCCCCTAGTAAAACACGCGCTCCTTCAGCCCGCGAAGGGGCATTTTTGTCCACGCGCCTCCTCTCTTCTCCTTCCTCGCGCTACCCTAGCGCTGCTTCCTTGTTAGCGCTGGGCGCGTCTTCTCCACGTCGACCTCGACCCTGCCGGCTGCCCAGGAGTTGCCCCCTGCCTTCGCTGCGCTCCCGCGCATGCAAGGGAGCTTCCAGTCTGCCGCCGATCGTCCAGGGTTAGCGCAAACAGCCCCTGCCGCCATGGCCGCCCTGCAGTCATCTGTAGGTGTTGTGCAGGTGTAGGGTGCCGACACGAAGGTCTTCCGGCCCTCTTCTGACGACACAAGAGCATCACGACCTTCTCGTATGCTCCCCATTGCTCCCAGTTTCACATTACCCCCCTCCGATTAAGGTTTTGAAAAGAAACAAGAAAGAGAAAGAGAGAGGGGTGCCAAGGATCTCCTTGAACTCGGCTAAGGAGTATACCCTTATATAGAGGAGTATAGCAATGCCCCGGTTCGCCTATCCATGAGGAAACCAAGTTTCTCGTTAAACATGGCAACCATATACTTTCCTTATTTTAGATGTAACTCCTCTTTTCTTTATGATAAGATATCCTTTATCCTTGATTTATTAGAATTCGAATTTCTTCTTACTTATTTTCTCTTTCCTTGCTTTTTAATCCCTTGACATGAAATTCTATTTCTTTTAATCAAATTTACTTTCTTTTTAACAATACCTCATAATTCATTAATAATGCAACACATTATCCTCTTATTTTGCCTTTTTAGTATTTTCTCTTTCTTTCTTCTTTATTGGGACTCCTTGGTTCCCGAGAAACTTTATGATTTCGAAATTCTTTTCCAAGGATATTTATTATCCTTCTAGATGCATCTAAATGCATTATTTCGCATTATCATGTTTATTTCTCATGAAAATATCTCTTTTTGAGGATTTCTTTTTATTTCCCTTTTATTTTCCTCATGGGTATTCCTTTTATCATTAGAAACCTCATGGATACGAATTATCACCAAGAAAACTCATTTATGCCTCTTTCCATTCATTTTCCACATTTTATCATCATTTTCAATTTCTTTCTTAATAAAGAAATACTTAATTAACCTTTTCTTTTCTAATTACTTTCTTTTCACAACCTTGGTCTCCTTGGTACCCAAGGAACCCAAGAGGCACGAAATCCTCTTTGGATTTGCCTTCTAGAGGTTTCTACATATTTCTTTTCTCGAAAATTCAATTATCCATTTACTATTTGAATTTCCTTGTTATTGGGCCCAATAGCCAATACAGCCCACAAAGCAACCAATCAAGGCTATTGTGAAAGGAATCCATTCATTTCAAAACCAATCATATCATTATTTGTTCAATTATCTTTAGTATGAGAAATTACATTTCTCACTAATTGAACCCAAAAATCGGGGTTATAACAATTATGCTAGTTCTCTTCATTTGGTATATGATCATAGTTCACTTCAATAATACATTTATTGATTTTCACTATACGGTAATGACCTCGGCAAATGTAAGGTTTAAAATATCATCATCAAGATTCATGTAAAAACAAGGGACACGTATCCGATTTATGTAGAAGACTATCTTGCAACAGAGAGATTGTATTAGCCGGCCATGTTAAATTTTCGTAAGAGTTATGTTCCTCATGTGTGAATTGCTAGTTAAATCAGCAAGCCTCTGTTTTATTATTTATAACAACCAAAACGGACTCATGTGCTCCATGTTATCACAACAAGAACCGAGTCAACAGAGCATTTGCCAGCAACAATTACAGACAACCAAGAGAAAAATGGACCATAATTTATGTCAGTTTTTACTACTCTATTTTGCCACAGCTTTCATGGGACCATGAATAGCTTCACAGGCGACTTATTGGGTGGCAGTCACACGCAACAGGGGTACTTTCGATGATGGTCATGGTGTCGTCGATGATCTTCTTCATTACCACCTTTACAGGGAGTATCTCGTCAATAAGTCCCACCCCTTGGCCAGACAGTAAGCACATGGCCTCGAGGTCCCCCACGGTTGTTGGGTTTGGCACGCGCCCGTCGAAGCGACGCATCTCCGACGTCTGGTATACAATTACCGTTTAACAGCGTGAGAAGAGTTGAGATATTTTCAGTTTCACATACAGTACTACAACACTTACTTTCCCGTGGATGGTCGTGTAACCGATGATGGGCTGCGATGTGTCGTTCTCCACGAACTGCGGCAAGTTCTTCCACTTTCGATGGAAGTCCGTGTTGAGGCAGCGGACATCGCCCCTCCAGATGCTCCGATTGTAGAGGTCGGTGCGGTCGGTCTGGTCGCCATTGTACCGGAGAAGTTGCTGCTTGTAATAGGGATGGACATAGGCTTCTTCCGTCGCCACGAATCGCGTTCCCATGCATATGCCGTTCGCGCCCATGGCCAGCGCTTCTGCATAGCCCCGCCCGTTGCAGATGCCGCCGGCGGCGATCACGGCGATGTTCTTGTTGCTCTTTTGAACCATGTCGACCACTTGGGGCAGGAACACTTTCAGGGGCGTCTGAGGATGTGAATTGATACAATAAAATACAACCGATTGAATTAGATTCAAGCTACCTCCTCATTGTAAATCAGTGTTTGTATCAATTAGGTATGGCAATGGCCAATGGGACTATGAATGTGGTTTTCCCTAATTAAAACACAAATCACTATGTGTGGCTATGCTAATTCTATTTTGTGCCTATCAGATAGTTAACGTACTTTTCCCTGGATGTGCCCCCCTGCTTCGATCCCCTGTGCGATTATCCCGTCGACACCAGCCGCGATGGCCTTCGCTGCCCTCTCGACGGTGCCGACCTGGTGTAGGACCTTGACCCCATGGCTGTGCGCCTCGTCGACCATCTCCTTAGTGAACTCTCCCCAGTAGACCTGCAGCAGGGGCAGCTTCTCGTCGTATATGGCTTTGATCGCCTGAGTTGTGTCGAACGGGAGGAGGACGCCGGCGCCAAAGGGCTTGCTTGTCAGTTCCTTTGTTCGCCGGATTGCTTCAACCGCCACGTCGTACCCCTCCTAATTAATTTTGACAAGCAAGTATCATTCAGCGGCTGATCATGGAATCAGCGCTTAATTTATACATCCGGTTTCACGAAACAGCTATGAAGAAGAACACCGAGGCAGCGGACAACCTTATGGAACATACCAGAGGAGTTGCGAGCAGACCGATCCCTCCGCTGTTGGCGACGGCGGCCACGAGCTCCGGGCCGGCGACGTCGAAGCCCATCGGGGCCAAGACTATGCCGTTGTCGAAGCCGAGAATTCCCCTGAATTTCATCCTCTCTACGGTCTATCCTACTTCACAAAACAGGCACAACTCACTATGGTAAATTACCTCGGACAGGCTTAGCTTCCAGTTATGCGCTGGTGGTCTCTCGAGAGATTCGCTGCAGATGTAAGCTTCCAGAGGACACTTTCTGCGCTGGTGGTCTCTCCAAATGCTACTATACACGAGTATCGACCCACCCCATAGAGTGATAGAACGGGTCTCTCCAAAGCGAGGAAGATTCCAATACAGTTTGTTTTTTTGGTACGGTGAAAAAACGGCACAATGTGCTTGTTGGTTAGTTCAACAGTTTCAATTTTGTCACGTTGCTAGTTGGAGATTTCGGGTTCAAACTCCCTAGTCAGACAAAAAGACCCAAGTCCCAATCACAATGTAGTATCTTCTTCTCACAATGTAGTAACAAGTTGATAGGTCTGAGGACCTGGTATAAGGCCGAGTGTCTAGTAAGGTGTTATCCTCTCGTGATGAGATAAGAGATGTGTTCCCAGGATACTGATACATGATTGTGATGCCTTGAGAGACAATGGTTGATATCATGAGGGATTGAGGTCCCAAGACAGTATGTTGATGACAATGATAATGTAATTCTATAAGGCTATGTTTATACCCTGTTTTGCCTCAACAATTGGCTTAAAATATACTAATCAATGATAGATAAACATATCATGTAGTTTGCCCTGGCCATAGATCCATTACCGTCACTATTTGGTGATGGTGGAATAGGTTTATCCTGCGGGATTACCTGGAGCGCATATTGTTAAATATGCGAGGTTTCCCCTAGCCTAAAATAGGAGGGATGAGTGCAACTGTGGTTGCAGACTCGGGATGTATGGAGCATGGTGAACATACCCATGGCTCAGGATATGTGATGATGAGCATGATGCGTTCGTGGCTCAGATGTATGTACTAGCACCTATGATGAGGTGAGCTAGAGATAAGGATAGCTTGCGAGGTTGACCCAGAGGCTGAGGCCCTATAAGCATAAGACTGCGGTCTTGCTTAATGATTCGTGTACTGACCACGAGAATGTGAGGTCATGGAGTCCGGATCTCCTTAGACCATGTATGGCATCAGATTAGGCTTCACAGCCAATGGTTGGACTTGAGCAGGGAAGGCTCACTTCCTTAGGGCATAATAAAATGTAATCCAGCCGAATAAAAACATCATGCTTAGAGAAAAACACAAAACATTGATTGAGGCATTGCTTGCTTAGCTGATCTAGTTACACCTTGCAGATACGTGTACGATCCTTATATCTTGTGATAAGTTTCTATAAAGCTTATCTTGTCAATCATGTTCCATAAAGAAATACTTGGTAATATGTCACCCGGATATCTTGGTAAGCTTGATGGTAATAATAGCTTTGCTCAGTATGCTGCTCTTGTTATACACTTATTCAGTTATTTGTTGTTACCTACTTTAACCTTTGAGGTTTTATAGTTGTGGCGGGGAGTTATGTTTCTGGCTGGGACTGTGTGTCTCACCCCGCTGGTTTACACCCTTTTTAGGTGATCGCTCTAGATGTGGTGGTGGTCGTGAGGTTGCGACCGATCAACAAGAAGAGCAGTAGAAGGCAAGAGATGGACATGTTGCTATTTTGGTGGTTTTTTAGTAGAGTCCTAGAGTCATCCATGTACTCTTAGGTCCTTGGAGGTGTTTGACGATGTTTCACGATGTTTAGCTGCTGTAATTTTTGTATATCCTGCTGTTGGCCGTACGCGGCCTGTTATGTATATATAAACAGGTGATTAACTAGTATGCACTGTTGCGACAGTGGGTGGCTTTAAGATGTGAACATATCTGGCAGGTGACCTTGAATATATCTATATATGACCTGATCTTCTTGCAGGGCCTGGTTGCAAATGTCTTGTACGTATTTTTCCACAATCGGTTTTAATTAACCCGTATTTTCGGTAATAAATGTTTCCACACATTTTCGTGTGTCATCTCGTTGTCTATGTGATGGCAGGGTGTCACAGTTGGTTTGGTATCAGAGCTCTAGGTTCGCTGAGTCTACAGGGATCTAGGACTAGGTTTGCGTCTGTTCTTGTGAGTTTTCCAGATTTTCTTACAATAACCTTCTGCCCTCAGCAGAAGATAAAGCTTAAAGATGTCTGAAAACCATGAAGAACATGCTGCCGAGAGCAGTGATGTTGCATCAGTTGATGGAGCAGAAGGGCAGGCACATGGAGATCGGGTGCCTGAGGTCCCCCAACTTGACCCAGCCATTCTCGAGAACCCTGCCTACCAACATCTTATGGGGTAGATGATGACTACGATGAATCACATGGTGGAAAGGTTGCCAGTGCCTCAGCCAAGAGCACAAGCTCCCCATGGTGAAACATCGGGTATTGGGAAGACCTTTGAGCGGCTTCACCGAGTCGAAGCTTCAGATTATGTTGGGACGGCTGATCCAGCGGGTGCAGATCTGTGGCTGACAGGTCTTGAGAAGGCCTTCCGGATCCTCGACATCCCCAAAGCAGACAAAGTCAAGCACGCTGTCTACCTTCTGAAGGGCAGAGCTGGCCACTTGTGGGCCATCGAGGAGGAGAAGCGACCCGGTGAGGAGATCAGTTGGGAGATCCTCCGGTAAGAGTTCGTCAGCAGATACTTTCCGAAGACATATCTGGATGAGAAGATCAACCAGTTTGAGCATTTACGCCAAGGAACGATGAGCATCACCGAGTATGAATCCAAGTTCATGGACTTACTGAGGTTTTTTCCTCACATGGCAGTGACAGATGATGAGCAGATCAGGCGGTTCGAGAAAGGTTTGAGTGCTGAACTGTCAACACCTGCTGCTGCTTTAGAGAATCGGGAGCGGTTTGCCACATTCGTGGAATCCGTCCGTAGGATTGAACGGTCTGTTAGGGAGAAAAGGGAGTCCATCACCAGGAAAAGTCCTGCTCAGTTCCAGGTACAAAGATTTGGTGGTTTCAAGAAGTCAAGGTGTTCAACACCTTCCATGATGAGAGGTTCTGGTGCACCGTCACAATGGTCCCTGAGTAAGGGAAGAGGTTATGTTTCTTCGTCGTCGAATGCGCATAGTATAGCTTCGGTGGCAGTAACAAAGCCATCTAGACCGCAGACAGAAGGCAGGTCGTGTTATCACTGTGGATAGACGGGGCATTTAAAGTCAAATTGCCCAAGAAGAGACGTTGAGGTAACACAATAGCTGAGGCAAAATCAACAAGGACCAGACAGACAACAGCCCAGTGCTAGCAGAGGGCGAGGATGAAGTCAAGCGTCATAAGTGGGATCATCTGCTCAAGGAAGTAGAGGACGTGGACAACAAGCAATGGCTCGATTCTATGCTATGAGTCAGCCAGAGGTGCTAGTCAACCTGCGAGTAGTGACAGGTCAGATGGAGTTATTTCATTCTGATTTGTCTTCTTCTTGCTTTATATTTGTTTTGGTTGACCCGGGTGCTACGTACTCTTTTATCGCACATAGTCTGCTTGATAGCTATCATCTACCTGTTAGTTGTAAGAAAGATAGTCTGTTGTTAGAAACCCCTCTTGATGGTTCCTCGATGCTTCGAGAAGTGTGTCCATCATGTGATCTATCTTTTTCGAGACACCGTATACAAGTGGATCTTATACCACTTGATATGCATGGATTCGATGTGATCCTTGGGATGGATACCTTAGAGAAGTATAAGGTTGTGTTGGACTGTGGTTCCAAGCAGGAAATGTTTGATGAAGAAGGAGAGAAGTGGATCTTCCAAGGAGATAGGAAGATTCTTCTGACATGTCTAGCGTCAGCGATGGTGGCAGAAAAGTTGTTGTGGCAAGGTTGTAAGGCTTTCTTAGCTCACGTTGTGGATACTAAGGCGAAAGGTCCTAGCCTTGAGGAGGTAACGGTTGTCTGAGAGTTCACAGATGTGTTTCCTGGTGTTCCCCCACCTCGAGAGATTGATTTTGAGATCAATCTGGTACCAGGAATACAACCAGTTGCACAGACACCGTATAGGATGGCTCCAGTAGAGATGGCAGAGTTGAAGAAGCAGTTACATGAGTTGTTGGAGAAAGGTTTCATCCGACCGAGCACGTCACATTGGGGTGCTCCAGTGTCGTTCGTTAAGAAGAAGGACGGATCGATGTGACTATGCATAGATTACCGGTAGTTGAACAAAGTCATGATCAAGAATAAGTACCCGTTTCCGAGGATAGATGATCTGTTTGATCAGTTGTGTGGTGCTACAATGTTCTCAAAGATCGATCTACGGTATGGATATAATCAGTTGAGGATTAAGGCGGATGACATACCAAAGTCAGCATTTAGGATGAGGTATGGTCACTTTGAGTTTGTGGTTATGCCGTTTGGACTAACCAATGCACCTGCTACTTTCATGGACCTGATGAACTGAGTGTTCCATCCGTTCCTAGATCAATTTGTTGTAGTCTTTATAGATGACATTTTTGATCTATATTCGGGACATACAAGAGCATGAGCGACATCTTCGACAAGTGTTGACTCTTCTTCGTCAACATCAGTTGTATGCCAAGTTCAGCAAATGTGAGTTCTGGTTGAAGGAAGTAACCTTCTTAGGTCATGTTATATCTGCAGAAGGAGTCAGAGTGGACCCTAAAAAGGTGGAGTCAGTTGCAGATTGGGAACAACCAAAGACACCGACAGAAGTTCATAGTTTTATGGGTTTGGTCGGATACTACCAGAGGTTTATCAAGGACTTCAGTGCAATCGCGCTACCGATGACAAAGCTGACCAGGAAGGATGTACATTTTATTTGGGATGATTGTTGTCAGAAAGCTTTCCAAAGTTTGAAGGAGAAGCTGACTAGTGCTCTAGTGCTAGTGCTGCTAGAGCCTGGGAAAGACTATGTTGTTTTCTACGATGCTTCCAAGAAAGGTTTAGGTTGCGTGCTGATGCAGGAAGATCATGTGGTTTCTTTTGCTTCGCGACATCTTAAGAAACATGAGGAGAACTATCCGACACATGATTTGGAGTTGGCAGCGGTGGTCCATGCGTTAAAGATTTGGAGACACTATCTTTATGGGGAAGTGTGTTAGATCTTTATAGATCATAAAAACTTGAAGTATATCTTTTTGCAGAGTGAGCTGAATATGCGACAACGTCGTTGGATGGAGCTAATCAATGATTATGATTGCACCATTGAGTATCATCCTGGTAAGGCAAATGTGGTAGCTGATGTGCTTAGCAGAAAATCTTCTTCTCTCCCTACGAAGAAAGCACATTTGAGTTCCTTGGTATGCCATAGGCGGGATATATTTGTCTCCTTGCGGAATATGAATGTGCAGTTGGAAGTTTCCTTGTTGGCAGGACTGTTGGCACAAATGCAAGTCAAGCCTACACTGAGACAGCAGATCAAAGACGCACAGCAGACAGAAGATACAGTGCAGCTGATCAAGTCAGAGCTTGGCAGTGAAAAGCGTGATGGGTTCCATTAGTCTGAGGATGGACTAGTTTGCTATCATGGTAGGATGGTGGTTCCCGATGGTGATAATTTAAGAAAGCTAGTGCTCGAGGAAGCACACACGTCAATGTACACTATGCATCCAGGAGTCACCAAGATGTATCACAACCTGAAGGATCTGTATTGGTTGTCTGGCTTGAAGAAGGATGTAGCTGAGTTTGTGGCTAAGTGTGCAGTATGTCAGCAAGTTAAAGCTGAGCATCAGAAGCCGGCAGGTACGTTGCAACCCATGCCGATGCCAAAATGGAAATGGGATCATATAACCATGGATTTCATAGTTGGTATACCCAAGACAACTAGGAATCATGATTCCATTTGGGTAATAGTGGACAGGTTGAAAAAATCTTCTCATTTTATATCGGTAAAAACAACGTATACAGTAGAAAAGCTTGCTCAGGTGTATGTAGACGAGATAGTGTGTTTGCACGGTGTACCAGCAACAATAGTTTCTGACAGAGGTCCTCAGTTCACAATTCGTTTCTGGGAACATTTGCACGAGGCTTTGGGAACGCAGTTGAGGTTTAGTACCGCTTTCCACCCCCAGACGGATGGACAGTCTGAAAGGACTATTCAGACTTTGGAGGATCTTCTCCGAGCTTGTGTTTTGCAGTTCCTAGGCAGTTGGGACATGCATCTCAGTTTGATAGAGTTCTCTTATAACAATAGTTATCAGGGGAGCATTGATATGGCTCCTTATGAGGCTCTGTATGGAAGGAAGTGCAGATCCCCTTTATGTTGGTATGAGTCCGGTGAGTATCAGCTTTTGGGTCCTGAATTAGTACAGCAAACAACAGAAAAGATCAGAGTGATACAACAAAAGTTGAAAATAGCACAGGACCGACAGAAGTCTTATGCAGACAATCAATGATGACCTCTAGAGTTCCAAATGGGAGACAAAGTCTACCTTAAGGTCTCACCTTGGAAAGGCGTGCTAAGGTTTGGCCAAAAGGGCAAACTGGCACCCAGGTATATGGGCCATACCCGATGATAGCATGTGTCGGCAAGGTAGCTTACAAATTGGAACTACCGCCAAAGTTGCACAGGTTGCATCCAGTATTCCATGTCAGTATGCTAAAGAAAAGTCATCCAGACACAGGGACAGTGATACAACCAGTGGAGGTTGAGATTGATGAAGACGTGACCTACGAGGAGGGTCCAGCGGTGATCCTTGATAGAAGAATAAAGAAGTTGAAGAGGAAGGACTTGGCTCTTGTGAAGGTTCTGTGGCATCATCGTGGTGTTGAGGAAGCCACGTGGGAGCTTGAGGAAGATATGAGGAGGAAGTATCCCTCACTTTTCTTTTCAGATTTCGGGGACAAAATCCCTTTGTAGAGGTTTAGGGCTTGTAAGGACCCTGAACTTCGTTTTGAGCTTACCCTGTTTGTTTTGCCTAAACCTTGTGCTTGGTTGCTTGCTAATCACCTTTAGTGGTGATTAGGGTTTGTTTGTGCTTAGTTGAGAGCTAGAGGTGCTACTTGTAAAATAACCTGAGATAGGGTTGAAGAGCAAGTTTTCCACCTTGAGAGATGTCTTTCTCTCTCTTTTCTTCCTCTAGGGTTGAGAGGAAGGTTTGAGCTCGTGCCTTGAGTTGTCTTGGGCTTGGTTGAGCTCTTTTGGGCCTTGGTTTCCCTTGGTTGGGCCTTTCCTTGCTTGGTTGAGCCTTGTATCGGGCAAGGGTGCCTTGTGCCGGCCATGGGGTATCGCCCATGGGGTGTATCAGCCATGGAGGAGTAGTGTGTCGGCCTTTGACCTTTGTTGACCATCTTGCCTTGGTTGTGTCACCCTAGTCTGGACATGTGGCCGATCCTTGGTTGAGTAGTGGCATGGCATGTGCATGTGTTTTGCAAGGTGGTGGAACGTGTGGACAAGTGTCCCTTGGTAAGGTGACACCTTGCCTTGGTCTAACCTTGACCCCCATCTATATATGCCTTGCCTTTCTCTTCCTTAGGAACCCTTTAGCTCTTTGTTGCACCTCTCTTCCTTGGTGCACGATACACCTACCCTTTGGAGCAAGTTGGTAGTCGATCCCCTTGAAGGAGTTCTTCTTCTTCTTCCCTTAGCTTGGTGGCCGAACCCTAGGTGGGTCTTATTCTTTGGTAAGCATCTTCCCTCTCTCCTTAGCATCTTCTTCTCCATCTTGCCTACTCTTCGGCCATGGTGGTTATGCTTCTTGTTCCTTTTCTTGAGGTGGCCGAAGTAGTGTGCTTGGAGCTAGGAGCTTGAAGCTTGGAGCTTTGGAGCTTGAGGAGTTTGCTTAAGGCAGGTTGCATAACTTCTAACCCTAGCTATACTACTTTCCCTATGTTGCATGTTTCATATATGTTGACAATCGTCCATGCATGTATGTTTCTTGTTCTATAACATGTTGTTGATCTTATGGATTCTAGGAGTATGATGTTGCTCATGTTATGGATGGGTTATATGCCTTTACACCTAGTTGGCCAAACCATAGTTGAGGTTTCTTCGGTAGCAACACTCCTTTCTCTCTTTGGTCTAGAGAAGTGAGTTTGAGCTCTAGTAATGTGGGCAATACCCCTCTCTCGTTTAAGTTGAGAGGTGAGCTTATATTCTAGTTGCTTGGGCAATACCCTCCTATCACCATGGATTTGAGAGGTGAGCTTTTGATGACCTAGGTTGAAGTTGGATCCTTGTGGTTTCCCGATTTGTGAAAGAGGTTGTGTAACACCCCTCTCTCTTGATTGTTGAGAGGTGAGACGACCTTCTTGATCAATTAGGGTTTGGTGCCTTTGTGCTTGAGGTTGAAGACGACCTTGTTGGGTTGTGTCTTGCACGATATGGCTTTGGGGTTAGTGTTGCCCGATACCCTTCTTGTCTTAGGTTGTACCTTTGGACGATATCCATGTGTGTGCTTGGGCGTTATGGGTTGTTGAAGTGCCCTGCCCGATACACCTTGTTGAGATAGTTTTACCTTGGTGCCTGATATCCCTTATCCACCCTAGAGTTAGGGTTTGGGCGACATGGTTGCTAAACCCCTGGATAGGCAACTTGGCCGATATGAAGCCTCAACCCAAGTTTGGGCATTAGTGTTGCTCTAGGAGACATGAGTTGTCTACCCTTCATGAACGATATGTCCTTGAGGTGTAAACCTTGGTAGATAAGCTTGATTGGGTGATCCTTGTATCCCTGGACGATATGCCTAGTGGGAACTTAGCTGGTGCCCGTCATAGTCCCTTGGACGATACCCTTGGTGGAGTTGTCAGGTGGGCGATACACCCTTGATGAGATGTTGCCCGACATCCTCCTTAGAGTTAAGTCTTGGACGACACACCATGTAAAGAGAGGGTGCTCGATGCACTCCCTTGTCTTTAGGTGGCCTTGGTTGTTATCCTTGATAAGCTTGGACGATGTGGTTTCATGCTCGACATACCAACCCTAGTTTGCTAACCGTTATGATGTTGGCCATGCACGACACCTTCCTTGGGCGTCACGGCTACCCTGGCCAATAGGGTTAGCCCTCGGTTGATGCTAGAAGGTTGCACGATAGGGGCACCTTGGGCGACACCCCTTTGGCCGATATGGCTCATGTGGAAGGTTAGCCCGACAGTGGAACTTAACCCTAGCTTGGTGCACGTTAGACCCTTGAACGATAGCCATGGTAGTGCTACACGTTATGGCCTTGTGGATGGTTGCCCGACACCATGAGAGTTAGTGGAACCTTGAGGCATGTTATAGGAGATGCAGCGTTTGGTTGATATGGTGGTGAGTTGCTTTAGGGTTTGGAACCCTAGCCGGTACACCCCCTTTGGTGACGTTATGGCGTTGCTCACCATACCTGTAGTGAGGGTTGCAGGAGTTTTGCTGAGGGTTTTGATAACTCGGTATGTATATAGTTGGTGGTTCTCTTTTAGATATTGATAGTACAAGTGATGTAACATCCCTGACCTGGGTTATAAACTAACCCTAGGTGTTTTTCCTAAATATGTAATTAAACCCTGGTGATTATCTTTTGACATGTAATTAAGTTCCTAAGGAGCATACATTTTCATTTCTGTCCTTTTAAAACAATGTTGTAGAATTATTTGGTAATGCAGGGGCCTATGTGCAAATTACCCAGTTAAAGGGTGTAACTTGCAAATTTCACAAGTTAAGATGTTCCTCTGCTGATGAGACATCATATGAGTAAGTATGATGAGGTAAGATGGATTTCCCAAGCTTGGGCATCAAGATACAGCTTGTGGAATGATCCTTGTGCTTAAAAACCCTAATTTGGATTAAAGTGCAATTTACCCAAATGTGGGGTGCAACTTATAAAATACACCATCTAGAACATCTTTTATGACTTTTGACATCATTTAGAGTAATAATGATGAAGGGGGCACTTCCTTTGAATAACCATCTAATAAGGAACACCTTTGTAATTAAATCATCAAGATGTAAGTAAGGAGACCCTTATGTACATATGTACCTTAGTGATAAGTTGACCTTCCTTGCCTATAGTTCTTGGTTTGAAGGATTTTTACCTTAGAAAAGAAGAGGAGGGACGTTCCTAAAAGAAAGGAAGGACCTAGTTGTGAAAAGGAGAAACTAGTTGTCCTTATGTTGGAAATGACCCCAAGATATATATACACCCTTCCTTTGTTTGTAAAGGAATGTTTCCTTCACTTCCTTTCTTATTTCCTTGCTTAGACCGACTTAGGACAGAGATCTGGAGAAGAGGAGAACGGCCAAGAAGTTCTAGGTAATCTTTGATCATCATCTTGCTCAAATTCATGGAGGATATCATGTTACAAGGTTGGTTTGCTAGTTTTCTTACTTAGCTTTCTCGTTCTAGCCATCTTTTCCCAACCTTTCCTTGGAGAAAAACCCTTGGCCGACCTGTGGAGCTCAAGACACCATTAAATACTTGAATCTTGGAAGCTTGGATGTCACGGCCCAATCTCACATTAACCACAAACCACGAGATTAGGACGCGACAAGATGGGATTACACGTAAGCCAACCACTCTTTCACTTTTTAAAACATTTTAAAGGACATTAACAGGATAATCTGGTTTATGCTGTAAAATGAAACAAAACAACTGCAGAAGCATCTTTATTAAACTGACTAACAATATAAACAGAGGTTACAGCATATTACATTATTCGGCATAAAATAAAGCATAACAGTTAATTTACATTCTTATACACATTCTCTCTCTCTCACTCACACCTTGTCCCATAGATCGAGGGGAAAGGACTAAGAGACCTCTAACTACTAACTACATATACCTTCTACTGACTACGCGATGGATTAAAGGATCCTTCAGATTTCCTGCTGCTGATGATAACCTGAAAATGTTTTGAGTAGAGGTATGAGCCTACTCGCTCAGTGAATAGAATTTCACTTAGCTATCAATAAATAACTCGTCAAGTTTATTAACTGAAAATAAACAGGTATACAATTTAAACCGAGCAATTCTTATTGACTTAGCAGATATACAGTTACCAATCACTTTTCTAAGTATCAACAGGTAATTCAGATAAATGAACAGTTATATAAATTTACTGTGATCCTATTTGATTTTTCATTCATTTTATTATTATGCCCTAAATATATGCAGTGTACTCTGCATATAAAGATCCGCAGCAAGTTCATGCTACGGCCCCACCGTACAAGACTTAGCGACACACCCGGGGAATGCTAAGTCTGACTGCTGTCCTGGTCTGCTACAGGACTCCCAGGCTCACACGGCCTCACTGCACTCTCAAAAGAGTGTAAACTAGACTCCTCCTTTAACCTGAGTACACCGGCGGAGAGTCACAGGGTTACCTTCGTGATGCTTGACGAATGATGTTAGATAACCGTATTTTCTTTTCTTACCAGTGCCACCGTGACACACGCACGGATTATTGTTGAACACTGCTTTTCTGCCCTTGTGCCACCGCGACACACGCACGGATTATTGTTAAACACGAGTCACCGACCATCTAGACACACGCTAGATAGGTCGTTTCACCCCAAGGTGCAGACCTCACGAGGGGTTCTACGGTGTTAGGGCACCTATGTCTATACTTGATTAACAATAAACAAATAAACAGGAAAAATTACATTTCATACATAATGCACAATCTGAACATCACAAGAAGCGCATATATAACCTTTATCGAAATTAAACACAAATCAGAATCATTTATCCAGTTTCTATGTTAAATGTCTATTTTGAAATCAGTAAATACATTGCAACCATAGCACAGGAAATTGCATCGTTTCACTAGGCATATTAAGAAATTCAATTCCAATGAATCTAATATACTCTATTTTGTATACTACACTGTTTAAAGGTTATACCATTTGATTCAAACGCAATTAAGCATTTAAATTGAGTTAAATACTGATTTCTAAATGAACTACTACTCACTTTCTGGAACTCGGCCGACCAAACTGGGAACTCGGCCGATCGGCTGACAACTCGACCGATCCACCTGCAACTCGGCCGATCCAAACCTTGGTCGAAAACCTATAATGGGAAACTCGGCCGAATCATGTCCAATTCGGCCGATCAAAACACTGATCGTCAAAATCTAATTAAGGATCTCGGCCGAACCATATGCAATTCGGCCGAACTGCGCACTGGCTAGGAAACTAAAACGGATATAGGTTTATTAAAAGGTGAAATCCTACTCACCGCATTTCGGATTGTCCGGGTTCGTCCGGAATTGCGTCTAAGGCCGGATTCTAGATGATTTCGGATCATCTTCTACCTCTGGTCTTTTCCAGTTTACGGACCTGCTGCAACTGCAGCTTCACGCACAACCGGAAATCTCGGCTACGGGCTGAATTGAAGCTAGGTGGTTGTAGATTCGCGATCGGAGCTTCAAACCGAGCTTGAGGGTGTCGATTTCATGTCGTTCTTCACGCCCGAACGAGCTCCTGGCCAGAGCCGTGCAACTGCTGGCCGGCCCTGCTGCTAGGGTGGAGCAGAGGAGAAGGAAAGAGTAGAGGAAGAAGGAGGGCGGAGGAAGAAGAAGAAGGAGAGGGTGGCGCTGCTGGTCGCAGCTCAAGGCGCCAAAATCGCCCCTCAATCGCCCCTGTTTCCCCCCCCTCTCTTCGTGGCTCTGTCGGCTGCCGTTTCTCTGTTCTATCGGGTGAAGAAGAAGAAGAGAAGGGTCGGTTCGCGGAGGGGCCGGGATGCAAAATGCCCAACAAAAATCTAAAATTACAGCTAGGTCCCTGAACACTCAAATGCCCATATCTTTTAGCTCGGAAGTCGGTTTCGGGTGATTTTTCTTGCAAACTCTCAAGCATGAGTTTCTCTATCATCCCAGGGCATAAAATCAAGTTAACTAGCTTATCACATCAGGTCAAATCACTTAATTGCAACATTGAACATTCAACTCAACCTAATTAACTAATTAATCAACATTGGTATCATTAGTCACCTTAGGTGATTCAAACTCAACTATTGCTTCACATATTATCTTACTTGATTAACCATGATGTTTAATTTGATACTCAATACTAATTGAGGTGTTTCACGTAATTCGAGGTATTTATTAGTTAATCGAGAAGTGGGTCTTAACAACCTTTTCCCCTTAAAAGAATTTCGTCCCCGAAATTCCTAAAAGAGAAAGGAGGCGTGCTACTCATTTCTGACTCGTGTTTTTCTACGTAGCTCCCTCTAGGTTAAGATTTTTCCACAAAATTATCATTAATGACATCTCAAAATTCGTGAGTTTCTTGATCATCTGATCAACCATCTGTATAAGTCCTTTAACCTAGGACACATCCGATCTGATTCCAGATCGACCCACAAAACATTGTCTTTCCAGAACTGTTATAGCAGTATCTCATTATATGATAATTACCAAGAAGTTATTATACTATTCATGCAGACAACTAAAATTCTTAAATAAAACAGAATGCATGTCAATCCGGTACTTAAAATAATATCATGCAATTTAACTGTTAAAATCATCACATCTTATAATGAAAATTGATATCAAGATACTTGATTCATCGTACACCCTATCCTTAGGGTTTCATTTGTCTTGTTCATTCATCACATGCCAACACCCTACTCTTAGGGTTATCTCATTCGTTTGATTGCAATCTAAATCACAATACGGTATCATTCTAGAACTGGCAGAACAGTACATCTCAAATCATTGTAGTTACTGAGTAATGTTTATATCATGCATGCAGATAAATTAAAAATTCATAATTTTTCCAAACTCAATCAATTTTGGCACATACATACCGGACTCATGTAATTGAACATCTTATTACATCAATGGAAGTTATTTACTTCACATGTAAGAAACTACCTGTGCTATTTATCAATTATCTGAAATTTCTCGAAGTATGTGCATATTAACTAAATTCCTGGTTTATGTACCACATATCTCAATTAAGAGTTATTTACGTATCATATCACAATTATTTAATAGCACTTGAGAATTTCTAACATGTGCCAATTCATGTAAATGTCAGGTCACACACATTAATCATAACAAGAACCATGCAATTAGATTTATTTACATATTTTAATGCTGTCTTGCTAGCTTGAAATCATGCATCTAATGATTTACCAAATCTGTGTTTACTGGGTTCATACTCAAACCGTACCATTATCAATTGTGTATTCCTAAACTCAATACAATATGATTGAAACTGGATTACCAAGCAACCTAATTATTTTATTCATGTATATCTTAGTCAAGTCTCGAGACATCAAAGGTTGACTTAATATGAAGAAAATGAGAAGACTAAAATAGTCTATTCACATTCATTCCTATTAAATCACAACCCTTAAGTGTCCTGGGTAAACTTACCACAAAAAATCCATTGTGATAAATTCCCACTCTCATTCCAGCATAGAAAAAAGATTACAAGGTAGCTATAGATCTCTAGGGTTCAGCTTTAACCTACTGGTACACACTACTTCTAACCACATACTCAATTACATCCTTCTGCATATCTGATCATCCATTTTAACTTCTTGGATTTCATATACATCTTTAGTGTTTTCCTGAAAACATAGCATACATATACTTCTATAAAAATTCTTTTCTTTCAGCTTTTCCCCTTAAAAGAATTTTACTCCATCTCGAGATACACACCACATGTCATGCTAAAACAACATCTTATCATCTAAAAACTTAAACTCTAGTCTCTTTTCCTCCTATCGGGTCATGCATGGTATGGCTTAAGTCACTATCACCCCATAGTGGTTCCTTGATCTGATCATAAGATGTAGGTTTAACTTACATTTATACAATCAAATCACTCTGTGCTATCACTCCTAAGTCTAAGTCTAACTCCCACATTACTACTAACAGGTATCTATTGAAATCTGTCATAGAGAATGCATTAACTGTTGAACTTGACTTTCTGCTGAAAACATCAACCACCACATTCTCCTTACTAGGGTGATAATCTATTGTCACATCATAAATCTATGTCTTTCAAACATGAATTACATCAGCTATCTTTTGGATCCTATATCGGATAATACTCCGCATTCCATGCTACTTTCTTATTGTTACATTTTAGGTTTATGTTTTACTCTTTTCTCTAAATCATTTCATGTTGTTCATGTACCGATTAGATTATCTACTTCAAAACCCTAGATATTGGTATGCAAGGTTACATCACTAATGATATCCTTTAAACAACTTCAACCCTAATCATCCTAGGGTTTTTGATCTAAATTAGTAACATAACATTATTGGATATGTGTAGTCGATCATATAGATCAAATTGAGTTGCTTGGGTCAATAGCATATTAACCCAACACTCAGTTTTAATTACATTCAGCTGAAAATTCAGTTTTATAATAGTTTCTGTAATTCGTTTATTAAACAGTTAACAGAAGCTCCAAAATTTTTGAAAATTTTATATGTTGTGCCTAATAAAGTTTTGGACCTTCAGTAAAAATTTCAGGTCATTTCAAGTTACCAATAATTAAATAAAAATCGAACAGTGCACTGCTATATTGCAGTCTGCAGCAGGTTCGGCTGAGTTACAAACTCGGCCGACACCCTTGCTGTAGAAGGTCGAAAGTCATCCAAAAATTACACAAATTTTACAGAGTGTCTAAAATTGTATTGTTCAAGCACAGTTAAAATTTGAGATCAATTAGATATACCAATAAAAAGATAAAATTCAATTACCACACTGCTATATTATTCAGAAAAAGTGATCGGTCGAGTTTGAAACTCGGCCGATTAACAAGTCAGAATTTTATTCAAAAATTTTGATATTCTCCAATGTTGTTTATTTATATATCCAATTCATATCCAAATTTTAAGCAAATCAGAATTACGCATAAAATACTAAATATCACTTAGTGAGACATCCTATTTATCAAATTCTGTATGCATATGTCATTTGAATTCCTAATTTGGGTCAATTAGGGTCTATGCATCTCAAACCCTAATTCTCAAGATAAAAGAACATTTAGACTTCTATTCTTATTTTACTTGTTAATAGGAGTCATTAGATCCCAGTAACGCATCCTGCCAGCCGGACCAGGCCGAACCTGTAGTCCTGAAGCCAAGAGCTACTCGGGATTAATCAACCCCTATTAGTCTCAAACATGTGGAATGAACATTCACTCAAAGCAAACTCATTTAATCATAAATTTGGGTCTACTTTAATACAAAGAAAACCAACATTAAACAATTCACTTCATGACACAACAATATAAAAGAATCATGTTTACTTTACAAACTGACAATCTCATTTCATGCATATAAAAGTATTTCTAGTGAATCTTTAATCAATAAGCAATGTAAGGCAGGAGTTATATCACATTCTTTACTTAATCTCTTACTCCTACATTATTTTCTTATTTATTAACCCTAAGATTTCTAGGGTTTCCTCTCTAGCCTATCCTTCCTCTGCATACCTGGCCAGGGCATCCAGAGAAGAACAGACAGAGTAGCTTGATACTGGTCGATCTAAGTATTCAGACACCTGGCCAGGGTATCTAAACACTCAGACCTTCCAGAGATAAAACACATCATTCATTATTCGTCTTACTTATAACTTTATTCTTTAACTTTAATGATTCTTATCGACTCAACTTAAGCTTATTACTTGATTCTCGTGACCAGATCCTCTTCCTGCTATCTGTAATAGTATAACAGAACACTTCCTGTTAGAAAATTACAGATAGAAGAAAGACACCTAAACCTTAATCCTATTGGTCTCTTATCGTCCCCTGACCTTGAGTAACTACGTACTCAAACCAAAGCTCTGATACCAAAATTGTCACGCCCCAATCTCACATTAACCACAAACCACGAGATTAGGACGCGACAAGATGGGATTACACGTAAGCCAACCACTCTTTCACTTTTTAAAACATTTTAAAGGACATTAACAGGATAATCTGGTTTATGCTGTAAAATGAAACAAAACAACTGCAGAAGCATCTTTATTAAACTGACTAACAATATAAACAGAGGTTACAGCATATTACATTATTCGGCATAAAATAAAGCATAACAGTTAATTTACATTCTTATACACATTCTCTCTCTCTCACTCACACCTTGTCCCATAGATCGAGGGGAAAGGACTAAGAGACCTCTAACTACTAACTACATATACCTTCTACTGACTACGCGATGGATTAAAGGATCCTTCAGATTTCCTGCTGCTGATGATAACCTGAAAATGTTTTGAGTAGAGGTATGAGCCTACTCGCTCAGTGAATAGAATTTCACTTAGCTATCAATAAATAACTCGTCAAGTTTATTAACTGAAAATAAACAGGTATACAATTTAAACCGAGCAATTCTTATTGACTTAGCAGATATACAGTTACCAATCACTTTTCTAAGTATCAACAGGTAATTCAGATAAATGAACAGTTATATAAATTTACTGTGATCCTATTTGATTTTTCATTCATTTTATTATTATGCCCTAAATATATGCAGTGTACTCTGCATATAAAGATCCGCAGCAAGTTCATGCTACGGCCCCACCGTACAAGACTTAGCGACACACCCGGGGAATGCTAAGTCTGACTGCTGTCCTGGTCTGCTACAGGACTCCCAGGCTCACACGGCCTCACTGCACTCTCAAAAGAGTGTAAACTAGACTCCTCCTTTAACCTGAGTACACCGGCGGAGAGTCACAGGGTTACCTTCGTGATGCTTGACGAATGATGTTAGATAACCGTGTTTTCTTTTCTTACCAGTGCCACCGTGACACACGCACGGATTATTGTTGAACACTGCTTTTCTGCCCTTGTGCCACCGCGACACACGCACGGATTATTGTTAAACACGAGTCACCGACCATCTAGACACACGCTAGATAGGTCGTTTCACCCCAAGGTGCAGACCTCACGAGGGGTTCTACGGTGTTAGGGCACCTATGTCTATACTTGATTAACAATAAACAAATAAACAGGAAAAATTACATTTCATACATAATGCACAATCTGAACATCACAAGAAGCACATATATAACCTTTATCGAAATTAAACACAAATCAGAATCATTTATCCAGTTTCTATGTTAAATGTCTATTTTGAAATCAGTAAATACATTGCAACCATAGCACAGGAAATTGCACCGTTTCACTAGGCATATTAAGAAATTCAATTCCAATGAATCTAATATACTCTATTTTGTATACTACACTGTTTAAAGGTTATACCATTTGATTCAAACGCAATTAAGCATTTAAATTGAGTTAAATACTGATTTCTAAATGAACTACTACTCACTTTCTGGAACTCGGCCGACCAAACTGGGAACTCGGCCGATCGGCTGACAACTCGGCCGATCCACCTGCAACTCGGCCGATCCAAACCTTGGTCGAAAACCTATAATGGGAAACTCGGCCGAATCATGTCCAATTCGGCCGATCAAAACACTGATCGTCAAAATCTAATTAAGGATCTCGGCCGAACCATATGCAATTCGGCCGAACTGCGCACTGGCTAGGAAACTAAAACGGATATAGGTTTATTAAAAGGTGAAATCCTACTCACCGCATTTCGGATTGTCCGGGTTCGTCCGGAATTGCGTCTAAGGCCGGATTCTAGACGATTTCGGATCGTCTTCTACCTCTGGTCTTTTCCAGTTTACGGACCTGCTGCAACTGCAGCTTCACGCACAACCGGAAATCTCGGCTACGGGCTGAATTGAAGCTAGGTGGTTGTAGATTCGCGATCGGAGCTTCAAACCGAGCTTGAGGGTGTCGATTTCATGTCGTTCTTCACGCCCGAACGAGCTCCTGGCCAGAGCCGTGCAACTGCTGGCCGGCCCTGCTGCTAGGGTGGAGCAGAGGAGAAGGAAAGAGTAGAGGAAGGAGGGCGGAGGAAGAAGAAGAAGGAGAGGGTGGCGCTGCTGGTCGCAGCTCAAGGCGCCAAAATCGCCCCTCAATCGCCCCTGTTTCCCCCCCCCTCTCTTCGTGGCTCTGTCGGCTGCCGTTTCTCTGTTCTATCGGGCGAAGAAGAAGAAGAGAAGGGTCGGTTCGCGGAGGGGCCGGGATGCAAAATGCCCAACAAAAATCTAAAATTACAGCTAGGTCCCTGAACACTCAAATGCCCATATCTTTTAGCTCGGAAGTCGGTTTCGGGTGATTTTTCTTGCAAACTCTCAAGCATGAGTTTCTCTATCATCCCAGGGCATAAAATAAAGTTAACTAGCTTATCACATCAGGTCAAATCACTTAATTGCAACATTGAACATTCAACTCAACCTAATTAACTAATTAATCAACATTGGTATCATTAGTCGCCTTAGGTGATTCAAACTCAACTATTGCTTCACATATTATCTTACTTGATTAACCATGATGTTTAATTTGATACTCAATACTAATTGAGGTGTTTCACGTAATTCGAGGTATTTATTAGTTAATCGAGAAGTGGGTCTTAACATTGGAGCTCAAGGAACGACCTTAAGGCGGGTTTTATAACTCTAGCCCTTAGCTTTGTTATGCATATCTTTGTTCTTGTTTTCTATGATTAGTTCTTCTTCTTCCCCATCCTTCTTTGCACCCTTGCAAGCTTTTTCGTGAAGAACAGACCTTGGTTTCAAGGTTGAAGACAAGGGGCGTTAATACCTATGTTGGTCCTTATCCAACTTTACTAAACGATCTTGGACCAATAGGTCAAACGATCTCACACTCGTTTCAATCCAAACGGGTTCAATAGGTCGGTTTGGCCAAACGGGTTCCAACCCGTTTGACGGCGTTGACCAAGCGTTGACCGTTTAGGATTTCTGTTCACAATTATGTAGGCTAATGACCCACCAAATTTGAGGGGTTAACTCCAAAGGAATCGTAGGTTGAAGGCCAATCAATTAGGCAATCGAATTGAATTAAGTGCTGTTTTTCTAAACTGATTAAACTTGAATCTTTGGGCAAACGGGTTCCAACCCGTTTGAAGGAGTTGACCAAGCATTGACCGTTTGGGATTCCTGTTTATAATATATTAAATTTCATTTCTACCAAGAATCATGATCTAATTCCTAACCAATTAAGAGTTGAAGGTATTTCAACACCCTAACCCTAATCGGGTTAATTTTGATGTTTTTCATATAGATTTTGTTGAGTGTTGGGTTGAAGGACCCAAACGAGTTCAAACCCATTTGGGGGTTCATCCAAACGATCTCACACTCGTTTAGGGACACCCCAAGACCATTTTAAGGTCTAGGGTTAAAGAAATTTGATGGTTTGAGGGTCCAATCACAAGATATTGATAGATTGATGAAAAGTGCTGATTTGTAATTTTATTAGGACTCAACCCTTATCAAATCAACTTAATTTTTGGTCAAACTTTGGGCAAACGGTCTCAAGACCGTTTGGAGATCATCCAAACGACCTCAAGACCGTTTGATCCAAGTTTGGGCCCAATTGGAGGTCAATTGATAGGTTCAACTCTGATTTGAATTATATTGTTGAACATTGATGATTAGCCGATTGGAAACCCTAATTGAGTTAGACTAAACCCTAATTGGCTTTCAATTGAGGGTCACATTGGAGTCCAATTGATTGAGGATCATCCTAATTGAATCAAATTATAAGTGGTTAACATGGCCTTGATCAATTAAAGGCTTCAACATAAGAAACCCTATTCAAATATAACCTATGTGTCACCTTTATGATCATGCGGTTTGAACCCAAGTTGGTCCACACTTGTTTGAGTCCAAACGAGTCCACACTCGTTTGACCTCAAACGGGTTCACACTCGTTTGAGCTCAAACGGGTTCACACCCGTTTAGACTCAAATGGGTCTACACCCGTTTGGATTCAAATGGGTCCACAACCGTTTAAGGTCAAGAAGGTCCACACTCGTTTAAGGCTCAAATGGGTCCAAGGTCGTTTGAGGTTAAATGAGTTCAAGGTCATTTAAGAATCAAATGGGTTGAAGATTGAAGGTTAAACCCTAAACCAAGTGGAGACTTTCAAGGATGATTATACTTAACCACTTGAAGGTATAAATGGTTCTATAATGATCCAATCTAAATCATAATGGTAACTTACGACATTAAGGAACTAAGTGACTAATGAATTGACTCATGATGATGATCAAAAGGTAATTTACCAAAATGCCCTTAAAAGGTTCAATTGAGTGATACTTTGTCCTAACCAAACCCTAATCACTCAATAGTGGTGATTTGGTCTATGCTAATCAAAGAGGACTTAATCCAACCAAATCTAGAGTGGTGTAATCACCATCTACTAGTAAGAGGAGAGGGAAAGTACCAATTATGATGGAAACTCAAGTAAAATACCTTCAATATACATGAATGTGCATGATTAGGGTATGATCCACCAGATGAGATCATGGAAACCCTAAATATGTTAATTGATGAATCTTAATCTTATATGAGGACTTTAATGACGATGTTTCTCATACATGGTGATGTTATGAGATCAATTCACCAATAGGTGAATAGTAAACCCTAATTCTAGGGTGATGACATGTATTATGAATAGTAAACCCTAATTGATGAAAATCAGGGAAACCTAGCTCTTGTATGAGTAGGGAGATACAACTTCTTTGAATGCGTTATTTATTGTTATCAGTTGATTTAATTATGCAGGTTCCTATATGAGGATAATCATATCTAGGTATGGATGATGATACTATATTCATTAAAAGCATGTTGTTAGCTTTATGAATAGTGACATATATCCTGATGCCTTGTTAATAGCATCTTATGAGATTGATAGGTTGTGAATGCCATGAATACTATCAAGGTCATGCTTTAAGAGATGACTTATGATGAGAGTATTGAGAAATGATAATTGATGAGAGTTAGGCTTGTTACATTTAGTATTCTTCCTTCATAGCTGCTATGTTAATGATTAATGTTTGAGAACTTGTATGATGATTAAAGAATACTAAATTGTACCTAACTAATCAAGTATAATCATACCATGTAAAGCCCTGATCATAAATCCATCATAGTCAGAAGTTATATGATGGTGAAACAGGTTTTCCTAAGGGAACTCTTGGAGCACATACTTTTGAGTATGTGGGGTATATGGATGTGTAAAACCTTACATCCTAGTGTAGGAATTGATGTAGATGTATCTTAATCTATCAATCCTTCACTATGTGTTTATGACGGGGTGATGTAACACTAATCTCCCGAGGAAAACTTTTATACCGCATCGATGAGAGATAAACAAGAAATCTTTCGATGGCGAAGAGAGTACATAATGCCACTGTGACTCTAATAGCGAAGTACCAGAATACCCTGGTAAGCTATAGTAGTAGAGACACTAGATGTCCTGCATGTTTATCCTCATTCTGACTGATGTAGTTGAAGGTCATGAGAATCCGGCTCTTTCGATGACCTAGTATGATACCGATGTGACTTACTAGTGATCGGTTGGAGCATGAGCGGTATACCTCATCTCCGCAGGGCATAATGATGTTTGTAAAACATAATCAACCACGTAGCATAACTGCTTAGGTTGAACTACGAAGAACATTGATTGATATTATATTGCTTATCCTGTTCAAGTATTAGTATACATGTTCTTCATATTCCTTAAATAAAGATGAGCATTTGTTAGTAAACCTACTGTGAGTAACCTAAATTATCTGCTCATGATATTTCCTTTAATTGCTTTTAACAAAGTTTCTGGCGGAGAGTTATAACTCTCGCTGGGACAATTATTTAAAATTGTCTCACCCCGTAGATTTCTACCTTTAGGTGGACGTCGAGGTCGAAGGAACCAATCTACATGTGGACAACAGCAACAGCAGCAATTTCAGGAGCAGCCGTGACTCTAGGTGGAAACATTGTGCGGTCTAGTCTTGTAGTCAGAATAGTCTTATGTCGTCTCTGTACACTCAGGTCCTAGGAGTTTGTTGATCTGAGAATTTTGGAATCTTGATATTTTGTATCATGACGTATATAATCACTCGAGAAGTGATTTATCAGAGATGTAAATAGTTCATCTTACTTTTATAAAAGGAGTTTCAGGTTTTTAAGATCTTGTTTTCAAAAAGTTTTAATTTCTCGTGATTTTTGTATTCCGCTGTTATTCGAATCGCTTCCGCTAAGTTTATATCGTGGTTTTGGAGATCAGAGCCCACAAGTGAATTGATGTAATCTTCTTGAATCCTGCAATTATGTTGAAAAGTTAAAAGATAGGTTGTGAACCAGCAAGCTTGGAAGCTTATGATGTTGCTTCACATGTTGATATAACACATGCATATGATCACAAGTATAAGGCATAACATATGCCCATGACTAATAATAATACTATGAATGATAAAGCTTGTGTAATATACTCATGATAACATGATCATTCTGTTAATCCATGATGGTTTTAGTAATCTCTGCGAATGTATACACTAACCATGCAGGTATTTCATGCGGATTCATAGCCTGGTAAGAGCTATGAGATATATGTGCTTTGACTAGCACAATGTGATGATAATCCTTGTTAATAAAGTAACAAGTTGATAGGTCTGAGGACCTGATATAAGGTTGAGTGCCTAGTGAGGTATTATCCTCTGGTGATGAGATAAGGGATGCGTTCCCAGGATACTGATACATGATTGTGATGCCTTGAGAGGCAATGGTTGATATCATGAGGGATTGCCATGCCTTGAGAGGCAATGGACATGCTGCTATTTTGGTGGTTTTGTAGTAGAGTCCTAGAGTCATCCCTATACTCTCAGGTCCTTGGAGGTGTTTGACGACGTTTCACGATGTTTAGTTGCTATAATTTTTGTATATCCTGCTGTTGGCCGTACGTGGCTTGTTATGTATATATAAACAGGTGACTAACTAGTATGCACTGTTGCGACAATGGGTGGCTTTAAGATGTGAACATATCTGGCAGGTGACCTTGAATATATCTATATATGACCTGATCTTCTTGTAGGGCCTGGTTGCAAATGTCCTGTACACATGTTTCCGCAATCGATTTTAATTAACCCGTGTTTTCGGTAATAAATGGTTCCGCACGTTTTCGCGTGTCATCTCGTTGTCTATGTGATGGTGGGGTTTCACATGAACCATGATTTTATTGTATCTTAACAATCATATAAACATTCTAAAATTTAGATTCAATGATTCTCCAGCATCAAAATTGACCAATTTGCACAAAACATCTCTTTCTACCTACAATTTCCTTGATATCCAAATATCATGAAATTTTCATGGAACCTTTTTGTAACCATAAATCAATCCTATATTCATTTAACCAATAATTGAATCATGTAGTGCTAGGTTCCAAATTTTAGGGTGTGACAACACTACCCACCTTTTTAGGAATTTCATCCTCAAAATTCGGCTCAACTGTAGGAGGCTACCCACCTTAGAGTTTCACATACCTTACAAACACTAACTCTTTAAAATTATAATCAATTCTTTTAGGCACCTTCAGAGTGTGACCCTTTGGTGGGTAACTAACTATTTCTAACAACCTTATCAAACCAGCATGTACAATCAACATGGAAATATGAAGGAAAATCTTAAACATAAATGATACTCTTTCTTGACTCTTAATTATTTCTTTTTATGCATATTTCTGTGGAAACTTGTACTCTGATACCTAGGTCTCATGACTTGCACTAAGGGCCTGGATCATGTCTCTTGAGTTGACCTGCACTAGGGCCTGAGTCTAACTCCACAATATCATTTCATCCTAATAAATTTGATTTTTTTATGAATCTTAATGCATTCTTACCTCATGGTCTTACCATGAGCTTAACTCTTAAAAGAATAATCTTATCTTGGAGACTTAATGCATTCAAACCTTATAATATTATCATATATTTAATACTTAGACCTTAATCATTCTAGGAAATATTATTAACATGTATCTTCTTAATATCTTAGAACATTGGGTCCCATAAATTGGAATAGTCTTTATTTAAGAATCATGTAAATATGTTAAAATTGACAAATACTTATCATGAAATCTTACAACATAATTCTTAATGGAGTTACCTTATAAACCATGATCATCTTGGGAGACATAAATAACATATCTTTACTTCAAGCCTAATTCATCAACATCTAAATATTCAATAACCAATCTTAACTACATTACTTAAGTTGAGGTCATAAAATCAAGTAAATTATGGACATCATGGTGAGTGGAATGGTATCATGTAAACATATTAAGTGTACCTATAATTAAATACTCATGGGCACCAACCAACCACGTACTTTGGTTTGTGAAAACTCACACTAAAGTCATTCAGACTCCCTCCTCCTCTAATCATATACCACACTATTTAGTCAAAATGATGTTTCCTCCTCTTATTATGGTGCTCCTATCTAGATAAGTCCAAGTTATTCGTAGTCACCATCTTACCACAAAACCATTATTATCCCTAGATATATCCAAAGAAACATTGATCAATCATCTTTTCTAGACTTTATCTTATGTCAACATCAGGTTGAACTCCATATTATTGTGATCATAGACCTATGACCTATACAATCACATATCTTGTATCACCATATACTTAGCATCCTCATGTATAACCTTAAAGACTATAGTCACCCCTAGAAATCTTCATATATTAAGGTTGAACTTGGTTCATAACATTAATTCTATTATCCTCAAGTGTTTCCCTAAACAACCATCATGATTAAACTTGCGATTATAATCCCTCCTTGGAACGTCAAAACTTCTCTAATTCTAATCAAGTATATTAGGAAAACACACCATCCACTTTAAAGCTAAGTCATTACCTACTTCAAAATATCTATGTCTGGTATGCATTCTAGGGTTCTAATAGATATGCAATTAGGTTTAAGTGACCATCTACCTCAAACTTTTTGGGTCAACTTTTTTTCCACTTCTCGATGCATGCCGACCGGTCATACATCTGAAAGTTCCATGCCTTATCATGCATATCTCACCTGACAGTACACATGTCCCATACTGTATGCACCAAAAAGAGTGTGACAAGCATAATAAGTTTAGATTTATGCATATAACATCCCCTCTACAAAATCTCATAAGCTTGTGTCCCATACTACAAACAAGTGGGCAAAAGAGAGAGAATGATATACATAAATGTAAATCCAACATAAAAGTCTAAGGCATCTAGACACTAACCCTAATGCATACCTCAACTTCAATTGTCTGACTAAACCTATAGTCCAAATTATACTATCTTTCACTGACTCCTTTGATAACTAGAATTATTAATTGCTTTTCTAAATCTGTCCAGTCTCACATGGTTTCTGATGGTCAATCTAAACTAAGAATATGAGAATTTTCTTGATGGCCATCTACATTATTGCTCTAATACCATATTGTAACACCCCAATTTTTATATCACATGAGCAGATGCTATTAATTTTTTTAGGTGTTACTAACATGGTATGCATTACAATAATGACAGATAAAAACTAAAACCAACTAGTATAAGAAATGCATTCTCATAAATTCTTAAGGAAAGAAACTATGTTACTAAAGAAATTTAATACCATGATACTACCTTATACGAATCTCATGTCAACTCTGGGACCATGTAGATGGTGCCCCACAAAGAAAATCTCTCTTAAAACTGTCACTGCATCATCTTGTCATGACTACCTCCTGAAGTTATGTACCTACGGGCATCTCGTCCCCAGCCATGCACAAAAGGAAACCTAGGTTAGAGTAAGTGTCATTGAACTTCTAATATGATAATCATAAATATTATAAAACTAAAAACTAAACTAAAATCTCAAATCTATAAACTTATACTAAATCGATGTGTCTTTTATTTATATCTTTTATCTTCTTGTGGCCCCCATTATACGATAAGTCCTCCTGAATTGGTGTATCTACGCCCTGAATTGGTACCGAAGTACAATGAATTGGAAATACATGCCTCAGAATGACACTGAGGTGTCTCTAAATTGGCATAACTACGCCCTGAATTGGTGCTACAATACCTCTGAATTGGAGCAAACACTCCTCTGAATTGGCAACAGATGCCTCTAATCGTCCCGGAACTACTGAATGAGGATTTATCATATAATGTCTTAGGTGAAGGTTTTAACTTATTTATCTTAAGTCTAAACTTACTTAATACTTAATCTGAACTGAAACTGAATTGTTAACTAAACATTTACTGAATTCTGAATATGAACTTATCTGATACTGAAACTAAAATTGAATACTGATAACTGAGTTCTAAATGTAAACATAAATCTGAATATCTCAGTAGATTTGTCTTACTTATCTACTTCCTTGAAATTATCCTAATAAGAACTAAAATCCTATTCAGCTAAACTGAATTCTTAATCTACAGAATATAAATCTGAATATGTATCTTGATTACTAAATAATTGATAATTGGACCTGAGACTCTTCTTAGGTATGTGGGTCTAATCTCTGACTACTCATAATGAGTATTCTAAATATTAAAATATGAAACCTAGGTTCTTGTTTTCTATATGAGCCTTCATCTGAAACTCATATTTAACAGATCACTTACTTAAATTTTGATGTCGAATAGACGACTTATGTGTCTAAAAGCTTGAGAAATAAATTGAACTAAATAATAAATGTTAAACATCTGAAAGTAGCTAAAATCTAAAATCTGATGTTCTCACAAAATGACTTCATTTGAACAATATCTAACTAATAAAAGCATTATTGGATATCAGATGAGCATTAATAACTAAAAGTATGAAAGTAACTCAATCTATAAGTTACTTAGAACATAGGTAGGCTAAATCATAATACTAATTCAATGGCATGGCCCACTTACCTTTTGCACTGATGTTGTCCTTAACTTAGTCTTGATTCCTTGTTCCAAATCTTAATCACATGGATATCATCAAAGTTCTATAAGTCCAAGTACATTTTATCTTGTCTATTCTTAAATCTCAAACCCCTTCATCCTAGCCATATGTACCAAACTAGGATTCTCATTTTTACTAAATTAAACTCTGGTGTAGCCCTCTTTTAAATTGATAAACATTGAATTATATCAAAGTCGCACATTATGTAGCAGACATATAATGATACATCTATATAAACCAAAAACATCTTAGGCCCTAATATATGAGTATATACATCATATGCAAATACTAAACCTCAAGCATACTACTCTTAGTGATTTAGTTATAAAATCAGACAAAATTTATAATAAAACTCATTTTCATACTAAGTAGGCACATAATGCACATATTGTCTCACAAATAGTCATTAATCATCTTACATAATGACCACTTAGGCCCAAAAGCAAATAGTATTATGTTTATACATGAAACTCCAGGAAATACTTTAGAGTAGTGATTATAATGTATACTAAGGTTTAGGTACAAGTCTGGAACTTTCTTTTCATTGTAAATCAATGGGTGAAATACCTATAATATCCTCCTTAGGGTTGACATTGAAAACTAAGGTAAAATATCAAATAGAAAAGATCAAGCTTTAGAATCATGTTTAATATATCTAAATATACTTATTGTAAAATATTTACGAATTTATAAAGTGGTTTGCTATTTTTAATGCACATCACATTGAAATCTCATAACTCTTACTAATCTAATTATAATAAATATCAGGCATGAAAAACACCCTTCAACTCTATTTTTGCAAAAATAGTATACATCACATCACATTGAAATCTCATAACTCTTACTATTCTAATTATAATAAATATTAGGCATGAAAAACACCCTTCAACTCTATTTTTGCAAAATAGTATACATCATAAGCTTTCCTTAGGTATCTTGCTTGCTAAAAACGGAGTTTTCTATCTCAAGATATGAAAATTTGAAACTACCTTAATCTGGATTGGTCCCCGCCATTGATCTGCGATCAAAGGTCAGAATTAGTGGCACTCCTGCTCTTCTCTTGGTCGCGGATCCACCCCAGGATCCGACTCCTTCCTTGCCTGTTAGCCCGGAGCGGCTCCCTTTCCTGTTTGTCGTGCGTCCTGCGTGCAGAACAGAGCACGCCCTTCGTCTGCCTGGGACAACGCCGGCGAGCAAGGCTCGCAGCTCTGGCTACATAAACCCCGACTACAGGAAATACTTTAGAGTAGTGATTATTCAATAGGCGTTGTCATGGCTGCCCAGGTCAGCAACTGAGGCTTGATGATCCGAACACCCCGTAGAAACTCAAAGGTCTTAACATCTTCGGCTGAGATACTCCAGTACCCACGGTGGCGTCGTGGCTCCAAGGGTCTAGAGAGGAGACCCAACATAACTCATCATTGTTCTTCTATCCTCCTCTTCTTCCTCGTTTCCACCATCTTATCTCTGCCTTTCTTAGGAGAACCCTAATTGAAGCTTTGGCATCCGCCACCACCCCAATGGGCGAGGGTTTTAAAGCCTAACTTTCCCGATATCTGCCCCGAACTGGTCTCTGGTTCCAGACCCTGTTCTATCGATAATGGGTCGCAGGATTTGCTGTTCCTCGTTTTGCAAGGAGCAGGCTACTCCTTGCTTCGCATGCCAATCACAATTAATCAGGACCGATGATAATCTTCATGTCGTGCACGTGTAAACCGATCAGGTGAGAAGGAGCGTGCTCCCAATAAAAATGGGAGCAGCAGTTCCTTAACGGGGCTCGTGAGACTTGTCCCTTATTTTCCCTTTGATAAAGCGCACACCCACCTACTGAAGCGGCATGTGCTCAATTGAGCCAGCGGTTCCCTTGATTCAAAAAAACAAAGGGCCTTAATATGCTACATTTCCTAGTTTCTAAAATTCAACATGCTACTCTTTGAAATCAATTAGTGTCAAAATCTAACCAACCTTTCATACCATTGTTATCTTCTTGGAGAACATTCTCATAACTCAAATTGCCACCTAAACAAATCTAGAATAATTTTAGTGATTTTACTTGTCCCATGACCTAAGCCTACACATTGAATTGCCAAATCAACTCTAAATTTCACCAAAATTGTACAATGTTGAACACCTATCATAAAGAATATAACATCACTCTTAATTTCATCACTACATGCATGTGAGAGCCTGATTCTCATACATCATACATAGTAAGAGTCACCAAACTATCTTTAAAGTGAACATGATTGTATAACCCAACTATACATCTTTAAATTAAATGACCAAATTAACACCAGGCTTCACCATTCTTGAACCATGGTCTTATTGTATCTTAACAAACATATAAACATTCTAAAATTTAGATTCAATGATTCTCTAGCATCAAAATTGACCAATTTGCACAAAACATCCCTTTCTACCTACAATTTCCTTGATATCCAAATATCATCAAAATTTCATGGAACTTTTTTGTAACCATAAATCAATCCTATATTCATTTAACCAATAATTGAATCATGTGGTGCTAGGTTCCAAAATTTAGGGTGTGACATTAACATTCTTATATGATGGAATGATGGTGGAATAACCTCCTTAATATGATCATAACCTTGATATGTTAATTGGTGGCTATCATAGCCACATGGTTGATACTTTCTTATGCTAAAAATGTGCATTATGAATATGATGAGGGTTAATCATATCTAGATTCCTTGCATGTTGATGTAATAAAGGAAATGTTCTTAATGTTAATATAGCCCTACTATGATTGTTTATGAATATCTCCTATCTCATTAATGCAATATTGTGTTGATCTGGTGTATTACATATAAGTGATGTTGTTGAGCCTTGTTATAAGGCATCCACAGATAATGATGATCTTACAGGGAATAGTATGATGGTCTTAATGACCTTTGGGCATGGTTGAGTGACACGCGAAAACTGTGTGTTTAACGCAAGTATACGTATCGAAGTAATATAGGCCTTGTGAGGCTCGAGTCGAACTCAGGGAAACGTAAATTTCAAAAAACTACTACTAACTGGTTGTGATAAGCTAAACCGATGGAAAAGTGGATTGGTTTTGAAAAACAAAATAAACTAAAGATAAAGTAAAAGATCGATGATTAAATGTTGGTTTAATCAAATTAGAATGGGAATCCTTAGGATTACAATTTTACCACAAGGTCTCGCTGCATACAGATTCACATAATTAGCATAAATCATCCCTTATCCCGGATAGAGGCCTGTAGTCAGAATTGCTCGCTTCCGCAATGCAATCCACTACTTAGTTCTAGGTCAGTTCCACGCCAGTAGTAACGTATACCCTAGATCTAAGTGCATTAATTAATCCTCTGGGTATCCACCATTAATCGTACATTACCTCGTTTAAGGAATTTATAGGCTAATGTGTTAATCGTGCCTTTTCAACCACTAATCCTCCGTCAAGAGCAATTAAAGGTATTATAAATTAACTATGGTGATCAAGCATAGAAATTACGATAGAGCGCATGATAATATATCCAGGAAAAATGAGAAGAATTATACTAATCCATGCAAAAATGTCATATAGCGATTCCTCGGGCTACTCCGGGGTCCTAAGGATCAAAGGGAATTAGCCCTACATATTCATCTTAACAGAATACAAGGAGAAGGAAGAAGAAAATATGGGAAATAGATAGAAATATCGTGTAACCCCTGGAACGGTAAGAGCCAGATGATCCTCGATGCGAGACGCCCATTCTGCAGCCTTCCGACGGTAGAATCGTCCGTATCCAGCTCTCGAATCCTCCGAAATGTTGCTTTCGGCTCCGTTCTTTTCTCTCCTCTCCTTCGAGAATTGTGTGGAAGAATAGAACGTACCCCTCCTCTTTTGGCTGTCCTCCCTTAGGTCTAGGTACGACTTATGGCCGCCAACAGATCCCAACCATTAGATCTTGATGATCTGTACAAAATTTTGATCTGACGACGTCGATACCGTCAATGGGCTGTCGATAGTATTGACACCTTAGGGCACACACACTTACTTCAAAATGGGATCCGTCTGCTGACTTCTCGATACTATCGAAAAAGGTGTCGATAGTATCGATGGGGTACTATTTCTCCTTCTGGGCTGATTTCGATGCCATCGACGCTGTGGGTCGAGGGTATCGACGGAATGCTTTTTTCCAGCTTGACCGCTTGATGCAGTGTTGATAGTATCGACGGCTTGTCGATAGTATCGACAAGTTCTGGAATAGAAGGTTCCCGAAAAGGAGAGAAAAACACAAGTCAATTCGGGAAATTTCATAAATCATGCAAAATAGGATAGAATAAGATCAATTTGATGCATAAAGTGTTTATAGGCTAAAGAAAGTGAATCATGCTATTATAGTCACAAAATATGACAAATAACCACACAAAACAAGTATGAAATCAACCTATAAATATGACCCAAAATCCCTACATCAAACTCCCCTAAGCTTGAATCTTGCTCATCCTCGAGCAAAAAACTATAAAATCTGATTGAGAGGGTCAACTAAAGAACATAGTCACATTGAATGATATCTCAAAATGATTCCCACTTTCTAGCCACATACCGGCCCTTACCAACCACAGAATGATAACTGCCCTTCAGGTGACAAGAATCATTCATGAAAGATGTCCACCCCAAGATCAACAAACAATATCAAATAAAGCAGTTAATATAATAAAATCCTCCGGTTCAGTCGTGGTGCATCTTGTGATCTCCTATACATGTTTCTCATTTTCTCTATCTACCATCTAAATGAAGCATCTCTCCTAATGTACATGAATGAGGAGAAAATCATGGGTGGCCTACAACTTAGAGCAACAGGTGAATGGAATAGGCGGCTGTGGAAGAAATGGAAGCACATTAAAGTCAATCATGCAATACAAAAATGATTAACCTATGATGATGCAAATGCAAATGATAATGATCCTAATGCTATCATTTTTTTGGTGAAATGATGCATGCACTATCATTCCGTTTCAGAGTGAGATGGAATATCTAATAAAACTGCATCATGTGTCCATTCTTCTTAATGTTTAGGTGAAAACATGTTCCTTTCTCCCTCTTCTTCTTGATTACTTCTTAATCCTTTTTATTACTATTTTTTTCAAGCCCTCTTTTCATAAATGATATGGATTGTTTTTTGGGCTTCCTTATTTTTACATAACTTGTATACTTGATGCATTCTCTTCTACACTTTTCTGATGGTATGGAACAAATTCATCACCTTTACTATTTTTAGAAGAACATATAGACACATGATGTAATACATGCTTACAAGATGCAATTGCAACTAAATGATGGTAGTTATGAAACTAACTGACATGCACCTAAAGATAATGTGCATGTATAACTACTCTCTATATTTTTTCATTTTCATGCAATTAAATGCAAAAGAACTATAATGCATGATCTATCTATATGGAATGCAATCAAAGAGAGAAAGACGGTTATGTGCTCCCAATTCTTATGGTGGAGTGTGTGATAACCTAGATTTTTGAGTTTTAATAACTAATAAAATAATTGAGAGACAAGCATTCTATGTAAGATGTCAAATACCAAATTGAGGAATTGGTTATACAATCATGGATTCCTTCACACAAATTAGGTGATTGGAAATATGATGGAGGACTATGATGCTTATTTGAATTCAATTATGAATGACTATCCTTTTTGATTAATTAAGTCCTCATAAGACCAATCATTCATTTAGTGATCCAGTGAGTAGTGAACTAATTTCTTTTGAAGAATCATATACATATGAAACAATGTTGAAGTTTTGGAGTCAACTTGGATTAAATGGCATATCGTTTTCACATAATGTAAAACCCTAAGTGTCACATGAAGGTGAACTTTAGGTATTAATGTTCTTAGTATATAACCCTGCCTAACCTTCGAATTTCACTTCCAAATTTATGCCACATCTACATCATGACATCATAAAGCTACACCTAAAATTTTGTGTCAATTGGATTATCCAATTAAGAGATATCAACAGTTGAATTTTGGTGCATATATTCATGCACATTGGACCCTAGGACCTAAGTTTCGGCTTAAAATGACCAGGTCGTGACACATTTATGTGTCACGCGGCTTCATTTCCTGGTTCGCCTGTTCTGGACCCTAGGATCCTGGCCCTTTGGATCGTGCGGAGATCCAAGGGCGGGGAACCCATCTTCAACCTCCCGCAAAGGGCGGGGAGGTGAGAACAGGTCCGTGCATCAGCAAGTCGCCACCTCACACAAAATCTCGGAGATCCATCCCTCTGGACGACCTCGCCTCCCCAAACCGAACCTAACTAGCCCTAACTCAACCCCCTTCGTCCTCGGATCAGGGAGGATGGGCTCCCCTTATCTCTGCGCCTCTCACGGGCAGTGGCGCCCTTTAGGGCTTTCCCTCCCACACCTCATCGTGCCTATTTAAGGATACTAATAGCTCCGCCTGACCTCCTTTAGTCTCCCACTCAACCCAATTTTGAAGCAGCCGATCTCCGAGCACCTCCCCAAGTCGACCTTCCACCTATCGCTGCACCACCTCGGCAGCACCCCCACAAGTCTCGCCCCACTGATTACAACCCGCCATCACCACCACCTCAATCCGGAGGTGCCTCCCGGCTAGGACAGACTATCCTAGAACCCCTCTTCGTCTCTGACCTCCACCTCACCGGTGATCTCTCCGTCACTGCGGCGGCATTCAGATCTAGAGGGAGCCGCATATTAGAAACCCCACCCATCCGATCGAGGCAGACTCGCGAAGGTGAGGGCACGATCATCCAGACTCCAGCACCACCCAAGAGCAATCAGCGCCTCGCCGGAGTAATCGGCTTGCTGCTCGAGCAAGCAGTAGAAAAGACAGAGATGCCAGGTGATCTTGAAGAAAAGGAAAGATGAACCGAGTTCAAACCATGAACCAGACCGACCTGGCTGAACCAAGGAAAACCAACAGAACCGGATCAGTGTAGACTCTCATAAGCCACGTGGCAACTCCTGATAGGCCATACGAGGTAAATGTCTTAGTTATTTCACAGTTCTTACAAAATTCATAGAAATTAGCATGCTTATCAGAAAAATATGTATAATATACCGAAATTCTCAGAAAAATGAGTAGAACTCAATGAAAGCATAATATCAAGTTTTTGACGAACTAGGATCAGTGATATCATGTAATATGTGTAACGCTTAGTTCTTGAATAATAAATAGCAAATAATGACATAAAATTATACAAAAATGTATGTAAGTCTATAATCATGTTTATAGTGCATATGATGTCAGATATGATCATGTTGATGCACGAAATTGTGTAATTTTCTCTATATGTATAATTAGAGCTAATAAAGCTAAATAAAATGCAATAAATGCATACATGGTCAATAAATGATGAAATTCACAGAGTAAGCTTATATCAGTATTTTGAACCTCAGTTTTAATTATGAGATCATAAAGATGAACAAAATCCAAGTTATATGAAGATGAATATTAATACATGGTTTAAAACCCTAATCTAGGTTAATGATGTAACCTAGGGTTAAGATGTGCACAAAAATAGAATATGGAACCTAATATTCAGAGAATGGATCATAATCTGGAAAATGACATCAGTAAGATAAATATAAGACAATAATGCAAGTAAACGTTGGAATATCCTAATGAGATAATATAAACCCTAATGAACACGACTAGGGTTAAGATGATGAGAACCTGATGATAGTATATGATCTTGTCTTAATCAGGTGATGACCAATTTATCTAGATGATCATGGATGTGATAAGAACCTCTGAACTCAGGTACGTGGATATAATTATATGACTAGATTTGCTGGATGTTAAATATATGTACTTGCTTGTTTGTACTTGAAATACATTGTTGGATGTAGATCTATATGTATTGTCATTTCCGCCTCGAACAATAAGAATACTAAGGAAAGAAAATGGAATGTAGTTACTGATGGTTCATTAATCTCCCTATTAGAGAGGGAAAGTATTAATGTTGACTAGCACCTCCCTAATGGTACAAGGTACGCGGGGAGATCCCTAATGGTACAAGGTACGCAGGGATAGGGCCCAATATTTATGTTTGTGCTAAGTCCACCATAGTAATACATGTCCATTGAAATGTGATTAATAACTTGTGATTACCTGATTTTCTGCCTTTAAATAATGTTTTCTTTCTCTTTCTTCAATTTCGAGTATTTTATATGCCAGCATAGTATAGCTCTTTAATTCCACGTACCAACTTTTGTTGATGATTTTGTTTCTCGTATTTTCTAGGTTCAGAGCTAGCATGGGATAAAAGAATAGGATTTGAGAAAATTGTACAGGTTGTACCTATTGTCTAAGATCCTAGATAGCATACATGTTCATAGATTGTAGAATTTTCATTCAATATGTAAATGTAAATCATTTTGTAATAATTCATCTTGTTTAATATACATGTGAATGTTGAGTATGTTATGGTTGTATGTTCATGTATGCGTATTATGCTTCCGCATCGCTTTCTGATATGATTGGATGATGTTCTCAGATTCTGACCTCTCATTCCCAATAGGGTTTGGAGAAGTGAAAATTCGGGGACGTCACAGTTGGTATCAGAGCATGAACATTAGCTACACCTGACAATTTCTCACCATGAAACATTAAACCTAAATCTCACCTCTCACTTTAAACCTTAGAAACTCAGTAAGTTGTTCTATAGTAATAAGGTTTGATCTAGCCTCTAGGTTAGAACCTAGATGTTCGAGAACTAGGTTTAGACAAGTGTGAGAAACCCTTTCCATATAGAGCTCATATGTATTGGGTAGCTACACTAGTCTACATCTCGTTCTCCCCATTTCACTAGGTTACATGACACTAGACTATCTACTGTGTGTGGGACACTCGGTTTTGCTGATTTGGTTTTGTTTTCCAATCGGATCGAGCCTCGAGTGTTTTCTCTGACATCTTTTTTTTCTCGGAGAAAAACTATATAATATTTTACTACATATATGTAAATATAAAAATGTGTCCCTCACACTGGAGAGTAGTTAGTGTTCATGCAATTTAAGTGAAAGGGAGTGACATCCGTCTAGAAGAGAGAATAGATCTAGATTAGATGTCTAGAGCCTCATAAGGTTATGTGATAGATAGATAGATAGACAAAAAGAAGGACAAAGGAAATAAGCATTTGAAATCTTATCTAAGTTTGATCTCTGATGGTATAAGTTTCCTTATATAGGTTTAAGTTGTATATTAGTTGAATCCAATTTGGAGAATTTAAGCAAAATATTAATGATGAAAGTACATCCCCTTTTCCTACTTAAGATAAGATGGAGATGAGTGTGTATGAGCCTCAAGATCTTTTACAAAGGAGGACCTCTAGTGTTAGGACAAGATATGTGGTGAACTCCAGAGAGAGTGAGACCCACAGGGAGAGGGTCAATGGACCTACCCTACAATATATGAAAATATGTGAAATGATGTGTCCTAAGCTGGGTTACTCCTAAGTAGATGAGTTGAGTCATGTTGCATGATTCAAATCTATATGCGAGAATTGGGTAAAAGAAAAGGATGGGTAGATGACCCATATGATAAAGTCAATCCTTTGGCTGAGTTAGGTCCTAGCTAGAGTGACATATTTTGTGAATCTCATCATTAGTTGTAAGTGAGGTAATATATGAACTCTAGTTATGTGAGTATGATGCTTTGTGCAAAAGATACTCAAAATACGTGTTTTCTCTTCTTCTTCTCTTTCTTAATATATGATGATAGAAACCTCACTTGAGCTATATAGATGATTTATATATGAGGAGTCACTCGTATAAGCTTGACCTATTCTATATTTCCCCATATATCATACATGTTTATTTAAGATTGAAATTATGATAAGTTTGACAATAAAATATTCTCTTTCCCTTCACATGAAACATGAAAGATATGATGTCGAGATCAGGGGATAAACTCAATATATTATTTTTTTTCCTTCACATAATACACGCAAGACATAAAAAGTTGAACTCATGAACTTGATATAGAGATATTTTTGGATCATAGGGTATATGATCAGAAATATAGTTTGTAACCTTGATCCTTCTCAATGCATGCTTCTAAGTTGAGTATGAATATCACACCATAGGGTGAAACCCTAATGGTCAAACATGTTACATAAGCCCTTCTTAAGTAAAAAAAAAAAATCTAAGATCAATGATGAAGATAAATATCCTCTAATGCTGAAATCATTGTAAGATGTTGATCATAAAACATATTAATGATGTTTGAATTTGAACAATCTGAATACCATGGCATATAAATGAATTCCTCTTGAACTTTAAAGGTATGAACAAAACTTGTATCCTTAGGGGTGATATAATCCTAAGATACCATAATGTCATGGCTAAGACATTAAGTGATGCTTCCACATATATATGGTGGGGTGGATACAACCAATAATCTCTAGACCCTAAGCTGACAACTTAGAGTGCGATGCAACTATGGTGGTCTTAGAACCTAAGCAATGATGATGTATATGAAGTTGAACTCCTAAATAGCCTCTTAAGGATAAGATTTGTTGAATTTCGAGGACGAAATTCCAAATAAGGTGGGGTGAATGTGATAACCTAGATTTTTGAGTTTTAATAACTAATAAAATAATTGAGAGACAAGCATTCTATGTAAGATGTCAAATACCAAATTGAGGAATTGGTTATACAATCATGGATTCCTTCACACAAATTAGGTGATTGGAAATATGATGGAGGACTATGATGCTTATTTGAATTCAATTATGAATGACTATCCTTTTTGATTAATTAAGTCCTCATAAGACCAATCATTCATTTAGTGATCCAGTGAGTAGTGAACTAATTTCTTTTGAAGAATCATATACATATGAAACAATGTTGAAGTTTTGGAGTCAACTTGGATTAAATGGCATATCGTTTTCACATAATGTAAAACCCTAAGTGTCACATGAAGGTGAACTTTAGGTATTAATGTTCTTAGTATATAACCCTGCCTAACCTTCGAATTTCACTTCCAAATTTATGCCACATCTACATCATGACATCATAAAGCTACACCTAAAATTTTGTGTCAATTGGATTATCCAATTAAGAGATATCAACAGTTGAATTTTGGTGCATATATTCATGCACATTGGACCCTAGGACCTAAGTTTCGGCTTAAAATGACCAGGCCGTGACACATTTATGTGTCACGCGGCTTCATTTCCTGGTTCGCCTGTTCTGGACCCTAGGATCCTGGCCCTTTGGATCGCGCGGAGATCCAAGGGCGGGGAACCCATCTTCAACCTCCCGCAAAGGGCGGGGAGGTGAGAACAGGTCCGTGCATCAGCAAGTCGCCACCTCACACAAAATCTCGGAGATCCATCCCTCTGGACGACCTCGCCTCCCCAAACCGAACCTAACTAGCCCTAACTCAACCCCCCTTCGTCCTCGGATCAGGGAGGATGGGCTCCCCTTATCTCTGCGCCTCTCACGGGCAGTGGCGCCCTTTAGGGCTTTCCCTCCCACACCTCCTCGTGCCTATTTAAGGATACTAATAGCTCTGCCTGACCTCCTTTAGTCTCCCACTCAACCTAATTTTGAAGCAGCCGATCTCCGAGCACCTCCCCAAGTCGACCTTCCACCTGTCGCTGCACCACCTCGGCAGCACCCCCACAAGTCTCGCCCCACTGATTACAACCCGCCATCACCACCACCTCAATCCGGAGGTGCCTCCCGGCTAGGACAGACTATCCTAGAACCCCTCTTCGTCTCTAACCTCCACCTCACCGGTGATCTCTCCGTCACTGCGGCGGCATTCAGATCTAGAGGGAGCCGCATATCAGAAACCCCACCCATCCGATCGAGGCAGACTCGCGAAGGTGAGGGCACGATCATCCAGACTCCAGCACCACCCAAGAGCAATCAGCGCCTCGCCGGAGTAATCGGCTTGCTGCTCGAGCAAGCAGTAGAAAAGACAGAGATGCCAGGTGATCGTGAAGAAAAGGAAAGATGAACCGGGTTCAAACCATGAACCAGACCGACCTGGCTGAACCAAGGAAAACCAACAGAACCGAATCAGTGTAGACTCTCATAAGCCACGTGGCAACTCCTGATAGGCCATACGAGGTAAATGTCTTAGTTATTTCACAGTTCTTACAAAATTCATAGAAATTAGCATGCTTATCAGAAAAATATGTATAATATACCGAAATTCTCAGAAAAATGAGTAGAACTCAATGAAAGCATAATATCAAGTTTTTGACGAACTAGGATCAGTGATATCATGTAATATGTGTAACGCTTAGTTCTTGAATAATAAATAGCAAATAATGACATAAAATTATACAAAAATGTATGTAAGTCTATAATCATGTTTATAGTGCATATGATGTCAGATATGATCATGTTGATGCACGAAATTGTGTAATTTTCTCTATATGTATAATTAGAGCTAATAAAGCTAAATAAAATGCAATAAATGCATACATGGTCAATAAATGATGAAATTCACAGAGTAAGCTTATATCAGTATTTTGAACCTCAGTTTTAATTATGAGATCATAAAGATGAACAAAATCAAAGTTATATGAAGATGAATATTAATACATGGTTTAAAACCCTAATCTAGGTTAATGATGTAACCTAGGGTTAAGATGTGCACAAAAATAGAATATGGAACCTAATATTCAGAGAATGGATCATAATCTGGAAAATGACATCAGTAAGATAAATATAAGACAATAATGCAAGTAAATGTTGGAATATCCTAATGAGATAATATAAACCCTAATGAACACGACTAGGGTTAAGATGATGAGAACCTGATGATAGTATATGATCTTGTCTTAATCAGGTGATGACCAATTTATCTAGATGATCATGGATGTGATAAGAACCTCTGAACTCAGGTACGTGGATATAATTATATGACTAGATTTGCTGGATGTTAAATATATGTACTTGCTTGTTTGTACTTGAAATACATTGTTGGATGTAGATCTATATGTATTGTCATTTCCGCCTCGAACAATAAGAATACTAAGGAAAGAAAATGGAATGTAGTTACTGATGGTTCATTAATCTCCCTATTAGAGAGGGAAAGTATTAATGTTGACTAGCACCTCCCTAATGGTACAAGGTACGCGGGGAGATCCCTAATGGTACAAGGTACGCAGGGATAGGGCCCAATATTTATGTTTGTGCTAAGTCCACCATAGTAATACATGTCCATTGAAATGTGATTAATAACTTGTGATTACCTGATTTTCTGCCTTTAAATAATGTTTTCTTTCTCTTTCTTCAATTTCGAGTATTTTATATGCCAGCATAGTATAGCTCTTTAATTCCACGTACCAACTTTTGTTGATGATTTTGTTTCTCGTATTTTCTAGGTTCAGAGCTAGCATGGGATAAAAGAATAGGATTTGAGAAAATTGTACAGGTTGTACCTATTGTCTAAGATCCTAGATAGCATACATGTTCATAGATTGTAGAATTTTCATTCAATATGTAAATGTAAATCATTTTGTAATAATTCATCTTGTTTAATATACATGTGAATGTTGAGTATGTTATGGTTGTATGTTCATGTATGCGTATTATGCTTCCGCATCGCTTTCTGATATGATTGGATGATGTTCTCAGATTCTGACCTCTCATTCCCAATAGGGTTTGGAGAAGTGAAAATTCGGGGACGTCACAGAGTGTGAATAGTCCTGGCTCCAATAATGATCATAGAACGGCTACTTCTGCATCTCCATCCTCTACAACCAGTTGTGTATGTTCTCCTGATTCACAAAGAGGAGGTGCTCATTTTCATAGATTGCTTGCTGGTTTTCATATAGTCGGTTCTAGATGTCCTGGATACTTACAAAAGATGCGGTATGCTGCTGCTGTGTCTGCTAAATGTCTTGGAGCATTAAATACATGCCCTGCATGGAATAGACATCCTATCCACCTTGAGAAGGCTGCGGTGCAGATGACTGGGAAGGAAATGAGGCTCCAAAATGTCGGGGTCACTTCCGTGGAGCAACTCATCGTCGGAGGGGAATGGCGGCTTCCTCCTCCTTTTCATCATCATCATCATCGCCTTCTTGCTAGTCGTCCTCATTGTCTCCTCCTTCTTCTTCCTCATCTTGATCAACGCCAATGATTGGTCACTTATAATCTTGGCCAGGCCTGAGGTCAAAGGTGGGGTCAGGCAGTTGCCTCTCCTGAAAGACTTTTTGTACATGGCAGGTGGCGAAGATGGTGTTGTGGCAGACATTGACTAGGCCGACATTTATGAAATGATTCAGATTAAGTGTATTCTTACATTCCAACTTTTGCAACCCGAAAAGATCCAAGCCGAGGTGGATGGTGATAGGAGTGATGAGACCCCCAAAATAAATTGGGGCCTTATAGGATGTGTTCCTCTTTACCGCCATGACTCAAATGAGGAAGAAGGCTCCAAAATTTAAACTCTCCCGCTCTAACAGATTATAGAGGAATAAGAGATCCGTCTCTTAAAACTTACTCTGTGACAGTCGGGATCTTGCAAAGAGTGTATTAGATAGAATACGGTGCAGGATCCTGACGAATGGATGCTCGAAGTTGGCTATGGATGCATGGTGCCAGTTGATCGTATAGCCATCAGGTACCATGACCAATGCCGAATACATGGTGTCGTAGTTTGGCCTATGTAGAGGCTGGTGCAACTCCCCATGAGACCACCCATAGATCCCATTGAACCCGCGGAGGGACATGGTGTAATCTCTGTTGTAGAGACGGAAAGAAACTCTCCCCTCTTTCCATTCAGTCCTTGCTGGTTGAAGCTCATTGGGGACGACGTAGATCTCAAGAGAGCCCATAAACTCAATGACAATCTCCTTGTATGTTGGCCACCCGCTGAAGAACGGATGACCCTCAGCGTGGTCGGTGTAGAGCATTGGGGCTTCTCTTAGTTTCCCCTGGAGCACATATGCCATGTTTGCCTCGAATCCCATGTCTTTGATTAGCTACCAGTCGCCATACCGGGTGGGCTCGATTGTGCGCTTCCATAGCTCGTCGTAGACCTTCTTTATTTCGTGTGATGGGTGACTATCCTCGGGCGAGGGATGAGTCCTCCAGCTGGGGTAGGTGGTGCGAGTAGGGTAGGCCTTGATGAGGAAGAACCAGATCTTACCATGTTGTGAGAAGCAATGAGTGAGAGAAAGGAGATTGAGAAGGGAAGCTCAGAGATGCTCAGAGGTGACTGTCGGTGTAGCTTTCTATAGCCTTCGGATGCTCGGAGATGCTTGCTCTTGCTCTTACTCAGAAGTGGAAGGAAGGATGCTTGGAGGTGTGTTTAGATTGAAAGCATACCTCTCCTTTTATAAGGTTTGACCGACGCTACTATCGCCCCATCGATACTATCGATGGAAGTGTCAATGGTATCAATAGGACAATAGAATATGTGTGTCGCAGATATCGACGACTGTCGATAGGTTCTCCTAGAGATGTCACTACTACAGAAATAGCATTCAGTGACACTTTTCTGGGCGTCGGTTATTAAGGAAAATCGACGCCTTCTATGTTAGGCATCGGTTGTTTACGAAAACCGACGTCTATATTCGAAGACCAGCCAGACACGGGTACCGCTTTGTCTTCAGCGTCGGTTGTTTATAACAAACCGACGCTTAAAGTCGCCCGCGAAATCCAAATTTCGATGAAAAAAATAGTGTCATTAGCAGCGTTGGTTATTTAGGTAGAAACCGACGCCTATGTGCGATGAAAATTTGCGCGAAAAGTGTCACCTTCAGCGTCGGTTATTCAAGGATAACCGACGCTGAAGGTGGTTCCCGCCAAACAATTTCATGAAAATATCGTCCAATTGGACGTCGGTTTTTTCAAACAACCGACGCTAAAGATGTTTAGGCGTCGGATGTTTTAAACAACCAACGCTATTTGGGAACTTCATAACCCTCGATCGCCCGACTCTTCCCCTTTCTTCTGTTTCATTGTGAGCGATTTCCCTATTTCTTCTTCAGCTCACCTTCTCCGGCGATTTCTTCTTCAGCTCCCCTTCTCCGGCGCCCCCTTCTCCGCCACCACTCCTGCTCGCCGCCGCTCCTGCCGCCGTTGGACACCAGCTCTGCGTCGCCGCCACCGCCGCCGCCTGCTCGTCGCCGCCACCGCCGCCGCCTGCTCGCCGCCGCTCCTGCTCCTGCTGCTGCGCTCTGAAGTCTCCTGCTCCGTCGCCTGCTCGCCACCGCCTGCTCGCCTGCACCGCCGCCGCCTGCTCACCGCCGCGCACTGCTGCTCTCCTTGCCGCGCACAGTTGCTCTCCTCTCCTCGCCGCCGGTGGCTTCTTTGGGGTAGGTCTTTGCTCAGGCCACGCCGCTGCTCTCTAGGCCAGGCATTCTTCCTATTCCCTCAAGGTACTACTTTCTTCCTCCTTCCTTCCTTCCTCCACGCCGCTGCTCAGGCCAACTAGGGGAAGTAACATTTGTCTGCATCAAAGAAACCTCCTTGGGCTTTATTCTCAACAATTCTTAGAACAAGTAATAAATCACAAGCATATATATGTATATGGGTTCCCTTTAGGTCTTCATAATGTATTTATATTCAGTTTATAGTTACCATTGCATACATTGTTGTTTGAGCCTTATGATGGACTTTTGGATTGCAAATGACTGGGATTTTCCTAGTGAATGTTCTAAATTTGTAGGCCCAATCTAGATTAAATTGAGAGCTCATTCTCTCCTTATATTGGCAAGGTGAGGCAAAAATAATTCCACAAGTGATTCAAATCTCCTATCCCACACTTTACCCATCTTTGTCATGCCTCATTACCAGGGTTAGTGTCATGCTAATCCATTGATATTCATATACGGAGTGACCCTGAGTTTATTGAAATATATCACGAGATTGTGGGTCATCTATGAAGATACCCTTGTGGTGCATTATGTGTGATTTTATAGCAAACAATTATATAAGATTTTATTCTAGATTTAATCAAACCCATTGTGCAATAATCATTCCCCGCGAGCATACATGTATTATTGCAATATATTTTTAGGATCAAACCCTGAGTACAACATTTTTAAGTATATTGGTTACCATACCCAATCCAAGTCAAGATAAATATTTAAAATCAAATGGTTTGATGGTTTATTAATCTAATTACGAAAATTTAAATCAAAATGAAAAGGGGTATGAACTTATATATAAAAAACACCAGGATGAATTAGGTTTCAGTGTTACTAACTATAACATTATAGGTTTTGAGTCCTTAAATAGAATGATTTTAAAATTAGCTCAAATGAGTGAATTGCTTGATTTTCTGAAAGCTCTAGTTATACATCTTATATTTTAATGTGATGTACTCTATGCATGTTTCATGTTTGGTACACGATTAGGCGCCGCCTGGTGCTCCTCCACCGCCGTCGCTGCTAGCTACTTCTCCAGCCAGAGCCACCGGAGCCTCTGCCTTCTTCCCGACAAGGTTGGTCTTCCCGCTGCTGCTAGCTGCTCTGCTTTTTTTTTTTGCAACATATATATATTCTGTGATCCCAACATTCTTTATATTCTGCTCTGCTCTGCTTGATTCTTCTATATATTCTGATGTCATTATATAATTATGTGATCCCAACATATTAAATTGAATTAGAATGATTTCATGAATTATAGGGTTTTAAAGTTGATAAACATGTACATGCGGAAATAGGGTTATTAAACCAATGGTTATAACATAGTATGATCTTAATCTGATCTGGATGTTCATAATAATGTAGTATGTTAAATATGATGATTAGGGATACATATAATGTCTAGTAAAGATTCCTAGACCTTTTGTTTGAAACTATTGATTTCTTGATTTATTATTTAATAATGCTCTGTTGATTAGGATTAACCATGTTGCCTGTAGTTTATAGACAATTATTATATATAAGAATGACAACACATGTATTTGTTGGCCTAGAAACCCGTCCAAGATTTACTCATTAGGAGTAAATCTTGGATAGTCCCCGGTTTGGGACTGTTCTTGAACACCTAATCTCACTTAGGATGTAAGTGTATAATGTGTATTGGGTTTTTGAGAAACTTTCAGTAGCATTTCCCCGTTTGTTCTCTAAGTACATATGTACTTAGAGAACAGCGGGGAAATGCTGCCGAAATTTTCTTGAAAACCAAATACGCATTATACACTTACTAGTGAGATTAGGTGTTCAAGGATGGGATAGGTGGTACACATTTATTATATATAAGAATGACATAAAATGTGTTTGTTGGCCTAGAAACCCGTCCAAGATTGACTCATTAGGAGTAAATCTTGGATAGTCCCCGGTTTGGGACTGTTCTTGAACACCTAATCTCACTTAGGATGTAAGTGTATAATGTGTATTGGGTTTTCGAGAAAATTTTGGTAGCATTTCCCCGTTTGTTCTCTAAGTGCATATGTACTTAGAGAACAGTGGGGAAATGCTGCCGAAATTTTCTCGAAAACCCAATACACATTATACACTTACTAGTGAGATTAGGTGTTCAAGGATGGGATAGGTGGTACACATTTATTATATATAAGAATGACATCACATGTGTTTGTTGGCCTAGAATGTGAACAATCATTGTTTTTTATATTACTTGTACATTGGTATAAATTAGAATGAACAATCACTAAATTATATACTGTTTGTATGGAATCCGGCTTCATTGTAGATATCTATTATTGTTGGCCTAGAAACCCGTCCAAGATTGACTCATTAGGAGTAAATCTTGGATAGTCCCCGGTTTGGGACTGTTCTTGAACACCTAATCTCACTTAGGATGTAAGTGTATAATGTGTATTGGGTTTTCGAGAAAATTTTGGTAGCATTTCCCCGTTTGTTCTCTAAGTACATATGTACTTAGAGAACAGCGGGGAAATGCTGCCGAAATTTTCTCGAAAACCCAATACACATTATACACTTACATCCTAAGTGAGATTAGGTGTTCAAGGATGGGATAGGTGGTACACATTTATTATATACTAGGGAAATGCTGCCTAATCTTTTCCTAATATATACTTGTTTCCTAATATATACTTGTTTTCTCTGATCATAGAATGGATAGATCATGGATGTCCATTCGTAATCGTTGCACCCCAGAGTTTATATCTGGTCTTGATCAGTTTATTAGATTTGCCGAGGAACATAGGAAAAAACCTACAGATAGGTTCTACTGTCCATGTAGGCATTGCAGTAACAACTTGAAAGTCAACACTGGTGAGGAAATCAAAAGTCATGTCATGTGCAACGGGATTGTACAAGGCTATACAGAATGGCACTGGCATGGAGAAATTTCAAAATCGAAACCAGTAGATGTCGATAGCAGTGCTTGGGTGGAAGAAGAAATTGCCTCTGATGACGTAAATGTGAACGAACCAGTTCCAGCAGACATCGTTGATGCGATGCTGGATAGTTGTAGGGTAGAGCACACCGATCCACCTCCTATCTTTACAAACATTGTGCATGATGCTGAGATACCGTTATACACAGGCTGTGCTAAGTTTACGAAGCTTAGCGCTGTGTTGAGATTGTATAAGTTGAAAGCTAACAATAGATGGAGCGACAAAAGCTTCACTTCATTGTTGACTTTGTTGAAAGAAATTCTTCCTGAAGGAAACGAGCTTCCAATCTCAACATACCAGGTAAAGAAAATGTTGTGCCCAATGGGAATGGAGGCCAAGAAGATACACGCATGCCCGAATGATTGTGTATTATTTCAAAAGGACTATGTAGATTTGAAAGATTGTCTAAAATGTGGTGCGTCACGGTATAAATTGACGACTTCGGGGGAGTCCAAAACTGGTTCTCTAGCCAAGGTGTTGTGGTATCTACCTATAATATCACGGTTTCAACGCTTGTTTGCAAATCCGAAAGATGCGAAGAATTTGAGGTGGCATGCAGATGTTAAGAAAAATAATGATGGGATCCTACGACATGCGTCTGATTCCCCACAGTGGAAGAAGATTGATCTATTGTACCCTAAATTTGGTGAAGAAGATAGGAATCTAAGACTTGGGCTTTGTACAGATGGGATGAATCCGTACAGGACATTGAGCAGCCAACATAGCACTTGGCCAGTCATGCTTGTTATATACAATCTTCCTCCCTGGATGTGTATGAAAAATAAGTACGTTATGTTGTCATTGTTGATATCGGGCCCTAAACAACCCGGAAATGATATCGATGTTTATCTTGAACCTTTGATTGATGACTTAAAGAAACTTTGGGCTGAAGGTGTGATGACCTATGATGCTTCAGCAAGAGAGACATTTCGTTTGCACGCTATGTTGTTTTGCACTATTAATGACTTTCCAGCATATGGGAATTTGTCTGGATATAGTGTCAAAGGAGCTAAAGCGTGTCCTATATGTGAAGAAAACACTGATTCAATAAGACTAAAACATGGCGGCAAGACTGTATATCTTGGTCATCGAAGGTTTCTTTCAAAATTCCATCTGTATCGTAGGAAGCGCAAAGCATTCAATGGATGGAATGATGAACGGAGTGCACCTAAACCTATACCAGGGGATGTTGTTTATGAAAGAGTAAAAGACATTGTCAATGAATTTGGTAAGAAATCACAATGTAGTATGGCCACACGGAGTGACAATTCTTCATTCAAGAAGAAGTCAATATTTTGGGATCTTCCTTATTGGAGTTCTTTGACAGTCAGGCATTGTATCGATGTAATGCACGTTGAGAAAAATGTCTGTGATAGCATCATTGGTACTCTAATAAATATACCAGGTAAGACTAAAGATGGGATAAAATCCAGACTGGACCTACGTGAAATGGGAATAAGGTCAGAATTAACATAATTACGTGAAATGGGTAATAAAAGAACATACTTACCTCCCGCTTGTTACACGTTGTCTAGAAAGGAGAAGAAAACTTTTTGTGAATGCTTGGTAAATGTTAAGGTGCCACATGGTTACTCATCCAACATCCGTAGATTGGTATCAATGAAAGATCTGAAGTTGATAGGTCTTAAATCTCATGATTGTCACACTCTAATGCAACAAATATTGCCCGTGGCAATTCGATCTATATTGCCGAAGCATGTAAGGTTTGCAATTACCAGACTTTGTTTCTTTTTCAACAGTCTATGCAGCAAAGTTATTGACCCTGATACTCTCGATAATTTGCAAAGAGAAGTGGTTGTTACCCTATCTCAGCTTGAGATGTATTTCCCTCCTTCGTTCTTTGATATCATGTTACATCTTGTTGTCCACTTGACTAGGGAAGTGAAAATGTTGGGACCAGTTTTCTTGCATTGGATGTATCCCTTTGAACGATACATGAGCATTTTTAAAGGTGATGTTCGAAACCGTTATCGGCCTGAAGGGAGTATTATTGAAGGTTATGTGGCGAGAGAGGTTATGGATTTTTGCAATGACTTTCTCAGTGGTAATGACACTCCTGATAATGACAAGAATATTGAGGAGGGCAAAGGAATTTTGGGATCACGGGTGAAAGTAATCAGCCGTGAGCAGTTGGAACAAGCTCACTTGTATATTTTACACAATTTGGACGAAGTGAGTGTTTATATCGAGGAACATACCAATTTCATAAAGAGACAAAATCCTCGAGCAAGTTCAATGTGGCTTGCTAGAGAGCATAATAAGACTTTTACTAAGTGGTTTGAAGATAAAGTCTTACATCAACTATCTCAAACACCAAATGATATTACAGAAACTATCAAATGCCTCGCCTTTAAACCAAAACTGAATGTTATGTCTTATGAAGGGTTTGACATTAATGGATTCACATATTACACAAAGCGCCAAGATGATAAGAGTGTCGTCCAAAATAGTGGGGTCACTCTTCAAGCGTCGACTATGTACTTTGCAAGTGCAAAGGATAAGAGTCCACGTGAAGCTAAAATGTCATATTACGGTGTCATTGAGGACATTTGGGAGTTTGACTACATAGATTTCAAAATTCCGCTCTTTAAATGTAATTGGGTTGATAACACCAAAGGAGTTATAGTGGATGAATTGGGTTTCACTTTGGTGAACTTTGAAAAGATTGGCGAGAAGGGTGAACCATTCATATTGGCATCACAGGCGAAACAAATATTCTATATCGATGATCCTGTGAATGATAAATGGTCGGTTGTTCTTCATGGTAAAAGACAGTTCATTGAAGATCCTATAGATGAAGAAGAGTACTATGATAAGTATGATGACTCCAGTCCATTCTCAGTTGGGTTGCCAACTCCACAAAATATTGAAGCTAATGATGACTTATATGTGCGCGGAGATCACAATGAAGGATTGTTAATTGATAAAAGATCACAATTTTAGAGACATGTATGTTTATACAAATGCTAAATGTTTGCCTTTTTCTAGTTAATACAAATGCTAAATGTTTGCCTTTTTCTAGTTAATAGAAATGCTAAATGTTTGCCTTTTTAATGACATTTTCAGATGGCTGACCATGATGAGCATGATGTCCATGATGAGCATGAAGTCCATGATGAGCATGCTATCCATGACGAGCATGGCGAGGATACTAATGTAAGTTCTAAAAACATATCCTGTATTTCTATAAAATTCATTATCTTCTAGTTATGTCATATATCCTATATTTCTATATTGGGCTAAGTTAGTGTGTTTTATTTTTGTCAAATTTTAGGTTGATGCACCTGTACCCACTGAAGCACTAGAGAAACTTGATGCACAACACCAGACACTTAACAAGAAAAGGGGCATCACTCTGTTGAAGAAGTTATTAGCGCTAAGTGGTAGTGGATCCAAATTGGTGGTGGAGTTTGATAATGGAGGAAATCCAATTGGAGTGAACCGCAATAATTTTGTGAACTATCTTGGGTGTACCACTCGGAGCCATTGTGGTGTTAAGTATGACAATTGGCATAAAGTTCCTCAAGGGAAAAAAGACTTGATATGGAAGGATTTATGCGTGAGTTATTATTATTTGCAATTCTATTTTGTAGATTACAAATTCTATTATTTGCAATTCTATTTTGGATACTAGTTAATAACATTTCTATTTTACAGAATCTGTTTGCATTGGATGAGAAGTTGCATCGTAAAAATGTGATGCAACGCGCTGGAAAGATGCTTAGGAATTATAGGACAAATCTGAACAGAGAATACATAAAAGAGGGTGATAAGAAGAAGAAGTCAGCCCTTGAACAATGGAACTTCTTGGACAAAGAAGATTGGGACAATTTTGTTGCTTCAAGAAAATCTGAAGAATTCAAGGTATTAGGCGTCACTCCTAATTAATTAATATACATTGTATTCACCTATTCAATATTAGCATTTAGTGCTACTAACCAAATCATTAATGTGCATACTAACTAGGCCCTCAGTGACGCACAAAAAGCAAGGCGTACACTGAATGTGCATGACCACACTATGGGTCCAAAAGGCTATGCAAGCGTTCGCCAAAGACTACAGGCGGAGTCTGCGGCTACTCAGGAGTCTGCTCCTACTCAGGAGTCTGCCACACCCATGCCTCGCCATGATATCTGGATAGCTGGCAGGCAAAACAAGAAGGGTGAAATAAAGAAGCCTGTAACTGCTGAGGCGGATGCAAAAATGGTAAAATACAACTCTTAGAGAAATCATTTGAATATTGATTATTTGTGGTGTTAACTTACCAATTTCTGTTTATGGTGATTAGCGGGAGCTGCACGAGCAAAGGAAACAAGGCACGTTCATCCCTCAGGGCACAAGGGATGAATTGACAGTTGCTCTGGGTAACCCAGAGCATCCTGGACGTGTTAGAGGTGCCGGCGCTGGTGTTGGCATCAAAGCATTCTTTGGGCCATCCCAGCGCAAACCCAGAGCGGGACTTTCTCAAGAAGAGGTAACCTATTATTTTTTTAGAATGTTACTGCAAAAGGAAATTCATTAATAAGAAGCTAATGTTTCTTTTATCCATGTATAGGAGAATAAGAGAGTTGAGGATTTAGTTGCTAAGAAGATCAACGATGTAGTTGCTGAGAAGGTCAAGGAAGAATTGCTGCGGTGGCAGGCATCTCAGGCTTCCAATACGCCTATGGCGACCCACTCTTCTCCTGATGCACAGACTGCGAGTAATCCTGGAGACCCATCGCCTAGCACGTCTGCTGTAAGTATTGTTTATGGCATTGTAGTTAGTCTTTTCAAGTTGTTATGTTTTCAAGATGATATGTATATATGTATAATATTCTTTACGTAAATTTGTAGGCATTGAAGCCATGCCGCTTAAGAATGCAAGACTACCTTGTTGCAGAGGCGCAAGCTTACCCGTCCCTTCCTGGGGAAAGGTTTCACGGGACTCCAATGCCACAGGGCTATGTTCGTGTGGGCCCATTACGTGTGTTACCCGATTGGAGGGAAGTTGCGTTGCCATATGCCCACCCAGATATTGATACACTTGGTGAGGCAGAAGGCGGGGTGATATTGTGGCCCAAAGCAGATGTCGTCTACACGACTGAAATTGTAAGATAAATTTACATTGATTTAGACTGTTAATGTGTATATATGATGTCAACTGATCTGAAATTATATGTACAGGTTAAAAAGAAGACACCAGGAGCACCTAGGCCTCCACTTCCACTTCCCGCATTACCCGATTGGGTTCCAACTGACCTAACATACCCGTTAGGTCCTGCTTGTAGGGGAATGACATGTTGGCTACGGGCACATAATGTACATTGCCCTATAATTATTTCTTTAGATGCAGATTATGCAGGTCAATCATACGATAGCTCTTTATTTATACAAGATATTATTGAGCTGTTTATGTATGATTGGCTGAATACATCAATGATAGAGACATGGATAAGGTGAGATCTTGTTTATACATCCATATACCTTGTGTAAGATCCGGTGATCTGGTTTCTTATATATTAATGCATACGCCTATATGTTTTGCAGCTACCTAGTCGAAGATCATTGCAAACAATTTGCATTTGATCATGTGGGATTTTTGATTCCATCATTGATTAGTTTGGTAGCTAAAGACCCTGATAATGTTCAAAAATACTGTATAGATGCTTTTACAATTTTTGGTCAGCAAAAGAAGACGATAATAATAGCTCCATTCAATGTCAAGTAAGTTTACTTTATTTATAATTTGGACTTAAGAAAATTCCATTTTTATTTTGCATTTTGAGTTATTAATTGTTAACTTCTTACTTCTAGCGGTAGACATTGGGAGTTACTAGTTATTGTCCCCGGGACATTCACTATTTATTATCTAGATCCTGCGGGGAGTACATTGAACACTAAAATTGGACACATAATGAGAATGCCATTATTCTGGTGAGAAATATTTCATTTTTATATCCGTTAACATCTTTTATTACATTAATATTTACTTATGCAATTTATTGTGTTATATTAACATGTAGGGGTTTAGATGCATTCAAAAAGGATGGAGGAACGGTCCCAAGGAAAAAGAACTAGCCAATAAATTGGCAGAACGTACAAGTAAGTTCCCGACTCGAATATATATATATATTATTGATGTGAATTGTGCTTAGTTGTATTATTTTGTATGTTTCAATTTATAGTGTGCTACACAAGACAATGGCTGGGCATGCGCATACTATGTGATGCGATTTATGCAGATGATTATCAAATATGCCGCATTGGACATCGATACCATACATGAGGTATTATATATACTCTCATTAGTTAGTATGCAATATATCAATCTTATCTTATTTTTATATTATTACTTATATATATACATCATTCTCTTTGCAGGTGTTTAAAACTGACAACACTACAGGTAAACGCTTAAAAAATATACATGCTCCATATACGATGGAAGCATTAAATGAAGTAAGAGAAGAATGGGCAAAAGCCATACAAGCAGTGGCAACTGTAAGATATAATTGGGATGTTGATAGCGATAATGAATGATACTTTGTAAATGAATATTTATGAATGTTAATACATGTATTTGAATGTTTCTATATGTGTGAATGTGAGAATTGAATTTATGTCTGAATGTATGTACTTGTGTGGAATTTTGCTTATGACTTTTGCAGGTTTGTGGCCTGTTTGTAGGCTGATATCAATGGATGTCGTAAACCTGCAGTTCAGTTACTGAACTGCAGGTTCTCATCCTGCTGACCAGCCACAGCAGGCCTGCAAACTGATATGAAAAAAAAAATAGGCATCGGTTATTTATAAAAACCGTCAGCAAAGATCTACAGCGTCGGTTATTTATAGATAACCAACGCCTTATGTGGCCAAAGCAGTCCTCGAAATGGCGTCGGATATACGTATCAAACCGACGCCTATTTAAATTAGAGGCGTCGGTCTTTTGGTATATAACCGACGCCAAAAGTGTTCGCGCCACAAAAAATGGCGTCATTTAGGACACTTTATGCGTCGGTTATCTACTAAAAGACCGACGCTATAAGTAGTATAGGCGTCGGTCCGTTAGTAAATAACCGACGCAGAAAGTGCCCTAGCTGACGCCGTTTTATGTGGCGCGAACCCCTTTGGCGTCGGTTATCGACTAAACGACCGACGCTGATAGTTTAAATAGGCGTCGGTTAAACAACCGACGCCGAAGTGTTCGACCTTTAGCGGCGCCCACATAGGCGTCGGTCGAAAACCGACGCCAAATGGGGTTAAACGACCGACGCCAAAGGCCACTTCTGTAGTAGTGTGTGGATCGAAGACACATCGATAGTATCCACGCAATGCATGGATCGATACTATCGACCATTTGATGGAGGTGTGCTCGTCCATTGATGATGAAAGTTGCAGAGTAGTGACGTGATGTGTCGATGGTATCGACAGTATGTGTTTTCCTTGTTGTTGGCACGGTGCGGTCGCTGCTGAGTTTGACAGGTGGTCGATACTATCGACATGGGTGTCGATGGTATCGACATACCTGATAAGAAACCTTCTGAAATCTTCAGTAAACTTGATGGTATCGACTATGAGTCCATCACATCGAGTTTTTTTTTATTTGTAGCCACCTGACCTAGTGTCGATACTATTGATAGGACCGTCGATGGTATCGACCATTTGAAGATTTTGTAGCCATCTCACTGCCCCCGAGTCGATACCATCGACAAAGATGTCGATACTATCGACCAATCTCTAGTCCTGCACACTGAATGCATACATCAATGTATCATTTTTACAAAAACTAAGTAGAAATTTCATGAAAACTAATTATGAAAATGAAAAAGAAAGCAACTGAACATGAACTACACCAAGGCTGGGTTGCCTCCCAACAAGCGCCCTGATTTAACGTCTTAGGCTTAACCAAGTCATGCTCACTCATGAGTTGAGTGCAATGAGTTTTACCTCATGCACCTTCTTCGTAAAATCTTCTCCATAATAATGCTTTAGCCTCTGCCATTCACCAAAAATGTCCTATCACCATCACGACTCGATGTGGACACACCTCCTCAATGATGAAAGGTCCACTCCACCTAGACATCAACTTTTTGGGATGTAGCTTCAACCTAGAATTGAACAGAAAAACACTTTCACCTTTATGGAAGCCTCTCTTCTGAATATGCCGATCATGTATCTGCTTCGTCCTCTCCTTGTAGATTTGAGAATTCTCATAGTCGTTCATTCTCAATTCATCTAACTCATTCAGCTCCAACAATCTTTTCTTCCCTGCCTCATCAATGCTCAGGTTCAACTTCCTAAGTGCCCAATGTGCCTTGTGCTCCAACTCAACAGGCAAGTGGCACGCATGTCCATAATCCAACATAAAAGGTGTAATGCCTATAAGAGTCTTAAAGGTTGTTCTGTATGCCCAAAGTGCATCCGGTAGAAGCATGCTCCAGTTCTTTCTACATGAGGTGACAATACGCTCCAAGATCTTCTTTATCTCCCTATTAGATATTTCCACTTGGCCATGTGTTTGTGGATGATATGGGGTGCCCACATTTTGTTTCACCCCATACTTGCTCAATAGGACAACAAATTTTGTAACGACCCCACCTCCTGGTAACCCCCAATTAAGGGAGACCGAAAGGTCAGAGCCATTAACCAATAACCCGGATCAAAGGTTTGACAAATAATCAATAATAATTATGAAATTCTACTACTAAACTATAAACTGGTATAAAATAAAACTTTGATTACCTTTTAAAAACCGGGATTTCTAAACTTCTATCCATGAAGATACTAATCTAACTAATCTTCCTGTGCACGTTAATTCTCATTTAATTCTGCATATGCCACTTTACTGTTTGTTCTTTTCATTTGTACCTAAAACGCTGACAAACAAAACATCGGTCAACAAGAAGCTGGTATGTGGGGGAAACAATAATTGTGCAACTATGTTAACAATGTAGTCAACCAAATATCATTTAACATCCAAGATTACATTTTAAGAAATATTATTCAATCCTTGCCTATCCCCTATCTCTGTACCGTCCCTGCAGTGGACATGGATACTACCTCTCTCATATGGTAGATCCTTACCCTCATGGACCTACCACATAGGTAGCCAATTCCTAGGGTTATGGAGTTGCATGGCCCTACCCAAAGGTAGCCCAATCCCTGACTCATGATGACTTGATGGTCCTACCCCATTGGTAGCCATGTACTAAGTCATTCAATGACCTGATGGGCCTACCCCACTGGTAGCCATGTACTAGGTCAATCCATTAGGCTACAGAGGGGACTAGGATCTGAGCTAGTAGGCACATCTCTTATGTGATAGTCATATTCACATTATAATTTGCACAAATTAAATGCAACCAACAATTTAATTCAAGTCATCGATAAAACCTCGAAAATCCTCAAGAAACTAATTCGGGATATTCATGGGCGTAACCACATACCTGTCAAGTTGATGTGAGACAGAAATAATCCAATCAACCAATAGGCAAGCAAGCATTCAACAAGATCCTGAAACAATTATACAATTTTCTTTTATTACTCATGTCATTAAGATCTATTAAATCTAGCTCGCTTCCTAGGGTTTCTAGTCCACTTTTAGGGTTTTCATTGCAATTAGGGTTTCCCTTCATCTTTTACTATTTTAAACCCTAATTTAACGCAATGGATCACAAACCCTAATTATCTCAACATCTAATCCTGAGTTTCATATTTAAGGCATAATTAACCATTAAATAAGTCCATTAAGCCTATTTTACATTAAAGCTACAATTTTCATCCTTTTAATATATAACAAGATCATTATGCTCATTTATCGTCAATTCATAGTTCATTATGATTGAATTCACATGTGAACTCTATTTGTCATTAATTCCATCTTGATTCATTCAAAAACCCAAATTTCTATATTAAGGTTATTTATCCACCATTTTGGAACTTTAATGCTCGAAATAGCCTAGGATCATTATGTCTCATCTTTATTCACCACTTTGAATAATTAAAGCTATTAAGAGTCGAATTTACCAACATTAGGGTTTCAAGGCCCATTAAAGTATATTCATGCACATGAAACTCTAAATTAACTAATTACATGCAAAATTCATCTTTTTTGATCTTAATGTATCTCTTTATGATTAACAGGTTAATATCAACTTTAACCATCAATTAAATCCTACTAATCACATTAATCATATCCAAATACGGTTTATTAATCACTATTACACTAAAGTTAACAACTTCCATTACTTTTCGAATTTCAAGCAGAATCAGGATTTAATTATATTTTTAATGGATTCCCCTCATTTTTCTGAGCAAAATTCATGTATAAACTTTTGTTATCCGAGCTACTATTAAAGATTTATGATTTTAACAAAATCACTTACTTCGGGCCAACAAGGAGGCACCACATAGCCTGCTTCATGCAACATTTCTTTGTTGCTTTGGGAACATTTCAAAAAGACTGAATTGCCCTTGGTTTAGTGATGGGTTTCTTTAGAACGGGAAGGGCAGAACCATCCAGAGTGCCTTTCTCTTCTTCAACCTTCAGCAGCCCGATGGCTGCCGCCCTAGCCGCCGCGTATTGGGATTCTAAAGCGTGCCTCCTCCTTCCTGGGCCCCACGGACCTCCGCCGATGGCCGCCTTAGCTTCCCTGGCCCTAGTCTCACCTAGGGCACCGCCCAAGTCATACTTTATCCGGATAGTGCACAAGCACTGGTTCTTCAAAGCATGGCCGCCGTTGCAGCCATGTAGCTGCTGTTGTGTGAAGCCGGGGTCGATGGGGCGGTATCTAAGCGGCCCTGGGTGGTCGTGGAGGTCTCCTTCCTCAAGTAAGACCACCAAACACACCTACGTTGTTGCAGAGTAAGATCCATACCTTCGACTAGGGTTTACACGTAAGGAAGAAGGAGAAGAGGTTGTTTTGCGTGGGATCTCTCTCTGGACCTCGACCAGGGCTTTACCCCTTTATATAGGGTGGAGTATGAAGCCCTAAGGCGTGCCTCATGAGGTCCCAAGTCCCAAACTCGAAAGGAAACACACTTTCGTTGGTTGTGAAGCAACCATCTCTCTCTCTCTCTTCATTATCTCTTATTTCCTTGATATTCCTTGTTGCATGGATAATTAGAAATACAAAAATCCTTTCTCTTATTCTCTTTATTTATGCATTTTAATACATTGGCCTTGAAATTATATTTTCCTTAAGTAGGAAATACTTCCTTTTAATAATACCATGAAATCCATTAATATAGTATCACTTTATCCTCTTATTTAGCAATTTTGGTATTTTCTCTTTCTTTCCTCTTTATTGGGGTTCCTTGGACCCCAAGAAACTCTAATATTTCGAAATCCTTTTATTGGATACTCATTATCCTTCTAGATGCATCTAAATGCATTATTTCTCATTATCATGTTTATTTCTTATTAAAATATCACTTTTTGAGGATTTCTCTTTATTTCTCTTTTATTTTCCTCATTGGTATTCCTTTTATCATTAGGAATCCTTGGAATACGAAATTCCACCAAGAATAACTCAATTACACCTCTTTTCACTAGTTTTCCACATTTTACCATCATTTTCAATTTCTTTCTTAATAAAGAAATACTTTTATAATCTTTTCTTTTCTTATTGCTTTTCTTTGCAATTTTGGACTCCTTGGGATCTAAGGAATCCAAGAGGCACGAAATCCATCTTTGGATCACATTCTTTTGCCTTCTAGATGTTTCCACATTTTTCTTTTCTCGATTTCTTAATTAATTGAATATCCTTGTTATTGGGCCCAATAGCCAATAAAGCCCACAATACAATCATCAAGGCTATTGTAAATGAAATTACATCATTATTTGTCCCATATGAGAGTTTGCATCTCTCATCAGATGAACCCAAAATTGGGGTTGTAACATCCTTCCCCCCTTATAGGAATTTTGCCCTCAAAATTTCATCAAGCAAGCAAACAAATAGGATAATCCTTTCATATGTCCATCATCGCTCCCATGTGGATTCACCCTTTCCATGGTGCTTCCCAAGAACCTTCATCATCTCATATTCTTCCATCTGAGTTCTTTCTTATCTTGGTATATCGTACCCTCATAGGTGACTCAGGACATTCCAGCCTCTCAAAAGTTGAATAGGTCCAGGGCTCAGCACATGGCTTGGGTACCTCACATAGTGCTCTAGATCGGACTCATGGAACACATTTATTCATCACATTATCCTGAGGGGCAAGGATAAACACAACCATCTCCATCAATCCTTCTCAAATGGACTCATATATCGGGACTCAGCTTTCTCAGCTGTATCTCAAAGGGGTTGGATTTTCACATTATATTCTCCCACAATGAACTGCATGTCAGTCTGTTTTGCATCAACTCATGACTCATGTCACCCTTGGGCTCTCTCTCAGCCATTGCACGATCAAGCGACTTCATCTGCACACACTGTGGTTCTTTTCTGACCTTTTTTAGGCCTCCTTCACCAACATCATCATAATGAAGTGGTGACCGACACAACCTCCTTATAGAACTTCTTGCATCCCGATAAAGCTATGGTGGCTAACGTCACATCATAAGAACTATCTCTATGTTTCATCCTGAATGAGCACACATGCTCTTATCAGACCCTCTAGTCTGGATCATACTAACCATTAGTTAGTAGTGATAAACTATTTTATCATCGAGTTCTTCATGTATCTACTTCCACCTCATGGAAGTGAATCTTTAGGTAATACTCAAAAACTTTGAACTCACATCATGGTGTAGTTGAACCATCTCTCTCTTATAAGTAGTTCAACAGGATCTGTCCTGTGACAATACTCTTTCTTTCTCATTTCATCTAGGTAAGGCGATCTACCATAATCCATATTGCATCTTGACCTTCTATGGTCTAGGGGAGACCTTCCACATCATCCACAGTGATGAACTCCCATCCCCTCTCAGGGACTCTTTTATCCTCTATATCTATACACGGGGTTACTGGTGTTTGTCCTTCACCTCCTAGCTTGCATGGCCACATGCTACATGCAACTTTGTTTTAAGCATCCAAAGTGCTACTATCACTTACTATCTTCGTAGCTTCACGGTGTGTGGTGATCTTAAAATCATGATTTCCTATGTATCATGATTCCTCAAGATTGATTCCTCAGAAACCCTAAACCACTCTCATCAGGGTTCTATTACCTTCCTATCCAAAGAAGTGCATCCGAGGTTCTACCACCATCCTTCCATTGCATCAAAGACTAGGCTGGCTAATCAATCAACCATTAACTTGATCAATTACTATCGTTACATCTGTGTGTTAGCCAAACTTTCCTCCTTTCTAAACTTAGGGTTAGCCTAACAACCTCTTCTAGCCTCTAGACAAACTAGGCAGCTACATCTCAACCAGAGCATCTATTACCACTTCACATCCTTAGGTGTTAGGTCAAATTGAAGACATACACCTCCATGTATTCTACTTATTATCTCATCTCATCTCTAAGCCTATCTTCATCGAGAAACTCTGAGCTCATCCTCTTAGTTTTTGAATTAAACCTTGTATGACTCATAGCTCATGATAAAAGCATCCTTATAAGATGACTACATTATTCCTTTTATTGTTTGCAAACCATCCATGTATCATTCACTCCACCAAGGTATGTTATCATCTCTGTCCTCATACCTTGTAGCAACATTCCAACTCACATCATCTTTTATCCTTGGTATATGACATGTGTACTGTCCCATCTCTCCCTCCCATAACAAGAAAAAATAAGCATTTGGTGGCCGTCCAAATACAGAGTTCTTCCTATTCCAAGAGTAGAGATGGTACATCCCACCTTGCCAGTACACCTTCAAATCTAGGTTGAAACGTGCCATCATCTTGATATCCACATTACTTCCATGGAAAACTGGTCTCGAACCTACTTGGGTCACCACACAATCCTTAGTCATATCCTCTAGGTCTATAGGGTGCCGGTACTTTTGGGGTCATCCCTTTTCCTTCATGCATCCAGAGAGTGCCCTACTCATCTGCCCTTTGGGTCCCATGAGTTCATGAAAGTCATCAATCTCCTAACCCATGGCCCTCAGACAATGATAGTTGTTACCTCCCGACCCTATGGTCATGTGCACTAGGGAATTAGGCAACTCCTACTTCCATCGGTCTTATCCCTACCTGACCCTAGGATAGACTTAGGATTCTCTTATAGTACATGTTCAACTCAGAACCTTACCCAAGCATTCATCATCTCTCTTCCTGCATTCTTGGGATGTCTTTCATCCTTTCTCAGGGATCATGGCGACCTGCCTACCTTGGTCAGGCCCCATACCAATTACCTCCATGGTAATACATCCATATGCACTTAGAGATGGTTAACTATGGGTCTACAGGTTCAATCTCATGCTGTGTACTCTTCACTTAGCTTCTCAAGATCCTATGAAACCTCCTTAGGTTACCTCAAAACCAACCAACTGGTAAACTCCCTACCAAAGGGTACGTCTCCCAGGATGGGAGGAAACTAAACCTTGATAACAAAGGTCACAAGCATCCTTAGGGTTTACATTCACATGAGCATGCTTAACCCAACAGCTACTAAGGCACAAGCAGACCACCTATTAAACCATGCTAGGTCATGCTTGTTCTCTTTCCTCAACATTAGATAAACTTAGTTGTGAGGGGTTCATCAAACATACCTTTAACTTAATGGGTTTCCTTTACCTCTACTCATGAGGAGTACCATGCTCGAAACTATAGAGACTCAAATCTCATCATGAGTATTGGGTACACTTCTTCCCCTCTTAGGCCTAGAAACCCTAGGTCCACCTTTGGGTGTCCAACTCCATGCTCAACCTCTTAACCATGAATCAAGCATGTCCAAGGTATGTCATCCTTTCATTAGAGAAACACCTCAGAGTTGAGTCCTCTTCTAGGACAACCAACTAAGTACCAGGCTCCACAACTTGCTACTTCATCCTCTTCAAGTCTAAGAAACTCTTCTACCTATCTCAGGAGGTAAACACTTATACCATAGGCACAGAGGTACTAGCAGACTCATCCTCTCTCTAGGGTTTGGTTCCTCTCATGGAAACCAAGACATCATTAGCCTCCAAGGGTCAAGAATACGATAATCACTATCATCCACTTAGGTTGTATCATACTCAACTCCCACTGTTCCTCAAGTTTTGGGGTTTTAGGCTTCCAACCTTCTTGCCCGGGGTCCTGCTCTCTCTCTCTCTCTAGAGATAACCCTACAACCAACCTCTCTACTAGAGGTCCTCTCTCCATGAAGGATCAAGCTCACAGACATACCTTTACGCGGGTGAAGCCTATGCTCAACTTATGTTTTCTCATGATTATCCATAGCCCCTTATGCTTATCTCATAAGCCATCCATCCTGTCCTTCCAGCCTCGGTTTTCAACTTACTGCTACACCACTGATGTACTCTGGGTGCAAGCTATACCCTACTTGCACAAACACATAGGGTTCTATGGGTTCTTCTCTAACTTTATCCATGAAGGAGATATCCTTTGTTCTAACATGCACGACCCTCTCCAGGGTTGGGTTGCCGAAGGTACTAGGCCATCTAACCTCTCATGGCACATATGGCATCCAAGGCATGTCTATACAAACATCTGGTCTACCAAGACAACTAACTCATCATGTCATCTCTCTAACCTTCACTTAGGGTTAGGGTTAACATCATCCTCAAAGGATGTTCTAGATCTCTACTTTTAATGGAGGTCTCTACCTCCAAGAAAACTCTCTCTCTCTTCTCATCCTCCTGCCAAGGAGGTCTATCCTCAGGTCTCTCCTAAGGGCAATGACAACTCATGTCATACGACCTATGCATGTATCTATTCTTTAGTTTACGCTTACTCTATTAAGCTTATGTCCATGACATCTTATTTACATGATTTTTATTAATTTGGTGGAGGATTCCTTAATCCTTATTAACCTTACCCATATCTCAAGAGGGTGAGGAGAAGAGAGGAAACCCTAATCCTTAAGGTCCTTAATAGAATTTGAATTGAGAAGGGATGAACAAGATGGGAGAGTCCTAAAGGTATCTTATTTCGATTCATACCCTAAGACTTTGGCCAGGCAGTCACACGGATCCAGGAGTCCCCGTATTCCGACTAGCGGTGCGGAGGAAAATATTGCCATCCCCCGATCGTGATCCTTTTCTAGACACCTCAGTCTTTTGGACAATCCTCTAATAACTTCCTCAGTTCTATGGAATTTGTAAAATTTAATAATTATTAAAGATTAAGTGAGGAACCTTCTCTCTGATACCAATTGTAATGACCCCACCTCCCGGTAACCCCCTATTAAGGGAGACTGAAAGGTCAGAGCCGTTAACCAATAACCCGGATCAAAGGTTTGACAAATAATCAATAATAATTATGAAATTCTACTACTAAACTGTAAACTGGTATAAAATAAAGCTTTGATTACCTTTTAAAAACTGTAAACCCTAATTATCTCAACATCTAATCCTCTGTTTCAGATTTAAGGCATAATTAACCATTAAATAAGTCCATTAAGCCTATTTTACATTAAAGCTACAGTTTTTATCCTTTTAATATATAACAAGATCATTATGCTCATTTATCGTCAATTCATAGTTCATTATGATTGAATTCACATGCGAACTCTGTTTGTCATTAATTCCATCTTGATTCATTCAAAAACCCTAATTTCTATATTAAGGTTATTTATCCACCATTTAGGAACTTTAATGCTCGAAATAGCCTAGGATCAGTATGTCTCATCTTTATTCACCACTTTGAATAATTAAAGCTATTGAGAGTCGAATTTACCAACATTAGGGTTTCAAGGCCCATTAAAGTATATTCATGCACATGAAACTCTAAATTAACTAATTACATGCAAAATTCATCTTTTTCGATCTTAATGTATCTCTTTATGATTAACAAGTTAATATCAACATTAACCATCAATTAAACCCTACTAATCACATTAATCATATCCAAATAGGGTTTCTTAATCACTATTACACTAAAGTTAACAACTTCCATTACTTTTCGAATTGCAACCAGAATCAAGATTTAGATATATTTTTAATGGATTCCCCTCATTTTTCTGAGAAAAATTCATGTATAAACTTTTGTTATCCGAGCTGCTATTAAAGAGTTATGATTTTAACAAAATCACTTACTTCGGGCCAATGAGGAGGCGCCATGTAGCCTGCTTCATGCAACATTTCTTTGTTGCTTTGGGAACATTTCGAAAAGACCGAATTGCCCTCAGTTAAGTGATGGGTTTCTTTAGAACGTGGAGGGAAGAACTTTCCAGAGTGCCTTTCTCTTCTTCAACCTTCAGCAGCCCGATGGCTGCCGCCCTAGCCACCGTGTGCTGGGCTTCTCAAGTGTTCCTCCTCCTTCCTGGGCCCCACAGACCTCCGCCGATGGCCATCTCAGCTTCCCTGGCCCTAGTCACACCTAAGGAACCGCCCAAGACGCAGTTTATCCAGCTAGTGCACGAGCACTGGTTATTCCAAGCATGGCCGCCATTGCAACCACGTAGTTGATGTTGCGTGAAGCTGGGGTCAATGGGGCGGTATCCTAGCGGCCCTGGGTGGTTGTGGAGGTCTCCTGCCTCAACCAAGACCACCAAACACACCTACGTTGCTGCAGAGTAAGATCCATACCTTCGACTAGGGTTTACACATAAGGAAGAAGGAGAAGAGGTTGTTTTGCGTGGGATCTCTCTCTGGACCTCGACCAGGGCTTTACCCCTTTATATAGGGTGGAGTATGAAGCCCTAAGGCGTGCCTCATGAGGTCCCAAGTCCCAAACTCAAAAGGAGACACACTTTCCTTGGTTGTGAAGCAACCAGCTCTCTCTCTCTTCATTATCTCTTATTTCCTTGATATTCCTTATTGCATGGATAATTAGAAATACAAAAATCGTTTCTCTTATTCTCTTTATTTATGCCTTTTAATACATTGGCCTTGAAATTATATTTTCCTTAAGTAGGAAATACTTCCTTTTAATAATACCATGAAATTCATTAATATAGTATCACTTTATCCTCTTATTTTGCAATTTTGGTATTTTCTCTTTCTTTCCTCTTTATTGGGGTTCCTTGGACCCCAAGAAACTCTAATATTTCGAAATCCTTTTATTGGATACTCATTATCCTTCTAGATGCATCTAAATGCATTATTTCTCATTATCATGTTTATTTCTTATTAAAATATCACTTTTTGAGGATTTCTCTTTATTTCTCTTTTATTTTCCATATTGGTATTCCTTTTATCATTAGGAATCCTTGGAATACGAAATTCCACCAAGAATAACTCAATTACACATCTTTTCACTGGTTTTCCACATTTTACCATTATTTTCAATTTCTTTCTTAATAAAGAAATACTTTTATAATCTTTTCTTTTCTTATTGCTTTTCTTTACAATTTTGGACTCCTTGGGATCTAAGGAATCCAAGAGGCACGAAATCCATCTTTAAATCACATTATTTTGCCTTCTAGAGGTTTCCTAATTTTTCTTATCTCGATTTCTTAATTAATTGAATTTCCTTGTTATTGGGCCCAATAGCCAATAAAGCCCACAATACAATCATCAAGGCTATTGTAAATGAAATTACATCATTATTTGTCCCATATGAGAGTTTACATCTCTCATCGGATGAACCCAAAATTGGGGTTGTAACAGATTTCCTATTTGTGAAATGAGTGCCTCCATCGCTGATGATCATGTGCGTCACTCCAAACCTACATAAAATATATTATTTCACAAACATGGACACTACCACATCGTCATTAGTCTTTGTGGGTATTGCTTCTACCCTCTTTAATACATAATCAAATGCAAGTAAAATGTATAAGTTCAAATTCGAGGACACAAAGGGTCCCATGAAATCAATACCCCATAGATCAAAAACTTCAACCTCTTGGAAAACATTGAGGGGCATTTCCTGCCTTTTGGAAATGTTACCTGTCCGCTGACAGGAATCACATCTCCTCACAAACTCATATGCATCTATGAAAAGTGTGGGCCAATATAGGCCGCTCTCTAACACCTTCGCAGCTGTCCTGGAGCTTGCATGATGGTCGCTGGTGGGTAGTGTATGGCAGTGGCTTAACACACTATCATACTCAAATTCAGGCACACACCTACGTAAGATTCCATCCCTGCATTGCCTCAGAAGAATAAGATCATCCCAAAATTAAAATCTCAAAGAATGGAAGAATCGCTTCTTCTCTTGGTAACCCCAGTCCTCAGGAAATTCTTTACATGCAAGATAGTTAACAATGTTCGAAAACCATGGATCTTTTGATTTGATAGAAAGGATTTTCTCATCCGGAAAGGTCTCAGTAATAGGTATATTGGTGTCCTTTTCAACCACCCTCTCAAGTCGAGACAAATGGTCCACAACCACATTTTCCATTCCCTCTTTATCTCTGACCTCAATGTGAAATTCTTATAAAAGAAGTATCCACCTAATGAGTCTAGGTTTCACTTCTTTCTTTTCCATTAAGTATTTTATTGTAGTGTGGTCCGTCCATACCACCACTTTAGTTCCCACTAAATATTGCCTAAATTTTTCAAAAGCAAAAACCACAGCTAGAAGTTCTTTTTCAGTAGTGGTATAGTTTAATTGTGCATCATTTAAGGTTTTTGATGCATAATAAATAACCGTGGGTTGTTTCTCAAGGCACTGCCCAATAACTGCCCCCATAGCGTAGTCGGATGTGTCGCACATCAACTCGAAAGTTGACTCCAATCGGGCGTCTATACAATTGGCGCTGAAATCAATCTTTGTTTAAGGAACTCAAAAGCATTTAAACATTTTTCATTAAAATAAAAAACAACGTCCTTCTCAAGCAACTCAGATAATGGTTTAGCGATCTTTGAAAAATCTTTTATAAACCAATGGTAAAATCCAGCAAGACCAAGAAAATTCGTAACTCCCTTCATCGAGTTTGGTGGAGGTAATTTAGAAATAACCTCAATTTTTACCAGATCAACCTCTAATCCCTTGTTGGACACCTTGTGTCAGAGCACAATGCCTTCGCTTACCATCATATGACATTTCTCCCAATTGAGGACCAGATGAGTGTCATCACATCTCTGTAAAACCTTATCAAGGTTATAGAGACATTCGTCAAATGAAGCACCGTAAACTAAAAAATCATCCATGAAAACCTCTAAACAACGTTCAACCATATTAGAAAAAATGGCGAGCATACGTCGTTGAAAAGTGGTCGGTGCATTACACAATCCAAACAACATATAACGATATGCAAAAGTACCATAAGGGCAAGTGAAAGTGGATTTCTCTTGATCCTTAGGTTCAATCGATATTTGATTATAGACAGAGTATCCATCTAGGAAAAAAATGGGAGCGACCAGCCAGTCGCTCCAAAATCTGGTCAATAAAAGGTAAAGGAAAATGATCCTTTAGCGTCGTAGTGTTCAACCTACGATAATCTATGCAAACTCACCACCCAGTGACCAAACGGGTAGTGACTGTCTCATTTAATAAATTTGTAGTTACCGTAATTCCCCCCTTTTTGGGAACTACCTGTGTCTGGCTTACCTACATTGAGTCTGAAATTGCATAGATAATTCCTGTTGAGAATAGCTTTATCACCTCTTTCTTGAAAAATTCCTTCATAATACGATTTAGGCAGCATTGAGGCTGGATCACAGGCTTTGCTCCCTCCACAAGTCTGATATTGTGTTGGCATAGAGTAGGAGAAATCCCCTTTATGTTTGAAACTGACCACCCGAAAGCACCACGGTGGTTCTTCAACACAACCATGAGTTGTTCTTCCTCAGAGGCACTTAGATGTGCCGAGATGATGATCGGTAACTTGTCCTCCACTGCTAAGAACACATATTTCAAATGTGGGCGAAGCGGCTTCAACTCCAATTTTGGCGGATTCACCAAAGATGGCAGCGGTGGTGGCGGAAGTGGTCCCAAATGTTTAAAGTGCCTAGCATAGTAACAAGGTAGGACTCAAGCATCTTTACACAATCCTATAGAGATGTGCTCCTCATCCAATCATCCAAAATATTAAATAGACATGCTTCTAAAGGCAATTGAGGATATGACTCTAGCATTGAGATCTCCACAGCAGCTTCCATAGTAGAAAGGCACACTTCTTCATCTTTGTCATTAGGATATCCCACAACTTTAGCAAGAGAGACCACTTTAGTTTGCTCCATGATATCGACGGCAAGAGTTCCTTCATCTACTTTGGTCATGACATGAGCCATGTTGAGAAAAGGTTTCCCGAGACAAATAGAAATGTTATGATCAAAGTGTTTAACTTTGTTGCACTGTCCTTGTTCCTTTGATGGCTTTGAGCTTGTTGGAATTATTATTTCAAACCTATCATCAGCTATGCCCATAGTCAAACAACCTATTCCCATTTCCAAGATCATGTCAGCTGTAGCCTAGAAAGGTCTACCTAGTAGCAGCTTGTTTCCTTGGTCATCTTGCATTTCCATCACTACGAAATTTGCAGGAAAAACAAACCTATCCACCTTGACTAGAAGATCTTCACAAATCCCATAGGGCCTTACTACCAAATTATCTACAAGATGGATAGTCATATTGCTCCTCCTAGATTCCTTGAGACTGAGTTTTCTGAAGGTTGAGAGAGGCATCAAGTTGATGCTTGCTCTTGAGTCATAGAGGTCTTCTCCAAACTTTGTCTTCCCAATATAGCAAGAGATGTTGAAACAACCAAGATCCTATCTCTTAGGTGGCAGAGTACCCAGAATAAATGCACTCACATGTTCTTTGAGCACCACCACTTCAGTGTCAGGAATTTTCCACTTCTTGTTTATGATGTCCTTCAGAAACTTACCGTATGATGGTATCTGCCCAATTATGTCAATCAATGGGATGTTGACACATAATTTCCTAAAGCCATCCAGAAACTTCTTAAATTTTTGATCTACCTTCTTTGCTTTTAGGTTGTTCGGATATGGAATAGGGACTAACTGTGCCCTTTGATGTGGCGGCACATATGGTGTTCTCTTATCTGTGTCTTTCTCAGAATTTGTCTCCTCTGTTGCAATTTCTGCACTATCCTCAGCAGTTTCTGTGACTTCTGCTTCCTCTGCGGCCTCACCTGTAGCTGTTGGCTGTGATGTGTTTGGTTCATCGACTTTAGAGTTTAAAATCTTCTTGCCACTCCTTAGCAAGATAGCTTTGGCTTGATCGCTTCTTCCTAGAATATCAATGTTCCCTGGGAAACCCTGCTATGACGACTTCTTTAAGTTTGTAAGTCCGGCTGCAATTTGTGCAACAGACGTCTCAAGCATCCTCATCTACGCCCCATGGCTCTATAGAGTTTGCCCGAACTGATTCATAAACTCTCCTTGTGACTTAATTTGCTTGCCAAATGTGCCATCAACTCTTGATTTTTCTTAATCACTTAGTTGAGCAACTCATTTCTCTTGTCCTCAGCACTGGGTTGTGTCTTTTGATCCGGATCCTGTAAAAAGTTGTTTGGATCCTTCCAAGAAAATTTCTTGTCCTTCCTCCACGAATAATCATTGTTCCTATAGCCTTGTTGGTGCATGAACTTTGCATGTGCTTCATCATCAGACCCATTGTCATCTTTCTCTAGGAGCTTCTTATCTAGTAAGTCCATCTTCTCATTTAACGCTTGAATGGCCTTTGCATCACCTAGAGCTCTAACTTGCTCTGATCCGTCTCTTTCACCCCAAGCTTGTTTTTTAGCCACGTTCTTCAAAATCTCCCAACTCTTAGAGCCTTTGTTGTTCAGGAAGAAACATGTACTTGCTGAATCCAGAGTACCCCGATCATGTTGGTTTAGGCCAAAGTAGAATATCTTTTCTTGGTTTTCTAAGTCTATCCCATGATGTGGGACTTTTCTCAACATGATTTGGAATCGCTCCCATGCCTCCAAGTATGTCTTAGCTGCTTTCTGTTTGAAATTGTGGATCTTCCTCACAAGGTCATATGTCTTCTCGAGTGGGAAGTACCTTTCAAAGAATACCTCAATCATCTAATCCCAAGTCTCGACACCTTCCTCTGGCAGATTATAGAGCCACTCCCTTGCATTGCCTGCTAATGATGATGGGAATAGCTTCAGATAAATTGCTATCTGTGGGAACCTATCTACCTTCACCATATCATAGTTTTCCACAAAGTTACTAATATGGGCTATTGTATCTTCATGTTTAAGTCCATTAAATGCATGCGTCTTGACCAATTGAATGAGCCATGGATCAATCTTGTAATTTGGGATATTGATGGCTTGCTTCTTGATTGGCCCCTTTTGTGCAGCGGAAGAAGAAGCTTTGATCTTCTCCCAAATGATCTGCGCCACTGGTTCTCCATTTGCATCACCCATTGCAGAAGATTCTGGTATTGATTCAAAGTTCTTGGGTGGCGTATTAGTCAATTCGTCTTCGTCACTGTCACCTGATTGCAAAATGTCAGATGATGATTTGTCATAGTTTGTACTCTGCGTACTCACCATGCACTAGTACTTGAAATATGAAAAGTCAAGTAAGCACAATGCTTGAATGAATAAAAAATCTAAAAGATAAGCAATTGAGTTCAAAAATTACAAATAAAATTGCAGTAAAAAAAATGGCCTAGAGTAGCCGCTCGCAGCACTCGTAGTGCTGAAATTCGCCGTTCCCCAAAAACGGTGCCAAAAACTTGACACGCGAAAACCATGCGTTTAACGCAAGTGTACGTATCGAAGTAATATAGGCCTTGTGAGGCCCGAGTCGAACTCAGGGAAATGTGAATTTCAGAAAACTACTACTAACTGGTTTTGATCAGCTAAACCGATGGAGAAGTGGATTGGTTTTGAAAAATGAAATAAACTAAAGAGAAAATAAAAGAACAATGATAAAATGTTGGTTTAATCAAATGAGAATGGGGATCCTTAGGATTAAAATTTTACCATAAGGTCTTGCTGCATACAAATTCGCATAATTAGCATAAATCGTCCCTTATTCCAAATAGAGGCCTGTAGTCAGAATTGCTCACTTCTGTGATGCAATCCACTACCTAGTTCTAGGTCAGTTCCATGCCAGTAGTAACTTATACCCTAGATCTAAGTACATTAATTAATCCTCTGGGTATCCACCATTAACCATACATTACCTCGTCTAAGGAATTTATAGGCTAACGTGTTAATCGTGCCTTTTCAACCACTAATCCTCCGTCAAGAGAAATTAAAGGTATTAGAAATTAACTATGATGATCAAGCATAGCAATTATGATAGAGTGCACTATAACATATCTTGGAAAAATGAGAAGAATTATAGTAATCCATGCAAAAATATCATACAATGATTCCCCGGGCTACTCGCGGGTCCTAATGATCAAAGGGAATTAGCCCCGCACGTTCATCTTAACAGAATACATGGAGAAGGAAGAAGAAAACATGGGAAATAGATAGAAATATTGTGTAACCCCTGGAACAGTAAGAGCCAGATGATCCTCGATGCAAGACGCCCGTTCTACAACCTTCCGGTGGTAGAATCGTTCGTCTCCAGCTCTCGAATCCTCCATAACGTTGCTTTCGGCTTGGTTCTTTGCTCTCCTCTCCTTTGAGGCTCGTGTGATGGAATAGAACATCCCCCTCCACTTTTGGCCATCCTCCCTTAGGTCTAGGTATGACTTGCTGCCACCAATAGATCCCATCCATTAGATCTTGATGATCTGTACAAAATTCTGATCCGATGGTGTTGATACCATCCACGGGCTGTTGATAGTATCGACACCTTAGGGCACACATACTTGATTCAAAATGGGATCCATCTGCTGACTTCTTGATACTATCGACAAAGGTGTCGATAGTATCGACGAGGTACTATTTCTCCTTCTGGGCTGATTTTGATACCATCGACACTGTGGGTCGAGGGTATCGATGGAATGCTTTTTTCTAGATTTACCGCCTGATGCAGTTTCGATAGTATCAATGACTTATCGATAGTATCGATAGGTTCTGGAACAGAAGGTGCCTAAAAAAGAGAGAAAAACACAAGTCAATTTGGGAAATTTCATAAATCATGCAAAATAGGATAGAGTAAGATCAATTTGATGCATAAAGTGTTTATAGGCTAAAGAAAGTGAATCATGCTATTATAGTCACAAAAGATGACAAATAACCACACAAAACAAGTATGAAATCAGACTATAAATATGACCCAAAATCCCCTCATCATTGAGCCCTAAATGAGGTGTAATCCTCTTGTGTTGATGAGGGTTGATACCCTGTGATATTGTGAAAAGGGTTTTATAACCTGTGATAGTATGATGGTCTTAATGACCTTTGGGCATGATTGAGCCATGAATGAGGTGTAATCCTCTTGTGTTGATAAGGGTTGACACCATTTTATATTGTGAAAAGGATCTATATCTTGTGATAGTGTGATGACTAGTGTAGCCTCATGAATGGTAAGTGAATAGTAGCACATGATGATGCGATGACAAATTATGTTTCACACGTTTTATATCTTTTGAAGTTGTGATATTTATATGCTTGATAGAAGTGAATTAGGGTTTGTATGTCCACTTGTTTGATGCAACCTTAAGTCACCCAATTGGCATAACTAATCAAATGAAACTCTAATCATGTAGTGCCCTGTGCCATAGATCCATCTGAGTGTCAGAACTTGCCAGATGGTGAAATGAGTATTCCTAAGGGAAACTCATATGCATACTGATGAGTATGCGGGGTGCTTGTCATCCTGAATTCAAGTGTTTAGGGAGGATGACTACAATCATACCTAGCCCTTAGTTTAAGAACGAATGTGGTTGTGTCTCGGTGATTATATATGTGATGATATTGGAGGAAAATTGCGGTTGTAACTCAGATGGTAGGGCATGCGTACCCACCTCTTTTCACTAGTGCCATGACTTGTACCAAGGATAGACTAGGCTGCAGCAGCTTGACCTTATATGTCACTATGGCAGACCCGTACTGACCGGGGGCATAGAAGATCTTAGGAGTCTGACTCCTCCTAGATCTTGTATCACACTGATTTCGACTTAGCAGTGGTCAGTTAGATTTTGAGTGGTATCGTCAATTTCCTCAGGGCATAACAAAATATGTAATACAACTGTGTAGCATATTTGTTTCGGGTTATACATGATGTTTCATATTGGATGATAACCCTTGTTTGTTATCTTTACATAAAAATGATGCTTAGTGCAATTAAGAGATAGTAGATATACTTATGTTTGTGGATATGATTAAGATTGTAGATGCGTACATACAGTAGCCATGCTTATGTTGACAACTATACTACTACTACTGATTATAATCATGATGTTAGATATCTCATGTTGTTAGTTATGTTTAGCATGCTAGCCATGCTTTTGTTACTAGAGATGCATATACTACTAATCATGCATATACATATAGTTGTGCTTATGTTTTTAGCTCTTCTTATTATGCTAATATGTTCAACCTATTCGACATGCTAATGTTTAGCTATGCTTATGTGGTTAGACTTATTTTTAATGATAAAGATTCTATGTTACTAGACTTGCTCATGATGATAGATATGCATATGCTACTGAATTGCTTATATTGCCAACAAGATAAAGGGTGATAGTTTAGCTAATGATGATAATTATTATCTGCTCCTTTATGTATTATGTCAATCATTCCTACTATTGAGCCTATTTGTTATATCTGATTAAACTGCTTAATTTTTTTAATTACTTAAAATGTTGTAATCAATAAGCATTGTTGGAGGTTATATCTCTTGCTGGGACATGGGTCTCACCCTTGTGGTTTGCCACATTTTTTTAGGTAATCGGGAGTGACAAAAACAAACATGTGGCAGCAAAGAGGAGCTATAGTAATGAATCTTTGAGAAAGTTGATTAGATGTCTAGTGTGTCCTAGAGTCATCCCTGTACTCTCAGGTTTGGGCAGGAAAAGTTTGTATATGGTGTTTCAAACAAATTGAAATTTTGTTAGCATGTTAAGGTTTGTTGTGTGGCATATACAAATATTGTTATCCTATGTATATATGTTGTGGCTAAGGTGATAGAATAATTTGTATCACATTCTTGGCATAGTGTGGATAAAAGAAAGATGTTGGGCTCTTATGTAAATGTTTTTGTGCAGGTGCTGACGTTGAAATCAGTTTTAATTTACCCATATTTTTGGGTATGTGATTAAATAGTGATCGATTGTGCTTTATATTTTGAGTAATCTCGTTTAGTATAACAGGTTCTCAGAAGTTGGTATCAGAGCTTTAGGTTCACTGAGTCTATAGGGACACTAGGACTTAGGACTAGGATGATGTTAAAATTAGGAATATGACATAAAAATATGGTGCATACTGCCTAATATCAGTATTTGGGTGCCCTAGCCAGGTATTCAATTATTGAAAAAAAAGGTTAGTATGGAACTCTTAAATTGCTATCTTTTTGATTACTCTGATCAAGTAGTCATTTTGAGACAATCTAAAGGGCATAATGAATAAGAAATCATGGTATGAATATCTCAATCCTACCTTAAAGAAGATGAGAATTGAATCATAATCTATCAAAACTTGAATGTTTCGTAACTATAAGAGAAAGATACAACACCATGAAATCTAAATCTGAATACAAATAAGGAAAAGAGGAGTTCTTGAAGATGTGATTCAAGAAGATAATAAAGTAAAAGATAGATAAGTCTATGCTTATAAAGTGTTTCAAGGTATGAAATCCACATAAGATGGAGAGAACTCCAATGATAAGTATAAAATGAGAAGATAAATGGAAAAAATGACAAAGGAATAAGGTGGAACCTGAGTTAATCTCAGACCAACCTATTTGTGTAAGAAAGTGTTAATGTAACATCAAGATGGTGTGTGAAAGAAATTAAGGGAGACAATCCATGTTTAATGAGGAAAATGTGGAGCATGAGTATTTACCTATTGATAAGTGGTTGAAAAATATAATAAAATAAGAGAACATACCAAAGTGTGATAAATAGTCATCAAGGAAGGAGTAATGAGATATGTTAATCATGATGATTCCAATGCTAATGGAAAGGAACCCAAAATGAAAAAGGTAAAATCATACATGAGAAGTTGTAACCTACATAATGAAAATAGAATTGGTTACCTTTTTGCTAGTGACCCTTGAAAAATGTTGCTATGATGTGGGAAGTGTGTTTCACTTTGTGTCTTTCCTTTCTAGGGCACAACTTTCAAGTGGATAATTGCCACTTAGTACATGTGGATTAATTGTAAACATGAGGGTGGATAGCTTATTATAGCATAAGGTTGTTTGGACTATGGTTCCAAGATCATAAATTTTGTGATGAGTTTGCTTTTGAGCCTTCCAATAATTAGGAATACTCCTATTATATGTCTTGAGATTTGATTATGTTGGTAAAAGTAGATGAGATAAGGATGGGAGTTCCTTATAGCACATGAGGTGGATACCAAGGTAATGAATCCTAGAATCCAAGATGTATCAACAATATGGGAAGTATGTGAAGGTTGGAGATGTTTATTAAATGAACATTCCTCGTGTTTCTCTCCCTTAGAGAGAGAGTTGATGATGAACCTCTAAATGTTGTTTGGAAGGAAAAATAAAAGTGATTCTATAATATTGTGTATGGTTTAGTAATAGTTGGGTAAGACCACTATCAAGGATAGATAGTTTGTTGATCAATAGACATGTGCTACCGTGTTTCTTTAAGATAAAATATCCTTTATACATAAGAGTTAGAATGGATGGCATATGTTACATGATCATGATGAGTTTAGAGTTATGTCCTTTAGACTAACCAATGTACAAATAGAATTTATGAATAGGAGGAACAGAGTGTTCTGGTCATGTCATACAAGTTTAATCAATCTTTGAATGATGGCATGTCAAAGTATTTCAAATATGATCAATATTTCTTCAAAAACCTTAGGATTTCTAAAGCAGCAATAGCTATGAGACAATTTGAACAAGAGTGAGATGGGGTTGATTAAATGTTTTATGGGATCATGATACGTCTTCTAAGTAGGTTGTGTAAATCCTAATAAGGTGAAGATAGTTTTGTTGTTTCACCCCTAACAAGTTTGACTAGGAATGATGTTTCCTTGTATAGAATGATAGGTGCCAGTGTCAACATTTCTTTTGATGCCAAAAAAGAACTGACAAGTGTTCCAGTGTCAGTGTATCTAGAAAAAAAAGAAGGATGTATACAATGCCTTTTTTTATGCTTCAAGGAATGGTATGAGAAACATGCCATGATTGGTAAAAAGCTAGAAAGTATGACTTTTGAGTAATGTGTTGATACAATAGATATAATTTCAGGATAATAGCTAGAATTTAAAGTTGAAAGTTACTATTAGATTTGTACAAGTGGCACAACATGTATCTATGTTCCGTATTTGCAAATGTCTTCTTATGTGAGGGTTTTTGTGCTGACCCAAGATGAGATATGTATTAATGATGTGAAATCACCATGATATGCAAGTAACCATATGAAGGTAATAGGATGAGGTGTAAAGGAAGTACCCATTTTTGTTTACCTTGGATATCGGAGGCAAAATCCATGTTAGGGGTTTATATTGTAAGGCCACTAAACTTGCTTAATGAGTTGGATTAGATTAAGTATCATAATTTAATTCTTATAACCCTAATGTAACCTTGTTATATGCTTTTAAATCATAAGACAAATTTAAGTTTCAAATTTGGTCCAATTTGGACATTGTTTGAGAAAGTTATGCAATTTTATGCACATTTTGGACTTTTCTACAATTTACCCAATTGAGAGGTTTTCTTTTCAATTTATCACTTGAATTATTTTCCTTGTATATTCTATAATCATTCTTGAGCATTTTGTGCCATGGGGCACCCATTTAAACCTTGGTTTGATGGTGTTTTCTCCAAGGGTATTTTAGGGTTTACCCCTTAATGGATGAGCAACCTTTAGTAGCTATCAACTAGTGAGTTATTTGTTTTGCTTAGAAATTCAAGAAATGAGGGATAAACATGTCTCTATGGATGGTGGGGGAGCTTCTTGTTTGTGTGCTTGTATATTCTTAATAGTTTAAGGCCATGGACACTTGGAAAGATACTAGAACTTCAACCTTTTCTTTTTCTTTATCTTAAAGTTTCATATACTTATCACTAAGCAAAAAAATGATCCATTTGATCTCCACCACTTCCATCCTTCTACAAAACTTGTCCTCTCTATGTGCTTCTGCGAATTTCCTGTCCAAGGGTTTGAAAAGGTTTGAAAGGGTTACAAGGGTTTGAAAAGCTTCCTTCCAACGATCTTAACCTAAAAGAGTAAGAATCCCCTTATTTCCTCTATTTTTTTTTTCTTTTTTATCCTTACTCCTAGTTTTATCCATGTCTAAAACTTGATGTTACATGGTATAAATTGCTCTAAAGCTCTAAAACCCTACCTTTCTTGCTCCTTATGCTTAGGGTTTGCTCATTTGATGAAGAAAGGTGCTAGATGGAGGAGTTCATAGCTTATGCTCAGATTTTCTACCCTACCTACTCAAGTTTTCTTCTATTTGTGTTTTCATCTTCTAATTAGATTCAAGTTTTATAACTTGTTCCACATTTATTTCTTACCATAAGCTTGCTAGCTCATGTTCTTGCTTGAAAATGATGATTCATGCACTAAAAAGTTGTGCTTGACTTAGATTTTGATTTTTATAATGTTCCCTATTCTGATTTTAGTTCTAGATGAACCTTTGATCATGTGTACATTATTCCTAAGGTATAATATGACTTGGATCATGTTTTTTTGACAATCTATGGTGCTAATCACCTATCAACCAATGGTCAATTTTAGGGTTTAAAGCTGATTTCTTTTATAAACCCATGACCCGATGATGGTACCATTGCAACAACCCTATGGTGTTGTCTTCATGATAACTGGTGGTCGAGATCAAATGTTTCAGATGATGGTGACAACCTATGGTCACCCCCTTAGGTCAGGTTTTGGATCAATTAGAAGTTTAATGATCAACCATTAAGTACCCTACTGATGTTATCAATCAATGATGAAATTAGCTTAATATTTGATGCTGATTAATGAATATAGTGATGATCTAACAACCTATGGTGATTTAATGGTCACTAATGATGGTGTATCAGGTCTCTACAACTTAGTTTGAGTTAAGAATCGTAGTTGTAGAATCAATTAAGCCTTAGACCAATGGTTTCTTGGGTCACTTGATGCAATGGTCGAAGCTATACTGTAATTGATGGTTTTAACATATGAACTTGACCCAATGGTCAAGATCTAATGTTTATTCCTCCAATAAAGTGGAATGATGGCTAATGTAATATGTTGGTCCTAATAATTTGATTTATATAGTTTCCTTTATATGATCAACTTAAGGAGCTTACTTGTTGACAATGGGTGGCTTGTTTTAAATGAACAGTCAATTGTGGCTTTTACCCTACTCTCAACAAAACCCTTATTGTTGTTAACCAAATGATGTCTAGGGTTAAATGGTGACTTTTATAGATCACAACTCAATAACATCATATATGATTCATTCATGGTGTTTACTTATGTACACATCCAATGGTATAACCTTTTAAACATCCAATGGTTCTGGGTGACATTGTGGTATGGTGATATGGGTTGAATGATGGTGGTACAAATGGAGGGTTACCCTTAATAAGGTAGTCTTACCTATTAATTCATATGAATATAAGGGATGATAACCATATTGTGTTGATATGTAAACCTAATGAGGTATAGCTTGTTATACCTAGCTTTAATATAACTAAATGATGGTAATTGGGTATGCATAGTCATTGAATGACTAATACAATCATGGAGTACTCTATTATTGTTGTTGAAACCCTACTATGCTATAACCCAATGGTTACACCTTGATTTATGTGTGGGTTCATACTTGAGAATGGTATGGAATGTGATGGTGATGCTTCACCTTATGCATCCATGATCCAATGGGGATGTCGTGAGTTAGGGTTTGGGTATGAGTGCTAATCAGTAACATTATTATAATTTATCTTGTGAACCTAACTCTAATGCAAATAGATAAAGATGAGTATTCATGTTTAACATTATTATATGATGGAATGATAATGGAATAACCTCCTTAATATGATCATAACCTTGATATGTTAATTGGTGGTTATCATAGCCATATGGTTGGTACTTTCTTATGCTAAACATGTGCATTATGAATATGATGAGGGTTAATCATATCTAGATTCCTTTCATGTTGATGTAATTAAGGAATGTTCTTAATGTTAATATAACCCTTCTATGATTGTTTATGAATATCTCCTAGCTCATTAATGTAATATTGTGTTGATTTGGTGTATTATTTGTAAGTGATGTTGTTGAGCCTTGTTATAAGGCATGCAAATAGTAATGATGATCTTATAGGGAATTGTATGATGGTCTTAATGACCATTGGGCATGGTTGAGCCCTAAATGAGGTGTAATCCTATTATGTTGATAAGGGTTGATACCCTGTGATATTGTGAAAAGGGTTTTATATCATGTGATAGTATGATGGTCTTAATGAACTTTGGGCATGGTTGAGCCCTGAATGAGGTGTAATCCTCTTGTATTGATAAGGGTTGATACCCTGTGATATTGTGAAAAGGATTTATATCTTGTTATAGTATGATGACTAGTGTAGCCTCATGAATTGTAAGTGAATAGTACCATGTGATGATGTGATGAGAAATTATGTTTCACACGTTTTATATCCTTTGAAGTTGTGATATTTATATGCTTGCTAGAAGTGAATTAGGGTTTGTATGTCCACTTATTTGATGCAGCCTTAATTCACCCAATTGGCATAACTAATCAAGTGAAACTCTAATCATGTAGTGCCCTATACCACAGATCCATATCAGTGTCAGAACTTGACAGATGGTGAAATGAGTATTCCTAAGGGAAACTCAGAGTGCATACTTACGAGTATGTGGGGTGCTTTTCATCCTAAATTCAAGTGTTTAGAGAGGATGACTGCAGTCATACCTAGCCCTTAGTTTGAGAACGGCTGTGATCGTGTCTCGGTGATTATATATGTGATGATATTAGAGGACAACTGCGGTTGTACCTCAGATGGTAGGGTATATGTACCCACCTCTTTTCACTAGTGCCATGACCTATACCATGGACGAACTAGGATATAGCAGCTTGACCTTATGTGTTGCTGTGGTGGACTCGTACTGACCGGGGGTGGACAAGATCTTAGGAGTCTGGCTCTTCTTAGATCTTGCATGCCACTGATTTTGACTTAGCAGTGGTCAGTTGGATTTTGAGTGGTATACTCAATTTCCTTAGAGCATAATAAAAGATGTAATGCAGCTGTGTAGCATATTTGTTTAGGGTTATACACGATGTTTCACATTGGATGATAAATGTTGTTTGTTATCTTTACATAAAGATGATGCTTAGTGCAATTACGAGATAGTAGATATAGTTATGTTGTGGATATTCTTAAGATTGTAGATGCGTACATATAGTAGACATGCTTATGTTGATAACTATACTGCTACTACTGATTATAATCATGATGCTAGATATCTCATGTTGTTAGTTATGTTTAGCATGCTAGCCATGATTTTGTTACTAGAGATGCATATACTGCTAATCATGCTTATACAGATAGTTGTGCTTATGTTGTTAGCTCTTCTTATTATGTTAATATGTTCGACCTATTAGACATGCTAATGTTTATAGCAATTCTTATGTGGCTAGACTTATTCATAATGATAGAGATTCTATGTTACTAGACTTGATCATGATGCTAGATATGCCTATGCTACTGAATTGCTTATATTGTCAACAAGATATAGGGTGATAGTATGGCTAATGATGATAATTATTATCTACTCATTTATGTATTCTGTCAATCATCCTTGCTATTGAGCCTATTTGTTATATCTGATTAAACTACTTAAATTATTTAATTACTTAAAATGTTTTAATCAATAAGCATTGTTGGAGGTTATATCTCTTGTTGGGACATGGGTCTCACCCCTGTGGTTCGCCACATTTTTTTTAGGTAACCGGAAGTGACAAAAACAAACATGTGGAAACAAAGAGGAGCTATAGTAATGCATCTTTGGGAAAGTTGATTAGATGTCTAGTGTGTCCTAGAGTCATCCCTATACTCTCAGGTCCGGGCAGGAAAAGTTTGTATATGGTGTTTCAAACGAATCAAAATTTTGTTAGCATGTTAATGTTTGTTGTGCGGCATATAAAAATATTATTCTCCTATGGATATATGTTGTGGCTAAGGCGATAGAACAATTTGTATCAAATTCTTGGCATAGTATGGATAAAAGAAAGATGTTGGGCTCTTATGCAAATGTTTCTAAGTAGGTGCTGGCGTTGAAATAGGTTTTAGTTTACCCATATTTTTGGGTATGTGATTAAATAGTGATCAATTGTGCTTTATGTTTTGAGTAATATCATTTAGTATAGATGGTTCTCACATGATCAATCTCAAACTAGATGCAACACATGTGAAACCGTGTATAATCAAGAAGAAGAAGAAAATGATGATGAGATGACGATGACGACGACGATGATGATGATGACAACGATGATGATGATGATGATGATGATCATCATCATCATCATCATCATGACGATGATGACCATGATGATGATGTTGTCGATGATGATGATGATGATGAAGAAGAAGAAGAAGATGATGATGATGATGATGGTTCACTGATAAATAGGCACATTACATTCTTAATTGGACACAACCAAGTCCGAAATGGGCACATTCAAGTCTAAATTGGGCCCAATCAAGTATGAAGTGGATGCAATTAGGTCTGATATGGGCGCATCCAAGTCCAAACTGGGAGCATTGGCTTTATTGTGGGCGCGATACATGTCAAATTGGGCACAATACATGTAAATTTGGGTGCATTAGCACCATATATAATTGTGCACTTTACTATAAATATTGGGTGCATTATGTTAAGATTAGTGCTAATTTACTATTATGCACATACCCAAAGTACTGGGTGCATTGGTGCCATAATTGGATGCATTGGCACCATAATTGGCTGTTTTATTACAAATATTGAGAATTACATTAAGATTTATGCTAATTTGTTTTTATGTGCACACCCTGAGAACTTGGTGCATTAGAATCATAATTCAGTTTTTTACTGTAAATATTGGGCACATTATGTTAAGATTTGTGTTAATTTTCTATTATGTGTGTACCCTAATAATTAAGTGCATTAGCACCATAATTGAACACATCATCACCATTATTGGGTGTTTTACTACTAATATTAACTGCATTATGTTAAGATTTGTGCTCATTTTCTATTATGTGCTTATACTAAGAATTGGGTGCATTAAGACCATGACTGGGTGTATTAGCACAATAATTGAACACATTGGCCCAATGAAAGGTGGTGAGTCTCTATGTGTGTTTGTGTGTGAGAGAGAGAGGTGGTACGTCTAAGACATAGAGAGAGAGGTGACATGTGAGAGAGAGAAATGGAAGTTCTAAGAGAGAGAGAGAGGTGACATGTGTGTGAGAGAGGGAGTGTGGCAAGAGGAGAGGCAAGTATATTTGAGAGAGAGGGAGAGTTAGAAAGGGGGAAGCATCTTCCCTCTCTCCTTAGCATCTTCTTCTCCATCTTGCCTACTCTTCGACCATGGTGGTTATGCTTCTTGTTCCTTTTCTTGAGGTGGCCGAGGTAGTGTGATTGGAGCTAGGATCTTGAAGCTTGGAGCTTTGGAGCTTGAGGAGTTTGCTTAAGGTGGGTTGCTTAACTTATAACCCCAACTATACTACTTTCCCTATGTTGCATGTTTCATATATGTTGACAATCGGCCATGCATGTATGTTTCTTGTTCTATAACATGTTGTTGATCTTATGGATTCTAGGAGTATGATGTTGCTCATGTTATGGATGGGTTATATGCCTTTACACCTAGTTGGCCGAACCATAGTTGAGGTTTCTTTGGTAGAAACACTCCTTTCTCTCTTTAGTCTAGAGAAGTGAGTTTGATCTCTAGTAATGTGGGCAATACCCCTCTCTCGTTTAAGTTGAGAGGTGAGCTTATATTCTAGTTGCTTGGGCAATACCCTCCTCTCACCATGGATTTGAGAGGTGAGCTTTTGATGACCTAGGTTGAAGTTGGATCCTTGTGGTTGCCCAATTTGTGAAAGAGGTTGTGCAACACCCCTCTCTCTTGATTTTTGAGAGGTGAGCCGACCTTCTTGATCAATTAGGGTTTGGTGCCCTTGTGCTTGAGGTTGAAGACGACCTTCTTTGGTTGTGTATTGCATGATATGGCTTTGGGGTTAGTGATTCCCGATACCCTTCTTGTCTTAGGTTGTACCTTTGGACGATACCCATGTGTGTGCTTGGGCGTTATGGGTTGTTGAAGTGCTCTTCCCGATACACCTTGTTGAGATAGTTTTACCTTGGTGCCCGATATCCCTTATCCACCCTAGAGTTAGGGTTTGGGCGACATGGTTGCTAAACCCCTGGATGGGCATCTTGGTCGATATGAAGCCTTAACCCAAGTTTGGGCGTTAGTGTTGCTCTAGGCGACATGAGTTGTCTACCCTTCATGCACGATATGTCCTTGTGGTGTAAACCTTGGTAGATAAGATTGATTGGGTGATCCTTGTATCCCTGGCCGATATGCCTAGTGGGAACTTAGCTGGTGCCCGTCATGGTCCCTTGTACGATACCCTTGGTGGAGTTGTCGGGTGGGAGATACACCCTTGATGAGATGTTGCCCGACATCCTCCTTAGAGTTAAGTCTTGGACGACACACCATGTAAAAAGAGGGTGATTGATGCACTCCCTTGTCTTTAGGTGGTCTTGGCTGTTATCCTTGATAAGCTTGGACAATGTGGTTTCATTCCCAACATACCAACCCTAGGTTGCTAACCGTTATGATGCTGGCCATGCACGGCACCTTCCTTGGGCGTCACGGTTACCCTGGCTGATAGGGTTAACCCTCGGTTGATGCTAAAAGGTTGCACGATAGGGGTGCCATGGGCGACACCCCTTTGGCCGATATGGCTCATGTGGAAGGTTAGCCCGACAGTGGAACCTAACCCTAGCTTGGTGCATGTTAGACCCTTGACCGATAGCCATGGTAGTGCTGCAAGTTATGGCCTTATGGATGGCTGCCCGACACCATGAGAGTTAGCGGAACCTTGAGGCATGTTATAGGAGATGCAGCGTTTGGTTGATATGGTGGTGAGTTGCTTTAGGGTTTGGAACCCTAGCCGGTACACCCCCTTTGGTGAGGGTTCTGATAACCCGGTATGTATATAGTTGATGGTTCTCTTTTAAATAATGATAGTACAAGTTAATTGATGTAATCTTCTTGAATCCTGCAATTATGTTGAAAAGTTAAAAGATAGGTTGTGAACCAGGAAGCTTGGAAGCTTATGATGTTGCTTCACATGTTGATATAACACATGCATATGATCACAAGTATAAGGTTTAACATATGCCCATGACTAATAATAATACTATGAATGATAAATGTTGTGTAATATACTCATGATAGCATGATCATTCTGTTAATCCATGATGATTTAGTAATCTCTGCGAATGTATACACTAACCGTGCAGGTATTTCATGTAGATTCATAGCCTGGTAAGAGCTATGAGATATATGTGCTTTGACTAGCACAATGTGATGATAATCCTTGTTAATAAAGTAACAAGTTGATAGGTCTGAGGACCTGATATAAGGCTGAGTGCCTAGTGAGGTGTTATCCTCTGGTGATGAGATAAGGTATGCATTCCCATGATACTGATACATGATTGTGATGCCTTGAGATTGAGGTCCCAAGACAGTATGTCGATGACAATGATAATGTAATTCTATAAGGCTATGTTTAAACCCTGTTTTGCCTCAACAATTGGCTTAAAATATACTAATCAATGATAGATAAACATATCATGTAGTTTTCCCTGGCCATAGATCCATTACCGTCAGTATTTGGTGATGGTGGAATAGGTTTCTCCTGCAGGATTACCTGGAGCAAATATTGTTGAATACACGAGGTTTCCCCTAGTCTAAAATAGGAGGGATGAGTGAAACTGTGGTTGTAGACTCGGGATGTATGGAGCATGGTGAACATACCCATGGCTCAGGATATGTGATGATGAGCATGATGCGTTCATGGCTCGGATGTATGTACTAGAACCTATGATGAGGTGAGATAGAGATAAGGATAGCTTGTGAGGCTGACCCAGAGGATGAGGCCCTATAAGCATAAGACTGCGGTCTTGCTTAATGATTCGTGTACTGACCACGAGAATGTGAGGTCATGGATTCCGGATCTCCTTAGACCGTGTATGGCACCGGATTGGGCTTCACAGCCAATGGTTGGACTTGAGAAGGGAAGGCTCACTTCCTCAGTGCATAATAAAATGTAATCCAGCTGAATAAATACATCATGCTTATAGCAAAACACAGATCATTGATTGAGGCCTTGCTTGCTTAGCTGATCTAGTTACACCTTGTAGATACGTGTACGATCCTTATATCTTGTGATAAGTTTCTATAAATATTATCTTGTCAATCATGTTCCATAAAGAAATACTTGGTAATATGTCACCCGAATATCTTGGTATGCTTGATGGTAATAATAGCTTTGCTCAGTATGCTGCTCTTGTTATACACTTATCCAATTATTTGTTGTTACCTGCTTTAACCTTTGAGGTTTTATAGTTGCGGAGGGGAGTTATGTTTCTCGCTGGGACTTTGTGTCTCACCTCGCTGGTTTACACCCTTTTTAGGTGACCGCTCTAGACGTGGTGGTGGTCGTGAGGTTGCGGCCGAGCAGCAAGAAGAGCAGTAGAAGGCAAGAGATGGACATGCTGCTATTTTGGTGGTTTTGTATTAGAGTCCTAGAGTCATCCATGTACTCTCTGGTCCTTGGAGGTGTTTGACGACATTTCACGATGTTTAGCTGCTGTAGTTTTTGTATATCCTACTGTTGGTCGTACGTGGCCTGTTATATATATAAAAATAGGTGATTAACTAGTATGCACTGTTGCAACAGTGGGTGTCTTTAATATGTGAACATATCTGGAAGGTGACCTTGAATATATCTATATATGACCTAATCTTCTTGTAGGGCCTAATTACAAATGTCCTGTACGCATGTTTCCGCAATCGGTTTTAATTAACTCGTGTTTTCAGTAATAAATGGTTCCACACGTTTTTGCGTGTCATCTCGTTGTCTATGTGATGGTGGGGTGTCACAGTTGGTTTGGTATTAGAGCTCTAGGTTCGCTGATTCTACATGGATCTAGGACTAGGTTTGCATCTGTTCTTGTGAGTTTTCCAGATTTTCTTACAATAACCATCTGCCCTCAGCATAAGATAAAGATTAAAGATGTCTGGAAACCATGAAGAACATGCTGCCGAGAGCAGTGATGCTGCATTAGTTGATGGAGCAGAAGGGCATGCACATGGAGATCGGGTGCTGAGGTCCCCCAACTTGACCCAGCCATTCTCGAGAACCCTGCCTACCAACAGCTTATGGGGCAGATGATGGCTACGATGAATCACATGGTGGAAAGGTTGCCAATGCCTCAGCCAAGAGCACAGGCTCCCCATGGAGAAACATCAGGTATTGGGAAGACCTTTGAGCGGCTTCGCCGAGTCGGAGCTTCGATTATGCTGGGACGGATGATCCAGCGGATGCAGATCTGTGGCTGACACGTCTTGAGAAGGCCTTCTGGATCCTCGACATCCCCAAAGTAGACAAAGTCAAGCACGATGTCTACCTTCTGAAGGGCAGTGCTGGCCACTGGTGGGCCATCGAGGAGGAGAAGCGACTCGGTGAGGAGATCGGTTGGGAGATCTTTTGGCAAGAGTTCATCAGCATATACTTTCCAAAGACGTATCTGGATGAGAAGATCAACCAGTTTGAGCATCTACGCCAAGGAACGATGAGCATCACCGAGTATGAAGCCAAGTTCATGGACTTACTGAGGTTTTGTCCTCACATAGCAGTGACATATGATGATCAGATCAGGCGGTTCGAGAAAGGTTTGAGTGTTGAACTGTCGACACCTATTGCTGCTTTAGAGAATCAGGAGCGGTTTGCCACGTTCGTGGAATCTGTCCGCAGGATTGAACGGTCTGTTAGGGAGAAAAGGAAGTCCATGACCAGGAAAAGGCATGCTCAGTTCCAGGGACAAAGATTTGGTGGCTTCAAGAAGTCAAGGTTTTTAGCACCTTCCATGATGAGAGGTTCTGGTGCACCATCACAATGGTCCCTGAGTAAGGGAAGAGGTTATGTTTCTTCACCGTCGAAGGCACATAGTACAGCTTTGGTGGCAGTAAAAAAGCCATCTAGACCGTATACAGAAGGCATGCCATGTTATCACTGTGGACAGACGGGGCATTTAAAGTCAAATTGCCCAAGAAGAGACGTTGAGGTAACACAACAGCTGAGACCGAATCAACAAGGACCACACAGATAGCAGCCCAGTTCTAGCAGAGGGCGAGGACGCGGGCAAGCATCACAAGTGGGATTGTCTGCTCAAGGAAGCAGAGGACGTGGACAACAAGCAACGACTCAATTCCATGCTATGAGTTAGCCAGAGGCGATAGTCAACCCGCGAGTAGTGACAGGTCAGATGGAGTTATTTCATTCTGATTTGTCTTCTTCTTGCTTTATATCTGTTTTGCTTGACCCGGGTGCTACACACTCTTTTATCACACATAGTCTACTTGATAGCTATCCTCTACCTGTTAGTTGTAAGAATGATAGCCTATTGTTAGAAACCCCTCTTGATGGTTCCTCGATGCTTCAAGAAGTGTGTCCATCCTGTGATCTATCTTTTTCGGGACACCGTATACAAGTGGATGTTATACCACTTGATATGCATGGATTCGATGTGATCCTTAGGATGGATACCTTAGAGAAGTATAAGGTTGTGTTGGACTGTGGTTCCAAGCAGGTAGTGTTTGATGAAGAAGGAGAGAAGTGGATCTTCCAAGGAGATAGGAATATTCTTCCGACATGTCTAGTGTCAGCGATGGTGGCAGAAAAGTTGTTGCGGCAAGGTTCTAAGGATTTCTTAGCTCATGTTGTGGATACTAAGGCAAAAGGTCCTATCCTCAAGGAGGTAATAGTTGTCCAAGAGTTCACAGATGTGTTTCCTGATGAGTTTCCCGGTGTTCCCCCACCTCGAGAGATTGATTTTGAGATCAATCTGGTACCAGGAACACAACCAGTTGCACAGACACCATATAGGATGGCTCTAGCAGAGATGGTAGAGTTGAAGAAGCAGTTACATGAGTTGTTTTAGAAAGGTTTCATCCGACTGTGCACGTCTCCTTGGGGTGCTCCAGTGTTGTTCGTTAAGAAGAAGGACAGATCGATGCGACTATGCATAGATTACCGACAATTGAACAAAGTCACGATCAAGAATAAGTACCCGTTGCCGAGGATAGATGATCTGTTCGATCAGTTGTGTGGTTCTACAATGTTCTCAAAGATCAATCTATGGTCTGGATATCATCAGTTGAGGATTAAGGTGGATGACATACCAAAGTCAGCATTTAGGATGAGGTATGGTCACTTTGAGTTTGTTGTTATGCCGTTTGGACTAACCAATGCACCTGCTGCTTTCATGGACCTGATGAACTGAGTGTTCTGTCTATTCCTAGATCAGTTTGTTGTAGTCTTTATAGATGACATTTTGATCTATAGTCGGGACAGGCAAGAGCATGAGTGACATCTTCGACAAGCGTTGACTCTTCTTCGTCAACATCAGTTGTATGCCAAGTTCAGCAAATGTGAGTTCTGGTTGAAGGAAGTAACCTTCTTAGGTCATGTGATATCTGCAGAAGGAGTCAGAGTGGACCCTAAAGACGTGGAGTCAGTTGTAGATTGGGAACAACCAAAGACGCCGACAGAAGTTTGTAGTTTTCTGGGTTTGGCCGGATACTACCGGAGTTTTATCAAGGACTTCAGTGCAATTGCGCTACCGATGACAAAGCTGACCAGGAAGGATGTACATTTTGTTTGGGATGATCGTTGTCAGCAAGCTTTCCAAAGTTTGAAGGAGAAGCTGACTAGTGCTCCAGTTCTAGTGCTACCAGAGCCTGGGAAATGCCATGTTGTTTTCTACGATGCTTCTAAGAAAGGTTTAGGTTGTGTGCTGATGCAGGAAGATCATGTGGTTTCTTTTGCTTCACGACAACTTAAGAAACATGAGGAGAACAATCTGACACATGATTTGGTGTTGGCAGCGGTGGTCCATGCGTTAAAGATTTGGAGACACTATCTTTATGGGGAAGTGTGTCAGATCTTTATAGATCATAAGAACTTGAAGTATATCTTTTCACAGAGTGAGATGAATATGCGACAACGTCGTTGGATGGAGCTAATCAATGATTATGATTGCCCCATTGAGTATCATCTTGGTAAGGCAAATGTGGTAGCTGATGCGCTTAGTAGAAAATCTTCTTCTCTCCCCACGAAGAAAGCACAGGTGAGTTCCTTGGTATGCCATAGGCGGGATATGTTTGTCTCCTTGCAGAAGATGAATGTGTAGTTGGAAGATTCCTTATTGGCAGGACTATTGGTACAAATGCAAGTCAAGCCTATGCTGAGACAACAGATCAAAGATGCACAACAGACAGATGATATAGTGCAACTCATCAGGTCAGAGCTTGGCAACAAAAAGCATGATGTGTCCATAAGTCCGAGGATGGACTAGTTTGCTATCATGGTAGGATGGTGGTTCTCGATGGTGATAATTTAAGAAAGCTAGTGCTCAAGGAAGCACATACGTCAATGTACGCTATGCATCCAGGAGTCACCAAGATGTATCATAACCTGAAGGACCTGTATTGGTGGTCTGGCTTGAAGAAGGATGTAGCTGAGTTTGTGGCTAAGTGTGCAGTATGTCAGCAAGTTAAAATGAGCATCAAACGTCGACAGGTACGTTGCAACCCATGCCGATACCATAATGGAAATGGGATCATATAACCATGGATTTCGTAGTTGGTCTACCCAAGACAACTAGGAATCATGATTCCATTCGGGTAATAGTGGACAGGTTTAGAAAATATTCTCATTTTATACCGATAAAAACAACGTATACAGTAGAAAAGCTTGCTTAGGTGTATGTAGACAAGATAGTGCGTTTGCACGGTGTACCAGCAACAATAGTTTCTGACAGAGGTCCTCATTTCACAAGTCATTTCTGGGAACAATTGCACAAGGCTTTGGGAACGCAGTTGAGGTTCAGTACCGCTTTCCACCCCAGACGGATGGATAGTCTGAAAGGACTATTCAACTTTGGAGGATCTTCCCTGAGCTTGTGTTTTGCAGTTCCTAGGCAGTTGGGACATGCATCTCAGTTTGATAGAGTTCGTTTATAACAATAGTTATCAGTAGAGCATTGATATGGCTCCTTATGAGGCTCTGTATGGAAGGAAGTGCAGATCCCCTTTATGCTGGTATGATTCCTGTGAGTATCAGCTTTTGGGTCCTGAATTAGTACAGCAGACAATAGAAAAGATTAGAGTGATACATCAAAAGTTGAAAATAGCACAGGACAGACAAAAGTCTTATGCAGACAATCGTTGATGACTTCTAGAGTTCCAAATGGGAGACAAAGTGTACCTCAAGGTCTCACTTTGGAAAGGCGTGCTAAGGTTTGGCCGGAAGGGCAAACTGGCACCCAGGTATATGGGGCCATACCCGGTGATAGCTCATGTCGGCAAGGTAGATTACAAGTTGGAACTACCACCAGAGTTGCACAGGTTGCATCCAGTATTCCATGTCAGTATGCTAAAGAAAAGTCAACCAGACACAGGGACAGTGATACCGCCAGCAGAGGTTGAGCTTGATGAAGATGTGACCTACGAGGAGGGTCCGATGGTGATCCTTGATAGAAGAATAAAGAAGCTGAAGAGGAAGGACCTGGCTCTTGTGAAGTTTTTGTGGCATCATTGTGGTGTTGAGGAAGCCATGTGGGAGCTTGAGGAAGAGATGAGGAGGAAATATCCCTCACTTTTCTCTTCAGATTTCGGGGACAAAATCCCTTTGTAGAGATTTATGGCTTGTAAGGACCTTGACCTTCATTTTGGGCTTACCCTGTTTTTTTGCCTAATCCTTGTGCTTGGTTGCTTGCTAATCACCTTTAGTGGTGATTAGGGTTTGCTTGTGTTTAGTTGAGAGTTGGAAGTGCTACTTGCAAAATAACCTGAGATAGGGTTGAAGACCAAGTTTGCCACCTTGAGAGATGTCTTTCTCTCTCTTTGCTTCCTCTAGGGTTGAGAGGAAGGTTTGGGCTCGTACCTTGAGTTGTCTTGGGCTTGGTTGAGCTCTTTTGTGCCTTGTTTTCCCTTGTTTGGGCCTTGCCTTTCTTGGTTGAGCCATGTATCGAGCAAGGATGCCTTGTGTCGGCCATGGGGTATCGCCCATGGGGTGTATCGGCCATGGAGGAGTAGTGTGTCAGCCTATGACCTTTGTTGTCCATCTTGCCTTGGTTGTGTCACCCTAGTTTGGACATGTGGCCGATCCTTGGTTGAGCAGTGGCATGGCACATGCATGTGTTTTTCAAGGTGGTGGAACGTGTGGACAAGTGTCCCTTAGTAAGGTGACACCTTGCCTTGGTCTAACCTTGACCCCCATCTATATATGTGTTGCCTTTCTCTTCCTTAGGAACCCTTTAGCTCTTTGTTTATCCTCTCTTCCTTAGTGCACGATACACCTACTCTTTGGAGCAAGTTGGTGGACGATCCCCTTGAAGGAGTTCTTCTTCTTCTTCTTCCCTTAGCTTGGTGGCCGAACCCTAGGTGGGTCTTGTTCTTTGGTAAGCATCTTCCCTCTCTCCTTAGTATCTTCTTATCCATCTTGCCTACTCTTCGGCCATGGTGGTTATGCTTCTTGTTCCTTTTCTTGAGGTGGCCAAAGTAGTGTGCTTGGAGCTAGGAGCTTGAAGCTTGGAGCTTTGGATCTTGAGGAGTTTGCTTAAGGTGGGTTGCATAACTTCTAACCCTAGCTATACTACTTTCCCTATGTTGCATGTTTCATATATGTTGACAATCGACCATGCATTTATGTTTCTTGTTCTATAAAATGTTGTTGATCTTATGGATTCTAGGAGTATGATGTTGCTTATGTTATGGATGGGTTATATGCCTTTACACCTAGTTGGCCGAACCATAGTTGAGGTTTCTTTGGTAGCAACACTCCTTTCTCTCTTTGGTCTAGAGAAGTGAGTTTGAGCTCTAATAATGTGGGCAATACCCCTCTTTCGTTTAAGTTGAGAGGTGAGCTTATATTCTAGTTGCTTGGACAATACCCTCCTCTCACCATGGATTTGAGAGGTGAGCTTTTGATGACCTAGGTTGAAGTTGGATCCTTGTGGTTGCCCAATTTGTGAAAGAGGTTGTGCAACACCCCTCTCTCTTGATTGTTGAGAGGTGAGCCGACCTTCTTGATCAATTAGGGTTTGGTTCCCTTGTGCTTGAGGTTGAAGACAACCTTGTTGGGTTGTGTCTTGCACGATATGGCTTTGGGGTTAGTTCTGCCCGATACCCTTCTTGTCTTAGGTTGTACCTTTGGATGATACCCATGTGTGTGCTTGGGCATTATGGGTTGTTGAAGTGCCCTGCCCAATACACCTTGTTGAGATAGTTTTACCTTGGTGCCCGATATCCCTTATCCACCCTAGAGTTAGGGTTTGGGAAACATGGTTGCTAAACCCTTGGATGGGCATCTTGGTCGATATGAAGCCTCAACCCAAGTTTGGGCATTGGTGTTGTTCTAGGCGACATGAGTTGTCTACCCTTCATGCATGATATGTCCTTGAGGTGTAAACCTTGGTAGATAAGCTTGATTGGGTGATCCTTGTATCCCTGGTGGATATGCCTAGGGGGAACTTAGCTGGTGCCCGTCATGGTCCCTTGGACGATACCCTTGGTGGAGTTGTCGGGTAGGCGATATACCCTTGATGAGATGTTGCCCGCCATCCTCCTTAGAGTTAAGTCTTGGATGACATACCATGTAAAGAGAGGGTGCTCGATGCACTCCCTTATCTTTAGGTGGCCTTCACTGTTATCCTTGATAAGCTTGGACGATGTGGTTTCACGCCCGACATACCAACCCTAGGTTGCTAACCGTTATGATGCTGGCCATGCATGACACCTTCCTTGGGCGTCATGGTTACCATGGCCGATAGGGTTAACCCTCGGTTGATGCTAGAAGGTTGCACGACATGGGCGCCTTGGGCGACACCCCTTTGGCCGATATGGCTCATGTTGAAGGTTAGCCCGACAATGGAACCTAACCCTAGCTTGGTGCACGTTAGACCCTTGACCGATAGCCATGGTAGTGCTGCACGTTATGGCATTGTGGATGGCTGTCTGACACCATGAGAGTTAGTGGAACCTTGAGGTATGTTATAGGAGATGCAGCGTCTGGTTGATATGGTGGTGAGTTGCTTTAGGGTTTGGAACCCTAGCCGGTACACCCCCTTTGGTGAGGGTATGGCGCTGCTCGCGATACCTGTAGTGAGGGTTGCAGGAGTTTTGGTGAGGGTTATGATAACTCAGTATGTATATAGTTGATGGTTCTCTTTTAAATAATGATAGTACAAGTGAATTGATGTAATCTTCTTGAATCCTGCAATTATGTTGAAAAGTTAAAAGATAGGTTGTGAACCAGGAAGCTTGGAAGCTTATGATGTTGCTTCACATGTTGATATAACACATGCATATGATCACAAGTATAAGGCATAACATATGCCCATGACTAATAATAATACTATGAATGATAAGGCTTGTGTAATATACTCATGATAGCATGATCATTCTGTTAATCCATGATGGTTTCAGTAATCTCAGCAAATGTATACACTAACCATGCAGGTATTTCATGTGGATTCATTGCCTGGTAAGAGCTATGAGATATATGTGCTTTGACTAGCATAATGTGATGATAATCCTTATTAATAAAGTAACAAGTTGATAGGTCTGAGGACGTGATATAAGGCTGAGTGCCTAGTGAGGTGTTATCCTCTGGTGATGAGATAAGGGATGCGTTCCCAGGATACTGATACATGATTGTGATGCCTTGAGAGGCAATGGTTGATATGATGAGGGATTGAGGTACCAATACAGTATGTCGATGACAATGATAATGTAATTCTATAATGCTATGTTTATACCCTGTTTTGCCTCAAAAATTGGCTTAAAATATACTAATAAATGATAGATACACATATCATGTAGTTTTCCCTGGCCATAGATCCATTACCGTCAGTATTTGGTGATGGTGGAATAGGTTTATCCTGCGGGATTACCTGGAACACATATTGTTGAATATGCAAGGTTTCCCCTAGTCTAAAATAGGAGGGATGAGTGCAACTGTGGTTGCAGACTTGGGATGTATGGAGCATGGTGAACATACCCATGGCTCAAGATATGTGATGATGTGCATGATGCGTTCATGGCTCGGATGTATGTACTAGAACCTATGATGAGGTGAGCTAGAGATAAGGATAGCTTGCGTGGCTGACCCAGAGGCTGAGGCCCTATAAGCATAAGACTGCGGTCTTGCTTAATGATTTGTGTACTGACCACGAGAAGGTGAGGTCATGGAGTCCGGATCTCCTTAGACCCTGTATGGAACCGGATTGGGCTTCACAGCCAATGGTTGCACTTGATCAGGGAAGGCTCACTTCCTCAGGGCATAATAAAACATAATCCAGCCGAATAAATACATAATGCTTAGAGAAAAACACAGAACATTGATTGAGGCCTTGCTTGTTTAGCTGATCTAGTTACACCTTGCAGATACGTGTATGATCCTTATATCTTGTGATAAGTTTCTATAAACCTTATCTTGTCAATCATGTTCCATAAAGAAATACTTGGTAATATGTCACCCGGATATCAGAGTAAGCTTGATGGTAATAATAGCTTTGCTCAGTATGCTGCTCTTGTTATACACTTATTCAGTTATTTGCTGTTACCTACTTTAACCTTTGAGGTTTTATAGTTGCGGCGGGGAGTTATGTTTCTCGCTGGGACTGTGTGTCTCACCCCGCTGGTTTACACCCTTTTTAGGTGATCGCTCTAGACGTGGTGGTGGTCATGAGGTTGTGGCCAAGAAACAAGAAGAGCAGTAGAAGGCAAGAGATGGACATGCTACTATTTTGGTGGTTTTGTAGTTGATTCCTAGAGTCGTCCCTGTACTATCAGGTCCTTGGAGGTGTTTGACGACGTTTCACGATGTTTAGCTGCTGTAATTTTTGTATATCGTGCTACTGGCCGTATGTGGCCTATTATGTATATATAAATAGGTGATTAACTAGTATGTACTGTTGCGATAGTGGGTGGCTTTAAGATGTGAACATATCTGGCAGGTGTCCTTGAATATATCTATTTATGACCTGATCTTCTTACAGGGCCTGGTTGCAAATGTCATGTATGCATGTTTCCGCAATCGGTTTTGATTAACCCGTGTTTTCGATAATAAATGGTTCCGCACGTTTTCACGTTTCATCTCGTTGTCTATGTGATGGTGGGGTGTCACAGTTTTGGTCTGATGTATTGTCATTATTGATTCACTATCTTATTTTCCTCTCTCTACATCATTTCATTCATCACTTCGTTCCTCTTTTTTCTTCTCTTTCCTAAATAAATATGTGAGTTGGAAATAACACATTAATGTGTGGAAAAAACACATTAACACAGATGAACACAAATAGAGGAGGATAATAACACATTAATATGTGAGTAGATAAAAAAATTATAACCACCCATGAACAAAAGTGTAGGAGGGTAGTATTGATAAGAGAAATAAGGAGAAGAACATGATAGACGGGGGAAGTAGTGGGAAATAACACATTAATAAGTGCCAGAAAACACATTCTAACATAGGTGAAAAAAATTGATGAGGTAGGTAAAGGGGAGAGAGAGGATAATATAGGAGGGAGGAGGAAAGTACAAATAGCATTGCATTATGATCAATAATGGATTTGTTATCTCTTATCCAATGTCATGCTATCATCAATACATTGTCTTATTTTTCTCTCTCCTCCTCATTTAATTCCTCACTTCCATTCTCTTAGATTTTATCTCTAAATTAATATGTGACTGAGAAGTAACACATTAACATTTAGATAGAAATATATTATAACACATGAATACCAATAGTAGAGGGGAGTAACACATTAATGTGTGATAATTAATAAATTATAAGACAAGTATGTACAAATCAAGGAGGGTAGCAATGGTAAGAGAAAGAAAGAAAAAAATTGGTAGGATGAGGGAAGTAGTGAGAAATAACACACACATATTTGACAAAAAATACATATAACACACATAAACACAAATGAAGTAGAGAAGCAATAGGAATATAGAGAACAAAAAAGTAGGAGGGAAGAGGGAAGTTGTGAGAAAGAACACATTAATACGTATTGAAAAATACATTATGACATACCTAAACACAAATATATGAGGGAAATAGTAGAGAGAGATATAAGTGGGAGGAGGAAAGTAGTGGATAGTATTTTCCTCTTTAGTAATTGATTTGTGATTGCTGGCCCAATGTCTTATTATCCTTCATCAAACTTATTATTTTCATCTCCTCCTTATTTCACACCTCACTTCCCTCTTGTATTTCCTCTTTCCTGTGAACCCACTTTATCCTGTCCTTTATTTTCTCTCTCCCACTCCATCCCTCTCTCTCATTCTCTCCCTTTTTCTACCCACTCTCTTCCTAGTGGGTTGTCCCTTTAGTTGGTAGATCATATCATCTACTTCCAACTAGTTGATGCCGCTATGTGCCCCCCCATAAGTGTCCTAAAATAGGTTCATCTTGGACTGCATAAAGAAATGCCCATACAATACTTAAATGGGAGGATGAATGAATGGAGATAAGGGAAAAGAGAGTGAGTTTTTTGCAATCAACATCACCCATTAGAAAGGAAAAATAGGAGCACCAATCACTAGTGCATTTGTTCCCTATAATGTCAATATTGATATCGACTGTGTTGTATAATAAACTAACTCACTACATATAACATCAATTTTTATATAAAAACAAATTCTATATATGGTCGAGGTAAAAATTCATGCACCAACTAACATAAATAATCAAATCTCTTTCAAAAAATAACACTAAAAAGACCATGAAATAATATTTTGCACCAAAAATCCATATTGAAAGCTATATAGTACTCTAGTAGTTTACCTCGAAGTAAATGTCACAATATTAAGTTTCGCCCTGATCCCCTATAGTGATAGTTTTTCTATGAACAACGACTCTATAAGTCTGGTCAACTTCACTCATATATTACCATTTATATGAATAAACAGACGATGCAACATTGTCCTATATGGTTCTTTTTTCTTAAAAATTATGTAGTGTTAGAGACCCAGACACCCCTTTTTTTAGCATCATTTTCTCTTAATAGAAGTGACACAAGAAGCAATCTTATTACCCTGCTTGTGAAACTAGAGTGTGTGCTTCACACTTGCAAAACCATGTTGTTCATCTTCACCCACCTTATTTGTGTCGTCTAGGATTCTTCGATGTCACTGCCTCTACCACTCCATTAGAGCAAGTAATTTGACATCCCCACTGTTGCATGCTCTTCACACAATCGATGATCCTTCTTCATTGTTGTGCAACACAGTTGCTTCCTCTTCCTCAACAAGTCGACCGTTGCCACATGTTTGCATCAAAAGTGATGCAACAACTTTTATCCTCTTTCAATATTATGATGTTGCTACCAGCCTACCACCATCGTACTCATCGCCTTCTCATCCTCTATGTTGTTGCCAGAAATTAGACATTTACACCAATGACCAACAACATTCATTCCCAACCTCTTCCTCTTCTTCGTTCCACCAATGCCACCCAACATTCCTGTTCCCATCCTCTACCGTTGTGCCTCTCTAGGAATGGGTTACTTCCTGCTTGTGTTCTATGTGGACTTCTATGTTAGGACATAGAGCCTCTGACTTCCAATTTGTTTTCTACATGCAGATAATCCTTCTTCTATATCTCAATTTCGATGATAATGAGTTTAATAATAATATATTCAATGAAGTTAATTTGCTTTAAGATGCAAATGATGATAATTGCATAAATTTGAAAAAAGGTACACACTCATACATTTTTGATCTCTAGTGTCAATTTTGATGACATCAATTTTTAAGAGAAACCAACACCCCAAATAGTCACATTGGTTGCGTAATCACAAATTTCACAGTAGGTCATGTTTTGTTGTTGAGGGAAAAATAGGGTTCCCACTTTCATTTCCACGTTGGTTTCCTAGGGACGAACCAACATCATAGACAACCTGTGAAATTCAATTTTGTTGAAAGGCTGGAGAAACACATGTTGCATCTATTAACAATAGTTGACACTACATCACTTCCTATAAAATGAATTTTACCTTAAAATATCCTTTTATCTTTGGGTTTTATCTACCAAAGAGATAAGTCCAATATGTTTTTACTTCCTCTTGCATGAACTGATGATATTGGGCTCCCACCATGTACCTATAAAAATATGTTCCCCTCAAACTAGGTTATGCCATCAGTTTGCCTCTTGAAACTAATATGATAAGCCTTAGTCAGGGCATAAAACTTCTTAATAGGGCTAAGGACATATGTTGTTGGTTTCCTAATGTCATACTAATGACATAGATATCCCTATGTAAATAGTTTGGGTCTTGAAATTGATATCTTAGGTCTTAGTGAGGGTGGCATCTTTTTAATGGGAGGTTCAAATATATGTTGTCATTTCTCTTAAGAGAAATTGACACTAAATCACTATGAATAATATCTGTGAATTTTTCCCCCCATCATTCTCTGTTTTCTCCATGTGCACAATTTTATGGTGCTCACAGTTGTTGCTTCTTTTCTCTTCTTTTGTCATTGCCACTAGTGTGCCTCTACTATTTCCACTATCTCTTCTTCCTCCTTTCCCCACCTTCTCCTATGACCACTACCTCCATAGACACTCCTTTTCTGCCTCCTCCGATCACCACTCTCCTGTGTCCACCATTGCTACTCATGATGCTTGATCTACCATCGCCATTGCAGATGTTGCTTTCATTTTGCTAGTGTTGATACTGTTGATTTTGCTTTTGGTGTCATCTCCTCTTTACTATGTGACTAGGGTGTGTTGTTTACTTTTTTTATTTTTCATTCTTTAGATCTAGTTGTTGATTTTTTATGTTAGGGATAAACTCTTGTATTTACATTCTTGTCTATATCCATGTGTGGAAATTCATGTAAAGTTGCTTATTACATGCTTGTTAGGTCCCTAAACTATAGTTGTCTATATAATTAGGATTGAAAAGTATCCCTAGGGAAATATATCTATAGTTTCTTGTTTGAAATATTCACATAAACCTTGAATATTAGGATTGGTATCAATATCCATATTTGGTATGATGTCTAACATTGATTATTAAGACAACCCCCACCCTAATGATGATATATTATGATAGAAGACCAATAGATGTGGCATAGCGACCGACCCTAATATCTAAATATTAATATCCAAATTAAAAGTGTTGAACCCAAACCATAATTAGTAAACTTTGGTTTAATCTCTAAACACTAATATCTAAACCATTTTGTTGGCCTAGAAGCCTATCTAAATTTTCTGACTAGGAGTAAATATTGTATAGACACCAATTTCAAACTATTTTTTAACACTTAATAATACTTGGGATGTATGTGTATAATGTGGATTTTGTTTGCAAGATGTTTTTTCAACATTTTCCATTTGTTCTATAAGTACATATGTACCCTTCTACATAGTTGCAGTTGGATAACTGCAGGGAAATATTTCTAAAATTTTCTTGAAAATTGGAGAAACGTTATGAATCCACAGTGGGATTGAGTGTTAAAGAATGTAATAGGTAGTACACATTCATCACTAAATCTTAAATCCTAAATCCTAAACCCTAAACCCTAATATTTAAACTTATTTACTATATTATATTAGCCTAGAAACCCATCCAAGATTATCTGACAAGGAGTAAATCTCAAATCATCCCTCGTTTGGGACTGTTACTGAACATTTAATCCCATTTGGGTTGTAATTGTATAATGTGTATTCAGTTTTCAATATGCTTCATCAACACTTCCCATGTTTTTCTTTAAGTTCATATGTAGCTGGGTATTTGCCCATCTATATCGATGTATGTAGAGAACTGTATAGAAATACTTGTGAAACAATCTTAAAAATTAAATGAACTTACTATTAGGAATCAATGTTTCAAGAATGGGAAAGGTTGTGCACATTCATTGATATGTAGATAACACCTGATTCAATTCAAATATATTTAATTTTAAAATTTACGTAGCTAGAGACTTATTCTATACTTCTTTTTCCATGTGATCAAATAATGTATCAGTCATGGATTTCCATTCTAAATTACTGAATAGGAAACAATCTAGAGATAAGTTCAATTTCTTAAGTAGGAACTACAACAACAACTTGATAGTCGACATTGTTGACAAAATCAAAAGTCAAGTCATGTATCGCGTGATTATATAGGGCTATACACAATGATATTGGAATGGAGAGATTCCTCAAATGAGATTAGAAGATGTTTATAGTGGCACTTGTGTTGAAGAAGAAATTACCTATTATGATAATATGAATGAACCAATTCTTATAGAAATGGTTTATGTGATGCTAGATAATTGTGGGGTAAATTTTATTGATCCACCCTGCTTATTTAGAAACAATGTGCGTGATGCTGAGAGACTATTATACTTAAGTTGTACTACGTTTATGATGTTGAGAGACTGAAATCTAACAATAGGTGGAGTGACAAAGGCATCATGTCTTTGTTGAAAGAGATTCTTCCTAAAGGCAATGCTATTCCAATCTCAACATATGAAACAAAGAAATGTTGTGCCCAATGGGAATAGATGATAAGAAGATACATGCATTCTCATATGATTATGTCTTATTTCAAAAGGACTATGTCGATATAGAAATTATGTTTAATATATGGGATGTTAAGGTACAAAATGATGAGTTTGGATAAGGTCAAAACTGACTCTCTTACCAAGGTGATGTGGTATCTACCTATAATACCACAATTTCAATACTTATTTTTTAATTACCATAGATGTGCATAATTTATATTGTCATGAAAACATAAGAAAACACAAGGATGAAATCCAACAACATGTCTCTAATTCCCTACAATTGAAAGAAATTGATTTATTATACCCTATATCTAGTGAAGAAGTCAAGAATTTAAGATTTGGGATTTAAACCGGCAAGATATATCTATACAAAATATTAAGCAACCAACATACACTTGTTTTGTTATGATTGTCATATACAACATTCGTGCTTGGTTGTGTATGAAAAATAAGTATGCCATAAATCCTTGTTGATATTGAGCCCCAAACAACATGGAAATCATATTGATGTTTTTCTTGAACCTATGCTTGATGACTTAAACAAATTCTAGGGAGAAGGCGTGATGACTTCTAATGCTTCACAAAGAGAGACATTTCAATTGCATGTTATGTTGTTTTGCACTATTTATGACTTTTAAGCATATGGTAATTTGTATGGATACAATGCAATAAGATCCAAAGCATGCCCTATGTGTGAGAAACAAAATGATTAAATATGAGAAAAAAATTATGGCAGAAAAATTGTATATCTTGGTTATCAAAGGTTTCTTCCAAAAGTGCATCGTTAACAAATTTGTGAAAATTTTCATTATCTCAATTGAGGAACAAAGTGTTCTCTAAACATATATTAGGTGAGGATGCTTATGAAAAGGTAAAATACATGTCAATGTATTTGGTAAAATACCACAATGTACTATTCCTACATTTGATAAATATTTATTGAAGAATAGATAAATATTCATGGATCTTCCAAATTGGAGTTCTTTGATTGTTAGACATTGTATTAATGTCATGCATGTTGATAAAAATGTTTGTGATAATGTCATTGGTACTTTGTTGAATATACTAGCAAAGACTAAAGATGACATCAAATCCAAAATGGACATACATGGAAAGTGTATAAGGAAATAATTAACAATAGAAGTTAGCAACGATCTCTACACATATTTAACTCCTTCTTGTTACACCTTTCCTAGATAGGATAAGAGAACTTTTTATGACTGATTGCTTACTATTAAGGTACCGAATGGATAGTCTTCCAATATCTATTAGTTGGTATCAATGAAGGATCTCGAGCAAATAGGTCTAGAATCTCATGATTTTCATACACTAATGCAACAAATATTTCCTCTAGCTATTCAATGTATACCATCAAAGCATATAAGATTTTCAATTGGTAGCTTTGTTTCTTCTTCAACACTCTATACATCAGTGTTATTGATCCTAAGAATCTTGATAAATTGCAAAGAAAAGTGGTGTTTACCTTGTACCAACTTGAGATATATTCTCCTCCTTTATTCATTGATATAATGACACATCTTGTTGTCCATTTGACTAGGGAATTGAAAACATTGGGTCCAATTTTCTTGCATTGGATGTATCTTTTTGAATGGTACCATGATTTTTGTAAAGGTAATGTTTGAAACAGTTATCAGCATGAAGGGTGTATTATTGAGGGTTATGTGGCTGGGAAGGATATGGAATTTTGTAATGATTCTCTGAGTTGCAATGAAGCTCCTTCCAATGAAAAGAATATTGTTTCTTATTCTGGCAAAGGGACTTTAGGAGCACAAGTGAAAGTAATTAGTCATGAGACGTGGGAACACGAATAATTGTATGTTTTACACAACATCAACAAGGTGGGTTTTATATCACCAAACACACAAATTTTATCAAGACAAAATACCCTTAAGATAATTTAATGTGGTTTGAGAGAATAATCAGACACTAATATACATTGTTTGAAGATAACGTCTTCCGTCATCTATCTCAAACGCTAAATTATATTGCTAAAAATATCAAATGGCTCACCTTAAAAATAAAAATGAATGTCATATCTTATGGAGGGTTTGACATAATTGTATTTTTGTACTACACAAAATGTCAAGCTGATAAGAGTATTGTTCAAAACAGGGGTCACCCTTCAAGCCTTTTCATTGTATTTTTCTGGTGTGAAGGATAAGAATTCACATGAAGGTATAAGTCTTATTATGATGTCATTGAAGACATATGGAAATTTGAGTACATAGATTTTAGAGTTGATGTCTTTATGTGTAATTGTGTTGATAACAAAATATTGATAGGTGAAGCAAGTGTAATTGTGTTGATAACATATATATTTTAGAGTGGATGAATTCGATTTTGCATTAGTGAAATTTGAAAATATTGGCAAAAAGATGAACTATTCATCGTGGCATCATAGGTGAAGCAAGTATTCTATATCGATGATCCTGCAAATGAAAAATAGTTTGTCGTTCTTCATGGGAAATTGAAGCTCATTACATATCGTATGGATGAAGAATAATTCTATGACAAGTATGATGACTCCAGTCCATTCTTAGTTGGATTTCCAAGTGTTAAACACTAATGAATATATGTGTCAAGGTCACAGAAGGAATATTAATTGAGGAGAAATCCAACCAATACTAGAGGCATGCATTTATAAACTTTATCACTTAGATGTTTTATATGATAGATGTGCATTTTTCATTCTATATTTGAGTTATATATGTTCATATCCTAGATATGAAATATAATTTTTTTATTACCTATATGTATTTCTTGACTACTTTTAATATGATATATTTTTATATGTCATCTAAGGAAGACCAGCTTGAGGATCTTACTGGGTCTGCTGATGAACACCATGAGGGTGCTAACGATGAGAATGATACTGGTGTGGTTGATGAGAAGCATGAATGTGCATGTAAAAGACACATCACTTTGATGGACAAGTTATCAACATAAAGGACAATCGTCTGAAGTTGGCCATTGACTTTGATGTATCAAGAAATCCTATTGGGATCGATCATGGTGCTTTTAGGCAGTATTTAGGGGTTACTATTAATAGAAAAGCACCCATAACAATGCAACCATAGCATAAAGTTGAACCTTCCCTAAAAGACCTCATCTAGAAGAATGTAACTATGCGATATATGCATTTATGCTACTTATAAAGTGTTTCATATTATCTTTCACATTTATAAAAGTAATTTTAAAACTTCTACATGATAATTTTGTCCTTGATGAAAAATTCCATCGTCAAAATGTGGTGCCATGTTGCGGGAGCATATTAAGGAATTTTAGAAAAAAATCTAACAATAAACTACATAACTAGAGATAAGAGGAAGAATCTTACCACTGACCGATAGACCTATCTTGATGATTTTTCGTAGGAGAAATTTTTTACTTTGAGGAAATTTGAGGAATTCAAGGTATCGAGCCTCCTTAAAATATATTATGATTAATCGGATGAGTTCAATGTATAACATAATCAACATGCGTTTTGGATTAACCACACTACACAAGATGGTAAAAAAGAAAGGCATTCAATGAATATAAACAACTACAAGTTGGGTCCAAGTGTTTGCACATGGTGTTGCCAAAAGTGAGAGCAAGCATCTTCTTCTGAGCATCCTACTCTTAGGTCGACTGAGTCTTCCACTCTTCTTGCACCTCTACTTCACCACAAGGAGCATATAGACATGAGGAAAGCACTCTATGGAGAAATAATCAACCCAACAACCATTGAGGTGGCTCCAAAAATGGTAAAATTCAACTCTCACATTGCGTGCTCATTTTTTACCTTGATTGTTGTGTTTTAATAACCAATCACTATTGATGATGATTAGAGTGATCTCTATCAGCAAATAAAACAAGCCAAGTTCATCCCTAATTGATGGTTTCTCTGGGTACTCCACAACATCCTAGTAATTTTAGAGGTGCTAGGGCTGGTGTTGGGATAAGCTCCTATTTTAGCTCATTAGAGGAAAAGAGAAACTATGTTAATTAAGACAAATTGTCACAAGATGAGGTAGAGGACATACTAGCATAGAGAATAGAATAATAAATCAACCACTCTCATGCTTCTCACTCTCACCCTCTTTAGACTCAAACAATACCATGCCACACCACTATTCTGATGAGGTGATTGGGAGTACTCCCGTGGCCCATCCTTAGATAGACATGTACCACACTACTCTTCTGACATGGTGATTGGGAGTAATCTCATAGACTAACTAAGAAAGCCTAGTTCATGTTTTTTTTGTCATATATCAGTCTTACAAGTAAATTTAAATTGTGTTTGAGTATATATAACACTATATAAAATTGAAGGTGGTGAGAAAATGTCATCTTGTAGTTAATGACCCTACCTTCAGTATCATGAATGTGGAAGATGTTTTGCACCCCTTGGTTACACCATTTATTATTCTCCCATGCTCGATAATGTGGTCCATGTGACTATCTAACTCTCCTATCCACAATGTAGAAACAAACCACTACCAATTGGCAACCCTAATAACATCAAAGTAGGAGATGCGTAATGGTATGTGGTTGTGTGACCCATAGATGGAGTTATCTATGAGACTATATGATAAATTTACATTGTATTTGCATTTATGGTTCTTTCTATTTCTATATGTACTTGACAATTAACATGAGAATACATGCACAAGATAATATTTAAGAACCCCACACAATTCCTCCTCGATAGCCTCCGACACCTATTTGTATTCTACAGGACCTATTCAAAACTCTAGGTCCTAAGTACAAGGGCATGACACTATGGTTAGACTGTATAGAAAAAGGGTTGACTATGGCAGTGTGTATCTAGGAGGACACTATAGGGCAAGATCATGATACTAATGTATTTCTAACAGATATTGTAGAGTTCTTTACTTATGATTTGCTGAATACAATTGTGATGGAACTTTGGACATGGTGAGATATTATGGCTAAATATATAGATCTATATGAAGATATATGTTCAATTTGTTTTCTATATATGACTCCATACATATGTTTTCTATCTACTTATATACGAAGAGTTTACAATTCAGATTAAAAGATGTGACAAGTTCCATGATTGATTAAGTGTCATAGTTCTATATAGATTACTTCCTTACCACATTTAGGTATTTTTCTATCGTGGGAAAGAAAGTGATTATAGCTCCTTTCAATGTTGCGTCAGTTTTAGACTCTTTGATTATAATTTTAACTTATAAATTATAGGTGTAATGGAATGGGTTTTTTGTTGTATTCCTTCTTTTCACCCAGTAATAGACTTTGGGACTTGTTGTTAGTTGTCCATGAGGAACGAACTGTGTATAATTTTGATCCTTCACGTAGTAAAATATTGACTGGGGGACACACACTCAAAGTGCTAGTTGTACCATAAGTATTTTTTTAACCGCCATCATATATTAATGTATGTATCATTAGATGACTATTAACAAATGCAATTCAATGTATTACTTTAACTTATAGGGATTTGAAAGAATTCAAACATGTTGGAGGAATGTTAAGGTAGTATTTTGAATCCAATGCATATATACTCAAACTATGCTTATTTTTATTTATTAGCATTTTGTGTAACTGTAAATTCATAATTCCCTATACAAGATAGTATTTGGCCATGCATATACTATTTGATGTAGTATATGAACATGATTGTCCAAAATGCATAACAAGACATCCACTATATACAAAAGGTAATATATATATAGTCTTGAATTAAAATTAAATAGTCTCATTTGACCATATAAAAATTCAAATGAATCTTGAATCAAGTCATTTTCTTTGCAGGCATTCAAAACATAAATCCCTAAACATAAGAACAATTGGATGATATATGAGAAGAGTGGGGATAGTCCTCAATTAAGAAAGTCAACATTTTATTAGATTGTTGTAAAATATGATGTTTTTTAAACTTTGATGTCATAATGTCTATACCAATGTGATTGTAATGACTTCTTCAATATTAAATTTGATCGAAATGAACTGTTGGTGTTATGACCACATCTGAACTTAATTGGTGACTAGGGTTTACCTAAATGATTACATGTTTAATTATATTGAACATAATATAAAATTGATCAATGATGATAGCTTAATTGTGATACGTCAAACTAAAGAATGAACTCTAATCATGATTTTATCTTGAAGAATCATGGTTTGAGAAGTGTAAATCCTAATTGCCAAAATTAGAATTTTAATAGTACATTAATATGGAACCTGATCATGATAGTAGTATGGTAAATGATTTTTATTATTTCTTATGTAACTTGGATTCACTTGAAATTTTGATATGATATGAATAACTCAATAAAGCACGTAAGTGAAAAATATTATAATATTTAGATGTTCTTCAAATGTGGTTATTAGTTGAACAACACTTTGACCGACCATGCTACAGAGTATTGTTTAGCAACATCATATTTGATTTTTAATTATTTATTGGTAGTTGTAAATGATCTGAAATTGTTACCAAGAGCTCAAACTCTCAATGAAAAATGACATGCTAAATTTTCATAATTTTTGGAGGAGTTTTTACCTATCAAGCAAACAATTTACATTAATAGTTTAATGACAAAAAATTCTGTTGAAATAAAAGAAAGTGCAAGTAGGGTCATTTTTAATTGACCCAAGAAGCTAAATTGCTCTATCTGAACAACCTAGCACCCAAGGATCTCTCATATTTTGTGATCCATTCTAGAGAAACTAAATTCTAGATAGAAAGGAGAGCCAGGGTTTTCATACGAGAAGTGGTGGGTATGTTGACCTAGGGTTTCACTATCTGAGATATGATGAAATCAAGTAAGTTTAGGGTCTTTACATAGACTTTCATCATGAATCTTGTTTCACGTGTCAGGACTCTATACCTCCTATGATATAATATGAAATGATATCAAATACTCCCTTTGTCTCACTCTTTCTCCATAATTCCCCATTTCTAGGGTTTCCAAGTTGAAAGGAAGATAAAAAATGGTGATTTTCTAGTGTTTTTATATGAGTTCAAGATTTTCATATGTGGGCTACATTTTTAAGGTGTTTTCACACCTTAGGGTGAGAGAGTACTTCCCTTAAATAGTATAGTGCACAAAATTCGATTAACTCCACTATAAATCTTCAATTCTCTTATATGTAATAATAAACCCTAAATGGTTTTCAGTTCTAACATGTGAAAATTGGTTTAGAGATAGATTATTTTCCTGATATGATGAATTTCAAATGATAAAGTTATATTAGAAATGGATTCTTATAATCTAGATAAGAGTTCTTGAAGTTATTACAAAAGATGGATCAATATACAAAATTCTATGGTTTTCAATTATGTCTGAAATTGCAATATAATTGAATAAAGAAGCTTGCCTATTCGAATCTCCTTGTTTATGAATGAATGTTTTATTAGGATATATATGTCGAATACTATCTTAGATTTTATTTTATGTTATCATTGCTTAGTTTATATCCTAGTAAAGAGGGAGAAACTATAGATGGTTGGAAAGTTGAAACTTTGTGAATAAACATCATGAGATTCAACTAGTTCAATTATTTTATCATTATAAGTTCATTCTACAAGGTTATTCTTGATGCATTATATTTTAGTGAATGGATTGAAAACCCTTCAGTTTATTCCAAGGTTTCACATATATGTTGGTTGACTGTGAATTGTTGAAAGTCGTCTTTTATTACTGTAAGATTATGATGCATAAAGTTATTATGTAAGTTGTGTGATATGTGAATGAAGTGAATGAAACCCTAAATATGTGGTATTTAGTAAATCAAGTATTTTCAATTTAGTTTTCTTTAGTATGACAAGTGGTGTTGTTCAAATGGTCAGTTTAGAATGTATATTGATGACAATTTATGAAAAGGAATGTTTATAAGGTTAAATTATGAAATGCTGATTTGACGATTGAACTAAATTTAAAGAGTGAATTAGACTCTAGATACCCTCAACATTGTAGAATATTTACAAGATGAGGTCTGCTATGTGAGGAGGAAACAACCTCCCAACTGGAGGTAGTCTGGATCGAGGTAAGCCGAATCATACCAGTAGGTTGTGGGGGTATTGACTGGTAGGGCAAGCTCCTTATGAATTGTGTGGTACCCATTACCAAACGAGGATGTCGGTGGTACCTATATTACATGTTTTAGTGATCATTGGTTAGTAGGTCCACTGATGCATAGTAATCTAGAGTGTTTTGACTCTCTGATTGAGTACCCATGGTTATAGGAGGAGTCAAGGTATATGTACACTCCCATTAGTCGTCAAGAGCCAGACATGGTGACTGCCAACTACAAATAGGGTAGATGAGACTATAGGCTTAGGAATCCAGGAACGCTTCTAAGCCTTGTACATTGAGATTGTATCTTGCAATGAAGCTTTCACATGTTTTCGTACACTTCATGTGGGTTCAAGGCATAATAAGATGAATGTGAGATTAATCAAGTGTATGCAATTATTGATTTATTCCTTGGGATTTTCTAGAGTAACTTGCTCTTTGTATGTTTCTAAACTACTAGTTTCTTTTGTGATTGATTAAGAATGTTCAGTGATTGATTTACTCATTGTAGTTATCTAGAGTAACTTGCCATACATATGTTTGTGAATGACTTTTTGCTTTATAGCTGGTTACCATTCTACTTTACATTTAGTTGATCAATATTTTATCCCTAATTATCTGTGTGCTTTGTACTATTTCTTTGAAGTACCCATTCACTGAGCGAGTAGGATCACCCATGTACTCACAAATGTTTAGGGAAACCACGTGGTTGAAGAATATCAATGCCAACATAGATCTTCCACAAAAGCTAAATATCAGATTAGTCAAGTATGTTGGTTCCAGTCACTCTAAGTCCTTGTATATAAGTGAGAGAGTTATGAATGATGATGTGTAACTTTGATTACTTAATAATAGAGAATGTGTCTTATTATCATATCATACATACTTGGAAGTGTGAGAATTGTATTGAATATTTAGACATGTATTTTGATTATTGAAACTAGATTAGAGTGGTCAAGTTTTTGTTTATGTATTGGATGTGAGAGACAAAGAGTTCTAAAATTAAATAAAATGTTAAGAGTGAATTTTTTGTATCATGTTTAATTATAAATTTATGCCCTAATCTCATGATTAGTGGTAATCATGGGATATGAATGTAACAACTTGGTATCAGAGTTTAGGAAGATACATTAGGGACCATTAGGATAGTAAGTTATAGTCATAAGTATGGCACTCAGGAGGTGATGTTTCAATAGCTCTTAGAGGTCTGAGTATTTGGATACCCTAGCCCAATATCTGAATACTTAGGTTGACCATTATGAAGATGCTCTATCTATTCTTCTCTAGATGCCCTGTCTAGGTATGCAGAGGAAGGACGGATTAGAGATAAACACTAGAAATATTAGGATTAGGAGATAGGAAAGTAATGAAGGAGTAAGAGCTTAATGTTGGATAAATTGGACATTATTATACCCTTTGTTTTGATGATGACAAACATTTCATTCTTGTGGATCTAAATTGTTATTTGAGTGTTTCAGGGATAAACAAATAAGGAAAAGGGAAGTTGAAGATCTAGAAAAATTGGAAGATCAACATGCTTAGATTACTTTTATTTTCATGACTGTACTCAATGTAAAAACTTATACAAAGTATATAATATACAAGTACATAGACATCATGTAAATCAAGCGTTAGATCTTCCCTATCCACTCACAACACTTAGAAAGACCCTCCCCTAAGATAAAAGAACAATTACACATTGATACACACACTTAGTACATGGCTCAACACATTGAAATAGGGACTTCCTCGGTCGACAAAGTCCTCGACCAAGACACCCTCGGTCGACAATATTCTCAACTGAGTATAAACCCTACTATCCATTAGAATGAGTTAGCAAAGTATTTGGTAGTTGGAATCGAACGTTAAAACACATTGAACTTAACCTCCCATTCGTTCGAAAAAAATCTCAACTGAGGCTATCTCGGTCGACAAACTTCTCGACTGAGAGAAGTTCTGGATTGCACTTTTCAGCACCGAACAACTAGCCATTGCAATGTAATTAGTGGACACCTAACAGCTAGTTGAGCACTAAGAACACCCTAGAAAGTGTCTAGAATGTCCCTAAGCATATGTAATCCATTCCTATAAATAGGAGAGGCATTAAGACACCCAAAGCATCACTTGTGCATACAATTACACTTGAGATTCATTCTTAGTGAGAAACAAGAAAAAGCTACACTTGCAATCTATTCTATTGAGCTCTACATTAGTGTCCTATAGATTAGTATCTCCTAGACACCACTCTACCATGTTCATCTATAGTGGATAGGAGATCAATACTGTGACAAAGTGGGCTTTCTAGCTTAATTCCAAGGACAGAATTTCTTTTAAGGTGTGTAGGATGTGATGGAGTGGACTTTTGGAATCCTAAAAAGTCCAGTGACATGAATGAACTCCAGCATGTTGAGTTGTTTTGAGAGTCCCAAGTGTTTTGGTAGAGCTTGATTGTTGATCGAGGTTGACATCATGATCAATATCTCTCTTTTAATGCCTTTTTGAGGAATTAAATTTGATGGTCTAACAATTGAGTTTTTCCACCAAATTTGAGTATAAGGTAGCTTGCATGGTAGGGAAGCTATGGTTAAAATTTGGTGGCTTTTGGGTTCTCCTAGAGAAAGATATCTAGGTTTGAAATTAGTGAAATAATGTGCATAATTGAGGTTTATGGGCCTATGTTTCCATCTTAGGCCTGGTTATATTCAATGCCACACACCCTAAACCTGACTGAGCCACAAATTGGCTGCGTGGGCTTTTCTCAGCCTTTATATTTCAAAGATCAGACGACAACCAGTTATCCCCTACCTTGCAGTTAGAGAAAGGTAGTGGAGATGCTTGCAAGCACAATCAACCCACGATCCCACACCAAAGAACGAGGGGTTATGAGAGAAACAAACTGAGAAGTTGTGCTTGTATCATCATAAGGATTCCATAGACCCTCTAGCCGTGATATTTGGTTAAGTAAACAAAGAAAGCCATCCTGGTCCCTCAGCTGCTTCCTCACTGTGGCGTACAAGTGGTGTGAAGAAGAGGGAGTCAGACCTAGAGAAGAGTTCGGAGGGAGACAAGAAGCAAAAGATTAAGCTAGAGGACACAAGAGTTCGGCCTTAGTCTCATCGTAGACTTTTGTGAAGTTTCCATGGCTTGCAAGCTCCTCGTGGCCGGAGAAGAAGATGGAGCTTGACAGGCTGCAAGGAGGGCTGCTCGCTGTGAGCAAAGGCCTCGATCGAGTCGAGGGAGACCGGGCAATGCTTTTGGCAGCTTGAGGTGGAAGGCCGAGAGCGAGGATGAGGAAGCCCCTTTCTTCCACCACAGGAGCTGCAGGGGGTGGCATGCTGGTGGACGGTGACATGTGGAGCCACAGGTGACTAATAAAGAAGCTGAGCTGGTGCGGTTTTGGTCGAGAAAGATGATGGAGCCTTCCGATCGGTGCAAAGACCCACGAAGTGGCTGCTATCGCTTGTCGGAGGAGCTTCCTAGTGGCGGCACCCTGTTCTATGGAGGAAACAGGGGCAGCGGACTGGATCGTGAATGGGGAAGCAAGAAAGAAGGGACATGATAGGTAAACAGACCCAGAGATTTGCGGATCGCAGGTAGGATCCGACTCAGGAGGACTAGGAGAAGGAAGCGCCCAGCCCAGGATACATGGTGCCCATCTATTGGCCAGAAGGTAAGAAAAATCCCAAATTACATAGATCTTCAATAATTCATAGTAATTCACCCGAATATCAGAAAAATGCAAACAAAGTACCAAAATTCTCATAAAAATGAATAGAATACATTATAATGATAATATCAGACTTTTAATGCTTTAATAATAATGATATCATGTAAGATGTGTAATGCTTGTTTAATGGATAATAAATATCAAACGATGGCCTAATTATGAGAAAATACCAATAAATCTTAAATCATGTTTGTAATCCATATAAGGTCATATATTATGATGATGATGCACGAAATCTTGTAATTTGCTTAGAATGGCTATTTAGGGCTTCTAACCCTCAATAAAATGCAATAAATGCACACATGCTCAATAAATGATGAAATTTACAGAGTAAGCTCATATCAGTATAAGGAACCTCAGTATTTATTATGAAATCATAATGATGAACATAATCCATGTTATATGAAGATGAATCTTAAAACATGTTATAAAACCCTAATTTAGGGTAGTACATGTAACCTAGGGTAATATGTACACAAAAAGGATATGGAACCTAATGTTTAGATAATGAACCATAATTTGGAAAATGACATCAGTAAGATAAATCTAAGACAAGAATGCAAGTAATGATGCAAATATCCTAATGAGATGTAAGATGATAAGAACCTGATGGTGGTATATGATCTTGTCTTAATCAGGGTTTGACCAAGGTTAGAGTTGACATGAGGGATATCTGATGATTAGGTTTGTCTTGATCAAGGTATGTCATTACCTCTTACTTGTCTTATTATACAATATGCTTGTGTTATATGAATAGCAAAATATGGCATATGGTATAGGATGAAATGATTGCTCTTGTATTATATGTTGCTTGATTTTCTGTACTTATTGCTATGAACACATGAAACATAATATATATGTTCCATTATATCCAAGCACATCAACTGTTTGGTAGTAAAGTGCTAGAAAAGAAGTACTTCAACACTTTGGTTGTAAAGTACTTGGAAATGATCCAACTCTTTGGTAGTAGATCATAAAGTCCTTAATGCATTCAAATCTCAAGTAGTAAATGCATGGATGATATAATGGAAAATATGCCTAAAAGACATGGGCACTCTTTTGTTAATAAACATTCTTGTTCAAGTATGCTTTTCTTATATTCTTCTATTACTACCAAGTATTAGTTGTATCTTGTTACCAAGATATGATGAGAGGTATATAAAAGACACATAGGCGTACTCAGTACAATATTCTTGAATATTGTGCTGACGTGTACCACATGTAATCTTTTGTTTAGGTTGTGGACATGTGTTCTTGAAGATCCAGGATAGTTGTGAGTTGTATGGCGAGCTGATGTACAGGTGGACCTGTTGTCGTAAGATCCTATAGTTTAGTAGTAGTACATGTATATGTTAGAGTTTTCTGTTCAATATGTAATATCAAATGATGTAACAATTCATGTTGTAATTATATGTTGAATGGTGAACATGTGTTGTGGTTTTATTATTGTTAATGTGCATGTGCTACTGATTGTTTCCTTCTGACTTCCTATGATTTTCTTCTTCTTAGCCTAGTGTGTGTTCTCACCGAGGTGAGATTTCAATTTGGATGTCACACATCAGATTAAGTTTTAGAAAATCTGGGGACATCACAGGTGGTATCAGAGCATGAACAATAGAAAAGCCTGACATTTGCTCGTTATGCAACTCAAAACCAAAGAACCTTGAACTTAATAATCTTTAGGGTTAGATTAGTTGTTTTTAGAGACTAGATCTGACCTAGCCTCTAGGTTAGCACCTAGATGTCTTAGATCTAGGTCTAGACTGGTGTTTGTGGTATAGCAAGTCTTTATATGTCGTTCTTTCCTTATAGTGTAGCGGTATGGGACATTGCATTATTTGGAAATGACGTGCATCAAGGGAAGAGAAACCCTAGACATATGACACTCATTGTCTAGAGTATCTACACTAGTCTACACCATGTTCTCACCATTTTTACTAGTTTCCATGGCACTGTACTCTCTACTATGTGGGACACTCATTTTTTGGATTTGGTTTTTTATTCCAATCGGATCGAACCTCAATAGTTTTCTCTGACGCTTGTTTTATCAGAGAAATAAACTATATAATATTTTATTATATATATTTATTACAAAAATATGTCCCCACACATGTATCAGTAGGAGGTGTTCATGCAACCAAAGTGAAAGTGCATGACATCAGTATAGAAGAGAGAGTAGTTCTAGATTAGATGTATAGAGCCTCGTTTGGAATATGTGATAGATGGAATAGATGAAATAAGTTTTAATGATATGTTGTAAGTCTTATATAGATGATATAAGATGGTTTATGAAAATATATTTTTGTCTTTGAGGACTTAAGTTCAGTTTTGAGGATTTGAGATAAGTTTTGATGATGCTAGTATATATATGCCTTTCTAAGATAAGTTAAAATAAGTGGTGAGTCAGCATGAGCCTCAAGCTCTTTTACAAAGGAGGACTTCTAGTGTTAGGACCAGTTTTAGGGTTAGATATAGAGAGAGTGAGACCCATCGGGAGAAGGTTAGAGAACCTGAACTCCAAAATATGAGAATGATAAGAAATATGTGTTATGATGTGTCCTAAACTAGAATACTCCTGAGTGATTGAGTTGAGTTGCTTTATGCATGATTCCTATAGTCTTCTTGAACCATAGATGTCCTTGGGAAGACCAATACCCTAGAGATAGAGAGAGAGTCCCAAGACCCTGGAGGAGGTAACTGTGTTGGTTTTGATGAATCCTCAAGCTCGGGTTGGTGGTTCCTTATTGGAATCTAGTGGTTGCTTATAGAGAGAGTTTTGAGTAAAGATGTTTCATGGTTAAAGAACTATGAAGAGTATGTCATAGCATGTTTTGGTTTGTGCTTATGTGGCTATAGCTTGTAAGGCTAGAACGAGTGCCAATGAGGTAATCCGAGAACCCTAGATTAAGAGAGGTAAGATAAAGTATATGCATATGTGATACTCATAAATTTGAGTGAGCTCAGAGAGACTAAGCATGGCATTACCCTCGTGGTATGTGTTAGAGGAACCTCTTTTGTCCTTGGTAAATTTATGGTATCTATTTGATTAGCCACTCATATAAGTTTGTGTACACATCCATGATATATTATATGTAATGATGTGATCCAATCTTGAGATATGATAGTGGACATGACATGATATAAAACCTAGAGATGGTTTAATAAATATGAATGTATAACTGGTTAACCATATACATGAATAATTATGATAATGTTAATAGTCATCTTATGTCATGATGAATCTCTAATAAAGTTTTCAACCTAATATGAGAAAGCATAATGAGATGACACTAATGATGCATGTGCATGAATAATGATCATGTAATGTTGTTGGTTAGTCTTGTGATGAAATCACTAATAATACATGTTGTAATTTTTTATGAGCAATGAAATAAGATCATATCAATGTAATATGTTACATGAGGTGGTAATCTTAGTGCTTCATAAATAGGAAAAATAAAATTTGAATGTTAGCACAACATAACGATTAAGAGACCTTAATATTATCTAGATGGATAAAGTGGTTCACTATCATTAACTTCCTCGTAAAAGGCATATGTTAATGTTGAACATGTTCTAACAATCAGCTCAATAAAATGTTGGTGACACCTTGATATGATGGGTTAACCTTAGTTAACTCCTTTAGAACATAATAATAAGATGTTGAATAATAATGCATGATAACCCTAACATATGAGATACGTCATGATGTAACTTAAGTTTCTAAACCTTGAGTTCAACCTTGAATGGAATATTTGTGCACCCAAGATGGTTGTAAACCACCATAATAGTGCCTTGGATACATGGTTCTAGGTGACCTTTGTTGTGGCATCCAACTCACAAAAACAAAATTAACTTAAGCGGAAGCGAATCATTTGCAACGGATTACTGAAAATCACTGAAAATTAAAACTTTTTACAAAGAACCATTGTATAACATTTACATTCTGGTACAAACGTACATAACCTGTACCATCTCTTTTCAGAGACTACATCATCAAGTGCCTTATAAACATTATATACAAACAATATACAATCTCGAGGAATCAAGCCAAAACCTCAAATCGATTTATCAAAAACACTGACTAAAAACTCTGAGGACCTGAGAGTACAGAGATAACACATAGGACTTTCTAACTACATAACTTGATAGGCAGTATCTCCACCTGAGATATTACTGTTGTCCCTATTGTTACTGCTATTGTCCATACCCTGCAATAAGATTCCGACTCCTTTGTCCGCGTTCATCTAAAAAGTTGGATCCCACGGGGGTGAGACAATTGTAAATTGCCCCAGTGGGAGATATAACTCTCTGCCAAAACATTATTATAGTAGTTTATTAAAATAAACTGAGTAGAAGGATTTATATATATAATCAATAGCAGGTAAGTCACTTGTATGAATAAAGTGGAGTAATCTCCTTTTTCAAGGATAACATTGCATCTACTCATGGTAGACTCATAGTTCATCTATCTACTTGTGATAAATACAAACATATATGAATAACATCAATGAACTATAGATATATCACAGAAAGGTAACATCAGCCAATGAATTTCTGTATTCAATCCTTAAGCAAACATGCTATACGGATGATTTCATTTTACAAACACACTTATGCCCTGAGGAGATGAGGTATACCGCTCATACTCCAACCGACCACTGCGAAGTTGAATCAGTACCATACATAGGTCAATGGAAGAGCCAGATTCCCATGACCTCTCACATCCCAGTTAGTGCGGGACAACAAGCATGACTGTGTTAACTTCTCAAGATAGCTTTTCAGGGTATACTGGAACTTCAGTATAGAGTTACAACGTCAACTGGACTCTCATCGGCCATCGAGAGATTTGTTATTTATCTTCATCGACCCGACATAAGTATTATGGGGAGATGTATACGACATCTATCCCAATCATTGGGAGATTAGTGATACATCCATCCCGACACATGAAGGATTGAGAGGTTTGATGTTTACCTTCCCTCAAATCACTTCACCGGACGTAAGGATATTTTTCGCCCATTTACCCCCACATATTTAAAATATGCGTTTCAAGTTTTGCCGCGGGCACCCGTTTCACCATCACCTATTCCTGATGATGATGGATCTATGGTCAGGGCTCTACATGAATAGATTTCACTTGATTAATTAAGTACATTTTCATATTCTTTTAGCATCAGCCAAGTTCTCAAACAAGACTTATTACAACAATGCTATAAAGAGACATGTACTATTTTCATCAAATACTTATCAGTCTTTCTAAGACCTAAGGAACTCAATCCCTCATTTCAATACTGGGAATTCTCATCCCTTCACATTCTCATCACCATAATCATATGGTTTTGGGTATTCAAACCCTTAACGCATCATTGAGCATCATTACCATTAATTAGGTAACTATCACTTTCAAGTCATCTGACCAAGGCATTCATGATACTTGTTACACAAGCATCACACCTGGCTCACAAGGCCATGAAATATCTTGTCACCTCTTTCTAGGTAACAACTTACTCATACGACTCATAAAAGTCCATGCACATTGCTACTTTTATTAAGCAACAACAAAAACAAGGCACAAAAGGCCAATCAACATTTATTATATAAATGTCACAACTCAAACCTGGCTATATTCATAATATCATAATATCTGTATGGTTATTAGGTATGATCACATTCATACAAGATATTCCTCACATCATGTGATACAATAGTAACACCATTATTCCTTTCCCAGGAATTAGGGTTTACTATCAAATAGGGCTTTTCATTCCCTTTGCCCAAAATTAGGGTTAGGGTTCCCCATTTCTCATTAATTAGGATTTCATGATTACATTATCTGTCCAACCCTTAATTCATTATTCCATACCTCTGGGGCATTCAAGGATATCATAAATAATTGTTCAAGGTCATTAGTCTCGTCATATAGCATTAATGATCATCAATTCAAGGTATGAGTTCATTTCTCATCCTCATCATGGTATGACTACATCATACTCATTAATTAGACTTAACCCCATTCTTAAGGTACATTGATTAACACTCATCAAAGTGCAACAACTCATTAAATTTCATTGTAATAGTTGCATAATACACTTCTTATGTTTCTTACCCAATTATATTGGATTCGGAGTGTATCAAGGTATATAAACCCTGAAGTGCTGAATGTGATAACTATCATATCTTGATATATCACTTTCTCATCATATCAGACCCTCTTGAGTTAACCAACTTATCTTGTATTAAGGTATTCCCCTCGTAATACATTCCATCACTAAACTCTCACCTTTAGCATATAATGCATAGGCCACACATTAGAATTGTCCAACTATCTTTAATGATATGGACTTGTCTAATGCTAAAGACATTTCTTACAATTAGGTTGCATATAGTCAACCACATGAAGTGTTTCACCTTTACAAGGTCATTCCTTCTATCTCATCATAAGGGTTTCCTTATACCCATACTTAAAATTAGAATTATGATTCATTGTCATATTGCCCAGGATTAGGGCTTTATGCATTAAGACTTCACATTAGAGTCTCATATACCTTCACGCTTCTTAGGGTCTCTCATCACAACATGGCATTAGAACATCATGTGGTGTTAATACTTAGTCAGGGTTTCTCATGGAATCACCCTCAACTAGGGTTTCACATGGAATCACCCTTAACTAGGGTTTCACATGGAATTACCCTCAACTAGGGGTTCCACCATAGTTTCCCACAATTTGGGTTTACTATTCATCTCCATTAGGATTTCATTCGATTGTTCATAATTAGAGATTCACTATTCATCCCAATTAGGGTTTTACATCTCATTTCCTTAAATTGGATTTTCACACACCACTACCCTGGATTAGGGTTACATCCTCACCTTGGATTAGGGTTACATCCTCACCCTGGATTAAGGTTACATTTAGAATTTCCCTCAATTAGGGTTAGAACTTCAATAGCCCTGTTAATTAGGGTTTATGTTCATGATTAGGGTTTCATGATCTCTCTACTTAAGGATCATACCCTTAATCACCACATGAATCATATTCATGTATGAATTCATGCTATCATTTTCTCAACTTGATTAGGTCATATCAACCCTTCAATCAAATACATACAACTATGATTAACATAGTGTACCAAGTCATTGATCCTATAAGCAATTAGGGTTCATCCCTTAATTGGTATTAATCACTTAGGTACTATTAGGGTTTTAACCTTTGTACCTTCATTGATTATCATTACTAATCATCATTGGATCAATGGATAATTCATTATCTTAAATCTCAAGAGATTCAAAAACATCAGACCTCCATTACATAAGGTATCCAATTGAATTGATCATTTGAATCTTCAATTACAATAGGTGTCCAAGTGTATTAACCAATTGAATCCTCAATCAACCTTGACTACTTGAGCCCCAAACGGTCTTGGTCTTTCAAAGTTCAAACGGTTTGAAACCATTTGGTAAAGTTGCACACTCTAGACCGTTTGCTAAAGTAGGAGGTGAAGACCGTTTGCCCAAGTTTGACTTTTGAAACCGCATGGGCACAAACAGTTTGGGATTGTTTGGTCCCAAACGGTCTTGAGACCGTTTGGTCCAAACCTCCTCAAAACTGCAAGGACCAAAAAGTGTCTCAACCACTTCAATTGTATTAGGGTTTCTAATGTTGATCCCCTCAATCAATCCTATACATGTTAGCCAATCATCAATTGAGTTAATTAGGTCAACCTTAAACTAATTTGACCCTCAATTAACCCTCAATTGATAATCAATTAGGGCTTGAATCAATTGGATTAGGGTTTGGAATCGATAACCCTTCAACATATTTCAATGTGAGTCTAATTGATTTGAACCCATTGAACCCTCATCCAATTTGGTCATGACCTGACCCCAAACGGTCTTGGGATCATTTGGATGACCTCCAAACGGTCTTGAGATCATTTTCCCATCACATCATCAAAATCCAAGTCAACCAATTATGGTTTGGATCATTGGATTGATCACCAAATCAACAATTGATTACACTCCAACTTTGTATCTATGGATCATCAATGCTTAACCATACTCAACCCTAGACCTCCAAATGGTCTTGGGTGACCTCCAAATGGTCTTTAGACCGTTTGGATGAACTCCAAACGGTCTTGAGACCGTTAGTCTCATCCAACCCTTGGATTCTAGTGAAAAATCATTAGGGTTTGAGCTATTGAGTTGATCATCAAATCAACACTTAATTGCAAAGTGATTTGGTACCTTTAGACCTTCAATTGGTCAACCATGCTTAACCATAGACCTCCAAACGGTCTTGGGTGATCCCCAAACGGTCTTCAAACCATTTGGGTGATCCCCAAACGGTTTTGAAACCATTTGGGTCAATCAACCCAAAACATCAACTCATACCATTGCAAAATCAGCACTTAGCCGATTAGGGTTAATACCATATCTTTGGATCTTCAACCACTTAACCATATCAAACTCTAGACCTCCAAACGGTCTTGGGTGACCCCCAAACGTTCTTGAGACCATTTGGGTGACCCTCAAACGGTCTTGAGACCGTTTAGGTGATCCCCAAACGGTCTTGAAACCGTTTGGGCTAATTAACCCAAAAAGTCAAATCAATCAAGTTGAGAATCAACACTTCATCCAATTAGGGTTTGCCTAATTGATTAGCCTTCAACTCATGATTCCTTTAGAATTAATCCATAAAATTTGGTGGGTTATAAACCAACATAATTAGGAACATGATTCTCAAATGGTCAACCCTTGGTCAACTCTTTCAAATGGTTTTGAAACCGTTTTCTCTCAAACGGTCTCAAACCATTTCTCTCAAACGGTTTGGTGAAACCGAATGGGAAAACATGTAGAAACCGTTTGGAACAAGATTTCTTTGGGAAAAGTGTCCAAGATGATGTCATCATCATCTAACTTCGTACCTGAAACTCCCAATGCATCTGATTTCATGGATTTACCAATTACAACAAGCAATTAACCAAAAAGATGGAGAAATCAACGAAATTGCAAGATTGATAGTTGAATAACAATGTAAAAGGGTTCAAGTTATAAAACCCGCCTTCAAATCTGATCCCAAGCTCCAAGTTTCACGGATCCAATGGTTATTGAAGCTCTAGAAACCTCCCAAGGTTGTTTCTCAAGATTTTGGAGTGAAAGGATCGGCTAGGGTTGAAGATGGAGATAAGAAATGAAGGAATCATATATTGTTTTATGATTTTCACCATCAAATCATGAAGAACGAAGGTCAAAGGCTTACCAACAGATTGGGAACGTGATCCCTGATGTTCTTAGCTCTCTTGGTCGGTTTTGCAAGCAAAAAGAAGAAGTGGTTCGAAATTCCCTTTTCATTCTATGGATAAATGAGCTTTTATGCAATTTTTATTAAAAATTCAATTAAGAGAGAGAAAGTAGGAATTATCCCCTCCAATTACTTGCCACTTGCCTCCTCTCCTTCATTAGGAACGAGGCTATCATCCTTGCCTATTTTTTCTCTCAATTATCCATGTTTTAAAGAAAAACAAATTAAGCACCTTAACCCTTTTTATATTAATATCCATAAGTTAGTGGGTATTTCTTTTTCTTATAAAAAGGTGAGTGGCGTTTTCACCTCCTTGAGATATTTCGTGGCCTAGAAAAGGCACAAGAGTGTTCACGCTTGAGAAAATTCAGACATCTCGTTTTTGGTTGAACGCCCTTCAATTATTTTATTTATTTTTTATTAAATTGAAATAAAGTTCCAATTATGCTTAAATCTTGATTATTTTAATATCAAGATTCTCTCTCCTACAAAGGAATACAAATAAGGCGCCCCTCTAATTTTCTTTGCTCTACATGATTCCAAGAAATATTAGGGACCTTATTGAAGTGATAGTTTGCATATTGAACCCTAGGTTTTGGGTAAATTGCACATTACACCAAAACTAGGTTATAATGCACAAACATTGCTTTATCAACTCTTTCTTGGTGCTCAGGCTTCCATAAGCCATAACTCTACATCATATTCACTCTCATGATGCTTCAACACATGAGGAACATATTATCATGCACAATTTGCACTTAAACCCCTCAACTAGGGTAATTTGCACTTTAGTCCAAAACAAGCAAACATTGCTTCAACATTATTAAAAAAGGACTAGAATTGCAACATAGGTTCCTCTTGAGGCCTAATTACTTTTCACAAGATGAGATTAAGCATATAATCATCTTTATTAATCAAAACACCTAGGGTTAAAGTATAACCCATGTTAGGGTTGTTACATTTGTGGATATGTTACACATAAAATAATGCCTACATGTGGATGAAGGCAAGATAAGGTTTCCCTGGAAGTATGTTTATGGTTGAATTTCGAGGATGAAAGTTCTTTTAAGATGTATATGATGCGACAAAGTGGGCTTTCTGGCTTAATTCTGAGGATGGAATTTCTTTTAAGGTGTGTAGGATGTGATGGAGTGGACTTTTGGAATCCTAAAAAGTCCAGTGACATGAGTGAACTCATGCATGTTGAGTTGTTTTGAGAGTCCAAAGTGTTTTGGTAGAGCTTGATTGTTGATCGAGGTTGACATCATGATCTAGATCTCTCTTTTAATGCCTTTTTGATGATTTAATTGGATGGTCTGACAGTTGAGTTTTGTCACTAAATTTGCTTAGAAGGTAGCTTGAGTGGTAGGGAAGCTATGATTAAAATTTGGTGGCATTTGGGTTCTCCTAGAGAGAGATATCTGGGTTTGAAATTGGTGAAATAATGTGCATAATTGAGGTTTATGGGCCTATGTTTCCATCTTAGGCCTGGTTATATGCAATGTCACTCGTCCCATACCTGACTGAGCCATGGATTGGCTGTGTAGGCTTTTCTCAGCCTTTAGATTTGAAAGATCGGACGACAGCCAGTTATCCCCTACCTTGCAGTTAGAGCAAGGTAGTGGAGATGCTTGTAAGCACAATCAACCCACGATCCCACGCCAAAGAATGAGGGGTTATGTGAGAAACAAACCGAGCAGTTGTGCTCGTATCATAAGGAGTCCATAGACCCTCTAGCCGTGATGCAAATAGAGAAAGCCAGCCTAGTCCCTCAACTGCTTCCCCACTGTGGTGTACAAGTGGTGTGAATAAGAGGGAGCTGGAGTTAGAGAAGAGTTCAGAGGGAAATAAGAAGAAAAAGATGAAGCTAGAGGATACAGGAGTTCAACCCCAGTCTCATCGTATACTTTTGTGAAGTTTCCATGGCTTGTGAGCTCCTCATGGCCGAAGAAGAAGATGGAGCTCGACGGGCTGCAAGGTGGGCTGCTCACTATGAGAAAAGGCCTCGGTCGAGATGAGGGAGACTGGGCAGTGCTTTTGGTAGCTTTAGGTGGAAGGCTGGGAGTGAGGATGAGAAAGCCCCTTTCTTCCACCCCAAAAGCCGCAAGGGGCGGAGAGCTGGTGGACGACGACATGTGGAGCCATAAGCAAGCAATGAAGAAGCCGAGATGGTGCGGTTTTGGTCGAGGAAGCTGATGGAGCCTTTGGATCGGTGCAAAGACCCACGAAGTGGCTGCCATCGCTCGTCGGAGGAGCTGCCTAGTGGTGGCGCCCTGTTCCATAGAGGAAACAGGGGTTGCAGACTGGATCACGAATGGGGAAGCGAGAAAGAAGGCACGGACCAGGTAAACGGACCAAGGGATCCGTAGATCGCATGTGGGATCCGGCTCGGGAGGACTAGGAGAAGGAGGCACCCAACCTAGGACACATGGCACCCATCTATTGGCCAGAAGGTAAGAAAAATCCCAAATTACATAGATCTTCAATAATTCATAGTAATTCGCCCGAATATAAAAAAAATGCAAACAAAGTACCAAAATTCTCAAAAACATGAATAGCACACATTAGATTGATAATATCAGACTTTTGAGGCTTTAATAATAGTGATATCATGTAAGATGTGTAATGCTTATTTAATAGATAATAAATATCAAATGATGGCCTAATTATGAGAAAATACCAGTAAATCTTAAATCATGTTTGTAATCCATATAAGGTCAGATATTATGATGATGATGCATGAAATCTTATAATTTGCTTAGAATGGCTATTTAGGGCTTCTAACCCTCAATAAAATGCAATAAATGCACACATGCTCAATAAATGATGAAATTTATAGAGTAAGCTCATATCAGTATAAGGAACCTTAGTTTTAATTATGAAATCATAATGATGAACAAAATCCATGTTATATGAAGATGAATCTTAATACATGTTATACAATCCTAATTTAGGTTAGTACATGTAACCTAGGGTAATATGTACACAAAAAGGATATGGAACCTAATCTTTAGATAATGAACCATAATTTGGAAAATGACATCAGTAAGATAAATCTAAGACAAGAATGCAAGTAATGATGCAAATATCCTAATGAGATGTAAGATGATAAGAACCTGATGGTGGTATATGATCTTGTCTTGATCAGGGTTTGACTAAGGTTAGAGTTGACATGAGGGATATCTAATGATTAGGTTTGTCTTGATCAAGGTACACCATTACCTCTTACTAAGCTTATTATGCAATATGCTTGTGTTATATGCATAGTAAAATACTTGGCATATGGTATTGGATGAAATGATTGCTCTTGTATGATATGTTGCTTGATTTTCCGTACTTATTGCTATGAGCACATGAAACATAATATATCTATTCCATTATATCCAAGAACTTCAACTCTTTGGTAGTAAAGTGCTAGAAAAGAAGTAATTCAACTCTTTGCTAGTAAAGTACATGGAAATGATCCAACTCTTTGGTAGTATATCATAAAGGCCTTAATGCATTCAACTCTCAGGTAGTAAATGCATGGATGATATAATGGAAAATATTCCTAAAAGACATGTGCTCTCTTTTGTTAATAAGCATTCTTGTTCAAGTATGCTTTTCTTATATTCTTCTGTTACTACCAAGTATTAGTTTTATCTTATTTCCAAGATATGATGAGAGGTATATTGTGACAAAGTGTGTTTTCTGGCTTAATTATGAGGACGTAATTTCTTTTAAGGTGTGTAGGATGTGAGGAAGTGGAATTTTGGAATCCCTAGATGTTCAATGACACAAGTGAAGTCAGGTATGTTGAGTTGTTTTGAGAGCCCCAGGTGTTTTGGTAGAGCTTGATTGTTGATCGAAGTTGACATCATGATCAAGATCTCTCTTTTAATGCCTTTTTGAGGAATTTAATTGATTGGCCTAACAGTTGATTTTTGACACCAAATTAGTGTACAAGGTACCTTGAGTAGTGAGGAAGCTATGGTTAAAATTTGGTAGCAATTTGGTCCCCCTAGAGAGAGATATTTAGGTTTGAGTTTTGTGAAATAATGCACATTATTGAGGATTTATAGAACTAAGTGGGCTTGATATTGGTGTCACGCACCCCTTTTGTTTGGAGCCGACTGTGTGGCCCTTTTCCAACCCTAGATCTCAGATCTAACAACCTAGTTCCTTGTAACATGAAGCCATGAATTGGCTTAATTAGAGTCAGGCTATAGGCTTTGGATGCAAGATCAAAGGCAGGAGGGTTTGTCACCCTCCTTGTAGTTAGAACCGAGCTGCCATGAAGACCATGCACACCATGGTACTCGTTGGTCGTGTCTTGAGAGCGGGAAAGACATCAGTAGTTGTATCTGCCTCATCCATAGGAGTTGAAAGACCCCTCATTCGAACCTGTTATAGCTGAGATGAGGCAGTTCCATCTCCCCGCCTCTACTGCTTCCCGATAGTGTGAAGCAGGTTATGCAAGGAGGAGACATATGGAGCTAGAGAGGAGATCGAAAGAAGTAGAGAGAGGGAAAAGGAAGCTCGAGGTCAGAGGAGATGAGAACATGCATTTGTGTGCCCTGCGATGGTCGTCTCCATGGCTGACCAGCTTGGGTTGTCTGGAGCTTGAAGATGGAGCTCGGGGAGGTGCAAGGAGTGTATAACTCTGCATATGGAGATCACGATTGAATTTCTAGAGTTGGAGCACTACTTTGAGAGGCCTTGGATCAAAGAAATGGAGAGTAAAGGCCTAATGCCTCTTCTACTCCACCGCGCCAGCAGCTGTTGCCGGTGAGCTTGCCCAGATCGTGAGCAGAAGCTGAAGGCAATGAGTTTTAAGAATGGTGGTGTGTAGGAGGAATCACCGGAGCTGATGGCAGTCTTGGAGTTTGACGGAGGCCTCAATGTTGCTGGCAATTCCTCGCCGGAGCATCTCCATCACTGCGGTGCCCTGCAGAAATAGAGATCGTGAAGAGCGATCGTGAGAAAGAACGGGAGAAGCGCCTGGCTAGCGGATCCTCATATATGTGGATCCAACACTTGACCCAGACCAGGAAGGTCCCAGTGAGGAAAGGAGAGTCGCACCCCCACCAGACCACGTGGCAATGTCCCATTGGCCACAAAAAGGTAAATCTTCAATAATTCTCAAATCTTGCATAATTCGTATTAAATAGCTCGATTATCAGAAAATTATAAACAAGGTACCAAAATTCTCAAAAAAATGCGTAGAACAACATGGAATGATAATATTAGGATTTTGATGCTTAAATCTCAGTGATATCATGTAAGATGTATAATTATCTTTTCATGTATAATAAATAATAAAAAAAGACCTAAAATTATGAGAATATATCAGTAGATCATAAATCATATCTATAAACCATATAAGGTCAATGATTATGATGTTGATGCTCAAAATCATGTAATTTCGTTTATATGGTTAATTAGGGATGATAACCCTAATTAATATACAATAAATACATACATGCTTAATAATTAATTAAAATTTACAGAGTAGGTTTATATCAATAATGTGAGGCTAATATGTAACTCAGATATCAATTAGATTCATGGAATTAATGTTATTCGAAGATGACCCATAATACATGTGATGAAACCCTAATTTAGGTTAATGATATTGTAACCTAAAGTTAATATGTGCACAAAAATGCTATGGAAGATAATGTTCAGATAATGAATCATAATATGGAAAATGACATCAGTATGATAATTCTAAGAAAAAAATGCAAGTAATGATGCACATATCCAAATGAGTAAGCAAACCCTAAAATGGACATAACTAGGGTTAAGATGATGAGAACCTGATAGTGATGTGATCTTGTCTTAATCAGGGGTTGACCAGGATATAGATGGCATGGATATATGTGATTAGGATATCTCTTTTGAAGGTACACCATTACCTCTTACTTGGCTTATTATACAATATGCTTGTAATATATGTGTAGTAAAATACTTGGCATATGGTATTGGATGAAATGATTGTTCTTGTATGATATCTTGTTTGATTTTCCATACTTGTGGCTATGAACACATGAAACATAAGATATCAAATCCATCATATGATAGCACTAAACTCTTTGGTAGCACAGTGCATTGAAGTGATCTAAAACTATTTGGTAGTAGATCACATGTGTTAGATCTCAAACTCTTTGGTAGTAGATCAGACGTTAAATGATCTCAAACTCTTTGGTAATAGATCATAAGGCCTAAAAACATTAAAGCCCTTGGGGGAAGATGTAGGAGATATATGATGGAAATGTGATTAAAAATATGTGTTCTCTTTTGCTAATGAATATCTTTGTGCAAGTATACACTTTTCTTATATTCTTCTGTCTCTTCTAAGTATTAGTTTTATCTTATTACCAAGATATGATGAGAGGTATATAAAAGACACATAGGCATACTCAATACAATATTCTTGAATATTGTGCTGACGTGTACCACATGTAATCTTTTGTTTAGGTTGGGGTTATGCTCTTGAAGATCCATGATAGTGAGAGTTGTGTGGCAAGCTGATGTACATGTGGACCTATTGTCTTAAGATCCTGTAGTTTAGAGGTAGTACATGTATATGTATAAGTTTGTTGTTCAATATGTAATATCAAATGTTGTAACAATTCATGTTGTAATTATATTTTGAATGGTGAACATATGTTGTATGGTTTGGTTATTGTTCATGTGCATGTACTACTGATTGTTTCCTTCTGACTCCCTTGATTTTCTTCTTCTTATCCTAGTGCGGGGTGTTTAAATTGGAGTTCTCACTGAGGTGAGGTTTCAATTTGGACGTCACTCATCGGATTAAGTTTTAGAAAATCTGGGGACGTCACATATATAAAACACACGTAGGCACAATACAATATTCTTGAATATTGTGCTGATGTGTACCACATGTAATCTTTTGTTTAGGTTGTGGACATGTGTTCTTGAAGATCCATGATAGTTGTGAGTTGTATAGCGAGCTGATGTACAGGTGGACATGTTGTCTTAAGATCTTGTAGTTTAGTAGTAGTACATGTATATGTTAGAGTTTGTTGTTCAATATTTAATATCAAATGATGTAATGATTCATGTTGTAATGATATGTTGAATGGTGAACATGTGTTGTGGTTTTATTTTTGTTCATGTGCATGTGCTACTGATTGTTTCCTTTTGACTTCCTCTAATTTTCTTCATCTTAGCCTAGTGTGTGGTGCTCAAATTAGGATTCTCGTTGAGGTGAGATTTCAATTTGGATGTCACACATCAGATTAAGTTTTAGAAAATCCGGGGACGTCACAAATACACTTGATATAGGATCAAATCACTGTATGCATTGGTAACATTGTTTCTTTCTTCCAATCTTGTTCCTTTATTATTGTATTTTGTTCTCCTTGATTACTCCTAGGTTGGAGGCTATTGAAAGGAGGTTCTTGGAGCTACTTCTTGGTGGAGAAGGCTGGTGGAGCTACTTCAGGGAGTGAAAAGCTGCTCGGTGGACTTGAAGTTACTTCAGAAGGCTGCCTCAAGGATTGATGCTACTTCAGGTGAAGGCTACTTCAAGGGTGAGCTTGGAGTTACTTCAGAAGGCAGCTTCTAGGAGGATTGAGGCTACTTCAGGTGAAGGCTACTTTAAGGATGTAGAAGGAAGGTGATTGTATTTTATGTAACATTCTTGTGAGGTAATAAAATTAATCACTTTCAAAATACCGGTTGGAAACAATCGGGTAGTGGACTGACTCCCTTAGATTTCTAAGGGTGGAACCACTCTACATCCTTGTCTCTTCCTTATTTCCTCCTACTTCTTGTTTAAATTGTTTTAAAACTCCAAAAAGCTCTATTCACCCCCCGCTAGATCTTTCAATTGGTATCAGAGTAGGTCTTCAAGGAGCTTTAACAAGTTTTGAAGCATGGGGGATGGTGTGTTCAACAACCTAAACTTGGAGGGAACCAACATAGCTCGTCCACCACCATTCGATGAAAGCAATTACAACTATTGGAAGAGAAGGATGCAATTTTATTTTCAAGGCATCAGTTGGGAACTCTAGAGGATGGTGTATACTCCATATAGGGGTGGCAATCGGGTGGGGTCAGATTAGGTCCCGACCCGTAAAGTGAATTTCGGGTCTAATTCGGGTCTTAAATCGGGTTTGCACTATGAAGTTTATGAAATCTAAAAAATTATTAGATATTTGATTGTAGCATTGTTTATAAGACATGCCAAAAATGTCATGAAGTATCAATATTTAATAAATCTTAATGAAATCCACTAAAAGGTACATTTTGGGTCATTTTAGGTTACTGTCGGGTTGAACAGGTCGGGTTCGGGTTATTCGGGTCCATACAAACTAAAATTTTCACACGTCTGAATTTTAGTTTGCAACCAAATTAACATTTTGGGTTTAATTCGAGTCATTCTGGGTCAGAATTTTAGTTCGGGTCAGGTCGGGTCATTCGGGCCAGGTCTGAGATTGCTAGCCCTAACTCCATACATGGTTCCAGAAATCGAGTATGTTGCATGGGATTCCAATACGGTAAAACAAGCTCAACTTAATGCCAAGGCTGTAAGTATCTTATATTGTTCTATATCGGTAAGTGAATTCAATAGAATTTCTTCATGTGAAACTGCATATGACATATGGCTCTATTACACATGAAGGAACCGTACAAGTTAAAAATTCCAAGATTAGTATGCTTAAACAAAAGTTTGAACAATTTCGTATGGATCCAAATGTATGCAAGATTTTCTACTATCATTAATGGTTTGAGTGCATTAGGAAAATTCATAAGTGAAGAAGATTAAGTATCCAAGATTCTTAGGTGCTTGCCACCAAAGTACAAACCAAAGGTGACGGCTATTGAAGAAGCCAATGATCTCACAAGATTGAGGATGGAACAACTCATTGACAACTTAGAGACTCATGTGGTCACCCTTGAAGAAGAATAAAGATTGGTGGATGAACACAAAAAGGAGAAAAGAAAGGACATTGCATTCAAGGCATCAACCAAAATTAGTCATGACACAAGTGAAGAAGACAGTGAAGAAGAAACTCTCATTGTGAATGATAAGCAGTATAGAATATTTAAAACTAACAAAACTTCTACTATTTCTTCTTCCTCTAGGTTCTTTGAATGCGAAAAAAGGGGACATTTAAAAAGTGATTGTCCCAAACTCAAGAAAGGAAAGAAATCATCTCACAATAAGAAGGAAAAATCCTACAAAGCTGCATGGGATGACTCAAGTGATGATAGTGAGGATGGAGAAGAAGTGGAGTGCCTTATTGCTAAAACAAATGAAGAAGAAGTTGAGATAAGTCTTTTTGATTTATCTAAAGAATATTTAGTTGCTAGCATTGATGAATTGCATGATAAATATATTGATTGTAAAAAGAAACTGAAAGAGTTATTAATACTAATGAGGATTCGTATGCAAAATTAAATGATCTTGCTTCTAAAAAAGAAAGTATTATTTCTGAAAATTCTACCTAGAAATCATCTTTTAATGACTGCAATATGAAGTTGCTTACTCTAGAGACAAACTATACTCTTCTTTATCAAGAAAAGGTTGAATTACTTGCTAAGTTGAATAATCTTCAAACTCAACCTATTCTATGCACTCATTTAGATTATGATGCTATTGTCAAAGAAAGAGATAGTTTGTTATCTAATCTAGATCAAACAAAGTTAGAAATTAAAAGGAGAATGGATGAAATTGCTAAGTTATAAAAGGAAATTAGTAGCTTGAAAAACAATAGTATTCTTAATAAAATCCTAAAGGATTCTTTCGGCCAAATTGGAAGAAGAGGTTTAGGATATGTTCCAAAAAGTAAATCTCAACCTAAACCTAGAAGGGAACAAATACCCAAGACTAAAGTCATGTATGTGCCTAAAGACAATCTAGCTAAGAAGAGAAATGAAATTGATTCTATCTGTTGTAACTATTGCTTGCGTCTTGGAAGTTATTATTTCTCATGCCCATACAAGAAGAAGGATGTTGATTTAGTTTCGATTCCAAGACCCCAAACTTATGAAACTTGAATATGATTAGTTGAGATCTGACTTAAAACGTTATTTTGATATTTATAATGTCTTATCTCAACTAAACTCATCATTATCTTGGATAACGAAGTAATCTAAATTGAATAAATTGTTGAAATCAAAAACAAAAACCATCTCAGTCGATAATAATTTTGATTGAGACACTCTTCGGTCGAAAACTTTATCGACCAAAGAAATTTCTATCTTAACACTTACAATTTCTGGACAAACAGTAACCTTATCGGTCGAGAAAGTTGTCGACCGATAATATTTCAGTTGAGAAAACAATCAACTGAGACAATAAGTATCTTAAGCTTATAAAACACTTGAAAAACATCTGACTGACAAATACTTTAACCGAATATCACTCGGTCGAGAACTTTGTCGACCGAGGAAAACTCTGTCAGAATTATTTCATAAAAGATAAGATACTTCAATTGCAAGTGATTCAAATAGATAACGAACTTTACATATTACATTACGTTAAATATTTGAATCAAAAGGAAGAATATATGGGAATCAAAACTTTATACTTTGCATGATCAATTTGTCTCAAACAAGTATACAAGAGGAAAATATTGGTTTTATTCAAGGAAAAATACTAATAGCAAAACCATTGGCATAAGAGATTTTGCTCAACATTAACATTGAAAACAAAATAAGTGATCATAAAAGGAACTTGGTTAAAATACAATCATCATCATTGTTAGAAAATTTATAGTTTGAGCATTATAAGGAATTATGACAAGATAATCTTGCTCACATAAATTAAGCTCTAAAAGGCAAATTTAATCTGAAGCTGATCATAATCATACACAACAAGATTAAGTCATATTCTAGAAGTGGTTCTTTGTATAACTCATGAAAATGCATATATTGGATATCTACAGAACTGCCTCTCGATCGAAAAAGAGTTCGACCAAGGGGTGCCCTGGTCGAAGTCAAGGTCGACCTAAAATAAGCTTGAAAAAATGCTTATTTGTAAATCATTCACCTGCACCTAATCTTAGTATATTTGTTCAGTTAAAAATAGATTCTCTTTCACATGTTGGTCATTATCATGATCATAGATTCCTAAATACCTCAACCAAAAATCTTAAGCAATTTCTTTAGCTTTAAACTTTCACAGTTCCTAATAAATCATAGGAATAACATTATATTACTAAAGGTGGCAATGCTACTTATCTCACAATGCACTTTATCATAGATCTACTTCATCACTTATTATACCCCCAAAAGGAACAAATAACACCTTAGGCATTCTGATCTAATAATCAGGTGTAATTATTGAACAATTGAAAATACATACCTATAAAATTAAGGATGTGAAAATCCTCCCCTCCTTATAAAAGTTTTGTCCAAGAAACTACTTGGACTGAAAAGCTCTGGGTACTTATTATTAAAACCCATCAAGATATATTCTACTTTTTTCCTTACATATTTAGGAGATAAATTCTAGTGATAATCCCAAAAAGGTAAATAACTAATTCTGGTCACCCTATCTTCCAAAACTTCTATATGCCTAATTTAGCTCAAGCTTACTATGGACTCCATCATGTGTGGATTATACCACATGTATAAATAAAAGTTTCATTTGATCATATAATTCTGGTCTCAAAGTCAACAAGACTAAGACCGGGCCAATCGTAGCCCCCATTTTTCAAGCATAACTTGTATCACACCACTTGATATGTACGTCAAAGTCTTCTCAAACTACCAGCTATAAGTATCATTTCATACATCATACTCATATAGTATAACCTCCAGATAATATATTATGGTGTTTATTATGACCATTATTTATCATTTCACTTTTGGATATCATGATTTAAGAATTTAAGTATTATATAAACCATTAATGTTTGTATTTTCTATGAGGAGAACCATTTTACTATCGTAACAAAAATTTCCTCTTGATTTAGAAATTCATATAAACTGTTCATAATCATTAATTTCTCTTTTAATAGTGTACACCAACTTATGCCAAGGGAATGACCTTTCACGGGGTTAGAAACTTGGAATCATGATTGTCTTTCAAGGTTGTAAGAACCATTTACCTTCATGTCATCTATTGACAAAACTCCTAATACCACAGTGGAGTCTATAATTTTTATTTCTCCTAAGGAAATATGATAGTGCTTTAAGACCATTCTTCCTTGTAGACTCGAAAAAACACATTACATATTATATCATGATTCACTTTTTTACCTTATCAATGGCATTTAGTGAGTCAACAAAAGTGATTTCTCCATGTAACTTGCCCCAATGTGCTAATTGATTCCAAGAGTTCATTACACTCAAGTGCTCATTGCATTGAGTGCTCGTTAGTCTTGGAGGATCACCAAGTTGATAATACTTAACATTACTCTTAAAAACTTTGTCCATCTTACCATTGTGATCTTAGTTCAATAAGCCTAAGGTATTTGTAGTGTCTTACATACAACCATTATGATCCCTAGAAATACTATATGAAACATTAATCAATCTCATCTGTTTTGTCTCTATCTCATACTAATAGCATGTAGAAACGCCATATTATTGTGATCCTAGACCATTGATCCACACTATCACATAACTTATACCACCACATGTTTAAAACATCATAATGCATACTCGAATAATTGTTTGGCTACTTATAGACATCATCATACTAGTATATTACTGTCTTAAAACTTGGATCATAACATGATTACTATCATATTCCACTATTCACCTTAGTATACATCATGATTCATCTTGTGAGGGGAGTCCTCCCTAAACCTAAGGTTTAAAATCTTCAAGAACTTCTTGATTTAATCATACAATCTCATTGAAAACCTAAACTCAAAGCAAAACATGATTCATATCGACCTCAACAACTTTGAAACAAAAAGATAATTGTGATTCAACTTATGATGAATGTCCCTCCTTAGAACCTAAACTCAAAGACATTGAGAAAATCCTAATTTTCATCATGCTTCTTAAAAACACTTAATTTATCTCAAATCATTAAACTACCAAATCAACAGAGATGAGATCTACACCTTAAAGGTATGTCTCGACAAGATTGCGATGCATTTATGTCATTGGTTCCCATTCTTAATATAAAACTTCCACTTACAAACACCAACATCATGAAACATCTTTGGCCATGAGTAATTAGCTATATTTTCTCATTACTTAATTGATACATTAATTATATGTATGGAGATGTACACTTGCAACTAATCTGATCTGATACACAACATGGTGCACATAAATATAGGTTGGTCTCCTTATTGTGATGGGAGCCACATTATACATAGGTTTCTATATCCCCACTATATTATGTCAAAAGCTATAAAGACCAAGTCCGAACACATAGTTCAATAGCTAAAACATATTTCTTCATTTACTTAGATTTAAGGATTTTCATCCACATAGGCATTTATGTTAATGAAACATGATGTAGATGCATGATACACTGATCTGATATTAAACTTTGAGTATGTACATGAACAAATTCATTTAGCACAAATCTCTATATTCATTTACTTTAGAGGTTAATTATCTTAACATGTTCTGAGATACAAATATAGCCATATTGCATAATCAAGGAATATAATCTTGTTTGAACATAGCTTAACCCTCACCATAGGATATTCATATTCCTTCACTCACTTTGAATAACTATACACAAGCATATTAGGGTATTCCTATAAAAAACATTATACCCTTTATTTGTAGTTTAGACTCATGAGGTTTAAACAATAAGTCCTCGATATACTGATCAATGTCAAAGCTTAAAATTTAATATAATGAGAAACCTTTAGAGGAATATACCATTTATTACTCTACTTATATTATTGTTATTATTTTTATTTAATTCCCAACCATTCTCATCCATTTCTACATTACCTAGAGCATGCATTACTAGATGAACATGTACAATAAGAAGTCTCACTATTACAACTTTGGAGTATATCCAAGCAAGTAATTACTATAGTCCCATTTTTCTATTCTTTATGCCAAATAAGCCACCTTCAACCATGATTCATGGACTTCTATGTTGTTCTAGTACTGTCAGGTTCATGTGACCACATGTATGGTTTCCTAGCATTAACTCTTTATTTCGTCTCTTGACACATACTCACAATTATATGTATCAAAAGATGATAGATCATATTATACTCATCTGTAAACCCTAGTTCAAGTGTCCCACAACACAAACATGAGAATAAATTTGATTAGTACAATATGATTGTGTCTCGTAATATATTCTCTAAGGTTCTCAATTTATATGTGTTCCATACCACAAACTATTGAGAAAAAGAAGATAACATTCTATGAGTTGGGGAATAAACACTTAAAACCCATAATAAAAGGCACTTAAACCTAATATAACTTATCCCTCTTTGGATGTTCAATTCCACAATGTAACAACTTTGTATTTTTAAAACATGAAATATTGATAGAACATTTTTTTCATCCTTATTTCAAAGAGTTATAGAATTGAGACTTCCTAAAAAACACGAACACTTTATAATATAATACCTATAAGAAAAAATATATATTTTTCCTAATAAAACCCAAAGTGATCAAGAAAAATTTTGAAACCATTATAAAATGTGGATCAAAATTCATTATTTTGGATGACATAAATCAAAACTCATAAATTAATGCTAGCCATATATCAAAGGTGGGGATTTTTCCCAAGGGAAACAATGTGAACATCATTAAATAACTCATTATTCGATCATTATCAACTCAAAGTTATTATAGATTTCATCCAAAGTGATCTACAATTTATTATCTTCTTATAAAGGAAGACCTTTGGTCTAGGGCATATCAAACTACGACTTAGGATGTTCTATATCTATAGCTCCCATAATTTCTCAAAGATGGGGATTAAGATAACACAAACCTATATCTTAGTGAGAACCTTAATAAAATTACTTGGTCCTAACTTCCATACTCTTAGGACTCAACTAAGAGGTGAAGACTATAAGAATGTGAAGATCTTTCCTAGTGGCCATCTATATTATTTCTCATATACTAATTTTGTATCATCCCCGAAGCGTGACACATTTATATACAACAAAAGAGCATGGATCATTAAAATCACATTCAAAAAATGTCACAAATACGGTTTATCATTCATGGAAATAATAAAAGTAACTTTACACAGGATATAGATACATTGATTCTCATATACACATTTTGTTTCCAAAACATACAACAAGGAATACATAACATGATATAACTAGTAAACTAGTTAAACCTCATCCAATAGTATAGATGGAACCCACCATGTATTGGACTCGCATGGACTTCAACCTCTTGAGAGATATCCCATGTTGTGAACAACCTATGTGCATCCACACATAGCCATGTTGTAACATCCTAGGATTTGAGGCCTTGGATAAGATGATCTTAAAAGGAATGATTGGACTACCCATATCACCAAGGTGCACCTCCTTTTCAGGAAGCCTATCACTAAAGAACTCCATAATTAAGCGTGCTCAACTTGGAGTAGTACTAGGATGGGTGACAGGTCGGGAAGTTGATCTTGTCTTGCGCGTCAGTGAGGACAAAGTGCACAGTTAAGGCTAGTGGTGATTTGTGGGACCAGTCGTCATTCCTAAAACTCTACTAGAGCCTTGGGAAGTGGGCCCAGGTGTTACAAATGGTATAAGAGCCAATTCCCCTCTAGTAGGTGGGGCCCATATGGGCCTATGGCATGCCAGTCTTTGAGTCGTGCTGTCCATGCATGTTGGAAATGGCTATCCAAGTTGATGGAGCCACCCATGTGCTGGTAGTGTCCAGGCATGTTGGAAAGGGCTATCCAAGTTGATGGAGTTGTCCTTACATTGGTATCCGTGTTTGGGAGCTGGGTGTACATGGGCCATTTGGGTCATCACTGAAATGGGGAAGATTATGAGGCCATATAGTTGAGCCTTGATGAGGACGTCATGAGTCTAAATGGGGGAGATTGTAACATCCTAAGATTTGAGGCCTTGGATAAGATGATCTTAAAAGGAATGATTGGACTACCCATATCACTAAGGTGCACCTCCTTTTCAGGAAGCCCATCACTAAAGAACTTCATAGTTAAGCATGCTCAACTTGGAGTAGTACTAGGATGGGTGACCAGTCGGGAAGTTGATCCTCTCTTGCACGTCAGTGAGGACAAAATGCGCAGTTAAGGCTAGTGGTGATTCGTGGGGCCATTCCTCTCTTGAAACTCTACTAGAGCCTTGGACAGTGGGCCCAGGTGTTACACATGCATTCGAAAAACCATTGTAATTGGTTGGGTTTCAGTAACAATATAAACACAACTTACCATAAAGCATAAATACTGATATGAACATGCATAAACATTAATAATGGCTTCAATATGCATTCTAAACTTGATTAAGCATTCTTATTAGTGAACCTACAAAATGAACTTTATCTGATCATATACCATTGACGCACACGAGGTGTGTAGGCTCTTGAACATACTGAAAGTGAATAAGGTTGGGCTTGAACCCCATAAATATAAACATCATTGAACACACTGAAAGTGAATAGGATTTGGGCTTGAACCTAAAAAGTGAACGGGTCTCTTGAGGCACAACCTTCCATAACAAGTTCATGAGTAGGACCCAATAATTAATTTCTTATTCTAATTTGATCATATCATATCTTACTTAGGGTTTTCACCCATAATTGTAATACTGATCTTAAACATGAAAATGTATATTCTTTTAACTAATCTTATATAACATATAACATGTATGTAGTAATTCTTTCAAAGATATGAATATAACTTACACTCCTTAAATCATTATAGTGTATACATGATAACACATATAACATAAACATTGAACATGATTTCAAAAACAAAACTGGATGATGTGATGTATTAAAACCCAATGGAGAGACTACATACAAAATTCAATCAGAACAATTATTCTTAAGATCTTAATCTCAAAGACATTAATTTTTCATTTTATTATAACCCAAAACCATAATTACTCTCTCGTAAACCCCAACTGAGTTAATTCTTGAAATCTGAGAAATCAATGTTAGAATAAGGACTCATGACTCCTAAGCTAGCCCAATGGTTAGATCTCAAAAAATATATCAAATCCCACATATAATACGACCTTGTAGGATGTACCAATAAAAGGATATGAAACTTTCATTATCGGCCAACCAGGGTATATATAAATCCATATGATGAAATCAAGGGTTTGGATAAAACACACTTTAAATTATTGATAAGGATCTGACACTTAAAACTCGAACAATATGCATGTTTGAGGACTTTTTGGTAAAATTTGCCTTTAATAAAAACATCTTACTTCAAACCATTTTATTCACCATAAGACCTAAATGTATCAAAAATAATACATGACACAAAAATCAAAATATAGGGACATTGGGTTCCTTCGTCAGTTCAATCTTAACCCCCGAATCTTGTTACAAAGTGACCAACAATGGTGTGAGGTACCAAAGTTTGGATTCTAGGCCTTCCTCTGCCACGAGTATACACCCATAACATAACACCCATGTTGTCCTATAGGTTCATAAATTCAAAGTGGTCCTTCCTAATCCGAACACTCATTGGCTTCCCTTGAATCGTACAAGAGCTACAAGTTAGGGATGAGAGCTAGGCAGCATGAGTTGAAACCAAGAGGAATGAACCACATTGTTGTCATCCACTAAACAAGTTCATGAGGAAATTAAGATAAAGAATCACCCAAAACTGATCAATTCAAGGATTGTCTATGACATTGCTATGAACCTAAGAAGAGGGAGAAGTGTTATCTTCATTAGGGAACCCATTTAATGGTCAGAAAACCTTCCCTAGGTGTCTAAAAGGCATACCACCACCTCAACAAGTCACAGCCTACCTCCAAAGGCAGCTACAAGGGACAATGGTTGAATTTGTCATGTGTGTGGAAGGAGGGAAACAATGTAGTGTGCTAGTGCTTGTATGACTCATCTACACCCCTAGAGCTAAACATAATTCCCCATTATATAGAAGAGGGACATGGAGTGGAAGAGGGATCAGAGGAGATTTAAATAGAGAGGGACTAGGAAAGTCCTCATCACCTGGGGCTCTAGGTAACAATAGAATGCTAATCTAGGAGCAGTCTTCTCAGAGGCACACAAGGATTGTGAATTTGTTTCTAGAAGGTATCGAAGATGCAGAGGGGAAGATATTAAACATTCAGAAAACTAGCCACTATAGAGTATCTTTAGGACTGGGATGAATAAGGAAGGAAATCCTTAAACCATTGAATGAGTCTATGAGCTTCGATACTCCTCCTAGGCCGCTAGATCCAACTAAATCTAGGTATAGGTCTTGTGACAGTCCAAATGTACAAGGAATTTGGTTGAGAATCATAAAGCTGGGAATTATGTACATGTGACAGGGAAATATCCAAAATATATAAAATCACCACCCACTAATCAAATACCAGGGCTATATGAATCCCACCCATATAGAAACTTCCAAAAATCATTTTAGCAGTCAAACAATGTCAAAAAGATTTTAGAATGTCACCATAGCTTCCTTTTACTATGTAGGTCATTATTGTGGGCAAATATTCCCTCAAATAGATCAACCAAAAACCTAACCAATTTATGTAGCTTTAAACTTCCATTTTCCTAATAAATCATAGGAATAAAATTATCTTATGAAAGGTGGCAATGATTCTTATTTCACCATGCTATTTTGCATAAAATTCGTTTCATTAATTATTATTCCTCAAAAATAAATAAACACCTTTAGCATTCTGATCCAATAATGGGGTGTAATTATTTAACAACTAAAAATACTAACTATAAAATTGAGAATGTGACAAATAATATGAGGGTATATATGCAAAATTGTAACATGAAAAAATTTAGATAAGTAATTAATGAATTCCTTGCATAGATTGATACGAGAAATATAACGTTGCAATTTTGTAAAGTACAATGCCCTTAATTAGTTTATAATGAGTAAGACAATGCACCTAATTAGTTATTGAATGAGAAAGGAATGTGTATATTTCTATAGATCTCAAACATCCAACATGAGATACTTTTATGGGTCCATCCCCAACCAAGTATTATTAGTGTCCTTAGACCATGTCATTGATGGGTTACAAGGGTGTTGGTCTCGGGTAGGCGATACAACATACCCACGATTTCATAAAGAATGATCACTAATAAAATGAAGACCTTTATGAAGAATCCCCTAGTACTAGTAAATTCCAACAATGATGATGAGTACAACTTACCACCACCTAGTAATTATCTTTATATTTACTATGTAGGGAATCAATAATGTAGCCATTGAGTATTAAATGACAATGTAGACCTCCTCTTCAGCACTGATGGTGAGGATGTAGACTAGAAAGAATCCTCCAACCTTCCTTCTCTTGAAGACATGAAGTAGGTGTCTCCAAGTGATATGAATTGATGAGTCTTAGACTCTCATCCTAGTCTAATGATGAGGATCACTGGTGAGGTCTTAGTTGGACAACACTTCGTGATGGCGAAAGAAGACATGCCTTCTTTTAGAGTCTTAGGGTTCCCTATTTATGGTGATTGTTGGCATGCTTGAGGTACTAGAGTGTGGGGAATTCAATTGTGTCCCAAGCCTCAATGTACGCACCTCCTGGTGCATTATTAAACAACTTCATGTTGAAGGTTGTCGTAGGGAGTCCATTATTTGATGAAACATCCCCTTCATCAATAGGGTTGAAGAAATGCTTTCATTGTTTGATGGATTGTAGTTCCAATAATTAATGTTTTTGTATGGCCATCATTTGATAGTGATAGTTTTACCATCGGTTGATGGAAGTAGGTCTTCTAATGATTGATGATTGCCTTCTTTCTCATTGATTGATGAAGTGTGTTCCTTCATCAATATACATTGTTTTTGGGCCATGGGCTGATGGAAGCAGGAATTCCATTGGATGATGACTCCATCTTGTCATCGGTTATCAAATGAAAATTTTTTCATCACTTTATAGAGTGAGGAAAACCACCAGTCAATGGTGTTTGCACATTCTTGAGTTTCTAGCCAATGGTCCTCCATGATGACAAAAGTCGATGAATTTTCTAGTTTTGTAGCCATCATTGCCAACTGATAGAATAGTTGGTTTTATGCTGTGACATTCATCATTTGATGATTGTAATAGGGGTAAATTATATATGATTTGATTATTAACTAAGGCAATCCCACTTATTATGTTTTTTTCAATATTGAGATAATGAATAATGTAATAATATCCTAAATGTTTTGACTCAATGACATATGGTTGAAGTTGATGAGCTAAACTTGAGATCATATGTATATATATGAGTATTACTTCTTGTTATTTCCCTAGTTAATTACTATTGTGGATATCGTGGGGCAATAATAATCCATAAAACTAATGTTTATGTTTAGTGAAGACTATATCCATTTAGTCATGATATTAGATACAACTCAAATACATGGGTACTTGTTAGAGAAGAAGTTGTACTAGACAGACCCACTTTGAGATTGACACATGGAATTCATGTCATGGTATGTCATAGTCATATCTCAATGTGATAATGGTGATTGTTATCCTTAGACCTAAAGTCACTACACTAATCACATGTTGTTCTATGTACTTTTAAAACTAGACCAATGTTACTATGAATTAGGGTTTCCATATAGGTGGTGACTGGGTGCATCTTGACACTTGTGTATTACTTTGAGCGATGCAAATGTAATTTGTCCCTCAATTCGAGTGATAACTTGGACATCTTATAAGTGATATTGAGAAATTCATAACCATGTTCATATGAGCCAATATATGATATTGATCTCACACAATCTCAATAGTCTTTGATTAGAAGAACATAGATTTAATATTAACAATATTACAACTACATGTCTCAGTGAATCTTGATATCTATGACAAAGGGAGTATATGATCATGGTAACATTGATCACTTTATAGGATGAAGTTGATCACAACTTATTGCAATTACTTGGGTAGAAATGATGTGTTTCTAGACAAAATCCTTACTTGTGTGGTTATGAACAACACTACCATTGTAATGTGGATCCTAAAGGGTCACATGCATAAATATGCATAAGGGAACTAAAGTTTGTAATACAAAATGTGATTAGAATGGATCAAAATCATGTATAGGCCAAGCTTAAAGGTCCGCACTTGTACATAGATAGGCTATGACATATTTTTTTATGCATAAAACATAGGTTATAAAGTGATGCCTAAGTTATTGATGTTTGCATTGTAGCATCACTTTTCTAAGACAAAGGAAATTGACGCAATAGCGTAGCATCTATTTTCCAACATAAATAAACTGAGGCAAGAAATAGACTACTACTTTTAAAATGGAAACGCAAAATAGTCGAAGCAGCAAAATAAAAGCATGTTTTTAGAAAAAAATCATCTTTAATTATAGTTATGAAAATTATGCTTAAGTTATTTTTTAGTGTCAATTTTGTTAGTACAAATGATGCTAAAACTATTTAGCCAATCTTTAATGTTCACTTCAGTAAAGTCATTTAGAATCATATTTTTCAATAAATATGACATTATGTGCCTACCGAGATGATTTTGTTAGAAAATGGATGCTATAAATATGGTATTTTTTCTATAGAAATTCGATGTAGAAAGTTTTAGACCTGCAAGAGAGCAAAGGCTGCAATATGAAAATTCAAGATTGAAATACATACTAAAATGACTTGCAAGAATTCATATTCATTCTCATTTTAATTAAAACATTCATCACCAAATCATACACATAATAATGATTCAATCACATCATTCACATTCACATATATGCGACTGACACATTCCACATCATTCACACATACTCCACATTATTCATACACAATCCACATTATTCACAAATTGCAACAGAGATTGTATTTACCAAATGTGTCGTAATATATAAAATTTAGATCAGATACAAAACCAAATTTTTAATTAAGAGTTTTGAACTAGATACCATGACCTAAAATAGTCCATTCAAGTCAAGGACCAAGCCGAACTATTTTTGGAAAGTATACACCCACTCTTCACAAAGTTCATCCAAAATCTACAATATATCACTTTGAGTGGTACAGATCAGCAAAAGAAATGTTTCATTACATAAAATGTTTGTAATTCAAATTAAGTTATAAATTAATGATCATATTATGTTTACCCAAGCTATATTTCAAGTGCATTATGATGCTTTTTTGACAATGGCTTCCATATATTTCATTACATGATAAACGCATGCCCAATCATCATTTTCTATAGGACACTAAAATTTTAATTATATTTAATTTTAATAAATTAATATTAACAAAGTCGACATAACAATTTGCATAATCAAACTACTTTGATAAACTTCAAACTCATTGTATTAATTTTTGAAACTATGTCATTCATCTTCTTTAAATGCTTTTCTCTATGACATAAATGATTAAGATAATTAACTAAATAGGCGTATCATGATCAAAACATGTTAATCAATGTGTTGACAAATATATATTCATTCTTACTCAGTGGATGATAATGTTTAATCTTTGTCTCCTTGAAGTTTTAGTTTATGGATCTAGACAATAAAAAAACCATTTATCTCAAGACAATCCCAACAATTTCTAATGCATGTCTCTGAATAGGAATAAGGAAAACACTAAAACTAGAGGAAGAATATTAGAAACATACTCGATAATAAAAATATAATTTAATCAATTAAATAGAATAATAAAAATTTTCAAGACATTGAAAGGTGTTAGGATAATGTACTTTTTACACTAGAAACATAATTAAATGAAATACTAAAATATTGAACTACCCTATCAATTTGTATTTATCATTCTAGTGATTATAGAATCAATAATCCAATATTTTTTATTATAAAATTTAAGGTCTCTATATATAAGTAATTGTAAAATAGATCGTAATCATTTTAAAGATGATCACAATCAATTAACATATAGAAATCAATAATATGTAGCACACTTTCCAATATAGCAAAGACCTTACCATATTCATTTCTAATATAGAAGTATTTATGTAGTCATATTGGAACAACTCCAGAATATCATCAAGAAATACACAACTCTCAAAGTTTTGTATTATTGCATCCTCATTTAAATGGATAAACATATTCAATCCCGAATATTGATTTTCTATGATGCAACACCAACATTTACATTTACTCCCCAACTTGTTAAACATGGATTCTAGAATTAATGATGGTTTTAGCATAGGAGGAAGACCAATAAGCTTATGGATTTTAGGTTTATGGATTTGAAAATATTGCATATTTGTATCTAATGAATTCATATATATAGATCATCATCATCTTCATCATCATCATATAAGCCTCAGTACCAACTATGTTGGGGTCATCTACATGGATCATTCATTTCCATTCAACTCTATCATGGGCCATATTCTGGATGAGATGCAGAGATTCAAATATCTCTTTATAATCTCATCCCATATTAATTTAGGTCTTCCTCCTTTTCTATTTATTTTACTGGACTAAATAACATTGCTTCAGATAGGCACATTTATCGGTCTACGTTGCACATGTTCGTACCATCAGAGTCGACCCTCGCACAACTTGTCCTCAATGCTCACAACCCCACTTTATTTCAGATATAGTTATTTATCAGGTGATATTTTCTTGTCTTCCCACACATCCATATCAACATACATTTCATCCATGTTTATCTTGTTGAGACCTTATTTCTACACCATCCAACATTCACTCCCATAGAGCATGGATGGTCGTATAGTAGTTCTATAAAACCTACTTCCTGAGTTGAATCTTTCGATCACATAAAACTCCAGTTGCACTCCTCCATTTTAACCATCTTGTAGTGATACTATGACAAACGTCATTTTGGACATCCCCATCTGTTTCTGTAATAGAACCCAAGTAAAAAAAATTATCACATTATGGTTTATCTACTTCGTCCAACTTGGCTCAATAATTCACATTGTGAGATTGGCTAAAATTGCATTGCATATACTCAGTTTTTCTCCTGCTAATCATCAATCTATTTGATTCCAATTCCTTTCTCCAACGTCCAACCACTAACACAACATATATTACAAACATACATTAAGATTCTCTAGATGGTTATTAGGAGTACTACCATGACCTTCTAGTATTGCAGTAGATTTACCTCGTCACTTAAGAAATGTAGAGTTTGAGAATGTTGAGTAGGATGAGGAGGCTTAAATTAATATATTGCTTCTTTTTATTATTGTACTATTGTTTGTTCTACTTACTCATGTGTCAGACCTCCTCTATGACCATATCTAGATTGCTTTGGGAGCAGCCAAAATAGGAATCTATTCCTACACTATCACCAAATGACGTAACACAACCATGATGCCCCTTCATATGATGAGAAACTATTACTTGATCCATGTGGCCTGTCAGGATGAACTTTACTTTTTCTCTTATGGATCCCCCACTAATAATAATTAAAATAAATACTCAATAACAATTAATTAGGAAGAAAATAAATGGACAGTTTTGAGAGTTGACCTTTACTAACCATTTTTTGTGCCACCTCCTTAATTTTAGGGTTGGATATTTATCATGTTTTATTTTTTTTCCAGCATCCATTCAAACATGGATGCTTAGTTGGAGTTTTTCTGGACTCTATCCTGAAGAAATGTTGTTTTCTTGTATTTGGTAATGTAATGCGTAACCATAAGGGCCTAGACAATAATTGTAAAAATTCCTAACCCTACTTTATTATGATACTAAAATTTGGATTTGAAATGCATGCCTCTAGTATTGGTTGGAATCATTAGACTAGTCATATTATTCCTCTTCAATGATAGGATCTATAATAAACTACCCTTTTCCTTGAAAAACAATATACCTTTTTTTTAAGACAAATCATCAATATATAACACTTGCTTTGCTTGTGATGCCATTATGATTAGCTCATCTTTCTGATCAAACTTTTCAAAATTCACCAATGTGCAAATGTAAGTTCCTTAAATTTGCTAAATGTTAATTCTATAATAATGTATTTATTTTAACATAAACATAGCAATATGGGAATGATGAGTGTAACTTTGAGTGAATTGGATCTAGTTTAGTTCTTCAATTTAAGTGAATAATGAATTTTGAGCTTATATGTGTATAAGAGACTATAGTTGAGAAACTATGGCATATCAAGCCTTGAAATCATAATTTAGATCATAATTAAGCCAATGGAACCTTTGCAAGTCCTAGGTATAGCCATGGACCCAAGGATTCTATTTAAAGCCCAATTAAAACACTTTTTGGTTACAAATAGGTCCCCGGAATGCAATTTAAGTATTACACATTTTGTGCTCATATTGTTTTCCAATAAAATTTTTAGTTGATGGATAATCGTATCATTACATCATGGAATAATTTTTAGTGGATTGCAATCTATATTGTGGCCTAGGTTAATATTTGTTTAATTATATAGATTTGCCTTGTAAACCAAGTTTTGGTTATTTAAGGATTGATTTAAGAAATTATCTTTTACCCAGAATAAGATAATAGACATTATATAATTATCCTAAAAAATGGGAGCATTTGGATATCAGACGTTGCCTACATAAATAGAAATAAAAAAAGTGTTTTAACTAAAAGAATTAAAAGAAGAAATTAAAAAGAAATAGGGCCTTGGGACCCAAATCCTAGATCAGGGTGGAGCCGCGGCCAGGGAGCTCATCTCCCTGACCTGGACTCTACCTTATTCAGTGAAAAGGATACAACCCAAACTTCAGTGGATTATCTCACCTTCCCTGACCTTCCTTGCAACAAGATAATGTTATCCTTGACTTCAAGAGTCTAAGTCTCACCCAGAGAACCCATCCATTGTCATTATCTCCTAAGGATGAGATCTTTCCCAATTGAGGATAAACCCAAGTTGTTAGGGTAATCCATGTGGTCAGTCTACCTAGTCCCTTTCATATATAATAGGTCTTATAAATGCCCCATTGTTGGGACAATAAGATTTCACCCTCAGTTCTAGTCTAGGCCCCTCAACCATCCTTCCTCAAGCTAAGATGGTTTCCTACAGACCCAAACACCATGTGCTCTCCACTAAAAACAAAAGATTAATTCATCCATCCCGAACCTTCATAGGACTATGGGGAAGTCCGTAGTGGTCTCACGTAAGAAGAAATTCTAGTAGTTGCTCACTCTAAGCAAGTGGTAGTGATGGCCAATGATCTAGACTCTAGCATTCTTCATAGAAGGATCTCATTCAAATTTGAGTCCATCAGGAGATTTGTAGGGGTTCGACAATCAAAACTAGGGTCTAAGAATGCTCCCGATTCTGCTAAACCTCCAACACCATAAGCCCTTCTTTCACACCTTTTTCCTTTTTTGGCTTACTGGTGTGTCCTTTGGAGCATAAGATTAGACCTAGCTAGTTGAGTTTGATTAGATGTGACCCTAGGGCTTGAACACATTTGGGATCCTTCGATATTTATGATGGGCCTAAACTAAAACACCCACTTAGACTAACACACTAACCCACAAGCACATAAGGTTGTGTTATACTATAGGCAAGCAAAAAGAATAGGGTCGATCAATAGGGAGAGAGGGTGAACTAGAGCTTGGTTAGAGTGGCTATGTTCCTAAAGAGGAGTCCATGATTTAAGGGTTTGAGTGGTGGTTTGTCTATTTAATCTAAACCTCCAAAAAAAATTAAAAGAGAAAAAAGAAAAACCTAAATTAACCATAGACTAGTGAATTCATGGGTAACAAAATGTGTGGGAAGCAAAATGTGCTCATGGTATCGAGTCATTGTTGAGTTTTATACAATTGAAATTTTGCATTATGATATTAGGTGTGGATAGACCATCTCTTCACATAGAGTTGGATAAGCTTTGTATTTGGACTGTGTAAAATATTTATTTCATCTTATTTAGAGTGTGAAAGTAGTGTAGCCACATGTGACACATCATTGTCAAGTGAAATTGAATACCATAAATTGAAATCAATGGAATTATCTAGACTGTAGAGGCATTTCCTCACCCTCTCATAAAAATATAATTGAATAAAGATGAGTAGGTTTGAAACCTAGGTGAAAATGTAAACATCAAGTAAGGAGTTGTAGTCACCCAATGATAATATATATGTAATGAATGAGGATGTAAAAATATCCCTGGATTAGATTTAGGTTCCCACCTCAATAGTATGAGCAATTTTTGTATCAATAAAAAAATATAAAAAATGGCCTAGCTAAAACTTGTCCAAGAAAGGTTGCCAACCCTAATGTTTGGGGATAATATGAGTTATCAATCATCTTAATCTGATTATGTTTGAATCTCAAGGCCAATATTCCTTCTATAGGAGGGGTGAATATAAGATCCTCAAAATTTTCTAAATTTAAATTCTATAATAATGTATTCACTTTAACATAAACACAGAAATATTGGAATAAGGAGTATGATAGACCTAGTTTAGGTTTTCAATTTAAGTGAATAATGATTGATGAGCTAATATGCCTCTAAGAGACCACAGTTGAAAAAATATGGCATCTCAAGATTTGAAATTGTAATTTATAATATAATTAAGCCTATGGATCCTTTAGAAGGCCTAGATATAGCCATGGACCCTAGGATCCAATTTGAGCACCAATTAAAGAACTCTTGCGTTTACAAATAGGTCACTATAATGCAATTTATGTTGTAAGCATTTTGTGCTAATATTATTTTCTAGTAATAATTTTGTTTGATGGATAATCATATTATTAGATCATGATTTTTTTTAAAGGATTCTAAGTTATATTTTTTCCTAGGTAATTATTTATTTAATTATCTTGATTTGCCTTTCAAACCAAGTTGTCGATATTTAAGAATTGAGTTAAGGAATTATCTATTCCCAATAGATGGTAATATCCTAAAATTTGGGAGCATTTGGATACCATTTGTGTCCCACATAAATATAAAAAAATAAGGTTTTTATCTAAAAGATATAAAATAAGAAAATAAAAGGATATAGGGCCTAGGGACCCAGCTCTCAGATACGGGTGGAGTCACGGGCGTAGAGCTCACCTCCGTGACCCGAACTATACATTATCCCATAAAAAGGCTACAATACCAAATTCCCTAGAGTATCTCTCCCTATCTAACCCTCCTTGCCATAAGATAACATTATCACTTACTTCAAGAGTCTAAGGCACACCCAAAGAACTCACCCATAGCCATTATATCCTCATGAAGACATAATACCCAATCACGAATAAACCGAGAAAGTTAGGAATAATTCGTGTGGTCATTCTACCTAGTCCCTTTCCTATATATAACACCTAAAGATTCCCTGACGATGGGATACTACGATTCCACTCTCAATTCTAGTGTAGGTCCCTCAACCTTCCTACTCTGAGTTGTGATGGTTTCCTACAACCCCAAACACCGTGCGCTCTCCCATAAAGACATGAGACTAATTCATCTAGCCTAAACCTTTGTAGGACTATTGGGAATCCCCTAGGGGCTCACTCAAGAAAAAATTCTAGTAGTTTCTCATCCCAAGAAAATGGCGACAATGACCTGTGAGCTAGACTATAGCATGCTGCATAGGAGGGTTTCGTTTGGAGTTTACTTCTTTAGGTTGGTTATATAGGTAGCTGGGTGACCAGGTGTTGCCTAGGGATTCCCAAGCCTCCTAGGCACCCAGGAAGAGACCTAGGCATTGTTATATATATTATTTTAGTGGATATATGTTCAATCCATGAATCATAGGATCCCTAGATATATAGATATACATTATAAATACAAAATAGTGGATAAATAAATACAAATAAGTAAATAAATAAATACAAATAAGTAAATAAATAAATACAAATCAATAGATTAATAAATCCAAATTGGTAGATAAATAAATACAAACCAGTGCTCAGTAGGTAAATAAATATAAAACAATAGATAAATAAATACAAATCAGTATATAAAAAAAATACAATTTGGTAGAAAAATAAATATAAATCAGTAGATGAATAAATAATTTCAAAATCAGTAGAGAAATACATATCGAATATGAATCTAAAATTTCAAATACATAGATGAGGTAGCAGCAATAATTGATGAATTCTTGTTGAGGGTGGGTTAGATTAGGGATTTCATATATGAATATACATAACAAATACAAAATATTGGACAAATAATATAAATCAATAAATAAAGAAATACAAATCAATAAATAATTACAAATCAGTAGATAAATAAATACAAACCAATACTCAATGGACAAATAAATAGAAAATAGTAAACAAATAAATACAAATTGGAAGGTAAATAAAAAAAACCCAGTATTCTATAGATAAATAAATACAAAATAGTAGATAAATAAATACAATCAGTATATAAATAAATACAAATAAGTAGACAAATAAATATAAATCAGTAGATGAATAAATAATTTCAAAATCAGTATACAAATAAATACTATATACAAATCCCAAATTTCAAATAAATATATGAGGCAACAACAATGGTTAATGAATAATTGTTGATGTTGGGTTAGATTATGGATTTTATATAGAGGTTTAGAATTAATAGAATTCATATTTAGGTTTTAGAATGTGATTTAATAGTATATTATACTAATAGGAATCCTATTTAATATTATGAATTATATAATTAATAGGAAACAATTAAAAATATCTTAATGGGCCTGATTAATTGGTCCAATCTACCTGGTCCGGTCACCCAGTCTGCCTAGGCCGCCTGGGTACACTGAATGTACTGGGTGCCTGGCTGTGGAGGACCTAGGGGCTGCCTGGGAAACTTCTCGTCCAAGTTTAGAAGCTTTTATGGGGATAAAAAATCAAGACTAGGGTCTCATAATGCTTTGAAATTAGGTAAACCTCAAATACCATAAGCCCTTCTTTATGTCTTTTTTCTTTTACAACTTAGCACTATTGGGAAGATCCTCGACCATTCATGAAGGATCCAAAGGGCATCGCCAAAAGTGGTGGATGAAACTAAAGACATCCCCAACATTGAATCCCATAAACAAGGACAACATGCCTAAGTCAACTGCCAAGTTCAGTGCCATGGCTCTGTAGGTCGAGGCTGCACAGGAGGTAGAAGAAACCCAACAAAAAAATGATATTGATTCCAATGTAGTGTGAAAAATCCAAAGTGACAACAAGAGAGCAATAAGGCCTTTCAATCTTTTTGTTCCAATAAACATGCCACATTGGACTATCCACTAGGATTGCTGACAAGGTGCTCATCCATTGGTCTAGGGATGCTAATCTTGCATTAAATGCATTAATTAGACCGTAACTTGGATAATAATGAACTATATATGGATTTGATCACAAAAAGGAGAATATCACCAAAAAATAGAATCAAATTCTAGTCTTCCTATTCTAAAAGTATAACTGCTACATGGTTATAGGGTTTTTAATGTAAGTAAACCCTAGTTTCGATGAATGATAATTTAAATACATTGCATGTGGTTATTTCCTGATCATAATCCAATATTTTTTAAATATAATGATGTTATAATATCTCAATCACATTAAATTAATAATGATGATCTTTTATTCTTTCAATGTAATTATTGAGATAATTAGAGTTTTATTGTGATACATCCTGACATCTAGATCTTGAAAATCATGGTTTGATTTATGGAGTCATAATGTGATAACCAACCTACATTCATGATTAGGATTTCACCCAACGATCAATTAGGGTCTGCAAACCTTTGGAACCATGATTTTGTGGAATTAGGGTATGATACCCTTATTCCTATTCTGATACTCAAGAAGACCCTAAAATGTAGATCGTGACATAAGTTAGTTTTAATCTAAATAATGTGAACACATGGTGAAACATATGTAGTGTACATACATGTAGATAATGTTGATTGAATGAATAGTTGATTGGATCTATGTATTGGGTTGCTTATACATGCTTGAAGTATATGCATGTTTCTACATTCAGATATGTGGTTACAATTATTAATACTCGCATGTATCGACTCCCATAAACAGTTGATGGTTTCTGGATGATTAAAGAATAAACTTTTAGATGTATATTTAATTCAATTATTTATAATGCCACTATGAATATCACATAAAGTAAACTATGATACTCTAAATCTTGAGTTACATTCCTCAAGGGATAATACACACGAGTCTAAGGATTGACAGTGAATACACTCGAAATAGCTTACCAAGAATGGGTTAGAGCATCTAATGAAAATTACAAGTTTGTATGTTCCATTAATATAGATGTACATGTGATGTTTTGTATGAACCCACATACCAATATACAAATATGATGATAGCATTTTGTTTTTTGATGTTTTAGGTAGTTGATATACATGATAAAAGGACATTAAGATAAAGATGAACACTATTGAATATATTAAAGCTATTTCAAGGAGGATTGATTAGATAATGTCTCTCTTCTTTTCATCTATGTACAAGTTAGTTCTTGAAATTTATGTAACTCCTTAGAAGAGTATAATTCAGATATATGTATTCATTTAAGTTCAACTAATGGTGATTATTTTTTGAAGATTTATGGTGGATTTAATCTAATTTCATGTAAAATACTATTTAAAGGAAGTATCCACGCACCCTAAGTTGTGAAAGCACCTTAATAATTTATCCCACATCTAAAAATCTTGAACTCATATCAAAACCCTTATAAATCACCACATTCTTCTTCCTTTCAACTCAAAAACCCTAGAAATGGGGAATTTTGGAGAAAGAGTGAGAAAGGAGGAAATTTTGATATCCTTCTGAAAAAAATCAGAGTAGGGACAAAATATTGACATGTGAGATTAGATTCACCATGAAATGCTATGCAAAGAGGTTAAACTTACTTGATTTCAGCATATCTCAAATAGTGAAACCCCCGGTCAACATCTCCGCCACTTTCTCCTCTCAAAACCCTAGCTGTGCTCACTCTCTAGAATTTTGTTTCTATAGAATGGATCACTAAATATGAGATATCCTTGGGTTCTAGGTTTCTCATATAAAGAAATTGAGTTTCTTGGGTCAATTGCAAATCGATCATACTTACACTTTCTTTTATTTTAGAAGATTTTTTTGTCATTAAAATGTTACTGTAAATCATTTTCTTTAGCAGTAAAAACTCCTCCAAAAGTTATGAAATTTTAGCATTTTATTTTCCATTGAGTTTTAGAGATCTAATTATATTAGATCATTTCAAGATACCAATAATTAATTAAAAATCAAATACAACACTACTGAACAATAGTCTGCAATATGGTAAGTTGAAGTATTGTTCGATCTAGAACCACATTCAAAGAACATATAAATGTTATGATTTTTTTTAATATCATGAGTTATCCCTATCATATCCAAATTTAAAATAAATCCAAGCTACATAGAAAATGTAAAAAATCATTTACCATATACTATCATGATTAAGTTCCATATTCATGTACAATAAAAATTGTAATTTTTGCGATTAGGATTTATACTTTACAAATCCTAATCCTTCAAATTAAAATCATGATTAGAGTTTATCTTTAGTTTTATGTATCACAATTAATCTACCATCATTTATCAGGTTTAAATGATGATCAAATTAATTAAGCATGTAATCATTCAGGTAAACCCAAGTTTACCTATTAAGCTCATATGCGGTCACAACAATTCTTCCCCCCTTAAAAAAGTTTCCTCCCTAAAATATAAGTATACAAGAGAAGTACATTTAAGGTTTATTTTAAACTTATAAACTCTTATATTTCATTATAATCATGCATTTCACATTATAATCATGTATTTCTCATTTGAAAGTTTTTTAACATTGAGTTCTTTGTTTACTCTTTTAGCCACAAAAAAATCAAAACAAAACCTCTCAATGACAAAAAAAGAATTATCTATGTCACAATAAATAAAAGTAAAAATAAAGAGAAATCATCATTTTCAATCTTTTCATACTCTTGAGGTGTTACCTTAGCATTGGGAATGTGATCCAACTATCTCAATATATATAGTTCAATTTGTATTATTGTTTTTTATCACATTAGAGTAAGTAAAGAGAGTTCACTATGTCGGTTTGAAGTTTATTATTGTGATAGTCAGATAGCAAAGCACTCATAAGCTATAAGACTCAACTTAACAAAAAATGGACAACATTGAGTTGAATTATTAGTATGAATGACTAAATCCATATCATCCTTTTCAATTTGTACATTGATCAAACATGTATGACTAAAATCATACATAAAATAAATTTAAATTCCATGATATACCTTCAAAAAATTATACTTTATAGAAACAAATTCACATATTACTGAGAGCTATTTGTTTCTCTAATTTCTCTTCTTATTCATTACTCCTTGCTTCTTCTTATTTATCCTTCTCATTTTGATCATATAGATTGAACATCTTTAATCATTAAAATGTTTGAGGTAAGAATGTCTTATTCACCATCCTTGCTATCACTGAAAGAATTTATTTCCCATTACACATTGCTCATGTTGAACTCTTCCTTTTATTCAAAATACACTTGTGTCATTTTAAATCTATTTGTTATTCTTTTTTCGTAGAGATTTCCATATTGTTTATCTATCATTATCATTACACCTTTAAACCTTGGATTACAATCAATGCAAGTTTGCTTCTAATATTTCCAATCTCAAAATCTTGTATTATAATCATGTTAGTACTCAAGTTTAAACCAGTAATGACATCCCTTGAACTACTACAATGGTAAACATTCTAGGGTTTCATCCTTATCAATAGTATGATCTTTTTGTGACATGATTTTACTCCCTTAAAGTATTTCTTATATTTACCACTTGAATTTACTTTCTCTTACTTGAAATTTATAATAGGTTACATTTTATTTATTTACCCTACTAGGGTTTCATCATCATGGTATTTGTCATTAATACGTTCAATATATGTCTCTACCATGAAGGGTTATTCATCATATAGTATTCATTTTCTTGTCACTTCATTCCCATGTTCCTCTCACTAAGGAAGACACAAAAGAGAAGATGATTTTGAGATTTAGAATCTTTATCTTTAAGTGAGCACATAATACATTTCTCATATCTATGTTTAGTTAGTCATCATCAAGGAGACTAGACGTAGCATTTTCTCACATTCCATAATTTGTCTCTTCTATAATCTATATTACTCCATCATCTTTCAAATCCCTTTTTTTGCCATCCTCTTATTGTATGCTACTCTTCCACCTATCATATTTGACTTCTACTTATTTCTTATGATCATGTTTCTCATTCATGTGTATGATTATGTATTCCATTCCACATATATTTCTTGTTATCCTTTTACTAATGTAATGGTGAAATTCTAAATCAATATTCTCCTTACAAGTTTCATCTTTGTTTAATACATGACATGGATTTCATTTAAAATCAAAGGCGCATGCAAGGGTCAATTGTAGTTTCACTTTCAATCAAGGTTTTCTATACAGAATGCAATATACATTTATATGAATAACCGCCTTAGTTTCCCGAGAATTTTCCGGATGGTTAAATCGCATTGAATGCAAATTATCAGTTTGGATGTTCATACTTGCAAATCATGAAGTCACTATGATTATAACATTAATAATAGAAGTATGTATTCTCACACCTACATGCCACCCTAATGGATGATGCCAAAGGTAAGGCCCAGATGGGTAGACCAATGGGCACCATGAGTGGTGACCCCGGGCACCAAGCTCAGGAATGAGAAGGTGGCCTATGATATTGAATGACTAACGGGAACTATAAAGGGTGACCCCAGGCACTGAGCTCGGGATTGAGAAGGTGGCCTTAAGTCATTGGCAAAAGAAACCCTAAGGTGGGTATGCCAGGGTTAGGGCAAAAGCGGTGGAGAATGTCATACTGAATAGCATAAATTGACTTGTTAATCAACTTGATTGTGATAATTAGATTGTTATCCATATGTGCAAACTTTTGGTTGTCCCCACATGCCGGTATATTTCGATATGCTGACTGACATTTTGTTTGTCAGTGTTTTAGGTACAAGTTTGAAAAGCACAAACAGTAAAGTGACACATCGTGAAAATAAGAAGTAAAGTACAAGGAGGGTTAGATAGAATAATTCAAGTTGTGGATAGATAGTTTTCCAAAGTTTTCAAAAGGTATGCAAAGTTTTATTTTGTACCAGTTTTCAGTTTAGTTGGTAAAATTTGATAATTATTATTGATTAATTGTTGAACCATTGATTCGGGTTATTGGACAATGACTCTGACCTTTCAGTCTCCCTTAAATGGGGCTTACCGGGAGGCGGGGTCGTTACAAGTCCACTACATGGATAGCACAAAATTAGGGGATAGGTAAGGATTGAGTAGTATGGCTTAAAATGTAATCTTGGTTGTTAAATGCTTAATTGAATGATTATATTTTTAATATAGTTGCACTATTATTGTTTCCCCCACATACCAACTTCTTGCTGACCGATGTTTTGTTTGTCGGCGTTTTAGATACAAATGAAAAGAAGAAACAGTAAAGTGACATATGTGGAATAAAATGAGAATTAACATCTATAGGAGGATTAGTTGGATTAGTATCCTCATGGATAGAAGTTTAGAAATCCCAAATTTTAAAAGGTATGAAAAGTTTTATTTTATACCAGTTTTCAGTTTAGTTGGTAAAATATATTAATTGTTATTAATAATTTGTCGAACCTTTGATCCAGGTTATTGGTTAACGGTTCTGACCTTTCGATATCCCTTAATTGGGGGTTACCGAGAGGCGGGGTCATTACATTTGGTATCATATAGAAGGATAATGAGTATCCAATAAAAAGGATTTCGAAATATTTGAGTTTCTTGGTATCCAAGGAGCCCCAATGAGGAAAGAGGAAAGAGAAAATATATTTATTGGGGTTCAAGGAGCCCCAATTAGAAGATAATGTGAATACATTATTAATGAATTATGTGGTATTGTTAAGATGGAAGTATTTTATACAAAAAGGAAATATATTTTGTGGCCCATGGATTAAAAGGAAAGAATAAAGAGAGTAAGGGAGAGGTTTTTCGTATTCCTAAATATCCAAGGTAATAAGGAATATCCAAAGTTGAGGAAGAGAGAGAAGAATACTTCTCCTTGTAGGAATGTGATTTCTATTAGAAGAGGGACTTCATTTCTTTGTGGGAAAGCCACCCTAGGGCTTTGTTGACCCTCACTATATAAAGGGTAAGATCTGGGATCGAGTCCAGAGGGATTCTATGCAACTATATATCTCTTCTTCACCTTATTTGCTGAAACCCTAACCTTGAGGGTAAGGCCCTATCCTTAGAGGGACGGGGGGGGGGGGTGTTTATGGTCTTCCTTGAGGCAGGAGACATCCATGACCAACCACGAAGAACTGGCCACCATAATTATACGGACATCTTCAAGCAGCTTCTACCCGAGGTCTGCCGACCTACTGCAACTACGATAGTAGTCGGGTGCTTCCCTTGCGAAGGAATAGCCATCTTGGCAGCATTTTGGAAGAGCCCTAGGTGCGTCGGGGCATGGAAGAGCTAATGGAACAATTGGCGCCGGTCCTTGATCGCTCGGGAAGGGAGGGCGGGCCGCGGAAGGTGGGTTATCGGAGGCCAGGTCGTGTGCCGCAAGGAAGGAGATGACCAAATAGTAGTTGGATGGTTCTGCCCTCCAGGGTAAAAAGAAGATAGCCACTTACGTGGGGGGTAAAATTGCCAATTCAAAATGTTTCCCAAACAAGCCGCGCCTACGTTGCATGAGGAGATGACATGGCAGCATGCTATTGGCCAAAGACTGAATTGTGTGCTTGCTTGATCCTGGATTACTTCCTTGTTTGGATTATTCCTGCACCAGAGTCTTCCTGGCAGGTATGTTGTTAATTATGGTTAATCACATTAGTTTCCCGAGGGTTTTCTGGATGTTTCCTCGCATTGAATGAAGTATAAACAGTTTGGATGTTCATACTACAATTATAAAGTCACTATGGCTATCACAATTATATATACATGTGAATTCTCGCACCTACATGCCACCCTGATGGAAGATGCCATAAAGGTCAGGCCCAAGAGGGTAGACCCATGGGCACCATGAGAGGTGACCCCAAACACCAAGCTCGGGAATGAGAAGGTGGTCTATGATGCATGACTATGGAGCACCATGAGAGGTGACTCCCAAGCACCAAGCTCGAGATTGAGAAGGTGGCCTTAAGTCAATGGCAAAAGAGAAACCCTAGAGGGGTATGCCAGGGTTGGGGCAAAAGCGGTGGAGAATGACACATTGAAAATGTAAATTTGTCTTGTTAAATAACTTGATTGTGATTATTAAATTGTTAGCCATATCTGTGAAATTTTGGATGTCCCCACATACCGGCATATTCTGATATGTTGACTGAGGTTTTGTTTGTCGATGTTTTAGGTACAAGCTTGAAAAGGACAAATAGTAAAGTGGCATATGTGAAATTAATTAAGAGTTAAAGTACAAAGGAGGATTAGTTAGAGCAGACTCCTGATGCGGATAGATGTAGATGTCCCAGTTTTGAAAAAGGTATGCAAAGTTTTATTTTGTACCAGTTTTCAGTTTAGTTAGTAAACTTTGTTAATTGTTATTGATTATTTGGCAAACCTTTGATCCTGGTAATTGGGATAATGACACCGACCTTTTGGTCTCCCTTAAATGGGGGTTACTGGGAGGCAGGGTCTTTACAATTAGTATCAGAGCATAGGTTCCTCATCTAATCATTAATATTTATTAAATTTTACAAATTCCATAGAACTGAGGGAGATATTAGAGGATTGTCTGAAAGATTGAGGTGTCTAGAAAAGGATCACGTCTGGGGGCTGGCAATATTTTCCTCTCCACCGCTAGTCGGAATACAAGGACTCGCAGATTGTGTGACTTCCTGTCCGATGTCTTAGGGTATGACTCGAAATAAGATACCTTTAGGAATCTCTCATCTTGTTCATCCCTTCTCAACTCAAATTATATTAAGGACCTTAAGTATTAGGGTTGTCTCTCTTCTCCTCACCCTCTTGAAGTATGGGTAAGGTTAATGAGATCTAAGGAATCCTCCACCAAATTAATGAAAAACATGTAAATAAGATGTCATGGACATAAGCTTAATAGATTAAGCGCAAACTAAAGAATAGATACATGCTTAGGTCGTATGACACGAGTTGTCATTGCCCTCAGGAGAGACCTAAGGCTAGACCTTCTTGTCAGGAGGATAATTAAAGAGAGTTAGTCTTGGAGGTAGAGATCTCCATTAAAAGTAGAGACCTGGCACATCCTTTGAGGTGATGTTAACCCTAACCCTAAGTGAAGGTTAGAGAGAGAGATAAAATGATGAGTTAGATGTCATGGTAGACCATGTGTTTGGATAGACATGCCTTGGATGCCATATGAGCCATGAGAAGTTGATAACTGAGTACCTTGGGCAACCCAACCCTGAGAAGGGTCGTTCATGTTTGAGCGAAGGATAGCTCCTTCATTGATGAGGTTAGTGAAGAACCTATAGAAACACTATGGGCTTATGCAAATAGGGGATAGCATGCACCCAGAGTACATCAGTAGTATGAGAAGCAAGTTAAAACCGAGACCGGAAGGACAGGATGGATGTCTTATGAGATAAGCATAAGGGGCTATGGATAATCATGAGCAAACATAAGTTTGAGAATAGGCTTCACCTGCGTAGATGTATGCATATGAGCTGGATCCTTTATGGAGAGAGGACCTCTAGTAGTATGGTTGGATGTAAAGTTAGCTCTAGAGAGAGAAAGCAGGACCCCAGTAAGGAGGTTGGAAGCCTAAAACCCCGAGATATGAGGATGATGTGATCTAAGTGGATGATAGTGGTTTCCTTATGCTTGACCCCTGGAGGCTGATGATATCTTGGTTGCCTTTAGAGGAACCAAACCCTAGAGAGAGGATGATGCTTCTGGTGCCTATGTGCCTATGGTATAGGTAAACACCTTTTGAGATAGGAAGAAGAGTTCCTTAGACCTGGAGAGGTTTGGTAACCGGTTGTGAGGCTTTTTACCTAGTTGGTTGTCCTTGAGGAGGACTCAACTCTGAGGTGTTGTTCATATAAAAGGATCATGGGAGTACATGAAATACCTTGGACATGTTTGATTCGTGGTTAAGAGAGTGAGCATGCAGTTGGACACCCAAAGATGAACCTAGGGTTCCTAGGCCTAAGAGGGGGAGCTGTGTACCCGATGCTCATGATGAGTTTTGAGTCTCTATAGTTTCGAGCATGGTACTCCTCATGCGTAGAGGTAAAGGAAATCCCTAAAGTTAAAGGTATGTTTGATGAATCCCTCACAACTAAGTTGATCCAATGTTGAGGAAAGAGAACAAGAATGACCTAGCATGGTTTAATAGGTGGTCTGCTTGTGCCTTAATAGCTGTTGGGTTAGGCATGCTCATGTGAATGTAAACCCTAAGGATGGTTGTGACCTTGTTGTTAAGAGTTGTAGTTTCCTCCCATCTTGGGAGAGGGACCCTTTGGTTGGGTGTTTACCAGTTTTGTGGGTTTTGAGGAAACCTAAAGAGGTGTCATAGGATCTTGAGAAGCTAAGTGAAGAGTACATGGTAAGAGAATTAACCTATAGACCCACAGATAACCATCTCTAGCGCATGTCGATGTGTTACCGTGGAGGTAACTCATATGGGGCCTGGCCAAGGTAGATAGGTCACCATGACCCCTGTGAAAGGATGAAAGACAACCTAGGAATGCAGAGAGAGATGATGAAGGCTTGGGTAAGGTTCTAAGTCAAACATGTACTATTATAGAATCCTAAGTTTGTCCTAGGGTCAGGTAGGGATAAGAACGATGGGAGAAGGAGTTGCCTAATTCCCTAGTTGCGCATGACCATAGGGTCGGGAGGTAACAACTATCATTGTATGAGGGCCATGGGTTAGGAGATTGATCACCTTCAAGAACTCATGGGACCCAAAGGGCAGATGAGTAGGGCACTCTCTGGATGCATGAGGGAAAAGGGATGACCCCAAAAGTGCCGGCACCCTATAGACCTAGAGGAGATGACCAAGGATTGTGTGGTGACCCAAGTAGGTTCCAGATCAGTTTTCCATGGAAGTAATTTTTGCTATCATGATGTTTGTGATGTAGAGACATACGTGGCACATTGAAACTTAGATTTAAAGGTGTACTGGCAAGGTGGGATGTACCATCTCTATTCTTAGAATAGGAAGAACTTTATATTTGGACTGTAGCCAAATGCTTATTTCCTCTTGTTATAGGAGTGAAAGATGATACAGTACGCATGCCATACATCAAGGATAAAGATGGCGTGAGTTGGAAGGTTGCTACAAGGTATGAGGACAAAGATGATATCATACCCTGGTGGAGTGAATGATACATGGATGGTTTACAAACAGTAAGAGAAATAAGGATGTTTCCAGCAGAAGCTATGTGGAATTTGTGAGTTATGCAAGGTTGAGTTTGATCACCATGATGATGCGCTCATAGTTTCTTCATGAAGACAAACTTAGAGTCTGAGATGAGATGATAAGTGGAATACATGGAGGTGTGTGTCTTCAAGATTACCTAACACCTAAGGAGGTGAAGTGGTAATGAATGCTCTGGTTGGGATATAGCTGCCTAGTTTATCTAGAGGCAAGAAGAAGTTGAGGTTGTTCGGCTAACCCTAAGTTTCGAAGAAGATGTGTTTTGGCTAACACTCGAATGTAACAAGATATGTTGAACATGTTTATGGTTGATGTAGTGAAAGGATGGTGATAGAACCTCAGATGCACTTCCTTGGATAAGAAGGTAATAAAACCCTGATGAGAGTGGTTTAGGGCTTCTGAGGAATCGATCTTGAGGAATCATGACATACGGGAAATCATGATTTTAAGATCACCATACACCGTGAAACTACAAAGATAGTAAGTGATAGTAGCACTTTGGATGCTTGATGAGAAGTTGCATGTAGCATGTGGCCATGCAAGCAAAGGGTGAAGGACGAACACCAGTAACCCAGTGTTGTGACTTAGAGGTTAAAGAATCCCCGAGAGGGAATGGAGTTCATCCACTATGGATGTTGTGGTAAGTCTCCCCTTGACCAAGAAGGTCAAGATGCAATATGGGTTATGGTAGATCGCCTTACATAGATGACATGAGAAAGAAAAGAATGTTGTCAAGGGATGGATTCTGTTGAACTACATAAGAGAGAGAGATGGTTCAACTACACCATGATGCAAGTTCAAAAGTTCTTGAGTATGACCTAAAGGTTCACTTCCATGAGGTGGAAGTAGATACATGAAGAACTCAATGTTAGTACAGTTTATGACCTCTTACTAATGGTTAGTATGATCCATACTAGAGGGTCTGATGAGAGCATGTGTGCTCATTCAGGGTGATACATGAAGACAATTCTAAGATGTGATGTTAACCACCATAGCCTTTATAGGGATGCAAGAAGTTCTATAAGGAGGTTGTGTCTGTCACCACTTCATTATGATGATGTTGGTGAAGGAAGCCTCGCGAAGGTAAAAAAAAGAACCACAGTGTGTGTAGATGAAGTCGCTTGATCGTGCAATGGCTAAGAGAGAGCCCAAGGGTGACCTGAGTCATGAGCTGATGCAAAGTAGACTGACATGCAGCCCATTGTGGGAGAATATAATGTGAAACTCTGACCCCTCTGAGCTACAGCTGAGAAAGTTGAGTCCCCTATATATGGGTCCATTTGAGATGGATTGGTGGACAAGGTTGAGTTTAGCCTTAGCCTTCAGGATAACATGAGGTATAAGGTGTTACATGAGTCTGATCTAGAGCACCATGTGCTGAGCCCTGAACCTATTCAGCTATTTGAGAGGATGAAAAGTCCTGAGTCACCTATGAGGGTATGAAATACCAATGAAAGAAAGAACTCAGATGGAAGAATATGAGATGATGAAGGTTCTTGGGAAGCACCATGGAAAGGGTGAAGCCACATGGGAGCCCTGATGGACATAAGAAAGGATTATCCTGTTTGTTTGCTTGCTTGATGGAATTTTGAGGACAAAATTCTTATAAGATGGGAAGGATGTTACAACCCCAATTTTGGGTTCATTTGCTGAGAAATGTAATTTCTCATATTAATGATAAATGAACAAAATATGATGTCTTTTGATTGAATGCATGAATTTCGTTACAATAGCCTTGATGATTGCTTTTTGGGCTTTATTGGCTATTGGGCCCAATAATAAGGAAATTCAAATAATTAATGAATAATTGAGAATTTGAGAAAAGAAAGATGTGGAAACCTCTAGAAGGCAAAAGAATGTAATCCAAATATGGATTTCGTGCCTCTTGGGTTCCTTGGGCTCCAAGGAGTCCAAAGTTGCATAGAGAATGCAATAGGAAAAGAAAAGATCAATCAAGTATTTCTTTATTAAGAAAGAAATTGAAAACAATGATAAAAATGTGGAAAATAAGTGGAAAGAAGTATAATTGAGTTATCCTTGGTGGAATTTCGTATCCCAAGGATTCCTAACATTAAAAGGAAAACCAATGAGGAAAATACAAGAGAAACAAGGAGAAATCCTCAAAAAGAGATATTTTAATAAGAAATAAATAAGATAATGAGAAATAATGCACTTAGATGCATCTAGAAGGATAATGAGTATCCAATAAAAAGGATTTCGAAATATTTGAGTTTCTTGGGGTCCAAGGAGCCCCAATGAGGAAAGAGGAAAGAGGAAAGAGAAAATACATTATTAATGAATTATGTGATATTGTTAAGATGGAAGTATTTTATACAAAAAGGAAATATATTTTGTGGCCCATGGATTAAAAGGAAAGAATAAAGAGAGTAATGGAGAGGTTTTTCGTATTCCTAAATATCCAAGGTAATAATGAATATCCAAAGTTGGGGAAGAGAGACAAGAATACTTCTCCTTGTAGGAATGTGATTTCTATTAGAAGAGGGACTTTGTTTCTTTGTGGGAAAGCCACCCTAGGGCTTCGTTGACCCTCCCTATATAAAGGGTAAGATCTGGGATCGAGTCTAGAGGGATTCCACGCAACTATATATCTCTTCTTCACCTTCTTTGCTAAAACCCTAACCTTGAGGGTAAGGCCCTATCCTTGGAGCGACGGGGGGTGTTTATGGTCTTGCTTGAGGCAGGAGACATCCACAACCAACCACGAAGAACTGGCCACCATAATTACACTGACATCTTCAAGCAGCTTCTACCCGAGGTCTGCCGACCTACTGCAACTACGATAGTAGTCGCATGCTTCCCTTGCGAAGCAATAGTCATCTTGGCAGCATTTTTGAAGAGCCCTAGGTGCGTTGGGGCATGGCGGAGCTAATGGAGCAAGTGGAGGTGGTCCTTGATCCCTCGGGAAGGGAGGGCAAGCCGTGGAAGGTGGGTTATCGGAGGCCAGGTTGTGCGCCGCAAGGAAGGAGATGACCAAATAGTAGTTGGACGGTTCTGCCCTCTAGGTCCACTACAGGGACAACGCATAGGATAGGGAATGCATGGATCACACAATTATATTTAAAACATAAAATTGTTTGTTAAATGGTAATTGGCTGCAATATATTGTTATGATTAATTGCATGATTATTGTTTCCCCCACATACTTGCTTCGGCTGATCGACATTTTGTTTGTTGACATTTTAGGTACAAAGCCAAAAGGACAAATAGTAGATTGTCACACTGAGAAATACATGAATTAATATACAAGGAGGATTAGTAGAGTAGAAATTCATATGTGGATAGAAGTTTAGAGATCCAAATTTTTAAAAGGAATGAAAAAGTTTATTTTCTTACAGCTTTCCAGTATAGTCTGTTAAAATTTTTAAATGTCGAACCTTTGATCCTAAAATTATGGGTGCGGCTTCGACCTCTCGATCTCCCTTAATTGGGGGTTAACAAAAGGTGGGGTCGTAACATTTGGTATCATACAAGTCAGGGAAGAATGCTGTAAGAAAAAATAAAACATTGCATACCTTTTTCAAAACTGGGATATCTACATCTATCTGCATCAGGAGAATTTCATTTACCTTTGCATAAATTTTTCAAAACTGGGATATCTACATCTATCCGTATTATGAGAATTTCATTTACCACCACTAGCCTTAACTGCACGCTTTTTGCCCAAGGCTCTGATACCAATTGTAACAACCCTGCCTCCCAGTAACCCCCATTTAAGGGAGACCAAAAGGTCAGTGTCGTTATCCCAATTAACATGATCAAAGGTTCTACAAGTAATCAATAACAATTAACAAATTTTACTAACTAAACTGAAAACTGGTACAAAATAAACCTTTGCATACCTTTTTCAAAATTGGGACATCTACATCTATCCGCATCAGGAGTCTACTCTAACTAATCCTCCTTTGTACTTTAACTCTGAATTAATTTCACATATGCCAATTTACTATTTTTCCTTTTCAAGCTTGTACCTAAAACACCGATAAACAAAACATCGGTCAGCATATCAGAATATGCCGATATGTGGGGACATCTAAAATTTCACAGATATGGCTAACAATTTAATAATCACAATCAAATTATTTAACAAGACAAATTTACATTTCCAATGTGTCATTCTCCACTACTTTTGCCTTAACCCTGGCATACCCCTCTAGGGTTTCTCTTTTTCCATTGACTTAAGGCCACCTTCTCAATCTCGAGCTTGGTGTCTGGGAGTCACCTCTCATGGTGCTCCATAGTCATGCATCATAGACCACCTTCTCATTCCCGAGCTTGGTTTCTGGGGCCACCTCTCATGGTGCCCATGGGTCTACCCTCTTGGGCCTGACCTTTATGACATCTTCCTATAGGGTGGCACTTAGGTGCAAGAATTCACATGTATATATAACTGTGATAGCCATAGTGACTTTATAATTGTAGTATGAACATCCAAACTGTTTAGACTTCATTCAATGCGAGGAAACAACTGGAAAACCATCGGGAAACTAATTTGATTAACCATAATTAACCACATACCTTCCAGGCAGACTCTGGTGTAGGAATAATCCAAACAAGCAACTAATCCAGAATCAAGCAAGCACACAATTCAGTCCTGAAATTACATCCAATTCCTTTATATCAACAACTATCCAAACCATGTTGCTACTTATGGTTTCTATTCCTTTTTAGGGTTTCTTCATCTTTTTAGGGTTTACTTTGCAATTAGGGTTTCACTTCATTTTACTCTTTTAAACCCTAATTAAAGATACCACTTTTATCCTTTTAATGCATGACATGATTATTAGGCCTAATTATCATCAAGTTATCTTTCATGAACTCTATTCACACTAATTCCACCTTTATTCATTAGAAAACTCGAATTACCATATTAAGGGTATTTATCCACAATTAAGAACCTTTATACTCAAAATAGCTTAGAATCATCAAATCTTAACTTTATTCATGATTTTGAAAAATTAAAGCCATTAAGAGTCACAATTACCAACATTAGGGTTTCAAGGCCCATTAAAGAATATTCATGTACATGGAATCCTAAATTAATCAAATTATGCATGAATATCACCCTTTTATATTTAATATGCCCTTTTATTAACAACAGGTTAATATCTGCTTTAAACACCCATATAACCCTTTTCTAATCCATTAATTATTAAAGATTAGGGTTTTTCATTGATTAAACTATTAAAGATAGCATCTTTATATACTTTTTAATTGCAAGTAGAATCAGACTCCAATTATATTTTTGTTGGATTCCTCGTATTTTTCTGAGCAAGTTTCATATTTTACACGTTTCCATCGGAGCTACCAATATTTAAATATGAATTTTACAAAATTCACTTACTTTAGCCAATAGCAGGGTGCCACGCCATATCCTAATGCAACGTAGGCGCGACTTGTTTGGGAAACATTTTGAATTGATGATTTTACCCCCCGCGTAAGTGGCTGTCTTCTTTGTACCCCAGAGGGCAGAACTGTCCAACTACTGTTTGGTTGTCTCCTTCCTTGCGGCGCACGACCTGGCCGCCGATAACCCACCTTTCGTGGCCCGCCCACCCTCCCTTCCTGGGGGATCAAGGACCGCCACCACTTGTTCCAATAGCTCCGCCATGCCTCGACGCACCTAGGGCTCTTCCAAATGCTGCCAAGATGGATATTCCTTCGCAAGGGAAGCACGCAACTACTTCCGTAGTTGCAGCATGTCAGCAGACCTCGGGTAGAAGCTGCTTGAAGATGTCAGCATAATTATGGTGGTCGGTTCTTTGTGGTTGGTCGTGGATGTCTCCTGCCTCAAGTAAGACCATAAACACCCCCCGTCGCTCCAAGGATAGGGCCTTACCCTCAAGGTTAGGGTTTCAATGAAGAAGGTGAAGAAGAGATATATAGTTGCGTGGAATCCCTCTGGACTCGATCCCAGATCTTACCCTTTATATAGGGGAGGGTCAACGAAGCCCTAGGGTGGCTTGCCCACAAAGAAATGAAATCCCTCTTCTAATAGAAATCACATTCCTACAAGGAGAAGTATTCTTCTCTCTCTTCCCCAACTTTGGATATTCCTTATTACCTTGGATATTTAGGAATACGAAAAACCTCTCCCTTACTCTCTTTATTCTTGCATTTTAATCCATGGGCCACAAAATATATTTCCTTTTTGTAGAAAATACTTCCATCTTAACAATACCACATAATTTATTAATAATGTATTCACATTATCTTCTTATTTGAAATTATTGGTATTTTCTCTTTCCTCTATCCTCATTGGGGCTCCTTGGACCCCAAGAAACTCAAATATTTTGAAATCCTTTTTATTGGATACTCATTATCCTTCTAGATGAATCTAAATGCATTATATCTCATTATCTTGTTTATTTCTTATTAAAATATCTCTTTTTGAAGATTTCTCCTTGTTTCTCTTTTATTTTCCTCATTGGTATTCCTTTTAATGTTAGGAATCCTTGGGATACGATATTCCACCAAGGATAACTCAATTATACTTCATTCCACTTATTTTCCACATTTTATAATTGTTTTCAATTTCTTTCTTAATAAACAAATACTTGATTGATCTTTTCTTTTCCTATTGCATTCTCTATGCAACTTTGGACTCCTTGGAGCCCAAGGAACCCAAGAGGCACGAAATCCATCTTTGGATTACATTCTTTTGCCTTCTAGAGGTTTCCACATCTTTCTTTTCTCAAATTCTCAATTATTCATTAATTAATTGAATTTCCTTGTTATTGGGCCCAATAGCCAATAAAGCCCACAAAGCAATCATCAAGGCTATTGTAACGAAATTCATGAATTCAATCAAAAGTCATCATTATTTTTTCATTTATCTTTAATATGAGAAATTAAATTTCTTAGCAAATGAACCCAAAATTGGGGTTGTGACATCCTTCCCCTCTTATAAGAATTTTGTCCTCAAAATTCCATCAAGCAAGCAAACAAATAGGATAATCATTTCTTATGTCCATCAGGGCTACCATGTGGCTTCACCCTTTCCATGGTGCTTCCCAAGAACCTTCATCATCTCATATTCTTCCATTTCATCTCTTTCTTACCTTGGTATTTCGTACCCTCATAGGTGACTCAGGACTTTTCAGCCTCTCAAATAGCTGAATAGGTTTAGGGCTCAACACATGGCTTGGGTACCTCACATAGTACTCTAGATCAGACTCATGTAACACCTTATACCTCATGTTATCCTAAGGGGTAAGGCTAAACTAAACCTTGTCCACCAATCCATCTCAAATGGACCCATATATCGGGGACTCAACTTTCTCAGCTATAACTCAGAGGGGTCAGATTTTCACATTATATTCTCCAACAGTGAGTTGCATGTCACTCTACTTTGCATCAGATCGTGACTCATGTCACCCTTGGGCTCTCTCATAGCCATTGCATGATCAAGCGACTTTATCTACACACACTGTGGTTCTTTTCTGGCCTTCGCGAGGCATCCTTCACCAAAATCATCATAATGAAGTGGTGACTGACACAACCTCCTTATAGAACATCTTGCATCCTGATAAAGGCTATGGCGGTTAACATCACATCTAAGAATTTTCTTAATGTATCACCCTGAATGAGCACACATGATCTCATCAGACCCTCTAGTTTGGATCATACTAACCATTAGTAAGAGGTGATAAACTGTACTAACATCAAGTTCTTCATGTATCTACTTCCACCTCATGGAAGTGAACCTTTATGTCATACTCAAGAACTTTTTAACTCGTATCATGGTGTAGTTGAATGATGTGATGATTTTGAGTCACATTTATAGAAATATTTTACTTGTGTTTTATGCATTTATTGGTCATTTTGGTGGTTAATATTGCATGATTCATTTACTTTGGTCTATGATCTTTCTCAGTGTCAAATCTCCCTTCTTTTGGTATTTTGAGCATAAATGATTACAATAATATGTTTTATTTCGGCTTATGTGGTTTTGTGTTTCCATTTTAGGAAAAACGAATATCTGCTACTATCGATACCATCGACGAGACCACAGGTTGCTAGCCGCAAGGAGCATCGCAGAGTCGATACTATCGACAGGAGAGTCGATGGTATCGATATGCCATCAGGTTGCTGGCGAGAAGACAATGGATACTATCAACACTAAAGTCGATACTATCGACACGTGGAGCTTCAACGATGGAAAAGGACAAAAACTAACGCTTAAAAAAGTCAATACTATCGACTCTCGTTGATGGTATCGAGTTAGCATCAGTCGCGACAAAGAAAAGAAAAGAAGACTAGCCGATACCGTGCAGAGTGGATACCATCGACTCGCGTCGATGGTATCGACACCGTCAGATACAAGTTTGCTTCAGATCGATCTAAATCCGATGGCTACGATATTTTTACAACCTAACTCGGTGATTATACCTAATGACGGCGGCCAAGAGCAATCTATCACGTCATTAGCCGCTGCACACATCCCGAGAAGGTGTGGAGAGAAGAACGGAGCCCAGAAGTACGCCCCAACATTCCGGATGCCGAAGAAGACGTTTTCCATCGCCGAAAGGCCGGAGATCGTGCATTCTATGCCAAGGAGCGCTTGGATCTTCTCTGTTCAGGGGTTTCTTTACTTATTCACGTTTTTCTCCATGTGTCCTTTTTTCTCTACCATGTTTTTCTTTGGGTTGAACATGCAGAGCTAATCCCCTTTATCTTTAGGACCGGGAGTAGCCCGAGGAAGCATTGTATGACAATTTTATCATAGTAATTCATCAATTATCTCTTAAATATGTGGTATGAATTCATTTTGTCAATTATATTGTTATGCTTGATCACCATAATAATAATAATCCAATGCCCTTAATTGCTTTGAAAGAAGGATTAACGGTTGAAAAGAGACAAAATTCATATTAATTAACAAATCCCTTGAACAAGGCGATGTAAGGTTAATGGTGGAAACCCAGAGGTCGTTTCTAATGCACCTAGTTTAGGGTATAGGTTACTACGATGGTGGAACTGACTTAGACATAGGTAGTGAATTGTACCACGATAGTGGGAAATTCTGACTACAGGCCACTACCTGGATAGAGAGATAAATCTGAGTTGCTATATAGAAATTCATACCATGATAACCCACGGTGAAACCGCAATCCTAAAGATCTCCTCTTGAATTGATTAAACTAAACCCTTAATCGATTGTTTTGTTTTGTTTTATTTCATTTTATTTTAGTTTTACAACAACTTCCAACTTTTTAACCGGTCTAGCTGATCGCGAGTAGTTAGTAGTAGTCTCTGATAATTCTGTGTCCCTAAGTTCGACTCAGGCCTCACAAAGGCCTTTCCTACATTGACGCGTACACTTGCGTTCGACGCACGTAAAAATCATGTCATGTTTTTGGCACCGTTGCCGGGGACACGACAATTGTCAGCACTACGAATGCTGCAAGCGGCCACTCTAGGCCATTTTTTTATTTTTATTATTTTGAAATCATTTCTAAAATTCATAGTCTATCTTTCCAATTTTTGTAATCGTCTAGCACGGTACTGAACTCAAATTTCCATTTTGTAGGTACTGTCCATGGTGCAGACGCGTAGCACCGACTACACGCAACAGGCACCAGAGGTTCCATTGCCGGAACCGGACGACGAGGAGTATTACGAGCAAGACCAACAAGAAGAAATAGATTCCGAATCTGGACAAGAAGAAATGGTAGAGGAACAGACGATATGGGAGAAGATCAAAGCTTCTTCCTCATCCTCTTCTAAGGGGCCAATAAAGAAGCAGGTGATCAACATTCTGACATATAAGATTGATCCTGCGTTAATTAACTTGGTCAAGTCTAATGCATTCCATGGATTAAAGAACGAAGACCCGGTGACTCATATAAGCCAATTTGTGGAGAATTGTGACATGATGAAAATTGACAGATTTCCACAAGAGACACTTTACTTGAAGCTGTTCCCGAGTTCTCTGGTAGGAAACACACGAGAATGGTTGCACAATCTGGACGATGAATATGTGGAATCATGGAACCACATGGTGGAAGTATTCTTTGAGAGGTTCTTCCCGCCCGAGAAGACAAACGACATGATCAGGAAAATCCACAATTTCACCCAGAAGGCAGGAGAGACCTACTCTGAGACCTGAGAAAGGATTTAGATCATGCTTAGGAGGTGCCCGCATCATGGGCTTGATAAGGAGACACAGGTCAAAATCTTCTATTTTTCTCTCTCCGCGCATGATAGAAGTAACTTAGATTCTGCATGCTCAGGATTCTTTTTGAACAACACAGACACGAGGTGTTGGGAAATTCTGAAGAATATGGCCAAGAAGCAATCCTGGGGCGACAGGGACGCCGTAGAGCACGTTCGAGTTGCGGGGGAGTCAAAGGCCATCAAAGAGCTGAATGAGAAGATGGACCTTCTAGCAAAGAAACTGCTTGCAAAACAAGATACTGAATCCGAGGATGAAGCTCAAGTCAAATTTATGTGCCAGCAACAGGGTTACAGAAATAATGATTACTCATGGAGGAAGGACAAGAAATTCTCATGGAAGGATCCGAATAACTTCTTGCAGGACCCCGATGCAAAACCCCAACCAACGGCGGAAGATAAGAGCACAGAGTTGCTCAACCAAGTGATAAAGCAGAACCAAGAATTGATGAACACTTTTGGCCAGTAGATCAAGCAACAGGGGGAATTTATGAATCAGTTTGGACAGACATTGTAGAGCCATGGGGCTCAGATGAGGACAATAAAGACGTCGATGGCGCAACTGGCAGCTGAAATAGCCAATCTGAAGAAGCCAGCGCAGCAAGGTTTTCCGGGTAACACAAACATTCCAGGAGGAAACCAACAGGCGAAGGCAATCTTGCTAAGGAGTGACAAGAAGCTTTTAAACCCCAGGGCCGATGAACCAAGCAAACCCCAGTCAGAAACTGAAGGTGAGGCCACTGAGGAGGTGCCAATCTCAGTCACAGAGCTGGTTGAGGAAATAGTAGAGGATGTCACTGCAGACCCCATTGTTGTTGAGGAAAAGACACAGAAAAGGACACCATATGTGTCGCCGCATCAAAGGGCACAGGCTGTCCCGGTCCCATATCCAAATAGTGTGAAAGCAAAGAAGGTGGACGCCCAGTTCAAGAAGTTTTTGGACAGTTTCAGAAATCTCTCAGTCAACATCCCATTATTAGAGGAAATAGAGCAAATTCCCTCTTATGGAAAGTTTTTGAAAGACATCATTACTAAGAAGAGGAAGATCCTTGACACGGAGGTTGTAGTTCTCAAGGAGCAGGTGAGTGCCTTTATCATGGGCACATTGCCACCGAAGAGGCAGGACCTGGGCTACTTCAATATTTCATGTTACATTGGTAAGGTGAAATTTGGCGAAGAACTATGTGATTCTGGGGCAAGCATAAACTTGATGCCTCTTTCTACTTTTAAGAAATTGGGATTAAAAGAATCAAGGTCGAGCAATATGACAATACAGCTGGTGGATAATTCCGTGGTGAAGCCTTACGGTATTTGTGAAGATGTGTTGGTGAAAGTAGATCGGTTTGTATTTCCAGCAGACTTTGTTGTAATGGAGATGCAAGATGAACATGGCAATGAGTTACTACTTGGAAGACCCTTCCAAGCTACAGCTGACATGATACTTGAGATGGGGAGAGGTCGTTTGACCTTGGGTATCGCCGATGATCGGTTCGAGATGGTCATGCCTTCCAACACCACGTCATCTAAAGCTAAGGAGCAATGCCGCATGGTGAAACATTTTGATCACAATATCTCACTTTGTCTAGGGAATCCATTTTTAGATATGGCTCATGTAATGACTGAGGTGGAGAAAGGAGCATTGGCTGTTGACATCATGGAGTAGACCAAGGTTGTGTCCCTTAGCAAAGGTGTGGGTTTTCCTAATGATGAAGAGGAGGACATCCCCCCCTCTACTAAAGATGAGGCCATAGCTAGTTCGGTTTTCAATGCATATCCAGAATTACCACTTGAAGCTTGCTTGGTCAATATAATACATGATTGGATGAGAAGCAAGTCACTAAAGGAGTGTGCCAAGATGCTTCATGTTCTTCCATGTTTTTATGCTATGTACTATGAAGACCTTGGCGAAATTCCACCACCGCTTCAGTCATCCTTAATCAGCCCGCCAGATTTGGAATTGAAGCCATTGCCACCGCACTTAAAGTATGCATTTCTAGCTGAGGAAGAGAAGCTGCCTGTGATTATTTCAGCATATTTGAGTGTCGAGGAGGAAGATCAGCTGCTGATTGTGTTGAAGAACCCCCGTGGTTCTTTCGGGTGGTCGGTTGCAGACATCAAAGGGATCTCCCCTACATTGTGCTAGCACAAGATTCGGCTCGAGGAGGAAGCCAAGCTGGTAATTCATCCACAACGTTGACTAAATCCTAGCATGATGGAGGTCGTCAAGAAGGAGGTGATCAAGCTCCTTTCTGCAGGTATCATATATGCTATATCCGACTCGATGTGGGTGAGTCCTACACAGGTAGTCCCTAAAAAGGGGGGAATTACTGTTACACATAATCTATTAAATGAACCTGTGACGACCCACTTGGTAACCGGGTGGCGTGTATGTATAGACTACCGTCGATTGAATGCTGCTACACTGAAGGATCATTTCCCTCTTCCATTCATTGATCAGATTTTAGAGCGTTTAGCTGGCCGATCGCATTTTTGTTTTCTTGATGGTTATTCCGGGTACAATCAGATTTCAATTGACCCTAAGGACCAAGAGAAGTCCACCTTCACTTGTCCTTACGGAACATTTGCATATCATCGTATGCCATTTGGGTTGTGTAACGCACCGGCAACCTTTCAGCGTTGCATGCTTGCCATCTTTTCTGATATGGTTGAATGCTGCCTGGAGGTTTTTACGGACGATTTCTCCGTCTATGATGCGTCCTTTGATGAATGCTTATACAATTTGGATAAGGTTTTGCAACATTGTGAGGACACACATTTGGTCCTCAATTGGGAGAAATGCCACATGATGGTAAGCGAAGGAATTGTGCTAGGACATAAAGTGTCTAGCAAAGGGTTGGAGGTAGACCCATTAAAGATCAAAGTGATTTCCAAATTGCCCCCACTGAATTCGGTTAAAAGGGTACACAGTTTTCTAGGTCATGCCGGTTTTTATCGCCGATTTATAATAGATTTCTCTAAAATCGCCAAACCATTATCTGAGTTGTTGGAAAAGGATGTTGTTTTTTATTTTAATGAAAAGTGTTTACATGCGTTCAATGTGCTTAAAGAAAAACTAATTTCAACCCCGGTTGTGCAAACACCGGACTGGACAAAGTCGTTTGAATTAATGTGTGACGCGTCCGATTTCACATTTGGGGCTGTTTTAGGACAATGTGTGGACAATAAACTCACTGTGATTTTCTATGCATCCAAAACCTTAAATGACGCACAACTGAATTACACGACAACTGAAAAAGAACTTCTCGCCGTTGTTTTTGCTTTTGAAAAATTTTGGCAATATCTTGTTGATTCAAAAGTCGAGGTATGGACGGACGACGCTGCCATTAAATACTTGATGGAGAAAACGGATGCCAAGCCTAGACTAATTAGGTGGATCTTGCTTTTACAAGAATTTGATATTGAAATCAAAGATAAGGCAGACATTGAAAATGTGGCCGCGGACCATTTGTCTAAGTTGGAAAGGGTGGATGAGAAGGATTTACATATACCCATTACCGAGACATTTCCTGATGAACACCTTTTATCGATGAAATCAAAAGATCCTTGATTTTCTTACATTGTCAACTATCTTGTCTGCAAAATTATCCCGGATGATTGGACATACCAAGAGAAGAAGAAATTTTTCCATTCTCTACATTATTATTTCTGGGATGACCCTATTCTGTTGAAGCAGTGCAGGGATGGTGTCTTACGCAGGTGTGTGCCAGAGGTGGAATACGAAAGTGTTCTTCGTCATTGCCATACACTACCGATGGGTGGCCACCACGCTAGTTCTCAGACTGCTGCCAAAGTACTTGAAAGTGGCCTGTACTGGCCTACTTTGTTCAGGGATGCTTATGATTTTGTGCGGCAATGTGATTCTTGCCAAAGGGCAGGTAACATTTCAAAAAGACAAGATATGCCTCTCAATGTATTTCAAGAGGTTGAGGTGTTCGACTTGTGGGGTATTGATTTTATGGGACCCTTTGTGTCCTCAAATTCTAACTTGTACATTCTATTAGCTGTTGATTATGTGTCAAAGAGGGTAGAGGCAATATCCACAAGGACTAATGATGCCGCTGTAGTGTGCGGGTTTGTCAAAGAATATATTTTCTACAGGTTTGGTGTACCAATAATGATCATTAGTGATGGAGGTACGCACTTCCGGAATCAAAAGTTCGCGGCACTATTGAGAAAGTACAGGTTAAAGCACAACATTGGTACCCCGTACCACCCACAAACTCAAGGGCAAGTGGAGGTATCCAATCGGGAGATTAAGAAGATCTTGGAGCGTATTGTGCCTTCCACGAGAAAGAATTGGAGTACCCTACTACCGTATGCTTTGTGGGCGGACAGGACGGTGTGTAAGACACCTATAGGCACTACGCCTTTTAGGTTGGCTTATGGTCAGGCCTGCCACTTTCCGGTGGAATTAGAGCATAAAGCACATTGGGCGTTAAGGAAGCTAAATTTGAGTTATGATGAAGCGGGAAAGAAAAGGTTGCTTGAGCTCAATGAACTAGACGAGCTGAGGATGAATGCATATGAAAGCTCGTGGATCTACAAGGAGAGAACAAAGTTGATGCATGATTGCCATATTCAAATGCATGTCTTCAAGAAAGGAGATCATGTACTCTTGTTCAACTCCAGGCTGAAACTGCATCCCGAGAAATTGAAATCCCGATGGAGTGGACCGTTCACTATAGAGGAGGTCAAGCCACATGGCTCAATCATGGTGCGTGATGGCAAGACAACATTCCTGGTCAATGGACAATGATTGAAATTGTACTTTGGTGAAGATTTCACAAGGAAAGTTAATGAGGTCAAACTCATTGCACTTCTAGATGCATGAGGAGCTTAATGTCGTCTAGCCTAAGATGTTAAATATGGGCGCTTGTTGGGAGGCAACCCAGCCATAGGTAGCTTAGTTATTTTCTTTCACATTTGTACATTGATTTGATTTGATTTCGTTTTTAGTGTAAAAAAGATACTGTGATCGTTTTCTTTATGTGCAGGACTAAGGCAGAGTCGACACCATCGACCCTTGAGTCGATGGTATCGAGTTGGGTACAGATTGGCGGCTGTAGAAATCACTCTACATTGATACTATCGATGGCCTCGTTGATGGTATCGACACACCAACAGGTTGATCGCAAAGTCGAGGTCGATAGTATCGACATGCATGTCGATACTATCGAGATCTCTGGAGTTATTCAGACGCAAATTGTCTCAGTGAAGTCGATACTATCGACCAAGTTATAGGCAGAAAGCAGCGGCCGGACCTCACGAGGGTGTTGCCCTAACCAAAAGTTGATACTATCGACTTGCGTCGATAGTATTGACGTGACACGTCACCAATCCGCGAGAGGAAATCAACGGCGATCGCTGCATCGAGAGAGTCGATCCGTGGGACGGGTTGATACCATCGACACCTGTCAATAGTATAGACACGTCATCGATCTGGGGGCCCACATCAAGCCATCGACGACCGTCAATACCAGCGGCGGACGGATTGTGCTACAGGAGTCGATACCATAGACTTGCGTCGATGGTATCGACGGGCATACAGCAGCGCCATCCACGTTTATAAAAGGGATAGATTGTCATCATATGACGTCACACATTCAGAGCAATCCTTCTCCACTTGTGCTATGCGTCTTTGTGAGCAATCAGAGCCCAGTTACGAGCATCCAAGGAGCAAGTTCTTCACCGAGCGGAGATTTCTTCTCCAATCTTCCCCGAGCTCCGTCTCTATCCTTTCTTCTTCGACAATGGTGCATACTGTCGGTGCTTCTTCTTCACGCGCGACACCGACGGAGATACTGGTGTTCGTTCCTCCACTGACTGCATCCATTCCACATCCGCAGATTGTCCATCCTTCCTCGGAAATCAAGAAGATCTACGAGGAACTGATGAATCACAAGATTGAGCCGACCCACTACGTCGACCGGGGCATGATCATCAATCTGGGGTTCGACACTAATCTGGCCTACGTGCTCAAGGGCCAGGCGAGGCATACAGGTAGGAGGCCCGATGAGATGGAACTCCACGCCGATGGCCAACCATTCTTCAATGAATGGCCGACATACAAGGAGCTAGTCGCAGAATTCATGGCGTCGATGAACATATGTGTCGTGCCAAACGACATCATCACCACGGATCGCGAATGGATAAATGACCGTGTTTCTTTCCGGCTGTACAATCATGATTACACTCTCACCCTCCAGCAGTTCAACTCTATCTATAACTGGAATCATGGGCGAGAGCAGTACCGGCGGTCAGACAACCAAACTTATTGTGATGCTATCTTCGCCGAGCTAGTGACTGTGCCTCTGGGAAAATCTGTGAGCTACCACAATGCGGTGGTGGCGGATTTCGAGCATCCTTTCATGCAGATTCTTCACCGCATGCTCTGCACCACCTTGTTCTCCTGTGGTGATCTGTCTCTTAGCAAGTTCCAGGAGACAGACATGTTTTTCCTGCATAAGTTACTGAAGCGGGAAGAGTGTAACTGGGGAGCATTTTTCTTGCAACGTGTGTTGGCTATAAACAAGAGCACGCGGAAGACTCCAATTCACTTTGGAGGGCTCGTCACACCACTGGCCCACTATCTTGGGTTGAATTTCTCCCAGTTGACTCCTCTCTCCAACAGAAGCAAGGTCAAATTGTAGCATCTTCATCGCTCCAACCTCATTCTGTTGTGTGATGGACTGGCGTATGCACACTGCCACGTTAATCATGCTTATTAGGAGTGTTCGCTCCCTGACCCCGTCTTCCACATTGAGGGTGCTCAACATTTTTGATGGTTTGTCATTTCCATCGAGATTTCGGATGAAGACGGCAGCAACGACGACAACGACGGCGATGAGGCTGAAGAGGAAGAGGAGGCCTACACTCCTCTTCGTGCACGAGTGGCACCTAGGAAGCGTCCTCGCATGCATCCGGGTGCATCTTCATCTTCGCAGCCCCTGCCACCACCATCACCCTCACAAAAAAGCGAGGATGTCTACTCGATGCAACGAATGTATGAAATGTTGTAGGATATCCATCAGACGCAGAAGCAGCATACAACGACATACATCGGTATTCATGATACAACGAACCGGCTGCTTGACAATCAAAGGGCTATTTTTGAAAATGAGTGCCTCCTCTTTGACAACCAACAACACATTCATGACAGGTTGCATAGGATGGAGATGCAGCATCAACCCTTGTATGATCATTACTGGAGCCAGAACTACTTTGGGGGGTATCCACAACCTCCACCAATGCCCCAGTATGATCCAAGATTTCAGGGGCAGTACCCGTCTTGGGACCCCACGGCCCCACAGTATCCGCCTCCACCGGAAGAGTGAATGGTATCTCTGTTCCACCCTTTAAGGCTGTTTTTTACTATGAGGCCATAGTCGAATTCAAGCTTGGGGGGGAGTTGGAACAACTCTATCCTTTAGTTTTCTCAATTTTTAGTTTTATTATTTTGTCTTTTGTCATTTGGTTTTCTTAGTTCTTAGTTGTTTGTAGGATCCACATTATATCTAGTGTAATTGTAGATGTCTTAAGTCATGTGTCATCTCATTTTCTTGTACATGGGAATCAAGGGAAAATTAAAAAAAATAGTGTTTGCAAGCTTGTGTTGTTAAACTTTGAGCACATAACTTAAGAAAATGATTGGGTTTGTCAACTTTAAAATAAAAAATCACAACTGTACATTCCTAAGGATTCATGAAAAGTGGATGGAATTGGTTGTTTGAGCCTAAACTGACCAAATGATAATGAGACCTTAATTTGAAGTAAGAGAGAGGAACCTCTTAATTACTACACAGGTCAATAAGAAGGGACACATAATAATTTACAAAGGTTCAGTCAATTAGTCTTGTGATCTATCCACCTCATTGTTTTTCATAATCCACGATAAGAATTGGAAGTACATTACAGTTTTAATCTTTTTGAATGCATCTCATGTAGATAGGTCTTGCATTGCAAAGTATTTTCACATGTTTTGCATGAAAATAAAAAATAGAGTAGATATACATGCACATTATCCTTAGGTGTGTGTCATTTAGCTGCATTCATAATTTTTATGCATACAGTACATCATGTATCTTATTTCTTCTGAAACAATAAGGGTGATTAACTTGTTCCATACCTTCTAAATGCTTCAAACATTTGAGCTATGCAGAAAAAGTGAGCCTGACAAATAATTCATTGTCATTATTGGATATAAAGGGCCTTATCTCTTAAAAAAATTGAGAAGTAAATAGGACTAAGGTGGAGAAAGGAACATGTTTTTCACTGCATATTAAGAAGGATAAGCACATGGTGTAGCTTTTGTAGATATTCCATCTCACCTGGAGATGGAATGATAGTGCATGCATCATTCCACTTAAAATGTAGGCATTAGGGCATTTTCACTTGCATATGTATCATTTAGGTCATTTTTGTTTTGTGCATGTTGAAACCGTATAGTGCTTCCATTTCCTCCATGAGCCACCTATTTCATCCACCCGTTGCTCGAATTGGTAGGCCACCGTGATTTACTCCTCACTTATGAATATCAGGAGAGTTGCTTCCATGTAGATGGTAGTTAGGGCGAGCAACGTAGAATAGGAGATCACAAGACGCACCGAGTCTGAACCGGCAAATTTTATTATGCTAACTGCCTTATATGATAGTGTTCATCAATTTTGAGGTAGATAACTTTTATGGATGATTATTGTCGCCTTTAGGGTAATTATCATTCCGTGGTTAGTAAAGGCCAGAATGTGAATGTTCGGTGGGGATCATATGGTGATGTTTGTTGTGATGATCTGTTCTTTAGTTGACCCTCGCAATTCTATTCTAAGGTTTTGTTGCTCGAGGCGAGCAATGTTCAAGCTTAGGGGAGTTTGATGCGATGATTTTGAGTCACATTTATAGACATATTTTACTTGTGTTTTATGCATTTATTGGTCATTTTGGTGGTTAATATTGCATGATTCATTTACTTTGGTCTATGATCTTTCTCAGTGTCAAATCTCCCTTATTTTGGTATTTTGAGCATAAATGATTACAATAATATGTTTTATTTCGGCTTATGTGGTTTTGTGTTGCAATTTCAGGAAAAACGAATATCTTCTACTGTCGATACCATCAACAGTGGTCGATACCATCGAAGAGACCATAGGTTGCCAGCCACAAGGAGCATCTCAGAGTTGATACTATCGACAGGAGAGTCGATGGTATCGATATGCCATCAGGTTGCTGGCGAGAAGACAGTCGATACTATTGACACGTGGAGCTTCAGCAACAGAAAAGGACAAAAACCGACACCTAAGCAAGTCGATACCATTGACTCTCATCGATGGTATCGAGTTAGCATCAGTCACGACAAAGAAAAGAAAAGAAGACTAGCTGATACCGTGCAGAGTCAAAACCATCGACTCACGTCGATGGTATCGACACCGTCAGATACAAGTTTGCTTCAGATCGATCTAAATCTGACGGCTACGATATTTGTACAACCTAACTCGGTGATTATACCTAATGATGGCGGCCAAGAGCAATATATCATGTCATTAGCCGCTGCACATGTCCCGAGAAGGTGTGGAGAGAAGAATGGAGCCCAGAAGTACACCCCAGCCTTTCGGACGCCGAAGAAGACATTTTCCACCGCCGAAAGGCCGAAGATCGTGCATTCTATGCCAAGGAGCGCTTGGATCTTCTCCGTTCAGGGGTTTCTTTACTTATTCACATTTTTCTCCATGTGTCCCTTTTTCTCTACCATGTTTTTCTTTGGGATGAACATGCGGGGCTAATCCCCTTTATCTTTAGGACCGGGAGTAGCTCGAGGAAGCATTGTATGACAATTTTATCATAGTAATTCATCAATTATCTCTTAAATCCATGGTATGAATTTGTTTTCTCAATTATATTTTTATGCTTGATCACCATAATAATAATCCAATGCCCTTAATTTCTTTGAAAGAAGGATTAACGGTTGAAAAGAGACGAAATTCACATTAATTAACAAATCCCTTGAACAAGGCGATGTAAGGTTAATGGTGGAAACCCAGAGGTCGTTTCTAATGCACCTAGTTTAGGGTATAGGTTACTACGGTGGTGGAACCAACTTAGACATAAGTAGTGAATTGTACCACGATAGTGGGCAATTCTGACTACATGCCACTACCCGGATAGAGAGATAAATCTGAGATGCTATATAGAAATTCATACAATGATAACCCGCGGTGAAACCACAATCCTAAAGATCTCCACTCGAATTGATTAAACTAAACCCTTAATCGATTGTTTTGTTTTGTTTTATTTCATTTTCTTTTAGTTTTACAACAACTTCCAACTTTTTAACCGGTCTAGCTGATTGCGAGTAGTTATTAGTAGTCTTCGATAATTCAGTGTCCCTGAGTTCGACTCGGGCCTCACAAAGGCCTTTACTACATTGACGCGTACACTTGTGTTTGACGCATGTAAAAATCATGTCATTGATCCATCTCTCTCTCTTATGTAGTTCAACAGAATCCTTCCCTTGACAACAGTCTTTTCTTTCTCATGTCATCTAGGTAAGGTGATCTACCATAACCCATATTGCATCTTGACCTTCTTGGTCAAGGGGAGACTTACCACAACATCCATAGTGGATGAACTCCATTCCCTCTCGGGGATTCTTTAACCTCTAAGTCACAACATTGGGTTACTGGTGTTCATCCTTCACCATTGGCTTGCATGGCCAGATGCTACATGCAACTTCACATCAAGCAACCAAAGTGCTACTATCACTTACTATCTTTGTAGTTTCACGATGTATGGTGATCTTAAAATCATGATTTCATGTATGTCATGATTCCTCAAGATGGATTCCTCGAAAGCCCTAAACCACTCTCATCAGGGTTTTATTACCTTCTTATCCAAGGAAGTGCATCTGAGGTTCTATCACCATCCTTTCACTGCATCAACCATAAACTTGTTCAACATATCTTGTTACATCCGAGTAACGACCCCACCTCCCAGTAACCCCAAATTAAGGGAGACCAACATGTCAGTGTCGTTATCCCAATTAACATGATCAAAGGTTTGACAAATAATCAATAATAATTAACAAATTTTACTAACTAAACTAAAAACTTGTACTAAATAAAACTTTGCATACCTTTTTTTTCAAAACTGGGATATCTACATCTATCTGCATCAGGAGTCTACTCTAACTAATCCTCCTTTATACTTTAACTCTTAATTAATTTCACATATGCCACTTTACTGTTTGTCCATTTCAACCTTGTACCTAAAATGCTGACAAACAAAACGTCAGTCAGCATATCGGAATATGTCGATATGTGGGGACATCCAAAATTTCACAGATATGGCTACCAATTTAATAATCACAATCAAATTAGTTAACAAGACAATTTACATTTTCAATGTGTCATTCTCCACCACTTTTACCCTAACCTTGGCATACCCCTCTAGGGTTTCTCTTTTGCCATTGACTTAAGGCCACCTTCTCAATCCCGAGCTTGTTGCCTGGGAGTCACCTCTCATAGTGCTCCATAGTCATGCATCATAGACCACCTTCTCATTCCTGAGCTTGGTGTCTAGGGTCACCTCTCATGGTGCCCATGGGTATACCCTCTTGGGCCTGACCTTTATGGCATCTTCCATCAGGGTGGCATGTAGGTGCGAGAATACACACTTCTTTATAATTTTGATAACCATAGTGACTTTATAATTTTGCAAGTATGAACATCCAACTGATAATTTGCATTCAATATGATTAACCATCTGGAAAATCCTCGGAAAACTAAGGAGGTTATTCATAATTAACCACATACCTGCCAGGCAGACTCAGGTGCAGGAATAATCCAAACAAGCAAGTAATCCAGAATCAGACAATCACACTATTCAATCCTGAAATTACATTCAATTCCTTTTTATCAAAATCTATCCAAACCATCTTGCTACTTACGGTTTCTATTTCTTTTTAGGGTTTCTTCCTCTTTTTAGGGTTTACTTTGCAATTAGTGTTTTACTTCCCTTTATTCTTTTTAAACCCTAGCTTTCTCATCTATCCTTCATGAAAGTTATTAAGGTTACCTTTTACAAACACATAACCTTAATTTCAGAAATAGCACAATTAATCATCAATTAAGTCCATTAAGCCTCTTTTACATTAAAGCTACCATTTCAATCCTTTTCAATCTATGAAAAAGTCAATATGCTTGTTTATCATCAATTCGTAATTCATTATGCTCTAATGAACGTTATTTATCATTAATTCTACCTTTTTTCCACTAGGAAACCCTAATTTCTACATTAAGGGTATTTAACCACAATTAGGAACTTTAATGCTCGAAATAGATTAGAATTATTATATCTTATCTTTATTCACTACTTTGAATGATTAAAGCTATTAAGAGTCACATTTACTAATATTAGGGTTTCAAGCCCAGTAAAGCACATTTTTGCACATGAAACTCTAAATTAAACTAATTATATGAAAAATTCATCCTTTTCGATCTTAATGTTCCTTTTTATCATTAACAGGCTAATATCAACTTTAAACACCCTTTTAACCCTTTCTAATTCATTAATCATCAAAGGTTAGGGTTTTTCATTGATTAAACTATTAAAGATAACATCTTTATATACTTTTTGAATTTCAGTCAAAGTCATGCTTAAATTTTATTTTTATTAGATTGCCCTTGTTTTTCTAAGCAATTTTCATATGTTGCACGTTCCCATCGGAGCTACCAATATTTAGATACAATTTTTGCAATAAATCACTTACTTTGGCCAATCAACAAGCGCCACGTTGCCTCCTTCTCATGCAACTCACTTGGCTGGTTGAAACATAACAAAAGGTCAGTTTTGCCCCTTCTTAAGTGATCAGCTCTTGAGAACGTGGAGGGGTAGAAATGTCCAAGGCCCTGGGCCTTCATCTTCCTCCGCACGACGTTGTTGGGCGCATCGACCTGCAGCCCTAGCCACGATTGGGTGCGGTCCTATCTTCCCTTGGACCCTGATGGCGACTGGAAACCATCCCTCTTGCTCCGTAGATCACCACCGCACCTGGTGGTGCCCTTCCCTCGCCATTAGGGCGGCTGGACTACATTGTCCAGGCCTGCAACCTGCGGCTGGCCTGGAAGCTGTGCTGCAGGTGCCACGCACCGGTGGCGGGCAGGGAAAGGTGGCCAATCCACCCTGGATCCCTGGAGTAGCTTCGTGCCTCCACCAACAAACCTCTACCTCTGCTAGATGTCGTAAAGATAGTCTTAAGCATTTTTGGTTAGGGTTAGCATGGAAATAAGAAAGAGAAGGGGTAGTATTGCATGGGATCTCTCTCTAGACCTTGACCAGAGTTTTACCCCTTTATATAGGGTGGTATCCACACCCCAGATCGCTTGCCCACAAAGCAATCAAGGCTTCTCCTTATAGGAAAGGGATTTTCCTTTCTCTAGAAGTATCCTTCTCTCTCTCTCTTCATGTACTTTGCTCATTAGATTTTAGGAATTCGAAAATATCTAATCTCTTTATTCTTGCTTTTTAAAACTATTTGGCACGAAATTCTATTTTCATTTAGTAGCACATATCTCTCTTTTATTAAATACCATAAATTCTTTAATTATGCATCATATTATTCTCTCATGTCCTATTATTGGTATTTACTCTTTCTTTTTCTCCTTTGGGACTCCTTGGATCCCAAGACACTCTATTATTTCGAAATTCCTTTTTCAAGGATACTTATTATCCTTCTAGATGCATCTATATGCATTATTTCACATTATCTTGTTTATTTCTTATTAAAATATCTCTTTTTGAGGATTTCTCTTTATTTATCTTTTATTTTCCTCATTGGTATTCCTTTTAATATTAGGAATCATTGGGACATGAAATTCCACCAAGAATAACCCAATTATACATCTTTTCACTTGTTTCCCACATTTTACCATTGTTTTCAATTTCTTTCTTAATAAAGAAATACTTAATTAATCTTTTCATTTCTTATTGCATTATCTTTGCAACTTTGGACTCCTTGGGACCCAAGGAACCCATGTGGCACTAAATCCACCTTTGGATTAAGTTCTTTTGCCTTCTAGAGGTTTCCACACCTTTCTTTTCTCAAAAACTCAATTATTCATTAATTAATTGAATTTCCTTGTTATTGGGCCCAATAGCCAATAACGCCCACAACACAATCATCAAGGCTATTGTGAATGAAATTAAATCATTATTTGTCCAAATATCTCCAATATGAGAGATTACATTTCTCATCAAATGAACTTAAAACTGGGGTTGTAACATCCTTCCCCTCTTATAAGAACTTTGTCCTCAAAATTCCATCAAGCAAACAAACAGTTCAGGATAAGCCTTTCATACGTCCATCAGGGCTCCCATGCAGCTTCACCCTTTCCATGATGCTTCCCAAGAACCTTCATCATCTCAAATTCTTCCGTCTGAGTTCTTTCTTACCTTGGTATATCATACCCTCATAGGTGACTGAGGACATTTTAGCCTCTCAAAAGCGGAATAGGTTCAGGGCTCAACACATGGCTTGGGTACCTCACATAGTGCTCTAGATCGATCTCATGGAACACATTACACATCATGTTATCCTGAGGGGCAAGGCTAAACAAAACCATCTCCACCAATCCATCTCAGATGAACCCATATATCGGGGACTCAGCTTTCTCAGCTGTAGCTTAGAGGGGTCGGATTTTCACATCACATATTCTCCCACAGTGAACTGCATGTCAGTTTGCTTTGCATCAGTTCGCAACTCACGTCACCACTGGGCTCTCTATCTCAGCCATTGCACGATCAAAGTGACTTCATCTGCACACACTGTGGTTCTTTTCTGACCTTTGTGAGGCCTCTTTCACCAACATCATCATATAGAAGTGGTGACCGACACAAACTCCTTATAGAACTTCTTGCATCCTGATAAAGACGATGGTAGTTAACATCACATCTTTAGAACTATCTCTTTGTATCACCCTAAACAAGCGCAATTTCTCTCATTAGACCTTCTAGTCTGGATCATACTAACCATTAGTTAGGGGTGATAGGCAGTACTGACACCGAGTTCTTCATGTACCTACTTCCACCTTATGGAAGTGAACCTTTAGGACATACTCAAGAAATTTTGAACTCGTATCATGGTGTAGTTGAACTGTCTCTCTCACATGTAGTTCAAACCGATCTCTCTCTTGACAGTACTCTTTCTTTCTCATGTCATCTAGGTAAGACGATCTACCATAACCCATATTGCCTCATAACCTTCCTTAGTCTAGGGGAGACTTTCCACAACATTCATAGTGATGAACTCCCATTCCCTCTCAGGAACTCTTTATACTTTATATCAAAGCACTGGGTTACTGGTGTTCATCCTTCACCCCCGACTTGCATGGCCACATGCCACATGCAGCTTCATATCAAGCATCCAAAAGTGCTACTATCACTTACTACCTTTGTAGTATCACGATGTATGGTGATCTTAAAATCATGATTTCTTGTATGTCATGATTCCTCAAAATTGATTCCTCAGAAACCCTAAACCACTCTCATCAGGGTTTTATTACCTTCCTATCCAAAGAAGTGTATCTGAGGTTCTATCACCATCCTTTCACTACATTAAGGACTAAACTGGCAAACCAAACAACCATTTACTGGATTAACCATTATTGATACATCTGGGTGTTAGCCAAACTTATCTTCTTTCCAAACTTAAGGTTAGCCTAACAACCTCAACTTCTTCTAACCTTTAGCTAAACTAGGAAGCTATATCTCGACCATAGCATCCATTACCACTTCACATCCTTAGGTATTAGGTAATGTTGGAGACATACACCTTCATGTATTCCAATTATCATCTCATCTCAAACTCTAAGTTTTTCTTCATCAAGAAACTCTGAGCTCATTCTCATGGTGATCAAACTCAACCTTGTTTAACTTGCAAATTCCACATAGTTCACAATAAAACATCCTCATAAGATGACTACACTATTCCTCTTAGTGTTTTTAAACCATCCATGTATCGTGCACTCCACCAGGGTATGTAATCTTCTCTATCCCCATATCTCGTGGCAACGTTCCAACCCACATCATCTTTATCCTTGGTGTATGGCATGTGTACTGTCCTATCTCTCACTCCCATAACAAGAGGAAATAAGCATTTGGTTTCAGTCCAAATACAGAGTTCTTCTTATTCCAAAAGTAGAGATGGTACATCCCACCTTCCCAGTACACTTTCAAATCTAAGTTGAAACGTGCCACACATGTCTTTACATCACAAACATCATGATATCAAAACTACTTCCATGGAAAACTGGTCTCGAACGTACTTGGGTTACTGCACAATCCTTGGTCATCTCCTTTAGGTCTATAGGGTGCTGACACTTTTGTGGTCATCCCTCTTCCCTTATGCATCCAGAGAGTGCCCTACTCGTCTACCATTTGGGTTCCATGAGTTCTTGAATGTGACCAATCTCCTAACCCATGGCTCTCAGACAATGATAGCTGTTACCTCTTGACCCAATGGTCATGTGCAACTAGGGAATTAGGCATCTCCTTCTTCCATCGGTCTTATCCCTAACTGACCCTAGGACAGACTCAGGATTCTAACATAGTACATGCCCAACTTAGAACCTTACCCAAGCCTTCATCATCTCTCTCTGCATTCATGGGCTGACTTTCATCCCTTCACATGGGTCATGGCAACCTGCCTACCTTGGTCAAGCCACATACCGGTTACCTCCATGGTAACACGTCCACATGCACATAGAGATAGTTATCTATGGGTCTACATGTTCATCCTCATACCATGTACTCTTCACTTAGCATCACAAGATCCTCCGAAACCTCTTTAGGTTACCTCAAAACCAACAAAACTGGTATACACCCTATAAAAGGGTCCCTCTCCCAGGATGGGAGAAAACTACACCTCTTGATAACAAGGTCACAACCATCCTTATGTTTAGGGTTTGCATCCACATGAGTATGCTTAACCCTAGCAAGCTACTAAGGCACAAGAAGACCACCTACTAAACCATACTAGGTCACCCTTGTTCTCATCCTGTACATTAGATCAACTTAGTTGTGAGGGGTCCATCAAACATACCCTTAACTTAAGGGGTTTCCTTTACCTCTACACATGAGGAGTACCATGCTCGAAACTATAGAGACTCAAATCTCATCATGATCATCAGATACACTGCTTCCCTCTTAGGACTAGGAGCCCTAGGTTCTCCTTTGGGTATCCAACATCATGCTCATTCTCTTAACCACGAATCAAGCATGTCCAAGGTATGTCATGTACTCCCATGATCCTTTTATATGAGCAACACCTCAGAGTTGAGTCCTCCGTAAGGACAACCAACTAGGTATAAGGCCTCACAACCTATTACTAAACCTTTCTCGGTCTAAAGAACTCTTCTTCCTATCTCAGCATGTAAACATCTATACATAGGCACATAGGTACCATAAGCCTCATCCTCTCTCTAGGGTTTGGTTCCTCTAAAGGAAACCAAGATATCATCAACCTCCAGGGGTCAAGCATAAGGCAACCACTATCATCCACTTAGGTCGCATCATCCTCAACTCCTCACTGTTCCTCCAATCTCGGAGTTTTACACTTCCATCCTCCGTGTTGGGGTTATGTTTTCTCTCTCTAGAGCTAACTCCACATCCAACCATACTACTAGAGGTGTTCTCTCCATGAAGGATCAAGCTCACATGCATACCTCTATGCGGGTGAAGCCTATGCTCAAACTTATGTTTGCTCATGATTATCCATAACCCCTTATGCTTATCTCATAAGCCATCCATCCTATCCTTTTGACCTCAGTTTTAACTGAAAGCTCATACTAATGATGTACTCTGGGTGCAAGCTATATCCTACTTGAAACAACCCATAAGGTTTCTATAGGTTCTTCTCTAACCTCATCCATGAAGGAGCTATCTTTCGCTCAAACATGCACGACCCTTCCCAGGGTTGAGTTTCCAAAGGTACTTGATCATAAAACCTCTCATGGCTCATATGGCATCCAAGGCATGTCTATCTAACCGCCTGGTTTACCATGACATCTAACTCGACAAGTCATCTCTCTCTCTCTAACCTCCACTTAGGGTTAGGGTTAACATCATCCTTAGAGGATGTGCTAGGTCTCTACATTAATGGAGGTCTCTACCTCCAAGACTAACTCTCTCTACTCATCCTCCTGACAAGGAGGTCTATCCTCAGGTCTCTCCTGAGGGCAATGATAACTCGTGTCATACGACCTAATCATGTATCTATTCTTTTATGCTTACTCTATTAAGCTTATGTCCATGGCATCTTATTTACATGCTTTTTATTAATTTGGAGGAGGATTTCTTAAACCTTATCAACCTTACCCATACCTCAAGAGGGTGAGGAGAAGAGAGAAAACCCTAATCCTTAAGGTCCTTAGAGAATTTGAGTTGAGAAAGGATGACCAAGATGAGAGAGTCCTAAAGGTATCTTATTTTGAGTCATATCCTAAGACATCGGCCAGGTAGTCACACAATCCGGGAGTCCTCATATTCCGACTAGCGGTGCAGACGAAAATATTGCCAGCCCCTAGACGTGATCCTTTTCTAGACACCTCAATACTTCAGACAATCTTCTAATAACTCCCTTGGGTTCTACGGAGTATGTAAAATTTACTAATTAGTAAAGATTAAATGAGGAACCTTCGCTCTGATACCAATTGTAACATCCCAAGATTTGAGGCCTTGGATAAAACACTCTTAAAAGAAATGATTGGACTACCCATATCACCAAGGTGCACCTCCTTTTTCGGGAGCCCATCACTAAAGAACTCCATACTTAAGCGTGCTCAACTTGCAGTAGTACTAGGATGGGTGATCAGTCGGGAAGTTGATCCTGGGTTGCACGTCAGTGTCGACAAAGTGCACAATTAAGGCAAGTGGTGGTTTGTGGGGCCAGTCATCATTCCTAAAACTCTACTAGAGCCTTGGGCATTGGGTTCAGGCTCTGATACCATTTGTAACGACCGAGCCCATTGCCCCTGGCTCAAGTAGAGTTTCAGGAATGACAACTGTCCCCAAAGACCACCACTAGCCTTAACTGTGTGATTTTTCCTCACACACGTGCAAGACGGGGTCAACTTCCTGACTAGTCACCCATCCCAATACTACTCCAAGCTGAGCACGCTTAACTATGGAGTTCTTTAGTGATGGACTCCCAGAAAAGGAAGTGCACCTTGGTGATATGGGTAGTCCAATCATTCCTTTTAAGATCATGTTATCCGAGGCCTCAAATCCTAGGATGTTACAATCTCCCCCACTTAGACTCTTGACGTCTGAGTCTCAACTATATGGCCTCATAATCTGACCCCATTTTAGTGCAGACCAACAATGGCCCATGGACACCCAGCTCCCGATCACGGAATACCAGTGCAAGGGTGGCTATGTCAACCATGGACAACCCGCCTCCCAGTAACCCCCTAAGGAAGTTACTCCTGTCTTGCATGTGAGTGGACAAAAAGCATGCAGTTAAGGCTAGTGGTGGTCTGTGGGGCCAGTCATCATTCCTGAAACTCTACTAGAACCTTGGGAAGTGGGCCTAATCGTTACAAATGGTATCAGAGCCATAACCCCTCCAGTAGGTGAGGCCCACATAGGCATGGCATGCCAGTCTTGAGTCATGCAGTCCAGGCATGTAGGAAAGGGTTGTCCATGGTTGACGTAGCCACCCTTGCACTGGTATTCTGTGATCGAGAGCTGGGTGTCCATGGGCCATTGTGGGTCTGCACTGAAATGGGGTCAGATTATAAGGCCATATAGTTGAGCCTTGACGAGGACGTCAAGAGTCTAAGTGGGGGAGATTGTAACATCCCAGGATTTGAGGCCTTAGATAAGTTGATCTTAAAAGGAATGATTGGACTACCCATATCAACATTAGGGTTTTACCACAATTTAATACATCAAAGGTGATAATTGGGTGTAATTTTGAAATTGCAAGCAATATCAAGTTCCAATTATATTTTTATTGGGTTCTTCACGTTTCTCTAATCAACTTTCATGTATAGATCACCTTCATCCGATATTTCTATCATTAGATACATATTTTACAAGATAACTCCTTTTTCCACCAATCAGAAATGACCACGTGGATATATTAGATTAAAAGTAAACCGGTGGGAAATATGCTTGTTAATTGTGAGATTACCTTAAAGGAAATTCCCTATTAATAGGGACGTGGGGGTAGGGGAGTAATTCTCCCCATGATCGTCTTCAAGCTTCAGGTTGCTTCTTTCGTGAGCCGCCGGTCAACTCCATTGTTGACTTGGCACGCTGTTGCTCCTCCATGCGATCCAAGGCTTCTGGTAGCTCTGCCAAGATCTCCCAAACTTGTAGGTGCTCTTGATTGCATCGCCCACTCTCCTACAATACCCATCTAGCGCCACGCAACATCAGAAGAAGTAGGTCATCGGTGGGGGTCAGGGTTAGGTTGAATCCTTCAATTGAGGATGATGAATCTCTCGACTACTCGTCCCGATCCCATGAGCATCGTTTCCACGATCGTTGGTAGTACAAAAATCCCCCCCTTATATAGGGTCTTCATCGTCCACCCTGAGATTTGGGGATTCCCTAATCTCTCCACGAAACCCCCCCAAAACCCAGGGTTGCCCGATCCGTCTAGGACTCCTGAACTTGATGGGCAAGTTTCCCAGATCACTCGTGCATTAAATTATGAGAAAAACACTTTGGAAGATTCCTTCCTCTGTCCGCCAATTTCCTGATCTGTTGTGAGCTAGGAGACAAATGGATCAACATTGGATCTGAATCCAACGGCCCGCAACACACGTGACATGTGCATCGGTTGGGCCCAAGATTCCTATTCCAATTATAAATGTGACATTTTCCACAATCACAACACCTTAGGGAATCTTTTAAAAGCCATAACTCCCAAATAAAAGATCCAATTGCTCCCAAACGTTGAGGGAAGGTTAATAATAACTTTATCTACCTCTTTGTCAAAATTGGGATCATTATCTAAAAGAAAACATACCTTTTCTTTAGGTGCAAGATATCACTTAATTAAGCTTATTTCTCACATCTTTTCTCTTTCTTCACTTATTATCTTGCAACTTGGACTCCTTGGAACCCAAGAAACTCTAATATTTCGAAATCATTTTTAGTGGATACTTATTATCCTTCTAGATGCATCTATTTCCATTATTTCTCATTATATTGTTTATTTCTTATCAAAATATCTCTTTTTGAGGATTTCTCTTTTTGTTTCTTTTTATTTTCCTCATTGGCATTCCTTTTAACCTTAGGAATCCTTTGGATACGAAAATCCATCAAGGATAACTTAATTACACCTCTTTCCATTTGTTTTCCACATTTTACTAATGTTTTCAATTTCTTTCTTAATAAAGAAATACTTGATTAATCTTTTCTTTTCTTATTGCATTTTCTTTGCAACTTTGGACTCCTTGGAACCCAAGGAACCCAAAAGGCACGAAATATACTTTGGAATATATTCTTTTGCCTTCCAGAGGTTGCCACATCTTCCTTTTCTCAATTATTTATTTACTAATTGAATTTCCTTGTTATTGGGCCCAATAGCCAATCAAGCCCACAAAATAATCAACAAGGCTATTGTAAACGAAATTCATCCACTCAAAAAAAATTGTATCATTATTTGTCCAAATATCTTTAATATGAGAAATTACATTTCTCAGAAAATGAACCCAAAAATTGGGGTTGTAACATCCTTCCCCTCTTATAAGAATTTTGTCCTCAAAATTCCATCAAGCAAGCAAACAAACAGGATAAGCCTTTCTTATGTCTATCATGGCTCCCATGTGGCTTCACCCTTTCCATGGTGCTTCCCAAGAACCTTTATCAGCACATATTCTTCCATCTGAGTTCTTTCTTACCTTGGTATATCGTACCCTCATAGGTGACTCAAGACATTTCAACCTCTCATAAAGCTGAATAGGTTTAGGGCTTAGCACATGGCTTGGGTACCTCACATAGTGCTCTAGACCAGACATATGGAACTCATCACACATTACTTATCCTGAGGGAAAGGTTGAACATAACCTCCTCCACCAATCCATCTCAAATGGACCCATATATCGGGGACTCATATGTAGCTTAGAGGGGTTAGATTTTCACATCACATACTCTCCCACAGTGAACTGCATGCCAGTCTGCTTTGAATGAACTCACGACTCATGTTACCACTGGGCTCTTTCTTAGCCATTGTACGATCAAAGTGACTTCATCTGCACACACTATGGTTCCTTTCTGACCTTCACGAAGCCTCCTTCACCAACATTGTCTTAATGAAGTGGTGACTGACACAACCTCCTTCTAGAACTTCTTTCATCCCGATAAAGGTTGTGGTGGTTATCATCACATCTTACAAAGGACAGTAGTTGTCTCTATGTATCACCCTGAATGAGCACACATACTCTCATTTGACCCTCTAGTCTGGATCATACTAACCATTAGTTAGGGGTGATAAACTATTCTATCATCGAGTCCTTCATGTATCTACTTCCACCTCATGGAAGTGAATCTTTAGGTTATTCTAAAAATATTTGCACTCGTATCATGGTGTAGTTGAGCCATCTCTCTCTTATAAGTAGTTCAACCGGATATGTCCCATGACAATACTCTTTCTTTCTCCTTTCATCTCGGTAAGGCGATCTATCATAACCCATATTGCATCTTGACCTTCCTTGGTCTAGGGGAGACTCACAACATCCATAGTGATGAACTCCCATTCCCTCTCGGGAACTCTTTATACTTTATATCCATGCACTGGGTTACTGGTGTTCGTCCTTCACCTCCTGGCTTGCATGGCCACATGCTACATGTATCAGGCATCCAAAGTACTACCATCACTTACTATCTTGGTAGTACCACGGTGTATGGTGATCTTCAATCATGATTTCCTGTATGTCATGATTCCTCAAGATCGATTCCTCAGAAACCCTAAACCACTCTAGTCGGGGTTTCATCATCTTCCTTTCCAAAGAAGTGCATTTGAGGTTCTACAACCATCCCTTCATTATATCAAGGACTAGACTAGCTAACCAAACAACCATTAAATCTTTCAACATATCTCATTAAGTATTAGCCAAACACATCTCCTTTCCAAACTTAGGGTTAGCCTAACAACCTCTTCTAGCCAAACTAGGAAGCTATATCTCAACCAGAGCATCCATTACCACTTCACATCCTTAGGTACTAGGTAACATTGAAGGCATACACTTCCATGTTTTTCACTTATCATCTCAAACTCAAACTCTAAGTCTATCTTTATTGAGAACACCTTGAGCTCATCTTCTTGGTGATCAAACTCAACCTTGTATGACTCATATCTCATGATAAAAACATCCTCATAAGGTGACTACCTCATTCCTCTTACTGTTTGCAAGCCATCCATGTATCATTCACTTTACCAGGGTATGTTATCCTCTATCCTCATACCTTGTAGCAACGTTCCAACTCACATCATCTTTATCCTTGGTGTATGGCATGCGTACTGTCCTATCTCTCACTCTCATAACAAGAGGAAATAAGCATTTGGTTGCAATCCAAATACAGAGTTCTTCCTATTCCAAGAGTAGAGATGGTACAACCCACCTTGCCCGTACACTTTTAAATCTAAGTTGAAACGTGCCACATATGTCTCTATTTCACAATCATCTTGATATCGAAGTTACTTCCATGGAAAACTGGTCTCGAAGCTATGTGGTCCAAACACAATCCTTGGTCATCTCCTCTAGGTTTATAGGGTGCCGACACTTTTGGGGTCATTCCTCTTCCCTTATGAACCCATAGAGTTCCCTACTCATCTGCCCTTTGGGTCCCATGAGTTCATGAAGGTGATCAATCTCCTAACCCATGGCCCTCAGACAATGATAGCTGTTACCTCCCGACCCTATGTGTTGGCTAAATGGACATCATTTAATCCCTTTGTTTTCATAATGAAAAACATTTCACTCTTGTCGATCTAACGTGCTACTTGAGTGTTGTAGGAATAAGGTGGATGAAAAATATTATGGAAGATCTATATGCTTGAATTATTGTAATTTCATGAAATGTAATCAATTGTAAAAATTGTACAAATATATAATGTACAAGTACTTAGACATTATGTAAATCAAGCGTTAGATCTTCCCTAGCCAATCACCACACTTAGATGGGTCATCCCCTTCAATAGCGTCACATATGCACACTCATATACACACCTAGTACTTTAATTGAAACATTAGAATAGGGTCAATATCGATCGACAAAATCCTCGACCGAGACACTCTCGGTCGACAAACTCCTCGACCGAGAAAGACCCAAGTAGCCGTTAGACAGAGCTGGCAAGGTAGTTGGCAATTGGAGAAGAGCGTTGCATACACTTGCTCCAGAGAGTCTGTCAGTCGACAAACCCTCGACCGAGTAGGACTCTCGGTCGACAAAAATTCGACCGAGATGAGTTCTGACAGCAACTTTCAGAATTAATTAACTAGCCATTGCTAAAGAAACTAAAGTGTACCTAACGGCTATTTAAGCACTTAGAACCCCCTAGAAAGTGTCTAGAACATTCTTAAGAACTTGTAGGTCATTCCTAGAAATAGGACATGCCTTAGGACACCTAAACTTACCAATTCTACACTTGAGCAATCCTTGAGCATACACTTGCATTAGATATTTGTTTTGAGCAATTGAGAAACACTTGCAATTGGCTATTCTTCTCCTTGCTCTAAATTCGTGTCTTGTAGGCTAGTATCTTCTAACCACCAAACCAACACTTCAATATTCATTGGTTAGGAGATCTATATGCTTGATATAGGCAAATTAAGCCTTGTGCATCAAAGGGTAATTGTAATTTCCTTTTTCCTTTCTTGTTCACTCTTATTGATTGTACTCTCCTTGCTACTCCTAGGGTTGGAGGTTGCGGATTGGAGAGGGTCTTAATCTTCTTGGTGAAGAAGGAGGCTTTGGACTACTTCTAGAAGGCTGTTGCAATGGGAGGCTACTTCAAAGTGGAAGGCTACTTCAAGGGGGAGCTTGTAGTTACTTCAAGAAGGCTGCTTCAAGTTGGTGCAACTACTTCAAAGTGAAGGCTGTCCAAAGGGTGTAGAAAGTATTGTATTTTATGTAAATTCCTTGAGAGGTTATAATATTAATACTTTCAAAATCCTGGTTGGGTAAGCAACCGGGTAGTGGATTGACTGCCTTAGTATTTGCTAAGGTTGGAACCACTCTAAACACCTTGTCTCCTTCTTGTTATTTCAATTGAGGTTGTTTGAGTTAAAATTATTTTGAAATTATCATAAAACCCTATTCACCCCCCTCTAGTGGTTTTTCAATTGGTATCAGAGCAGGATTCAAGGAACTCTAACCAAGTCTTAAAGAATGGGTGACGGGTTGCTCAACAACCTCAACCTTGAAGGGACACTTGTGGCTAGGCCTCCTGCATTTGATGGTACTAACTACACCTACTGGAAAAGGAGAATGCAATTTTACTTCCAAGGGATTAGTTGGGATCTATGGAGGATGGTGTCAACTCCCTACGAACTTCCTCAAGTGGAATATGCAGCTTGGGACACCAATACGGTAAAGTCTGCCCAAATGAATGCAAAGGCTGTAAGTATACTTTATTGTTCAATTTCAGTTGGAGAATTTAATAGAATATCAAATTGTGAAACAACCTACGAAATTTGGCATAGACTTTCCATAACTTATGAAGGAACTGTGCAAGTTAAGAACTCCAAAATTGGAATGCTTAAGCAGAAATTTGAACAGTTCCGTACGGATCAAAATGAAACTATTAGTGAAATGTATGAAAAATTCTCTTCTATTGTAAATGGTTTGAATGCCTTAGGTAAAGTGATTAGTGAGGAAGATCAGGTGTCAAAGATTCTTAGATCACTTCCTCCCAAATACAAGCCCAAAGTGACGACCATTGAAGAAGAAAATGACCTCACCCGATTGAGGATGGAACAACTCATTGGCAACCTAAACGCTCATGAAGCAACTCTAGAAGAGGAAGAAAGAAGAGAACGTGAACTTCAGCAAGGGAAAAAGAAAGATGTGGCTCTAAAAGCTTAAAAAATTGTCACACCGGAAAATGATGAGTCAAGTGAAGAAGAAGGAGAAGAAGCCTTAATTGTAAATGGTAAGAAATATAAAAGATTTAGAACTAACAAAATCTCTAGTTCTTCTTATTCTCCTAGGTGTTTTGAGTGTGGAAAGAAAGGACATCTAAAAAATGAATGCCCTAAAGCAAAGAAAGGAAAGAAAAGCTCACACAAAAAGAAGGGAGAAAAAGCTTATAAAGTTGCATGGGATGAGTCAAGTGAGAGTGAAATTGGAGAAGAGAAGGTGGAATGTCATATGGCAAGAGAAGATGATGAAGATTCCCAAGAGGTAAGCCTTCTTGATCTCCCTAAAGAAGAGTTAATTGCTAGTCTATAAGAAACTCATGATAAATATGTTGACTGCAAAAAGAAACTAAGGAAGGTTACCAAAACAAATGAAGAATTATATGCTAGATTAAATGATCTCTCTTCTGAAAAGAACAACATTGATCTTGAGAATTTGTCTTTAAAAACATCTTTAAATGACTGCAATAGAAAGTTACTTACTCTAGAAACGAATTTTGATCTTCTTTCTCAAGAAAAGGTTGATTTGCTAGCTAAACTAAACGATTTTCAGATCCAACCAATTCTATGTAACCATCTAGATTATGATAATGTTGTACAAGAAACTCTCTATTATCTGATTTAGATCAAGCAAGGAAAGAGGTAAACAAGAAGATGGATGACATTGCTAAGCTACAATGAAAAATAAATGATTTAAGAGGTAATGACATCCTTGAAAATATTCTGAAAATTTCCTATAGTTACAATGGAAGAAGAGGATTAGGATATGAACCAAAGAAAAATCAACCCAAAAGAACTAAAGCATCCAAGATTAAGACTATGTTTGTACCTAAGAACACAATTCCTAGAAAGAGAAATGAAATTGATTCTATTACTTGTCATTTTTGTCTGCGTCTTGGACATTACTCAGTTTCATGCCCTTATAAGAACAAGGATTCTGAGTTGGTTTGGGTTCCAAAACCCCAAACTTAGTAGACTTGAATTAAATTTAGTTGAGATATGATCCAATGCTCATTTTTGAAAATTTTATTATCTTATCTCAACTTAAAGTCTCATGCATTATGTTAATTTTCTGAACTGAGAATATATTCAGTCGAAGTATTGCTCGACCGAGAATATAATCGGTCAAATTTTTGTCGACCGACCAGATGCCTATGATAAATCAAAATCTATAGCAACAACGTGAGTAAAACATCAACCTCTTCGGTCGAAAAATTTTCGATCGAGGCAAAAATCGGTCAAAAAGTGGTCGACCGAGCAGACTTCTGCTTCTATTCAATTTTTAATATGTAAAACAACAACTTTCTCGATCGACAAATTGGTCGACCACAAGAGATGTTGGTCGAACTTTTGTCGACCGAATGAAGTTCTGAATCAAATTCTTTCTATTCAGTCTGTAATTAAATGTTCCTAACCATACCGGACCATCACATGGGTACCAAAATCTACATTTTAATGCAGGATTGGGTGTTCGACAGTGGATGTTCCAAACACATGACCGGAAACAAGGATGAGTTTCAAACTTTTAAGGAAAAGAAGAGTGGAATAGTCACCTTTGGAGATAATGGTAAAGGTAAAATCGTTGGAATAGGTAACATTGGTACAAATCTCAAAATAAAGAATGTTTTACTCGTTGATGGTTTGCACCCTAATTTAATAAGTGTTAGTCAATTATGTGACAGTGGATATGATGTTTTATTCAACAAAAATTGCTGCGAGTTACTAATAGAAAATACTACAAATGTTGTTTATGAAGGAAATAGAATTGGAAATCTCTATATTCTCAGACCTAATTCTATGAAATCCGTAGTTGGAAAATTCTTACTTGCAAATGAAAATTCAATACAACTATGGCATAAAAAATTGGGTCATACTAGTTCACATGTTCTCAAAAAGCTAGTTAAATATGATCTTGTTCGTGGTTTGCCTAATTTGTCTTTTGATCAAGTTGAAAATTGTGAACCATGTACCTTGGGTAAACAAACAAAAACTTCATTTAAACCCAAACATGTACTTAGCACATGTAGATCCCTAGAACGGATTCATATGGATTTATTTGGACCTATGCGGACACAATCTATTGGTGGCAAAAGGTATTGTTTTGTTATTGTTGATGATTATAGTAGATATACATGGGTACATTTTCTTGCAAACAAAGATGATACTATTCAAGTCTTCATAAAATTTTGTTCCAAGATTGAAAATCTATTACAAAACAAAATATGTACCATTAGAAGTGATCATGGTGGAGAATTTGAGAACCATTTATTTGAAGAATTTTGCACATCTCAAGGCTACACTCACAATTTTTCTGCTCCATGCACTCCACAACAAAATGGCATAGTTGAAAGGAAAAATTGATCACTACAAGAAATGCCTAGAACCATGATGCTCGAACATAATACACCTAAAAATTTTTGGGCTGAAGCAGTAAACACAACATGCTATGTGTTAAATAGAGTATATGTTCATTCCTATTTGAAGAAAACACCATATGAAATAATATATACTAAGAAACCTAGAGTTGACTATTTTCATACCTTCGGATCAACATGCTATATCTTAAACACTAAAGAGGATAGAGATAAGTTTGACTCTAAATCACATAAAGCATTCTTTTTGGGATATTCTACCTCTAGCAAAGCATTTAGAGTCTACAACACTATTTATAGAAAGGTTGAGGAATCAATTCATATTTCCTTTCATGAAGAATCAAAATAAAAAAACCTTGAAATAGTTGATCTCACTCATCAATTCGAAAATCTATCCATACCAACTGATAGTGATAAAAATACTCCAAGTAATGACCAAGCTGGGACACAATCTATTCCTAGACTCATTAAGGATCATCCTCAAGAATTAATTATTGGAAATCCTAATGATAAAGTCAAAACTCATTCTTCTTTTAAAGACGTTGCAAACATGGCCTTTGTTTCTATCATTGAACCTAAGAAGGTGTCTGAAGCTCTTAAAGAAAACTATTGGATAATAGTAATGCAAGAAAATTAAACCAATTCACTAAAAATGATGTATGGGATTTAGTTCCAAAACCACAAGACAAAACCATTATTGGAACTAAATGGGTTTTTAGAAATAAGTTAAATGAGGAAGGGGAAGTAATAAGGAATAAAACTAGGTTAGTAGCACAAGGATATAATCAACAAGAAGGAATAGACTTTGATAAAACATATGCACCAGTAGCAAGACTTGAAGCTATTAGAATGCTACTAGCTATAGCTGCACACAAAAATATCAAACTCTACCAAATGGATGTAAAAAGTGCATTTCTAAATGGAATCATTCAAGAAGAAGTGTATGTTGCCCAACCACCTGGTTTTGAAATACTAGAAAAAGGTGACTATGTTTACAAACTTAAGAAAGCACTTTATGGATTAAAACAAGCACCTAGGAACTGGTATGAAAGGCTCAAGACATATCTTTTTGATAATGATTTCTCTATTGGAAATTCAGATTCTACTTTATTTTTCAAAACATATACATATGATTTTCTAGTTGTTCAAATATATGTTGATGACATTATTTTTGGAGCTTCAAATGAATCATTGTGCACACAATTCAGTGACATTATGCAAAAAGAGTTTGAAATGAGCCTCATGGGTGAACTAACTTTCTTTCTTGGTTTTCAAATTAAGCAAACGCCTGCCGGGATTTTTATAAGCCAAGAAAAGTATACTAACGAACTCTTAAAATGTTTTGGAATGGTTCAGTGCAAACATGCTACTACTCCAATGGCTACCTCCACTAAAATTGATAAGGATGAAGATGGGGAACCTATTGATGATTCCTTATATAGAGCCATGATTGGTAGTTTGCTTTACTTAATCGCTTCTAGAGCGGACATCATGTTTTCAGTTGGTCTTTGTGCTCGATTTCAATCACAACCCATGCATTCTCATTTTCAAGCAGTTAAACGAATTTTCCGATATTTAGTCAGCACTACATGTTATGATTTATGGTATCCTAAAGGACAATCCTTGGATTTTAAAGCTTATACTGATGCCGACTATGCTAGTTGTCGACTTGATCGCAAGAGAACTAGTGGTGGTTGTTTCTTGTTAGGAAGAGCCTTAATATCTTGGTTTAGCAAGAAACAAAATACGGTTGCCCTCTCTACAACTGAAGCTGAATATATGCCAGCCGGATCTTGTTGTGCTCAAGTACTCTATATGCAACAAGTGTTAAACGATTATGGTTTTATGTTTTCTTCCACGCCTATATTTTGTGACAACACAAGCACTATAAACTTAGCACACAATCCTATTTTACACAGCCGAGCTAAACATATTGAAATCTGTCATCACTTTTTACGGGATCATATCTCTAAGAATCATGTATCCCTTCATCGTGTTGATACAAAAGATCAATTGGCTGATATTTTTACAAAATTGCTTCCACTAGACCAATTTAATAAAATAAGGAAGCAACTACTTATCACTCCCTTAGAAGATGTTTTCTTTCATATTTGCACTTCTTAAAAATGTTTTAATCATATAATCTTTGGTTTTAAATAGACATCTTTTTTGTAAGATTTGATGACTATTCTTTGTAGGGGATATCAAATTAAGGGGGAGTTTTTCTATTTTAACGGATATCTTTTTGAAATGACAAAGGGGGATAAATAAAGGTAAATCTTACAATGGTAATCTTGAAAAACTCAATCAATGAGTTTCATAAATCTCTTGGCTTTACATTAAAAGTTGATATATTCCCTAAAGAGTTGGATTTCATGTTTTATACTTCTTTGGGAATAATAAGCACACATTTCATAAACAAGAGAAAAAATTCACAAAGTAAATCTCGGGTATGAAACTCAACTCATTTTAAAGACTAGTTGATTTATATTTTGGAAATGTTTGTCATCTTCAAAAAGGGGGAGATTGTTGGCTAAATGGACATTATTTAATCCCTTTGTTTTGATAATGACAAACATTTCACTCTTGTCGATCTAACGTGCTACTTGAGTGTTGCAGGAATAAGGTGGATGACAAATATTATGGAAGATCTATATGCTTGAATTATTGTAATTTAATGAAATGTAATCAATTGTAAAACTTGTACAAATATATAATGTACAAGTACTTAGACATTATGTAAATCAAGCGTTAGATCTTCCCTAGCCAATCACCACACTTAGATGGGTCATCCCTTTCAATAGTGTCACATATGCACAGTCATATACACACCTAGTACTTTAATTGAAACATTGAAACAAGGTCAATCTCAGTCGACAAAATCCTCGACCGAGACACTCTCAGTCGACAAACTCCTCGACCGAGAAAAACCCAAGTAGCTGTTAGACATAGCTGATAAGGTAGTTGGTAGTTGGAGATGAACGTTGCATACACTTTCTCCAGAGAGTCTATCGGTCGACAAACCCTCGACCGAGTAGGACTCTCGGTTGACAAAAATTCGACCGAGATGAGTTCTGACAGCAACTTTCAGAATTAATTAACTAGTCATTGCTAAAGAAACTAAAGTGTACCTAACGGCTAGTTAAGCACTTAGAACCCCCTAGAAAGTGTCTAGAATGTCCTTAATCACTTGTAGGTCATTCCTATAAATAGGACATGCCTTAGGACAGCTAAACTCACCAATTCTACACTTGAGCAATCCTTGAGCATACACTTGCATTAGCAATCTGTTTTGAGCAATTAAGCAACACTTACAATTGGCTATTCTTCTCCTTGCTCTAAATTCGTGTCTTGTAGGCTAGTATCTTCTATCCACCAAACCAACACTTCAATACTCATTGGTTAGGAGATCTATACACTTGATATAGGCAAATCAAGCCTTGTGCATCAAAGGGTAATTGTAATTTCCATTTTCCTTTCTTGTTCACTCTTATTGCTTGTACTCTCCTTGCTACTCCTAGGGTTGGAGGCTGTGGATTGGAGAGGGTCTTAATCTTCTTGGTGAAGAAGGAGGCTTTGGACTACTTCTAGAAGGCTTTTTTAATGGGAGGCTACTTCAAAGAGGAAGGCTACTTCAAGGGGGAGCTTGAAGTTACTTCAAGAAGGCTGCTTCAAGTTGGTGCAACTACTACAAAGTGAAGGCTGTCCAAAGGGTGTAGAAAGTATTGTATTTTATGTAAATTCCTTGAGAGGTAATAAATTTAATACTTTCAAAATCTCAGTTGGGTAAGCAACCGGGTAGTGAATTGACTGCCTTAGTATTTTCTAAGGTTGGAACCACTCTAAACACCTTGTCTCCTTCTTGTTATTTCAATTGTGGTTGTTTGAGTTAAAATTATTTTGAAATTATCATAAAACCCTATTCACCCCCCCTCTAGTGGTTTTTCACTATGGTTGTAACGACCGGGCCCACTGCCCTAGGCTCTAGTAGAGTTTCAGGAATGACGACTGGCCCCACAAACTACCACTAGCCTTAACTGTGCACTTTGTCCACACTGACGTGCAAGCCAAGATCAACTTCCCGACTGGTCACCCATCCCAATACTACTCCAAGCTGAGCACGCTTAACTATGGAGTTCTTAGTGATGGGCTCCCAGAAAAGGAGGTGCACTTTGGTGATATGGGTAGTCCAATCATTCCTTTTAAGATCATGTTATCCGAGGCCTGAAATCCTGGGATGTTACAATCTCCCCCACTTAGACTCTTGACGTCCTCGTCAAGGCTCAACTATATGGCCTCATAATCTGACCCCATTTCAGTGCAGACCCACAATAGCCCATGGACACCCAGCTCCCATCCACGGCTACCAACGCAAGGCCAGCTCCATCTCGTCTCTACGGATAGCCCTTTCGAACTTGCCTGGACCACACGGCTCAAGACTGGCATGCCACATGCCAATGTGGGCCCCACCTACTGGAGGGGTTATGGCTCTGATACCATTTGTAACGACCTGGCCCACTGCCCTAGGCTCTAGTAGAGTTTCAGGAATGAGGACTGGCCCCACAAACCACCACTAGCCTTAACTGTGCACTTTGTCCACACTGACATGCAAGCCAGGATCAACTTCCCGACTGGTCACCCATCCCAGTAATACTCCAAGCTGAGCACGCTTAACTATGGAGTTCTTAGTGATGGGCTCCCAGAAAAGGAGGTGCACTTTGGTGATATGGGTAGTCTAATCATTCCTTTTAAGATCATGTTATCCAAGGCCTGAAATCCTGGGATGTTACAATGGTCATGTGCAACTAGGGAATTAGGCAACTCCTACTTCGATCGGTCTTATCCCTACCTGACCTAGGATATACTTAGGATTCTAACATAGTACATGTCTGACTTAGAACCTTACCCAAGCCTTCATCATCTCTCTCTCTATATATATTCATGGGCTGACTTTCATCCCTTCATAGGGGTCATGGCGGCCTACTTACCTTTGTCAGGCCCCATACTGGTTACCTCCATGGTAACACATCCATATGCACTTAAAGATGGTTATCTATGGGTCTACATGTTCATTCTCATACCATGTAATTTCCACTTAGCTTCCCAAGATCATATGAGACATCTTTAGGTTTCCTCAAAACCCACAAAAATTGGTATACCCTACAAAAGGGTCCCTCTCCCAGGATGGAAGGAACTACTTCTTGATAACAAAGGTCACAAACGTCCTTCTGTTTAGGGTTTACCTCAACATGAGTATGCTTTACCCTAGCAAGCTGCTAATACACAAGCATACCACCTACTAAACCATGCTAGGTCACACTTGTTCTCATCCTCAACATTGAATCAAGATCATTCCTTTCCATGTCATCAACTTAGCTGGGAGGGAATCCTCAAACATACTTTAAACTTAAGGGGTTTCCCTTTTTTTCCCTCTATACATGAAGAGTGCCATGCTCGAAACTATAGAAACTCAATCTCATCATGAGCATCGGCTACACCACTTCCCCTCTTAGGCCTAGGAACCCAAGGTTCACTTTTGGGTGTACAACTGCATGCTCAATCTCTTAACCACAAATCAAGCATGTATAAGGCATGACATGCACTTTCCATGATCCTTTCGCTTGATAAACACTTCATAGTTGAGTCCTTTTCAAGGGCAACCAACTAGGTATAAAGCCTCATAACTTGTTACTAAACCTCTTCAGGGTCTAAGGAACTTCTTCTTCCTAACCCTAGAAGGCGATCATCTATACTATGGGCTCCTAGGTACCAGCCGCCTCACCTTCTCTCTAGGTTTTGGTTTCTCCAAAGGCAACCAAGATATCCTCAGCCTCCAGGGATCATGCATGGGGTAACCACAACCATCCACTTAGGTTGCATCATCCTCAAAGCCCCATTATTCCTCACATCTTGGAGTCTAAGCTTCCGACCTTTTTGCTTGGATCCTGCTCTCTCTCTCTCTAGAGCTAATCCTACAACCAACCTCATTACTAAAGGTTCTTTCTTCATGAAGATGGATCAAGATCGCAAACATACCCCTACCTTGGTGAAGCCTATGTTCAACTTATGTTTTCTCAAGATCATCCATAGCCCCTTGTGCTTATCTCATAAGCCATCCATCCTGTCTTCTAGCCTCAGTTCTAACCTACTGCTCGTACTATGGGTGCATACTATGCCATTCTCATACAAGCTCATGGGGTTTCCATGGGTTCTTCACTAACCTTATCAATGAAGGATCTATCCTTTGCTCTAACATGCACAACCCTTTCCAGGGTTGGGTCGCCAAAGGTACTAGGTCTTCCAACCTCTCTTGGCTTATATCGTCACAGGCCTCCCAAAAGTATGTCCATGCACCTAGTCTATCATGACATCTAGCTCGTCAGGTCTTCTCTTTCTCTAACCACCACTTAGGGTTAGGGTTATCATCATCCTCAGAGGATATGCCAAGTCTCTTCTTATGATGGAGGTCTCTACCTCCAAGACTAACTCTCTCTACTCATCCTCCTGATAAGAAGGTCTAGCCTCAGGTCTCTCCTGAGGGCATGACAACATATGTCATACGACCTAAGCATGTATCTACTATTTAGTTTACGCTTAATCTATTAAGCTTATGTCCATGACATCTTATTTACATGTTTTTCATTAATTTGATGGAGCATTCCTTAAACCTTATTTACCTTACCCATACCTCAAGAGGGTGAGGAAAAGAGAGAAAACCCTAATCCTTAAGGTCCTTAGAGAATTTGAGTTGAGAAGGGATGAACAAGATGAGGGAGTCCTAAAGGTATCTTATTTCGAGTCATATCCTCAGACATTGGCCAGACAGTCACACCATCCGGGAGTCCTCATATTCTGACTAGCGGTGCGGAGGAAAATATTGCCAGCCCCCGAACGTGATCCTTTTCTAGACACCTCATTCTTTCAGACAATCCTCTAATAACTCCATTGGTTCAATGGAATTTGTAAAATTTAATAATTATTAAAGATTAAGTGTAACGAGAGGAATTGTAATGAGGGCTTTTGGAAAGAGTCTCATTATATTTGGGGATGAATTCTGCATCTGTTGGACCTGGGTTTTCGATAGTTTGGGAAGCTCTAGGAGTTTTCCCAAATCCTAACAGCCGCAGGACCTATTTGGGGACTCCACCTATAAAAGGGGGGGGATAGACACCCTATTGAGATCAGAACCTGATACCAGTCGCTTTGTGGGACTAATCGAACCCTCCTCACTCCCAACTTCACCACAACAATACCCTTCTTCCCCCTTCTTGTTCTCGGCCACATGGGCGCCACCGTCGGCCGATGCAGGTCACCTCGCCTCAGCCATGGGCCGCCATTGAGTTCGGGGTCACCTAGGAAGGAGGTTGGTGCCCTCACTTGGCACCTCAGGGTAGTATATCTCGAAGTCAACCTCAAGGTTGACCGGACCTGGCGCGGCATCGCGAACAGAGTCAGGGGGAGCGAAGGTTGAAGAATATGATGTGTTGGTAAAATAAACTGAAACGTAAATCTGGTATTATGAGAATTTCATTTACCACCACTATCTATATTATGAGCATAGGTTACCTCTGTTATAACCTCAATTTCTTGAATATGTAATTAAAAGTGTAATTCTCTTTTAAAGAATAAATGAAATCTGTTCTTTGATATGTGATGGATTTCGTGTGAAATGGCCTTGATTGATTGATAATGGGCTTTGTTGGCCATTGAGCCCAATTGAAGAGAAAAGAGAAATAAAAAGGAAAAGGATTTGTTATATAAAAGGGAAATATGAGAAATAGACTTTTAAAAGAAGATATAGGCAAACCAATATTCCCCAATATGGGAATTCGTGTCTTTAGGATTTCTTGAGGTCCAAGGGACCCAAAATAACAAGATAATTACAAAGGAAAAAGGAATATAAATTAATTTGGATTAATTAATGAGATAACTTGGGAGAGAAGGAAGACTTCTCATTCAATGCAATTTGTTTCCCAAATTTCGTACAAAGTTAAATAATGACAAGACAAACCTTCCCTTAACATTTGAGTTAAAAAGGAGCTTTGGTTTGGGAGATACGAATTTCCTAAGAAATTGCCAAAATTGGAATTTATTCAGAAATAAGAAAATGATTTTCCTTTTTGTTGGAACGCGTGCTCTGAGGACCGTTGGATATCGATCCAACATTGGTCTCTCATCTCCTATGACTCACACGGGCTGGAACTTTGCAAGTTACATGGAGAATTTCCATCTTGGATTTCTTGCAAACCAGAGGATGGGCCAACCTGTTGATAGTCCCATTGGACTCAGGAGTGGAAACTGCGAAGATTCATCCCTAATCTTATTAGGATTGGTCGTCGTTTTGGGAAACGCCTAACTCGGCAGGATCTTGCCCCAACCCTATATATAGGGGAGGGTGATCGAAGACACCAACATCTCTTTTTTCTAGTCCAACCTCTGTGGAAGGAAGCAAGGAGTGATTTTGTTCGTTCAATTGGTCCTTTCATCTTAACCTCCACCCTTGTCGACACAACAAACTTCGCCGAAGTCCGACGAGTAGGGGGTGACCTTGGCGCGGCTCGGGTGGACAATTGAAGACATCGTCATCTTCTACAGCGGGAGGCGAAGCTCCATGGCCTATCGTGTGGCTCACAAGTGACCTAGAGCCCAGAGTCAACTCCTCAATTGACCATCGGGTCGGTAGTGCTCGCGCAAGGAGGAAGACGAAGACCCCTTGGTCTTTTACAATCTTACCCCTCCGTGCCTTCATTACTGGTAAGGACAATTCGGTCATTTGCTTCCTTTTGATCGTAAAGGGTGCGTGTGATCCTGGTTGTTGGATCTTGAGTGGATCAGCGGACCACAGATCCGACGCTTCTTATTTTTCTAAAAATAGCAAGTAAACTAATAAAAAGGTTTTTTTTCCTATAAAAATCATATCTTGAGCTAGGAAACTCGGATGAGAAAAGTTAATACATGAAAAATGATCAGACAAATACGAAGAATGTATTAAAAATGGTTTGGACACCTAAATCTATATTTTTTTTGCAAAAGTGCATATTTTGAATAGATAAATGTATTAATTTGTGGTTAGAAACCCTAATTATTGATAAAAGATATATTTAATATTGCAATTAGGTTAATTCAAGCATGGTTAACTTTTTTAATAATAAAGTTAGATTTTTAACCTGTTTTGATGAAGGAATTGCAAAGTTTAGGGTTTTAAACCTAATAAATGGGTTAATATGTTTAGAAACCCTAAACAAGAGAAAAAGAAAAGAAAAGTACTTCTAATATGAAATTAGGGTTTCCTGTTGCTAAAAGATGAACTTGGAATCTTTTGTGAAGGAAAGATGAAATAATTAGGGTTTGTAAGTGATTTTGTAAAATTAGGGTTTAAGTATTAAAAATGGAGTGGAATCCTAATTATGCTCAAAATCCTAAAAAGGAAAAATAACCCTAGGAAACAACTAGGATTAATAAATCATAATGACATGATTAATGATAAAAAATTGGATGTCTTTTCAGGATCAACATGTGTGTACTTGCTTGATTTCTTGATTGGTCGAGTTATTTCTGCATTCAAGTCTGCTTAACAGGTATGTGGTTAATTATTATTAATTGCCTTAGTTTCCCGATGATTTCCCGAATGGTTAATCGCATTGAATGCAATCTAAACAATTTGGATGTTCATACTACAATTATAAAGTTGCTATGGCTATCACAATTATATACACTTGTGAATTCTCCCACCTACATGCCACCCTGATGGAAGATGCCATAAAGGTCAGGCCCAGGAGGGTAGACCCATGGGCACCATGAGAGGTGATCCCAGACACCAAGCTCGGGAATGAGAAGGTGGTCTATGATGCATGACTATGGAGCACCATGAGAGGTGACTCCCAGGCACCAAGCTCGGGATTGAGAAGGTGGACTTAAGTCAATGGAAAAAGTGAAACCCTAGAGGGGTATGCCAGGGTTAGGGCAAAAACGGTGGAGAATGACACATTGAAAATGTAAATTGTCTTGTTGAATAATTTGATTGTGATTATTAAATTGTTATCCATATCTGTGAAATTTTGGATGTCCCCACATACCAGTATATTCCCGTATACTGATCGATGTTTCGTTTGTCAGCATTTTAGGTACAACCCTGAAATGAACAAACAGTAAAGTGACATGTTGTGAAATTAAGAAATAAAGTGCAAGGAGGATTAGATAGATTAATTCAAGCTCTAGATAGATAGATTTCCAAAGTTTTTCAAAGGTAAGGAAATTTTTAATTTTATACCCAATTCCAGTTTAGTTAGTAGAATTTCATAATTATTATTGATTATTTGTCGAACCTTTGATCCAGTTTATTGGGATAACGACTCTGATCTCTTGGTCTTCCTTAAGTGGGGGTTACCGGGAGACGTGGTCGTTACAATTGGTATCAGAGCCTATTTCCCTCCAGTAGGTGGGCCCACATGGGCATGACATGCCAGTCTTGAGCCGTGCGGTCCATGCATGTAGGAAAGGGTTGTCCACGGTTGATGTAGCCACCCTTGCGCTGATATTCCGTGATCGGGAGCAGGGTGTCAATGGGCTATGTTGGGTTTGCACTGAAATGGGGAAATATTATGAGGCCATATAGTTAAGCCTTGATGAGGATGTCAAGAGTCTAAGTGAGGGAGATTGTAACATCCCAGGATTTCAGGCCTCGGATAACATGATCTTAAAAGGAATGATTGGACTACCCATATCACCAAGGTGCACCTTCTTTTTCGGGATCCCATCACTAAGAACTCCATAGTTAAGCATGCTCAACTTGGATTAGTATTGGGATGGGTGACCTGTCAGGAAGTTGATCCTAGCATGCGCATGAGTGAGGACAAAGTGCACAGTTAAGGATAGTGGTAGTCTGTGGGGACAGTCGTCATTCCTAAAACTCTACTTGAGCCCAGGGCAGTGGGAGCGGGCGTTACAAATGGTATCAGAGCCTAGGTTCCTCATCAAATAATTAATAATTATTAAATTTTACAAATTCCATAGAACCAAGGGAGTTATTAGAGGAGTGTCTGAAAGACTGAGGCGTCTAGAAAAGGATCACTTCTGGGGGTTGGCAATATTTTCCTCCACACCGCTAGTCAGAATATGAGGACTCCCGGATTGTGTGACTGCCTGGCCGATGTGTTAGGATATGACTCGAAATAAGATACCTATAAGACTCTCTCCTCTTATTCATCCTTTCTCAACTTAAATTTTTGTCAAGGATTTCTTAGTATTAGGGTTTTCTCTCACTTCCTCACCCTCTTGAGGTATGGGTTAAGGATAATAAGGCATAAACGATCCTCCACCAAATTAATTAAAAGATATGTAAGTAAGATGTCATCGACATAAGTATAAGCGGTTAATTATAGACTAAGTACATGTTTGTGTACTTATGTAGATGGCTCGTACAAAGGTTGTGACAATCCCTTTCTCCATCAGCAGAGGTGGACCACCCCGTAAAGAGAATGGGTATTCTGAGAAGAGGAAGTGGAATCATGGTGGTGAGACCTCCAAGAAGAGAAAGAGACCTGAGGAGGTTGTGCTTGAGGCCCCCAACCCTGAACCAATGCCCGGAAGTAACATAGAGCAGAAGGAAGCACTGGGATATGAGGAACACCATGGGTATGAAGAGGAAGCCCGGATGGAAGAAGACCAACCCGGTGGTCAAGAACCAGCCATGGTGGTTCACACAACAGATGTAGTTTGGATGGAACAACAGAAACAACTGACTGAGGCTATTCGTGCCCTAGCTCTTAGGGACATGGCTAGGAATGAGTATGGTGAGCCACTTCCTGTTCGACTTCGACTGGGAGCCACCATCCTGGACTTCGTCAAGCTGAACATCAAGAAGTTCTGGGGAGAAGACAAGTCTGAAGTGGTCAATAAGGCTGAAGCTTGGATGCTTGCAGTCGAGAATGGTTTCTGTATGCTCGAGGTGCAGCCAAATAAGAAGGTTCTGTTTGCTACTCATCTTTTAGAAGGCACAACAAAGATGTGGTGGGAAAATCATATCATGGGAAGAGACCTAAGAGAGGAACCGATGGCATGGACCGATTTCAAGACCATGTTCACCGCCAGATTCATCCCCATCTCAGCTAAGAAGGAAAAGGAGTGAGAGTTCACCAACATGACACAAGGAAGCTCGTCAGTTGCGGACTTTGGTCGCATGTTCTGCATCTTGGAACATTTTGGGCACATGATGGATGAAGAAAGAAGGGTGGACCACTTCATTGAGCGTCTGCACCCTGCCATCAAGCCACATGTGATGGCTAGTAAGCCAAAGACCTTCTCTGAAGCCTACAACACCACCTTAGATATGGAAAGGACGGTGATGCCTGCACAGAATCAATCCAAAGGGTACTTGGGTTTCACTGAAGGAGCTCAAGGGCAGAAGAATGAATACAAGAAGAGACAAGGGCGTAACACAGCAAAAATAGACATGGGCACAAAGGCAAGCCCCATGGTCGTCTTCAGCAATGTTGCACCTGCAAACGTACACATCGTGGGAGTGCCGCTTTGAGAAAAAGGTGTGCTTCAGATGTAAAAAAGAAGGACACTTCATCGCCAACTGTCCACAGCCTGACCCAAGAGGACCTTTCGGGTCACAGCCTGTGGCAGCACAACCAGTAGCTGCAGCACCCCCAGCCGGAGTACCTCCAGTTGGAGAGAGAAGACAAGCCATAGTGTTCTCCATTGACAATGAAGAAGCATAGGAAAATGCTAATAGGCTGATAGAGGGTAATAACCTTTATAAATTTTACCTTTTAGTTTAGTAGATCATGTAATAGCTTTCTGATATGGTGCAAACTATGTAGGCTTGCTGGAAGTCATGGGACAAAATGTAAAAGCACTTTTTGATTCTAGTTCTACTAATACTTTTATTTTGAGAAATTTGGCAACTATGCTTGGTCTGGATATCAAGGATTTGGGTTATGTTTTGGATGTCACAACCCCGAGTGGTCGTATTTATACCTCTCTTTTGAAAACCCCTGTCTTTCCAGTAAAGTATCTGAACCATGAGCTTCCCACTGACTTCATCCTTCTCGATATGAATTAATGATTTTGATGTAATCATCGGTATGGATTGGCTTTCCACCTATAGGGCCCAGATTGACTGTAGAGAGAAGAAGATTCTCATTAGGAAAACTGGCCATCCACACTTCACCATTCGAGGAAGGAAAGAGGCGACATCCAACCTTTATGTGTCCGCTTTGAAAGTTGAACGGATGCTATCTAAGGGTTGTTGAGCCTACCTAGCCATAGTTACCGTACCTAAGGTTAAGAGGAAATCCTTAGAGGATATAGAGGTGGTTCGGGACTATGTAGATGTGTTTCCAGATGATCTACCAGGGATTCCCCCTGAGAGGGAGGTAGACTTCTCTATTGAGCTAGCTCCAGGGACTCACCCTATATCTAAGGCACCCTATAGAATGGCCCCTGCAGAGTTGCTTGAGCTAAAAACCCAGTTGCAAGAGTAGTTGGATAAAGGCTTCATCCAGCCCAGTACATCACCTTGGGGAGTGCCAGTCCTCTTTGTGAAAAAGAAGGATGGGTCCCTTCGGATGTGTATTGACTATCGGATGATTAACCAAGAAACCATTAAGAATAAGTATCCTTTGCCTAGAATAGATGACCTGTTTGACCAACTCAAACCATCTCGAGTCTTCTCCAAGATCGATTTGAGGTCAGGATATCACCAGGTGAGAGTAAGGAGTGAGGATATACCTAAAACAGCTTTCAGAACCCATTATGGCAACTATGAGTTTGTAGTCATGTCGTTTGGATTATCCAATGCACTTAGTGTCTTTATGAACCTCATGAATAGTGTGTTCCAGCCTTTCCGTGACTCTTTTGTGATAGTGTTCATAGATGACATGTTAGTGTATTCAGATGACCTAGCCCAACACCGTGATCACCTGGGTAGAGTCCTTGATATCCTGAGAAAGCATAAGTTTTTCAGAAAGTTCTCAAAATGTGAGTTTTGGTTAGACCAAGTCATGTCTCTTGGACACATCATCTCAGGAGGAACGATCGCCGTAGATCCATGCAAAGTATCGACAGTTCGAGACTGGCCGGCACCCAAGAACCCCTCTGAGATTCGTAGCTTCTTGGGGTTGGCCGGATACTACCGTCGCTTCATCAAGGATTTCTCAAAGACTATTTTACCGCTAACCATGTTGACCCAAAAGGATGTGAAGTTCATGTGGTCTGACGTATGTGAAGGTCGCTTCCAAGAATTGAAGGAGAAACTGACCACCGCCCCTGTGCTGAATCTACCTTATGACAATGAGGGTTTCATGAAATTCATCGATGCTTCCAAGATGGGACTTGGTTGTGTGTTGGAATAGAATCGACATGTGGTTGCATATGCTTCTAGACAGCTTAAACCAAATGAGGTGAATTATCCAACACATGACCTTGAGCTAGCTGCTATCATCCATGCTTTGAAGATATGGCAGCATTACCTGTACGGTGCTACCTTCGAGATCTTCACCGACCATAAGAGTTTAAAATACCTGCTGACACAGAGAGACCTGAACATATGACAATAACGATGGATGGAGTACATGAAGGGTTACGACTTCACCATCACCTACCATCCTAGTAAGGAGAATGTCGTGGCTGATGCTTTGAGTTGAAAACAGCTTAAGTTTGCAGCTATTCTATCTAGTCAGTGGAAGAGTTTGGAGGAGCTTGTGGAATGGACTCCACAACCGTTAGAGGACCGAGTTCGATTGGCTAATGTCTGGATTCAATTTGAGTTGTTGAGTGAGATCATAGAAGCACAGTTGACCAATGAAGAGCTAGACAAGATGAAAGGTTTGATGATGAAGCCACAGACTCATCTATCTGTGGGAGTAGATGGAGGAATCAGGTTTGAGAATTGCATATGGGTTCCAGTGGATTCATCATTAAAGGGATGCATCCTAAAAGACGCTCATGGATCCAAATACACCATACACCCAAGAACTACTAAGATGTTCAAGGACCTACAGCGGTTTTTCTGGTGGCCAGGAATGAAGAAAGACATTGCGGCATGGATGGCCAGCTATCTTACGTGTCAGATGGTGATGGATGAACACCAACGACCCGGTGGACTTTTACATTCAATAGAGATTCCAGAGTGTAAATGGGAACAAATCACTATGGATTTTGTGGTAGGTCTACCCCGGACCAAGAAGGGTCATGATGCGATATGGGTTGTGGTAGATCGCCTTACCAAGTCAGCACACTTCCTTGCCTTAAAGACCACTGCTAAGGTGTCAGACATAGCTGAGTTGTATATCAGAGAGGTAGTGTGGTTGCATGGTGTAACATGATCGATCATTTTAGATAGAGACCCAAACTTCACTTCCAAGTTGTGGAAGCAAGTTCAAGAGGAACTTGGTACCAGATTAAAGTTTAGTACCGCTTATCATCCCCAAATAGATTGTCAGTCAAAAAGGACAATCTAGACATTAGAAGATCTATTGAGAGCTTATGTGCTGGATTGGGGTGGCTCATGGGAGCAATACTTACCATTAGCAGAGTTTGCCAACAACAACAGCTACCAAGCCAGTACCGGGATGCCTCCATATGAAGCTTTGTACGGGATACCGTGTCGGTCCCCACTTCACTGGGATGATGTGGATGAGAGGACCCTATTGAGGTCAGATGAGCTCCAAGTGTATGCTGATAAAGTAGATTTGATCAAGAAAAGGATGAAAAGAGCCCAAGATCGACAGAAGTCATATGCTGATGCAAAGTGGGCTGATGTGCATTTCACTGTGGGAGATCATGTGTTTTTGAAAATCTGACCACTCCGAGCTATAGCTAAGAATAGAGGAAAGTTGAGTCCCCGATACGTGGGTCCGTTTGAGGTGTTAGAACGGATTGGTGAAGCTGCATACTGTTTGGCGTTACCCCCTTAGTATAGCATGATGCATGATGTGTTCCATGTGTCTAACCTGAATAGATATGTGCAAGATCTGAGCCATGTGTTGAGCATTGAACCTATTGAGCTTCAAGGGAAGTTGACTTATCCTGAGTCACCTTTGTGGATTCTAGATACCAATGTGAAAGAAATCAAATGCAAGAATATAGAGATGGTAAAGGTTCTTTGGAAGTACCATGGAGCGGGTGAGTCCACATGGGAGAAAAAGGCAGACATGGAGAAAGCATACCCAGAATTGTTTGTTTGATTGCTTGAATTTTGAGGGCAAAATTCCTATAAGAAGGGGAGGATGTTATAACCTCAATTTCCTAAATATGTAATTAAAAGTATAATTCTCTTTTAAAGAATAAATGAAATTTGTTCTATGATTTGTGATGGATTTCGTGTGAAATGGCTTTGATTGATTGATAATGGGCTTTATTGGCCATTGAACCCAATTGAAGAGAAAAGAGAAATAAAAAGGAAAAGGATTTGTTAAATAAAAGGGAAATATGAGAAATAGACTTTTAAAAGAAGATAAAGGCAAACCAATATCCCCCAATATGGGAATTCATTCCTTTAGGATTTCTTGAGGTCCAAGGGACCCAAAATAACAAGATAATTACAAAGGAAAAGGAATATAAATTAATTTGGATTAATTAATGAGATATGTTGGGAGAGAAGGAAGGCTTCTCATTCAGTGCAATTTGTTTCCCAAATTTCGTACAAAGTTAGATAATGACAAGACAAACCTTCCCTTAAAATTTGAGTTAAAAAGGAGCAAGGGTTTGGGAGATACAAATTTCCTAAGAAATTGCCAAAATTGGAATTTATTCAGAAATAAGAAAATGATTTTCCTTTTTGTTTGAACGCGTGTTCTGAGGACCATTGGATCTCGATCCAACGTTGGTCGGTCATCTCCTAAGTCCCACATGGACTGGAACTTAGCAAGTTATAGGGAGAATTTCCATCTTGGATTTCTCACAATCCAGAGGATGTGCCAACCTATTGATAGTCCCATTGGACTCAGGAGAGGAAACAACAAAGATTCATCCCTAATCTTATTAGGATTGGTCATCGTTTTAGGAAACGCCTAACTCGGCAGGATCTTGCCCCGACCCTATATATAGGGGAGGGTGATCAAAGACACCATCATCTCTTTTTGCTAGTCCAACCTCTACGGAAGAAAGGAAGGAGTGATTTCGTGTGTTCAATTGGTCCTTTCATCTTGACCTCCACTCTTGTCGACACAACAAACCTCGTCGGAGTCCAGCGAGTAGGGGGCGACCTTGGCGAGGCTCGGGTGGACAATTGAAGACATCATCATCTTTGGCGGTGGGAGGCAAAGCTCCCTGACCTATCACATGGCTCGCAGGTGATCTAGAGCTTGGAGTCAACTCCTCAGTTGACCATCGGGTCAGCAGTGCTCGTGCAAGGAGGAAGACAAAGACCCCTTGGTCTTTTACACTTTTACCCATCTGCACCTTCATTACTGGTAAGGACAGTTCAGTCCTTTGTTTCCTTTTAATCGTAAAGGGCACGTGCGATCTTGGTCGCTGGATCCTGAGTGGACCAGCGGACCACGGATCTGACGCTTCTTGTTTTTCTAAAAATAGCAAGTAAATTAATAAAAAGGTTTTTTCCTATAAAAATCATATCTTGAGCTAGGAAACTCAGATGAGAAAAGTTAATACATAAAAAATGATCAGAAAAATACGAGGAATGTATTAAAAATGGTTTGGACACCTAAATCTATATATTTTTTCAAAAGTGCATATTTTGAATAGAAAAGGTATTAATTTGTGGTTAGAAACCGTAATTGTTGATAAAAGATATATTTAATCTTGGAATTAGGTTAATTCAAGCATGGTTAACTTTTTTAATAATAAATTTAGATTTTAACCTGTTTTGATGAAGGAATTGCAAAGTTTAGGGTTTTAAACATAATAAAAGGGTTAATATGTTTAGAAACCCCAAACAAGAGAAAAAGGAAAGAAAAGTACTTCTAATCTAAAATTAGGGTTTCTGTTGCTAAAAGATGAACTTGGAATATTTTGTGAAAGAAAGATGAAATAATTAGGGTTTGTAAGTGATTTTGTAAAATTAGGGTTTAAGTAATAAAAATGGAGTGGAATCCTAATTATGCTCAAAACCCTAAAAAGGACAAATAACCCTAGGAAACAACTAGGATTAATAAATCATAATTACATGATTAATGATAAAAAAAAATTGGATGTCTTTTCAGGATTAACCTATGTGTACTTGCTTGATTTCTTGATTGGTCGAGTTATTTCTGCATTCAAGTCTGCTTAACAGGTATGTGGTTAATTATGATTAATCGCCTTAGTTTCCCGATGATTTCCCAGATGGTTAATCGCATTGAATGCAATCTAAACAATTTCGATGTTCATACTACAATTATAAAGTCACTATGGCTATCACAATTATATACACCTTTGAATTCTCACACCTACATGCCTCCCTGATGGAAGATGCCATATAGGTCAAGCCCAGGAGGGTAGACCCATGGGCACCATGAGAGGTGACCCCAGACACCAAGCTCAGTAATGAGAAGGTGGTCTATGATGAATGACTATGGAGCACCATGAGAGGTGACTCCCAGGCACCAAGCTCGGGATTGAGAAGGTGGCCTTAAGTCAATGGAAAAAGAGAAACCCTAGAGGGGTATGCCAGGGTTAGGGAAAAAGTGGTGGAGAATGACACATTGAAAATGTAAATTTTCTTTTTGAATAATTTGATTGTGATTATTAAATTGTTAGCCATATCTGTGAAATTTTGGATGTCCCCAGATACCAGTATATTCTCGTATACTGATCGATGTTTTATTTGTCAGCATTTCAGGTACAACCCTAAAATGAACAAACAGTAAAGTGACACGTTGTGAAATTAAGAAATAAAGTGCAAGGAGGATTAGATAGATTAATTCAAGCTCTAGATAGATAGATTTCCAAAGTTTTTCAAAGGTAAGGAAAGTTTTAATTTTATACCCAATTCCAGTTTAGTTAGTAGAATTTCATAATTATTATTGATTATTTGTCGAACCTTTGATCCGGTTTATTGGGATAACGACTCTGATCTCTTGGTCATCCTTAAGTGGGGGTTACCAGGAGACGGGGTCGTTACAATTTTCTATACATAATGAAATATACATTTATATGATTTTTCATTTGTTTAGGTACACTTTTGCTCTTCCTTTGAAAACTGGTTACATTTAATCACATGGAACTTATTGAGTAGATTTGATGAAAATTAGGTTGCTACTTATAGATACTTTGAATCAAAAGGTATTCTGGTTGAATGCATTTAAAATTCTTAATGGAAGTACACATTCCATGCTCTCTATACTATTGTGTAACCCTCCTTCCTTAATCAAACCCATCATTCCATCACTCCCGTTTTGTTTCATCTGAGTTTGCTATCATAGTCTTATGATTTACATGTTCATATAGTTCTCTTCAATTTAATTCTTCTGAAGACTCTTCACCTTTGTGTACTTATTATACTCCTAGTTTCACTTTGTTTTTTAGTACATAAATGCATTTTACTAGATCTGCGATCCGTTTCTCAGAAGTGATTCTTTTTGTCTTAGCCTTTATAAACTTTTCTCATATCTTTTTGATATTTTATATTTAGAGTTCATGTTATACTGATCATTAAACTTAATCTAATCCTTATATCATTTTTCTTTTAATTTTTTTCTATTATATCACTTGTGTATTTTCCAATATTCATAATTTGTTTCTTCTTTACTTCCATTTGTTTCAAATAATAAATTGCCTCGATCAGTCATATGATTCATTTATCTTTATCCATTCTTTCTTCTTCATTTCATGTTCCATATAATAATATGTTTCTCGAATCTACATTCTGTCTTATTTTATACATGATGTAGGGTTACATTCTACCCATATAATAATAATTTGAGTCTACCTCTGTATAGTTTAGTTACTCTTATTATATTGATAAATAGGAGTCATTAAATCTAACTAATGCATCATGCCAGCTGGACCAGGACAAACTTGTAGTCTTAAAGCCAAGAGATACATATGATTAACCAAATCTCATTCACCTCAAACATGTCGAGAATATCCACTTAGGGAAAACTCATTTAAATATAACTTCTGGTATACTTGATATAAAGAATGTAAATAATAACTAAAGTAACTTTGTGATATGCAACAATCTTAAAGAACCATATATATTATCTAAAAAGTGAATATCTAAATTCAAATATATAAGATCATTTCTATTCATCTCCAATAAAAAAATAGTGCATCTCAGTCTATCTTTAAGTGAAAGATCTAGAGGGGAGTGAATAGAGTTTTTTGGTGTTTTAAAAAAATTTAAACACTTGAACAAGAAGTAGGAGGAAACAAGGAAGACACAAGGATGTAGAGTGGTTCCACCCTTAGAAATCTAAGGGAGTCAGTCCACTACTCGATTGTTCCTAACCGAGATTTTGAAAGTGATTAATTTTATTACCTCACAAGGATGTTACATAAAATACATTTACCTTCCTTCTACACCCTTGAAGTAGCCTTCACCTGAAGTAGCCTCAATCCTCCTAGAAGCAGCCTTCTGAAGTAACTCCAAGCTCACCCTTGAAGTAGCCTTCACCCAAAGTAGCTTCAATCCTTGAGGCAGCCTTCTAAAGTAACTTCAAGTCCACAGAGCAGCCTTCAACTCCCTGAAGTAGCTCCACCCCTTGAAGAAGCCTTATCCGCTAATAAGTATCTCCAAGAACCTCCTTTCAACAACCTCAAACCTAGGAGTAGTCAAAGAGAACAAAATACAATAACAAAGGAATAAGATTGGAAGAAAGAAACAATGTTACCAATGAGTACAATGCTTTGCTCCTATATCAAGCGTATTGATCTCCTATCCACTATAGATGAATGTGGTAGAGTGGTATCTAGGAGATATTAAGCTATAGGACACTAATGTATAGTTGAATAGAATAGATTGCAAGTGTAGCTTTTGCTTGTTGCTCACTAAGAATGAATCTCAAGTGTAATTGTATGCACAAGTGATGCTTTGGGTGTCCTGAGGCCTCTCCTATTTATAGGAATGGATTATCGATGCTTAGCAATGTTCTAGACACTTTATAGGGTGTTATTAGTGCTCAACTAGACGTTAGGTGTCCACTAATTACATTGCAACAACTAGTTGTTTGGTGCTGAAAAGTGCAATCCAGAACTTCTCTTAGTCGAGAAGTTTGTCGACCGAGCTTGTCTCGATCAAGCTTTTTTTCGACCGAATGGGAGGTTAAGGTCAATGTGTTGTAACGTTTGATTCCAACTCCCAACTACTTTTCTAACTCATTCTAACAGCTAGTAGGGTTTATTATCGATCAAGAATATTATCGACCGAGGGTGTCTCGGTCGAGGACTTTGTCGACCGAGAAAGTCCTTGTTTCAATGTGTTGATCCATGTACTAAGTGTGTGTATCAATGCGTAATTGTGCTTCTATCTTAGGGGAGGGTCTAGGTGTTGTAAATGGATAGGGATGATATAACACTTTATTTAAATGATGTATATGTACTTGTACATTATATACTTTGTACAAGTTTTTACATTGAGTACAATCATGAAAATAAAAGCAATCTAAGTATGTTGTTCTTCCAATTTGTATAGATCTTCAACTATCCAATTCCTTATTTGTTTATCCCTAAAACACTCAAATAACAAGTTAAATCCACAAGAATGAAATGTTTGTCATCATCAAAACAAAGGGTATAATAATGTCCAATTTAGCCAACAATCTCCCCCTTTTTGATGATGACAAACATTCCTAAAATATAAATCAAGGGAATTTAAAATACATTAGTTTCATACCTGAGATTTACCTTATGTAGATGTTCTCTTGTGTATTCAAGGAGTGTGTGCTAGTTATTCCCAAAGAGGTATAGAACATAATATCCAACTCTTAGGGAATATAGCAACAATTTATATAAAGTCAAGATATTATGAAACTCAAAAGATTTTGGGGAAATTTTTATTGTTTTTGATTTATATTACTTCTCCCCCTTTTTCATTTCAAAAAGATAACCATATAACACTTTGCTCCCCCTGAATGGGATACTTCCCTTTAATTGCATACTATAACAAGAATGTCAAATTTAGCCAAAATTTAGAAATCATGATTTATTTCTCAATCATTTGCAAGGGATGTTAAGCCCTAAAATGACATGAGAATCGTTTAGTCTCATGAATATATTTAATAGTTTCTCAATCATTTACAAGGGATGTTAAGCCCTGAAATGACATGAGAATCTTAAGCTCATAGTGAAATCAATGAGTGTATCTCTAACAAAATACAAGAGATGTTAAGCCCTAATTTGTTTAGAGAATTCAATTAAGAGCAATATATACATCATATTCAAGAGAGTTGTAAGCTTCTTTATTTTCATAGCCAAGATTCTGTTAAAGATATAAAGGCCATAACTAGCTTTGAAGTACAATTGAATAAGTAAAGTAATGAATCAATTTGTTTTTTGGGGAGTACGTTAGATGGAAAAATTTCTTAGATGTATTACCGTATCTTGTTTGATCCCTAAAGTGGTTTTTGGAATTTTGTATATGGTTGGAACTCATACAACCCTAATAATTGTTTATTGTGTGGCAATTTCGTAAGGTTTCAAAATTTCTATGTCACTAAGTCATTATTCCCAAATTTCTGATTCTCGCCCGAAGTCTTGATTCATTTGGGCTATCACATAGTCAATACTTGGTGCTAGTTGGATTCCACTACCAAGGAGGAGTTTTAAAGCTCGTAAACTCATTTGATGGTTCAAAGACTTCCTTCCTTGACCAGTTCCATGTCCCAATGGGATTATATAGCACACTAGTTTTGTCTACATTTAATTTATTCCCCTCTACATATTCGGTAGCATCTTGCAACAAATTCACAACCCTCCTATGCCTCCAAGAAGAGTGACCCTAGAATTGGGATTCTATGGTGATCTATATCCCCATGTTGATAAGGAGTCTCCTAGTCCCTCTCTGTTTCAATATCCTTTGACCTATCTTCCATTCCCTATCCCTCTTCTATATAATTGGGAGTTAGTTTTAGCTCCAGGGGTATAAGGAGTCATCTAAGCACTTGCACCCTACATTGTTTCGCTCATTCCACCCAAATGACAAAGTTAGCTGATGTCCTCATGACATTTCCATTGCCACATTGTCTGGAGGTAGGGTGTGATTTGTTGAGGTTGTGGCCTACCTTTTAGACATCTAGGGAAGGTGTTCAACCCATTAATTGGGTTCGCTAATGAAGGTAACCCTTTTCCCTCTTTTTAGTTCATAACAATGTCACTTGTCAATCCTCAAATTGATCAGTTTTGGGTGTTTGTTCTTCTTGATTTCCTCATGAACATGTATAGTGGATGACAACGATGTCATTTCTGCATGTTGGTTTTGTTTCACACTGACTGCATTTCATCCCTAACTTCAATCTCTTGCACTCTATTTTTTGGTAAAGTAGCTCGGTCCAGGGGAAGCCGATGAGAACTTGACTCATACAAGGCCATGGTAATTTCAGGAATCCACACGACCACGTGGTTGCTATGTGGTGGGTGTATTCTCATGATGGAGGAAGACCTAGACTCCATACTTAGGTACCTCACGCCATGGTTGTCTTTATAGAAACTGGAGTGGGGGTTGGGGGCGAAGGGACGAAGGGACCCGATGTCACTCTATTTAGATTTTTGTGTCACTTGTAATTTTTCTAAACTTAGGGATTAGGGTGGAAATAATGATTTCAAGTATGATGTTTTCATTGAAGGAAGATTGTACCAAAAATTCCTCTTACACACATATTCTTCAGGATTTTAGTGTTAGGGGATTATTAGAAATTTGAATTTTATTTTATCTGATTCCCTAAATTTGGCCAATTTGATTTATCTAAAGCTTGATTTTCTGGCACTAAGAATTTTGTATCTTTTTATTGTTATCTCCTATGGGGTCGACTTATATAAAATTTTGGTCTATTTTTTGAGATCTAGACATTGGGTTAGGTTACGAGTCATGATTTTTCTCAAAAAAAGGGTCAAGAGTCAGTATTCCTTATTATAGCTTTGACTTCTCAAATTTCAAGAATTGACTTGGTTGGGATTTATGAGATAATAATTAGGATTTTGGGTTATAATAACCTAACAAATATAATCTTTAAATCATGATCTTAGGAGTGATTTTCTTACTAAAATCGGTAAGTGGCCCATGCCTTGGATATTATTATATTGAATCATTTAATTTTGTTCATATAATCATATTTAAAATTTATGTTATATTTGCTATCATGTGAACACTATAACAATTTAAGAGGTACATGTTATATGCATATCTTGCTAAAATTTACTACTTACATGTTATATGATATGTTCATATTATTATTAGAACCCAACCACTTACAAAGGTTTTCAAATGCATGTCTACGTGTGGATTCACTAGGTTGTTTGTATCATAATATATCTCTTTGGAGGTTGAAATACATGCATGTAATATACTAATTTTGGTGAAATTGAATTATATAAATATAAGTCTTGAATTGATAAGTGGATTCCTTAATTTTACTATCAATTAAATAATAAAATCATCTTTATGGCTTGGATGCAACCCATGGCCCTTATAAAGGCCAAAGAGACTATTTACTTAGCAAATAGGTCCTTGTGACACAAGTTAGAAAAATAAGAGATTTTGTGTTCAAATAAAGGATAGTGACTTTGTTAATTATTGGACAAAATTATGAGATAATATGAAAGCTTCCAAAAAAAGATATGTGATATTATAGATAACTAAAGAGTAATAATCTAGCCATTATTGGAAACACAATGTTTGGGGCATCAAACATGAATATCTTGACCTATCTTTTGGTATACTTCAAAATAATAAGGAAAATAATAGAACTATAGAATTGGAGAGAAAAAGGAGTCTACATGTAAAGTTGGTAATTAATTTAAGAATTTACTAAAGAAGTAAGTTTTTTTTAATATTTTTCTAATAAATGCAAAAAATTAGATAGAGATTGGGAAACATTTTACTGACTTACCATCAAAATTTGACAGCAAAAACATAAATATAGTGACCTATGTAAATTCAAGTTTCAATAGGGTTGTAATTGCAATTAATGCATAACAGTCCACAAAGAAACTGATTTAAATGCCTCCTACTTTATTTTTGGCTATTAGCAGCCTTGCTAATGTGTCACACAAATCTAAGAGCCACCTGATTATTGATCAAGTGATTATTTGTTATCCTCTATCTCACGACTGGAAAAGGAAATAAGAGAATACTACCACAATTTTCCCTCTACCTGTTCTATCTATATGATTCACCTATTTATCCACTTTTTGCCCCTCAAGAACTAGGAGCGAGAGATGAATCTGGCAAGGCATAACTCGGGGGTTACTTTGTTGTGGAAAAAAGTTCCCAAATACCTATGTACCTAGGATTCTAGGGCATCATAGAAAAACCCTGGTACTATGTTCCTTGGGACTATGTAAGGAAATACATAGCTTACCTGTCACACCCCGATCTCACACTAACCACTAATCACGAGATTAGGGCGCGACGGAGGGATTAACACATAAACAAATCACTGCGAACTTTTTCTTTTTAAAACCTCGTAATGATATCCGGATTATTGTTGTAAACTAAAACATAATAAACTATTGCGGAAGCATTTCAATTAAACTGGCTAGAGAAAGTAAACAGAGTTTACAACATGTAACATTGTTTAACAGAAAGTAAACATAACAGTTAATTTACATCATTATACACATTCCACATACACACTCTCTCTCACCCACGCCATGTCCCAAGGACCGAGGGGAAAGGACTAAGAGACCTCTAACTAGACTAACTACAAACCTTTTATAACTAGGCGTTAGGATGAAATGACCCTTCCGATTCCTGATGCTGATGCTGACCTGAAAATGTTTTGAGTAGAGGTATGAGCCTACTCGCTCAGTGAATAGCATTTCATTTACTTATGTTAAACAACGTAATATGCTGTAGACTTTGCTTTCTACCTTCTGTCAGTTTAATAGGAATGCTTCTGCAGTTTGTTTAGTTTTTGTTTACAGCATAAATCTGGTTATCTTTAATGTCTTAATACGTTTTAAAAAAAAATGACGAGTGGTTGGTTTATGTGTAAATCCCATCCAGTTGCGCCCTAATCTCATGGTTTGTGGTTAGTGTGAGATCGGGGTGTGACATTACCCTTGACTTGATATACTACCCTCTCTTCTCAATTTCGTATAATTCCCTCTATACATAATCGTTAAACCTCATCACCACCGTTGGTGATGCCAACTATGGGCATGCACCTCAGGGTATGACTAGAAAATTCATCAAAATTGTAGCATCCTGGGGCAATCTCAAAGAGTTCTCGACCATCAACATGGATCGAGGAAAACTGACCTTCCTACCTGCAAGTAGGTTGTATGTCCAAAAACCATCTCACCAGAAAAGAAATCACATACCATCATGAAGGGTCATGAGAAATTGAAGAGGGTTTTTGGAGTCTTAGGAACTCAACTCAACATCAACTAGCCATAGGACCTCAATAATTCCATGAATTTGTCCTTCAGTTCTACCTATAACAGACCCATACCTTGTTCTACCAACCCCGAGTATCCCAGGTTGACCTAAGAAGCTCTTCGACTTCATACGAGGATGTTGGAGATAACCCTAGCCTTGGTTGGAGTCTCTTGGCTTTGGAATAAAGAGTCAACTCTATGGCTGATTCCCCCCATTACTGCTTAGAGCAGCTCTTAAGCCATCAAAGGGGTCGTTCATCCCCACTTGTAGTGTTATTGTAGTTCCCTGACCCACGATACTGATCCCAGTCACTGCAAAGGGTCATAGTGCCTTTGAGACCACTAAGCATCCCAACTGTGGGGCTTCTGAATGCCAAATTCGAGAAAGCCTATTATCTAGATCTGGACCTATGTGGTTATTTAGGTAATGTGCTAGATGCAAACATGGTGTTTCCCCATTGGTCATTCAAATGATAATCTTTCAATATTTGTAATAAATAACCTATAACTCATATTGAGATATGTTATACATGAAAAGTGAACAGAAAAAATATAGGAACACAAATATAATGGGTCTAATTCCTAATTCAGATTCTAATTCCAATTGTACTTAAGGATGCAACTTTAGTGATAATTAATGCGTAAAAATTCTAGTTTTGATAAATAGGTTGCTCGTCATGTTAAATATTATTCTTTATGATGAAAATTGATAATATGGGATATAATTGTGATATGACATGATTATGATCATAATGGTGATAATTAAGATTTCTAATGTGGATAACCATGCTTATGAAGAATAAGGGCTTAGAAGTTAAAGATGATAAGTTATGATAATCTTAATGAACTTGAAATAAGCGCAATGATCATAATGAAAGGAAAAGATGGATATAGTTATTAGGGTTTCACCTAATGATTAATATGTGATGGAACTAGGGTTTACACCCTTATTCCTTATCCAAACCAAAAACCCTAGATTAATGCCTGAGTAGGGTTTAACCTGTTTAATGTTATGGTGACACTTTAGGATTTACATTCATGCAGATTCAATGTTTATTGCTTGATTTGCTTACTTGATTAGATAATATTCTTAGAGTATAACTGCAAGATCTACAGGGTTCTACAAAAGGTACGTGGTAATGTGTATTACTACCCACATTAGTTTTTCATTGGTTGTCGAGTGTTTCTTAAAGATTGTTCAATTAGACTGTTGGATGTTTATTTACATTTTGTTCAATTATAATGCCACCATGAGTAACACATAACAAAATAATATGTACAAAAAATGCCAATTCTTATTTGCAAGTAGTTGATTGAATATATGTTTTTATGTACTAGCACACTTTTGCATGCACCCCACATAAAAAAGTATAGTAATATACTGGGTCATGTTTCTGTTTCACAATGTTTTAGGTACATGCTAAATATAAAGATATCAAGATATGACTGACATATGAAATTATGTAAAGACATTAAAGGTAACTTTTAAGGAGGATTAGATAGAAACTTCTTCTCATATGTAGAAATCTCATGTAGGAATTTCATGTAACTCCTTCTTGGAGCATGTTGTAATCAATTTCTGAATTAATGGAAATTATTTTCTATTATTTGTTATTTGGTTACATTTGGGTCCTTGGCAATTATAGGTAATGACTCACAAATTTTTAGGTCTTTCCTTAATTGGGGGATGTGGAAAAGTGAGGTTGTTGCATTTGGTATTAGAAACCCAAACTTTTTCAAATAATATTTAACAGTTTATAATATCAAGTAATATGTAGAATTATGAGGGAATTATTAGGGCATTTTCTAAAGACAAAGGTATATAGAAGGGACCATGACCCGGGGGATGGCAGAACTTTACTCCACACTGCTAGTCAGACCACGAGGACTCTCATGGTTGTGCATCTTGCCTGGACAAAGTTAGAAGATTTTTCCCTTTAGTAAAATACCTATAGGTTTTCTTCTCTTCTAGATTCATCCACTTCTCATCCGATTTCTTAATAAACCCTAAAATGATACTTCCCTCCTCATCTCAAGTTAGGGTTTTTGAGAAGAAGTAGAATTAGGGCATCCTCCATCAATTAATCTACCTGTAATGTTGAAATAATAATATACATGTAATGTGGAAATAATAATAAAGTAAAGAAAAATGTTGTATGGGTTTTTCCTTCTTAGAGTAACCCTAGATGTAACTAGGATTGGGTTAGGAAAAGCCTAGTGGGTATAGAGACATAAGGACCCTAAGAGACAAAGTGTAGTCCCAAACTCAAAACCCTAATCTTGGGAAATGGGAAGTAGTGTGGATGATATAGAAAACCCCACCCATATGAACCCTGACTAGAGTGGAAAGGAATAAAAAAATATAAATTATTTAGATGACCTAGTCTCCCATGCATTGTGCATGTAAAAGAATGCATTAATGAGTAAAGTTTTATGAAACATAAGAAACCTATGAACAACTCATTCTATGGATACCTACTTGAACCCTAAATGAGATACCTTTGGTGAGTTAAAGAGAATGGGGTGGTAGAAAGTCATTATGGAAATGATGGGTGATCAAGCACGGAAAGGAAGATCACCTCAGTCCAAGCCCAAAAAGGAAGACCTATGAAAAAAATCAAGCTCGGGTGAGGGAAGGTTATGAGCGTGTCTTGTAGGGACAAAAACCCTAAAGAGTGTGTTCCCCAAAAAGAGGCTCCCCTAAAGAGAGGGCTCACCATGAGAGGAAAAACAATAAGAGTTGAGAAGTTGTAATCGAAAATGTATGTTCAAAAGTACAAAACCCTAAACTCAACTTTTAGGATGAGTGTACTGACCTCGGATGGGTTAACCCAAGAGTGGGAAAAGGACCTAAGGAGGAGGCAAAACACTAAACCCTTGGGGTGATGTTGTGGATAAGAGAGCCTAACCTCCTCCTATGAGTAAATAAGAAACCTTAGGATTGTACCTTCCCTAGAAGGGTGAGTTGGTTAGTCGGTTTGAGAATGAAAGTAAGATTAAATGTCACCTAAAGTATTAAGGATATAAAATATGAAATAACATAAATTCTTTGAACCCAAGTATGCCATCTTTAAGGGATACAAGTGGTCAAGCCCCAAATTGGAAGACCAATATTGAACAAAGCCCCAGATAGGGAAGGTGGCCGAAGTTCATTGTGTAAATGACTATGGTCAATCCCCAAATAAGGAAGGTATCAAAGAGGTCAAGCACCAAATAGGGAAGGCCGAAATGACACCAAGCCTAAGATAGGGAAAGTGGCCCAAGCCCAATGCTAGGACATAAAGTGAATGATGTTTAGATGAAGGACTTTTTTGGTTAAAGAATTACATAAAATATTGTGCTCAAAATATTGTTAAAGTTATGATACGCCAATAAACCCTAGAAATGGTAGATCCTTAAATCAATCCTAAGGTCAAGTTGGGAGGATTAGTGGTACACAAACGGATGAGATTAGGAGGTGATTGCGACCTGAATTCATAAGACCTTAGTGTTAGGTGGTAACAACCATGTTTTCCTAAGGCCCAAGAATCTAAAGATTGGATACCTTCATGAGTTCATGAGGCCTAAGGGGGTATATGTGAGAGGAACTGTTACATCCTTGAAATTCGTAGATTTCAAGCCTAATTGAAATTAGGGAACCTTTAACAATAAAATGATTGAGGGATCTTGTTTGAGGATTCCAAACACTAGATTCATAATAAATGATTAAATTAAGGTAATAATGTGTTTTGAGCATATGCGATCATTTGAGGCTAATATAAGATTCTATGATTAGCAAAGCCTTAGTTTTGTAACTAGGATCGTGATTAAGCTCATGGAACCTTTGGAAGGTCAAGGTGTGATTCATGAGCCTTAGGGACACATCCGGGTCCAATTAGGATAACCAATTTACATATAGGCCCATGAGACATGATCTTGGATAATGTGGATATTCGTGATCATAACAGGTATCCGAACTAAATTCTAGGATAATCCAAGATAATATGTGGCTTAGATAATTAATTAAAAGATTATCTACCTTTTCTTGGAAGACAAATAATGGAGCAATATGTAAGTTTCCTAAGATGAAATAGTTATCAAATTTCCAGTAGAAATAAGAAAGATAGTGCTTTATATAATTAAAAGGATAATTATAAAGCCAAGATTGGCAGTCCCATGCTTGAGGCATAAAACAAGTATATTTTAGTTTAACATGTTGTATACTTGGAAATAATAAGGAAAAGAAGAGCATTCAGAAAATAGTCTTCTCATAGAATAATGGTATTTGTTTTAGAGAAATATAATAAAGATGTATGGATTGTTATTCCATTACATCTTATATTGCCCAAAGGGGGTTTCCTCTCGTTATATGGGAGATACGTAAAAGAAAACTTAAGAAATGCATTCCTTCTTATATTTGTGCCTCGCTTTTAGTAAGTGTGAAGTGGTGGAATAAAAGAGATATCCTTTTGTTAATATGTGTTTCCTTGTACATGAAGGGAGAAGGGTTAAATGATACGTAAAGGAGGGAATTATGGAAAGGTATATTATCATAACTTAATATGATTAATCGCCTCCTTATTTAGAGGTTTGAAGTATAGTTCTCTTTCTCACTTGTGAGTCAATAGAGAAAGGGGGACTCGACTTTTCCTCTCTTCCCCTCATCATCATGAATATTAGGGTTCTCTGGGTTTGTATATAAGTATAGGGACCCCCCTCCCACACAACACCTCGCCATCAGAGAGTTTCACCAGCCGTGGTGGTCCAGGGTGAAAACCTGTGAGGGATCCATGTGTCCTTTCTCCTGGAGTACCTTGAGCAGACCTACAAAACAGATGTAGGCCAACATCCCAGTGAGATCGTGTGACAGACACCGGAGTAGGGAAGAGGTAGCCTTTATGCTGCGATGGAGACATCTTGACTCTCACTGGAGTTTTTTTAGAGAAGGGGGGCGGCCATAACCTAGTCTGCCTTTGTCACTTTTACCTTACCTCACATCGTGGCTGACGCTGCCCTTCTAGGGTTTTGACCCTGTCAGATCCTTAGGCTTCGATCAAGCGGTGCCCTACTCCTCCGAAGCAAGGTTTGCCGCTCGTAGTCACGACTGTGGTGACCATTTGGGGCGCTGGTTCAGGTGGGTGACGGAGTGTGGTCCGAGGATAGGACGAAGTGGGGGATTCTTCTTCGACGACGACGGGGCATCATGATTCACATGGGGTGTGTCGTCATGTGAAGATAGTAGCACGTTGAGCCACGACGTGGCGCAACAACAGAAAAAGAGGGAGCCGCGTCAGAGCGGACTCCCCAGGCGGGATCACGCCTCACACGAGGAAGATGGAGGGATAGATTCTAATGACTCTTATGCCCTCGCCTGTTCGTTCAAGACATAAGGTTACATTAGTCTTTCCCTATCTGTTTCGAGTGAAAAATCGAGTATTTGAATAATGTGTTCTTACTGATGTGTCAGCGTCCCATTGGCCTATGAATATGTTATCTTGAAATAATTATAGAAATTGCTAGGATGATCAGATTTAGGCAAGTAATATATGAAACTTGCTTAGAAAAATGAGAGAAATCCAAATAAAATCTTATCAGAACCTGAGTATGCTTCTTGTTCTAAAAGTGTGTGCAACACATGTGTTAATGTGATTAGTATAAAGGAAAACCTAGAATTGCTTTAATATGATGCTTATTTGAGTAGATTAGGTTATGTTGAGCTAATACCTGATCTTTTTATGTATAATGAAGAAATCATGGATAATGGATGATTCTAGATTAATAAGCTTATACATTTTAATTTAGGGTTGTGAAACCAATATAGACATCTTGATATAATCTTAATGCTAGAAATGTGATTTAGGTGTCACGAATAGTTTAATATGCTTAAGATGCTAATCAGGGTTTAACCTAACATGGATGATTGAGTTGTAATATTGGAAACCATGATATAATAGAATTAGGGTTTGTAACCCTGATCCTTAGTACAAACGAGACATAACCTAAACCCTAGTTTAGGAGTGAATCTAGATCTGATTAATGTAGTGTGAATACGTGCTAACACATACGTAGTATGCTTTATTTCAGATACTTGTTGATTACATGCTTTACTGCTTGGATGTTTGGATGCACTCTTGAAGTACATATGATGTTCTGCATGGTTTCTGCGATGGCATAAGGTACGTGGTTACGCTTATGAATAATTGTATCGAATTCCGAGATTGCCGATGTTTCTCGATGAGATTTAATGACAAATAAACTGCTTTCTTGTTTATCTAGTTCTTGCAAACTATAAAGTGCATATGAGTATCATGTAAAGTAAATAATAGTATTTTGAACCCTAGGTTAGACTGATCTTAAGGGTAATGCACACGAGCCCTGGAGAGACAGTGATTAAACCTGAGGTGGTTGACCAGATATGGGTTAGAATATGAAAAACAAGTTTATATTCTTATGTGCAAGATAAAGGTGTTTGCTTATATCTGTACTTGTGATTATTGTTTGAACCCACATACCAGTATAGTAATATACTGACTGCGTATTTGTCTGTCGGTGTTTTAGGTATCATATATACTTGATTCGTGGACATGAGGGTACAAATAGAGATGTTGAAGACACTACAGTTTAATCATGAAGGTTTAGTCTTAATGGTTTATCTTCACACATGTAAAAGTTAGTTCTATTTAAAAGTTATGTAACTCCTTAGAGGAGCTTTTTATCTAAACATATAAATATTTGATCATTAATGGAAATTGTTTACTATTTTGTATTATTTCATGAATCTGATCCTGGAATTTTTCAATGACGATCTGTGACTTTAAGGTATTTTAGACACTCAAAAGTGTGGGTCGTTACATTTGGTATCAGAGCCCAGATTCATCAACTAATACTTAATATTCTATAATTTTCAAATAATCCTTAGAAATTTGAGAGAAAAAAAAAAACAAGTTCCTCATCTCACATTTTCGTCTACTTCTCATCTCTTTGCTTAATAAGTCTTAAAAATAAATTGTTAATTAGAGAAGTAAAATGTGAAAAGATGTAACCTATTGTGTAGGTCCCTCTAGAGAGGGTAGACATTACAAAGATACATGTTTGGGTAAGCCATTTCTTAGAGGAAGGACTTTGTTTAGGGTATGGAAATCCTAGAGAGTCTAGGGATGTGGAAACTCTAAGAGATAGAGTGTAGTCCCTAACCATAACCCTAAAACCTTAATTCTAATTAATGAACATGGTGTGGTGGTATGGGACACTACCCATGTGAAACTTAAAATTGGTAATCAACATGGTGTGGTGGTATGGGACACTACCCATGTGAAACTTAAAATTGGTAATCAACATGGTGTGGTGGTATGGGACACTACCTATGTGAAACTTAAAATTGGTAATCAACATGGTGTGGTGGTATGGGATACTGCCCATGTGAAACTTGAAATCATGAATAAGAAAGATAAGGGATGGTCTAGGTAACCCAATCTCCCATGCATGTGGGCATGAGGAGCATAAAACTTATGTGATAAGTCTTAAGAGATATAAAAACCACATAGATGTATATCTATATATAAGAAAATAAAAAGTGGGAATATAACTTTCTCAAACTCCTCATGTTGTCTCTAGAAGTTTAGTGATGATGGCCACGCCCCAGGAGGGGAAGGTCGAGGTAGCACCAAGCCCTGGAGGGAATGTGACCCATGTTCATTGAATGGACAAAGACCATGAGGGGGTATTCCAGAGGTTGAGCAAGTATGGGTTTACATGTTATAATGATAAAAGTTATGCCTAACGATAAAAGAAATAGGTGTCTAAGAAACCTTTAGGGTTAGTGTGCCAACCTAGGGTGGGTCAACCCAAGAGTGGGAAGATGACCAATGAGGGAGGAAAAACCTAGATCTTGGGATCAGGTTGTGGCTAGAGAACCTAACCCCCTCCTATGCGCCAAGAAGGCACCCTAGGCTAGGAATTTCCTTAAAAGGTAAGTGAAGTGAAGAGTTAAAGATATAAAAAAATGAAAGTACTTAAATTCTTTGAACCCAAGGATGCCAACTCTGAGTGACACAATTGGTCAAGCCCAGGAGGGAAGACCAGTAAGGCACCAAGCCCAGGAGGGAAGGTGGCCTAAGTGGACGACCAAGCCCAGGAGGGAAGGTCATGAAATGGTCAAGCCCGGGAGGGAAGACCAAGCAGGCACCAAGCCCAGGAGGGAAGGTGGCCTAAGTCCACAATGTAGTTGTTTAGGATCAAGCCCCTGGAGGGGAAGATCATAGAGGTCAAGCCCAGGAGGGAAGACCGACATGGCACCAAGCCCTGGAGGGAAGGTGGCCCGAGCCCAATGATGGGATGACACTGCATTATGTGTACTCAAAAGAGATATGAAGGCAATCCGGGTTAAAGAATTAAACAAGGTAATAATGTGTGGCATCTCAAAAGAAACCCTTAGGGAGGGTAGAGTCCTAATGCAATCCTAGGGTCAAGAAGGGTGTATTAGAGGTACATAGGACCGATGGGTTGGGAGTTGATTGTGCCCTGAATGCACATGACCATGTGGTCGGGAGGTAACAGCTAGGTTTATCCAAGGTACACGACTCAGGAGATTAGCTACCTCCATGAGGATCATGTAGCCTAATGGGTGAATGTGAAAGGCACTCCCTTGATGCATAAGGATGAGATCACTCTAAAATAGTACCTATACCCATAGAGACCCTAAGGGTTTGGCTAAGGCTCATAATGATACATGAGATGTAATTATAAGAGATATAATGAAGTCATAAAAAAAAACTTGAGAGAAGTTGTGCCCTAACTTAAGATTAAGAAAAGGGACACTTGACTCCATGAAATAGAAGAATGCTATAAAATTAAAAGAAAAAGTTTAGAGTCATATAGAGTATGATTCAACTTAATAGGTGAAATTGCAAGGTAATGTGTGGATGTACTATCTCCACTCTTGGAATGGATTGAACTTTGTGTTTGGGCTGCAGCCAAATGCTTATTTCATTTCATTATGAGGGAGGGAGATTGGATAGACAAACATGATGCTTAAAATTGAGATAATGAGGATGAATATCCTACATTTAATGTGTAATGACGTGACCTCAGGTTAGAGGTGTCACCTCACCCTTGTGTGAAAATAATGAATAATAGGTTGGAAACCTAGGTGAAAAGAGAAATCACCAAGTAATAATAAAATCACCAAAGAGAAGGAAATCATCAAGTGATGATAAGATGTGTATACTATAGATGTGGACATACTTGAATTTCAATTCAGGTGCCAATCTTAGTAATAAAATGAATTTTGATATACTAAAGAAAAGTTGTTAAATAAATCTAATGGGGTGGTAACCCTAAGTTTTGAAGATGATGGGTATCATTCATCTAGGCTCAGTAGGCCTGAATTTTGAGGACAAAATTCCTTTTAAGGAGGGGTGAATGTTACATCCTTGAAATTTGTAGATTTCAAGCCTAATTGAAATTAGGGAACCTTTAACAATGAAATGATTGAGGGATCTTGTTTGAGGATTCCAAACACTAGATTCATAATAAATGATTAAATTAAGGTAATAATGTGTTTTGAGCATATGCGATCATGTGAGGCTAATTTAAGATGCTATGATTAGCAAAGCCTTAGTTTGGTAACTAAGATTGTGATTAAGCTCATGGAACCTTTGGAAGGTCAAGGTGTGATTCATGAGCCTTAGGGACACATCCGGGTCGAATTAGGATAACCAATTTACATATAGGCGCATGAGACATGATCTTGGATAATGTGAATATTCGTGATCATAACAGGTATCCAATCTAATTTCTAGGATAATCCAAGATAATATGTGGCTTAGATAATTAATTAAAAGATTATCTACCTTTTCTTGGAAGACAAATAATGGAGCAATATGTAAGTTTCCTTAGATGAAATAGTTATCAAATTTCCGACAGAAATAAGAAAGATAGTGCTTTATATAATTAAAAGGATAGTTATAAAGCTAAGATTGGCAGTCCCATGCTTGAGGCATAAAACAAGTATATTTTAGTTTAACATGTTGTATACTTGGAAATAATAAAGAAAAGAAGAGCATTCAGAAAATAGGCTTCTCATAGAATAATGGTATTTGTTTTAGAGAAATATAATAAAGATGTATGGATTGTTATTCCATTACATCTTATGTTGCCCAAAGGGGGTTTCCTCTCATTATATGGGAGATATGTAAAAGAAAACTTAAGAAATGCATTCCTTCTTATATTTGTGCCTCACTTTTAGTAAGTGTGAAGTGGTGGAATAAAAGAGATATCCTTTTGTTAATATGTGTTTCCTTGTACATAAAGGGAGAAGGGTTAAATGATACGTAAAGGAGGGGATTATGGAAAGGTATATTATCATAACTTAATATGATTAATCACCTCCTTATTTAGAGGTTTGAAGTACGGTTCTCTTTCTCACTCGTGAGTCCATAGAGAAAGGGGGACTCGACTTTTCCTCTCTTCCCCTCATCAGCATGAATATTAGGGTTCTCTGGGTTTGTATATAAGTATAGGGACCCCCCTCCCACACAACACCTCTCCATCAGAGAGTTTCACCAGCCGTGGTGGTCTAGGGTGAAAACCTGTGAGGGATCCCTGTGTCCTTTGTCCTAGAGTACCTTGAGCAGACCTGCAAAATGGATGTAGGCCAACATCCCAGGGAGATCGTGTGATAGACACCGGAGTAGGGAAGAGGTAGCCTTTATGCTGCGATGGAGACATCTTGACTCTCACCAGAGTTTTTTTAGAGAAGGGGGGCGGCCATAACCTGGTCTACCTTTGTCACTTTTCCCTTACCTCACATCATGGATGACGCTGCCCTTCTAGGGTTCTGACCCTATCGGATCCTTAGGCTTCGATCAAGCGGCACCCTGCTCCTCCGAAGCAAGGTTTGCCGCTCGTAGTCACGACTACGACAGCCGTTTGCGGTGCTGGTTCGGGTGGGTGACGGAGTGTGGTCCGAGGATAGGACGAAACGGGGGATTCTTCTTCAACAACGACGCGACATCAGGATTCACATGGGGTGTGTCGTCATGTGAAGACAGCAGCACGTCGAGCCACGGCGTGGCGCAACAACAGAAAAAGTGGGAGCCGCGTCGGAGCGGACTCCCCAGGCGGGATCACGCCTCACGCGAGGAAGATGGAGGGATAGAGTCTAATGACTCTTATGCCCCCACCTGTTCATTCAAGACATTAGGTTACATTAGTCTTTCCCTATCTGTTTTGAGTGAAAATTGAGTATTTGAATAATGTGTTCTTACTGATGTGTCAGCGTCCCATTGGCCTATGAATATGTTATCTTGAAATAATTATAGAAATTGCTAGGATGATCAGATTTAGGCAAGTAATATATGAAACTTGCTTAGAAAAATGAGAGAAATCCAAATAAAATATTATCAGAACCTGAATATGCTTCTTGTTCTAAAAGTGTGTGTAACACATGTGTTAATGTGATTAGTATAAAGGAAAACCTAGAATTGCTTTAATATGATGCTTATTTGAGTAGATTAGGTTATGTTGAGCTAATACCTGATCTTTTTATGTATAATGAAGAAATCATGGATAATGGATGATTCTAGATTAATAAGCTTATACATGTTGATTTAGGGTTGTGAAACCAATATAGACATCTTGCTATAATCTTAATGCTAGAAATGTGATTTAGGTGTCACGAATAGTTTAATATGCTTAAGATGCTAATCAGGGTTTAACCTAACATGGATGATTGAGTTGTAATATTGGAAACCATGATATAATAGAATTAGGGTTTGTAACCCTGATCCTTAGTCCAAACGAGAGATAACCTAAACCCTAGTTTAGGAGTGAATCTAGATCTGATTAATGTAGCGTGAATACGTGGTAACACATACGTAGTATGCTTTATTTCAGATACTTGTTTATTACATGCTTTACTGCTTGGATGTTTGGATGCACTCTTAAAGTACATATGATGTTCTGCATAGTTTCTACAATGGCATAAGGTACGTGGTTACGCTTATGAATACTTGTATCGAATTCCGATATTGTCGATGTTTCTCGATGAGATTGAATGACAAATAAATTGCTTTCTTGTTTATTTAGTTCTTGCAAACTATATAGTGCATATGAGTATCATGTAAAGTAAATAACAGTATTCTGAACCCTGTGTTAGACTGATCTTAAGGGTAATGCACACGAGCCCGGGAGGGACAGTGATTACACCTGAGGTGGTTGACCAGATATGGGTTAGAATATGAAAAACAAGTTTATATTCTTATGTGCAAGATAAAGGTGGTTGTTTATATCTTTACTAGTGATTATTATTTGAACCAACATACCAGTATAGTAATATACTGACCGCATATTTGTTTGTCGGCATTTTAGGTATCAGATATACTTGATTCATGGACATGAGGGTACAGATAGAGATGTTGAAGACACTGCAGTTTAATCATGAAGGTTTTAATCTTAATGGTTTATCTTCACACATATAAAAGTTAATTCTATTTAAAAGTTATGTAACTCCTTAGAGGAGCTTTTTATCTAAACATGTAAATATTTGATCTTTAATGGAAATTGTTTACTATTTTGTATTATTTCATGAATCTGATCCTGGAATTTTTGAATGACGATCTGTGACTTTAAGGTCTTTTAGACACTCAAAAGTGCGGGTCTTTACAGGAACTCACTAAATGCATAAGGATGAAATCACTCCAAAAGTACGTGTACCCCTAGAGACCTTGAGGGAATGACTAAGGTTAATGAGGCATGAGGTGCTAATAGTATAAAAGATACACGAAGTCATGTAATAATGTAAACTTAAGAGGAGTTGTGCACAAACTTAAGACGGAAAAATACATTTGACTTCATGAAATATATGAATATTGGGAATTAAAAAGTATGTACGATGGAGAGTCATGTTGAGTGTGATTAAACTTAAACTAAAAATTTTAGGATAATGTGCGTATACACCATCTCTGCTCTCAGAATGGGATGAGATTTGTTTTTGGGCTGCAGTCAAATGCTTATTTCATCCTATTATTAGGGAGAGAGATTTGGTAAATATATGTTATTCTTAAAATTGACATATGAGAATGAATATCTTAAGTTGAACTTAATTACATGACCTAGGACTTACCTCGCCCTTTTGTGAAAATAAATTAATGATATCTTGGAAACCTAGTGTCACGGATCCATTTATTACCCTAAGTACACACTCCTAATGGATAAACAGCCAAAGGCGAGTGGGTCTGGGCCTGTGTCCCTAGAATTTTATGATGTTTTACATAGGCAATATATATGTAAAAGAAGTAACAACGAGATATAACAAGATACTAAACATGTTAAAGAGATGTGTACCCATTTCTAGATTCAAGCATACCCATTTGTATTTTCATTTCATAGCTTAGAGTCTTGAGTGCAATGGATCATTTGGCAACTACAATTTTGATAAACAAAACATATTAATGCTAAAAGCATTAAGTACGATACGAAAGGACAAGTAAACAACTTAAAAGTATAATAAAAGTTGCTTTGCTAGAAACATCATATAAAGAAAGAAGTATAGACAAGGCGAGAACATTTAACAACATTATTTTATACAGAGTGTATTTTAAGTGCATTCTGATTATACTTAAAAACATATTATGGCCATTGACAAGCTTCCCACTGGAAGGGTCCATAAGGGTGCTTATGATTAGCAAACCCTTTTTTATTGACATGGCCCGCCATACCTAGACATCTCCAGTAAGGCGCCCAACCTTGTGCCCTTACCCTGAGAATACAAGCAGGTACACTAGGTTTGTATAATGGACAAGTTCAATTATGTTTGGGGTTTGTTCAAAGTATATCAAGAAAAACGAACATACTAGTCATAGAGATCAAGTATCTCAAACAAGTAATTACTAGCCAATCATTCATACAAGCATACATACAAACAAGCACATACCATAGTAGGGTCAAGAGAGTAAATTTATGTTAAGAGTAGAGTACAAGATTAAGTGTTCTTGAGTAAGATCCTACATATTATCCAAACCAAGGGTACCTCGCAAGGAAAAGATATATAATGGTGTCTTAGTTCACTAGGGTTTGAGTAAATAAAACATCATATGATACTTGTGGATGTTCCCTTAGACCTAGTTTTCAAGTATTTCAAACATAGTTTTCAAAGTTCTAAACATGCAAGCAATGATTCCATAAAGCATAAGCATCAACACTAGGCCTTAGGTCTAGATGGACCATCCACATTAGGAGTGATACTAGATAAACATGGTCTCTTATTGGATAAAAGGAAAACATGAGATTTACATTACTATCAAGGTTTATCATGTAAGATCATGACAAAGTCATATTCGAACAAGTCCATGCAATATTGTACATTTCCAAGCCATAGATGCACTAAGTCAAAATCAAGTAGGATTTAGGGGTATAGAATGACAATTCTACTAATTTCAAAGTTAAATCATGGTATGATGATAAGTTAGGTCAAAACCTCATATATAAACAAGTTGCATCAAAATATTACACAAAAGAGTCATTTAAGGGAAAAGGTAGACATGAAAGGCCAAGATGAAACATTATGGTCCATTAGATTCTCTAAGACCTCAATCACATAATATGGGGTTAATGTCTACTATTTTAGGGGAAATGAAAGACTAAATATCACATGTGATGCATTAAATAGGTTGAAACATATAAAAGTCATCAAAAGGATCATTCATAGCATATTAGTGGAACTACGAGTAGAATCATCTCATTAAACTAGCACCATCAGATAGATCTCATTCTCTATATGTGAATTCATATATAATATTCCCTATTTGGCCAAAGGGTGTGCAACACATCAAAACTATAGGGCTAGGGACGTAGGGTGTTACATTCACATTATCAGATGTTCGATCTCTGCCTCTTGACACTGATCCAACAGTGGCATTCATCCACCTGTGTGCAGGTCCAATAGTGGGGTGGGAGGTGGTTGTGACCCTTGGTACGCATTTATGGGCATTGGGAAGCGCTAGCAGGCAGTCTGGGAGCTTCAACTGGTAACTGGGAGCGAGCAAGGGTGATCCTACATGACCCATTCCTTATGCGTAGGAAGGTGGGGCCAACGGGACATGTGGCGCATCACGATTGCTATGCCTCGTCCAGGTGGTAGAGAGAGGGGGACCTAGGATGAGAGAAAGCATGGGAGAGAGAGAGATGGTGGCCTGAGAGAACTCATTGGATCAAAATCCAACGTCATCTATGTAGCTCCTCTTCACCCAAAGACCCCATGCAACCCATGGTAGCGATCAAGTGCAGCTCGCCAAAGCTAAGTTATGAAAGGGCCTTGGGCCTCGCCTCTAAACCTGACCTTGCCTCCCAAGACGAGGAAAGAGCATCGAAGAGGATAGTGGGGAGAGTGAGCCGTGATGAAGACTAGGGTAGATACGCCCAACCGAAGTGGCACCATTTCTGCACAGGTGGTGGAGAAAACAAGGACAAAAATAGGGAAGGCTACAGTTTGTAAAGGAACAAAAGAAAAGAGGGAATAAAATCATAAGAATGTTTTATAGACTGAGAGGGTGCCAAATTTGCCTCTAGATGCGGGATTAAGTGGCACCCAAAATGGGGGTAGGTGAGCGTGAATCGACCAAGAAGCTTCAAACACTATTGCAATAAGATATGAGGGTCCTAGTTTGTCAAAGCCTATCAAAGTGGATCACTGATGTGTCAAGTGAAGAGGGGGAAAGGCGCCCACTTTAACTGGGCCACACACCCTATTTAGTCCCAATAAGGCTCAAAACAATTTAAATCAAAGTTAAAATAAATATTAGAATAGCAAAGTTCAAATGGCCATATCTCGTGATTTATGGCTCTGAGTGAGGCAATTTTTTGACGGTTGGATTCAAAATTGAATCTAGTACATAATGAAATATAGTTGATAGCAAGGAGAGTTCATTTAATGGGTTAAATTTTGATTGCAATATGATGATACATAAGAAGCATGACACTTAGTTCTAAACTCGATTTAGGGTTACATATAGGTCCAAAGGGAAATTTAATTAAAATCAATCCATCAATTGAGCATAAAGTGAATTAAAGTCATCAAGCTGAGGGTGAGGAAGGTTGTCAATGATCATGGGTATATAATGAATGGGAGATAAAAAAAACTAGGTTATCACATTCTCCCCACCTTAAAAGAAATTTTGTCCCCAAAATTAAATCAAGTCATCAATCGAGATTGAAAATTTTCCATTTGATCATCAAGATTGTCCTAAGATTCACATAAGGTATAATCACTAGTTACAATATTAATCTCATTTTGAAATTGAGCAATCAAGTATCATGGTCAACACATAATCTCATGGATCACCAAAATGAGTAAGATCTTCACACGAGACCTAAATTTGTAAAGATTGTCATATACATCACCAATTTGGAGAGATCACATATTAAGTCAAACAAATAGAGTTCAAGAGTATGGCATGACTTTGATTCCCAACATTTTATGGTTCTAGCTTCTATATTGACCTATGTGGGGTCCAGGATTGAGATTTTTCATTTCAACAATACAAGACCAACATCATATTTAACCACTATGAGTTCATGCTCAAAATCAATGGAAGGTCCCACTCTAGTCCACATGAAGCACACCCTTAAGTCATAAATTGAGGAATTCATCATAGTCATCATTTCAATTTGAGATTTGGGAACATGAAGGTCATTAGTCAAACATCGAGGGTGATCTCAAGATCCAAATGGGATGACCATGGGGGATCAAATCAAACCAAGATAAATAATCACAAGTCAATATTTCATTATGGAATATCGAGATTCAATCATGGACATAAAATTCATTGATACAAACATCTTAGAACCAGGGTTTAGATTCCTAGTTATCCCTTAGGGGTGATCATTCATCCATATACAACAATTGAGCAACAACTGAGAAAACTTTTGAGCAACATATGAGATACGAGCATCTTTTGAAGATATCAATTTTTGAGTTCATTATCATGGTATTTCAAGGTTGATGAATGATTTAGACCTAGGTATTTCTAGGAACCTAGCCACAAACTATAGTCAACGATATCGTATTTCAAGACTGTGACTAAATCAAGATTCAAGATCGAGTATCAAAATCGTCAAGGAATTGATCTATTAGAGGAATTAGGTCAAAAAATCACAATCGGGTGGAAGGGGTTACTCTTCCTAACTCTAAATAATCAACCAAATAAAATTTAGAGGTATTCATCATAGGGGAGTGGCTTAGATTTGGTAGATTCATAAGTCAACTACTACTCTAATCTAGCATACATGTCTATATAAATCATGAGTCATCAAGCATATTCGGACAGGGTGAGTATCAACTATCAAGTCGTATCATAGGAGATCACAAGCCAAGCATCAAGGTCAATAATAGGACAAACATATCTAGAGATTTTGTGAGTTCAAGGTCATAAGAGAATTCCCTTGCTTTTAAGATCAAGGTAAGGGTAGATTTTGGAAATCGAGGTCAAATTGAGAATTCAAGAGTTTGAGTAAAATCATAAAAGGTGGTGATCTAGGTCCATCATATTATTCAAATTGAGCCTACAAAGAGGAATAATAGCCAATAGGGGAGTTTCCTCTTGTAACTAGTCTCCACATCACACTCTAGAGTTCTAAAGGCATGGTCATTTCATGGCACGATCTTGGTATACAACAAATAGGGCAAAAGCTTGCTTAACTATGTTTGAGATTTAATCAACATAGGGATAATAGGTATAGTCAGTAGGGACCTCATCAAAGTGAGGTGTAACGTACGGGTTCCAACTTATTTCACCATATCAAAAATTTACCTCAAACATAGATATCACTTATATATGACTGGGAACATTGAGGTTCATAAACTTTAGACATGAGGAAATTACTTTCAAGAGTACTTGATTCATAAATATGCTTTTCAATTTAAAGTCTGATCATGGCATTAACATCTTAATCAACTTTCATGATTTTCAAGTGAATTTTACTTTTCCCATGCATAAGCTACCCAAAATCAAGATTTCATGTGACTAATAGTAATAAGAAAAGAATCACATGAGGAGATGAGAAACTACCTAATCATCATCTACTTGGGTGGCTTAGGAGGCCCTTAAAGAAAAGATGAGATGCTAGAAGACTCTCTGAACTTGAAGGAAAGGGTTTTTAGTCCTTCTTGGGTTCTTAAGATGTGTTATGCCTTAAACATATATAGAGGCATATGTGTATAGCTCTGATACCATTTCTCATAGATCCATTTATTACCCTAAGTCCACACTCCTAATGGTTACACAACCAAAGGCAAGTGGACTCGGGCATCCATCCCTGGAATGGATTGATATTTCACACAGGTAATATATATGTAAAATCAGTAACAACAAGATATAACAAGATACTAAACATGGTAAAGAGATGTTTACCCATTTCTAGATTCAAGCATACCCATTTGTATTTTCATTTCAGAGCTTAGAGTCTCGAGTGCAGCGAATCTTCTTTTGACAACTACTAATTCGATAAACAAAACATATTAATGCTAAAGCACTAAGTACACTATGAAAGGACAAATAAACATTTTAAGAATAAAATAAAGTTTCTTAGCTAGAAACATCATATAAAGCAAGAAGTATAGACAAGGCAAGAACATTTAACAACATTATTTTATACAAAGTGTATTTTAAGTGCATTTCCATTATACTTAACAACTATTATGGCCATTGACCAACTTCCCATTGAAAGGTTCCATAAAGGTGCTCAAGATTAGCAAACCCTTTTTTTTATCGACATGGTCCACCTTAGCTAGACATCTCCAGTAAGGCGCCCAACCTTGTGCCCTTACTTGAGAATACAAGCAGGTACACTAAGTTTGTATAATGGACAAGTTCAATTATGTTTTGGGTTTGTTCAATGTATATCAAGCAAAACGAACATACTTGTCATAGGGAACAAGTAGCTCAAACAAGTAATTACTAGCTAAGCATTCATACGAGCATACATACAAACAAGCTAATACCATAATAGGGTCAAGAGAGTAAACGTACCTTAAGAGTAGAGTACAAGATTAAGCATTCTTGAGTAAGATCCACTACAACAATATGGTCTTATACCAGCAACACAATAAATGCTGGCGTAGACCTAAAAATGGTAGTATATGTTATACCAGCGGTGAATAAATACTGGCTATACTGATGATGGCATAGACTTTTACCAGTATTTTTTAAGACAACATCAGTCCTTGTAGATGCTGGTAAAAGTGTGTCAGGTTAGCCTCAATAAGTTGATATGCCTTCTAGGTTGTCACTTATGAGGTGTCAACACAAATTGTGTAGTTGCTGGCATAGGTAAAACTAGACTATAATCCAACATTGGCAAAATGTCAGTAGAGATACTATAACCACCGACCTAGAGTTGGTTGGAGGCATTATTGAAAATATATACGATCATACTAAGGCTACTAGTATAGATTTGTTTGATGCCATGTTAGTAGATACTTGCTTACATACCTTCTAGTAGACCTAGGATATAGTTGTCAACACATAATTATTGGTCGAGAAAATATAAACCAACTCCATACATGATAACTGTCAAAAGACATTTAATATTAATATCAATTGAATACAACAAACATAGTAAGAGAAAGTATAAATTGCATTTCATATTGAACATCAATAACATAGGGAGGACATTAACCTTTTCCCTTGTAGAGATATAACATATAAAGATCTCAAACCAATGGTGAGTACATACAATGCCCATATTTCATTGAATCCCATCATTCGGTACATATGAAATCACCCATTTGAATAATATATCAACTCAAGTCCCTTGCAACATATATTGAAAACCTCACTGCAACAAGAATGGCCTCCACTTGTCTGCACCAAAATGTTATGTGTGACATAATATAGACATCTAGAAAGAAAACTTACAATATAATAAGTATAAGCATGGAACAATCACTTATAAAAATATGAAAATATCAACATAGTAACATATGAACAATGTGCAAATTTGAAGCTAAGTAGATTTGTCCACCAACTTACCTTAAGCAGATTGTTGCAATAAAGAACATCACATTTAAGTTGCAAAATTGTTGGCCCCGGAAGAAAATAATTTGTCTATAGATGAATGAGCATAAGCCTACAAAGTTTGAGTTGATTTTATAGTGTCCTGGACAACATAGTGACTTCCACAACGGCTCTATCTGAAACACTTCCTACATTGGAAATGTGAGAGAGAACATTAACAATTATTTACATACAAATATTAGTAAACATGATGAACAATTTGCAAATTGAAACAATAACATGTGGTCCGTATTAGAAAATCAATTATATGGATCCTTTCGAGAAGAAAAAAGTTCAACACTATGACATCGAAGAGATTTTTGTGCGACATGTACTCCTTATAGAAAATGTAACAATATTGGCTAATGGGAAAGCGTTACTTTTCAAGATTTTAAACACAAAATTATAATAAAATGGTATGCAAGAAGTTCAAAATGATATACTAATAGCACACTTGTATTGTTTAAATAAAAGATATACAAGCCCATAAAAAAAGGAAAAAGCCACTACCTTTTAAAGGCCCCATAACAAACATTTCATCTATGATCAACAAAGAATGTGAACACCAAGCGTATTAATGCTCTTGCTTAATTCAATAGGAGTCGTCATGTATCACCGATCAGAACTAACAATTAACTTATTCGATTTTCACGAGCCACATGCAAATTTTACTTAAAACTATGTGAAACAACTATCTGCTATTAAACATACTACGATGCCAAGTTGATAGCACTAGACCGAAATATTCATTATTGTTGTATGATAAAAGAAATTAACATTCATTCTTTCCACCAGAAAAACAGTTTGAGAAAATTTGTCTTATTCCCTTTTCCATCATAAAGACAAGGACTATATCATTTACATTTCAAATGCCGTAGCAGGTTACACATATTAATTTTGGTGTATAAGGAATAGATCAGTTAACAAGTGATACATTGACATAATTTTCTGTATGTGATGAGTAGTAATCTAGTGAGTTCTTTCTGTATGTGATGAGTAGTAATCTAGTGAGTTCTTGTTCTTTCAGATTCTTATGAAACATTGTATTGCAAGAAAGATGGAAAGTGTTTTACATGATCTAAAATGTAACTAAGACCAATCCATAACATATATTTACGTTCAAATGCAAATCTTATCTTATGTCACATAACTAGCTATAGCATTAGGGATATATATAATAGCATGTACCTCACGTTTAGAGGAGAAGTGGGCTTGAAGAGGGCTTAACATCGTCATTGGTAACATAATATACAATCATTGATAGTAGTGGCGCTTCCTTTTTATTCCAGATGTAATCTTCTCTAACATCATCCAAGGCTGTTTTGTCAACTCGATGGGACAACACAGAAGAGTTTTTTATCCTGAAATCAACACTGACGCTTCCATCAACCTGCAACAACGCCTCTTTACACGTGGTGGGAAACACGAGCTGTCTTCTTGAAGAGACGGGCCCGATAGCTTGCGATGATGTAGGGGGCATTCGCTCACAACGGGATCGTCTCCAGCAAGGCAGCAAGGAATGCACAAATACCGGGGATCTCAATGCACCGCATGGGGACGGAGGGATGACATGAACCCGCTAACCTTCTATAATAATAATAAAAAAATCCTGCTATCATCACTACGGCGCTCTCCGGCAACATGTTGAGAGAAACACGGATGTTTTCTGTAAGCCCGCTGCTATTGAAGTTTAGGGCCGGTTGGGTTTGGCTAAAAAGTTTAGAGGTGTCCTGTATGGCGGGAGGTTGCAAGAAATCATTGCGAAGGGGCGGGACGGATGAAAATATGAGTATGGAAAACATTCTCGCGCATTATATATATATATATATATATATATATATATATATATATATAGAGAGAGAGAGAGAGAGAGAGAGAGTCAGGCTAGAATACACTCGAGTGTATCCGGAGCGGAATACAGTCAAGTAGTTTTTCATGATGCAATATTTTTTTTTAAAATCTAATCCGTTGATCTTCTGAAATATTTTGTGAACAACTCATACGTAAAATTTGAGCACATTTGGATATGTATAGCTCATGTTATGAAGACCACAAAAATTATGCATTTCAAATTAGTTTCGTGCGTCGATTTTGTTTCCCTTAGATGAGTGACTTACACTCATCCAAATGGGCTCAAAATTTATATGTAGCCTAGTTATAGTATGACGGTGAAGATCGACGGTTTACATTTTGCAAAAAATAGTCTTGATATGCAAACACACTTGAGTGTATTCGCGCGATCCGTACACTCGAGTGTATTCTTAGCCTGACTATATATGAGTCAGGCTAGAATACACTCGAGTGTATCCGGAACAGAATACACTCAAGTAGTTTTTCATGATGCAATATTTTTTTTGAAAATCTAATCCGTTGATCTTCTTAAACATCTTGTGAACAACTCATACGCAAAATTTGAGCACATTTGGATATGTATAGCTCATGTTATGAAGACCACAAAAATTATGCATTTCAAATTAGTTTCGCGCGTCGATTTTGTTTCCCTTGGATGAGTGACTTACACTCATCCAAATGGGCTAAAAATTTATATGTAGCCTAGTTATAGTATGACAGGGAAGATCAATGGTTTACATTTTGCAAAAAATAGTCTTGATATGCAAACACACTTGAGTGTATTCACGCGATCCGTACACTCGAGTGTATTCTAGCATGACTATATATATATATATATATATATATATATATATATATATATATATATATATATATATAGTCAGGCTAGAATATATATATATATATATATATATATATATATATATATAGTCAAGCTAGAATATACTCAGAGTGTATTCAGAGTAGAATACACTCAAGTAGTTTTTCATGATAAAATATTTTTTTTCAAAAATCTAATCCGTTGATCTTCTTAAACATTTTGTGAATAGCTCATACGCAAAATTTGAGGACATTTGGACATTTATAGGTCATGTTATAAAAACCGCAAAAATTATGCATTTCAAATTAGTTTCATGCATCGATTTTATTGCCCTCGGATGAGTGACTTACACTCATCCAAATAGGCTCAAAATTCGTATGTAGCCTAGTTATAGTATGACGATGAAGATCAATGGTTTACATTTTGCAAAAAATAGTCTTGATATGCAAACACACTTGAGTGTGTTCGTGCGATATGTACACTCGAGTGTATTCTAGCCTGACTCTCTCTCTCTCTGTATATATGTGTGTATATATATATATATATATATATATATATATAAGTAATTTCTACTTGTTTGGAAATATATGCTTAAAAGATATTGACCAAGACCAGAGAAAAACAAACTTAAAACAAGGTGGAAGTATATACCAGCATCAAATTACGTGTCGGTAAATATAAGTAATATCAGCTCAAATGTTATGGTGCTGGAACTGGGTGTCGGTATTGACAGTGTTTCTTGTAGTGATCCTATAGATTATCCAAACCAAGGGTACCTCACAAGGAAAAAATATAGAATGGTGTCTTAGTTCACTAGGGTTTGAGTAAATAAAACATCATATGATACTTGTGGATGTTCCCCTAGACCTAGGTTTCAAGTATTTCAAACGTAGTTTTCAAAGTTCCAAGCATCAACACTAGGCTTTAGGTCTAGATGGACCATCCACATTAGAGGTGATACTAGATAAACACGATCTCTGATTGGATATAAGGAAAACATGAGATTTAGATTACTATAATGGTTTATCATGTAAGATCATGACAAAGTCATATTAGAACAAGTCCATGCAATATTGTACATTCTCAAGCCATAGAAGCACTAAGTAGAAATCAAGTAGGATTTAGGGGTATAGAATGCCAATTCTACTGATTTCAAAGCTAAATCATGGTATGACGATAAGTTAGGTCAAAACCTCATATATAAACAAGTTGCATCAAAATATTACACAAAAGAGTCATTTTAGGGAAAGACTAGACATAAAAGGCCAATATGAAACATTATGGGTGCATTAGATGGTCCAAGACCTCAATCACATAACAGGGGGTTAAGGACTACTATTTCAGGGGCTATGAAAGACTAAAAATCACATGTGATGCATTAAATAGGTTTAAACATATAAAAGACATCAAACGGATTATTCATAGCATATTAGTGGAACTACGAGTAGAATTATCTCATTAAACTAGCACCATTAGGTAGAGCTCATTCTCTAGAAGAAATTTCATATATAATATGTCCTATTTGGCCAAAGGGTGTGCAAGATATCAATTTTTGAAGAAAACACTACAAAACTATAGGGTAAGGAACATAGGGCGTTACATTCACATTATCAGATGCTCGATCTCAGCCGCTTGGTGCTAGTTCAACAGTGGCGTTCATCCACCCACGCGCACGTCCAATAGCAAAGTGGGCAGCGGCCGTGACTCTTGTTACGCATTCATGGGCATCTGGGAGCGCTAGCGGGCAGTCCGAGCACGTCAGTCGGTGACTGGGAGTGAGCAAGGAGATCCCACATGACTCATTCCTTGTGTGAAGGAAGGTGGAGCCAATGGAGCGCCTAGTGTGTTGCGATTTCTACACCTCGTCCAGGTGGAAGAGAGAGAGAGAGTGAGGGGGACCTAGGATGGTGGGAAGTGTGGGAGAGAGAGATGGTGGCCTGAAAGAACTCATTGGATCAAAATCCAGCTGTCATCTATGTAGCTCCTCTTCACCAAAAGACCCCAATCAACCCTCGACGGCGCTGCAGCGACAACCAAGTGCAGCTTGCCAGAGCTGAGTAGCACCAGGTCCTTGGGCCTCGCCTCTGAGCCCAACCTTGACGCCCAAGCCAAGGAAAGAGCGTCGAAGTTGATAGTTGGGAGAGAGAACCACGATGACGACTAGGGCAGATACACCCAACGGAAGTGGCGACGGTGCCACATAGGCGGTGGAGAGAACAAGGAGAGAAATAGGGAAGGATAGGGTTTGCAAAGGGCCAAAAGAATAGAGGGAAGCAACTCGGAAGAAGGTTTTATAGACTGAGGGGGTGCCAAATTTGCCTCTAAACGTGGGAATAAGTGGCGCCCAAAATGGGGGTAGGTGAGCGTGAGCCAACCAAGAAGCTTCATACACTGTTGCACTGACAAAAGGTAGAAGAAGAGAGAAGGACCATCAGATCATGACCTGGATCCATGGCCATAAGATCTGAGGGTCCTAGTTTGTCAAAGCCTATCAAAGTGGATCGTTGATGTGTCAAGTGAAGAGGGGAAAAGACACCCACTTTAACTGGGCCGCGCGCCCTATTTGGGCTAGTAAGGCTTAAAACAATTTAAATCAAAGTTAAAACAAAGATTAGAATAGCAAAGTTCAAATGACCATATCTCGTGATATATAGCTCTGATTGAGGTGATTTTTGGACTATTGCATTTGAAATTGAATTTGGTACATCATGAGATATAGTTGATAGCAAAGTTCATTGAATGGGTTAAATTTTGATTGCAAGTTGATGATACATAAGAAGCATGACACTTAGTTCCAAACTCCATTTAGGGTTACATATAGGTCGAAAGGGAAATTTAATCAAAATCAATCCATCAATTGAGCATAAAGTGACTTAAAGTCATCAAGCAAAGGGTGAGGAGGGTTGTCAATGATCATGGGTATCTAATGAATGGGAGATAAAGAAACCAGGTTATCACACCTAGGTGAAAAGGTGATCATGAAATGAAAAAGGAAATTCAAATGAAAAATGTAATCACTAAGAGATAATATTATGTAAATGCTAAAGATGTGGATATACCTTGAATTGAATTCAAGTTCCAATCTTGGTAATGATGTGACTAATTTGTATATCAATAGAAGTTATTAAAGATATATAAATAGGGTTGCTAACCCTAAGTTGTGAAATTAATATCAGTTATCGATCACCTTAACCTTACTGGGTGTGAATTTTGGGGACCAAATTCTTTCAAGGAGGGGTGAATGTAATATCCTCAATTTCGGTGAAATGGAATTATATAAATATAAAGTTAGAATTGATAAGTGGATTCCTTAATTATACTATAGGTTAAATAATAAAATCATCTTTTTGGCATGGGAACAAACCATGACCTATACAAAACCCTATGAGACTATTTGCTTTGCATATACATCCTTTTGGCAAAAGTTCAAGAAATAAGAGATTTCATGCATAAATAAAGATAGTACTTTGTTAATTATTGGATAACAAAAACATGAGATAATATGCAAGTTTCCACAAGAAAATAAGATATGTGATGTTTAAGATAATTAAAAGAGTAATTATCTAGCCATTATTGGCAACATAATGTTTGGGGCATCATATATGAGTATCTTGACCTAACTTTTGGTCTACTTGAAAATAATAAGGAAAATAAGAGAACTATTGAATCAGAGAGAAAAACCACTCTCCATGTGGAGTACATGATTAATTTAAGAATCTACTAAAGAAGTAAGTTTTGTTCATAAATTTTATTCCAATAAACGCCAAAAAATTGATAGAGATTGGGAAAAATGTTAATGACTTACCATCCAAATTTGATAGCAAATAGATAGTCCTAATGATCTATGGAAATTCAAGAAAAGAGGGTTGTAATTTCAATTAAGGCATAAAAGTTTATAACGGAAATTGATTTAAATGCATCCTACTTTAGCTTTGGCTACCAGTGGCCTTGTTAATATGTTGCACAAATCTAGTAGTCACCTGGTCATAGATTAACATATTATTTGTCATCCTCGTCATCATGACTGGAAAAGGAAATCATGGAACAATACTATGATTTACTCTGTTCTTGTCCTCTCTCTTGGCTTCACCTATTTCTTTGCTTTTTGTCCCTCAATAATCAGGAGCTAGAGATGAATCTCACAAGTCATAACTCGGTAGTTACTTTACTACGGATAGAAAGTACCTAAATCCCTCTATATATAGCTGGGATTCTAGGGCATCATTGAAAACATGAGCCTACATAAGGAAATACATATCTTACCATTGAATTGGTAGACTCCTCTCTCTTCTCAATTTCATATACTTCCCTTTGCACATCGTCACTAAACCCTCCCACCACCATCAGAGATGCCAACCATGGGCATATACCTCAAGGGACATCTAGCCAATTCATCAACATTGTAGCACCAGGGGGTGGATTCAAAGAGTTCTTGACCATTAACACATATTGAGGACAACCCGACCTTCCTACTCACAAGCAAGTCGTATGGTCAGAAACCATCTTATCGGAAAAGAAATCCTTGACCATTATGAAGGGTGTGTGGAATGAAAGAGGGCCATTGGAGTCTCAAGAACTCAACTCAATGTTAACCGGCCATAGGACCTTGGTAATTCGCTAAATATGTCCTTCAGTTCTACTTGTGATAGACCCCAACCTATTCTACCAACCTCGAATATCCCAGGTCAAGCTGAGAAGGTCTTTGACTTTGGACAAGGATGTTGGACACAACCCTACCCTTGGTTGGATTTTCTTGGCTTTGGGGTTGAGAGTCAAATCTCTAGTTTACTCCCCACCATGACTTCTTAGAGAAGCCCTCGGGCCATCCAAAAGGGCTATCATTCCCTCTTGTAGAGTTATTGTTGTGCCCCAACCTACGTGACTGATCCTAGTCTCTACAGAGGGGAATTAGCGTCTTTTAGCCCACTCAGCAAACCAGCCACATGGCTTCAGAATGCCAGATTGATGAAAGCCTATTGGCTCACACCCTACTCACGTGCTTATTCAGGTAGTTTGCTATATACTGACATGATGTTTCCCCATTGGTCGTTTGAATGATAATCTTTAAATATTTGTAATAAATAATCCGTAACTCATATTTAGACATGTTATACATGAAAAGTGAGAAAATGGAGAGGAACACAATAAGATGTGCTTGTTTTCTAATTTGGGTCCCAATTCCAAAGTACTTAAGGATGCAACTTTAGTGATAATTAATTCATAAATACTCTAGTTTTGATGAATAAGTTGCTAATCTTGTTAAATATGATTCTTTGAGATGTAAATTGGTAATATGGGATATAATAGTGATTTAACATGATTATGATCATAATGGCTATAGTTAGGATTTCTAATGTGAATAACCATGCATATGAAGAATTATGAGTTAAAAGTTAAAGATGATAACTTTTGATAATCTAAATGAACTTGAACTAAACTCAGTGATCATAATGAACATATAAGATGGATATAATAATTGGGGTTTCACCTAATTATTAATATGCAAAGAAATAAGGGTTTACACCCTTATTCCTTACCCAAACCCAAAACCCTAGATTAGGACCAGATTATGGTTCAATCTTTTTAATGTGATGGTGACACTTTAGGATTTACATACATGCAGATTCAATGTTGATTGTTTGATTTGATTGCTGTCTTGGATAATATGCTTCAAGCATAACTACAACATCTGCTTGATTCTATAAAAGGTATGTAGTTATATTTATTACTATCCGTATTAGTTTTCCTGTGTTTGACAAGTGTTTCTTGAATATTGTTCAAATAGACTATTGGAGGTTTATTTACATTATGTTCAATTATAATGTCACTTTGAGTATCACATAAAGAAATAATATGTGCAGAAAATGCTAGTTCTTTTTTGCAAGTACTTGTTGAATATATGTTTTTATGTACTTGCACACTTTTCATGCACCCCAAATACACAATACAATAATATATTGAGCCACATTTTTGTTTCATGACATTTTAGGTACATACTATATATGAATATATCAAAATATCATGGACATATGAAATTACCTGAAGACATTATAGATAACTTGTAAGGAGGATCATATAGAAACTTCTTCTTATATGTACAGTTTTCATGTAAGAACATGTAACTCCTTCAAGGAGCATCTTGTAAACACTATTTGACTTAACAGAAATTATATGCTATTATTTGTTATCTGGTTAAATACGGATCCTTGGGAATTATAGGAAATGGCTCTCATCTATTTGGGTCTTTCCTTAATTGGGGAATACTAAAAATGGGGTCATCATATTGTGAGTTTAAGACCTAATGGGGTGCCGTCTATATGATCTAGGGAGGTTTAACTATTTTACTAGTTATATCATGTAATATGTTCCTTATTGTAAGTTTTAGGAAATGAATATGTATATGAGAATCAATGTGTCTATATCCTGCATATAGTTATTTTTATTATTGTAATGAATGATATATGTTGTTTGTGATGTTCCCTGATTGTAATCTTTATGATCCATGCTTCCATGATGTTGTTTTTATGGATTGCACATAAGGGATGCTATATTATTTGTTTTGTAATGCATAAAGGGTCGTTTATGTCTTTTTGTTTCTGATATTACTTGTAAAACACCATGATTAAACATGACCAATGATTTTGATGCCATGATGTTTAATGTGAGGTATTTTTAGTATTTAAAAAAAAATAAGAATTTCATATTTACAAATTATATTAAAAGTTCCTAACAGAAGATATGGTCATCTTAACAATACAAATACTTAGCCATCTTAGTGAGAAAAATATACTCTACAGTTAGATGGGTTTCATTTTATCTAATAACCTTGAAGCCATGATGAAAATTAGTGTGGTTAAAATTTTGAAATTAATTAATCCCTTATTTAATTCATGATTCAATACCTCTCATTTCAGGATTAAGGGTCCATAGGTCTTCAATTGTCACCAATACAAGGCATGTTGCATTTATGATGGTTGTATTTTTAGTTGTCATCCATAATCCCCTTTTCAATGTTATTTAGGAACATTATTTGATAAACTCTTTTATCACTCCATTGGTATCTTTCCTCTTGGAATATTTTTCTTGTATTTCCTAATATTGTGAGCGTGATTTCCTTGTGATTTTAATATGTCTTGCTTCAACAATATAACCATGCATGATCAATGGTTGTTACATTAATATTATTGGTCTTATATATAGGGGTTAGATTTTGTGCATAACATCAATAGTTTGCGTTCGTATTATATTTAGCATTTTGTTTTGCACCTCTACGAGATTTATTAGTTGTACACCCTACTCTTTTAGCCATTTGATTTTTTTCCTCTATCCAAAGCGAGGACTCGACACTGAAAGGATCTCCAGATCTTACCTAAAGGTATTTTTGTTGCAAAGGAAGTCACCCTCTGGTCTAACTTGTTCAAGAAGGAAGCATCCAAAAATCCGGTGACACTCAATAAGACTAACGTTGAAGTTAAGGATAGTAAAATGATCTATCCTAAATCTATTGGAGAAAGGAATGCAACCAGACTCCCGTGTTGTTGCTGGATACATTGTTGGTATGAAACATATTCGACAAACACTCTTTTTTCATCTTGCACAGATCTGGAAGGTAAAGTGATCTATTGAAGTCAGATCCAGGGGAAACAACGTTTTCCTCATTCTATATTCTAACAATGAAGACATGAGAACTACTCAAGAGGATGGAGCTTGGTCTATTGTGGGTAAGCCTTTGATTCTTAAGATATGGTCTAGAGGAGAACCTCTTGAGAAACTAAAGCTTGCATAAATCCCAATTTGGATTAAAATTTTCAACCTCCTGCTCGAGCTCTAGGATGAAGAGATGTTCAACTATATAGGATCTTACTTTAGGAAACCAGTTTGTCCTAATAGATTGACAACAAAAATCACAAGGCTTGAATATGCCATGCTTCAAGTTTTGATTCTAATTGATTTTAACTTCCCCAAGGAACTTTAGATCCAAAGTGATGATGACCAACTCAACACCGTTCTCTTTGAGTATGAATGGGAAACAGATAGGTGTCTAAACTGTGGTAATTTTGGTTATGAATCATCCCTTTAATCTGATATCATTCCCAAGAAGAAGACTCTCCTGACTAAGAAAAAGGTATGGGTACCTAAGATTACCAACCTTAATTTCGTAATTGAGGAGGTAGAATTTTTTTGTGATGCAATCAGTGGTGGTTATGTCTCTGAAGCTGCCGATGCTATCCCTGAAGTCTTTGCTGACAATGGTGTTTCTGTAACAAAAGGTTCATTCGCTGCTTCGTGCGAGAATGTTTCTAAAAATGATGTTGTTATATATGAATGGGAAGCTTCTTGTCTCTAATTGTACCACTCCAGACCATACCCCCAAAGTTTAGGAAACACAATGAAAGAAATCTAGATCCCCCCTCAATAGAAAATTTTGTCCAAAAGTTTAAGAACAATTAAGGATGTTGCTTTCTCACCTAATAGGTTTTCTCTATTGGACAATAGCAACGAAGGTGATGTGGGAATCCCACAAGGAGGTGATGGTGGAAAGTCAATCTCCTACTCTCCTAATTGTTAAACATTTCTTGATTATTTCCTGGAATGTGAGAGGTATGCTTATTAAACTCTCACGGATCAGCGAGGTGATGTATAAGAATAAAGCATATATCTATATTCTCCTTAAAACTAGACTACGAGATAGTGAAATTGCTAATTTAGTGGAATATGTATGGGGATGTGCAAATTTTCTATCTAACTATGAGTTTTATTGTTACACTCGTATTCTTGTTTTATGGAAGAATCCAGACCTCAAGATCCAAAAGCTTTGGGCTTACGACCAAATTTTGCATTGTAGTGCTGTTCTTGACGATCATGCTTTCTTCTTCTCATCTATTTATGGGGAAAATGTGGATATTGATTAAACTAATCTCTGGGATGACCTTCTTTCTTTCAGTTCAAGTATAAATTTACCATGGTGTGTGCTCAAAGATTTCAATGCTATTAGGCTCAATACTAAAATATTGGGTAAGAACCCTCCCTTGGTTAAAATCATAAAGGATTTTAACAAATCTATCTTTGATATCGATTCACTTGAAATTACTACGAAGGGACAATTTTTTACCTGGGATAGTCGTAGCAGGAAGGTTAATAGTACTTTTTCTAAGATTGACCACATCTTTTCCAACATTACTTTCCTGGATATATTTCCAAATTCCTGGGGTGAAGTCATAAACTCTTATGTTAGTGACCATCATCTTATCTCTCTCCATTTTTCTAGTTCCAAAAGGAAAAAAAACTCCTTTCGATTTCATTAATAACTTGAGTAATGAGAATGGTTTCTCTGACATTGTGAAAGAAAGATGGGGACTCTGGTGCCCCTATGTTTCAAGTCAATAGCAAATTAAATGATCTCAGAGGAGATTTAATTGTATGGAATAGTAAGAAAGTTCCTAATTACCTCTCTAATTCAAATATTCTTGAAGTAGAGGTCTTTGACTTGCAGTGTAAGATTGATAGCAACCCGAGTGACTCTAATCTTCAACTTAAAATGATTTTTGCTAGGAAAAGAGCAATGAAGGAAAAAGAGGAAGAGGTGATCTTCCTAAAACAAAAATCAAGAATTCAATGGCTAAAAATTGGTGATAGAAACTCCACCTTTTCTCTATGGTTCTCTTAAAAAAATTAGAATCCACAATAGTATAAATTTTCTATCTATTGTGACCATATTACTTATCATATGGATGTTATTGAAAATTCTATTGTGAGTCATTTCAGGTCAGTTTTCAATTCGTCAAGCAATAGTTAGGTTGACTGGGATTCAAATTGGACCTACCTCATCTCTCTAGTGAAAAAATAAATCTTTTGAAGAGATGGGTTACTAAGGAAGAGGTGGAGGATGTTGTGAAGAACCTCAGTGATGAGAAGGCCCTTGGCCCTGATGGATTTAACTCTATTTTTTCTCAAAAGTTGTTGTTGGAGTATAATAGGTACTGTTGTGGCATCTATTCTGTTAAATTTCTTTGATAATGGAAATCTTCTCAAGGAGTGTAACTGTACCTTTATCACTCTTATCCCAAAAATCCCCAATGCTTCTATTATAAAGGATTTGAAGTCGATATCTCTCTATAATATGGTTTATAAGATCATTTCGAAGATTATAGCAAACAGATTGAAGAATATTCTTAGCAATTTTATTGACTTGAACCAAGCTACTTTTATCCAAGGTAGATCCATTAGTGATTCTATCCTTTTTCCAAATGAGATGCTTGTACCTTTCCTAACTCTCATTTCCCCAAGCTCATGTGTAGGAAAGTTGATCTCTCTAAAACATTTGACATTGTTCGTAGGAATTATATTCTTCTCATTATGATGAACATGTCAATGCTGGTTATCTTGCATTGAGGAATGCTTTAACTCGGCTTCCATTCAAGTACTTATTAATGGATCCCTGTCTCCCCCCTTTCAAGCCACTAATGGGGTCAGGAAAGGAGACCCTTTATCTCCTTTTTTTGTCTTTTCTATGCAAGGGTCCTCTTCAACCATTGAGGTAGTCGTCTCTAACAAGCTCATTGATCAATATGCTATTTCTACCAATATTTTTGTTTCTCATATAATTTTCATGGATGATATACTCCTTTTTACCAAAGCCGACAAAAAAAATGCTAAGGCTATAAGCTATGTGATTTAAAAGTTTTATGAAGTTTCTGGCCTGAAGTTGAACAATGAGAAAAGTCAATTGTTCTTAAGAAAATCCTGTGAGGATACTAATATGGACTAGATGTTGAACATTTTTACTTGTGAGTTTCTTGTTCGATATTTGGGTCTTCCACTCTTTACAGGTAGACTTACCAAGAACATGTGTGCACCTATTCTGGATAAAATGAGAAGCAAGCTTGATTCTTGGAAAGGCAAACTTCTATCCTTTGTAGGGAGAGTGGAACTTGACATTTCCACTCTCTCTATTTATGACATCTACTGGTCCTCAACTTTTCCCTTACCTAAATCTGTTACTGATGATACTGAAAAGATGATGAGGAGATTTATTTGGAATGATGTTGTCGACAAGAGACATATCTACACCATTGCTTGAAGTACTACTTGCAAGCCTAGATTGGAAAGGGGTCTTGGTATACAATCTATCAAAACTGGTGTAATGCCAACATGATAAATAATCTTTGGGATATCACTAACGATAAAGAATCCTTATGGGTCAGGTGGTTACATGGCAAGTATCTTAAGTATGACTCCATTTGGTCAGTCAAGGAGAGTCATAGATCTTCTTGACTCTAGAAAAGGTTTTTGAGCAAAAGGAACACTCTGCTAAATCATATTTCCTTTTCTCTTGGGGACTAATGCAAATTCATGCTTTGGAGAGACCCATGGCTTCCAGAGCGGCGTAAACTTTTTGATCTAGTTGACATCCAACTGATGTTCCATCTTGGAAAACATATTAATTGCAAGCTTAAAGTCTGTATTAAGGAGAACACCTAGTATGTTCCAGAGTTCATATGATCTGAAGCCCTTAAGTCCATTGTTCTTTCATACTCTCCTCCTACAAGATGTAAAGATTCTATTCTTTTTAAAGGGAAACCCTCTCTTTGGCTCATGGATGGGTGGAATATTTGTAGACATGATTCTTTGGGGTAAATGGATATGGTCTGATGGGATACCCAGAAAATATTCCATCATTTGGTGGAAATGCTTCCTGGATAGGCATTCAACTGTTGATGTCCTCAAAAGATTTGGTTTTCATATGGCCTCACGCTGTGTTCTCTGTGAATGTAGTGAAGAAAGTATCTCACATTTGTTTTGTGATTGTTGCTCGTCTAAAGGCATTTGGTGCAGATTCCATCATCATTTTCAAAAATCAGCTACTTCCCTGAATGAACCTCTAAAGTTAAGTAATGAAAGTAAGCTTGTTGTGGGTTTCCTATTTTATCATCTATGGATAGAAAGAAATGGCTGAATTTTTCTTGGCCTGAAGACCGATCTTGAAAAGATTTGGAGATCACTTTTGATAGATACAGATAGTTATTCTATATAGAAAATTGTATAGTTTCCCCTTTCTTTTACCTTTCTTTGTTTCTTGTTACACCTTGTAGCAAGTCCTTTCCTTTATGGTTATGAATAGAAAGAGGCACACATGGGTTCACCAATAAAATTTCAATGCAAAGTTGAAGTATATAATTGTATATACAGCCCTATACACCCTTGCAATCTATAACATAACTCCTTACTCATTTTTCTAGTCGCAAAACTAGTTTCTTGTGTTCTTCCATGAGTTATTTTTGATTTTCACTGTGTCCCCTAAAAAGGAGGTGGAGCCATCTTTTTTGCATCATGGATCATTTTTCTAATTTCTTTAGTTATGGGATTGTCAAGAGGTTGTAATAATGGTTAACATGATGACACAAAGGAAAGGTCATGTGTCTATATCTTGACCAAATGATGCCAGTTCTTTATAAACATTATTTCTAATTAAAGATTACTCCACAAACTATATGAGTCACAAAATATAATAGAGGAAACTACATAAACATCTCCATTTTTTAAAAAACTATATGAGTCATGAATTGGATCTTGAGCATTTTTTTATGTTTCTATATTAGGTTTAAAAACCTATATAGAATTTTTTTCTATTTGTATTACCAATATTGCATGGTTTGCATTTAAATTTTTAAAATGACATGTTTCTGAAGAAATGTGTCTTTGAAAAGGTTATTACTTTCAGCAGGGGCAATGCATCCACACATGAGACACATTATAATTTTTGAAAGAATTGCGTTGTGAACTACGATGCAATGTCCTTAGAAGTGAAATGCATCCTTGATGGGGGCACGTTGCTTTTATAATATTTTGCATCATTTTTAAATTGTGATACCATGTTTAATTTGTTAATAGTGTACATTAAATTACTTGATTCCATAATATATATATTAACTTATATACATTCACATATATATTAAAATTATTACTTAAAAATAAAAAATAAAAAACTATAATTTATAAATATATGATATCTATAAATGAAGATAATAATGGAAAGAATTAATAAGTATAATACTAAAGTTATATAATAAAGTATAAATATAACATAGACCCAATTTGAAAAATCAGAAACAAATTTAATATGATAGAATATAACATATATCAACACATGTAAATATATATAAAGATATTCATAACAAATTGATAAAATATACTTAACTACTATCTCAACTATAAAAATAAATTATGTTAATATTATTACCTCTAAATTCAAGTTTCTAGACAAATATATTACATAAAAAAATAAATATATTGTGATTTTCTAATATATTATATTTAGAATCATATGTATTGTATTTTTTATATTGACTATTTATTGTTACTATTCTTGTATATATTTTTATATTATTGATGTATTTTTTTAATTTTATATTTGATGTCTTTAATGAATATATGTTTATATATTTTTATGTATGGTCGTATGTTATATGTTATTACATTAAAATTATTATTTTTGTTTCAAAGTTTTATAAATTATGTATTTCTATAATTTCATATTTTATTGTATAAGTTTATTATTGCATCTTATAGAAATATTATTGGGATTAATTTTAAGTATGCAATTAAATTGATATAACTTATTGTATATTATGATCGTTAAGTTATTTAATTTATGTAATCAAAATGTACATGATATCATAATTAAAAACTGACGTAGAGAATAAATAATGTGACACAATGTGTCCTAGTTGTGGATGTATTACTTTTTCTAAGTGGCAATGCATCACCTGCCGAGGTGCACTCCCCTACCGGAGTAGTGTTTCTTCTTTAGAGACACATTGTCTCGGAATCATGTTATGTTAAAAATTAAAATGCAAATCATGTTGTATTGGTAATAAAAAAATTATAAAATGCTATACAGATCTTTCGACCTTTATTTTATTTCCTAATTGGACTTTTGTTATAGAACCTACGTGGTTATTTAGTTATCATGGCCATCATTTGCATGCCACCTAACAATTCAGCTCTAGTAGAGTCAACATTACATACATACACGGGCGATAAAGAGAAAGACAACACGTTCGGAGGTAGCAGGACAGATTTTGCAACGTGCTAGTGATATTAGAGGCAACTGATATTTTTCATTGGATTTTTGAAAAATAGAAGTATTAACTAAGCATCAAGGGAATAACAACATCATGCATCAATCGGACTGATCCGACAATTTACAACGAAATGAAACCCCATGAAGCATGGGAGAACTCAACAGAAAACAACCATAACAGGATATTTGGACCATGTCGGCCCACATTCTTTATTCCACACACAGCAAACCGAGAGGCGATCGTATTGACTACTACTCATCGTCACAGTCGGCAAGTACAGCCGCTGGGAGGTGCTTGATGATGGCTTTAGTATCCGCGACGATCTTCTCGATGATGTCCCCTGCAGGTTGTATCTCCTCGACGAGGCCGACGCCCATACCGCCCAGCAAGCACAAAGTCTCAAGGTCGCCGACTGTCGTTGGGTTGGGAACGCGCCCGTCAAAGCGTCGCATCTCGGACATCTGAGATACACCAAGATATATACAATTGATGTCCCTACTATAAATTATTATAATAGTAGTATAGCGCAATATTGGTACTTACATTGTCGAAGATGGTGGTGTAGGCGACGATTGGCTGCGTGTTGTCGTTCTGCACAGTCTCAGGCACGTCCTTCCATCTGAGGAAGAATGGCGTAGCCAAGCAGCGCACAGGCGCACGCCATGTGAATCGTCCCCAGAGGTCAGTCGCTGCTGTCTGGTCACCCTTGTACTGGAGAAGCTGCTCCTTGTAGTACTGATTGGCGTACGCCTCAGGGGTTGCGATGAACCTAGTTCCCATGCATATGCCCTTGGCCCCCATAGCCAGAGCTGCTGCATACCCGCGGGCGTCGCTGATTCCACCGGCAGCGATGACGACGATGTTCTTCTTGCTCTTCTCTACCATGTCGACGACCATGGGAAGGAACGAGATGAGTGGTGTCTGCAATTTAAGTACATAAGTTTATGTGATGATTAGTGTCGTACTGGGATTTGGTTGTTGATTATTCGATGTTACTGAAAAGTTCAACTGAGAAGAAATAATTGCTTGTGAACTCACGGTTCCCTCAATGTGACCACCGGCATCGAACCCTTGCGCAATGATACCGTCCACTCCAGCGGCGATAGCCTTCTCCGCCCTTTCTATGGTTCCGACCTGATGCAGGACCTTCATCCCATGGTTGTGTGCCTCATCAACCATCTCCTTAGGGAAATCTCCCCAGAAAACCTGCAATACAGCAAGCTTCTCGTCGAAGATGGCCTTTAATTCTTCCGTGTAGTCGAACTCCAGCAGGATGCCCGCACCGAAAGGCTTGTTTGTCAGCTTCTTAGTTTCACGTATCTGCCTGACGACGATGTCGTATCCACTCTGCAGGAAATAAACATAGATAAATTTAGTCATATTACATGCATGGAGCCTCAACGAATGTCGTACCAGCTCCTAATTTACATTAACTACAGACACGAATATCTGGAAAGAATCGACCTATTTGATAACGTACAATGGGGGTGGCGAGAAGTCCAATTCCTCCGCTGTTGGCAACGGCGGCGACCAGCTCCGGGCCGGAGACGTCGGGTCCCATAGGGGCCAGCACGATGCCATTGTCAAACCCAAGGATACCGTTGAACTTCATCTTGGAAAGCTAGGTAGCTATGCACGTCTCACCAACACAAGAGTTGCTTCTTGGAATTGCTGATCTTGTGTGGTTGCTGCTCAAGCCCTAGGGCCCGATGGCTATTTATAGAGAACAAAACAGAAGCGAAGCCGCCTTGCCACGCTCCTACCTTGCCAGTTGGGACGTTGAAATTTTAACTCGACAAACGAAATAGCTGAGCTATAACCTGCCTCGCCTGATCTGCGATCCACGAAGCGTGCTACAACCACATGCACTGATTGCAATACCTTCTTCCCGGCCTCCACGGAACTTGGTCCGTAGGAGCCCTCGCCTGCCCGGGACAAATGGTACAAATGAACAACTTGCTTGCAAATTAGCTAGAGTTTCCTCTCATATATTTTGATCCGCGGATATTAATTGTGTTAGGAATTTGTGGTTTGTAAGCGGCGCATTATGCAAAACTGAAAGCACAACATTTAATGTGGAAAACTCTCCCCAAGACCAGAAAAGAAAAACCATGGAACAATACTGACCAACAAGCACTGTGTAATCAAGATTACAACTCACACCGTTCACATTTAATTATCCCTAACTGTGGATCACTCCCCCCACACGAGAATAAAAATAGGAAGAATAGAATTACACCCAAACGTGTATAAAATATCCCACCTATCTTTTTCTCCTCACAACACTTTTGTCGTTGTAGGGAATCAGGCACACAATTGTGCTCTTGTCTGTTGTCGCTGCAACCGCTGACCGGGCCGCCTCTACTCCTGACGAGGTTGTATACCAAGCCTACCAACCAAAGAACTCTCTCCGCCTGAGAGAGAAAAAACATCCTCCGCTGATCGGACGGACTGCTGTCGTAGTCGCTGTCGCAACACCAACGTAGTGCCACCAACTGATGTGCGTCTTTCGCTGCTCGGATCCGCTGTCGTAGTTGATGCACCACCAATGTGTCGTTGACTGTCAGCCGCTACTTCGCTTCAAGGCAAAGTCACTGGCCATTTCTTCCAAAAGAGAGCGCCACTAGTCGTTCTTATTTTTGGGCTCTTCTACCACAGAAGGCACCAACAATAAATAACTAATGGGATTACACACCAACCAGTGGGATGATCTCAATGGCCTCCCCGAGGGCCTCTATTTATAGGCCTCCATGCATGTGATTGCAATCAGGAATTCTAGTCCTAGTTCAAATCATAGTCCAAGTCCATGTTGCACATAACCACCTTCTTTTCTTCTTGGACTCAACTCCTATTAGGATTGGCAACACAAAATACCAACTCCAATTAAATCCAAATCCAATTCTAATGTTGCAGGTAAGGAGCCATCTTCTTTCCTTCTTGGATTTAACTTCCATAAGGATTGGAAACACAAGCCAACTCCTATTAAGTCCAAATCCCAATAGGACATGGGCCGGAATCCTATTCCTTTTCCCAACAATCTCCCCCTCTGGTCCATGAGGGAGACTTTGTCTTCAACAATCATCTAGAATAACTTCTGGATTCCATCACCACCTTTGATGGATTCCGATAGGTGGTCATTCTCTTCAAGCATGTCAGTATCTTGTCCTTTTCATCCCTTTTCTTGAAGTACCACCCTGACTTCACTTTATTGTTGGGTTTTAGAGGAGGCAGAAAAGTAGCGGAAACAAAAAATTTTCTCCCCAAAACCCAAAACAAAAGGAATCGCGTCAACGTCTATAGAATAGGAAAGATTGTTTGTGGATGCATACCTTGTCCAGAGGCTTTCTCGGCGACAGTACCTCACGCCTTGTGCGGTCTTCACCTCCGGTCTTGGACGGTGTCTGTGCAGCTCCTGGTCGCACCGAGACTGAAGACTCCTCCTCTCACTGAGACTGTCAGGATTGACAATCGTCCTCCGAGCGGCAGAGGTTTCCCGCCTCTGCAGTCGTCTACACGGACCGCCTAGAACTCCGATCTCATTGTCGCACAAGGAACGGGAAGGAATCACACCCTCCTGTTGGCGTACTAGTCGCCAACACACTCTCCTGCTACCAGTTGCAACTGTAGTTGTTTTTCCCTTGTTGTGCCTCCCTTTTCGGGTAGCACTTGCTCGGGCTCTCTCGGTTACCAAAACTAGAGAGAATGACAACTTTGCAGAGAAGCCGGCTTGCACGGAGTTGTACTTTGAGAAGCCCCCAATACCTCTCTATATATAGGAGGGTCATGGGACAGGGTTCTCCATCCCGGACAATGCGGGACTAAAAGCAGGAGTAGAAGGGTTCGAGATTTTCCACAAAACAATCAACTCGCAACTTGAACCGATCGTTTCATTTCTGAAACGGTCGGTTGGGGATCTAAGCCGGTCGGTTGACACTCAACCGATCGGTTGGGACCCATGAAACGGTCGGTTAACTTTCTGAACCGATCGGTTTGTGGTCCTGATCAGTTCCCGATCGACTTTCCCTCTTTTTTTCTAATTGGTATCAAATACCAATCCTTTTCCCAATCAAATTGGGCAAGTGAAACGAAAGGAAAATTCTCACCAATCCGACTTTCCCAAATTGCTCGGTTGCAACAGTTGAACCGATCGTTTCAACACTTGAAGCAATCGTTCACCCTGTCCATGAACTGATCGACTCAACACCTGAGCCGACCGGTTCACCAAGCTGAGCTGATCAGTTCATCTCATGAGACGATCGGTTGGGAGTGCAGATTGTGCAGAATCAGTCAATTGCGGTTTCAATCAATCCGATACTCCAATCAATATGTCCAACACCTTGAACATTATGATATTGAGCTATCAATTAATTGAGTGTTTAATTGAACTAGTAAACTCCTTTAGTAATCAATCTAAACATTGTTTGTGGACAAAAAATCCTCTTCCAGGTTAAATCCTATGTGTGTGACCCTGCAGGTCCATTTCACGTTGGCAGTGAAAGTCCATAACACTTATGACTTCACAAACAAAGAGCGGTGCCTAGTCACACATCAGTGCTACCCAAGTGGAATAGAAAGTTGGAGAACAACTTTCAATCCTACAATCCGTGAATGGTGTTACAGTGAATGTATAATTCCTTTATCACTGATATCCTGAATGAACTCGAGGCATGGAACAATCATCCTGTCAGCATTCATTCATTTCCTTGATCTCAGAGCAGACTGGGTGAGATGTGTGTGACATCAATATCACATACTGATTCACACGTGCATGTGCATGCCTTTCTCAATCCTATTCATAAAGTGGCCAAGGATATCAAACTCCCTCAGGAGGGACAAATCCCATATCTATCACTCACCCCTAAAAAGCCGCATGTGTCAAATCCACCCAATCATCACCTTTATAAAAACCCATGTTTCAGGACTGCGTTTGATGATGTAAAAGTGTGCCCAACGACATGTGTTGAGTGTAGTGATTTCAGGTCTAAGAATCACACTCACCACCATCACTGTGAGAGCTGATTGTGACTACCAAGTCATGTTTCCATGTGTCACTCTTACGGTGGGTCTGTACGGTACCTTGTTCTCTAACAAGTACCTATGTGCTTGGTTTGATATCACTATATCATGACTAATGAGATTCTGTCATCAACCAACACACAATCTAGTCTTCAGTGTTATTGATATCTATGGTTATTTCCACAATAACAACCGACTAGGGACCAAACAAGAATGTATACTCTTAACATCCGTATGATCTCATCATTTAGGTCATGAACCTAAAAGCATATGTCATTGAGTAAAACCATTCTTTAGACATCTATCATGTTATACCATCATCTCAGAATTAGTTTAAACATATAGATCAGAAATTGCCTTTATTATTATTCAAATAATTTACAAAGTATCCCATTACAATCATCATATGACTTGCTCTATGGGCATACATACCAACAAACTCCCACTTGCACTTAGAGCCAGTCACCAAGGAATCTCAATCCTTGTGACCTAGCATGACCATCATGCTTCTGCTGAGAAAGGGCCTTAGTCAGTGGATCAACTATGTTGTCTTCAGTTGGTACTTTGCAAATCTTCACATCTCCTCGCTGTACGATCTCTCGTATGAGATTGAAGCGCCGCAGTATGTGCTTGGACCACTGATGTGATCTGGGCTCCTTAGCTTGTGCAATAGCTCCATTATTGTCACAATAAAGCTCAAATACATCACAGCTACTAGGAACTACACCAAGTTCAGAAATGAACATCCTGATCCACACAACCTCCTTTGTTGCATGTGAAGCAGCAATATACGCGACCTCTGTAGTAGAATCAGCAATTGTTTCTTGCTTAGAACTCTTCCAGCTCACAGCTCCATTATTAAGGCTAAACACAAATCCTGACTGCGATCTGAAATCATCTTTATCGGTTTGGAAGCTTGCATCGGTGTAACCCTTTACAACCAGCTCTTCCTCGCCGCCGTACACAAGAAACTGATCCTTAGTCCTTCGCAAGTACTTGAGGATGTTCTTTACGGCTGTCCAGTGAGCATCCCAGGGATCTGACTGGTACTGCTCGTCATGCTGAGAGCATACGAGACGTCTGGGCGTGTGCACAACATAGTGTACATGATGGATCTGATGGCTGATGCATATGGGATCCCATTCATACGCTCCCTCTCTTCACAAGATTGGGGACATTGAGCTCTAGAGACAGTGACTCCATGTAGAATGGGGATGTTTCCTCTCTTTGAGTTCTCCATGCTGAACCGCTTCAGCACTTTGTCAATGTACGTGCTCTGACTTAGTCCAAGAAGCCTTCTAGATATATCTCTATAGATCTTAATTCCTAGAATGTAGGATGCTTCTCCTAAGTCCTTCATTGAGAAAGTATTCCCAAGCCAAGTCTTTACCTTCTCTAAGGCTAAGACATCATTCCCCATCAAAAGTATGTCATCCACATACAATATGAGGAATGTGGTCGAGCTCCCACTAACCTTCTTATACACACAAGGGTCATCTTCATTTTGAATAAAGCCAAACACTTTGACTTCCTCATCAAATCGAAGATTCCAACTCTGAGATGCTTGCTTCAATCCATAGATTGACCTTTGTAGCTTATAAACTTTATTGGCATTCTTTGGATCTATAAAACCTTCAGGCTGTGTCATGTACACATCCTCATTTATATTCCCATTAAGGAATGCAGTTTTAACATCCATCTGCCAAATCCCATAGTCATAATAAACTGCAATAGCAAGCATGATCCTGATGGACTTAATCATGGCAACTGGAGAAAAGGTTTCGTCATAGTCAACACCTTGAACTTGTTGAAATCCCTTCACAACCAATCTCCCTTTATAAGTTTGCACATTGCCATCCATGTCAGTCTTCTTCTTGAAGACCCACTTTCACCCTATGGGTTTTACCCCTTCAGGTGGTTCCACCAAAGTCCATACTTTGTTGGAGTACATGGATTCCATCTCAAAATCTCATGGCTTCAAGCCATTTCTCAGAATCTGGTCCCTCCATAGCCTCTAGATAGGTAGTTGGATCATCATCTATGATCAACTCACCACCTTCCTGAGTCACAAGGTATCCAAACCTCTCAGGTTCCACTACTACAGAATACTCCTTTGACGTCAGTTGTTTAACCCCCTTTGGCGATAGTTTTAAAGCGACGCCTATGTGGGCGCCGCTAAAGGTCGAACTCTTCAGCGTCGGTTTTCTAACCGATGCCTATATGATCTATAGGCATCAGTTATATATAGTTGGCCGACGTCTATAGGGTTCGCGCCACAAAGAAGGGCACAACCTAGGACACTTTCTGCGTCAGTTAACAACTGAACAACCGACGCCATATTCCCAGACGACACGGCCGCGCTTCACTGCACGACCGTGTTTAGTACTATAGGCATCCGTTTTATACAAATAAGCGACGCCTTTTCCACCACGGCCGTGCTCTCCTGCACGGTCGGGTTGTTTGTCATATTAGGCGTCGGTTTTTATCTAATAACCGACGCTGTAGGCCTTTGATGACGGTGTTTTATAAATAACCGACACCTATACTTTAATTTTTTTTTTCTTATCAGTTTGCAGGCCTGCTGTGGCTGGTCAGTAGGATGAGAACCTGCAGTTTAGTTTTCTGAACTGCATGTTTACGACATCCATTGATATCAGCCTACAAACATGCCACAAACCTGTAAAATCAACAAATATTTTTTTCACACAAGTAGATACATTCATACATCAATTCAATTCTCACATTCACACATGTAGAAACATTCAAATACACGTAGAAACATTCAAAAATATTCATTTACAAAATATCATTCAACATCGCTATCAGCATCCCAATTATATCTTACAATCGCCACTACTTGTATGGCTTTTGCCCATTCTTCTCTTATTTCATTTAATGCTTCCATCGTATATGGAGCATGTACATTTTTTAAGCGTTTACCTATAATGTGGTCAGTTTTAAACACCTGCAAAGAGAATGATGTATATATAAGTAATAATATAAAAATAAGATTGATATATTTCATACTAACTAATGAGACTATATATAATACCTCATGTATGGTATTATTATCCAATGCGGCATGTCGGATAATCATCTGCATAAATCACATCACATAGTATGCACATGCCCAACTGTTGTCTTGTGTAGCGCACTATAAATTGAAACATACAAAATATTAAAAAATACAACTAAGCACAGTTCACATAAATAATATATACATTGGAGTCGAGAACTTACTTTTACGTTCTCCCAAATTTTTGGCTGGTTCTTTCTCCTTGAGACATTTCCTCCAGCATTTTTGAATGCATCTAAACCCCTACATGTTAATGTAACACAGTAAATTGCATAATTGAATAGTAATGTAATAACAGATATTAACGGATATAAAAATGAAATATTTCTCACCAGAATAATGGCATTCTCAATATGTGTCCAATTTTAGTGTTCAATGTACTTCCCGCAGGATCTAGATAATAAACAGTGAACGTCCCGGGGACAATAACTAGTAACTCCCAATGTCTACCGCTAGAGGTAAAAAAGTTAAAAATTAATAACTCAAAATGCACAATAAAAATGGAATTTTCTTAAGTCCAAATTATAAATAAAGTAAACTTACTTGACATTGAATGGAGCTATTATTATCGTCTTCTTTTGGTGACTGAAAATTCTAAAAGCATCTATACAGTATTGTTGAACACTATCAGGGTCTTTAGCTACCATACTAATCAATGATGGAATAAAAAAACCCACATGATCAAATGCAAATTGTTTGCATTGATCTTCGACTAAGTAGCTGCAAAGCATGTATTACGTATGCATTAATATATAAGAAACCTGATCACCAGATCTTACACAAGGTATATGGATGTATAAACAAGATCTCACCTTATCCATGTCTCTATCATTGATGTATTCAGCCAATCATAAATAAACAACTCAATAATATCTTGTATAAATAAAGAGTTATCGTATGATTGACTTGCATAATCTGCTTCTAAAGAAACAATTATAGGGCAATGTATATTATGTGCCCGTAGCCAACATGCCATTCCCCTACAAGCAGGACCTAACAGGTATTTTAGGTCAGTTGGAACCCAACTTGGTAATGCAGGAAGTGGAGGTGGAGGCCTAGGTGCTCCGGGTGTCTTCTGTTTAACCTGTATATATAATTTCAGATCAGTTGAGATCATATATACACATTAACAATCTAAAGTAATGTAAATTTGTCTTACAATTTCAGTAGTGTAGCCGACATCTGCTTTGGGCCACAATATCACCCCGCCTTCTGCCTCAGCAAGTGTATCAATATCTGGGTGGGGATATGGCAATGTATCTTTCCTCCAATCGGGTAACACACGTATCGGGCTCACACGAATGTAGCCCTGTGGCATTGGAGTCCCGTGAAACATTGCCCCAGGAAGGGATGGGTAAGCATGCACCTCTGCAACAACATAGTCTTACATTCTTAAGCGGCATGGATTCAATGCCTACAAATTTACATAAAGAATATTATACATATATACATATCATCTTGAAAAGACTAGCTACAATATCATAAAAAATACTTACAACAGACGTGTTCGGCGATGGGTCTCCAGGATTACTCACAGTCTGTGCATGAGGAGAAGAGTGGGTCGCCATAGGCTGATTGGAAGCCTGAGATGCCTGTCACCGCACTATTTCTTCCTTGACCTTCTCAGCAACTATATCATTGACCTTCTTGGCAACTATATCCTTGACTCTCTTATTCTCCTATACATGGATAAAAGAAACATTAGCTTCTTATTATTGAATTCCCTTTTGCAGTAGCATTCTAAAAAAAGAATAGGTTACCTCTTCTTGTGAATGTCCCACTCTGGGTTTGCGCTAGGATGGCCCAAAGAATGCTTTGATGCCCACACCAGCGCCTGCACCCCTAACACGTCCAGGATGCTCTGGGTTACCCAGAGCAACTATCAATTCATCCCTTGTGCCCTGAGGGATGAGCATGCCTTGTTTCCTCTGCTCGTGCAGCTCCCACTAATCACCATCAATAGAAATTGGTAAGTTAACACCACAAATAATCAATATTCAAACGATTGCTCTAATAGTTGTATTTTACCATTTTCGCAGCCGCCTCACCAGTTACGGGCTTCTTTATTTCATCCTTCTTATTTTGCCTCCCAGCTATCCAGATATCATGGTGATGCATGGGTGTGGCAGACTCCTAAGTAGCCGCAGACTCCACCTGTAGTCTTTGGCGAACGCTTGCATAACCCTTTGGACCCATAGTGTGGTCATGCACATTCAGTGCACGCCTTTCTTTTTGTGCGTCACTGAGGTCCTAGTTAGTATGCATATTAATGATTTGGTTAGTAGCACTAAATGTTAATCTTGAATAGGTGAATACAACGTATATTAATTAAATTGGGAGTGACGCCTAATACCTTGAATTCTTCAGATTTTCTTGAAGTAACAAAATTGTCCCAATCTTCTTTGTCCAAGAAGTTCCACTATTCAAGGGATGACTTCTTCTTCTTATCACCATCTTTTATGTATTCTCTGTTGAGATTTGTCCTATAGTTCCTAAGCATCTTTCCAGCACATTGCATCATGCTTTTATAATGCAGCTTATCATCCAATGCAAACAGATTCTGTAAAATAGAAATCTTATTAACTAGTATCCAAAAATAGAATTGCAAATAATATAATTTGTAATCTACAAAATAGAATTGCAAATAATAATAACTCACGCATAAATCCTTCCATATCAAGTCTGTCTTCCCCTGAGGAACTTTATGCCAATTATCATACTTAACACCACAATGGCTTCGAGTGACACACCCAAGATAGTTTACAAAATTATTGCAGTTCACTCCAATTGCATTTCCTCCATTATCAAACTCGACAACCAATTTGGATCCACTACCACTTAGAGCTATTAACTTCTTCAACAGAGTGATGCCCCTTTTCTTGTTAAGTGTTTGGTGCTGCGCATCAAGTTGCTCCAGTGCTTCAGTGGGTACATGTGCATCATCAACCTAAAATTTGACAAAAATAAACACACTGAATTCGCGCAATACAGAAATATGGGATTTATGACATAACTAGAAGATAATGAATTTTATAGAAATATAGGATATGTTTTCAGAACTTACATTGGTATCCTCGCCATGCTCGTCATGGACAGCATGCTCATCATGGACTTCATGCTCATAATGGACATCATGCTCATCATGGTCAGCCATCTCAAAATGTCATTAAAAAGGCAAAAATTTAGCATTTGTATTAACTAGAAGATAATGAAACATAAAATCTGAAAATGATCTAAAATCCAAAGCCCTAGAATGGGTCAAGTTCAAGTCAAAATGGCTACAAGTGTGCGTTTCGGGTTTTGTATGTAAATGACCTTAGAACATCTATGTAATCACTTGTAATGATGAATTGACTTGTAACTTAGAAGAGAAAAATGATTGGGACAAATTTCACGAAGTGGTAATCACTTTAAATGCAAATTAGAAAATGGATTACAGGCACTTGGTCGGTCGAGTTTTCCTGGATTGAAACTCGACCGATCATCCTTGGTCGATTTTCTGAAGATTGCATTGGTCGAGTTCTTTGAGTGCACAACTCGACCGATGCAATCTTTAGAAAATCGACCAAGGATGATCGGTCGAGTTTCAATCCAGGAAAACTCGACCGACCAAGTGCCTGTAATCCATTTTCTAATTTGCATTAAAGTGATTAGCACTTGGTGAAATTTGTCCCAAACATTTTTCTCTTCTAAGTTACAAGTCAATTCATCATTACAAGTGATTACATAGATGTTCTAAGGTCATTTACATAGAAAACCCAAAATGCACACTTGTAGCCATTTTGACTTGAACATGACCCATTCTAGGGCTTTGGATTTTAGATCTTTTTCATGTAACATGCCATTTATCATTTGTATTAACTAGAAAAAGGCAAACATTTAACATTTGTATTAACTAGAAAAAGACAAACATTTAGCATTTGTATTAACTAGAAAAAGGAAAACATTTAGCATTTGTATTAACTAGAAGATAATGAAAAATCAAATCTGAAAATGATATTGATATTAAAAAGCAAACATTTAGCTTCAATAAAAAAATATAAACATACATGCCTCTAAAATTGTGATCTTTTATCAATTACCAATCCTTCATTGTGATCTCTGCGCACATATAAGTCATCATTAGCTTCAATATTTTGTGGAGTTGGCAACCCAACAGAGAATGGACTGGAGTCATCATACTTATCATAGTACTCTTCTTCATCTATAGGATCTTCAATGAACTATCTTTTACCATGAAGAACAACCGACCATTTATCATTTGCAGGATCATCAATATAGAATATTTGTTTTGCCTGTGATGCCAATATGAATGGTTCACCCTTCTCGCCAATCTTTTCAAAGTTCACCAAAGTGAAACCCAATTCATCCACTATAACTCCTTTGGTGTTATCAACCCAATTACATTTAAAGAGCAGAATTCTAAAATCTATGTAGTCAAACTCCCATATGCCTTCAATGACACCGTAATATGACATTTTAACTTCACGTGGACTCTTATCCTTTGCACTTACAAAATAAATAGTCGACGCTTGAAGAGTGCCCCCACTGTTTTGGACGACACTCTTATCATCTTGGCGCTTTGTGTAATATGTGAACCCATTAATGTCAAACCCTTCATAAGACATAACATTCAATTTTGGTTTAAAGGCGAGGCATTTGATAGTTTCTGTAATATCATTTGGTGTTTGAGATAGTTGATGTAAGACTTTATCTTCAAACCACTTAGTAAAAGTCTTATTATGCTCTCTAGAAAGCCACATTGAACTTGCTCGAGGATGTTGTCTCTTGATGAAATTGGTATGTTCCTCGATATAAACACTCACTTCGTCCATGTTGTGTAAAATATACAAGTGAGCTTGTTCCAACTGCTCACAGCTGATTACTTTCACCCGTGATCCCAAAATTCCTTTGCCCTCCTCAATATTCTTGTCATTAACAGGAGTGTTATTACCACTCAGGGTCAATAACTTTGCTGCATAGACTGTTGCAAAAGAAACAAAGTCTGGTGATTGCAAACCTTACATGCTTCGGAAATATAGATCGAATTGCCATGGGCAATATTTGTTGCATTAGAGTGTGACAAGCATGAGATTTAAGACCTATCAACTTCAGATCTTTCATTGATACCAATCTACGGATGTTGGATGAGTAACCATGTGGCACCTTAACATTTACCAAGCATTCACAAAAAGCTTTCTTCTCCTTTCTAGACAATGTGTAACAAGAGGGAGGTAAGTATGTTCTTTTATTACCCATTTCACATAATTCTATTAATTCTGACCTTATTCCCATTTCACGTAGGTCCAGTCTGGATTTTATCCCATCTTTAGTCTTACCTGGTATATTTAACAGAGTACCAATGATGCTATCATAGACATTTTTCTCAACGTGCATTACATCGATACAATGCCTGACTGTCAAAGAACTCCAATAAGGAAGATCCCAAAATATTGAATTCTTCTTGAATGAAGAATTGTCACTCTGTGTGGCCATACTACATTGTGATTTCTTACCAAATTCATTGACAATGTCTTTTACTCTTTCATAAACAACATCCCTTGGTATAGGTTTAGGTGCACTCTGTTCATCATTCCATCCATTGAATGCTTTGCGCTTCCTACGATACGGATGTAATTTTGAAAGAAACCTTCGATGACCAAGATATAAAGTCTTGCCACCATGTTTTAGTCTTATTGAATCAGTGTTTTCTTCACATATAGGACACACTTTAGCTCCTTTGACACTATATCCAGACAAATTCCCATATGATGGAAAGTCATTAATAGTGCAAAACAACATAGCGTGCAAACGAAATGTCTCTCTTCCTGAAGCATCATAGGTCATCACACCTTCAGCCCAAAGTTTCTTTAAGTCATCAATCAGAGGTTCAAGATAAACATCGATATCATTTCCAGGTTGTTTAGGGCCCGATATCAACAACGACAACATAACGTACTTATTTTCCATACACAGCCAGGGAGGAAGATTGTATATAACAAGCATGACTGGCCAAGTGCTATGTTGGCTGCTCAATGTCCCGAATGGATTCATCCCATCTATACAAAGCCCAAGTCTTAGATTCCTATCTTCTTCACCAAATTTGGGGTATAATAGATCAATCTTCTTCCACTGTGGGGAATCAGACGCATGTCGTAGGATCCCATCATTATTTTTCTTAACATCTGCATGCCACCTCAAATTCTTCGCATCTTTCAGATTTGCAAACAAGCGTTGAAACTGTGATATTATAGGTAGATACCACAACACCTTGGCAGGAGAACCAGTTTTGGACTCCCCCGAAGTCGTCAATTTATAACGTGACGCACCACATTTTGGACAATCTTTCAAATCTACATAGTCCTTTTGAAATAATACATAATCATTCAGTCATGTGTGTATCTTCTTGGCCTCCATTCCCATTGGGCACAACATTTTCTTTACCCGGTATGTTGAGATTGGCAGCTCGTTTCCTTTAGGAAGCATTTCTTTCAACAAAGTCAACAATTCAGGGAAGCTTTTGTCGCTCCATCTATTGTTAGCTTTCAACTTATACAATCTCAACACAGCGCTAAGCTTCGTAAACTTAGCACAGCCTATGTATAATGGTATCTCAGCATCATGCACAATGTTTCTAAAGATAGGAGGTGGATCGATGTGCTCTACCCTACAACTATCCAGCATCGCATCAACGATGCCTACTGGAACTGGTTCGTTCACATCTACGTCATCAGAGGCAATTTCTTCTTCCACCCAAGCACTGCTATCGACATCTACTGGTTTTGAGTTTGAAATCTCTCCATGCCAGTGCCATTCTGTATAGCCTTGTACAATCCTATTGCACATGACATGACTTTTGATTTCATCACTAGTGTTGACTTTCAAGTTGTTACCGCAATGCCTACATGGACAGTAGAACCTATCTGTAGGTTTTTTCCTATGTTCCTCGGCAAATCTAACAAACTGATCAAGACCAGATATAAACTCTGGGGTGCAGCGATTGTGAATGGACATCCATGATCTATCCATTCTATGATCAAAGAGAAAACAAGTATATATTAGGATTAGGGTATACACTTACACCCTATCCAAGATTTACTCCAACAAACACATGTGATGTCATTCTTATATATAATAAATGTGTACCACCTATCCCATCCTTGAACACCTAATCTCACTAGTAAGTGTATAATGTGTATTAGGTTTTCAAGAGAATTTCGGCAGCATTTCCCCGCTATTCTCTAAGTACATATGTACTTAGAGAACAAACGGGGAAATGCTACCGAAATTTTCTCGAAAACCCAATACACATTATACACTTACATCCTAAGTGAGATTAGGTGTTCAAGAATAGCCCCAAACCGGGGACTATCCAAGATTTACTCCTAATGAGTAAATCTTGGACGGGTTTCTAGGCCAACAAACACAATAATAGATATGTACATGTTAGGGTTTCATCACAATTGATGTTAGGGTTTCATCAATGTTAGGGTTTAATCAAATCAAATTAGGATGCTAGAATGGACAAGTTTAAATCTTATTTCAACATGCATCAAAATTTATTGAATTAGGTCAAGCATTAGGATTAGAAGCACAAATATATGCAAGCAAAATATTTGTTCGTATCCTAGAATTTACATAAAGCATTACATATAGATTTGTTCATATCCTTACCAACAACAAACACGGCCGTGGCTGTGTTGGCCTACCACAATCGTGTTTGCTGCATGTAGGTAAAAAGCTAGGGAGAAAGGCTACGACTAATACCTGGAGAGCAGACCGAAGCTAGGCGGCACGACGAGCATGAGTAGGGAGGAAGGAGCGGGCGGCGTCGGCGACGCAGGACGAAGCTAGGGCGGCAACGACGACGCAAGACGAAGCTAGGGCGGCTGCGGCGACGAGGACGGAGCTAGGTGGCGGGCGGCGGTGGTGACGCAGAGTAGCAGCACCGTCGGCGGCAACGACGAGGCAAGGCGAGGCGAGGAAGCACAGGCAACGTCGGCGACGGAGAGAACCAGTAGGCAGCTAGCGGGCGATCGAGCAGCAGCTAGCGGGCGATGAAGACAATGAAACAGGTACCGGTGCGATCGATCGTGGGTCTATTAAGTTCGTAAAGGCGTCGGTTATCAAATACAAATGACACCTAAAGTCTTCGGCGTCGGTTATCAAATACAAATGACACCTAAAGTCTTCGGCGTCGGTTGATAGGAAAACACCGACGCCCAACTAGACAACCTTTACCCTAAATTTTTTGGTGGGAACCATTATCAACGTCGGTTATTGAAGGATAACCGACACTAAAAGTGGGACTTTTCTGGCAAATTTTCATTTTAAATAGGTGTCGGTGAATTGTTAAAAAACTGACGCTGTAGGTGACCTAAAATGTTTTCGCACAAAAATTGGATTTCGTGGGCAATTTTAGGCATCGGTCTGTTATAACCAGTCGACGCTGAATACAAAGAGGTACCTGTGTCTGGCTGGTCTTCAAATATAGATGTCAGTTTGCATAAATAACCGATGTCTAATATTATAGGCGTCGAGTTTCCTAAATAACTGACGCCCAGAAAAGCGACACTGAACGCTGTTTCTGTAGTAGTGTTCAAGGTGGGTCCTACTAGATCTACGAGGTCCTTTTGTTACCTGAGGAGACTGAGATTCCACAACACCTTGTGAATCTGCATTTTCCTCTGGTACATCTATCGGTTCAATGTTTTCTTGTTGGGCTTGAACCTCTTCAAGCTCTATATTCCTCCCACTGCTTCTTTTGGAAATAAATTCCTTCTCTAGGAACACAACTGTCCTGGCAACAAACACTTTGTTGTCAGTAGGGTGGTATAAGTAATATCCCCTTGTTTCCTTGGGATATCCAACAAAATAACATATATCGGATTTGGGTCCAAGCTTATCAGGAAACATTTTCTTGACGTAAGCTTCACAACCCCAAATCTTCAGAAAAGACAAATCAGGACGCTTCCCGTACCATATCTCATATGGTGTCTTTTGAACCGATTTATATGGTACACAGTTAAGTGTAAATGCGGCGGTTTCAAGAGCATGACCCCAAAAGGAAATCGGAAGATCAACAAAACTCATCATTGATCACACCATATCCAACAATGTGCGATTCCTTCTTTCAGACACACCATTATGCTGTGGTGTTCCTGGCGGAGTCCACTGTGATACAATACCACAGGCTCACAGAAGGTCCTCAAACTCCTGGCTTAAGTATTCTCCACCTCGATCAGATCGAAGTGCCTTAATACTTTTACCAAGTTGGTTCTGTACTTCATTCATGAAATCCTTGAACTTTTCAAGGGCTTCTGACTTATGCTTCATCAGTTACACATAGCCATACCTACTGAAATCATCAGTGAAGGTAATGAAGTACTGACACCCATTTCTGGCATTAGATCTAAAAGGCCCACATACATCAGTATGTATGAGTCCTAATAGATTACTAGCTCTTTCACCTTTACCTGAAAAGGGAGTCTTGGTCATCTTGCCCAACAAACAAGATTCACATGTCTCTATTGATTCATAATCAAAAGAGTCTAGATAACCATCTTTATGGAGTCTAGAAATGTGCTTCTCATTTATGTGCCCTAGACGACAATGCCAGAGATATGTTTTGTTTGAGTCGTTGAGTTTTTGCCTTTTGGTGTTTATGTTGTATACACTTGTCTCCAAGTCTATCAAGTATAGACCATAAGACATAGGGGCACTTCCATAAAAGATCCCATCTTTAGAAATGGAACATTTTCCATTCTTAATAAGAAATTCAAATCCATCTTTGTCCAAACAAGAGACGGAAATGATATTCCTATTTATGGCAGGTACATAATAGCAGTTCTTCAACTCTATTATTATCCCACTTGGTAGAGTTAACTCATAGGTTCCTACGGCACTGGAGGCAACCCTTGCCCCATTAGCAACACATAGTTCAACCTCGCCTTTGCCTAAAGGCCTACTTCTCTTAAGATCCATCACATTTGAACAAATGTGAGATCCGCATCCGGTATCAAGTACCCATGATGAGGAAGTAGTAAAGTTAATCTCTATCACGTATACACCAGAAGTAGAGATCTCTATCTCTGACTTATTCTTCCATCGTTCCTTTCATCCTCTCCATGTAGAAGAAATTGGTTTGGCGAGAGAACCCTTCTCTCCCTTACCTTTCGTTCCATTGATCTCTATCAATGAACTTTCTTTCTTCTTCACCAACGCATTAAGCGTATATAGAGTGGATTCAAAGGCTCCTGGTATATCTGGATTGTGCAAAACACTTCTCACAGTCCTCAACCAGTTATGGAATTCATTCTCAAATAATTTGCCCATTTTAAAAGATGATTATTTTTCCATTCTACAAGAGAAAATTTGCATTTGTCAAAACTCCTTTTGATTTGATTTGAATAAATTTTGTCGATAGTTAATTAGGCCTTTAATTAATTACCACTCCCACTATTTTGACTCAAATTGATAGCCCTCACTATCAATTCAGAAGATTGCAGCGTACAATCTTCTAGTGGGTCAAGATCCTGAAATCCTCTAAGCCATGGACCAGCTAGGGCTATCACCCACAACTCAGATCTCTCAGGTAGGCAACTCTTACCAATTGCATCATATGCAACTCTTGAAAGATGTCATATGCAACTCCTTGCCATGATCATCTCCATGCCTCAAGGTTCTAGATCCTATCTAGGTCACCTTGTTAAGTCTGACCCATAGCCAACACGATGAATATGCACCCTGCTAGGGCAGACCCACACATTCATCCTTCACGCTTCCACGAGATAGACGGTGCACCACGCTAGGGCGTGCCCACCCTTGGTCAATCCAGCTTTTCACGTGTGTCGCATTTGGAAGGAATCTAAAACTGAATATTTAATGAGGGATTTGGTTTTTATATACATATACATATCCAATCACCACAATATATAGTACGTATCATATACATGCTATATCCCACAAAAAACATGCGAAATGATAAAAGCAATGATTATGGCCATCCTATTGTGATTCCTTGAGCCAAGAGGAATCACGGTCATCTAGGTCTACATCACATGCAACCTTTACAAGATGAAATCTGTGCCTGCCTTTTTGGGTTTGATAAGCTCATCTCCATGACTGATCGACTCGCCATCAGGTTGGTTGTTCGGGTGCCACCAGCCGATCGACTGGCGCCTACAGCAGATCGGTTCACCGGTCATCGTGCATCTCATCAGGTCGCCACCCGCTCGTCTCGCTCCTCGAACCGGTCGTCTGGATCACCAACCGATCAGTTCACACCTTGAACCGACCGTCTCAGGTTGTCCGCCGTTCTATGACATAATAGGAAATAAAATCTATCCTATTTACAATTTAATTGTGAAACCTCGAGTTACATTCGGGGGGAGCAAAGATAGGAAAAGAATTCTCGAATTATTTCGAGTTACATCAGTAATAGGAGAAGGGGAATCGGTGCGCAGACTGAGATGCAAGAAACCACATACAACCACACACATATATAGGGGTTTATAGGCCATAATCATGCTACACATCCACCACAAAACTCATTTAAGGGCGACACGTATCGAGTGCATTAATATTACATATCATATATGTATATTTGGGATTTTTGGATTGGAAATGCATAAAGCCAATTTTATTCGCATTGTATGTAATAAATAAAGGCGACAAACCAAAATAGATCATATCGATAATCCTAAAATATAGAACAGTTGATGTGGCTCTGATACCACTGTTGGGTTTTAGAGGAGGTAGAGAAGCAGCGGAAACAAAAAAATTTCTCCCCTAAACCCAGAACAAAAGGAATCACGTCAACGTCTATAGAATATGAAAGATGGTTTGTGGATGCATACCTTGTCCTGAGGCTTGCTCGGCGACAGTACCTCACGCCTTGCGCGGTCTTCACCTCCGGTCTTGGACGGTGTCTGTGCAGCTCCTGGTCACACCGGGACTGAAGAATCGTCCTCTCACTGGGACTGTCGGGATTGACAATCGTCCTCCGAGCGGCAGAGGTCTCCCGCCTCTACAGTCATCCACACGGACCGCCTGGAACTCTGATATCCTTGTCGCACAAGGAACTGGAAGGAATCACACCCTCCTATTGGCGTACTAGTCGCCAACACACTCTCCTGCTACCAGTTGCAACTATAGTTGTCTTTCCCTTGCTGTGCCTCCCTTTTCGGGTAGCACTTGCTCGTGCTCTCTCGGTTACCAAAACCAGAGAGAACGACAACTTTGCAGAGCAACCGGCTTGCACTGAGTTGTACTTTGAGAAGCCCCCAATACCCCTATATATATAGGAGGGTCATGGGACAGGGTTCTCCATCTCGGGCAATGCGGCACTAAAAGTAGGAGTAGAAGAGTTCGAGATTTTCCACAAAACAATCAACTCGCAACTTGAACCGATCGTTTCATTTCTGAAACAGTCGGTTGGGGATCTGAGCCGGTCAGTTGACACTCAACCGATCAGTTGGGACCCATGAAACGGTCGGTTCACTTTCTGAACCGATCGGTTCGTGGTCCTGATCAGTTCCCAATCGACTTTCCCTCTTTTGTTTCTAATTGGTATCAAATACCAATCCTTTTCCCAATCAAATTGGGCAAGTGAAACGAAAGGAAAATTCTTACCAATCTGACTTTCCCAAATTGCTCGGTTGCAACAGGTTAACCGATCGTTTCGACACTTGAAGCAATCGTTCACCCTGTCCATGAGCCGATCGACTCACCACCTGAGCCGATCGGTTCACCAAGCTGAGCCGATCGGTTCATCTCATGAGCCAATCAGTTGGGAGTGCAGATTGTGCAGAATCAGTCAATTGCAGTTTCAATCAATCCGATACTCCAATCAATATGTCCAACACCTTGAACATTATGATATTGAGCTATCAATTAATTGAGTGTTTAATTGAACTACTAAACTCCTTTAGTAATCAATCTAAACATTGTTTGTGGACAAAAAATCCTCTTCCAGGTTAAATCCTATGTGTGTGACCTTGTAGGTCCATTTCACGTTGGCAGTAAAAGTCCATAACACTTATGACTTCACAAACAAAGAGCAGTGCCTAGTCACACATCATTGCTACCCAAGTGAAATAGAAAGTTGGAGAACAACTTTCAATCCTACAGTCCGTGAATGGTGTTACAGTGAATGTATAATTCCTTTGTCATTGATATCCTGAATGAACTCGAGGCATGGAACAATCATCTTGTCAACATTCATTAATTTCCTTGATCTCAGAGCAGACTGGGTGAGATGTGTGACACATCAATATCACATATTGATTCACACTACATGCGCATGCCTTTCTCAATCCTACTCATCAAGTGGCCAAGGATATCAAACTCCCTCAGGAGGGACAAATCCCATATCTATCACTCACCCCTCAAAATCCCCATGTGTCAAAGCCACCCAATCATCACCTTTATAACAACCCATGTTTCAGGACTGCGTTTGATGATGTCAAAGTGTGCCCAACAACATGTGTTGAGTGTAGTGATTTCAGGTCTAAGAATCACACTCACCACCATCACTGTGAGAGCTGACTGTGACTACCAAGTCATGGTTTCATGTGTCACTCTCACGATGGGTCTGTCCTGTACCTTGTTCTCTAAAAAGTACCTATGTGCTTGGTTTGATATCACTATATCATGACTAATGAAATTCTGTCATCAACCAACACACAATCTAGTCTTCAATGTTATTGATATCTATGGTTATTTCCACAATAACAACCGACTAGGGACCAAACAAGAATGTATAATCTTAACATCCGTATGATCTCATCGTTTAGGTCATGAACCTAAAAGCATACGTCATTGAGTAAAACCATTCTTTAGACATCTATCATGTTATACCATCATCTCAGAAATAGTTTAAACATATAGATCAGAAATTGCCTTTATTATTATTCAAATCATTTACAAAGTATCCCATTACAATCATCATATGACTTGCTCTATGGGCATACATACCAACATTTATTCCCAAGCAACTGAGAAGAAGTATCACGGCAATGCCTCTTCTCTCTCCATGCCCACGTCTTGAAATTTCTTTGCTCTCGTTGACCGATCTGTCGAGCCGTCCTGGATGAAAATCGTGTTTTTGACCTTCTGCGGTAAGACTCAAAAACCTTCCTTTTACACTCCCCCTATCGATGTAACCCCACATCAAGAGCCTGATCCTCCATTCTACATGCATCAACTACATGTTCTCTGTATTTCCTTCTTCCTCATGTGCACACTGTCTAGAAGAAGTCTTTGAAGAAATCTTCTCTAACTGGGAGTCGTCGTGATGCTTGTAGAAACTTAGCTTTCTACCCTTTCTGACATCACTGAGAGAATCCCACAACTCAAACTTGCGGCTATCTATAGGAGTACTTCCAAGTCCTCCTCATCTCTTTTGAACTGGTGTTGGCTTATTGACTTCCTGAACCTTCTCTTTTTGCACTCTCAATCTGATTTTATATAGATTGCAGCACAATCTGCCTTGAGCTATCACCAAACACCTTTTTGTTACTTTGCACATGCCACGACCGAAACGAAGATCATATCCGCTCCTATCCAATAAGGAACCAGAAATTACACTAAGCCTCAAGTCTGGAACATGACTGTAAGGACCCTGACCTCCGTTTAGGGCGTATCTTGTTTGCTTTGCTTAACCCTGATGCTTAGTTGCTTGCTAATCACCTTTAGTGGTGATTAGGGTTTGTTGGTGCTTTGTTGAGAGTTGGAGGTGCTACTTGCAATTAACCCAAGTCTAGGGTTTGTGGAAAAGTTGGTCATCTTGTGAGGTGTTCCTCCCTCTCCTTGCTTCCTCTAGTGTTGAGAGGAAGGTTGGGCTCATTGCTTGAGTTGCCTTGGGCTTGGATGAGCTTGTTGGGCCTTGTTGTGCCTTGCCTTTGCTTTCTTGGACCTTGTGTCGGGTAGGAGTGCCTTGTGTCGACCTAGGTGTGTTGTCCTGTGGTGTGTCGGCCTGTGGTGTGTCGGCCTAGGGAGTGTGTCGGCCATGGTGTGGAGGTGTGTCACCCATGGACCTCTTTGACCCCTTTTGACCTCGTTTGTGTCACCAGTAGTGGACACTTGGTGCTTGATGCTTGCATGTGGCAATGCCCTTGGACATGTTTTTAAGACATGTTAGAGTGGTGGCTTTGCACATGGACAAGTGTCCCTAGGTGGGAGACACCTTGCCTTGTCTTACCTTGGTTTCTCCTCCATCCTCTCCTATATATGTGTTCCCTTTCTCTTGCTAAGGATCCCTTAAGTTCCTTAGTTTTCCCTCTCCCTTGGTGCACGACACCCCTTCCTTTGCAAGCTTGGTGGCCGATCCTTGTCTAGGAGTCTCCTTCTTCCTCTAGTGGTGGCCGAACCCTAGAGTGCCTTGCTCTTCTTCTTGTGGTGATGCTTGGAGCTTGGAGTTGCTTAAGGCGGGTTACATAACTCCTAACGCTAACTATACTACCTTTTATGTTCTTGCATGTTTCTTATGATCATAATTGGCTATGTTTGTTGCTAGTTCTTGCTTAGTTGCACCTTGCTGGCCGAACCATGTTTCTAGGGTTCCTTGTTGAGAAACACCCCTCTCCCTCCTTGGTCTAGAGAAGTGAGCTTGAACTCTAGTGATATGGGCAATACCCCTCTCTCATTTAAGTTGAGAGGTGAGCTTGTGTTCTAGTGGTTGGAGCAACACCCTTCTCTCACCATGGATTCGAGAGGTAAGCTTTGTGGTGGTCATAGACCTTTGTTAGGGTTGATCCTTGTAGTTGCCCGATGGGTGATAAGAAGTTGTGCAAGATACCTCTCTCTTGGTTGTTGAGAGGTGAGCCATCTCCTTGATCCTTTAGGGTTTTGGTGCCCTTGTGCTTGAGGTTGGTGACGACCTTGTTATGGGTTGCATCTTGCCTGATATAGTTTTGAAGGAGGTGTTTCCCGATATCCTTATTTGTCTTAGATCCTTGGTCGACATGACATTGTGGTTGTGTCGGGCGTCACACCTGGTTTCTGCCCTTATGTGTGTCGGGCGTTGCTGAGTACCCTACCCGATACCCTTAGTTCAGGTGGTTGCTTGGTGCTGTTACCCTTGGATGTTAAGGCATTGCGATATGGTCTTGTGTCGGGCGTCACACATCACTCCTTGCGTTGTGTTAGCCGATAGGGGAGGATAGGCTGCTGGGACAACATGCTCCTTGCTGCCATTTGAGTTGCACCTTTGCACGGTACACCTAGTGCACAACACGTTGTTACGTGATATCTCTCTGGCTGAGATGCACGTTATGCTGGTGGTTGTTATGTCTTGTTGGCCCGTTAGCAGTTGTTGCACGACACGCCTGGCTCAAGTGCCCATTACACCTTTGATGATATAGAGCTCAGTGGCTAGCTTTGTGCTGGGCATCATGGCATGGTAGTAACCCTAGTTGTTGCACATGGATGCACGTTACACCTGTTGCTCGACGCCTGCTCAGTTGCACGATAGGTTCTGTGGGTGCACGACACAGTGTTGCACGATACACCCTAGGCGCTACATGTTATCCTTGCTGGTTTGCTTGGCCGTTATGAGGCTTGAGTGCATGGGCGATATGAGGAAGTACCCTACCCGATGCTATCTCTAGTGAGGGTGCCCTACCCATCACACTTCTTGTGAGGGTAGTGGGCACTTCTAGTGAGGGTCTTGTTCCTTTTGGAAAATGTATATGCTAGCTCTTGTTCATGCAATCATGTTTGGTTTATGAGGGTAACCTTTGATATGTTTGATAACAGTGAGGTATTTGATATAATAGAATACATCTATGTATCTTGACATGACATTACAAGTGTTTATGATCATCTGGAATTATCTGTATAATGCTGAGAAAATGGTAATCATATAAGATGCTTTGCTTGATGATATGACCTATGTCTATGGTCAAAGGTTGAGGCATGAATGATAAAGCATATGATCATTAATGTTTCCCTATGCTTGATAATATGATCTTTCTGTTCATCCATGATGATTGTGTATACTAACCATGCAGGTGTTTCATACAGATGCATAGCCAAAAGGGATATGAGGTATATATGTTTGAATAACACTGCTTTGATGGTTACTCTTGATGATGAGATAACATGAATGATGTGTTTTGGTCTGAGGACTTGAGTTTGGTTAAAGTTCCTAAGTTGAGGTGTTATCCTCTGATGATGATCTGAGATTGTTATCCCAAGTAATGAGAATGCCCTATGAGACAGTGGTTTCTTGTAATGAAGGATTGAGATCCCATGATATTGTGATGGTGGTAACAATAATGTAACTTTATGTTATGCATGTGTTACAACCTGGTTGCCTCAATAATCCACTTAAAATATACTAACCAATCACAGTGGAACATATCATGTAGTTTGCCCTGGCCATAGATCCATCATCATCAGGAGATGGTGATCGTGAAATAGGTTCTCCTGCGGGTTAACCCAGAGCGCATATTGTTGAATATGTGAGGTTTCTCCTAGCCTAAAATAGAGAGGATGCGAGTGCAGCTGCGGTTGTAGACTCGGGATATATATATATATAGCATGGTGAATAGGCCCATGGCTCAGTGTGATAGAGCATGAATGCATTCATGGCTCAGAGAGCACGGTGAATTGGCCTGTAGCTCAGATACTTGCGCCGAGACCTGTACTGAGGCGGGCTAGAGGAAGGGTAGCCTGTAGAGCTGACCTTGTGGCTGAGGCCACTTAAGCATGAGACTGCGGTCCTGCTTTAGTTCTCGTGCACTGACCACAAGGTGGGAGGTCATGGAGTCCGGCTCTTCCATTGACCTTGTATGGCACCGGCTCCGAGTTTCGCAGCCGTCAGTTGGATCTGAGCAGCACGGCTCACTTCCTCAGGGCATACTAATACGTAATCCAGCAGAATAGTATTTATTGCTTAAGGCAAAACATGAAACATTGATTGAGGCCTTGCTTGAGTAGTTGATCTTGTTATACTTGTAGTTACTTATACGTTCCTTATGTTATGATGTAAGATCTTATAAATCTTATCTTGTCAATCATGTTCCATAAAGAAATACTTGGTTATCTGCCTTCCATACAGCCTGGTAAGCTTGATGGTATGAATAGCTTTGCTATATAGACTGCTCTTGTTATATCATCTATCCGTTATCTGCTGCTTTTGCTTTAATCCTTCTATGGTTTTATGGTTTTGACAGGCAGTTATGTTTCTCACTAGGACTGTGTGTCTCACCCCGCTGTATTATAACCTTTTTAGGTGTTAGAGGTAGACGTGGTGATGGTCGCGGGGTTGCGGCCGAGCAGCAAGATGAGCAGTAGAAGGCAAGAGATGGACATGCTGCTGTTTTGGCTGTTTTGTAGTAGAGTCTTAGAGTCATCACTGTAATCTCAGGTGCATGGAGGCGTTTTGACATTGTTTCACGATGTATAGCTGACCATGCTTTCTATGTCCTGCAGCTCGCCAGATGTGGGCCGTTATGTATGTATAAACAGGTGATGAACTTATGTGATGATAAGACAGTTGATCCCCTAAGTTGTGGATACATATCAATACATGTAAATATGTATATAAACTGTTTCTTGCAGGAGAAGGATCTGAATGTAATAGTTTCTTAGTTTATACGCTTTTCGAAATCAGTTTTAATTAACCCGTGTTTTTGGTAATTAGTGGTTCATGGTGTTTTTCGCACATTTTCACGTGACACCTCGCTGTCTGTGTGATAGCGGGATGTGTCGCCACAATGACGAACATCCTTGAGCATGATAGTACACCAACATCTATTTTGACATAGACGTTACCAATCCCAATGATCTTTTAGTAGCTAGCATTCCCCATCCTCACATTGCCAAAGTTCCCTCTCATATATTTTGTGAAGAACATCCTGTGAGTTGCAACATGACATGTCACTCCTATGTCTACAACCCACTCAACACCATCATCTGTGTTCAAACCCTACTCTTGGTCTGTCAATAGTAGATCTTCCGCAATGACAGTTGTATTGCTCTGGTCATCATCCTCCTGTTCTTTGGCAAGTTCTTGTGACAACTTCTTCCAGATCTTACAATCCTTTTGAAGTGTCCAACTTTTCCGCAACAGTAACATTCTTTACTCTTTGTCTTTGACTTTCCGTGATTAGAACTGTGATTGGGACTCTGACTCCTTCCTCTACCTTCAACGTATAGAGCTAAACCTGAAGAATCAGATTTTCCACATTTCCTTCTGTGGATGTGTTCACTCAGAATCAAATCCTGAATATCGTCAAGCTTCAGCTTCATGCTTCCTAACGAACTGCTGACTGCTGTCACCATAGAAGACCAACTCTCGGGCAAAGAGGAAAGTAAGATAAGGGCTTTGACTTCATTATCAAACACTATCTCCATTGAGTTTAGTTGAGTAATTATGATGTTGAACTCATTGATGTGATTTGCTACCGAGGCTCCTTTGCTCATCTTTAGGTTGAACAAACGACGCATCAAATATACCTTGTTTGCAGTTGTAGGCTTCTCGTACATATTTGATATCATCTTCAGAAGTCCCACTGTTGTCTTCTCTATGGCTATGTTGAATGCAACATTCCATGCCAATGTCAACCTGACCACCCCAAGTGCGTTACGATCAAGGAGATCCCAATCTCCTACTTCATCTATTCAGGTATAGTCCACGCCAGAGGTTGATGCAATTTCTTATGGTAAAGATAATCTTCAATCTGCATCTTTTAGAAGCCGAAATCCTTGCCATCAAACTTGTCAATGCGCACTTTCCCATCTTCAGATGTCATTATCACTTCCACTTCAAACTTCCAACCTTGCTCTGATACCACTTGTTAGGAATTTGTGATGTGTAAGCGACATGTTCTGCAAAATTGAAAGCGTAAGATTTAACGTGGAAAACTCTCCCCAAGACAAGAAGAGAAAAACCACGGGGCAATACCGACTGTAATATCCCTGGCCTGGGTTATGCTTTAACACTAGGTGTTTTGTTTAATAAAAGTGATTATATGCTTTCTCTTATCTTTTGAAAAGTAATTAAGGCTCCAGAGGAACTTATATTGCAATTTTAGTCCTTTTTTAATATTGTTGAAATCAATGTTTTGCTTGTTTTGGGCTAAAGTGTAAATTACCCAAGTTGAGGGGTTTATTTGCAAATTGTGCATGATAATATGTTCCTCATGTGTTGAAGCATCATGAGAGTGAAGATGATGCAGAGGTATGGCTTGTTATAGCCTGAATACCAAGAAAGAGCTGATAAAGCAATGTTTGTGTATTAAAACCTAGTTTTGGTGTAATGTGCAATTTACCCAAAACCTAGGGTTCAATATGCAAATTACCACTTCAAAATGGTCCCTAATGTTTCTTGGGATCATGTGGAGCAAATAAAATGAGAGGGGTATCTCATTTGTATCTCTTTGAAGGAGAGAGAATCTTGATATTAAAATAATCAAGATTTAAGCATAATGGAAACCTTAGTTCAAATTATTGCAAAAATAAATAAAATAATTGAAGGACCTTCAACCAAAATTGAAATGGTTGAATTCAGATATGTGTGGACGTCCTTGTGCTTTGCAAGAGCCACGAAATATCTCAAGGAGGTGAAAAACCCACTCACATTATTATAAGAAAAGGAAATATCCACTCACTTATGGATATTACTATTAAATCACTACTACAGAAGCAGCATTCAGTGTCACTTTTATGGGAATCCGTTATTTAGAAAAACCAACGCCTATAATATTAGATGTCGGTTATTTATGCAAAGTGACATCTATATTCGTAGACCAGCCAGACACGGGTATCACTTTGTATTCAACGTCTGCTGGTTATAACAGACTGACGCCTAAAATCGCCCGCGAAATCCAATTTTCGAGCGAAAACATTTTAGGTCACCTACAACGTTGATTTTTTAACTATTCACCGACGCCTATTTAAAATGAAAATTTGCACAAAAAGTCCCACTTTCAGTGTCGGTTATCCCTCGATAACCGACGCTGATAATGGTTCCTGCCAAATAATTTAGGGTAAAGGTTGTCTAGTTGGGCGTCGGTGTTTTACTATCAACCGACGCTAAAGCATAATAGGCGTCGGTTTTGTAGATAACCGACATCGTTGACCAACTTAACATACCCGATCACCCGACTCTTCCCCATTTCTTCCTGTTTTATCGCGATATTGTTGTGCTGCTGCTCGCCGCCGCTCTCTTGAAATCGCCCGATGACCCTGCTGTTGCTCGCTGCCGCTACTGCTGGTGCTTCTCCGCTTGCCGCTGCCACTACTTCTGGTACGCCACTACTGCTGGTGCACCTCTACTCGCCGCCGCCGCTGCTGCTGGTGTGCCGTGCACTGCTTTGCTCATTCCCGGTGCCACTACTGTTCACCGCCCGCCACTCTACTCTCTCGTCTTCCGCTGCCACTGCTGTCGCCGCTCGCCACTGCACTTTCCACGCTAGCTCTAGGTAGCCCTACCTCTTTGCTTCCTTCTCCCTAGATATTTACCAACAGCAAGCACAACCATGGCTGTGTTGGCCTACCACGGCCGTGCTGGATAGCACAGTCGTGGTAGGCCAACACAGCCACGGCTGTGCTTGCTGTTGGTAAGTATATGAACAAATTTGTACGTAATGCTTTATGTAAATCCTAGGATATGAACAAATTTTTTGCTTGCATATATTTGTGCTTCTAATCCTAATGTTTGACTTCATTTAGTAAATTTTGATGCATGTTGAAATAAGATTTAAACTTGTCATTCTAGCATCCTAATTTGATTTGATTAAACCTAACATTGATGAAACCCTAACATCAATTGTGATGAAACCCTAACATTAATTGTGATGAAACCCTAACATGTACATATCTATTATTGTGTTTGTTGGCATAGAAACCCGTCTAAGATTTACTCATTAGGAGTAAATCTTGGATAGTCCCCTATTTGGGACTGTTCTTGAACACCTAATCTCACTTAGGATGTAAGTGTATAATGTGTATTGGGTTTTCGAGAAAATTTCGGTAGCATTTCCCCATTTGTTCTCTAAGTACATATGTACTTAGAGAACAATGGGGAAATGCTGCCCAAATTTTCTTGAAAACCCAATACACATTATACACTTACTAGTGAGATTAGGTGTTCAAGTATGGGATAGGTGGTACACATTTATTATATATAAGAATGACATCACATGTGTTTGTTGGCCAAGAAACCCGTCCAAGATTTACTCATTAGGAGTAAATATTGGATAGTCCCCGGTTTGGGACTGTAATAGGAGTAAATCTTGGATAGGATGTATTGGCATCACAGACGAAACAAATATTCTATATCGATGATCCTGCAAATGATAAATGGTCGGTTGTTCTTCATGGTAAAAGACAGTTCATTGAAGATCCTATAGATGTAGAAGAGTACTATGATAAGTATGATGACTCCAGTCCATTCTCAGTTGGGTTGCCAACTCCACAAAATATTGAAGCTAATGATGACTTATATGTGCGCGGAGATCACAATGAAGGATTGTTAATTGATAAAAGATCACAATTTTAGAGGCATGTATGTTTATATTTTTTTATTGAAGCTAAATATTTTCTTTTTTAATATCAATATCATTTTCAGATTTGATTTTTCATTATCTTTTAGTTAATACAAATACTAAATGTTTTCCTTTTTCTAGTTAATACAAATGCTAAATGTTTTCCTTTTTCTAGCTAATACAAATGCTAAATGTTTGCCTTTTCTAGTTAATTAAAATGCTAAATGTTTGCCTTTTTAATGACATTTTCAGATGGCTGACCATGATGAGCATGAAGTCAATGATGAGCATGCTGTCCATGATGAGCATGGAGAGGATACCAATGTAAGTTCTAAAAACATATCTTGTATTTCTATAAAATTCATTATCTTCAAGTTATGTCATATATCCCATATTTCTATATTGTGCTAATTCAGTGGGTTTATTTTTGTCAAATTTTAGGTTGATGATGCACATGTACCCACTGAAGCACTGGAGCAACTTGATGCGCATCACCAAACACTTAACAAGAAAAGGGGCATCACTCTGTTGAAGAAGTTAATAGCGCTAAGTGGTAGTGGGTCCAAATTGGTTGTGGAGTTTGATAATGGAGGAAATGCAATTGGAGTGAACCGCAATAATTTTGTAAACTATCTTGGGTGTGTCACTCGAAGCCATTGTGGTGTTAAGTATGATAATTGGCATAAAGTTCCTCAGGGGAAGAAAGACTTGATATGGAAGGATTTATGCGTGAGTTATTATTATTTGCAATTCTATTTTGTACATTAAAAATTATATTATTTGCAATTCTATTTTTGGATACTAGTTAATAAGAATTCTATTTTACAGAATCTGTTTGCATTGGATGAGAAGCTGCATCGTAAAAGCGTGATGCAACGCGCTGGAAAGATGCTTAGGAACTATAGGACAAATCTCAATAGAGAATACATAAAAGATGGTGATAAGAAGAACAAGTCAACCCTTGAACAGTGGAACTTCTTGGACAAAGAAGATTGGGACAATTTTGTTGCTTCAAGAAAATCTGAAGAATTTAGGGTATTAGGCGTCACTCCTAATTTAATTAATATACATTGTATTCACCTATTCAAGATTAACATTTAGTGCTACTAACCAAATCATTAATGTGCATACTAACTAGGCCCTCAGTGACGCGCAAAAAGCAAGGCGTGCACTGAATGTGCATGACCACACTATGGGTCCAAAGGGCTATGCAAACGTTCGCCAAAGACTACAGGCGGAGTCTGCGGCTACTCATGAGTCTACTCCTACTCAGGAGTCTGCCACACCCATTCCTCGCCATGATATATGGATAGCTGGGAGGCAAAACAAGAAGGGTGAAATAAAGAAGCCCGTAACTGCTGAGGCGGCTGCGAAAATGGTAAAATACAACTCTTAGAGCAATCGTTTGAATATTGATTATTTGTGGTGTTAACTTACCAATTTCTGTTGATGGTGATTAGCAGGAGCTACACGAGCAGAGGAAACAAGGCACGTTCATCCCTCAGGGCACAAGGGATGAATTGACAGTTGCTCTGGGTAACCCAGAGCATCCTGGACATGTTAGGGGTGCATGCGCTGGTGTGGGCATCAAAGCATTCTTTGGGCCATTCCAGCACAAACCCAGAGCGGGACTTTCACAAGAAGAGGTAACCTATTCTTTTTTTAGAATGTTACTGCAAAAGGGAATTCAATAATAAGAAGCTAAAGTTTCTTTTATCCATGTATAGGAGAATAAGAGAGTCGAGGATATAGTTGCTAAGAAGGTCAATGATATAGTTGCTGAGAAGGTCAAGGAAGAAATAGTGCGGTGGCAGGCATCTCAGGCTTCCAATCAGCCTATGGCAACCCACTCTTCTCCTAATGCACAGACTGTGAGTAATCCTAGAGACCCATCGCCTAACACGTCTACTGTAAGTATTGTTTATGACATTGTAGCTAGTCTTTTCAAGATGATATGTTTTCAAGATGATATGTATATATGCATAACATTCTTTACGTAAATTTGTAGGCATTGAAGCCATGCCGCTTAAGAATGCAAGACTATGGTGTTGCAGAGGCGCAGGCTTACCCGTCCCTTCCTGGGGCAACATTTCATGGGACTCCAATGCCGTAGGGCTACGTTCGTGCTAGCCCGATATGTGTATTACCCGATTGGAGGGAAGCTGCATTGCCATATGCCCACCTAGATATTGATAAACTTGGTGAGGCAGAAGGCGGGGTGATATTGTGGCCCAAAGCAGATGTCGTCTACACTACTGAAATTGTAAGATAAATTTACATTACTTTAGATTGTTAATGTGTATATATGAGGTCAACTGATCTGAAGTTATATATACAGGTTAAAAAGAAGACACCCAGAGCACCTCGGCCTCCACCTCCACTTCCTACATTACCAAGTTGGGTTCCAACTGACCTAAAAATACCCGTTAGGTCCTGCTTGTAGGGGAATGACATGTTGGCTACGGGTACATAATATACATTGCCCTATAATTGTTTCTTTAGAAGCAGATTATGTAGGTCAATCGTACAATAGCTTTTTATTTATACAAGATATTATTGAGCTGTTTATATATGATTGGCTGAATACATCAATGATAGAGACATGGATAAGGTGAGATCTTGTTTATACATCCATATACCTTGTATAAGATCCGGTGATCTGGTTTCTTATATATTAATGCATACGTAATACATGTTTTGCAGCTACTTAGTCGAAGATCAATGCAAACAATTTGCATTTGATCATGTCGGTTATTTTATTCCATCATTGATTAGTATGGTAGCTAAAGACCCTGATAGTGTTCAACAATACTGTATAGATGCTTTTACAATTTTCAGTCAGCAAAAGAAAAAGATAATAATAGCTCCATTCAATGTCAAGTAAGTTTATTTATTTATAATTTGGACTTAAGAAAATTCCATTTTTATTGTGCATTTTGAGTTATTAATTTTTAACTTTTTTACCTCTAGCGGTAGACATTGGGAGTTACTAGTTATTTTCCCCGGGACGTTCACTGTTTATTATCTAGATCCTACGGGAAGTACATTGAACACTAAAATTGGACACATATTGAGAATGCCATTATTATGGTGAGAAATATTTCATTTTTATATCCGTTAACATCTATTATTACATTACTATTTAATTATGCAATTTACTGTGTTACATTAACATGTAGGGGTTTAGATGCATTCAAAAATGCTGGAGGAAATGTCCCAAGGAGAAAGAACCAGCCAATAATTTAGGAGAATGTAAAAGTAAGTTCCCGACTCCAATGTATATATTATTTATGTGAATTGTGCTTAGTTGTATTTTTTAATATTTTGTATGTTTCAATTTATAGTTCACTACACAAGACAACGGATGGGCATGCACATACTATGTGATGCAATTTATGAAGATGATTATCCTACATGCCGCATTGGATATTAATACCATACATGAGGTATTATATATAGTCTCATTAGTTAGTATGAAATATATCAATCTTATTTTTATATTATTACTTATATATATACATCATTCTCTTTGCAGGTCTTTAAAACTGACCACACTATAGGTAAATTCTTAAAAAATGTACATGCTCCATATACGATGTAAGCATTAAATGAAGTAAGAGAAGAATGGGCAAAAGCCATACAAGCAGTGGCGATTGTAAGATATAATTGGGATGCTGATAGCGATGCTAAATGATATTTTGTAAATGAATATTTCTGAATGTTTATACATGTCTGAATGTTTCTATGTATATTTCAATGTTTCTACATGTGTGAATGTGAGAATTGAATTGATGTCTGAATGTATCTACTTGTGTGAAAAAATATTTGTTGATTTTGCAGGTTTGTGGCCTGTTTGTAGGCTGATATCAATGGATGTCGTAAACCTGCAGTTCAGAAAACTGAACTATAGGTTCTCATCCTACTGACTAGCCACAGCAGGCCTGCAAACTGATAAGAAAAAAAAGTAAAGTATTCTACATCGTCGGATATTAGATAAAAAACTGACGCCTAATATGACAAACAACCCGACCGTGCAGGAAAGCACGGTCGTGGTGGAAAAGGCGTCTCTTATTCGTATAAAACCGACGCCTATAGTACTAAACACGGTTGTGCAGCGAAGCACAGCCGTTTCATCTGGGAGTATGGCGTCAGTTGTTCAGTTGTTAACCGACGCAGAAAGTGTCCTAGGTGGTGCCCTTCTTTGTGGTGCGAACCCTATAGATGTCGGCCAACTATATATAACCGATGCCTATAGATCATATAGGCGTCGGTTAGAAAACCGACGCCGAAGAGTTCGACCTTTAGGGGCACCCACATAGGCGTCGTTTTAAAACTGTCGCCAAAGGGGGTTAAACAACCGACGCCAAAGGTGTATTCTGTAGTAGTGAATGCATTAAGGTGCTTAATTTGATTTTCTTTAAATTGTGGGTAATTGAGAGGAATAAGAGGAAAGTGTTGGCCGAATTGGACATTAATATAATCCCTTTTGTTTCGATGATGACAAACATTTCATTCTTGTGAATCTAATGTGCTACTTGAGTGTTGCAGGAACTAGGTGGATGACACAACCTTTGGAAGATCTATATGTTTCAAAATGCCTTAAGTTCATGATTGTAATCAAATGTAAACACTTGTACAAGATATATAATGTACAAGTACTTAGACATCATGTAAATCAAGCGTTAGATCTTCCCTAGCCATTCACAACACTTAGATAGGTCATCCCCTAAAATAGTGTCACATCTGCACACTCATACACATACTTGGTACTTAGTTTAAAATGTTGAAATAGGGTTATTCTCGGTCGACAAACTCCTCGACTGAGACACTCTCGGTCGACAATTTCTTCGATTGAGAAAGACCTAGGTAGCCGTTAGACACAACAGACAAGGTAGTTGGGAGTTGGATTGGAACGTTATATACACTTGCTCCAGACAATCCCTCAGTCGACAAGTCCTCGACTGAGAAGGACACTCGGTCGATAATTCTTCGATTGAGAGGAGTTCTGTCTGCACTTTTCAGAGTTAATTAACTAGCCGTTGTTAAAGCAACTAATGGTTACCTAATGGCTAGTTAAGCACTAAGAACCCCCTAGAAAGTGTCTAGAACGTCCTTAAGCATTCATAGGCCATTCCTATAATTAGGACAAGCCTTAGGACACCCTACACACACTTGTGCTACACTTGAGCAAAAATACTTGCAATTGGCTATCCATTCTTGTGAGCAATAGAGCAATTCCAACATTGGCTATTCATTCCCTTTGCTCCAAATTTGTGTCCTATAGGCTAGCATCTCCTACCCACTGCACTACCACTTCTATATACATTGGTTAGGAGATCAAAATGCTTGATATAGGAAATCAAGCCTTGTGCTACAACAGTGTTGTAATTTCTATTTTTCCTTCTTGTTCCTTTTTATCCTTTGTACTCTCCTTGCTACTCCTAGGGTTGGAGGCTACGGATTGGATAGGGTGTGACTTCTCAGGTGGTGAAGGGTCTTCTCAGTGGAGAAGGTGGACTTTGGACTACTTCAAGAAGGTTGTCTCAACGGGAAGCTACTTCAAGAGGAAGGCTACTTCAAGGGGAGCTTGAGGTTACTTCAAGGAAGGCTGCTTCGAGGTTGGTGAGACTACTTCTAGGTGAAGGCTGTCCGAAGGGTTTGGTGAAAGTATTGTAATTTTATGTAATATCCTTGCGAGGTAAAAAAATTTAATACTTTCAAAATCCCGGTTGGGTAAGCAACCGGGTAGTGGATTGATTGCCTTAGTATTTTCTAAGGTTGGAACCAATCTATATCATTGTCCCCTTGTCCAATATTGTTTTGGTTGCTTGCTTTGGATAAATTATTATTAAAATATCCATAAAACCCTATTCATCCCCCCTCTAGTGGTTTTTCAATTGGTATCAGAGCATGCTTCAAGGAGCTCTAATCGAGTCTTGAAGAATGAAGGGTGGTGGTGTCTACAACCGCAAGCAAAGGAAAAGCATGGACCAATCTTCAACAAGTTGCAATTGGTGCTTAAGAACAAGGCACACTACATCTAGCTATCCATGGAGGTCAAAGAAGGAAGATGTGTATAAAGAATGCCTTATTGCTACAATAAGTGAAGAAGAAGAAGAAGATGTAAGCCTTTTTGATTTACCTAATGAAGAGTTAATTGCTAGTCTTGAAGATACACATAATAAGTATATTGAGTGCAAGAAGAAATTAAAGAAATCTAATAAGGCAAATGATGTGTTACATGCTAAACTTCATGTTCTCACATCTAAAAATGAAGATCTAAAAAAGGTTATTGAAGATCATGATATTAAGCTGAAATTTGTAGAAGCAAATTGCAATCTTCTTTCCCTAGAAAAGTTAAACTTGCAAACTCAAGTAAATGATCTTCAAAAATAGCCGGTTTTGTGCACACATCTAGATTATGATATTATTGTGAAAGAAAGAGATTCTTTGTTATATAATCTAGATCAAGCAAAGTTAGATATCAAGAAGAGAATGGATGAGATTGTTAAGCTGTAAAAAGAAGTTAGTAGTTTGAGTAACAATGATATCCTTGATAAAATCTTAAATGATTCTTATCATCAAATTGGAAGGAGAGGACTAGGTTATAAGCCTAAAGGAAAATCTTACCAAAAACCTAGTTGGAGAAAGACACAAGTGCTAGAAAATCAATCTATGTATGTACCTAGAGGCAAATATACATATGTACCCAAGAACAACCTAGAACAAAATCATAGAACGAGATATGAGGTTGATTCTATATGTTGCCATTATTTTTTGCGTCTCGGACATTATTCTTTCTCATGTCCTTACAAGAAAAAGGATGTTGAGTTGGTATGGGTTCCAAAACCCCCAAACTAAATGAACAAAATTAAGTTGAAATATGACCAAAGACTCTAAGTTGTATATCTCTATGTCTATCTCAACTTAACATAATGAGATAACAAATTGATTCAAGTAATTAAAATTTCTAACTTGAAAATATACAAATCTGCAGAGACACATCTTTGAAAATTTAGGGTCCCTAAAACCTAAAGATTTGAATATGATTAGTTGAGATTTGATCAAAGTGTTACTTTTATATTCATATGTTTTATCCCAAAATAATTGAGTTTTCAAATCGCATAATTGAATTGAAAATGACCTATTGTTTTACTTGGAAACAATTACTGAAAACAGTTCTGAAACAGTACAGAAACATTCTCGGTCGAGAAACTGTTCGACCGAGAACATTGTCGGTCGAGAAATAGTCGACCGAGCAGGTTACTATTTTCAAGTTTGCAGCAAATCTGTTGAACCTATTTTCAATTAATCTAGTTTGCTATCAATTTGTTATTAATGATTGATTTAATATGCAAATCAAGAATAAATCTTGGAGACCATCTTTGAAACAAGACATATTGATCTTTTTGCATAATGAATTAAGGTATAACATTATGAATATGAAATCCTTAAACATATTGCAAAAGTGTTATATGAAGACTGATTTTGAACAAACCTTCTTCATTGATTGACAAAGTTTGTTAAGTATGTTCATTTACATGGTTTGTCTTAAAATTTGAAAATCAATGAACAATAAATAAGATTATTTTGGTTTATCCTCTACATGGTTTGGCTTAAAACTAAAAATTATGAACCATGCTGATTTAATCAAGGAAATTACTATTGGTTTATCCTAAGTATTTCTTGTTCTATCTTTATCATTGTATTATATGCTTCTATCTTAATTATTGTATTATGGATATACTTCTACTGTTCTATCAAAATCATTATACCATGATCATTGTGTTTCATTTTTACTTGGTTTGTATAAAATAATCTTTGATCTATATATACAAACCATAAATGGATGACCATTGTGATTCAACACATTACAAATATAGATGATGCTATCATTGAAAGTGTCTCTTAGAACAAAAATGTTAATGTTTTATCTATTTGTTTGTTCTAAGAAATCAAAAACAAAATCTTGACTTTAAGATATTAATCTTTCTTTCAAGGATATATGTCTCTAAAGAATCCTATTATTAATCTAGAAATGAGGGTACAAGAAGAAATGGGAATTGATATTTATGTACCTATAGAAAAGCTTACGAGACATCATTCAAAATGAATACAGTCTAGGAAAATCAAGGACAAAGACTTCATTGTGATGCCTATATTAAGTTTTTAATTGATAAAACTTCTTCATAATCGGTATCACTCAAAGTGCTTCAAATTGATATTCATTTAATCAATTTACCTGCAGACATTATACTTCACATATGAGTGTTTAAACTGTAAATCTGTAGGAAGTGCCTCTTCGTCGAACTAAAGTTCGACTAAGGGGCGCTATGGTCAAAGTCAAGGTCGACCTAAAATAAGCTTGACAAAATGCTTATTTGTACATCATTTTACTACACTTAATCTTAGTATATTGAAAACAAAAATTTTAGTGCATAACTTTTTTATGATCTAATATTTATTGTGACCTTAGAATCCTTAAAACATCTTGATTATAAGATTAAGGGGGAGCTCACAAAAACTATCTTGACTATAAGATTAAGAAGGAGCTTACAAAATTTTGAGAACGTCATAAAGAAAAGATGAAACATGTTATGACCTTAGTATTTTTAATCTTGGTTTTGAAAATAAAGGAATATAAATTTCATGAATGTGATATATATTGTTCTTAATGGAATTCTCTAAACAAATCAGGGTTTAACATCCCGTGCATTTGGTTAGAGATACTTTTCATGTATGAGCTTAAGGGAATCTCATTTCATTTTCATGGCTTAACATCCCGTGTAAAATGGATGAGAAATCAAAATACATATGCCATAGACCTAAAAGGGTCTCATATCATTTCAAGGCTTAACATCCTTTGCAAATGATTGAGAAATAAATTGTGGCTAAATTTAACAATAATCGGTTTGCATTAATCCCTTTCTTTTAAATTAAATATCTCTTTAAGGGGGAGCATAGCATAAAATTAAGAGGGAGAAATAAAAGTCATACAAAATGATTTTCGTGGATATCTTTTTGAAATGACAAAGGGGGAGAAATAATATAAATTGAAAACATAAAATAAAATGAGTTTCATAAATCTCGGGCCAATACACACTTGCAAAGCAAGAGAGTGGCTACAAAAGGTAAACCTCAGGTATGAAACTCATATGGTTTATATTTCCTTATTTTATATTTAGGAAATGTTTGTCATCTTCAAAAAGGGGGAGATTGTTGGCTAAATTGGACATTATTATAATCCTTATTGTTTCGATGATGACAAACATTTCATTCTTGTGAATCTAATGTGCTACTTGAGTGTTGCAGGAACTAGGAGGATGACACAATCTTTAGAAGATCTATATGCTTCAAAATGCCTTAAGTTCATGATTGTAATCAAATGTAAACACTTGTACACAATATATAATGTACAAGTACTTAGACATCATGTAAATCAAGCATTAGATCTTCCCTAGCCATTCACAACATTTCGATAGGTCATCCCCTAAAATAGTGTCACATATGCACACTCATACACATACTTGGTACTTAGTTTAAAATGTTGAAATAGGGTTATTCTCGGTCGACAAACTCCTCGACCGAGACACTCTCAGTTGACAACTTCTTCGACCAAGAAAGACCCAGGTAGCCATTAGACACAGCAGACAAGGTAGTTGGGAGTTGGATTAGAACGTTATATACACTTTCTCCAGACAGTCCCTCGGTCGAAAAGTCCTCGACCGAGAAGGACACTCAGTCGACAATTCTTCGAACGAGCTGAGTTCTGTCTTCACTTTTCAGAGTTAATTAACTAGCCGTTGTTAAAGTAACTAATGGTTACCTAACAGATAGTTAAGCACTAAGAACCCCCTAGAAAGTGTCTAGAACGTCCTTCAGCATTCATAGGCCATTCCTATAAACAGGACAAGCCTTAGGACACCCTACACACACTTGTGCTACACTTGAGCAAAAATACTTGCAATTGGCTATTCATTCTTGTGAGCAATAGAGCAATTCCTACATTGGCTATTCATTCCCTTTGCTCCAAATTTGTGTCCTATAGGCTAGCATCTCCTACCCACTGCACTACCACTTCTATACACATTGGTTAGGATATCAAAACGCTTGATATAGGAAATCAAGCCTTGTTCTACAATGGTATTGTAATTTCTGTTTTTCCTTCTTGTTCCTTTTTATCCTCTGTACTCTCCTTGCTACTCCAAGGGTTGGAGGTTGCGGATTGGAGAGTGTGTGACTTCTCAGGTGGAGAAGGGTCTTCTCAGCGGAGAAGGTGGACTTTGGACTACTTCAAGAGGAAGGCTACTTCAAGGGGAGCTTGAGGTTAGTTCAAGGAAGGCTGCTTCGAGGTTGGTGAGACTACTTCTAGGTGAAGGTTGTCCGAAGGGTTTGGTGAAAGTATTGTAATTTTATGTAATACCCTTGTGAGGTAATAAAATTTAATACTTTCAAAATCCCAGTTGGGTAAGCAACCAGGTAGTGGATTGATTGCCTTAGTATTTGCTAAGGTTGGAAACACTCTAAATCCTTGTCCCCTTGTCCAATATTTTTATGGATGCTTGCTTTGGATAAATTATTATTAAAATATCCATAAAAACCTATTCACCCCCCTCTAGTGGTTTTTTAGAAAAGAGGATAGCCTCATATCTAAGGAAGAGAAGGGGGCAAGTTACAAGGGAATTGAGGAGATAATTCCTACTTTTTCTCTGTTAATTTAATTTTCAATAAATTCACATATAAGCTCATTTATCCATAGAATGAAAGGATAATTTCGAATTTACTTCCACCCTTTGCTTGTAAAACGACCAAGGAAGCTTTGAAGGACCAGGAGGACGACCCCCAACATGTTGGTAAGCTTCTTGACCTTCTTTCCTCTTGATTTCATGGTGGAAATCATAAATCAATGCATAATTTCTTCTTTTCTTCACTCCATCTTCAACCCTAGCAAATCTTTGCACTCCAAAATCTGAGGACGAGCCTTGGGGGAGTTGCAAAATCTTCTTCCACCATTGTTGACGTGAATCTCTAAGATTTGAAGCTCAATTGAAGACGGGTTATATAACTTAAACCCTTATTCATTATTATTGAATTCAATTTCACAACTCTTTATGTTCAATTGATCTTTTTGCAAATCCTTTCAGTGATTTATGGAATCACCATGATAATGGTAGTAGTTTTTGATGGACTAAGGCTTGATGATGATGACATCATCTTAGGCACACTTTCCAATAATTTTGAGTTGCAAACGGTGTTGGACCTTTGGTCCAAATGGTTTCACCAAACCATTTGGAGACCAAACGGTTTGCAAACCGTTTGGTGATTTGAGTCCCAAACCGCATGAGAGTGTTTACCATTTGGATGGGTTGACCATTTGAGGTATAAACCCTAGTACATGTTGGATAATGATCCAATGGATCCAATTCATTGATTAAATGTATGGAAAATCCACCAATTACAACCCTAATCGATTTGTTGGAGGTTCCATAAAGTGATCCATTCGATTTTCAAGACTTTTTGGGTCAAACGGTCTTGAGACCGTTTGAGCACAAATGATCTTGAAAATGTTTGGGATCAAATGTCTTGAGACCGTTTGGTGATCCAATGGTTGAGATTTGAGGGTTGGAGATCCAAGAGCCAATAATTGTTGAACTTCAATAACTCAATTGATTGAAGGTTTCAATGTAGCAAATCATGTTCAACCAATTGATGAATGTACCTAATCAACCCTTGTGGTTTTGAGACTAATTTAGTCCAAATGGTCTTGAGACTTTTTGAGTCCAAATGGTCTTGAAACCGTTTGGGTTCAAACGGTTTCAAAACCATTTGGAGACCAAACGGATTCAAAACCGTTTGGTGATGAAACCTCAAAACCGAATAAAGGTCAATTGTGATTCAATCATTTAGAAGTTGAAGGTGATGATTGTTCTAATGATCCAATGATTGATAGTGATGGTAATCAATGAAGGTACAAAGGTTGAAATCCTAAAAGTACCTAAATAATTAGTACCATTAAAGGGATAAACCCAAATTTCTTATAAGAACAACAACTTAGTACACTATGGCAATCATAGTTGTATGTACTTGATTGAAGGGTTGATATAACCTAATCAAGTTGAGAGGATGATAGAATGGAATTCATACATGAGTATGATTCATGTGGTGATTAAGGGTATGATCCTTAGCAAAGAGATCATGAAACCCTAATCATGAGCATAAACCCTAATTGACAAGGCTATTGAACCCTAACCCTAATTTAGGGCAATTCTAAGTGAAACCCTAATCCAAGGTAAGGATGTAACCCTAATCTAGGGTGATGATATGTGTAAACCTAATTTAGGGTAATGTGATGCAAAATCCTAAATTGGGAAGAATAGTAAACCCTGATTATGGGTACTTGAATCGAAAACCTAATTGGGATGAATAGTAAACCCTAATTATGGGTAATGGAACATGAAACCCTAGTTGGGATAAATAGTAAACCCTAATTGTGGGTTATTGAGTGTAGACCCTATTCTGGGGTGAAATTTATGTGCAACCCAAACTTAGGGTGATTTTATGAGAAACCCTGATGTTTGATGTGATGTGGAGCTCAAATCCAGGGTGATACTATGTAGTTCTTTATGGAACCCTAATCTTGGACAATATGGTTATAAACCATAACCTTGATGTGGGTAATGGGATGAATATCCTCAAAATTCATGAAATTGAAAACCCTAACCCTAGTAAGGGAATAGTGGTGTTACCCTTTAATTGTGAATCAATATTTGTTTTACATGGTACTGATATGCAATTGATATCACTGTTATCATTTGTGTTAACCATGTAGGTATTATGAAATGATGATCATAGCCAGGTATGAGCTCTGATGTTTAATTCACTATTGTGATTGGGCCTTGTGTGCCATAATATACCTTGCTATCGGGTAAGAGGTAATAAGAGAGTTAATGGGCCTCAAGTACCATGAGTGATGCTTGTAATAGAAAGTATCATGTTTACCTCGGTCAGATGACCTGAAGGTGATAGTTACCTCGAAAAGTGGTAATAATGCTCAATGATGAGATAAGGGTTTGAATATCTAGAACCATATGATTATGGTAATGAGATTGTGAAGGGATGAGAATTCCCAGTATTGAAATGAGGGACTGAGTTCCCAATGTCTTTTAAAGACTGATAAATAATTGATGAAAATAGTACATGTCTCTTTATAGCATTGTCATAATAAGTTATGTTTAAGAACTTGGCTGATGCTAAAAGAATATGAAAATGTACTTAATTAATCAAATGAAATCTGTTCATGTAGTGCTCTGACCATAGATCCATCATCGTCAGTAGTTGGTGATGGTGAAATAGGTTTCCTTATGGAATTTCCTAGAGTTCGCATATTTTGAATATGTAGGGGTAAATGGGCAAAAATATCCTTACGTCATGGTGAAGAGATTGATGGAAGGTAAACATTAAACTTCTCAATCTCCCGATGGTTGGGATGGATGTATCATTAATCTCCCAATGATATTTTATGTCGGGTCCATGGAGATAAACATTAATTCTCTCGATTGCCGATGAGAGTGCAGTTGACGTTGTAACTCTATAGTGATGTTGCCAGTATACCCTGGAAAGCTATTTGGAGTAGTTGACATAGTCCTGCTTGTGGTCCCGTACTGACTAGGATGTGGGAGGTCATGGGAATCCGGCTCTTCCATTGACCTATTTATGGTACCGATTTCAATTTTGCAATGGTCGGTTGGAGTATGAGTGGTATACCTCATCTCCTTAGAGCTTAAGTATGTTTGAAAAATGTAATCAGCCATGTAGCGTATTTGCATAAGATTGAAATACGAGAATCACTGGTTGATGTTATCTGACTCAGTATATCCTAGATGGATAAGTGTTATAAATGTTCTTCAATTCTTTATTGAAAATTAGACATGTTGTTTATCATGTTACAACTGATAAGCTTAAGTAAGAATGTTGCTCAAATATGCATAGATATTAAATTATCTACTGTTAAGCTTATGATTCAACTACTCGGTTTATTTCTGTTAAACTACAATAATAATATTTTTGGCAGAGAGTTATATCTCCCTCTGGGGCAATTTTTATAATTTTCTCACCCCCGTGGGATCCAACATTTTTAGGTAGACGCAGACAAAAAGGCAGAAACCCGACTGCAGGGGAAGAACAGTAACATCATCTACAAGGACAGCAGTGATCCATCCGATGGAGATTTTGGCTGTCTGATTTTGTATAGTTAGTCCTATGAGTCGTCTTTGTACTCTCGGGTCCTAGGAGTTAGTGCTTTTAATAATTCGATCTGAGATTTTTGGCTTCAAGCCTCGAGCTTCTTATACCACCCGTGTACAGTTGAGACAGAGTACTGAATACTTGTATGCCTAGAGAAGCAATGATACATGATATGTATATATGAACCAGGATGTAACAATTTACTTTGGTTCTGAATGAAAGAGTTTTCCTGTGAATGGATCTCTTGATAAATGGTTTTAATTTTTAGTGATTTTCAGTAATCCACTGTTAGTAATCACTTCCGCTTTAGTTAATCTTGTTTATGTAAGTTGGATGCCACAATTTAGTGGTATCAGAGGTCTAGGTTCACTATGTCTATAGAGACATAGGATTAAGGTTGTTTAGTCTATTCTAGTGTCTTCTAGTTTTTAGTGTCTTCTTCTCATATAGGAGGAGGAGAAGAACTAAAGATGTCTGGATCACACGATGAACATGCTGCTGAGAGTAGCGTCGCTGCACCAGGAGGAGGTGAAAGAGATCAAGATAGGGAGGAGCATGTACTTGATCAACCCAGTTCAACCAAGCTGATATGGGGAATCTAGCTTTCCAAAATATGTTTTGACAGTTTATGGCAGCTATGACCCATATGACGGATAGGATGCCATTACCTGCACCTAGGGCACCAGCCCATGATGAAAGACATGGAGCCGACAAAACTTTTGAACAACATAGGAGGGTAGGAGCCACAGAGTATGCTGGTACCACTGACCCAACAGATGCTGACTTATGGTTGACTAAACTGGAGAATGACTTCAAAATCCTCATGATTCCTGATGATGAGAAGGTGAGGCATGCTGTATATCTCCTAAAAGGGAGTGCTGGCCACTGGTGGACCATTGAGGAAGGCAAAAGATCTAGTGTTGTGATTGGATGGGATGAATTCCAGTGTGAATTCATCGCTAGATACTTTCCCAAGACATATCTAGATGAGAAAATCTATCAATTTAAGAGGTTGAGGCAAGGACAAATGAACATTAGTGAATATGAAGCTAGGTTCAGGGAACTTTTATGGTTTTGTCTGCATATGGCATCTGCAGATGAGGAGAGAATTCAGCGATTCAAGAAGGGGTTGAACGCTGAATTGACCACTCCGGTGTCTGGTCTGGAGAACCGAGAGAGGTTTTCCACTTTTGTGGAGTCTGTAAGATGAATAGAGAGGTCTATAATTGAGAAGCAACAAACCAAGGGTAAGAAAGAGTACCCACAGTTCCAAGGACAGAGTTCTGGAAGTGTTAAGACACCAAGGTATTATGTGCCTACACCACCACCAAGGTTTAATACCCAGACGCAATGGACGTCAAGTAAGGGTAGAGGTCATAGTTTACCACTGAAGGGAGCTCACAACTTAGCCTCAATGTCAGTAACAGTGCCACCCAGACCACAGAGGGGAAATGTAACCTGTTATAGATGTGGGAGAGAAGGCCATGTGGTGAGGGACTGTCCTGTAAAAGTCAAGAATCTGACCCAACAACCGAGGCAGAGTCAGTAAGGCTCTGAGAGGTAGTAGTCTGGAAGTGGTGCTAGAGGGCGTGGAAAAACGTCCCAAACCGGTTCGTCGACATCCAACAATCAAGCACAGAGTCAACAGCAAGCAACGACTAGATTCTATGCAATGAATCAGCCCGAAGCAGTTGTCAATCCCAGGGTTGTGACAGGTCAGATGGAATTATTTTATTCTGATATATATTCATCCTTCTCCGTATCTGTGTTAATTGATTTGGGTGCTACACACTCTTTTATCACTCGAGAAGTGATTCATGACTGCAACATGATTGTCAGTCATAGAGCAGATAGCTTGTTATTAGAAACACCTTTGATGGGATCTACAGTATTGCGGGAAGTGTGTTCTCCCTGCAATCTTTCCTTTTCTGATCACCACATTGAGGTGGATCTTATACCACTTGAAATGCATGGGTTTGATATAATTCTTGGGATAGACACCTTATAAAAGTATAAAGTTTTCTTGGATTGTAGTTCCAAGCCAACTGTGTTCATAGATAATGGTGACACATGGATCTTTTAGGGAGATAGAAAGATTCTTCCAACATGTCTTGTGTCAGCTATGGTAGCTGAGAAGTTGATGAGACAAGGATTCTTTGCATTCTTACGCCATGTGGTTGATACCAAAATGGAGATCCCTCATATTTTTGAAGTTCCAATAGTCAGGGAATTTGAAGATGTATTTCCTGTAGAACTTCCAGGTGTTCCACCACCCCGAGAGATTGATTTTGAAATTAATCTAATCCTGAGAACACAACCAATAGCACAAACGCCGTATAGAATGGCACCTGCTAAAATGGCAGAGATCAAGAAACAACTGTAAGAGTTGCTTGAGAAGGGTTTTATCCGACCGAGTACTTCACCATGGGGTGCTCCGGTCCTCTTTGTTAAGAAGAAGGATGTGTCTATGCATTTATGCCTCGACTATAGGTAGTTAAATAAAGTAACTATAAAGAACAAGTATCCTCTACCAAGGATTGATGATTTGCTTGATCAGTTGTGTGGTGAAACTATCTTTTCTAAGATAGATCTGAGATCGGGATACCATTAGTTGCGTATCAAGGAAAGTGACATACCTAAGTCTGCTTTCAGGACAAGGTATGGTTAGTATGAGTTCATAGTTATGTCGTTTGAACTAACTAATGCACCAGCTGCATTTATGGAACTCATGAATAGAATCTTTCAACCTTTTCTTAATCAATGTGTAGTCGTCTTCATAGATGACATCTTGATATATAGTAGAGATGCTCAACAACATGAGAAGCACCTCCATCAGGCTTTGACTTTGCTAAGAAAGCATAAGCTGTATGCTAAGTTTAGCAAATGTGAGTTCTGGTTACCAGAAGTTTCTTTTCTTGGACACGTAATATCTGCTTCAGGTATTCATGTTGATCCTAAGAAAGTATAATCTGTCTTGCGATGGGAACAACCAAAGACACTGATAGAGATACATAGTTTCCTAGGACTGGCAGTCTATTATAGGAGGTTCATTAAGAACTTCAGTTCAATAGCTTTACCTCTAACCAAGTTGACCAGGAAGGAGATTCGTGTTGTCTGGAATGACAAGTGTCAACAATCTTTCCAATTGCTAAAGGAAAGGTTAACTAGTGCACCTGTGTTAGTGCTACCTGAGCAAGGAAAGGGGTACATAGTCTTCTGTGATGAATCTAAGAATGGCTTAAGATGTGTGTTGATACAGGATAAACAAGTGATTTCTTTTACTTCTCGACAGCTTCAGAAACATGAGGAGAATTATTTGACACATGATTTAGAGCTAGCTACTGTGGTCCATGTCTTGAAGATCTGGAGACATTATCTCTATGGAGAAACATTCCAAATTTTTACAGACCATAAGAACCTAAAGTATATCTTTTCTCAACATGAGCTAAACATGAGGCAACGCCATTGGATGGAATTAATCAAGGACTACGACTGTACAATTGATTATCATCCAGTGAAGGATAATGTGGTTGCTGATGCACTAAGTAGGAAATCAACAACACCAACCCTAGATAAAGCACAGTTGGACTCCTTAGTGTGCTTTAAAAGAGATATTCTTATCTCCTTAAGGCAAGACAACATAGAGTTTAAAGTATCATTGTTAGCCAGACTGTTAGCTGAGATGTAAGTAAAACCTACTATGAGACAACAGATTAAAGAAGCACAAAAAGCTGATACTGTGATTCAGCAGATCAGGTCAGAGTATGGTAGTGAAAAACGAGATGGTTTCTATGATTCAGATGATCAGGTAGTCTGTTACCATGGTAGGATGGTAGTACCTGATCCTAATAACTTAAGAAAGTTAGTTATGGAAGAAGCTCACTCTTCTATGTATGCTATGCATCCAGGAAGCACCAAGATGTATTATAACTTAAAAGACATGTATTGGTGGCCTGGATTGAAGAAAGATGTTGCTGAGTTTGTTATGCGGTGTCCGGTGTGTCAGCAGGTTAAAGATGAACATCAGAAGCCCGCAGGAACAATGCAACCTTTGCCTATACCAAAGTGGAAATGGGATCATGTAAGCATGGACTTTGTGGTTGGTTTGCCTAGAACAACCAAAAGTCATGATTCCATACGGGTGATAATTGATAGGTTGACAAAGACAACACATTTTCTTCCTGTCAAAACAACCTACACTGCTGAGAAGCTTGCACATATCTACATAGATGAGATTGTGCGGCTGCATGGGGTCCCAGTTACTATTGTATCCGATAGAGGTCCCCAGTTCACAAGTTGTTTTTGGGAGCGACTTCATAAAGCTTTGGGTACGCAGTTAATGTTTAATACAACCTTCTACCCACAGACAGATGGACAATCTAAAAGGACTATATGAACTTTGGTGGACTTGCTTAGAGCATGTGTCCTTCAATTTGTAGGAAGTTGGGATCTACATTTGAGCTTGATAGAGTTTGCTTATAATAATAGCTATCAGCATAGTATTGAGATGGCACCATATGAATAATTATATGGTAGACGTTGTAGATCTCCTTTATGTTGGTATGAAATAGGGGAATATCAACTTTTGGGTCCTGAGCTAGTACAACAAACAACTGAGAAGATTAAAGTCATACAACAACAGTTGAAAGCTGCTCAGGATAGACAAAAATCTTATGCTGATAAGCGTCATAGACCCTTATAATTCCAAGTTGGAGACAGAGTATACCTCAAGGTCTCACCTTGGAAAGGTATCCTTAGATTTGGAAAGAAGGGGAAGTTAGCTCCTAGATTTATGGGACCTTATCCAATCATTGAGAGGATGGGAAAGGTTGCCTATAAGCTGGAGTTACCATCTGAGCTACATAGATTGCACCCAGTGTTCCATATTTCCATGCTGAGGAAGTGTCATCCTAACACTGAATTAGTTCTACAACCTGTGGAGGTAGAACTAAATGATGATATATCTTATGTTGAAGGACATGTGTTGATTCTTGACAGAAGAATCAAGAAGTTGAAAAAGAAAGACATTTGTCTTGTAAAAGTTCTCTGACATCGCTGTGGCATTGAAGAAGCTACGTGGGATATATAGAAAGAGATGAGGAGGAAATATCCTACTCTTTTCTCTTGATGTTTTCATGATGATTTTGGGGACGAAATCCTTGTAAGGGGTAGATAACTTGTAACATCCTTGACCTGGGTTATGCTTTAACCCTAGGTGTTTTGTTTAATAAAAGTGATTATATGCTTTCTCTTATATTTTGAAAAGTAATTAAGGCTCAAGAGGAACTTATATTGCAATTTTAGTCCTTTTTGAATATTGTTGAAATCAACATTTTGCTTGTTTTGGACTAAAGTGTAAATTACCCAAGTTGAGGGGTTTATTTGCAAATTGTGCATGATAATATGTTCCTCATGTGTTGAAGCATCATGAGAGTGAATATGATGTAGATCTATGGCTTGTGATAGCCTGAATACCAAGAAAGAGCTGATAAAGCAATGTTTGTGCATTAAAACCTAGTTTTGATGTAATGTGCAATTTACCCAAAACCTAGGGTTCAATATGCAAATTACCACTTCAAAATGGTCCCTACTATTTCTTGGGATCATGTGGAGCAAAGAAAATGATAGGGGTGTCTCATTTGTATCTCTTTGACGGAGAGATAATCTTGATATTAAAATAATCAAGATTTAAGCATAATGAAAACCTTAATTCAAATTAATGCAAAAATAAATAAAATAATTGAAGGAACTTCAACCAAAATTGAAATGGTTGAATTCATATATGTTTGGACGTCCTTGTGCTTTGCAAGGGCCACGAAATATCTCAAGGAGGTGAAATACCAACTCACATTATTATAAGAAAAAGAAATATCCACTCACTTATGGATATTACTATTAAATGGATTAAGGTGCTTAATTTTCTTTTCTTTAAATTGTGGATAATTGGGAGGAATAAGAGGCAAGGAGGATATCCTCATATCTAAGGAAGAGAAGGGGAAAGTGGCAAGGGAATTGAGGAGATAATTCCTACTTTCTCTCTCTTAATTTAATTTTCAATAAAATTCAAATATAAGCTCATTTATCCATAGAATGAAAGGATAATTTCGAAATCACTTCCACACTTTGCTTGCAAAACGACTAAGGAAGCTTTTAAGGACCAGGAGAACGAGCCCCAACCTGTTGGTAAGCTTCTTGAGCTTCTTTCATCTTGATTTCATGGTGGAAATCATAAATCAATGCACAAATTTCTTCTTTTCTTCACTCCATCTTCAACCCTAGCCAATCTTTTCACTCCAAAACCTGAGGACGAGCCTTGGGGGAGTTGCAAAAACTTCTTCCACCATTTATGACGTGAATATCTAAGCTTTGAAGCTCAATTGAAGGCGGGTTATATAACTTAAACCTTTATTCATTATTATTGAATTCAATTTCTCAACTCTTTATGTTCAATTGATCTTTTTGCAATTCCTTTGATTGATTGATGGAATCACCATGATAATGGAAGTAGTTTTCGATGGACTAAGGCTTGATGATGATGACATCATATTAGGCACACATTCCAATAATTTTGAGTTTCAAACGGTTTTGGACCTTTGGTCCAAACGGTTTCACCAAACTGTTTGGTGATTTGAGTCCCAAATCGCATGAGAGTGTTGACCGTTTGGATGGGTTTACCATTTCAGGTCTGAAACCTAGTACATGTTGGATGATGATCCAGTGTATCCAATTCATTGATTAAATGTATGAACAATCCACCAATTACAACCCTAATCGATTTGTTAGAGGTTCCATAAAGTGATCCATTCGATTTCAAGACTTTTTTGGTCAAACGGTCTTGAGACCGTTTGAGCACAAACGGTCTTGAAACCATTTGGGATCAAATGGTTTTCAAAACCGTTTGGTGATCCAATGGTTGAGATTTAAGGGTTGGAGATCCAAGAGCCAATAATTATTGAACTTCAATAACTCAATTGATTGAAGGTTTCAATGTAGCAAATCATGTTCAACCAATTGATAAATGTACCTAATGAACCCTTGCGGTTTTGAGACTGATTTGGCCCAAACGGTCTTGAGACCGATTGAGTCCAAATGGTCTTGAAAAAGTTTGGTGTCAAATGTTTTAAAAACCGTTTGGAGACCAAACGGTTTCAAATCCATTTGGTGATGAAACCTCAAAACCGAATAAAGGTCAATTGTGATTCAATCATTTGGAAGTTGAAGGTGATGATTGTTCTAATGATCCAATGATTGATAGTGATGGTAATCAATGAAGGTACAAAGGTTGAAATACTACAAGGTACCTAAATGATTAGTACCATTAAAGGGATAAACCCTAATTGCTTATAAGAACAATAACTTAGTACACTTTGTCAATCATAGTTGTATGTAATTGATTGAAGGGTTGATATAACCTAATCAAGTTGAGAGGATGATAGAATGGAATTCATACATGAGTATGATTCATGTGGTGATTAAGGGTATGATCCTTAGCAAAGAGATAATGAAACCCTAATCATGAGCATAAACCCTAATTGATAAGGTTATTGAACCCTAACCCTAATTTAGGGCAATTCTAAGTGAAACCCTAATCCAGGGTATGGGTGTAACCTTAATCCAGGGTGATGATATGTGTAAACCTAATTTAGGGTAATGTGATGCAAAATCCTAAATTGGGAAGAATAGTAAACCCTGATTATGGGTACTTGAATAGAAAACCTAATTGGGATGAATAGTAAACCCTAATTATGGGTAATGGAACATGAAACCCTAATTGGGATGAATAATAAACCCTAATTGTGGGTTATTGAATGTAGACCCTATTCTAGGGTTAAATTTATGCGAAACCCTAACTTAGGGTGATTTTATGAGAAACCCCGATGTTTGATGTGATGTGGAGCTCAAATCCAGGGTGATACTATGTAATGCTTTATGAAACCCTAATCTTGGGCAATATGGTGATAAAGCATAACCTTGATGTGGGTAATGGGATGAATATCCTCAAAAGACATGAAATTGGAAACCCTAACCCTAGTAAGGGAATAGTGGTGTTACCGTTGAATAGTGAATCAATATTTGTTTTACATGGTACTGATATGCAATTGATATCACTATTATCATTTGTGCTAACCATGCAGGTATTTTGAAATGATGATCATAGCCAAGTATGAGCTATGATGTTTAATTCACTATTGTGATTGGGCCTTGTGTGCCATAATATACCTTGTTGTCGGGTAATAGGTAACAAGAGAGTTAATGGGCCTCAAGTACCATGAGTGATGCTTGTAATAGTAAGTATCATGTTTACCTTGGTCAGATGACCTGAAGGTGATAGTTACCTGGAAAAGTGGTAACAACGCTCAATGATGAGCTAAGGGTTTGAATACTGAGAACCATATGATTATGGTAATGAGATTGTGAAGGGATGAGAATTCCCAGTTTTGAAATGAGGGACTAAGTTCCCAATCTCTTTTAAAGACTGATAAATAATTGATGAAAATAGTACGTGTCTATTTATAGCATTATCATAATACGTTATGTTTAAGAACTTGGTTGATGCTAAAAGAATATGAAAATGTACTTAATTAATCAAATGAAATCTATTCATGTAGTGCTCTGACCATAGATCCATCATCGTCAGTAGTTGGTGATGGTGAAATAGGTTTTCTTATGGAATTTCCTGGAGTTTGCATATTCTGAATATGCGGGGGCAAATGGGTGAAAATATCCTTACGTCGTGGTGAAGTGATTGATGGAAGGTAAACATTAAACCTTTCAATCTCCCGATGGTTGGTATGGATGTATCATTAATCTCCCATTGATATTTAATGTCGGGTCGATGGAGATAAACATTAATTCTCTTGATTGCTGATGAGAGTGAAGTTGACACTGTAACTCTATAGCGAAGTTGCCAATATACCCTGGAAAGCTATTTTGAGAAGTTGACATAGTCCTTCTTGTGGTCATGTACTGACCATGATGTGGTAGGACATGGGAATCTGACTCTTCCATTGACCTATTTATGGTACTGATTTCGATTTAGCAATGGTCAGTTGGAGTATGAGCGGTATACCTGATCTACTCAGAGCTGAAGTATGTTTGAAAAATGTAATCAGCCGTGTAGTGTATTTGCATAAGATTGAAATATGAGAATCACTAGTTGATATTATCTGACTCAGTATATCCTAGATGGATAAGTGTTATAAATATTCTTCAATTCCTTATTGAATATTAGACATGTTGTTTATCAAGTTACAACTGATAAGCTTAAGTGAGAATGTTGCTCAAATATACATAGATATTAAATTATCTATTGTTAAGCTTATGATTCCACTACTCAGTTTATTTCTATTAAACTGCAATAATAATATTTTTGGTGGAGAGTTATATCTCCCACTGGGGAAATTTTTATAATTGTCTCACCCCCGTGGGATCCAACATTTTTAGGTAAACGCAGACAAAAAGGCAGAAACCCTACTGCAGGGGAAGAGCAGCAACAACAACTACAAGGACAACAGTGATCCATCAGGTGGAGATTTTGGTTGTCTAGTTTCGTATAGTTAGTCCTATGAGTCATCTTTGTACTCGCAGGTCCTAGGAGTTAGTTCTTTTAATAATTCAATCTGAGATTTTGGGCTTCAAGCCTCGAGGTTCTTATACTACCTATGTACAATTGAGACAGAGTAGTGAATACTTGTATGCCTCGAGAAGCAATGATACATGATATGTATATATGAACCAGGATGTAACGATTTACTTTGGTTCTGAATGAAAGAGTTTTCCTGTGAATGGATCTCTTGATAAATGGTTTTAATTTTTAGTGATTTTTAGTAATCCGTTGTTAGTAATCGCTTCCGCTTTAGTTAATCTTGTTTATGTAAGTTGGATGCCACACCGACCAACAAGCACTATGTAATCAAGATTACAACTCACACCATCCAGATTTAATTACCCTTAAATCCAGATTGCTCCCCCACATGAGAACAAAGATAGGAAGAATAGAATTACACCCAAATGTGTACAAAATATCCCACTTATCTTTTTCTCCTCACAACACCTCTACCGTTGTAGGGAATCAGACACACAATTGTGCTCTTTCCTGTTGTCACTGCAACCACTGACTGGGCCACCTCTACTCCTGATGAGGTTGTATACCTCACCTGCCAACCAAAGAACTCTCTCCGCTTGAGAGAGCAAACACATCCTCTGCTGAACGGACGGACTACTGTCGTAGTCACTGCCGGGATCACACACCAACTAGTGGGATGGTCTTAATGGCCTCCTTGAGGGCCTCTATTTATAGGCCTCCATGCATGTGATTGTAACCATGAATTCTAGTCCTAGTTCAAATCCTAGTCCAACTCCATGTTGCACGTAGCCACCTTCTTTTCTTCTTGGACTCAACTCCTATTAGGATTGGCAACACAAAATACCAACTCCAATTAAATCAAAATCCAATTCTAATGTTGCAGGTAAGGAGCCATCTTCTTTCCTTCTTAGATTTAACTTCCATATGGATTAGAAACACAAGCCAACTACTATTAAGTCCTAATCCCAATAGGACATGGGCTAGAATCCTAGTCCTTTTCCCAACAACCTGCAACCAAAATTTTTATTTAAGGAGGGTGCAAAGTTATAATCTAGATGTATTCCTAATATGTTGAAACTCTTTCTAAACACAATTTCATGGTACATTAAGAGACGTGCCATTAGTTTTACGACACCATTTGACATACTCTATTACAAACCATAGGAAAACATACAAATGATCCGTAAGTTTTGATTCAAATGCAGCGCTGAGAAAATAAAAGTGTTGTTACCTATTCAATTGTGCTTGAAAAGTTTTTAGTTACTAACAAATCACTCCCCCATGCGTGTCTGCCCTAGTGCTCTGGCAACTAGGGTTTGTTCCAGTGGGTTTCCTTTTTCTCCCTCCTTAGTTATTCACTCTTTCAAGTCCAAGGATGGCTAGCCTTCGTGGGCTGGGTTTCGAGCACAACATATAACTTGGTTGACAGATGCACATGGCAAGGGCTGGAATAGGGGGATGAAGATGACATGATTGATCTCAGAGGGGAGGATTTGAGTGAGAAACTTTGACGTGAGGCTTCTAACTGATTCATAATGTGATTCCTGGGCCCTGAAGCGAAAGTTGATGTAGGAGTGGTTGTTGAAGAGCAAGGTTCTCTTTAAGAAATTGGATAGCAAAGCTTTTGTTATCCAATTCGTCCATGGAAAGGACAAGAAGAGGGTCCTTGATGGGAGCCCATGGAATTTCAAGAACATTCTTCTACTTACTTAGGAATTTAATGAGACTGGTATTCATGAAAAGATAGAGCTCAAGGAGGCAATTTTTGTTCAAGATTTATGGCTTGTCTGTAGGGTATCGTTCACTTACAACGGTATCAATCATTATAGGAGGTTGGGTAGGGTTGTAAAAATTGGTCGTGATGAGTTGGGCTAGAAACCTTCCACCCAAGTTCAAATAGGGTTTGCTATCACAAAGCCACTGGAGGGGTTAAATGATCAAAGATAAAAAAAGAAAAACTCATTAATCTGGAATTGAAATACGAGAGGTTGCCAAGCTTGTGCTATATTTGTGGTTTTCTAGGGCATCTGGACAAGGATTATCTACAAAAGGAAGACAAAGATAAACATGTCAGGTCATGGGGGGCATGGCTCAAAGCTTCACCTAAAAAACCATTTTTCAATGAGATGAGTTGTTAGGAGAGGGTTCAACAAGGAAGGATATACTTTTCCATGTGAAACAAGGTGGAACAATGGGGATAGATAGAAGGGGGTGACCGGCCTAAATCGCGCGTCCTAAAATTGGAGGCGCATTTGAGGTAGTCGAGCCTTCACATTTATAACCCGAATCCTTCTGGGCCCCCGCAACTTTGTTTACGGGGTCGAAGTAGTCATACGGGGTCGAACACAGGGACAAAGTGCGTCGTGTTGACGACTCTGAATCGACACTCTACACTCCGGTGGGTATAAAGAGATATTAAAGTTCCCCGAAGGGGAACAACAAGCTGTCACGATTAAATCAAAGAAAACTATCTCCAACTGGAGTTACAAGAAAGATTAAGATTTTGTCATTTAGCAGTTTTTAGGAATTTTCATGCAACAAAAAATAGAAAGATAAACTGCAGTTTAAGGCGTAATGCAAGGGATAAGATTTCAGTAAGACAAGCGGTAGCAGTAACACCCTGTACCCCTCCTCTCAGAGCGGGTGCCTCTAACCAAGCTTCAACACCCCTCTCGAGGTTGCTGGGTTCAAGTTAGAGTGGAATGATACTAAAACAACTCCGTTTCGGGCACTCTCGTACTCCAGAACCGGACCAAACACTAGAGCCACAACCCAACTCTCGAAGTTGTTGCAACGGGAAAGACGATTTGGTAGCTAAGCGAAACGCGATCCACAACATGCAAGCTAGAGTTCATATATCCAACACAACAATTATCCAATCATAAGGCACCAAGCATTAAACAAATAGCAATTAAGCATTTCTATTTCCATAAGCAATAAGGGTCTTAATACAATGCATAAGCTAAGAATTTAAATAACAGAATTAAAGATAGATGTCGCCTTCTTGATGTAGAAGAACGACAGACTACTGTAGCTCTCCTGCCCGATACCGGTCAGGAGCCGAGCCCGATATGGCAGTGTCGGGCGGCACCCCCTCTCGGGCAGCGCCGACTGACGACTGACTGTATCGCTCAAGGACCCTGGCCGATACGCTCATGTCGGGCGGCGCACCCTCTCGGGCGGCACGCATGACGGGCGGAGCATATCGGGTTCGATATCATGTCGGGCAAGAGCTACGAGTCTACTGTCGGGCACTCGTGTCGCTCATCTTCGCTGGCCGATATCGGCCCGCAGTGTCGCCCGGGACAACACTAAGTGAACCATCCCTTCCCTCTCGGGATGAGGGAAAGCTCACCTAGTGTCGCCCAGCACAAGCACTGGGGCGCGATACTCCTTCTCTCATAGCTTCCTTCGAAGGTGGCTCCCGAACTTCCGAACTGTCTTGTCCGAATTCTCTTCCGACTCTCTCGACTTGTCCGACCTATCCGACTTGTCTTTTCGGCTTCCTGTAGCTGCTATTTATAGGCGGCGGTTGAAGGAGTTATGGTGCTGGAAACGCCACGTAGCTCCCTTATACGTCGGTCGATGGATGTGGACGGCCGATACAGGTATGTCTCGGCGCGAGGCGCTGGCTATCGGTCACGTGGCTGGCGGCACGCCTACCGGTGGGTGGTTGTGTCGCCCGACGAGTTTGGTCATCGATGCGGCTTTGGCTCCCTGTCGGGTAGACAGTATGTCGGCCGAAACGTCCTTCTTGCGCAGCGCCCTTCTCCGCCGATCATTCTCGTGTCGCCCAGCCCCTGTCGGGCTGGGTTGTATCGGGCGTCAGGAAGGTCGAGACGGGCTTAGACTTATTGTGGGCCGGAATCGGCCTTATTGCACAAAAACGAGGAAAACTCTGTAGAAGATAGGAAAAATTGGAATAAGAGCGTTGCTTGGCCAATTATTGCGAAAATGCTAATAAAATAGAGGAAAATAGCAGAAAAGGGTTGTTTTGATAACAGAATAAAGGGCAAAAATGTCACAAAATTTGGTGTTATCAACTCCCCCAAACTTAGATTTTTGATTGTCCTCAATCAATATTTAAACTAAACTTTGTGTGGCTTCTTCTTGCACAGTAAAACTTTAAGGCTAAAGGGTAGTACAAGATTTGTGATGTCTTGGAGGTAATGCTGTCTTAATGCGAACGAAAGACCTTGCCCTACTTGCCTTATTATTTAAGTAAAAATTTTCTTCTCCACAGCTTCAGCGAGACTTTGGTGTATGATTCTGAAGTTAGCTTCCACACCAAACAACTTTATTTTAGGGGCAGAAAGTTGTGTATAGGGTAGGCTAAGGCTTTTTGGGTTTTTCTTCTTGTTTCCCATCAGTCCATCCAGGTAAGGGTCTGTTAACGGGCAAGTGGTCCCTGCAATCCAAGCCAGTTGGCTTTAGAGCAGTGATTTCACATCCTACGTACCACTGCCCCGGATCTACCATGCCTAAAGATGGGTACTTTTGGAAAACAAGTGTGTATATATATATATATATATTTTTTCTTTTCTTTTATTGGGCACAACTGTCATGCTTTTATTCACGCTCATAAGGCTTCTTTCTCTTTTTGGGATTTTTGCTAGGTAAGGGAAAACAAAAGAGATATTTGCTGTTTGGGTAGCTTTTTCCTTCTCCATACTCGTCTCTTAGCTGTTTGCGAGATTATTATTTTTCGAAAATTTTTGGATGGCAAGGCACAATCTTTTATTTGTTTGAGACAGCATTATCAGAAAGATATGACAGAACTTGTAACTCGTTAAATATACAGAAAGTAAACTTTGCAAGAAGTCACAACAGGTTTTTATTATTATTATAGCAACTTTATACATATATAAGTATAGGGAATCATAAGCAAAGATTTTCAAAGTTTTCAAGACTTTTAGCAAGAAGGAAAAAGGTTGTGTAAGAAGTTATATGTACACTAAAAAGGTTATATGTTATATGTACACTAAAAAAGTTATATGTACACTAATTGAATTGGATAGGATGAGGGGGATCAAAGGAGAAAAGTTTTGTACCTCCCTCACTGGTACATGGTACCCCCCCCAAACTTACTCCACACTCTGTCCCAGAGTTGTGAAGTAGATGAGGTAAGGAAATGTTAATCAGTGAGGGTTAGATGATCAGCGCGCCTGGGCTAGATAAGAGCTCCCACACATATTCTCCTCTTTTGCTGTGATAGTCGATGTGGAGGAGCTGATCAGGCGTTGCCTCGTTTGCCATCCATTCCAGGACGAAGATGTCGCAGTCGTTGGATAGTTGAATCTGTTGCGGGCTGCGGTGGCAGAACTAGAGTTCATGCCAGCTTCTTGCTTGCATTCCCAGGAATGGTTGTATCAGCGCTGCTATATCGATATAGTACTTTCGTACTAATCGTTCGAGAGATGTCAGCGCTGTCGATGTACAAGGCACTGGATGGTCTTTGTTGCTGTCCGAGCTGTTGTAGAAAATCCCTGCTCGTTGTTGGGTGTACACCGTTAAGAGCGTCCAGTGGTTGTTGTGCAGGATGGGAAGGAGAATGGTATTCGGGACTCTGCATTCCAACTCTGCTAGGAAAGCTTCCTTCGCCCCTTGCTCATCGGCTAGGCAAATGTCATTGAACAACATTGGATATGCTATGCATGCGTGTTCAGACTTGTTTCGTAGTATCTGGATGTAGGCGACCGCCACAGATAACGCCAGACATCCTCCCTCTTTTACCATGTCCCTTAAGTCATCAATCGGGACTATGGCATCGCCTGCCGAGTAGGCTACGTCTGCAGGGGTGGAGTCAGCCAACTTCATGTGGATTTCGTTGACCTGTTCCTGTGTGAGGGTAGCGCATGAGAAACAATCGAAGTTGTGGATCGACTCCTCCTGGTTCTGGTGCGAGGCTTTTTTGTCGTGTCCGAAAACTTGTCGCAAGATGTTTATCTATTTTCCTGCCCCACAGACGTGTGTCTCTGCTTCTGCTTCTTTTTCAGGAGGGCTGCTGTGTTGAGATGACTCCTCTTCTTGTTCACTATCCAGCAGCTCTTCTGGTATCCCCGCGTCTCGGAAGTAGCGCTTGTCCTTTATCAGCAGCAATGCATATTTGCTTCTGAGACTGTAGAAGTTATTACTCTGGAGTTGCTTGAAGTATCTGAAGATATGTATCATCTCCATGGCTCTGAGGACTATGAATGCGCTATTTCCACTTCCCTCCTCTTCTTGGACTGGGAAGTCCCTTAGTGAGTAGAAATTCCAGACGCCGCTGTGGCGCTGGACTCCATACTTGATGACCCGGTGGAGACGTAGCGGCAGCAGTCTTAGCCTTTCGTCCTTTGGGTGTAGGAACGTACTTCCTGTGTGCGGGACCTCTTTGTTGCAGCAGCAGTGCAGTTGGACATCATGATTTCGGAGGTCGGCAATGCACAGGAACCATTTGTTTCTGTGTTTGTAACGGGCCAGCACCAGTTTCGGATTGTGCACTTCAATGTAATCCAACATACTTTCTACCTGCGTAGAATTGTACAACCCCATCATTAGTCTTCTTGCTAGGGCCGGGGTGGCAGCGTAAACTGTATGTTGGCCTTTCTTCTTGTCGGCGCTTTCTATAAGGGCCCCTTGTAGTACTCTGAACAACCTCTTCCCTATGACGGCCTTGGCGCGAAAGATGTTTCTCAGAGTTCCCCGCTGCACCGAAAAATAACCGTCGCTCCAGAGTACCTCTTCCTCATCGGCTTGTGATCTCAGGACCATGTTGAGTAGTTTCTGGTCTCTGATCGTTAGATACCCTATGACCCTTCTGTCAAAGTCAGTCATTTCGAAGGAAGGTATCTCTGTCGGTGCGGAGAAATCGTTGAGGTCAGCCTTTGAACTCCTTCCTCTGGGGAGGTGTCTTTTGTTTGCAGTGCATATGTCCCCCCCTTCTCCCTCGGATTCATCAGAAGAGCCCTCCCCGACGCTGATATCTTCGTCGTTATCCTCAGCTTCGTCAAAGGGGGCTGAGGGAGCAGCCTCATTCAGGTCAAAAGGGCTTCCTTGTCTGGCTGGAGCTTCATAGCCTTGCCCTTATGATGAATTTCCTCCGGTTACTGATGAAGATCTGCCGGAGGAGGAGGTGGATGATGATGATCCTGACGACGCTCTTGACAACGAGGATTGAGAGCCCGGACCAGGAGGCGACGGTGATCTTCTCGGCTGCCTTGGGCGTGGATGGTCGTCCTCCCTGTTCAGCCTCCCCTCGATCTCGCTAAGGCGCTGCAGAACTTGTTGTAGCGTGGCATTCACTGCCTCTAGCCGGCCAGGTAGGCTGGCCAAAGCCAGCAGCTGTCGTTCCTGGCTATCCAGCCTTTGTTCAAAAAATGACAACTTGCGGGTTAGGGAAAGAAATGTAGTAGAATGGTTTTCTGTTACCTCCCGCAAGAAATCGAGTTCTTGTCCCAGCATCATTCCGAGCGAATGAGGGTTTTCCGCTTGTCTCCCCTTCGACCTCGAAATGCTCCTCCCGCGCGATGGTCTGCCTGACGAGGCAGAACCTACTTCTATCGTCCGCGCGGCTGATGCTTCTGGGCGAGGTGTCGGTGCTGCCCCGCCCTATTGTTTTATCAGAGGAGACCGTGTTGTGGGGGACGGATGCTTCCCCATATCAACGTTGTCGACGATCTCCTCAACAACTGCTACAGGTGACTTTGGTGGTGGTGTCGGCGTCACCTGTGCTCCTTCGAGCTCCATTTGTAGGATGTCGGCGAATAGCTCATCACTGACATCCGGTTGTACTTCATCAATTGCCCCTAAGGGAGCAGCAGAAACTACGGGGACTGCAGCCGTCTCTCTCGCTGCAGTTCCAGTTCTTGTCTCGGCGACCTCTACGATCGCCGGTTCTTCTCTTGCCACCACTGGCCTTGTTGTTGTGGCTGTCGTTGGTGGCTCTGAGGCAGTGAGCCGCTCGGCAGGAGCTGTTGAAGATACGTCCTGCCGAGTACCCAACGGGATGGGCCCTCTGGTGATTCCCCATTCTTGGCTTCTTGGGGGTGGAGCACAGCTTGCGCCTGCTGCCACAACCTCGATCTCGGCTGTGGTGAAGACTAGCTTTTCTGCGTCGTAGGCGGCGCAACGAGGAAGCGGGAGAAGGATCTTCATCCTTGTGAACTTGTAGAAGTAACTCCGCCCCTCCTTCTTTATTATACCCGACCTCATGAGGTACTTGAGGTCAATCAACTCGTCCCCTCTTGTTCTTGAGAGGCTGTGCGGCTCGCGCGGGTATCCCAACCCCACCGCGATTAGGTTCACGATGCCACCCATGCAATATTCCTTGGTGGCATCCTTTATTGGGTGCAGCCTGTTCAGCAAGAAGTGCCCCAGGTTGATAGTCCGGCCCTCCATCATGTGCCACATGACGTGGAGTTCCTCGGAGTAAATGTTGTTGGACTCGTTCTTGCTGAAAAGGAGGCACGCCACCAGCTTGTGCATTATCCTCCAGAAGCATGAGTGCACTGCCGCCACTTTGCTCCCGGGTTTGAAAGATGACTCCCCGGTTAGCTTTTCCCAGATATCTACGGGGTTGAACCCGTCTCCTTCGGTGATCCTTGCACCGTTATCTAGTCTCCCTCTCTCCTCTTCGCTGGAGGAGAAAATCTGGTTGAGCAGCTTCTCTGAAATGACGTGCTCTGCATTGTAAAGCTGCCCCTGGAGTCTGTCTGCTCCGCCATACTTTCTGGCTTCAGCAGGTGTATTCTTTACTCGGTGAAGGGACGCCATGAACTCCTTCGTGAGCTCGGTGTAGGAGGCGGATAGGCTGAGGCAGATTTGCCTCAGACCTACTGCGGCAAGCACGTTCTCCATTCTCTCAAAGATGCCCAACTGCATGAAGGACGACTGGTGGCAGAACCTGCTTGGCCTGTAGAGCTTGGCCCCTAGCTCAGCATATCTGCATCCATGCTCCTCATCCCTTGGCACGAACCTTCCTGGTGTGTGATCCAGTGGTTCTTCTGTTGGGGCGGGTGCTGTAGCTGGAGCGGCCACTTCTTCAGTTCTCACCCTCTTTTCAGTCGTTGAGGGCCCAGCGACCTCGGGATTCAGGCGTTTCTGCCCGATCGTTGCCATCTCTGCCTCTGGCTCGGTGATGATTCTCCTGCCTTGCTCATCAACGCGTATGACGGTTTGCTTTGTGCGTGCCATCCCTATTATCAATTCAAATGTACTTTTGTTATCAGTGGGTAAATTAATAAAGGGAGAGACACCCGACACGACTGTATCGGGCTTCAAGACAAAATCAGGAGAAGCTTGCCCGATACAACTGTGTCGGGCGATACGATCATAAGAAACTGAGCGCCCGGCAGGGTCTTGAAAGAGAGCTCCCCGATACAAGAATAAACTGGCGATACGGTCGCTTCTCGACACAGCTGTATCGGGCAGGCGCGAGAGAAGCGTGTCGCGCGATAACAGTATCGGGCGACAAGAAAATCAACATAAAATCCTCACCCGATACATCGTACGCGATAAAGGTCTGTATCGGGTATGCTCGGGCGATAGGGCTGTCGCGCGATACCTTTGTTTTCCTTAAGGTTTTGCGCGTCATGGGATCGGGAGAGGTCTCTGCGCGACACGGGAGCGGAGAGCAAGAAAAGTACTGCGCGATACGGTAGCTGAAAAAGGTAATGTCCGGGAGCGCGACACGGTAAAGTTTTTGCCTTATATATAGCGGCCAGACGTCGCGGTAAAACCATTCCCTCCCGAGACGGGCACAATCTGTATGTCGGTTGGTTTTCCGCCCGATCCGGTCTGGGAAAAAGGGTTACTAGACCAGACTTCGCCCGACCAATACAAGATTTTTCGGGACAAAACTCCGAGGTAAAACCCACTTAAAGAAAGAGGCGACAGGAGGGTAAAACATCATTGGCCTAAGGCAAAACCCGACCTCAGATGGTATTACCCATCTTGGCAAATAAAACTAAAGCGGTGGCCCTTAAAACAAAAAGAGTCAGCACACGTGCGCATGCACTGACTCGGGCCTTATTACAGTCCATAATGTTTGTAATGTCTGTTTTGCCGAAAAGTAAATAACGTCCTATACTAGGGAAATAAAAGCACGGGCTGCCTCCCGAGGAGCGCTGCGTTTTCCATCTTCAGCTAGACGTCTTTGGCTTCTTTATCACACTTTATCACTTTGCTGGTTCAGTGTTGGACGGGATCTTCCCCGAAGGATTCTTCACAATCTCGGCGAGTTGTGCGAGCTGCTGATCGATTTGTCGCTGATGTGTTTGCATATCTGCCAATTGGACTTGCAGTGAGTTCAAGACTCCCGAATTTGATAGCGCGCTCTGTGCTAACTGGTTATTGACGCTATCTTGCTTCTTGACAAAGTCAAACAGCTGGCCGATCACCTTAGATTGGCTTGCCCCCTTCTCCTGTTCACGGGATGGGCCTTGGTATTTTCCTGCTACTTGGAAATTTCCTTTTACTGGTTGGAACTGGTTATTCTTGTTATACTGCCTGGATCCCCCTCTCTTCTCGAAAGGTTGCACTGGCCTGGTCGAGGTGTGCAGCTGATGCGAGTTTTCGGCTGCGTCCTTGTTGCCATAATTAAAACCAGGGTGGTCTAGTCTCTTGAAGTTCATGTAGGATACATTCTCGGTCCTTTCTTCTTCCGAGTCGGAGTCGCTGTCGGTGCCGGGTTTGGTGTAGACGCAGTTGTCTACCCCAGGTCCTCCTTCACCGCAGGTAACACATTTCATGACTTTCTCAACTTGCTTCTTCCCCTTTCCGCCATGATCCTTCAGTTGTTTCACATCTGTTGCTATCCTTTGAATCTGAGAAGTAATGTTTTCCAGAGCCTTGGACCCAAGAGAGGTTCCTTCCCCTGCCTTCTTCGCCTGCCCTCTATCGGATCTATCATAGTCAACATCGGCCTTCAACTCAGCCATGTTCCTAATGAACTTTTCGGACTTGCTTGGCTTTTTCCCTAAGAAGTCACTTCCTGCTGCCGCATTCAGCGATACCCTTTCATCGGGAGTTAGCCCATTGTAGAAGGTGGAGACCAGGAAGCCCTTCTTGAAATTGTGGTGAGGGCAGTCCCTCTGATATTCCAGATATCGTTCCCAGGCGTCGTGGAGGTTTTCATTTGGCTTTTACGTGAAAGACGTGATTTTTAACTTGTTCCTCATCGTCTTCTCAGTGGGGTAAAACTTGTTTACAAATGCGTCAACCAGTTCTCCCCATCCATTCAGCGCTTGGTGGGGTAGCCCAAGGTACCATGATAGAGCCTTATCCTCCAAAGAGAAGATGAAACCCTTGCAGTAAATGACCTCTTGGGGAACCCCTCACATCTTTATGGTGTCACAGATATTTTTGAAAGCATCAAGGTGATGGTAAGGGTTGTCACTCTTAGAACTCCCCCTGAAGCTTTTATTTTGAATCATGGAGATCACAGATGGCTTGAGCTCAAAGTTTGTCGCATTGAACCTTGGGATGATAACGGGGCACCTCGATCTATTGGCCTTTGTAGAAGCCAATTCTCTCAGAGTTTTCTCTTCTTCCTCCGAGTCGTCACTGTTGCTGGCGTCTCGGCGTCGCTCCCGGTTATCATGATTCCTCCTGTGTCTCCGACGACGTCTATGCTGATGATGCTCTTCCTCATGCCCTGGTGATTCTGGATCTTCTTGCCGCTCATTATCACTATACCGGTCGTTGTCTTCCGGTGGAGGCGAAACTGGCCTCCCTCCTTGGATTTCGTTTCCAGAAGGTGGCTCTACGCGAGGAGGCATGGTTGACAGTCTCGGTGTTCAGTAGATCAGAGTACCTGAAAACCGCATAAAAATCATGTTTAGAAAATTATAATTGGGGTAAAGAATAATGCTTAAAGTAAAAGAAAAATAAAAAGAAAAAGAAAAAGAGGTGCTGTCAAGCCTATTTCTAAGCTTGAGGCACGGGAGTGTAGTTAGTGGCTTCGGATTCGTCAACAGTGCCATTTGCCTTGTCCCCGGCAACGGCGCCAGAAAGTTGACCGGCCTAAATCGCGCGTCCTAAAATTGGAGGCGCATTTGAGGTAGTCGAGCCTTCACATTTATAACCCAAATCCTTCTAGGCCCCCGCAACTTTGTTTACGGGGTCAAAGTAGTCATACGGGGTCAAACACAGGGACAAGGTGGGTCGTGTTGACGACTCTAAATCGACACTCTACACTCCGGTGGGTATAAAGAGATATTAAAGTTCCCCGAAGGGGAACAACAAGCTGTCACGATTAAATCAAAGAAAACTATCTCCAACTGGAGTTACAAGAAAGATTAAGATTTTGTCATTTAACAGTTTTTAGGAATTTTCATGCAACAGAAAATAGAAAGATAAACTGCAGTTTAAGGCGTAATGCAAGGGATAAGACTTCAGTAAGACAAGCAGTAGCAGTAACACCCTGCACCCCTCCTCTCAGAGCGGGTGCCTCTAACCAAGCTTCAACACCCCTCTCGAGGTTGCTGGGCTCAAGTTAGAGTGGAATGATACTAAAACAACTCCGTTCCGGGCACTCTCGTACTCTAGAACCGGACCAAACACTAGAGCCACAACCCAACTCTCGAAGTTGTTGCGACGGGAAAGATGATTCGGTAGCTAAGCAAAACGCGATCCAAAACATGCAAGCTAGAGTTCAGATATCCAACACAGCAGTTACCCAATCATAAGGCACCAAGCATTAAACAAATAGCAATTAAGCATTTCTATTTCCAGCAATAAGGGTCTTAATACAATGCATAAGCTAAGAATTTAAATAACAAAATTAAAGATAGATGTCGCCTTCTTGATGTAGAAGAACGACAGACTACTATAGCTCTCCTGCCCGATACCGGTCAGGAGCTGAGCCCGATACGACAGTGTCGGGCGGCACCCCCTCTCGGGCAGTGCCGACTGACGACTGACTGTATCGCTCAAGGACCCTGGCCGATACGCTCATGTCGGGCGGCACGCATGACGGGCGGAGCGTATCGGGTTTGATATCGTGTCGGGCAAAGAGCTATGAGTCTACTGTGGGGCACTCGTGTCACTCATCTTCGCTGGCCGATATCGGCCCGCAGTGTCGCCCGGGACAACACTAAGTGAACCATCCCTTCCCTCTCGGGATGAGGGAAAGCTCACCTAGTGTCGCCCGGCACAAGCACTGGGGCGCGATACTCTTGCTCTCACAGCTTCCTTCGAAGGTGGCTCCCAAACTTCCGAACTGTCTTGTCCGAATTCTCTTCTGACTCTCTCGACTTGTCCGACCTATCCGACTTGTCTTTTCAGCTTCCTGTAGCTGCTATTTATAGGCGGCAGTTGAAGGAGTTATGGTGCTGGAAACGCCACGTAGCTCCCTTATACGCCGGTCGATGGATGTGGACGGACGATACAGGTATGTCTCAGCGTGAGGCGCTGACTATCGGTCACGTGGCTGGCGGCACGCCTGCCGGTGGGTGGCTATGTCGCCCGACGAGTTTGGTCATCGATGCAGCTTTGGCTCCCTGTCGGGTAGACAGTATGTCAGCCGACACGTCCTTCTTGCGCAGCGCCCTTCTCCGCCGATCATTCTCGTGTCGCCCAGCCCCTGTCGGGCTGGGTTGTATCGGGCGTCAGGAAGGTCGAGACGGGCTTAGACTTATTGTGGGCCGGAATCGGCCTTATTGCACAAAAACAAGGAAAACTCTGTAGAAGATAGGAAAAATTGGAATAAGAGCGTTGCTTGGCCAATTATTGCGAAAATGCTAATAAAATAGAGGAAAATAGCAGAAAAGGGTAGTTTTGATAACAGAATAAAGGGCAAAAACGTCACAAAATTTGGTGTTATCAGGGGGATAAGCCACTAATGAAACTACATTAGTACAGGATGATGGGGAAGTTCTTTTGACTTACGATTCGATGAAAGGGATGAGCAAAGTGTGGGGTCTGTACCACATTCTGACGTGAAGACTTTACAAAGCAAGTGAGGTTGACATGCAGCGGTGTCAGGGGGACTGAAGTTCTATCGAGATGAGGAGCATGGGGAGGAAACTCGCCAACAAGGGAGACCTTCTAGATCTAGTCTCAGAGGTAAGGGGCTGTCTAGAAAAGGACCAATTGATGGAGAAACCAATTGATAACATTGATGGTTGCGAAAACTTGATTTCGTCAAATACTGGGGTGGCACAACAAGATGATTGATGGTTAGAGGAGTTTCAACATGTTAAAGTGGCAACAATGTTTAACTTGCTAAACCAACATTTGTATTGGGAGTTGATGGGAAGCACAGGGGACCGACATATACTAAAAGAGGAGTAAGTCATTTTCTTTGCAGGCGGCGGTGTCATCTGAGAAAGTAGTGATGAGAGGATAGAGAATGAAGTTAGACCACGACAAGAAGGAATCTCTAATCATGGAAAAACTTAGCAACCAAAATAAACTAAGGAATCCCTTGATCGTCTGATGTAATATGACCTAGAAGATAAAAAGAGAAAGTGTGATTAGGATGATAATAAGGACACCAAGAATTGCAAAAGAAACTACAAATAGAGGTATAGTGATGTGGAAATTGATGGTGTATTAGAATCAATGATGATATTGAAGAAACAAAATCTGGGACTGGGGTCTAAAATTTCTGACGGGGTAGTAATACCTCAAGTGGAGGGTGTTGGTGTTGACTACACCCACAAAAAATAAGAAAATTCTAAGTTGGAATTGTTGAGGTATGGGAAAACTCGAGATTAAGAAGGCTTTACAAACATGGTATTGGAGGGAAAGTCCATACCCGATTTTCATTTTGGAAACCAAGGTTGTGGATCAAAAGTTAGAGGAAATGAAGAGAAGTTGTAGTTTTGTGGATGGAGTTTGTTTATCTGGTGTGGTAGATATGGTGGTTTGGGACTTTTTTGGAAGGATGTACATGTTGGGATCTAGAGTTCATCACTACATCTTGTGGAGTGTTTGGTTATAGATAATTATGGGTCCTAGTAATGGAAATATTTGGTCATCAATGGATGGTCAAATTAGTAGCAAAAACACAAAATGGGGATTTTATACAAAGACTTAAAGATGTGTGTGACTTACATGTTATCTTTTTTGGTGACTTCAATGAGATAGTGTTGAATGATGAGAAGTGGGCCCCCCATGCCAGATAGGTGGATGCATGATTTTAGGGACACTATTGACACTTATGAACTCCTAGATCTAGGGTTTACCAGTTTCCAATACACACAAAAAAGGGGAACATGATGGAGACATCAATTCATAAAAGATTAGATAGACCGCTTGACACCTTGGGATGAAGACAAATATTTTCCTATTGAAAAGTTTATCACCTATCCATGTATGAGTCAAACCATTATCATTTTTTATCTCTGTAGATAGGAGATATGTTCAAAAGATAAAGTAGTAGAGGTTCTTCCACTCTGAACTGATATGGTATTCAAAAGAGGACTATGTTGAGGTGGTCAGTGATTTCTTATAGGGCTCCGTGTGAATGGAGTTAGTAGTTATATTCAAAGTTTATGTTGAAAAGTTGGATGCTTAGGTAACATCGCGGTTTGAAGATCTCAAGAAAAAGATAAAAGATGTAGAACACTAAAAACCACCAGATAATGTTGTCCTTCATAGGTGTGAAGAGATCGCCAAGGAGCTTCAATTCAGGCATCATTAGTATGATGTGTATTGCTGTGCGAGGGCAAGAGTCGATGAAATAAAAGGGGGTGACAAAAATAGTGCCTAATTCTAGCATAAAGCTTCCCAACATTTGAAGAGGAATACAATTCGAAGATTAAGGGACAAAGATGGTGTATGGAGAGGAGATGATGATGAGATTTAGAAGGTAGTACTTAACTACTACAATTATCTTTTTTTCTACTTGCAGCCCGATAGGTTTTGAGGAGGCCACATTTGGGATTTAACCTGTAGTTAATTTGAATATGGTGGGAGTTCTAGAAGAAGATACCATAGAGGATGAAGTATGAAGCACCTTTCCTCAAATGCATTCTAATTAAGTACCATCCCAAGTGGTCTGAAGGCGATGTTTTTCCAAAAATTCTAGCACATTCCGAAGGAGGATTTACAAATTACATTAAAGGTTGGTGGAAGGGGGGAAAAGACATTGTTGAAATAAACTCTATGCCAGTTGTTCTGATCCACAATGTGGGGAAACCAAAACGGTTGTCTGAGTACCACTCTATCTCTCTTTGCAATGTGATTTATAAAATAGCATCCAAAGTGTTATCAAATAGATTAAAGTCATTCATGGATATTATTATTTCTAAAAATAAAAGTGTTTTTGACCCAAGGATATTGATCATAGATAAATCTTTAGTAGCACAAGAAATTTTTCACAAGATGATGAGTAGGGAAAAAGCAAGGAAAGGGAGTCTGACCCCAAAGATATATATTTCCAAAGCATTTGACAGAGTAGAATGGCATTTTCTAGATTGTTTAATGCAAAGAACGTGGTTTGGAGTTTAGTGAGTAAGAAAGTGCAAGAATGCATTTCATATGTCAACCATATGTTTGCCATTAATGGAACTCAATCTACATGGATAAACCCAATCCATGACCTATGATAGGGTGACCCTCCCTCTCCCTATCTTTGTATCTTATGTGCTAAAGCTTTCTCTTCTCTTATCCATGTTTTAGTAGAGAAAATTTCCATTCATGGCATCAAGGTAAGTAGGACCACACCCCACATATCACCTTTTTACATAGATGAAAATATACTTGTTTCTGGGGCAACTCAAGATGAATGTGTGAGTTTTGCTAATTTAATTAGCCAATATGAACTAGTATCAGGTCAAAAAAATAATTTATCCAAGAGTGAGGTGGATTTTAGTAAATTTATGAGATAAGGCAAGAAATAAAGTATCTTCTTAATGTTACTCAAGTGGATAGACATGTAGAATATTTGAGGCTACCAACATCAATTGACTGGTTAAAGAAACAAGTGTCTAGTTTCATCAAGGATAGGATATAGAAGAAGCTACAGAGATGGAAATAATAATTTATGTCTAAAGCATGGAAGGGGGTTCTGATTAAAGCTATTGCACATGAAATCCCCACATATATATTAAAGATAGAGAAGACAAGCCCATACATGTGTGTGAACATTTTGATGATCAGGAAAAAGATTGGAATATGGGGAAACTTTAAAATCTCATTCTTTCCGATGCTTATAGAGACAATTGTGGCACTCCTATCTGCCACAGACCACCATAAGATCAATGTTTTGGTGGATGGATTTGAAGGGTCTTTTCACTTCAAAATCTACCTTTTGGTTTGGATATTTAGGCATGTTTCTTTTCTATCTAATAGGAATTCAAAAAATGATACAATTTGGAATACCATATGGAGGTCAGGTTGTCTGCCAAAGTAGGCACATTTTCTCTGGAGACTATATCCATGTGGACTTGCTACTTTGGGACACCTTCTAGACAAACACTGCAAAGTTTATGGGTTCTGTCCAATTTTCCACTAAGGGAAAGAGACCATTATACATACTTTTGTCACATGTCCCCATTCAAATGTTGCATGAGAGAAGAGCTTGGCGGTGGGACTAATTCAGGAGTATTGAAGGGACACACCAAGTGAAGCAGTTCTTCTTTTGAAAAATCACCTAGATGTGGTGGAACAAATGGATACCTTTTCTTTGTTATGGGGAATATGGTCATACCAAAACAAAGTTGTTCTTCAGGAACATAGACATGACCTGGAACATATTGTATAGGGATGTTGCGGCTTTGTTGAGGACTGCCTGGGGATCAATTAAGAAATAAAATGCGTACTTCTTAACCTTCCTCTACAAGTTAGAGGAGGTGGAGGCCATCGTGACATGAAGAGATACAAATGAGCTATGATGCAGTGGTAGGAAGGGATGATTCCTTTGCATGGGGAGTTGTAACATGAGACACGACGTGTAGAGTAGTGGTAGCAACATTAGATAGGGGTGATCATTTATAAGATGCAACCTTGGTAAAGACTTAGGCCCTCCTTATGAGCATTCACTTGTGTGATTCTTGGCAGTTCAAGATCATTTCCTTTGCAACATATTACTTAATTTGGTTTGAGCTCTAGAGAATCTAGATGGGCTCAAAGGCTACATGGGACTTCTAGTCCAATATTTCATATTTCCAAGCATTACTTTTATTTCTATTTCCTTTTCAGATGTTAGTATAAATTGTAATAGAATAGTGCACAAAATTGTTGGGGAAACTCTTTGGGTTGAGTGTCTGAGATGATGATAATCCCCCTCATGTTGCGAGCCTCTCATTGTTGGACCTCTTAGATGAAATGAGACTTTGTTGACTTTTTTTAAAATGTGCTTGAAATGAACAAGTCATTCATTGTGTAAAGAACATGTTAACAAAAAAATATTGAAGTCGACGTATTCTAAATTTAATAATAACAAAAACTTATACCTTGTAAGACTAGTTGTAAGATGTAATAACTCTTTACTCTCTTACAATGTTAGAATCAATCCAACTTATACCTCCTTTTTGGTATTTCTTCCCGAACATAAATTTAAAATTTGTAGAGCAACAAATGCCAAATATTATATTTACCCTATTTTTACAATCCCTAAGATAATAAAAAGAAAGTGAATGTTGATTTATAAAAATAGAATAAAAAATACACGTCCAAATAAAAACTCAAAACTCTAGCACGAGTCTGATGATTTTTTGCTATTTTTGCAACTAAAAAATCTGAAAAAATATAGTCATAATACTACAAATAAGTTTATACAATATGCATCCATTTCTTATCAATGACAATGTTAAAGATTGAGAAAATTAGTGTTGATTTTAACCCTTCTAGATTCCCATGCAAATGCATGCATACTAGTGCGTAGTTCAAAAAATATTTTCTAAAATTTTGTTATTGAGAATAATAGGGTTCCTAGTTGTGAAGAAAAGAACTAGGAATTGAAGAAGAGACAATGTCTGATAAGTATTCAAGAGTTTTTGAAAACATTGACGTAGAAAAGATATTCGTGAAGAATGTTTCGACTGAGTGTACATAATGTCACATCGTTAGACATAATTTGATACATTGAAAGAATGTTACCAAATATTACTAGCACTCAGTAGGGAACATGCCTTTCTATGCTTATAACTACCTCTACAAAGTGTTGTGGGTAAGGGTATGGGTAATTCTATACTTGGTCACTATCCTTACCCTCTTACTCATAAGGTAAATGGGAATGATAAGGGTGAATTATGGAATGTACATTTCATCTAAAAAATTGTGCGTAGGCAAACAATAATGTCATGCCTAATACATTTATTTGTTTCCATGACATACTTATATGTTCCTTAATGGCTATTAGTTATTCCAAATGATTTAAAGTATTTACTACAACACCAAACACATGGTTAGTGTTGTATTAAAAATACATTATCAAGGTAATGGTTGTTGCATATACAATAGTAGTACTTGTAACACTATTATATGAACAAATAAGTCACCTCCCAATAGAAAAAAATGCTACACTAAATGATACTAAATGACAAGTATGTAATAAAAATATATTGTTGCAAACATACTTATCTTTACCCTACAAATTATTGTTACATATAAAAAAATACACATGAATGAAGTAGATAACACCACTACAAATATGTATTAAATGGTTCATTAATGATTATTCATATATTTATAAAAATGTGTCTTACAATGTCATACATTGTAGCATATCCGATCAAATAATTCCCAAAAGAAGTAGAGAACCACACAAAAATAGTATAAAGTGATACACATACAATATATTCGCATTATTTCATATATATGTACTTTTCACCTCGAAAATGGTGATGTATACATGATAAGATGAGCTACGTAATAAGTCGATAAAAATATCAAGTGTTTTTTAAATAAGGACCACATAAATGAATAATCCACAAACTTAAACAACACATTCATTATATTTTTATGTCTTATATAAATATTGATGGATAGAGGGTTAGAGGGTACATGTAATGACTTACCCTTACCCACTAAGATAGTGGGTTAGAGGGTAGCGGGTAGGTGGGTAAACAGTAGGTAAATTATTTACCCTTGCCTTCTACTAAATGGTATGACTAAAGGGTAATTGGGTTTAACCTTACGATTGACCTCCCTAACCATGGACAGTTTGATCAAGTACAAACATTAAATAAACTAATTATATTGATTATATCATTCATTGATGTTGTCAAGTTAGCTAAAGGACATCCTACTCCAGACGCAAATCCCAAAACTTTTATTCAAGGCATATATGATTCATTTATATCATAATCATCACCTTGGTTCCCACACCATTGTCATAAGTAAAATTGAGATTAATTGTAAATTTTTCTTTACCAAAGCCATGAACAAATTCCATTCACTTAACCTCATCATAACCATTAAAAGGGCCAAATTACATTTTGTAATGTCTTGATCACACCTAGTAAGAAATCACAAATGGATCTAAAAATCCTACTATGGATCAGACATCATGTCAAAAATCAAAGTATATAAATGTTCCATACATAAGTTTGAAAACTTACCCTATATAACACATACTTGTAAATAATTAGGGTTGTAAACTACTTTGCATCAAAAATTCCATTTGTTTGCTTTCAAAGACTTTATCTCAAAAGAAACAATTAGAGTAGACCTTTCTACTATAACTTAGCTTTATTTGAATAAATTTAAAAGAATAAACTATGATGCCCCGATGTGCCACAAATGAGACTACTCAAAACCAAATTAAGAAACAACACTAAGCAAGCGGATTGCCAGAAAACACAGGTAATTAAACTATTTTTATTAAAGCACCATAAGCCAAAAATTTATTACATATGAGTCCACAAAGTCTGCCACATGAAGCACGCATCCTCTCACATGGTGCTTACATGACTGTGGGTCAGCGTTCCAGTTGTTAACCTATTACATAAGATATTGGTTCTACATATGTATACGTGTACATCTGTTATAAGTTATAACTACATAACCATGGCACATAGGCCAAAACCTCATATTGATCACATATCCACAAAACATCTCAAAGAAAAACACCCCAAGGACCCAAATATACAATGACGACTCTAGGACTCTAACACTAAAATATTAGCAACACGTCCAACCTTGTCAGCTATTGTTCTTGCTGCTACTCTTCTCAGCTGCATGACCTCTACCTCTTCATGCATGGTCACATAAAAGATGTGGAAACCCAAGGGTGAGACCAAACGTCCCGGCGAGAGATTCAACTCTCCGCCAACCCTATTAAAGCACAGATATACTAAGAAGATACAACATCATACTAAGTAGATAAATGACATAAGCTAGCAAGTTGGGTAGATTCAACCAAATGATATGTATTCAATGGATAAAGCAGATTAATCAAGACTAGGCAACTAATACTGAATAGTAGATCATGTTGTATTAAAAAAAGAATATGAAGAACATGTATAACAATTGACTTATGTTACCACCTTATAATTCAAGAAATCAGTACAAGGATAAGGCAAAGGCTTCAACAAATGTGAGGCGTATGTTACCCCAAGCACATATACTATACAATTGTATTAAGTCTTTTATTATACCCCAATGATTTGAGTTATACCACCCAAGTCAAACCTCCCCCTAATAAGGGAAATTGATGATGGCATACAAGGTCCATGGAAGAGTCAAAATTAATGACCTCTACAACACCTCTTGGTCAGCACAATAGAACACCATAGAGACATACCATTCAACTGCAAAAGAGTGACATATGGTCACGAAAGGATCACCTCACACATTGTCATCTATATAAAACACCTAGCCCACCTTGGTACAAGTAAATGCACTATAAGAATAGACTCACGTATGGCTATTCTTAAAAGAAGGAGTGGCTCACTCATGGACATCCATATCACAGGGAGATCAGATCACGCATGTCCGTTTCACAGAACCTTTAATTGTAGATGCAAGGAGATACTTGACTTACACCCCCAAATTTGTTGGTATAGTATTCCCAGAGAGCTAATCAAATGATGATTGCAATGATGCATGAGATAATTTATTTTATAATAATAAAGGCAATTTCCATCTATATGTTTTAACTATTTTGAGATAATAGCATTACATGATAGATGTCTAAAGAATGACAATACTTAATGATGTATGTCTTCAGGTTAAGGACCTGTACAATGAGATCTGACGAATGTTAAGAGTATACATTCTTGTTATGTCCCTAGTCAGTTGTTATTGTGGAAATAACCATAGACATCAATAACACAAAAGACTAGAGTGTGTGTTAATTGATGACAAAATCTCATCAGTCATGATATATGATATCAAACTAAGAACACAAATACATATTAGAGAATAGTGTATTAGACAGACCCACTGTAAGAGTGATGCATGGAAATCACACTTGGTTAGTCAAGATCATCTCTTAAAGTATTGGTTGTGACAGTGGTTCTTAGACCTAAAATCACTACACTCATCACATGTGGTTGGGTACACTTTGACATCATCAAACACAATCCTGAAACATGAGTTGTTATAACGGTGATGATTGGGTGACTTTAACACATGGGGACTTGACTGTGAGTGATAGATATGGAATTTGTCCCTCCTAAGGGAGTGTGTTATCCTGGCCACTTGAGGAGTGAGACTGAGAAATGCATGGCCATGCACGTGTAAGTCAATATATGATATTGAGCTTACATATATCTCATGCAGTCTACTATGAATTAAGAAACATGGATTGAACATTTGTAGAGGATGACAAGTCCATGCCTTGAGTTCAATTCAGATATCAATGACAAAGAAACTAAACGTTCACTATAACACCAATAACAGATTGTAGGTTGAAAGTTGTTCCCCAAGTTTCCTTTTCACTTGGGTAGCACTGATGTGAAACTAGGCACCACTCTTTGCTTGTGATGTCATAAGTTAGTTATGGACATTCACTTCCAATGTGAAATGGAACCTATAGGGTCACACAAATAGGATTAACATGGAAAAGGAGTTTATCCATGAATGATGTTTAGATTGATTACTCAACTAACATTCAATCAATAGACTTGATTTAGAATCATTAAGTTCAAGCGTTGCACCAAATGATTAGAGTGTTAGATTGATTGAGAACTATATTGACTAAGTTCTGCACAACCTGGACCACCAACCGACTGGTTCACTAGGTGAACCAATCTGCTCATGGTTAGTGAGATGACTGGTACGCTTTGGTGAACTGATCGGTTCACATGGACCAAATTAGTATGTTTCGGGTTTCCCGATTCGTGAGAAAAGGTCCTCGTTTCACTTGTTCAATTCAATTGGGACAAGAATTAATATTTGCATTAATTAGAAACAAATAAGGAAAGTCAATTATGGGAAATTCTGGGAAGTGAAATGATTAGTTCAATGGGTGAACCTATTGACTTACCTACCCAAACGATCAGTTCAGTTGTGAACCGATCGGATTTTCCTACAACAGTGCAATTAGTTCTAAGAAAATCTAGACCCTTCTACTCATGCAAAGACTGAGAACCTTGACCCTACCCTCTACTATAAATAGAGGGGTACATGGGGCTTCTCATAACACACAACTCAGAACATCAGTTGGTCTACAAAGTTCTTGTCCTCTCTGGTTGTGGTAACCGAGAGATCCCAAGCAAGTTCTACCAGACCAGGTTGGAACATCGAGGAAAATACAACTACAGAAAAGTGATTGGTGGTAAGAGAGTGTGTTGGTGACTAGTACACTGACAGAAGGGGACAACTCCTTCTAGTCTATGCATCAGGATGGCTAGAGTTCCCAGTGGTTCGTGTGAACTATCTATAGAGGTGGGAGATTTATACCGCTCAAGAGGACGACTATCAACCACAGTCTGGGTGAAGACCAGGAGTTGTACTGATGCTATCGAAGACTAGGTGGTTGAAGACCACACTAGTTGTGAGGTATTGTCACTGAGCAATCCTCAAGACTAGGTATATCTCGCTAAGCCATCTTTCCTATTGCATAGTTGTTGATGTGATCTACTTGTTATGGGTTTGTGGTTAGATAAATTTATTGTTTTTGCGTCCTATTCTGTCCCATAAAACCAAACAGCAATATCAGAGCCATGTCAACATACTATGTTTTAGGATTAATCGATATGATTGGTTTTCAGTTTTTCTCCATTTATTTATTGCATGCGATGCGAATACTTTAACTTTCTAATGTTCATATCTGATTAAACACTACAAATCCCAATATACATATATGATATGTTATATGTATGCAATTGATATGTGTCACCCTAAAACAATTTTTATGGTGGATGTGTAGTGTGGTTATGGCCTATAAATCCCTGTTTGTGTGCCTTGATGGTTGTGGTTGTTTGTATCTTAGTCTACATATGAAGTCCTTTCTTCTATTCCAGATGTAACTTGTGATAACTCGAGCCTTCTCTTCTACATTTGATCCCCCCAAATGTAACTTGGGGTTTCCCAAAGAGATATGAAAAGTAGTATAGTTTTATTTCCTATTATGTCAAAGCATGATGGACTCCCAGATGAGTGATTGGAAGACTGAGACGACCAGATGATGGCACGAGATGAGCAGCTTGTGGCCTGCCGAGGAGCATGACGACCCAATGAACTGACCGTCTGGAGGAGCCAAATGATCGGTTAGTGACAACCAACCGACTGGCCATCAGGCAAGCCGATCAATCATAGGATGAGATGATCAACTCAGAACAGCCCAAGCATAGATCTTCATCAATAATAGGTTGTTGCATGTGATGTAGACCTAGATGACCATAATTCCTTATGGCTCAAGGAATTACAAATAGGATAGCCATAATCATTGCTTTATCGCTTCACATGTTTTCTTGTGAGATATAGCATGTATATTATACATACTATATTTGTGGGGATTGGATATGTATATGTATTAAAATACCAAACCCCTCAATATAAATATTAAGTTTAAGATTCCTTCCCAAAATAGCACACATGAAAAACTTGATCGACTAAGTGTGGGCATTCCCTAGCAGGGTGCATATTCATTGTGTTGGCATTTGGGTTGGAATTAACTAGGTGACCTTGATCAAATCAAGCACCTTGAGACATGGAGATGTACATGACAAACAATTGTGCATGACTTCTATCAAGAGTTGCATAAGATGCAATTGGCGAAAGTTGCCTACCTGAAAGAATCTAGTTGTGGGTGACATCCCTAGCTGGTCCATGATTTAGAGGAAATTAGGATCTTGGTTACTAGAAGATTGTACGGTGCAATCTTCTGAATTGATGGTGAGGGCTATCAATTTGATCAAAATAATGGGAGTGATAGTTCAGTAAAGACCTAATTAATATCATCAACTTTATCAAATCAAACAAATAAAAAATGTTGCAAAATTCTTTTGTCGAATCCAAATGAAAAACACAAATAAATTATCGTTGCAATCAGTTCATAAACGGGATATACTTCAAATTTGGTTTGGGACCTTTGATAAGTGTTCTCAATAGTGAGTGAAAAATCTGAAGTCCTTGAAAGACTAGAGCTAGTAGAACCACTCCAAATACACCTAAGGCTAAAATTGGATGCTTACTTGAAGTATACCAATGATGCCTAAGACATCAAGAACCTTATGTTGAGCTATATGAACTATGAGTTGCATAAATTGCTTGAAGCATGGACGTTCTTGAGATGGTAATACATCTTAAGAATCATGTAAAGCATGAAAGGTATAATGTCTTCAAAGCGATATTTGAGTATGATTAGACAGATGGAGATCAAGTATAATCTCATATAATTAATATGATTGTGCATATAGATCAACTGTGATTTCTTATAGGTCAACAGTTGAGCAAACATATGATTCTACAAATCGTTATGTGAATCATATAGTTAGTTTATAAAATGTTGAGAAACTTGGCCAAACTATTGTCTGAAGTGCTTGGCATATTGACACCAAAGCATGAATGAAGAAAGGACAAAACATGTGATAATGATTAGTAGAGTGAAGTCCATAGACTAAAGCAAGGACAAGAAGTGTTCTAAAACCAAGCTTAGGTCCAAGTATTCATCAGTAAAGATATGGAGAGGAGTAAGATGGAAAGGGAAATAACCTCTTTATAGAGGATCTCAGGAATATGAAAGAGACACAATATCTCTACTTCAGGACCTAAGAAGAAGTAAGCTAGAAACTGTGCAGAGCAAGAGTTGCTACCATTATAGTTACAATAGGATATCCATGGGCATATAATAGAATTAGTGAATTAGTATTATACATCTGCCATCAATGAAATTGTCATACATCTTGTATGGACAAGAGTGTAATGAACTAATGTTTCATTTCAAAGAAATGATCCAATGCCTATGTCTCATCAACTATACTTGAAAGTTAAAGAGAAAAATGTGTGTGACACATGTAATGAATGACATGATAACTCAAACTTGAATACCTATAGCATAGTCATCTATAGTGCATAAATGATAATTGCATTCCTAGAAATCCATATGATGGTTATCTAGACTCATTTTGGTTATTGAACCAATAGAGACATGATAATCTCATTCATTGTGCAATGTGACAAAGGTTCTTCACTAGATGGAGTGGGAGAATGATTATTCTATTAAGGATTATACATATTGATGTATATAGACCTTTTAGAATAAATGCTAAAGGTAATCAACAATACTTCAATATATTTATTGATGACCTCAGTAGATATGGTAGTTTGTATTTAATAAATATAAACATGAATCTCTTGAAGTGTTGAAGGAGATCATAAATGAATTACATAACAAACTTGGTATAAGTATTAAACTTCAATATGATCGATATGGAAATACTTTGAACTAAGAGTTTGAGAACTTTCTAGAAGATCATGATAATGTATCATGATCAAATCCACCTAAAACACAATGATAGTGTATCATGAGAAGTGTATCAGAAAGAAGGAATCACACCTTGATAAGTCAGAGTGTGATTACTAAGTAAAATTCAAATTTCCTTTTGGGCACATGCTTAACACTAAAACAATGTACCATATAATTAGTTCAAAAGACACCATATGAGATATGGAATGGGAAGTGTCCCGATATGTCTTTATAAAGATTAGGATTGAAATAATAAATAAAAAAATTGCTTCTTAAAAGGTTTTGTCCACAAATTTCATAAATGTTATTTTGTTGAATACTACTTTGATATCCAATTCCAACAACAAAGGTGTTTTGGATGGCTGCATTCCTAGAGGAGAACCTAGTTCTAAAGGAATTTGTGGGATAGAAAAGTAGAACTCAAAATGTTTGAGACAAATAAGAAAAGCATTGAGCTTAAAGAGGTACACTGGGAATAAAGAGAATCAAAAAATGTTGTGGAATCTCAAACTTCCTTAAGTAACACATAGAACTCATGGTTTTTATAGAACACACCTAGAGCTTAAATGATATATGATATCTTCTGGGCAAGAAGGCGGCGAGTTGATCATATCATCAGTCAACTATCTACCTAGAAGCTAATGAAGGCCAGAAACTAAGATATGGCTGGATGCCTTGAATTCCAAGATGGACTCCATGCACATCAACAAAGTATGACCTTGGTTGATCCACGTGAAGGGGTAAAACCCATAGGGTACTTTTGGGTCTTCTAGAAGAAGAATGACATAGAGGGTAATTTGGTTGCAAAGAGTTTCTAACAAGTTCAAGGTATTGAACATGATGAAATCTTTTTAGAAATTACCAAGGATAAATCCATCAAGATAATGCTTGCTATTGTAGCTTAATGGAAATCAAGTCCATGAAGCTACATAGATAAATCTTTAGATTGAAGTGGGCATCTCAAAACTGGGATCTTCTATTTGACAGGATAGTCAAAGAGTTTGACTTGAGTCAAAATAAAGAAGTAATGTGTGATTATAAGAGTTTAGTGGGAGCATATGTATATTCCACATATTGATGGGGATTAACATCCTTATACTGCAAATATTAAAACCTATCAACAAATTGCATTATAAAGTTTTAAAGAAGCATCCTATGTGATATGAATCAAGATCTATAGAGATAGATCAAGAGAAATTTTTTTTGGTATCCTAAGAAAGAGAACATACATTGGCAAGATGTTGAAAGGGTTCAACATGATGAGAGAAAACCTATCCATGTTCCATGGAGTTAGTCTCTCAAGAGCCAAGTGTCTGAATTCTTATGAAGAATAAGGAACATATGGATAGATTCCATATGCATTTGTCATTGGATCTATCACATATGAACTCATCTCGTTATCTTGTATGTATTGAACATGATAAGAAAATATGAACTAATTATCTTGTATGTATTGGACATGACAAGAATATATGAACTCATCATCTTGTATGTATTGGACATGATAAGAAGATATGAAATCTAATTATTTCATATGTATCAGACATGATGAATGGGTATCTGTCGAACTCTAGTAAGAGTTACTGGAATATCATGAAGGACATCTTTATGCACTTGTGAAGTACTAAAAGGATTAGTTCTTAAATTATGGTAATAAGGAAGAGTTGGGTGTAAAAGAGTTACATCGATGCAAGCTTCCAAAATAACAAAATTGTGTTTGACCTTGGAATAAGAATTGTTAGTTGGAAATGTTCCAAACATTAGACAATTGATTAATTCTACAATAAGAAGCCAAGTACCTTAGTGTTACGAACACTATATAGGATATTGTATGGATCTAGAAGTTCATATAGATGAATTTAGGGGAGGTTCCAACCATTGGTGACTCAATAGTAATATTGTGACAACAATGGAGCTACTAGTTAGGCAAAGGAATTTCAGGTAGCATACTACAACACTTCCATCTCATATGAGTTGTCGTACAATGAGGGGATGTGAAACATGCAATATACCAACTTGAAGCAAATGTTGCTTACCCTCTATAAAAGCAATTTTGAGATAATTTATTTTATAATAATAAAGGAAATTTCGATCTATATGTTTTAACTATTTTAAGATAATAGTATTACATAATAGATGTCTAAAGAATGACCATACTCAATGATGTATGTCTTCAGGTTAAGGACCTAAACAATGAGATCATATGGATGTTAAGAGTATACATTCTTGTTATGTCCCTAGTCAGTTGTTATTGTGGATATAACCATAGACATCAATAACACAAAATACTAGAGTGTGTGTTAGTTGATGACATAATCTCATCATTCATGATACATAATATCAAACCAAGCACACAAATACATGTTAGAGAACAATGTATCGACAGACCCATTGTAAGAGTGATGCATGGAAACCACACTAGGTTAGTCAGGATCATCTCTCATAGTATTGGAGGTGACTTTGGTTCTTAGACCTGAAATCACTGCACTCATCACATGTGGTTGGGTACACTTTGACATCATCAAATGAAATCTTGAAACATGGGTTGTTATAACAGTGATGATTGGGTGACTTTGACACATGGAGACTTGACTGTGAGTGATAGATATGGAATTTTTCCCTCCTAAGGGAGTGTGATATCCTAGCCACTGGAGGAGTGAGATAGAGAAATGCATGGCCACACATATGTAAGTAAATATATGATATTGAGCTTATATATCTCTCAGACAGTCTATTATGAATCAAGAAACATGGATTGAACGTTTGTAGAGGATGACAAGTCCATGCCTTGAGTTTAATCCGGATATCAGTGACAAAGGGGCAAAACATTCATTGTAACACCAATAACAAATTGTAGGTTGAAAGTTGTTCTCCAGCTTTCCTTTTCACTTGGGTAGCATTGATGTGCGACTAGGCACCACTCTTTGCTTGTGATGTGATAAGTTAGTTATGGACATTCACTGCTAACGTGAAATGGAACCTATAGGGTCACACACATAGGATTAACCTGGAAGAGGAGTTTATCCATGAATGATGTTTAGATTGATTACTAAAGTGTTTTAGTACTCAATTAAACATTCAATTAATAGACTTGACTCAGAATCATCAAGTTCAAGTGTTGAACCAACTAATTAGAGTGTCAAATTGATTGAGAACTACATTGACTGAGTTCTGCACAACTTGGACCACCAACCGACCGGTTCACTAGGTGAACTAATCAACTTATGGTCAGTGAGGCGACCTGTTCACACTAGTGAACAGATCGGTTCAAATGGGCCAAACATGGAAGTGTTGGGTTTCCCGGTTCGTGAGAAAAGATCCTCGTTTCACTTTTTCAATTTGATTGGGACAAGAATTAATATTTGCATCAATTAGAAACGAATAAGGAAAGTCAATTGTGGGCAAGTTTGGGAAGTGAAACAACCTATCACTCGATGAACTGATCAGCTCACCTTCCCAAATGACTGATTCAGTTATGAACCGATCGACTCACCTGCCCAAACAATCGGTTCAGTTGTGAACTGATCGGTTCACCTACCGTAGTGCAATCAGTTCATGGAAAATCAGGACCCTTGTACTCCTGCAAAGACTGGGAAACCTGGCCCTTCCCTTTACTATAAATAGAGGGGTATAGGAGGCTTCTTAGAACACACAACTCAGAACATCAGTTTCTCTGCAAAGTTATTGTCCTCTCTGATTGTGGTAACCGAGAGAGCCCAAGCAAGTTATACCCGACCAGGGAGGAACAACGAGGGAAAGACAACTATAGAAAAGGGACTAGTAGTGGGAGAGTGTGTCAATAACTAGTACACTGATAGAAGGGGACAAATCCTTCTAGTCTGTCCATCAAGATGACTAGAGTTCTCTGTGGTCTGTGTGGACTATCTATAGAGGCGGGAGATTTCTACCATTCAGGAGGACGAATGTCAACCGCAGTCTGGGTCAAGACCAAGTGCTACATAGACGTCGTCGAAGACTAGGTGGTTGTAGACTGTACTAGTTGCAAGGTATTGTCGCTGAGCAAGCCTCATGACCATGTATATCTCGCTAAACCATCTTTCCTATTGCATAGTTGTTGATGCAATCTACTGGTTATGGGTTTTTGGTTAGATGAAAGTTTTGTTTCCGCTGCCTATTTTGTCCCACAAAACGCAACAACATATTAAAAAATATGCGCTCCAAGTTAAACTCATTTCACCAATCCATCAATTAATGCTGACACTAGAATTGGATCTATGGCATAGGGAAACTACATGATTAGGTTTCACTTGATTAGTTAGCCTATTAGGTGACGTTTAGTATCAATCAAGTTACACCATATAAGGCTAAAACAAACTCTACAAGAAATAGGGTGTTTTGCAACTTCAGAAGATAAAAAACTTACAAGGTGTGCACTCATCACACAACCACCACATGATACTCATTTCTCTTCCATTCACAAGGAGATCACCAAAGTCACATACCACCATGGGATATCAATCCCTTAATCACATGACTTGAGGATATCACGTCTCAATAGGCATCAATCCGTCACTAGTTCATATGACTCATCACGTTAAGTCCTACATATTTAACACTACATTGTGCCACATGGATGTGCATAAGTATTGCCTTGTATCACATAATTATCACCATAGCATACATATGCCATGGCATACATATCACCTTCAAGGTTAGGGCTTATAAACAAGAGAGAGATATAATCATACTATAATAACAATTCTAAGATAGAGAAACTAACATTTCAAATTCTCATTTAAGGTTAGGGCTCAACACCATAGTCGATTAGGGTTTTAAGATAGATATAAAAACCAAACCCTAGGAGTACCACCTCCAACAATCTTGGAGCATCTTAGGGTTGAGGAACAGGATTAGGGGTGATTAGACATTATCCAAGCAACACTCTACATGGATTATACATTACACATGTAAGTATCAACTATGTGAGAAAGCATGCATGTCAACCACCCATCATACATATCCCACGACCACTCACGCAACCAGGTCGTGGCCACCCCAAGAAGAAGGGCAGTTGCAACCACCATCCTTATGCATGTCACAACTATGAAAAGGACTGGGGTTGTCTTCAACATAAGAGCAATCATTCATATGAATTAGAAACAAGGTCCTACCAAGTCAAGACTGGAGAGAACGACACACAACTAGGGCATCCCAGCCAAAACAACTCATGGGTCGCGACCAACCAAGATGTCACAACAACAACACCCAAAGAGATGACCCACCTTAACCCCATAAACAAAATGTGGCATTACAATCGCAACCAAAACTAGGGCAAACATGGTATTATGACCGTGACCAAAACTAGGGCAAACACAGCATTACGACCGTGACCCAAAGCCTTATGCCAAAGAGATGTCATGACTCAAGACAAAAAAGGCATGATGACCACTATGGGTCAAGCCACCACCAAGACCAAGAACCATGATCAAACCAAAGTCAAAATATAGATAAATATATGACTAAAATAGGTGATCCAACAAGGAAAACTCATCGTAACCATAGAGGAAAAACCTCACGCAAAACGGTCATCAAATCCTAAAGAAAACTTCATAAAACTCCCTAAAAAGGACCCTAAAAAAGGGAGAGAAGCCAAGATCATCACCACCCAAATTGAACCAAAACTTCATAGATCACTAATAGACTTGATTGTCACTCATGTAACTCAATGAAGGTCAAGAAATGAAGAAAAACCATCATGTACCACTAACACCAAAAATATTTACAAAGGAAATTAGGGTTTCAGATCATGTCCAAACAAAGAATGATCTCAACATCATCCAAGTTTTAAGGTTTATCACCATCCATTAGCATGTTAAGGGAACATTTAGAGAGATAAAATAGTAACATGCAAGCATAAAGAGTGCCTTAATAGAGGAGGTTCAGAGTTATATAACCCACCTTCAACAAGATCAACTCCAAGGTAGACAAACACCAATCACACCATCACTAAAGAAGATCAAGATCCACCAAAAGCTCCACTTTCAGCCAAAAGATCACTTCAAGAAAGTGAAAACACCAAGGTCAAAGGATATCTCAAGAAAAAGGGTAAGAAGTGCAAGGATGTACCAAAAGAAAGAAGGGTGAAAACAGAGAAGAAACTCCCTCTCACTTGGGTGTCGCCTTTTACCCTTATTATGAGGAGCTTACTCTCAAGAATGACCACCATGTCAAAACATGGTCAAGGACCAAGAAAAAAGAAGAAGGTAGGGTAGAAGATCCAAAGAAAACATTAACAAGGAAGATAAACACTCACCAAGGTTGAAGATGACCACAGATCACCACAAACACCACATCCAAGGGTTAGACCACCTCCCAAGCACCAAGAACAGATCCTTCTTTCTCCATCAAGATCCAAGATCGTCCAAGCTAGAAAGGAAAAAGAGGATGGCCAAAAAAGACCACTTACATGGAGAGAAGAGGGTCTATATAGCAAAAGGAGGAGAGAGGTAGGGTAATGGATGAGGTGTCAATGAAAGAAGGCCCCAAAGGGACACTTGTCTACTCAAGAAACTAACATGCAACCACATAAAGCCCACATGAAAGAGATGATGATACACTCTAGGTTGGATTTTGACCACCTAGGCCACCCAACCCTTATGTTACGACCATAACACACCAAGGGAACCACCCATGGTCAAGACAAACCACCAAGGACCACTAGGTCATGACACAAGGTCACTACAAACCCTAGGTGGAGACGCTCTTCACAAGAGAACCCATATCGACCCAAGACACCTTAGACCATCTAAATGGTGACAACCATACCCAGGGGAGGTGTCTCGACCATGACATCCTCTAACCAGGACCTAGGTCATGACCTAGGTTGAAACAAACCAATAAGGCTCACATGGTCAAGGCACACCAAACTCTAGGAAAACCCTAATCACCACTAAGGGTGATACCACTCAATTAAGGGTTCACCAAGGCACCCCAAAGAATCAAACATTCACTCCTGAAGCCAAGAGAAATAAGGAACACTCTAGTGGTGTCAAATTACAAGAAAACCCCTTTAATGGGCAATGTGTAATTTGGTACTGGAAGTAGAACACAAAGCACAAACAACATCCAAACAAGCCCAAACCACCTGGCTTAAGCTCTCCAAATTTTATAAAATCATCTCAAATGATTAGAGAAATATTCTAATCTCAAAATCAAGCAAAAACTAACATGGTTAGCTCAAATCACAGGTCAAGGGTCTTACAATCCATAAACCCCTAACAAGGATTTCACCCCTAAAATCCTAAGAGAAAAGAGATGGGTACTTATTCCATCTCACCTCCTCAAGCTTCCACACAACTTACGCAATGCCACAATGATGACATAAAACCTTCACAAGAACCATGTCCTGCTTCTTCAACTTCTTCACCCGCCTCTCAAGGATCAACACGAGCCCTTCAACATAGGACATGTCCTCATCAATCTCAACCTCCACTAGCTTCAAAACCAACTCAGTACAAGGGTGCCACTTCATCAGTATAGACACATGGAACACTAGATGAATCATGTGAAACTCAGGTGACAACTACAACCTATAGGCCACCTTCCCAATACATGCCACAATAGGATTATGTCCCATATACTGGGGAGCCAGCTTACCCTTCTTTCCAAACCTTAAAACACCCTTCCAAGGAGAGACTTTGAGATATATCATGTCCCCCACTTGAAACTCCAAGGGTCTCTAACGGTTATCAGCATACGACTTCTACCTATCCTGGGTACTTTTAACTGATGTTGAATCACTTTGATCTTCTCTATTGTCTGCTGCACTAGTTCACGACCAAGAAGTTGATATTCACCTATCTCATACCAACACAACAGAGAGCTGCAACGTCTCCCATACAATGCCTCATACGGTGCCATGTCGATGATCCTATAATAACTATTATTATACGAAACTCTATCAAACTAAGGTGGATGTCCCAACTCCCCAAAAACTATAAGACACAAGCCCTCGATAGGTCCCCCTAGGTATGTATGGTCCTCTCAGATTGACCATCTATCTGTGGGTGGAAAGCAGTGTTGGACCTCAACTGCGTACCCCAAGCTATGAGCAAGTTCTCCCAAAAGTGACTTGTAAACTAAGAACCTCTATCTGATACGAGGGTAGCTGGGACACCATGCAAAAACACTATCTCATCCATGTTGATATGAGAGAGCTTCTCTACTAAAAATGTCATCTTCACAGGCAAGAAGTGTGGTGACATTTTCAACTGGTCAACTATCACCAAAATGGAATCATGTCTTTTGGCTGTCCCAGGAAGACTAACCACAAAGTCCATTATGACATGATCCCACTTCCACTGCGGTATGTGTAATGGCTGCAACGTCTCTATAGGCTTTTGATGTTCCTCCTTGACTTGCTACACACTGTGCACCTAGCTACAAACTCAGGTACATCCTGCCTCAAGCTAGGCCACCAATAGTGATATTTAAGATTATGGTACATCTTGGTGCTATTTGGGTGCATAGCATACATCAAAGAGTGATCCTCTTCTAGAACCATGTTTTACAAACTATCCACATCAAGAATCATAACTCTATCATGGTAACAAATTGTCCTAAAATTTGCCTCATGGAAGCCATCACACTTCTCACTGTCGAACTGTGATCTTATCTGTTGTATCATAGTATCTGCTTGTTGTAACTCTTTGATCTACAGTCTCAATGTGAGCTTCACCTGGAACTTCCAACAACCCTACTAGCATGGACACCTCTAGATTCACATTCATCTGGCACAAGGAGACTAACATGTCTCTCTTTTGACACACCAAAGAGTTTAACTATGCACTGCCCACTAATGATGTTGAAGAAGCCTTTGTGCTCAGTGCATGCACCATGACATACACCTCCTGGGTGGTAATCAATCATGCAATCAAAGTCCTCGATTAACTCCATCCAGTGCCTAGGTCGCATGTTCAACTCTTGCTATGAAAAGATATACTTGAAGTTCTTGTAATCTGTGAAGATCTGACATTTCTCATGATACGTGTAGTGTCTTCAGCTCTTCAAAGCATGAACCACTACGGTGAACTCCATATCATGGGTAGGATGGTTCTCCTTGTACTTATTAAACTATCATGATGCAAAAGATATCATATTCTTGTCTTGCATTAGCACACACCCAAATCATTCCACAATGCATCATAGAAAAATATGTAACCTTTCCCCAGCTTAGGCAACACTAGCACTGCTGCACTCATTAACTTCTCCTTCAACAAATGAAACACAGGTTGGCATTTGTCATCCTAGACAAAAGGTACATCCTTCCTCGTTATCTTGGCTAGGGTAAACGCCACAGAGGTGAAGTTCTTAATGAACCTTTGATAGTAGCCTACCAACCCCAGAAAACTACATACTTTTTTCAATGTCTTTGGATGTTCCCATTCTGTCACAGAATCAACCATCTTGGAATCCACATGAACAACCTCAACATAGATAACGTGCCCCAGAAAAGCAACCTCCTTCATCTAGAACTTGCACTTGCTAAACATAGCATACAGTTGATGTTGCCTCAACACTGTGAACACATGACAGAATGTCTATCATGATTATATATCTAGATTTAATCTATGAAGACCACCACAAACTCATTGAGAAATAGATGAAACACTTTTTTCTTCAAGTCCATGAACACTACCGGTGCATTGGTTAACCCAAACAGCATAACCACAAACTCGTAATGACCATGCCTAGTCTTAAAAGATGACTTAGGTATGCCATCTACCTTAATCCACAACTGAGTGATACCCCAACCTCATGTCTATCTTAGAGAAGACTGCAACACCTTGTAACTGATAAAACAACTCATCTATCTATGGTAAGGGGTACTTGTTCTTTATCGTCACCTCGTTCAACTGTCTGTAGGCTATACACATCCTCACAGATCTATCTTTCTTCTTCGCAAACAACATGGAAGCACCCCTCGATGACGTACTCGGTCTGATGAAACCCTTCTCAAGTATCGCTTTCAACTTTTTCTACAACTCTACCATATCTACTAGTGCCATCCTATATGGTGTATGTGCTATTGGTTGCATGACCAGAACTAGATTGATCTCGAAATCAATCTCTCTGGTTGGGGGGGAACATGGGAACTTGTTTCGAAACACATTCTCAAACTCTCTGACAATTGGAACCTCCAGGATACTCAGACTCCTTACCTTGGTATGCACCACATGTGCTAAGAATGCATCGCAACCCTATCTCATCAACTTCTCAACTACCATTTCCGACACCAAACATGTAGGGAGAATCTTCATATCACCTTGTAAGATCCATGACACACCACCTTCTACAAACTTTTCCACCTTGGAACTATAGTCCAAGACTACATGATACCTCTCAAGAGTATCCATTCCAAGGATCACATCGAATCCATACATGTCATGTGTTAAAAGATCTAGTTGAATTCTATGTCCAGAGAATGAAAGGACACATGAAGGACACACCTCACGCACACCAACTAGCGGGGTTTTCTAAATGAAGACTATCCCATCTACAACTAATAGGAAAATGACAAGCATTAACAACTTCTTGAGTGAAAAAAGAGTGTGTCACACTTGGATCAACAAAAATAGATACAAAGCAAGAAGAAAACAAATCAGAATGAAATAAATCCATCCGACCTATCACTACTCACATGTTGACCACTCCTTTAGGATGACTCATAGTGTAGAATCTAGCCATCGCATATTACCACCCTCTTCCTCTATTGGCTTGTCATAAAGAACTAGCTTAAGACGCTTATCCACATACCCTTCCACTGCCACTAAACTATTGTTTTTGTGAGCCATGTTGGTTCTGCCTCAGTTGTAGGGTGACTTTCTCATCCTTCATAGGGTAGAACAACTTCATATGCCCAACTTGCCCGTACATGTAGCAGGTCTTGATCTCATACCATTGTTGAGACAACCCTGACATCAAAGCTAATGCTACACTCTGAGCTCCCACTAGTGGAAAATTGTGTGCTCTTCCCTTATTGGGTGACCAATGGTTTGTTGCACTAGACCTTTGATGTGGTGGTGGTGCAAAAAACCTAGGCTTCTTAAAGCCTCCTGACAACTGCCCCTGAAACTATGTCAGCCTCTTCTTAGTACTCTTTTCCCACTTATCAATCATAGACTGTTCAGTCCTCCTAATGGACTCCACAAACAATGCAAACTTCCCACGATTCTTAAGAGCTACCATCGTTGTCATTATCTCACCGTTCAGACCTTTCTCCAAATGTCTGATCCTTTCCTCATTCGTTGATTCCATGTGAGGACAAAATCTAAATAGCTCCATAAACCTTGCTTTGTGCTCATTGATCGACATGGATCCCTACTAGATCTGCTCAAACTGACCGATCTTCTCATCTAGACAGGTTCACAGAAAGTACCTACTGACAAACTCTCGTCTGAACTCCCCAACTAATATCAACACATGGATGTTTCTTCTCTTCATTAGCCCACCAACATCACTCCCTTTCATGAGATATACTATGTTCTTTACCATGTCAACATTAGGGATATTAAGGATCTAGAAATCCTTTTCCAACACTGCCAACAAAAATTCAACATATCCAAGATCATCCATACCGACATACTCCAGAAGACCAACATGTTTCAGCCTCTCAAAGGTCTTCCCCACTCCTGGAAATTCAGCATTGGGAGCAGCTTCCACGGGAGGAGGCGTAGGAATTATGTCTACCACATGCATCATCATCGCCATAAACTACCCAAACAGAGACTGGAAGGTACGGTTCTCTATCACAATCGAGTTAAACTGGGGCTCATCAGGCACCTAATCTTCTCTTACTTGAGCCCTCACACCATCATCAGGTGTAGCAACACTACTCTCTACTGTGTGTTCTTCATGTTCTCCAACCATCTTTTCTACTCTTCTTCTTCTTTTGCATATGAAGAAGTCATTATAAGATAGAATGGAGGATACAAGAACAAACACAAACTCTAGTCCAAGGTCCCTATAGGCTCAGCGAATGTAAATCTCTAATACTAACCAAACTGTGACGCCCGATGCGCCACAAATGAGATTACTCAAAACCAATCTGTGAAACAACACTAAGAAAGTAGATTGGCAGAAAACACATGTATCTAAAACTATTTTCATTAAAGCATTGTAAGATAAAAACTTATTATATATTATTCCACAAAGTCTACCACATGCAACACACATCATATCACATGGCACTTACATCACTGTGGGTCAATGTTTCTACTATCAATCTGTTACATAAGATACTAGTTCCACATATGTATATGTGTACATCTATTATTAATACACAACCATGGCACACATGCCAAAACCTCATATCGATCACATATCCACAAAACATCTCAAAGAAAAACACTCCAAGGACCCAAGTGTACATGAATGACCTTAGGAATCTAACACCAAAAGACTAGCATCACATCCAACCTTGTCAGCTACTGCTCTTGTTGCTGCTCTTCCATAGCTGCACGATCTCTACCTCTTCCTGTACGATCACCTAAAAATGTGGAAACCATAGGGTGACACAAAAAGTCTTAGCGAGAGATATAATTCTTCGCCAACCCTATTAAAGCACACATATACTAAGCAGGTACAACATCATACTAAGAAGATAATTGACATAAGCTAGAAAGTTGAGAAGATTCAACTAAATGATATGTATTCAAAAAATAAAGTGGATTACTCAAGAGTAGGAAACTAATATTGAATACTAGATGAAGTAATATTCAAAAAGAAATATGAGGAACATGTATAACAGTTGACTTCTCTTACCGCCTAATAATTCAAGAAATCAGTACAAGGATAAGGCAAATGATTCAACCATTGTGAGAAGTATGTCATCCTAAGAACATATACTACACGGATGTTTTACATATTTTATTATGCCCCCAAGATTCGAGTCATACCACCCAAATCCAACCCCCCCTGCGAAGGGCAATTGACGGTGCCATACAATGTCCATGGAAGATCCAGAATCCATGACCTCTCCAACACCTCTTGGTCAGTACAAGAGAATACCACAAAGACATACCAGTCGACTACAAAAGAGTGACTTATGGTCACGAAAGGATCGGTTCACGCATGGCCGTCCATATAAAACACCTAGCCCACCTTGGTACATGTAATGACACAAGAAGAACAAGCTCACACACGGTCGTTCTTAAAAGAAGGAGTGTCTCACTAATGGGCATACATGTCATAAGGAGATCGGAAAATGTGACCAAAACAAGGTCAAACACGATGTAACAACCACGACCAAAACCAGGGAAAACACGGTATAACGATTGTGACCCAAAACCTCAAGACAATGAGATGTCACGACTCAAGACAAAATACTAAGGGTCAAGCCACCACCAAGGCCAAGAACCATGATCAAACTAAGTTCAAAACAAAGATAAATCTATGACTAAAATAAGAGATCCAATAAGGGAAACTCATCGTCATCATAGAGGAAAAACCTCATGCAAAATGGTCATCAAACCCTATAACAAACTTCATAAAACCACCCTAAAAATGAACCTCAACAAAGGAGAGAAGCCAAGATCATCACCACCCAAACCAAACCAAAACTTCACAGATCACTAAAACACTCGATCATCATGCATGAAACTCAACCAAGGTCAAGAAAGGAAGTAAAACCATCATCTACTACTAACACCAAAAATTAGTACAAAGGAACTTAGGGTTTGATATTACATCCAAAAAGAGCATGATCTCAACATCATCCAAGTTCCGAGGTCTATCACCATCCATTACCATGTCAAGGGAACATTTAGAGAGAGAAAATAGTAACATTCAAGCATAAAGAGTGCATTAATAGAGGAGATGAAGAGTTATATAACCCGCCTTAAATAAGATCAACTCTAAGGTAGGCAAACTCCAAGCACACGATCATCAAAGAATATCAAGCTCCACCAAAAGCTCCACATTTGGCTATAAGAATAGTTTAAGAAAGAGGAAACACCAAACTCAAAGGATATATCAAGAAAGAGGGCAAGAAGTGGAAGGACGAACCAAAAGAAAGAAGGGGGAAAAGAGAGAAAAAAACTCCCTCTCACTTTGGTTTCTCCTTGTCAAAACATGGCCTATTACCCTTGTGATGAAGAGCTTACTCTCAAGAATGACCACCATGTCAAAACATGGTCTAGGGCCAAGAAAAAGGAAGAAGTTAGGATTGAATATCTAAAGAAAATATTAACAAGGAAGATAAACACCCACGAAGGTTGAAGATGACCAAGGATCACCACAAACACCACATGCAAGGGTTGCACCACTTCCAAAGCATCAAGAACAAATCCTTCTTGCTCCACCAAGCTCCAAGATCATCCAAGCAAGGAAAGAAAAAGAGGATGGATGAAAAGGATCATTTGCATGGAGAGAAGAGGGTTTATATAGAAAAGGAGGAGAGAGGTAGGGCAAGGGATGAGGTGTCAATGAAAGAAGGCCCCAAAGGGACACTTGTCCACTCAACAAACTAGCATGCAACCACATAAATACCACATGCAAGAGATGGTGATGCAATCAACCACCTAGGTCTACAAACCTGCACGTTGGGACCACAACACACCAAGGGAACCACCCATGGTCACGACACACCACCAAGGACCATTAGGTTGCGACACAAGGTTACCACAAACCCTAGGTTGAGATACTCTTCACAAGAGCTCCCATCTTGGCCCAGGACACCCATCTCGGTGGTGACAACCATACCCAGGCGAGGTGTCTCGACCGCGACATCGTCTAACCAAGCCCTTGGTTGCGATCTAGGTGAAAACAAACCAACAAGGTTCACATGGTCAAGGCACACCAAACTCTAGGAAAACCCTAATCACCACTAAGGGTGATACCACTCAACTAAGGGTCCAACAAGGTTCCTCAAAGCACCACAACCTCCCTCATGAAGCCAAGAGAATGAAGAAACACTCTAGAGGTGGAAAATTACAAGAATACCCCTTAAAATGGGTAATTTGTAATTTGACAACAAAATTAGAATAGAAAGCACAAACAACATCCAAACAAGCCCAAGATGGAGGCTTATGCTCTCCACATGCTCTAAAATAATCTCAAATGATTAGAGAAAGGTTCTAAGATCAACATAAATCCAAAACAAATAGGGATAGTCCAAAACACATGTTTAGGATCTTACATAAACACTCCACTTGAAGTATAGGGTCTTTTATTTACTCACTTTATACATGGGAAAGAACCTTTTTATGTTCATGTTTCCAAATTTTAACATAAAATGGTAGTATAACCTCCACATATATAGATGCTTCACCTTTTACAGCTATATTAGCAATGCAAAGAAATTTTATTAAATCCACATTCACATGTGATACTTTTAATACCTCAAAAATGCCAAAGAAAGTGGAATTTGACCTAAAGTGTTGAATAGTAGAGTGTTGTTTTGGATTTTAAAACATTTGCACTCCTTTTTGCAAAATGACTTGATTGTATTTTACTTTAATGGTAATGTGGGAAACACTGACTACCTAAATTCTTTTTAAAGATTGTATCTTGAAAGCAAGCGATATAAGATGGGGATACCTCATTATTACTATCAATTAAGTCTAATGACTATGACATCAATCTTTATAATAATAATATCTAAAACTATTATGGAGAACTAGGAGGAGAACTTATGATACTTTACAACAAACCAATGAGTGGAGAAAAAGTTGATGTTTTCTTAATAATCACTATTAACATAGCACAACTAATATATGTAGTTTGGTCTATATAAATCAGACATGCATACTATTCTTTACTATTTGTCATTAGATAGTTTCAATATGGCAAGGTTATTGGGCTTGGTAACGTCACCCCAAAGCAGCTTTATATAGATGGTATAATTTATCTTCTTCCAAAAAAACCTAAACATGTTCTATCTTTTCTACATCCACCATCTTGAAACTCCACAATATATAAACTTTTCAAATCTGGGAGTGAAAGCAAATATGAATAATCACATGAAGAGCTTAACTTTTGTAGAGATGAAGATTAATTTTTGGACCATTAAAAATTGTTGTTTTGTTCTCAATCCATCTTTGTTATATTGAAAAGATTGAGATACATTTGACAAAAAAAATCTTTTCGAATTTCTAAGATTCCCAAAAGTTCTAGGACCATCAGATTCCTAATGTAAGTATACCTTGGATTCTCTATCTTAACTCATTTTTATACCTTTTTCCTCTTTTCTCAATCTTACCCATATTAATGTTTCATATATCCATTGTTCAAAATCTCTATCCACAAATAACTACATACTCTTTCCTCATTGTTCTTAAAACCTTCATTTTTCTCTTACCTCTCTTTCACCATGGTAGTTATATTCTATGTTAATATATTTTCCTTAATATTTCAAACAACTTTAATGACATAGAAATGTCAACATTATTTTCTGATCCTATTGACCACTGGCATTGCATAGTCTACCCTTTCTTCCAACAATCACTTTGTAATTTTCTCCAACTGAACTATGTACTCTTTCCTCCAACCGATACATTACCCTATAATCCAAATTAGCATATAAAAGGAGAACTAAATATAACCGCTTCTTAAAATATTATATTTATATGGTAATCTTGTATAGAAATACTAGTTAATAAAATTGTGCCATTTTTAAAGAATAACTTTTCCTTCATTCTCTCCATTCTCTCATCTATTAATTATTTTCTTCATATATAGGTTGATTAATCTCTCTCGATTCTTCCATGTGCTAGTCATAGTGTTTAATAATTGACAATACTAGTAAGTACAATCTCTAGATACCTCATATATCAACACTTTTTCTTCACAAAGTCAACTACTATATAAATGGTTCGATTATTCTGTAATATATTTCTCTCATTTGCAGTAATCAAGAATCATTAGGAGAAACGTTCAAGCCATCGCTTTGAGGCTATGTTTTGGGGAGGGAAGGCAAGGAAGGAGAGGGTAATTGTTTTTAATGTATTTGATGTACGGGGACGGGAAGTGTATGAGATCATTCAAATATATTTAAATAAAGATGCATGTGTCTTCCAAGATAAATTCGATCTGTTCTGTATTTGTTTTTGGTATTGCAAAAATTTTCATTAGTGTGTGTATATTTTACACTATTTTTTCACCCAAGCATCTTGCTTTAATCCATATGTTTCCCTCAAGTTATCCATGTTTCCTTCTATATATCTATGTTTTTAATCAGAATTTCCTGAATAGGCTGAAGCCTTTTCTTTCCCCTCCTTTCTCCAAGAATACCCCTTCTACCACATTGACCGTGACAGTAAACGTCATGTAATTTGCAAATAATTCACTTGCATAGATGTGAATATCTACGAGATAACTTGTCTTTTAATTCCTTTGGTAGCTATTGTTGGGGTTGTTTTATTGGGGCCTCTTCATTTATCATAATAAACATTACCTCAGAATCACTTCTAGTGATGGTTCACGAAGGTTATCTACATTCTGTCTCGCTAATACTAATAGCCATTTTCTTTTTGCAGTGGGGAGGTTATATGCTTCAATGTGATTTTATGTAGCTCTATAATCTGATTTTTTTTTTGCCAACAAAGGCTTAACCATGCTAATCCCCCTCCCACCCCAAAACACGGCTCGCACAAAGTAGACGAAGGAATATAGTTGAAAATGAATGTATCAAGTATCATATAGAAGGGGTTGAATGACATCTAGATCGACATGTCATTCTAATTGTCTTATATGAGGCGATGTTTATGTAATATTGTGATGAAGTAATTGTCTCTTCCTAATTTAAAGAGGAGTTGACTATTGAGGTTTAGGCTAGTTAGTTGCAACTCATTGTTAATATCTAATTTTTATAATTGTCACGTTTTCCAGGTGATCTCATATCTAATGATAGTGTCTTCTGCCAAGCATGGCAACACATCAGGCTTACAGGTCTAGACAAGAAGTCTGATTCAGTATGAATAGTCTCTTCACGGTGGAAGGAATGAGAAGTAGAAGATTGGACGTGTACACGAATAAATAAAACAGACTATTATCTGCATCCGATACTACATCTCGGCGGCTCTGCCCGAGTTTCTGCATATAGTATGATGCCGTTTAAGAAGTTACTTCTTAATTAAACAAGTTGTGAGTCGCATACCGTCCTAGATAGTGCTTATCAACCTGGCATTTCGAATTAGCGACCAGCTACAAATGCTCATTCAATTACTTGAACTTTTTCATGTTTGGGCAGCTGACCTTAAAGACGCATCAGTCATCACAGCCCCATAAATCCCAATACAGGATCGGGTATGTGCTACCCCACGCCTACACTCAAATTAAGATAGCTGGTGTAAGCGTGAGTTTGATTGTTTATTTGTTTAACACATGATTATCATACTTAGTATACTCTTATGTTAGCATTTTGTCTCTTATCTTAATTGAATATAAAATAATATCTAACAATATTAGAAAAATATAAATTAATGTTATACTTGGAGTCTAAGATATTATTTTTTTATCCTTTTGTATTGACGTTTTCCAATCTCTATAGAATAACCGTATACCCACGTACTGTCTAATTGGGGGTCTCTATCTATATAAACAGGGGTATACACCATTGTAATTACAATGGTGTATACCCCTGTTTCAATGTTTGATAACTTTGATTGTACCAATGTGGAATAACGTTGTGCATCAAAGACGGGAAGCCAAAAAAGATAGTCAAAGGAAGGAGAGAACGAGAGTGGGTTACAAGATTTTATTGTGGACATGAGATTGTGATGGAGCGACAACTATTGTAATATCTCGAGGTTGCTTAATTAGTAATTTATTTGGTGATTATTGACTTCATCGACGTGGCCATCGTAACTTTTGTTGTGCACGCTTAGGCTGTATCTCATGTGAAGTTTTTCTTGGGCTTGAAACTTCCATAAATCTCTTCAGGTGGTATTAGAACATGGATCATACAAGACAATTAGAAAGCATCAGTGGCACAGAAAAGCATGACGACGTCAATAACTACTGTTGTAGGTCATCCGGTAGAAGATCTTGATGACAACATTATTACAGAATCAGGAGGGTGTAAATACAATGGTTGTGAAATATCAACGTGAAGTGGAGTCATGTTACTTACTTGCAAGGGGAAAGTGGTCACCGAGGCTACCTGGTTCTATCGACTGGTTGGATATAATTTAACCAAAAGAGTAGCGACTGAAAATAGGTCAGTTTCGCAAGGAGGAAGTCGTGGTTGGACCGACAATGCTGTGTCTTTGACCGGGCACAGATAAAAAAGTCACAACCCTATGGCATGCGGGCCAAAGGTGTGAAAGATGCAATTTTTCCAACCACATGTGGAGGCAGTATATTTTTTCAAACTATACAATACGAGAAGCTCTCACATAAAGAATCTTGGCAGCTAAGCTTGGACACACACATCATGCAGGTGTGTATGGTGATACACTTTTGCAAACGGAAGCAACTGGCAAGGGCAGAAGCATAGAAGAAGAACAAGAGTAGACTTCTTGGAGGAGCAAGTTCAGCAGATAAGGTACAAGGTGGCGATTATTGAGATTTTGTCTCTTATACTAATTGGATAAGAAATAACATCTAACAATATTAGGAAAATACAATTAATGTTAGACTTAGAGTCCAAGATATTATTTCCACATCTTTCTGTAGTGCTGCTTCTCAATCCTTATAAAATAATTACATCCTGTCGTACTGTCTTACTGAGACTCCCTATCAATATAAATGGTGGTAGACAATGCTGAAATTTGGGACGTCAATGTGTGTAGATTCTAACGTGTAATAACTTTGGGTATACAAATGTGATATAATATTGTAAGCCAAAGACGGGAAGCCACAAAAGATAGACAAAGAGGGGATAGAATGAGAGTGTGTTGCAAGATTCTATTATGGAAAAGGGATTGTGAGGGAGCAACAATTCTTATAATTTTCTTGAGGTTTCTTAACATAATTATGCAATCTTCTCCGCCAATTATCTTCTCTGCTTGGTTATTTATTTGTTGGTTATTGACTTTGTCAAGGTAGGCCATCGTAAGCTTTGTTGTGCATGTTTGGGTTGTATCTTGTGTAAAACTTTTCTCAGACTTGAAACTTCCACAAATCTCTTCACGTTATTAGTGTACCTTGGCCATGCATAAACTAAAAAGTTACATGTGAACGAATGTATACAAACAATCACAAAATTCAAATAAGGACAAATATGTTATCATCACTGACAAACAAGTTACTAAAACTAGGATACTCCTAGGGACACACTCAGTAAACATAATGACTTGGTGTATAAATAAACAATAGACTAAATCGATAGCTCAATTGGTAAAATATTTTGCTGGCTAGACCGTAGGTTCTGATTCATCCCATGTGAGGCACTAAGGAAAAAGTAAGGTAACTCCTGGCCGCTGCTCCGTCACCTAGGGTTGCGATTCTAGGCGAGCGACATTTCCAGGGTCTTCTCCCCTCGGCACTGAGGCGACGTTATCTGTTTATTTTGCAGGTTCTTCTCCATCACCATGACAGACCAATTGGTGAAACGTTATGCAACACTTAGGGTCAGGGAGGAAGAGGAGGAGGACGATTTGGACTTCAAGACGGCGGCGATCAGAACTGGCGGGGAACACTTGGAGCTAGCCATCATGGGGAGGCTGGCCACGCAAAGGCCTTACAATTTCCCAGCGATGAAGCACACACTCATCAATGCCTGGTCTCTGAAGAAGGAAGCTAGTTTTCGGCAGATCGCAAGTAACTTGTTTGTCATCCAATTCTTGCACTGGGGAGACAAGGAGAAGGTTCTGAACGAAGGTACATGGAACTTCGATAATTTTCTTTTGGTCACTCGGAGCATCCAGGCAGAGGACACACCGGAGGTGATTGAACTGAATCAGAGAGCCTTCTGGGTGAGGCTATACAACTTTTCTTTGGGATACCGAACGGAGGAGGCAATCAAGGCGGTGGCGAGCAAAATAGGCGAGGTCATCACCGTCGATTGCAAAGACTTCGGTTGGGATACCTCATGCAGAGTCTGAGTGGAACTAGACATCACCAAGCTGCTTAGGCAGAAACAGAAAATCAAAGACGTTAAGGGGAATATCGTCACCGTCGAGATCCCATACGAGCGGCTACCTAACTTCTGCTATCTATGCGGCACCATCGGACACCTCGACAAGGACTGCACTGAAGTGGACGAGGATGAGGAAGAGAAGCGGCAGTGACTATGGGGGCCATGGGTGAAGGTGTCCCCAGTAAAGTGATGGGTGATTCCAATTAAAGATGAGATGTTCGGTCGTGACAGTGGAAAGAGGGAGTTGTGGTTCATGGCAAAGCCAAAGTTCAGTACTGCAAGATCTGACGGGGAAGGGGTGCATAGCCACAATGCTGGTTCTCAAGGGACGGACAATCACGGCAAGCAACCACAACAGGAAAGAGAGGAGGTGGGCATCCTCCCATCACACCGAGATTTAGAAGATGTGTTTCCAAGGCTGGGAAAGGAGCAGATGCGAAAGGATGAGACGACAAGCACTGATGGTGGCTGGGAGGATCAGAGCGAGAAAGGGGATACTACTGGAAGAGCAATGATGACACCCATGGAGGCGGAACAAACAGAGGGGGGAGTGATGATACAGAAGGAAACCAAGTCCAAGGAAGGGGAGAGCATCACAACCAATTTGTTGGGTGGGGTAGGAGAACCGTCATTACACTACCAGGAAAAGAATGGCATGGATGGAAATGATGAAGGCACTAATTGGAAGAATACTGAATGTCTAATGAGCGCTGGGGAGTATAGGGCTGATGACCTATACGGGATTTCAAACATGTCAGAAACTGGGATTGTAATGAAAGGGCAAAATCTAAGCAAGAGAACGTAATTGATCATTAAGCCAGGAACAAAAGGAAAAGGGAGGAAGGTCATTCGAAGGGGAGGCAGGTAGGGAGATCCTAGACCAGAGGAGAACACACTCAAAGGTGAGATGAATCTAAAATGAGGACGGGTGGGGGAGGAGAATTCAACTCTTGAGGTGGAGGGGACAGGGCAAAGCAATGGAAAACATTTCAGGACAATGGAGGTCATGAAGGCTGCAACATGCAAGCAAGTAGTGAGTACTGGGGCGGCCCAGTCCCGTGAACAACAATGAAAACACTGGTCTGGAACGTTCAGGGTCTAGGCCTCCCTAGAACGGTGAACTCTCTCAAAATGAGATGCTGGAGAGAGATGCCCGACATAGTTTTCGTGATGGAAACTATGTGCAAGAGCACGAAGCAGGATATAGTCAGAAGATTTTGTGATTTTGATAGTGGCTTTGGGGTGGATAGCAGAGGTAGAGCTGGCGGTTTGCGGCTATGGTGGAGAGGTGATAAGGTGACGATCAAGTCTTTTTCTAACCATCATATTTGTGCTGACATTGACGAGCACAATCTTGAGTACAATTACTGTTTTGTTGGGATCAACGGCTTGGCAGCAGTACAGGACAGGACACGAACTTCGGCTCTCATGCGAGAGATGTGTCGGGCCTCTCATAGACCTATGGTGTTTGGTGGAGATTTTAATGAGATCACTGCTTTGCATGAGAAACAGGGGGCCAGACACAGAGTGAGTGGCAGATAAGGAGCTTCAGGGAGGCGATTAATAGCTATCATCTCATTGACCTGGGATACCCAAGATGCAAATTCACTTGGAAGAGAGGCTTACATGCGGACAACCTCATTATGTAGAGGTTGGACATGTTTCTGGTGGACAGGGAGTGGTGTGACATTTTTAATGTGAGGAGGGTCAAGAATTTTCCTATCAGTGACTCAGATCACAGGAAGATTTTCCTTTGGGCAGAGAAGTCAAGACATCTGGAGGAAAGGGGGTGTTATAACCTCATTTTTCCCAAATTATGTAATGACATTTGTAAATCTCATTTAAAGATAAATGAATTTTCATTGAATTGAAATGGATTTCATGAATGATTGTTTGAGTGTTTCTTAATGGGCCTTGTTTTATTTGAAGCCCAAATTGATACAATTAAAGAGTACATAAAGAAATTCCAAAAGGATATGGAATATGTTCCCAAAATAGGATTTCGAGATAATAGGTTGCTTGGGGATCAAGGAACTCAAAATCATGAATTAATAATGAAAGAAATAAGGAAAACATGGAAAATGTGATTAATATGATGATAACTTGCATATTAAGAAAAGGAATCGAATCCTTATTATAATAACTCCAAATTTTGTAGGAAGAAAGAGAAATGATGAAGTTTCCCTCAAAATTTGGTAAAGAAAGGAGTAACCATTTGGGAGATATTAATTTTCCAATTTTCCCTTGAATTGGCTTTAATTGATAATTTAGGAAATGACTTCCTATTTTGTTTGAACGTGGTTAATATGGATCGTGGGCAACAGAGGATTCTTCCTCTCCATTTTCCTTGGAATCTAGAGCATGTGGGCGTGTTCTAATAGTCTCAATAGCTTCAGGAGATGAAATCGTAGAGGGTCATCCCTGGTTTGGGTAGGTTTCCTCTTAGTTTCGGGAAATCCTCAATTCAGTAGAACCTGATCTCGACCCTATATATAGGGGAGGTCGTTAGAGAGAGCCAGCATCGATTCTTTCTTGCCCGACCTCTGCGGATTCCTGCAAGGAGTGTTTTTATGCACTCAATTAGTGCATTCGTCCTCATCTTCCAACCCGACGCCGCGGTGACCATTGCCGGAATCCGGCGAGCAGGGGACTAGGTAGGAGGAGCTCGGGCCGGAAATTGAATCGACCAAAAGCTTCGTCGAGGGGAGGCGAAGCTCCCTTGTCGGTCGGCGTGAGCAACAGGCAATGAAGGCTCGAAGTCAACCTCCAGGTTGACTGCGCGGGCCGCTGTGACCAAGGTAGGCGACGACCCGTCGATCGTCCGATATGAGACCACGGTGGTCTCAGTCGCATCCGACGCTCCGGAGGAAGGGCAGATTTGCTAGAAGGCGCGCGCGACGCTGGGCGTCGGATCAAGGCACGGACCAAAGGGCGCACCGATCAAATGGTCAACGATTTTCGGTATATTCCCCTCTCTGACCAAAATTGAAGAAAATAGCTTTTCCTTGCGAAATTAATAGTAATTTCTAGGATTATTCTAGGAGAAAACTTTGTATATGAAAGTTGCATAGAAAAATGCAAGGAACACGATAAAAAATAATTCCAGAACCTAATTCTACTTCTTTTTGCAAAAGCGCTTTATTTGGCTAATAATGTTCATTAAAAATTGATGAGAAACCCTAATTGCATGATTAGAGGGTATTTTAGTAAACCAATAGGTCAAATCGTCAAGTTTGTCTCTGATAATGATAATGGTAGTTTAATTTGTTATTTGAATGCAAAAATGCTTAACTTGGAATTATAATGTTTAAAAGAGGGTTAATTTGCATGGAAACCCTAATTTGGGATAAAAGGAGATAAAAGTTATATTTTTATAAAATAAGGAAAACAGTTGTCTAATAAAGGAAATTCAATGAGAAATTCGGATTTTATGTAGATTGATAAATTAAGAATGATAGTGATGAAAGAAGAAGTAAAACCCTAATTTCCAAAAGAAACCCTAATTATGGAATTGAAATCCTAAATTGAATAATGAAATTGGATAATTATTAATAAAAGGAATTGGTACTTTTATTTCAGGATTTCTCTTCCTCATTGCTTGTTGATTGGGTTATTATCTTAAAAAGTGCAATTAAAGGTATGTGGTTATGCTTATGAATATCTCGAGTTAGTTTTTCGAGGTTTTCCGGAGATTTCATCGATGACATGAATTAACTGTTGGATGAATTTAATTCATGCAATTATAAAGTGAATATGACTATCACATAATGTATATGCCTTCTAGCTCAATCCTTGATCCTCTCTGTGTCGTAATGGCTGACCTGGTACATAGGCTACCTAGAGGGTAGATCCACCAGGTCATGAAAGACTTTGGCTGCCTAGAGGGTAAGTCCATCAAGTCACCTTAGAGAGGTTTCATACAAGTCCTTACAGGGACAACACAGAGTTGTGGATAAGTATGGATTGAGTAGTTTGGCTTAAAATGTAATCTTGATTGTTAAAAAGACTAATTGCTTGATTACATTGTTAGCATAATTGCTTGATTATTGTTTCACCCATATACCAGTTTTGACTGACCGTGGTTTTGTTTGTCGGCGATTTAGGTACAAATCCCAAAGCACAAACAGTAAAGGGACACATTATGAAATCAAGAATTAAAGAACAAGGAGGAACTAGTCAGAGTAGTTCATCTGTGGTTAGAAGTCTAGTACTTCCAATCTTTTCAAAGGTATGATAAAGGAAAAATTTTATTACCATTTTCAGTATAGTCTGTTAGAATTTAATAATTGTTAATGGTTATCTGTCGAATCTTTGATCCAGAATTTATGGGTGCGGCTTCAACCTCTCGGTCTCCCTTAGTTGGGGGTTATCGGAAGGTGGGGTCGTAACATTTGGTATCAGAGCCTGGGTTCCTCAGTTAACCATTAATAATTATTAAATTTTACAAACTCCATAGAACCCAAGGGAGTTATTAGAGGAGTATCCGAAAGACGGAGGTGTCTAGAAAGGGATCACGATCGGGGGCTGGCAAGATTTTCCTCCGCTCCGCTAGTCGGAATACGAGGACTCCCGGACCCATGTGACTGTCTGGCCAAAGTCTTAGGGTATGAATCGAAAGAAGATACCTTTAGGACTTCTCATCTTATTCATCCCTTCTCATCACAAAAATTCTAGTAAGGACCTAAAGGATTAGGGTTTTCTTTCTTTTCCTCACCCTCTTGAGGTATGGGTAAGGTTAATATGGTTTAAGAAAGTCCTCCATCAAATTAATGAAAGGCATGTAAATAAGATGTCATGGACATAAGCTTAATAGTTTAAGCGCAAAATAAATAATAGATACATGCTTAGGTCGTATGACATGAGTTGTCATGTCCTCAGAAGAGACCTGAGGCTAGACCTTCTTGTCAGGAGGATAAGGTAGTCTTGGAGATAGAGATCTCCAATGCAAGTAGAGACCTGGCACATCCTCTGAGGATGATGCTAACCCTAACCCTAAGTGAAGGTTAGAGAGAGATGAGTTGGACCAGGTGTTTGAAAGGACATGCCTTTGGGATGCCATAGGATCCATGGGTGACCTAGCACCTTTGGCAACCCCAACCCTGGGAAGGGTCGTGCATGTTAGGGTACATGAGAGCTCTTTAGATGATGATGTTCGTGAAGGACCATAGAAACCCTATGGGCTTGTTCTAGTAGGCTATAGCTGGAACCTAGGGCACGTCATAGTGCTGACGGTAGGATGAAACCCTGGATAAGGAATTATGATGGAGCATAAAGGGTTGTGGATGATCTTGAGAAACCATAAGTTCGAACCTAGGCTTCACCCATGTAGGGCATGCTTTTGAGGTTGATCCTTCATGAAGAGAGGACCTCTAATGGTGAGGTTGGGTTATCCCTAGAGAGAGCAGGAAACCCAGCAAGAAGGTTGGAAGCCTAAAACCCTGAACAATGGATGATAGTGGTTGCTTCATTATCGATCCCTGAAAGTTGATGATATCTTGGTTGCCTTTAGAGGGACCAAACCCTAGAGATAGAAGATGAAGCATCTGGTGCCTATGTGCCTACGGTATATGTGTTTACCTTCTGAGGTAGGAAGAAGAGTTCCTTAGACCTAGAAAGGTTTAGTAGTAGGTTATGAGGCCTTGTACCTTATGGTTTGTCCTTGAGGAGGATCCAACTCTAAGTGTTGCTCAAGTTGAAGGATGACGGGAAGTGCACGTTATGCCTTTTGCAAGCTTGATTCACAGTTAAAAGATAGAGCATGCAGTTGGACAACAAGAACATAAACCTAGGGTTCCTAGGCCTAAGAGGGGAAGTGGTGTACCTAAGGCTCATGATGAGAAGTTGAGTTCCTTTAGAATCAAGCAGGGTAATCCTCATGAATAGAGGAAAAGAGGAGCCCCTGAAGTCAAAGGTGTGTTTGATGAACCCCTCATAGCTAGGTTGATGATAAAGGAAGGTATGATCTCGATCCAACATTGAGGAAGGAGGACGAGTATGACCTAGCATGGTTTAGTAGGTGATCTTCTTATGTCTTAATAGCTTGCTAAGGATAAATAGGCTCGTGTGGATGTAAACCCTAGACCTAAGAGCTTTTGTGACCTTAGAGATAAGTTTTCCTCCCATCCTGGGAGAGGGACCCCTTTGGTAGGGTGTGTATCTTTTGGGTTGGTTTAAGGTAACCTAAAGAGGTCTCACATGATCTGGAGAAGTTAAGAGAAAAGTACATGGTATGAGTATGAACCTATAGACCCTTAGATATCCATATGGATGTGTTAACATGGAGGTAACCGTTATGGGCTTGACCAAGGTAGGCAGGTTGCCATGATCCCTATGAAAGGATGAAAGCCAGCCCATGAATGCAGGAAGAGAGATGATGAGGACTTGGGTAAGGTTCTAAGTGAACATGTACTGTTATGGAGAATCCTAAGTCTATCCTAGGGTCAGGTAGGGATAAGACCGATGAAAGTAGGAGTTGCCTAATTACCTAGTTTCATAAGACCATAGGGTCGGGAGGTAACAACTATCATTGTCTGAGGGCCATGGGTTAGGAGATTGATCACCTTCATGAACTCATGGGACCCAAAGGGCAGATGAGTAGGGCACTCTCTGATGCATGAGGGAAGAGGGATGAGCCCAAAAGTGTCAGCACCTTAAATACCTAGAGGAGATGACCAAGGATTGTGCTTGAACCAGGTAAGTTCGAGACCAGTTTTCCATGGAAGTAATGTGGATATCAAGATGATGGCACGTTTCAACCTAGATTTGAAGGTGTACTGGCAAGGTGGGATGTGTCATCTCTACTCTTGGAATAGGAAGAACTTTGTGTTTGGACGGCCGCCAAATGCTTATTTCTTCTTGTTATGGGAGTGAGAGATGGGACAGTACGCATGCCATACACCAAGGATAAAGGATGAGGTGGGTTGGAATGTTGCTACGAGATATGAAGACAAAGATGATAACATACCTTGGTGGAGTGAATGATTCATGGACATGTACAAATGATAAGAGTATTATGATAATCACCTTATGAGAATATTTTGAGCTATGTGGGATCTGCATGTGATACAAGGTTGAGTTTGATAACCAAGAGGATGATCTCAGAGTTTTCTAGATGAAGATAGACATAGAATTCGAGGTGAGATGATAAGTGAAATACATGGAAGGTATGTCTTCAATGCTACCTAATAGATAAGGATGTAAAGTGGTAATGGATGCTCTGGTTGAGATACATCTGACTTGTTTGACTAGAAGCTAGAAGAGGTTGTTTGGCTAACCCTAAGTTTGGAAAGGAAAGGGTGTTTGGATAACACTCAAGATACATTGAAAGGTTAAGGGTTGTTTGGTTAGCCAGTCTAGTCCTTGATACTATGAAAGGATGGTGGTAGAACCTCAAGTGTACTCCTTTGAAAAAAAAGAAGGTGATGAAACCCTGATAGAATGGTTTTGGGTTTTAGAGGTATTGATCTTGAAGAATAATGACATACAGGAGATCCTAATTTCAAGATCACCTTACCCCATACCACTAAGATAATAAGCGACAGTAGCGCTTTGGATGCTTAAGATGAGGTTGTAGGTGGTATGTGGCCATGCATGACAGCGGGTGAAGGATGAGCACCGGTAACCCAATGCATTGATATAGAGGATAAAGAGTTCTCGAGAGGGAATGGGAGTTCATCACTATAGATGTTGTGATAGGTCTCCCCTAGACCGAGGAAGGTCGAGATGAAATATGGGTTATGGTAGATTGCCTTACCTAGATGATATGAGAAAGAAAGAGTTCTGTCAAGGGACAGATCCGGATGAACTAACCACGAGAGAGATAGTTCAACTACACCATGAAGTGAGTTCAAAAGTTCTTAATTATGACCTAAAGGTTCCCTTCCATGAGGTGGAAGTGGGTACATGAAGAACTCGATGTAAGTACAGATTATCACCCCTACTAATGGTTAGTATGATCCAGACTAAAGGGTCTGATGAGAGCATATGTGCTCATTCGGGGTGATAGCTAGAGTCAGTTCTTGTCCTATGCAAGATGTGAAGTTAACCACCATAGCCAATATCGGGATTCAAGGAAGCTCCATAAGGGAGGCTGTGTCGGTCACCACTTCAGTAAGGTGATGTTGGTGAAGGACCATGTGATGGTTAGAAAAGGACCACAATGTGTGTAGATGAAGTCGCTTTGATCGTGCAATGGCTGAAAAGAGCCTAGAGACAATAAGAGTCGTGAGAAGATGCAAAGTAGACTGACATGCAGTTCACTGTGGGAGAATATGTGACATGAAAATCCGACCACTCCGAGCTATAACAAAGAATAGAGGAAAGTTGAGTCCCCGATATGTGGGTCCGTTTGAAGTGTTAGAACGGACTGGTGAGGTGGCTTATCATTTGACGTTACCCTCTCAATATAGTGTGATGCATGATGTTTTTTATGTGTCCAATCTGAAGCGATATGTGCAAGATCCAAGCCATGTGTTGAGCATTGAACCTATTGAGCTTCAAGGAAAGCTATCTTATCCTGAGTTACCTATGCGTATTATAGATACTAAGGTAAAAGAGCTCAGAAATAAGAATATAGAGATGGTAAAGGTTCTTTGGAAACACCATGGAGAGGATGAGGCCACATGGGAGCTAAAGACGGACATGGAAAAAGCATATCCTAATTTGTTTGTTTGATTGTTGAATTTTGAGGACAAAATTCCTATAAGGAGGGGAGGATGTTATAACCTCATTTTTCCCAAATTATGTAATGACATTTGTAAATCTCATTTAAAGATAAATGAATTTTCATTGGATTGAAATGGATTTCATGAATGATTGTTTGAGTGTTTCTTAATGGGCCTTGTTTTATTTGAAGCCCAAATTGATACAATTAAAGAGTACATAAAGAAATCCAAAAGGATATGGAATATGTTCCCAAAATAGGATTCCGAGATAATAGGTTCCTTGGGGATCAAGGAACTCAAAATCATGAATTAATAATAAAAGAAATAAGGAAAACATGGAAAATGTGATTAATATGATGATAACTTGCATATTAAGAAAAGGAATCGAATCCTTATTATAATAACTCCAAATTTTGTAGGAAGAAAGAGAAACCTATGATGAAGTTCACCTCAAAATTTGGTAAAGAAAGGAGTAACCGTTTGGGAGATATTAATTTTCCAAGTTTTCCCTTGAATTGGCTTTAATTGATAATTTAGGAAATGACTTCCTATTTTGTTTGAACGTGGTTGATATGGATCGTTAGATCTTGATCCTACGATGCTCAGTCATCGTCTTAGTTCTGCTGGGACTAGGATTTTGCGGGCAACAGAGGATTCTTCCTCTCCGTTTTCCCTGGAATCTAGAGCATGTGGGCGTGTTCTAATAGTCTCAATAGCTTCAGGAGATGAAACTATAGAGGGTCATCCCTGGTTTGGGTAGGTTTCCTCTTAGTTTCGGGAAATCCCCAATTCAGTAGAACCTGATCTCGACCCTATATATAGGGGAGGTCGTTAGAGAGAGCCAGCGTCGATTATTTCTTGCCCGACCTCTGCGGATTCGTGCAAGGAGTGTTTTTATGCACTCAATTAGTGCATTCGTCCTGATCTGCCAACCCGAAGCCGCGGTGACCATTGCCGGAATCCGGCGAGCAGGGGACTAGGTAGGAGGAGCTCGGGCCGGAAATTGAATCGACCAACAACTTCGTCGAGGGGAGGCGAAGCTCCCTTGTCGATCGGCGTGAGCAACATGCGATGAAGGCTCGAAGTCAACCTCCAGGTTGACTGCGCGGGCCACTGTGACCAAGGTAGGTGACGACCCGCCGATCGTCCGATCTGAGACCACGGTGGTCTCAGTCGCATCCGACGCTCCGGAGGAAGGACGGCTTTGCTAGAAGGCGTGCACGACGCTGGTAGTCGGATCAAGGCGCGGACCAAAGGGCACACCGATCAAACGGTCAACGATTTTCGGTATATTCCTCTCTCTGACCAAAATTGAAGAAAATAGCTTTTCCTTGCGAAATTAATAGTAATTGCTAGGATTATCCTATGAGAAAACTTTGTATATGAAAGTTGCATAGAAAAATGCAAGGAACACGATAAAAAATAATTCCAGAACCTAATTCTACTTCTTTTTGCAAAAGCGCTTTATTTGGCTAATAAAGTTCATTAAAAATTGATGAGAAACCCTAACTGCATGATTAGAGGGTATTTTAGTAAACCAATAGGTCAAATCGTCAAGTTTGACTCTGATAATGATAATGGTAGTTTAATTTGTTATTTGAATGCAAAAATGCTTAACTTGGAATTATAATGTTTAAAAGAGGGTTAATTTGCATGGAAACCCTAATTTGGGATAAAAGGAGATAAAAGTTATATTTTATAAAATAAGGAAAACAATTGTCTAATAAAGGAAATTCAATGAGAAATTCGGAGTTTTATGTAGATTGATAAATTAAGAATGATAGTGATGAAAGAAGAAGTAAAACCCTAATTTCCAGAAGAAACCCTAATTATGGAATTGAAATCCTAAATTGAATAATGAAATTGGATAATTATTAATAAAAGGAATTGGTACTTTTATTTCAGGATTTCTCTTCCTCATTGCTTGTTGATTGGGTTATTATCTTGAAAAGTGCAATTAAAGGTATGTGGTTACGCTTATGAATATCTCGAGTTAGTTTTTCGAGTTTTTCCGGAGATTTCATCGATGACATGAATTAACTGTTGGATGAATTTAATTCATGCAATTATAAAGTGAATATGACTATCACATAATGTATATGCCTTCTAGCTCAATCCTTGATCCTCTGTGTATCGTAATGGCTGACCTGGTACATAGGCTACCTAGAGGGTAGATCCACCAGGTCATGAAAGACTTTGGCTGCCTAGAGGGTAAGTCCATCAAGTCACCTTAGAAAGGTTCCATATAAGTCCTTACAGGGACAACACAGAGTTGTGGATAAGTATGGATTGAGTAGTTTGGCTTAAAATGTAATCTCGATTGTTAAAAAGACTAATTGCTTGATTACATTGTTAGCATAATTGCTTGATTATTGTTTCACCCATATACCAGTTTTGACTGACCTTCGTTTTGTTTGTCGGCGATTTAGGTACAAATCCCAAAGCACAAACAGTAAAGTGACACATTGTGAAATCAATAATTAAAGAACAAGGAGGAACTAGTCAGAGTAGTTCATCTGTGGTTAGAAGTCTAGTACTTCCAATCTTTTCAAAGGTATGATAAAGGAAAAATTTTATTACCATTTTCAGTATAGTCTGTTAGAATTTCATAATTGTTAACGGTTATCTGTCGAACCTTTGATCCGGAATTTATGGGTGCGGCTTCAACCACTCGGTCTCCCTTAGTTGGGGGTTATCGGAAGGTGGGGTCGTAACAGGGGGAAATGTTTCAGATTTGAGACTCTTTGGCTATCTTCCTCAAAATGCAGGTGGGTGGTGGAACAGGCATGAGGGGAAACCCGGAGGTGGCCTACTGGAGTAGACAAGGGGGTGTGCGGAAAGACTGAGTTTCTGGGCTAAGGAGAAATTCGGTAATTTTAAGAAGAAAAAATGAAAGACTGAGAAAGAGCTGGCACAAGCATAGAATGACTTACCTTCTCATGGCATGATACAAGTTTGCACCCAGTTGGCAAAAGAGTTAGAGGAATTGCAGCGGTGGGAGGAAAGCTTCTGGCATGCTAGAGCACGAACTAACGAGATGAGGGATGGAGATAAGAACACGAAGTATTTTCATCATAAGGCGAGCCAGAGGAAAAGGAGAAACACCATCTATGGCATATTCAAGAGGATGATAGCTGGCAGATAGATCCTGAGGAGATTGAGGGGGTGATTACTATTTTTTCAACCCCCTCTTTTTGACATCTCATCCAGTTGACATGGAGGAGTTTCTAGAAAGTATGCACGGTGTTCTACAGGAGGAGGATGTGACACGGTTGGAGCAGACCCTGTCTGAGAGTGAGACTTGGCAAGCCCTTTTGCAAATGCACCAAAATAAAGCTCCTGGCCCAGATGGCATGAAGGTGATTTTTTATCAAAAATTTTGTGGAACAGTGAAGAAGAGTGTGGTTGATTTTATAGCTGGTTGGTGGAGGGGAGAGCGCAGTTTGGCAGAGATTAATGAGATAGATATTTTGCTTATTCCAAAGACAGAGATGCCGGTCCGCATTTCTGAGTATCACCCTATTAGTTTTTGCAATTTTGCTTATAAAATTATCACAAAAGTTCTGGCCAATAGAGTAAAGCCGTTGTTGAATAACATTTTTTCTGAAAGCCAAAGTGATTTTATTGGGGTTAGGTTGATTACGGATAATGCTTTGGTGGCTTATGAGCTATTCCATACTATGAAACACAGAAGGAGCAGAAAGGAGGGGTTGATGACACTCAAGATTGACATGAGCAAAGCCTATGACAGGGTGGAGTGGACTTTTCTGTGGAGGGTGATGGAGAGGATGAGTTTTCCTATAAAATGGAGGTCCAAAGTTCATGAGTGCATGGAGAGCGTTTCACACAAATTCTTCATTAATTGCAAGAGGAGGGGATCTACAAGACCAACCAGAGGACTATGCCAAGGTGACCCTATCTCCCCCTATCTTTTTATTTTTTGCACTGAAGCTCTCTCTTTATCTCTCTTAAATGCAACCCAGGAAAAAATGATCCATGGAATTAAAGCATGCAGGAAAGCACTGCGTGTGTGTCACCTTTTCTTCACTGATGATAGCAACGTGTTTACTAGAGCTACCTCATAAGAGTGCCATACTTTAGCTGAGATTTTCAGCCAATACGAGAGGGCATCCGGGCAGAAAATTAATTTTGAGATGATTGAGGTTTCTTTTAATAGCAATGTGGAGGCGGAAAGGAGGGATACCATTAAGAATGTGCTTGGGGTGAGAGAGGTGGACTGACATGAGAAATATTTGGGTTTACCTACAGCTGTAGGGAGGTCTATGCAGGTGGTCTTTTCTGCGATTAAGGATAGGATATAGAAAAAATTGCAGGGATGGAAGGAACAACTGTTGTCTAAGCCATGGAAGGAGGTTCTTATTAAAGTAGTGATCCAGGCTATTCCTACCTACTTGATGAGCATTTTCAAACTCCCAGAAGGACTCATAGATGAGATAAATTCCATGATAGTGTGGTTTTGGTGGGGAGTGAAGGATGGGGAGAGGAAGATTCATTGGCTCAGTTGGGTGAGACTGTGTAGGCCGAAGGAGTATGGAGGGATGGGGTTCCGAGACCTGTCAGCTTTTAACAGTGTGCTTCTGGCAAAATAGGGATGGCGGCTCGCTACTGAAGAGGGATCGTTGGTCAGCCGTATACTGAAGGAGAAATACTACCAACACACTTCAGTCATCCACTCGGCGAGGGGAGGGGCACCTAGCTACAATCGAAGGAGCATATGGGGGGTACTGTAGTTGGCGAAGCTGGGTTTTCTCTGGAGGGTGGGTTCGGGGAGGAGCATTGATATTTACAGAGATAGATGAATCCCTCAGTTGGGAGGGACAATACACCACTATCTAGTACATGGGCCAATTACATACACTTCAGTTGCTGGGTTGATAGATGCGGAGATGGGCCGGTGGGATGAGGTTGCCTTGACAGATGTGTTTCCCCCTCATATACGTTCTATGATTCATGCTATTCCTTTGGGAGGTAGGGAGGACGCCGATACTCTATGTTGGGATAGTGAGAGCAGGGGAGTGTTTACTATGAGAAGCGCCTACAGACTGATGCGCACAGGGGAGGACCTATTAGATGACTTGGAGGAGGAGGACTGGAAGAGAGTATGGAAGCAACGCTGGCCGCCAAAGTTGAAACATTTTTTTTGGCGTGTGCTCTGAGACATTCTACCGACGAAGGAAACCCTATGCAGGAGGCATGCAGCCCAGGATGATCTATGCCCACGCTGTTTATCTCACCCTGAAAACACCACTCATGCACTTTTGCTCTGTGCTTCACCAAGTCCTATGTGGGTAGCCGAACAACTTGCTTGGCCACTTCACACAGACTTGGATGTCAGAGATTTCTCCAGGGAAATTTTACAGGAGGATGATTTGAGGATAAGAGAGGAAGGGGCGACTTTGCTTTGGATAGCTTGGACAGCCAGAAACAAGCAGATTTTTGATCTCCAGCAGCCACACATTCCAGTACTTGCAGCCAACTTTCTCTCACTGATGGAGGACTACAGAAGGCACTCGTCGGCATCACATGGAGGGGCGCATAGGGAGGGTGGCCTTATCCCTTCAGCCTAAAACCCTCCCCCACAGGGGTGCTTCAAGATGAACACAGATGCCAGTGTCTGTGTCGGCAGTAGTGTGGGGATTGGAGCTGTCTTCAGGGAACACCTAGGGGCTATCAAGGCTACGTACCAATCTAATCTGGACCATGCGTTCTCAGTGCTTAGTGTGGAGGGAATGGCAGTCCTACATGGGATGTGAGTAGCCTTGAACCTAGGCCTGGAAGATCTGATCGTCGAGACCGATAGTGTGATGTTGGTTCATGCAGTGAAGGCCGGAGGATGGGGACGCAGATACGAGGACAATATCATCACCGAGATTTGCCATTTATCTTTACGTCTTTCTTCTTTTCACTATTGTTTTATTAGACGACAAGGTAATGGTGTTGCCCATGCTTTAGCCGCCCATGCCTATTGCTTAGGAGATCCTCGAACTGTGTTAGATGACTTCGATGAGAATATTGTAGTGACTTCTCTTTTTGATATGAATAAATAAAAGCGACATGCACCCTTTATCAAAAAAAAAGGAAAAGGTAAGGTGCCAACTATCTGATGCGTTACATGAGAGATGATAGGACTGAAACCCATTATCAACTAGGATATAAAAAATAAATAAGAACAATTCAAACTATGTAGTCAAATATTTATATTCTAATCTAGATAGAAAAAGAGTAAATAATTAATGAATCCTAAAAGTAGGTGAATATTTGGATGAAATATCAAAATCAAGTCAGAGTAGATAATATATTATTTGGGATGAAAGGTAGGTAGAGAAGATCCGATGGCATCTCGAGCTCCCGTCTCTGTGGGTGACAAGGCAACTGGGGAGGTGACAGACTCTTGCCGGCAACTTTCCCCAGGTGATCTGAGAGATGTTGGAGGGTCGTCGACTGCTAGTATTAGTAGAACTGGAGCGCCGACGGCTAGTACATATGTTGAGATATCCAATGCTATTCCTCCGCTTGATTGGGAGAAAGTAAGGCCTAGAATCTTTGGGAGTGCCTCAGATCTGAAGAAAGTGGACGTAGCGCTAGTCGATGGGAAGATCCTCTACCCTAAGAAAGAAGCTGATGAGAATGCAAATAAATGGAACAACTGTCTGATGGGATATATAACCGACTTCTATCCCCATATCCTGACTCTAACGAACTACTTCGACTCTGTTTGGAAAACTCGAAGCTTCTTTGAGGTGTTTGACAAAGGAGTTGGCTTTTTTCTGGTTAGATTTGATGAGATTGAGGATCTGAATGATGTCCTCAAAGGAAATTGGATGGTGAAAGGAAGACTAGTGGTTTTTAGAAAATGGAAGTTGGGTGAACTATATAACAGAGCTCCTATCTTAGACATTCCAATTTTGGTGGATATTCTAAATCTCCCAACTGAGCTCTAGGATAGTAGAACCTTCAGTAGAATTGGTTCCTTCTTGGGTTTTCCATTTAGAATGGATGATGATATTGTCAACTTGAGGCGACTTGATGTTTCCAGAATATAGGTTCTAATGAACGATGAAGCTAACTATCCTAAAAACCTTGTTTTGAGGAGTGATGAAGGGGAAGAGCAAACTATATTTCTTGACTATGAATGGATCCCGTACAGTTGTTCTGTCTGTGGCTATATGGGTCTTGGCGAGTGCCAAAGGAAACAACCTGCCAAGATACAGAGGACTAGTGTCAATACTGTTCAGAGGAAAACATGGGAAGCTAAGAAACCTATTGTAGTTTATGTGTTCGACAAAAATCCTGGTGTTCAACCTATTATCAATTCTGATTATGTGATTGAGGAGATCACAGATGTAGCTAAAATTCTGAAGGGCAAGGCGAGTGTTGGGAAGGATGAAGTTACTATTGAAGATGAGGCTCTCTCTATTTTGGTTAATGAAGGTGTGGAACCTGCTGCTAGTGGAGTTTCTTTTGTGCCTTCAACCCCAGTGGTGATTCAAGCGCTCTCAAATGTGCCTCTGGACAACTCAATTATTGATAAGATCTAGATCGACCCTAGTGACAAAAGAAGGAATATATTCCCTCCTAAACTTCAAGTTAAACAATCCACATAGATTTTTCATAGAATTACAGATTCTAGTTTCTCTCCTATCTTGGCTCAAGTGGAAGAGCTTCATGTTATTGTTGATGATGTTGAGGCTGACAATACAACAGCCGAGGTGGTTAAATGACTCCTCCCCTTAGAATTTCCTCTTGGAATGTAAGGGGTATTAATAATAAAGTTGGTCCTATCCAAGAGGAGTTAAGAAGGATGATTGGAGACATTGTTATTCTAGTTGAAACTAAAGTGAGAATGGAAAAAGTTAGTCCTCTCTTTTTGAAGTATTTACCAGATTATAGTTGCATCACGAATCATAAAACTCATTGTCTGGGTAGGGTGATTATCCTTTATAAAAAAATTTCTATTGTTACCTTTAAGGAGTCTGATCAATTCATTCTTACTAAGGTGTATGTCAATGATTTTTCTTTCCTTATGGTTGTTGTTTATGGTCATAACAGGGATGTGGAGAGATTGAGGTTGTGGGATGATATTGAAGCCTTAAGTAATTCTATTACTGAACCTTGGGTTCTTCTTGGTTATTTTAATGCAGTTAGGTCTGAAGTGGAAAGAATCAGTATTCAACCTCCTACTAAAAGGTCTATGGATGATTTTAATAACTATCTTTTGAATTATGGTCTCTATGATATGAACTTGGGTGGACCTTACTTCTCTTGGAACAACAAGAAAAGTGGTGACAACTTTATTACTTCTAAAATAGATCGGGTCCTGCACAACACTCAGTTTATTTCTAGTGTTGAAGATTTCTCTGGAGAGTTGGTCTCTACTTCCATTGGTGACCAGAGGAGGATTGTTCTTAAGATTGGTAATCCTAGAAGTATGAAAACTCCATTCAGATTTTTTAATGCCTGGGCTCAAAGGCAGGATTTTCTGGGCAAGGGTAAAGAGGTTTGGGCTGTTGATGTTGATGGTTATAGTACTTTTGTGTTGTATAGGAAGTTGGAATCTATAATGAAGTCTCTCTTGAAGTGGAACAAGGATGTTTTTGGGAATCTTTATGACAATGCAAGGAAAATTAGATTTCAAGCTAATGAAGCTCAAAGTATGGCTGATCTTGATCCCTTGAATGAAGTGAAAAGAGATCATGCTAATCTTCTTAGAAAGGAATCTATCATGTCTGACTCGGCTGAAGAATCCATTCTTAAAAGGAAATCGAGGGTTCAATGGTTGAAGGAAGGTAAATCCAATTCTAAATTTTTTTACTCCTCCCTGAATACGAGAAGACATAGAAATGCTATGAAAAGCCTACTGATTAACAATGTGAGTGTTACTAATTTTGATGACATCAAAAATGCTGTGAAGGAGTACTATATGAAGTTGTTTATTAACAAGGATTCTGTTGGGGAAGCTTGGAGTGATAGTTGGAATGGGAATACTTTATCTTCTGACCAAGCAAGGGTGATCATTGCTCATGTGACTAGGAAGGAAATTAATGATATTGTTAATAATCGTAATCCTGACAAGGCCCCTGGGCCTGATGGCTTTAATGGCTATTTTTATAAAGTTGCTTGGAGTGTTATTGGAGATGATACTTTTGAGGCTGTCAAGGAGTTTTTCTATAGAGGTACTATGTTAAAAAAGGCTAATAAATCCTTTATTATTTTGACTACAAAGGGACAAGATTCTTCTCATATTTATAATTGGAGACCTATTACTTTGTGCAATTTGTTTTATAAAATTATCTCAAAGATCTTGGCAAATAGATTGAAGAAGGTTCTTCTTGGGATTATTGATTGTAATCAATGTGCGTTTGTTGAGGATAGGTCTATGAAGGATGCAATTCTCCTAACTAATGAGATTTTAAGTGACTTTAGTAGAGAATCTAATAGCATGTGCATTCAAGCAGATATTACAAAAGTGTATGATTCTGTTAGTTGGAAGTTTCTCTTCTCTATGCCATTCAAGATGGGTTTTCCTCCTAAATGGATTTGCTGGATTGAGGCTATTTTTTATTCCACATCTTATCAAGTTCTTGTGAATGGAGAGCCTACTGATACCTTCTATCCTACTAATGGTATTAGGCACAGAGATCCATTAGCTCCTTATCTTTTTGTGATCGTGATACATGGGTTTTGTAACATGATGAAGAAAGGTGTCTTACTCAAAGAGTTACAACCTTTGAAATTTCATGCTTGTGAACCTATATCTCATCTTGTATTTGTCGATGAATTAATGTTATTCTTGAAAGCAACTACTGAAAATGCTAGCTATGTCTGCAAAGTTTTGAGTGACTTTGGTGTGATGTCTGGCCTCAGGTTGAATGCTAGCAAAAGTTCTATTGTCTTTGGAAAGAAGGTTAAGACTGAGCTGATTCTGAGGATTCTTGACATGCAAAAAGGTGACATTAGTGATTTGAAATATTTGGGCATTCCTTTGTTTATGGGTAAAATTTCTTAGAAACATTGCTATATTCTGATTGATAGAATTAAGAAGAGGTTGGATTCTTCGAAATCTAGGTTCCTGACTCTTGCTAGGAGATTGGAGCTTATTAAGTCGATTCTTTCATCTCTATATCTTCACTGGATTATATCCTTTCCCATTCCTTCTTCAGTTTCTGAATCTATTAATAAAATCATTAGAGACTTCTTGTGGGGTCAGGCTGAAGGTAGGAGTAATGTTAATCTTGTGTCTTGGGATAAGGTATCCATCCCTTTCTCTGAAGGTGGTCTTGGTATTAGAAAATGTAAAGATATGGTGAGAGCATGTGTTATCAAGAATGCTTGGGATCTAGCCAATGAGAAAGAAAGGCTTTGGGTGAAATGGATTAATGCCAATTGTTTGAAGAAAGAGACTTTCTGGAGTATTGAATCCTCCCCTAATTTCTCTTGGTCTTTCAACAAGATTCTTGCTAATAGATATATTCTTCTGAATTTTGTGAAGTTTAATGTATGGCTTAACTCTCAATTTAAAGTTTGGAAGGTTCCTCGGTTGAATGGCAGATTTATATCTGACTATGATGAGAAGCTAAATCATACCACTACTGGGATTTGTGTAGATGCAAAGATATGCTCTATTTTAAGGTAGGATAAATGTCATTTACCTAACTCTAGAGCTACTAGTTTGGTAACATGTTATATTACTGACAATAAGATCAAGATAGGAAATGTGGATTATATCACCTTCTTGGATAAGTCTGAGATTAGCTTGAAGGAGGTATGGGAGGCAACTAGAAGTAAAGGCACTGACGTTCCTATCCTGGCTTGGTTATGGAAGTGTAAAGGTCCTAAAAACGTTTTGGTTCATGGCTGGAAAGTGTTTTTGAATAAACTCCCTACTCAAGATTACAATAGGATGATGGGTATTACTATGGTGTCAATGTGTCATCTTTGTAGAGATGATTATGAGGATACTTCTCATGTCTCCTTCCAGTGTAAGTACTCTTGCTCTATGTGGAATTCCTACCTTAATGATGGGCTTATTAGATCTATTCCTGCTGTGATGGATGATATCTATCATGAAAATCTAAAGCATTATTATATTACCTGTATTGTGGTCTTGTACCTTTTATGGAGTGAGAGAAATATGAAGGTGCATAAGAATGTTCATAGAGACCCTGATTCTTTGTTGAAGGTGATTAAACAAGTGATTATTGACTTGTGCTGAGGTGGTTGTTTGTTTTCTTCATGTATTTGGCTGGTTCTGATAATGTTGGTACACATGGGTTTGGATGGAGTTCTCCTGGGTTCTTTTTGGTGTTATAAGGTGTTGGTAGAGTACCCACTCATCATTTAGTTGAGTGTGAGGCTCCCATCTCCCTTGATGGTGTCTTTGATCTTTCTGGGCCTACTGTGTGGTGATTTGTTGTATTGGAGGTTTCCTCTTGGTCTCAGGGTGGCTGGTTTGAGGGTTTCATTCTTTGGTTTCTTATTTTGTCCTTCTTTCTGCAAGTTGTGTTGCGTAGTCTATGCAGATGGTGCTATTTTTTGCTCTTCTCTTCTTTGGCTTATCCTAGTTTGACCTGTTGTGCTTCCTCTATCAGTCTTTGCTGTAGATCAGCTTTATGAGTGCTACTGCGTTTTGCTTTTGTTTGTTTTGTAGCTGGTTGAAGGGCTAGTGATGGTCGAGTATCCAATCCTAGGAGTGTGAGGCTCCCCTCTCCCAAGGGTCTCGCTTTGTTGAATTTTGACCTAGACTGCTCTGGCAGGTGGATGTTTTCTGTGACGACCGTCTCGTGAAAACAAGATTAACTAATGCGGAAGCGTTCATCAAGCAGCGGATTAGCGAAAATCACTAAAAATTAAAACTTTTTGCAAAGAGATCCACACATAGGAAATCTTTTCCAACAAATGCCATTGTATATCATATACATTCGGTTTCAAACGTACATATCATGTACCATCTTTTTCCAGAGACTACATCATCAGCTGCCTTATAAACATATATGTAGGCAGCATACAAATCTCGAGGCATCAAGCCAAAACCTCAGACTGATATATCAACAACACTGACTAAAAACTACGAGGACCTGAGAGTACAGAGACGACACATAGGACTACTATCTATATGACTAGACAGACAATATCTCCACCTGAGATCTTATTGTTGTCCCTGCTGTTGTTGTTGCTGCTGCTCTTTCCCTATTCTAGGGTTTCTGCTCTGCCTTTCATGCATACCTAAAAATGTTTCCCACGGGGGTGAGACAATTGTAAATTGCCCCAGCGAGAGATATAACTCTCCGCCAGAAACATTGTTATAGAAGATTATGAAATTAAACTGAGCAGGGGGTTACTTTTACATTAATAGGCAGAATTATTCTTCATAGAACAGAATAAGATAATCTCCATTTTCAATAAGAGCATTGCATCTACCCATGGTAGACTCATAGTTCATCCATCTACTTGTAATGAATACAACAGATATGAATAATCATCAATGAACTATAGATATATAACAGAAATGTAACATCAGCCAAGTTCTCTAGCATAACTTATTAACACAAATGCTACAAAGAAACATGATACTTGTTACCCAAGCATCACACATGGCTCACAAGGCCATTCATATCTTGTCACCTCTCACTAGGCAACAACTTATTCACATGGCTCACAAGGCCATTCACATCTTGTCACCTCTCACTAGGCAACAACTTATTCACATGGTTCATAAGGCCATTCACATCTTGTCACCTCTCACTAGGCAACAACTTATTCACATGGTTCATAAGGCCATTCACATCTTGTCACCTCTCACTAGGCAACAACTTATTCACATGGTTTATAAAATCCGTACACATTGTTACTTTTATTAAGCAACAACAACATCAACGCACAAAAAGCCAATCAACATTTATTATATAAATGTCACAGCCCAAACTTGGATATATTCATCATCTCATCATACTTGCATGGTTATTAGGCATGATAAAAGTCATACAAGATATTCATCACATCATGTGATACAATAGTAACACCATCATTCCATAACCAAGAATTAGGGTTCACTGTCAAATAGGGCTTATCATTCCCTTTTCCCCAAATTACGGTTAGGGTTCCCCATTTCTCATTAATTCAGACCCTCTTGAGTTAACCAACTTTATCTTGTATTAAGGTATTTCCCCTCTTAATACATTCCATCACAGAATACTCACCCTTAGCATATAATGCATAGGCCACACATTAGAATTGTCCAGCTATCTCACATGATATGGACTTATCTTAGTTTAAGGCATAACTTTATTATAAAGTTGCCTATAAACAATCACAATGATACACCCTCAACTAGGGTTTCACAAGGATACATCCTCAACCAGGGTTCACAATGATACACCCTCCACTAGGGTTTCACAATGTTACACCCTCAACCAGGGTTCACAATGATACACCCTCCACTAGGGTTTCACAATGATACACCCTCAACCAGGGTTCATAAGGGTACACCCTCAACTAGGGTTTACTAATCATGTATTGGATCCATGCATTTGTTATGCATTATTGATTAGTGCCATTCAGGGTATCTCTCACCTAATTACATTAGGTTTCCAAAAAGGTTTGATCAATTGGACCTTCAATGACATGAGGTATCCAATTGAATTGGGGATTTCAATGTTGATTCCTTCAATCATTGAATTCATGGAACCAATCATCAATTGGACCTATACTAATACTTCAATTGAGTTTAATAGGTCAACCTTAAACTGATTTGACCCTCAATTGACCCTCAATTGATCATCAATTAGGGTTTTATTCAATTGAATTAGGGTTTGGAATCGAAGATCCAACAACACTCATCAATGCAAGATTGGTTACTTTGAAACTATTGAACCATTATCAAAATTGGGTATGACCTGACCCCAAACGGTCTTGAGGTCGTTTGGATGACCTCCAAACGGTCTTGAGACCGTTTGCCCATCATATCACTCAAATCCAAGCCATCCAATTAAGGTTTGGATCATTGGATTGATCGCCAAATCAGCATTGCATTGTATATCAACTTGGTACCTTTAGACCTTTAAACACCTAACCATACTCAACCCTAGACCTCCAAACGGTCTTGGGTGACCACCAAACAGTCTTGAGACCGTTTGGATGAGCTCCAAACGGTCTTGAGACCGTTTGGCTCATCCAACCTTTGGATTCTAGTGAAATTTCATCAAGGTTTGGTCTATCGAGTTGATCAACAAATCAGCACTTAATTGCAATATGATTAGGTACCTTTAGACCTTCCATTGGTCAACTAGACTTGATCCCAGACCTCAAAACGGTCTTTGGGTGACCCCCAAACGGTCTTGAGACCGTTTGGGTGACCCCAAACGGTCTTGAAACCGTTTGGGCTAATCAACCCAAAATCTCCAATTAACTCATTGGAATTTCAGCACTGTTTTCAATTAGGGTTTGCCCAGTTGAATAGCCTTCAACTCACGATTCCTTGGGAGTTAGTCCCTAAAATTTGGTGAGTCATTAGACCACATCATTAGGAACAGTAATCCCAAACGGACAACGCTTGTTCAATGCACTCAAACGGTCTTGAGACCGTTTTCCCAAAAAGTTCAATTAAAACAGATTGATAATCAGCACTTAATCCAATTAGGTTTCCCTAATGTATTAGCCTTCAACTCACGATTCATTGGGAGTTAATCTCTCAAATTTGGAGGGTCATCAACCAACGTAATTATGAACAGGAATCCCAAACGGTCAACGCTTGGTCAACTCACTCAAATGGTTTTGAAACCGTTTGCCCAAACAGGTCAAGTTAATCAGGTTGAAAATCAGCATTTAATTCAATTCGATTTGCCTAATTGATTGGCCTTCAACCTACGATTCCTTTGGAGTTAACCCCTCAAATTTGGTGGGTTATCAGCCTACATAATTAGGAACAAAATTCCCAAACGGTCAACGCTTGGTCAACCATATCAAACGGTTTTGAAACCGTTTTCTCCCAAACGGTTTCAACCCGTTTGCCCTTAAACGGTTTGCTGAAACCGCATAACCAATCAAATTAAAACGATTTGGAGCAGCTATCAAAACCTTTTGGCTTGGTACGTTTCTTTGGATAAGCATCTAGGATGATTTCATCATCCCCTTCCTTCTAACAACCAAGAACAGCAACCGTTCTTGATGGAAATTGCAGCAAGAAACAAGAGTGCATCAAATTGAAGAAATCAATCAACAAAGCATAGAGAATTGATGCAATAGCAATGTTTAAGGGTTTAAGTTATAAAATCCACCTCCAATTGAGCTACAAAGCTACAAGATCACGCCATTAATGGTGGATGAAGCTCTTACAACTCCCCTTAGGCTCGTCCTCAAGCTTTTGGATGAAAAAGTTGGCTAGGGTTGAAGAGGAGATCGAAATAAGAAGGAATCCATAATTTATTTTCGATTTCCACCATGAAATCAAGGAGAACGAAGGTCAAGGGATTACCCACAGGTTGGGGACGTGCTCCCTGCTCCTCCCTAGCTCCTTGGTCGGTTTTTCAAGCAATGGGGAGAAGCAAATCCGAAAAAGGCCTTGGTTTGGGCTTGGAAATGGCACTTTTGTAAGGAAATTGATGAGAGAGAAAATGCATTTAATTCCAAAAATAGTACCACCTCTTCCTCCTTGGTTTGCTTGCACAAAAAGGCATCTCAAACCACCGAAATCCCTTCCATTATACATGGATTAAAGGAAAAGAAAATAAGCACCTTAATCTATTATAATATTAATATATCTTTTTGAGTGGAAATGCTTTTCCTTATAATAAGGTGAGTGGAATTTCACCTACTTAGGATATTTTCGTTCCTTATCTTGGCAAAGGAACGTACATCCTTATTCAAAATCAACCAATAACATTTTGTTTGAAGGCCCTTTAATTAATACATTCATTTTTGCCCTAAATTGAATTAGGGTTTCACTTAAGATTAAATCTTGATTATTTTAATATCAAGATTCTCTCTCCTCCAACTTAATTCAAATGAGATGCCCCTTTCATTTTCTTTGCTCTACATGATGCAAAGAAACATTATGGACCTTATTGAAGTGGTAATTTTCATATTGAACCCTAGGTTTTGGGTAAATTGCACTTTACACCAAAATTGGGTTTAATGCACAACATTGTCCAACAAGCTCTATCTTAGTGTCCAGACTTGTAGAAACCTTATCACTACATCATATTCATTCTTATGATGTCACAACATCATAGGAACATCTTATCATGCAACATTTGCAATTTAACCCCTCCAATTTGGGAAATTTGCACTTTAGTGCAAAATAAGCAAACATTGCTTCAACATTGTCCAAACATGACCAAAATTGAAACATAAGTTCCTCATGAGCCCTAATTACTTTTCCCAAGGTAAGATTAAGAATCTACTCAGCCTTATTAGGCAAAACATCTAGGTTTAATTCATAACCCAGGTTAGGGTTGTTACAAATTATAAACCCCTAACAAAGATTTCGTCCTCGAAATCCCAGGAAAAGGAGGGACAGATTATTCATTAATCATACCCTCAAGTCTCCACATATCATCTTAATATCATGGAGATATCATGAACTCTGTGATTCCATACAAAGCTCCTTTCATTAATTCAACCTCATAAATGTTTACGCAGAGCATAAACCCCTAACATATGATGTTCATATTATTGAAAGGAAAAAGCATAAAAGAACATACATCTATCATTATCCAAAAAAAAAATATTCACCAAAAGAGAAACATATATATCTAACAGAGATAATTCATTCAGAAATCTTTCATTTGTTGTTGAAAATATCCACATAGCATGTTCACTAAGTTTGTTGACAATATCCACATAGCATGTTCACTAAGTTTGTTGAGAATATCCACATAGCATGTTCACTAAGTTTGTTGAGAATATCCACATAGCATGTTCACTAAGTTTGTTGAGAATATCCACATAGCATGTTCACTAAGTTTGTTGAGAATATCCACATAGCATGTTCACTAAGTTTGTTGAGAATATCCACATAGCATGTTCACTAAGTTTGTTGAGAATATCCACATAGAATGTTCACTAAGTTGGTTGAGAATATCCACATATCATGTTCACTAAGTTTGTTGAGAATATCCACATAGCATGTTCACTAAGTTTGTTGAGAATATCCACATAGCATGTTCACTATGTTTGTTGAGAATATCCACATAGCATGTTCACTAAGTTTGTTGAGAATATCCACATAGCATGTTCACTAAGTTTGTTGAGAATATCCACATAGCATGTTCACTAAGTTTGTTATAATATCCACATAGCATGTTCACTAAGTTTGTTGTTGGGGATGTCACATAGCTTTCCCTCTTTTGTTGGGGATGACACATAGCTTTCCCCTTTTTGTTGGGAATGACACATAGCTCTTCCCTTTTTGTTGGGGATGACACATAGCTTTCCCCTTTTTGTTGGGAATGACACATAGCTCTTCCCTTTTGTTGGAATTGCACAAAGCATCTTCCTTTATTGGAATTGCGCAAAGCATCTTCCTTTATTAGCTTCATTATACTCTCTAGATTGTTTCAAAATGACTACTTGATCAGAGTAATCAGATATATAACAATCTAAGAGTTCCATACTTGCCTTATCTTCAATAACCATATACCTGGCCAGGGTATACAAGTATTGAAATTAGGTAGTATGCACATTATTTACTATCATATTCCCCACTTTTCATACCATTATACACACAGGATTTTCCATCTCTAGATTTTCTTCAGGCATCATTTCTATATCTCTCTCTTGCCTGCTCCCATGCACCTTTTCCTAGTGCAACATTGCTTCTTCCTGCAGCAACCTCCTCATGTGACCCAGTCATCTTTAAGTTCTTCTTCTCTTATACGAGCAGAAGGCAATTTCAGATACACTGGATGACACCAGAACAGACTCTACTACCTTAGTCCTATGTCTCTGTAGACTCAGCGAACCTAGAGCTCTGATACCACTTAATTGTGGCATACAACTCATAAAAACATAATTAACTAATGCGGAAGCGTTCATCAAGCAGCAGATTAGCGAAAATCACTAAAAATTAAAACTTTTTGCAAAGAGATCCACACATAGGAAATCTTTTCCAACAAATGCCATTGTATATCATATACATTCTGTTTCAAACGTACATATCATGTACCATATTTTTCCAGAGACTACATCATCAGCTTCCTTATAAACATATATGTAGGCAGCATACAAATCTCGAGGCATCAAGCCAAAACCTCAGACTGATATATCAACAACACTAACTAAAAACTCCGAGGACCTGAGAGTACAAAGACGACACATAGGACTACTATCTATATGACTAGACAGACAATATCTCAACCTGAGATCTTATTGTTTTCCCTGCTGTTGCTGTTGCTGCTGCTCTTTCCCTGTTCTAGGGTTTCTGCTTTGCCTTTCATGCATACCTAAAAATGTTTCCCACGGGGGTGAGACAATTGTAAATTGCCCCAGCGAGAGATATAACTCTCCGCCAGAAACATTTTTATAGAAGATTATGAAATTAAACTGAGCAGGGGTTACTTTTACATTAATAGGCAGAATTATTCTTCCTAGAACAGAATAAGATAATCTCCATTTTCAATAAGAGCATTGCATCTACCCATGTTAGACTCATAGTTCATCCATCTACTTGTAATGAATACAACAGATATGAAGAATCATCAATGAACTATAGATATATAATAGAAATGTAACATCAGCCAAGTTCTCTAGCATAACTTATTAACACAAATTCTACAAAGAAACATGATACTTGTTACCCAAGCATCACACATGGCTCACAAGGCCATTCATATCTTGTCACCTCTCACTAGGCAACAACTTATTCACATGGCTCACAAGGCCATTCACATCTTGTCACCTCTCACTAGGCAACAACTTATTCACATGGTTCATAAAGCCATTCACATCTTGTCACCTCTCACTAGGAAACAACTTATTCACATGGTTTATAAAATCCGTACACATTGTTACTTTTATTAAGCAACAACAACATCAACGCACAAAAAGCCAATCTACATTTATTATATAAATGTCACAGCCCAAACTTGGCTATATTCATCATCTCATCATACCTGCATGGTTATTAGGCATGATAAAAGTCATACAAGACATCACATCATGTGATACAATAGTAACACCATCATTCCTTAACCAGGAATTAGGGTTCACTGTCAAACAAGGCTTATCATTCCCTTTTCTCCAAATTAGGGTTAGGGTTCCCCATTTCTCATTAATTCAGACCCTCTTGAGTTAACCAACTTTATCTTGTATTAAGGTATTTCCCCTCTTAATACATTCCATCACAGAATACTCACCCTTAGCATATAATGCATAGGCCACACATTAGAATTGTCCAGCTATCTCACATGATATGGACTTATCTTAGTTTAAGGCATAACTTTATTATAAAGTTGCCTATAAACAATCGCAATGATACACCCTCAACTAGGATTTCACAAGGATACACCCTCAACCAGGGTTCACAATGATACACCCTCCACTAGGGTTTCACAAGGTTACACCCTTAACCAGGGTTCACAATGATACACCCTCCACTAGGGTTTCACAATGATACACCCTCAACCAGGGTTCATAAGGGTACACCCTCAACTAGGGTTTACTAATCATGTATTGGATCCATGCATTTGTTATGCATTATTGATTAGTACCATTAAGGGTATCTCTCACCTAATTACATTAGGTTTCCAAAAAGGTTTGATCAATTGGACCTTCAATGACATGAGGTATCCAATTGAATTGGGGTTTTCAATGTTGATTCCTTCAATCATTGAATTCATGGAACCAATCATAAATTGGACCTATACTCATACTTCAATTGAGTTTAATAGGTCAACCTTAAACAAATTTGACCCTCAACTGACCCTCAATTGATCATCAATTAGGGTTTGGAATCGAAGATCCAACAACACTCATCAATGCAAGATTGGTTACTTTGAAACTATTGAAACATTATCAAAATTGGGTATGACCTGACCCCAAACGGTCTTGAGGTCGTTTGGATGACCTCCAAACGGTCTTGAGACGTTTGCCCATCATATCACTCAAATCCAAGCCATCCAATTAAGGTTTGGATCATTGGATTGATCGCCAAATCAGCATTGCATTGTATATCAACTTGGTACCTTTAGACCTTTAAACACCTAACCATACTCAACCCTAGACCTCCAAACGGTCTTGGGGGACCCAAAAACGGTCTTGAGACCGTTTGGATGAGCTTTAAATGGTCTTGAGACCGTTTGGCTCATCCAACCTTTGGATTCTAGTGAAATTTCATCAAGGTTTGGTCTATCGAGTTGATCAACAAATCATCACTTAATTGCAATATGAGTGGGTACCTTTAGACATTCAATTGGTCAACTAGACTTGATCCCAGACCTCCAAACGGTCTTTGGGTGACCCCCGAACGGTCTTGAGACCGTTTGGGTGATACCCAAACGGTCTTGAAACCGTTTGGGCTAATCAACCCAAAATCTCCAATTAACTCATTGGAATTTCAGCATTGTTTTCAATTAGGGTTTGCCCAATTGCATAGCCTTCAACTCACGATTACTTGGGAGTTAGTCCCTCAAATTTGGTGAGTCATTAGACCACATCATTAGGAACAGTAATCCCAAACGGTCAACGCTTGGTCAACGCACTCAAATGGTCTTGAGACCGTTTGCCCAAAAAGTTCAATTAAAACAGATTGATAATCACCACTTAATCCAATTAGGTTTCCCTAATTTATTAGCCTTCAACTCACGATTCATTGGGAGTTAATCCCTAAAATTTGGAGGGTCATCAACCAACTTAATTATGAACACGAATCCCAAACGGTCAATTCTTGGTCAACTCACGCAATCGGTTTTGAAACCGTTTTCCCAAACAGGTCAAGTTAATCAGGTTGAAAATCAGCATTTAATTCAATTCGATTTGCCTAATTGATTGCCATTCAACCTACGATTCCTTTGGCGTTAACCCCTCAATTTTGGTGGGTTATCATCCTACATAATTAGGAACAAAATTCCCAAACGGTCAACACTTGGTCAACCATATCAAACGGTTTTGAAACCATTTGCTCCCAAACGGTTTCAAACCGTTTGCCCTTAAACGGTTTGCTGAAACCGCATAACCAATCAAATTAAAACGATTTGGAGTAGCTATAAAAACCGTTTGTCTTGGTACGTTTCTTTGGATAAGCATATAGGATGATGTCATCATCCCCTTATTTCTAAAAACCAAGAACAGCAACCGTTCTTGATGGAAATTGCAGCAAGAAACAAGAGTGCATCAAATTGAAGAAATCAATCAACAAAGCATAGAGAATTGATGCAATAGCAATGTTTAAGGGTTTAAGTTATAAAACCCGCCTCCAATTGAGCTACAACTCTCCAAGCTCACGCCATTAATGGTGGATGAAGCTCTTACAACTCCCCTTAGGCTCGTCCTTAAGCTTTTGGATGAAAAAGTTGGCTAGGGTTGAAGAGGAGATCAAAATAAGAAGGAATCCATAATTTATTTTCGATTTCCACCATGAAATCAAGGAGAACGAAGGTCAAGGGATTACCCACAGGTTGGGGACGTGCTCCCTGCTCCTCCCTAGCTCCTTGGTCAGTTTTTCAAGCAAGGGGAAGAAGCAAATCCGAAAAAGGCCTTGGTTTGGGCTTGGAAATGGCACTTTTGTAAGGAAATTGATGAGAGAGAAAATGCATTTAATTCCAAAAATAGTACCACCTCTTCCTCCTTGGTTTTCTTGCACACAAAGGCATCTCAAACCACCGAAATCCCTTCCATTATACATGGATTAAAGGAAAAGAAAATAAGCACCTTAATCTATTATAATATTAATATATCTTTTTGAGTGGAAATGCTTTTCCTTATAATAAGGTGAGTGGAATTTCACCTACTTAGGATATTTTCGTTCCTTATCTTGGCAAAGGAACGTCCATCCTTATTCAAAATAAACCAATAACATTTTGGTTGAAGGCCCTTTAATTAATACATTCATTTTTTCCCTAAATTGAATTAGGGTTTCACTTAAGATTAAATCTTGATTATTTTAATAGCAAGATTCTCTCTCTTCCAACTTAATTCAAATGAGATGCCCCTCTCATTTTCTTTGCTCTACATGATGCCAAGAAACATTATGGACCTTATTGAATTGGTAATTTTCATATTGAACCCTAGGTTTTGGGTAAATTGCACTTTACACCAAAACTGGGTTTTAATGCACAACATTATCCAACAAGCTCTATCTTGGTGTCCAGACTTGTAGAAACCTTACCACTACATCATATTCATTCTTATGATGTCACAACATAAGAGGAACATCTTATCATGCAACATTTGCAATTTAACCCCTCCAATTTGGGCAATTTGCACTTTAGTCCAAAATAAGCAAACATTGCTTCAACATTGTCCAAACAGGACCAAAATTGAAACATAAGTTCCTCATGAGCCCTAATTACTTTTCCCAAGGTAAGATTAAGAATCTACTCAGCCTTATTAGGCAAAACATCTAGGTTTAATTCATAACCCAGGTCAGGGATGTTACATTTTCTCTAGTTCTTGGATGGCTTTCTTTGGTTTTATTCTGAAGATGTGGGTGCTTTTAGTTTGTGATGATGTAGGTGAGAAATTTCTATTTGTTGTCATCTGGTTGTTCCTGCTTTGGCAGTTTGTGACTTCTTTATCAGTTGTTGAAGTTTAACTATTAGTTTCTGGATGGATGTTGTTGGGTCTGGTTGTTGAAAGCTCCTTTGTTTTTCATAAAAGGTGGTGTATATATGCTATTTGTTTCTTTGGGGTCTGTGGATGCTTGTTTTGTTATTGTGGGAGATCAGCCTTATAGATCGATCTTGACTGACCTCGTTGATGGAGGTTGTCTCTCGAGTGCTTGGATGGAGTTTTCTGGAGACTGTCCTGAGTGTTTGAGGATGGAGGATTCTTTGGATACTTTTATTTTTTTATTATTACAAGTTAATACATCATTTTTTGTAAAATGTATAGCTTCTCCTTTTTCCACGCCCTTCGATTTGAAGGTAGATGCATTGTATAGACACAACTTGAGAAAAATACAAAAAAAGCAGCACGAGTTTTTGCCGACCAAAAAAAAAAGTAAGCATATGAAGCAATTAGAAAAGTTATGTATGAAACCTTACTATAATGTATGTGAAACATATGATGATACTTGAGCTTCTTGGTTATTTATTTGGAAACTAATATGTTATTTTTTATTAGGAAATATATTACATGATGCTTGAATCCATATTGTTACAAAAAATAAGTTTGATATATAATATTTTATTCATATTACTCATTACTTTAAGTTTATTGGTAAATAAGAATCAAAATTTTGGATCTAGAATGTCAATTTTCCTTGTTTATCACCATATACTACTAGAATGTAGTTATACATTGTTGACTGGTCATTCGTTGCTTTTTTTCTTCTGTAACGTTGATCTTTTTTTCCTGTTCTGGCTAACCCCATTATAACCCAAATTATCAGATTTGAGTCACATACACATGTCAACATCATTGTAATGACTTAATCAGTAGAATAGACTCCACCTAGAATCAAGTTTTTGTGCTTGTGTCCTTATACATAGAAATGATTTATGTAAATTTTGATGTTTATTTTGACATTTCAAGTCCATACATGTAGACATATCAACAAAGGCGGTCGAGACTAGTACATAATAAATATCTATATAAGTAGTCATGAGATGTACACAAATTTTGGTACTTATTTGGACATTTGAAGTCCATGCTTGTAAACATATAAAAAATTGACGGTGTAGACATTTTCAAGGAAAGGAATTCAAAATGTTTAATTACAAACACACACAGATATATATTATATATATATATATATATATATATATATATATATATATATATATATATATATATATATATATATATTCTTCAACGATCTGAAACTTCATCACATCATATTATAGAATAAAGACAATCTGGGAAAATAAATGAATAATATATGAATTTTATGGTTATAAATAAATAGTTCTATTGAGAAATGATAGTGTCCATATCGCCACAATCTATGTTTTGGCCACATATGTCTATATATTGTTGGATTTTTGGATATGTCATACTTAAATTTCAATTATGCAAATATTTCCCAAATTATGTTACTAACATGTGCTTTAAGTATTTTAGGTGATAAAGGAACTAAGTCAAGATCTAAATATAAAGACCTTGAAATTTATATGTTTGGCTGCTTGCAAATCAAGTTGTATCATGTATTTTATTGTGCATGTTTATTTTGTTACAAATTTATAGACATGATGTAAAGACAATTGATGGTCCTCCAAAATCTACCCAAAACCCTATCCAACCTCACATGAAGACTTTAGGATTGATAAGTTTCATACGAGTCTTTGATAGAGCCTCACATACATTGCAAATATTTTCACATACTCCTTTTCGGCCGATAAAATTTTCGACCGGGACACACTCAGTCAAAGACTAAAAAAAATAGAGAAATAGCCTTGCATATGTAAAGTTATGAGCCAATCTCGATAAACAACATTGTCGACCAGGTAGCTCAGTCAAAGAAAGGTTTGACTGACAAAGAGATGTTGCAAGGATATTGACCGAATCATAGACGTTGCAGTCCAGAACTTTTTTTGGTCGATAATATTGTGCATCGAGACTCCTCCAATCAACAATATTTTGGATGGAGAACATTTTGGAAACTTTTATGCAAACGATCAAAATAGTCATTTTAATTTATTTAACCTAATATGCAGCTAGTTTTTGTCCTAGAGCACTCTTGAAACTACCTAAAGTTGTTATAACCTCTTGTAAACATATCCTATAAATATGAGTGGTCTAAGAAGATCTAACCAACAAGTTTGCATACAACAATTATGATCATATACACAAACTTGAGCTGACTACTTGCCAACATTCTCAAAGAGCTTAGTTTCTACAATACAAGTGCATGTCTATCTATCCTAAGCATAATTTCTATATTAGAATCCTTCTCCAACAAATCTAGGTTTGCCTAAAACCATGAGGAGTGGATCATCATCACTTGTTCATAAGCTTTAACTCTATACTAGAATCCTTCTCCACCAAATATAGCTTTGCCTAAAACCTTGTGGACACTAGTACATAACCAACCTTCAGTGTCGGTTATTTAAGGCCTTTAGTGTCGGTTTCTAAGAGACACCTATGTAGGCGCCGCTAAAAGCCCAACCTTTACGTGTTAGTTCTCAAACCGATGCCACAACCCTTCGCGCGCCACCGAAAATGCACCGAAAACGCGGAAGCAGGGGGTATAGGCGTCAGTTATCCACTAGGAAACCGACACTGAATCACCCGCTTACACGGCCATGCTGGCCAGCATGACTGTGGTGTCTGGTAAATCAACATTGGTTACTAGTATGGAAACCCACATTGTAACCGTATATCGTCAGTTTTATACAGATATCCAACACGTATTTTATGTCTGGTCTGCTACCACGGCCGTGCTGGCCAGCAAGGCCGTGGTGTAGGGAAATTGATGTCGATACTAGTAAGGAAACCGACAGTGTAACCATATGTCAGTGGTTTTATAAAAATAACCGACGCCGATGATTTGATTTTTTTTTTCTGTCAGTCTGCAAATGTTACGACCCCACCTCCCGATACCCCCAATTAAGGGAGACCGAGAGGTCGAAGCCGCACCCATAACATCCGGATCAAAGGTTAGGCAATTAACCAAGAATAATTATCAAATTTTAACAGACTATACTGAAAAGCTGTAAGAAAATAAATTTTTGCATACCTTTTTGAAAACTTGGATCTCTAAACTTCTATCCACTTAAGGATTCTACTCTAACTAATCCTCCTTGTATTTTACTTCATGTATTACACAGTATGATGATTTACTATTTGTCTTTTTTTTTGGCTTGTACCTAAAACACCAACAAACAAAATGTTGGTCAGCCGAAGCTGGTATGTGGGGGAAACAATAAACGTGCAACTATGATAACAATATATCATTCAATTAATAATTTAACAATCAAGATTACATTTTAAGCCAAACTACTCAATCAATAACTATCCACAACTCTGTGTTGTCCCTGTAAGGACTTATATGGTACCTCTATAAAGGTAGAGTCGCATGGCACCACCCAAAGGTAGCCCAATATCTAACTCACTGTGACTTGATGGACCTACCCTCTAGGCAGCCATATACTAAGTCATTCATGACCTGATGGACCTACCCTCTAGGTAGCCATATACCAGGTCAGCCATTACGACACAGAGGGGACCAGGATCTGAGCTAGAAGGCATATACATTATGTAATAGTCATAGTCACTTTATAATTGCAATATGAACATCCAAACAGTTTAGTTGCATTCAATGCGATTAAACATCCGGGAATTCATCGGAAAACCTAAGAGGTTATTCATAATTAACCACATACCTGATTCGATGATTTCACAAGCATTAAGCAAACCCAACCAAGAATGAAATCCAAGCAAGTAATTCAATCATCGCATAATTCTTGAAAACAATATGCACTCTATTTATTACACACTTTATCAAGAATCTACTTTATTGACTTGGATTCACTTTCTAGGGTTTTTGTATCCATTTAGGGTTTCATTAATCTTCATTAGGGTTTCTTAGATCAATTCTTCAAACTTTATCCCTTTTAGGTCAACAAACCATAAAATACTCTTTTCTACTCATATAAACCCTAATTGCTCAAATTATCCATTTTAATAGTCTTTAACATCCAAATTGACTTAGGATCATCTTATCCCTATTTATTCATGGATTTGAACAATTAAACCAATTAAAAGACATATTCTCCTGAATTAGGGTTTTCAAGCTCATTAATGCATAATCATGTACGAAACCCTAACTTAAGCCAATTACATAAAAAGATCATCTTTTTAGATCCTATTTTCTCTTTTATTTAACAATAGGTTAATATCAGCTTGAATAACATCATTAAGTCCATCTATCATCAAATCTAATGGTTTTTCCTTAATTAAACCATTAAATATGATAACTTTATGTACTTTTCACATTTCAAGCATATTTATGTATATAAACTCTAAATTAGACTAATCATGTGCAAAGTTATTCCTTTTTGAACATAATTTACCTTTTTTCATTTAATAGGTTAACATCAACCCTAAAGATCCATTAAACCCTATTAAACACATTAATCATATCAACATAGGGTTTCTTAATCTTTAATTCATTAAAGATGATAATTTACACTACTTTTCGAAAAGAAATAAGAATCAAGCTTCAATTATATTTTTAATGGATTCTTCACGTTTTTCTGATCAACTTTCATGTATAACATGTCCTTATTCGACCTACTAATTAATTACTATGAATTTATCAAACCTCACTTACTTTCAGCCAATGGGAGGTGGCCACGTCGCTTCCTCATGCAACGTGGGGCGGCTCACTTTGGGAAACATAACAAAAAGTCGGATTTTCCCCTGACAAAGCGGCAGGCTCCTTAACCCGCAGAGGGGTATAAATGTCCATAGCCCGTTTGGTCATCTTCTACCTCAAGAACCATGCGCAGCCGCGATTTTGCAGCCAAGCGTGGGCTGCGCCTTCCTCCATGGGCCACGATTTTTGCTGGGAACTCCCTCTCTTACTCCGCCAGGACCTGGCGCACGTAGGGCACCTCTTGCTCTCGGCCAAAGCGACCACTTCGCGTGAGATCAGACCAAACAACGCTGACCATCACAATGACCTACCGCTACTGCTGCATGCAGCTAGGAGGAGGAGGACGACCACCGAGCGTCTACTTGAAATCGTGGGAGCAGCACGGCCCTGTTGTACCTCTTCCACGACTCCTCATCTCTGGGGATAGTGTTAAACTCTCAACTAGGGTTTTTACGTGTAAGAAGCTAGGAGAAGGGATAGAGCTGCATGGGATTTCCTCTTAAACTTGATCCCAGATCCCTACCCCTTTTATAGGGAAGAGAAACGAAGCCATAAGTTGGCTTTAACACGACTCAAAGAGTCCTTTCCAAAAAAGAAACCAATTCATTCCGTGAAAAGAAATCTTCTCTTTTTATTTATGTTTTTTTTATATTCCTTTTCCTATAAATATTACGATTTCGAAATTCTTTTCCATTATTCCCTTTAGTTTTCCTTTTTAATTCATTGGCCTCGAAATCCTATTTTCCTTTATTAGGAAATACTTTCCTTTTTGCAAAACCACCTAATTCATTAATCATGTATCCCCATTATCCTTTTATTTTGCAATTTTAGTATTTTCTCCTTCGTTCCTCCTTATTGGGCTCCTTTGACCCTAAAGAACTCCAAGAATTTGAAATTATTTTTATTGGATACTCATTATCCTTCTAGATGCATCTCAATGCATTATTCTTTATTATTCCTCATTATCTTATTTATTTCCTATTAAATTATATTTTTTCTCTTTATTTCTCTTTTATTTTCCTCATTGGTGTCCCTTTTATCATTAGAAATCCTCTTTTCACTTATTTTCCATATTTCATCAATGTTCTAAATTTCTTTATTAATAAGGAAATACTTGATTGATCTTTTCTTTTATTATTGCTTTCCTTTTGTAACCTTGGACTTCTTGGTACCCAAGGAACCCAAGAGGCTTGAAATCCTCTTTGGATTTTCCTTCTAGAGGTTTCTACATATTTCTTTTCTCAAATATTCAATTATTCATTTACTAATTGAATTTCCTTGTTATTTGGGCCTAATAGCAAATAAAGCCCACAACACAAACATCAAGGCTATTGTAAACATAATCCATATATTTATTTGTTCCAAATATCTTTAATATGAGAAATTTCATTTCTCACCAAATGCACCCAAAATTTGGGGTGGTAACATCCTTCTCCTCTTATAGGAATTTTGTCCTCAAAATTCTATCAAGCAAACAAACAATTCAGGATAAGACTTTTCCATGTCCATCATTGACCCCTATGTGGCTTTACCGTACTCATGGTGCTTCCAAAAAACCTTTATCATCACATTTTCTTTTCTCTGAGTTCTTTCATCCCGACGTCTATAAACTGCACAGCTGACTCAGGCCATGTCAGCCTCCCTTGGGGCTCACTAGGTTCATTGCTCAGTACATGGTCGGGATACCTCACATAGTGCTCTAAATTGGACACATGGAACTCATCACACTTTACTTTATCCTGAGGGGTAAGATTAAACTTAACCTTCTCCACCAAACCATGTCAAAAGAACCCGTGCATCGGGGACTCAACTCTCTTAGCTATAACTTAGAGGGGTCGATTTTTCATGTCACATATTCTCCCACAGTGAACGGCATGTTAGTCTACTTTGCATCTGCTCACAACTCTTATCGTCTCTAGGATCCTTTCAGCCATTGCACGATCAAAGCGACTTTATCTACACACACTGTGGTCCTTTTCTAACCATCATGTGGTCCTTTCACCAACATCACCTTACTGAAGTGGTGACCGACACAACCTCCCTTACAGAGCTTCTTATAAAACACAATACTGGCTATGGTGGTCATTGTCACATCTTTCATAGGACAAGAACTGTCTCTAGATATCACCCTATACGAGCACACATGCTCTCATCAGACCTTTTAGTCTGGATTATCCCAACCATTAGTTAGGGGTGATAAACTATACTATAATCGAGTTCTTCATGTACCTACTTTCACCTTATGGAAGTGAACCTTTAAGTCATACCCATGAACTTTTGAACTCGCTTCATGGTGTAGTTGAACCGTCTCTCTCATTGTAGTTCATCCCGATCTATCCCTTGACAGTACTCTTTCTTTCTTATGTCATCTAGGTAAGGCGATCTACTATAACCCATATTGCATCTCGACCTTCCTTGATCTAGGGGAGACCTATCACAACATTCACAGTGATAAACTCCCATTCCCTTTCAGGGACTCTTTTGTCCTCGATATCGATACACTGGGTTACTGGGGTTCGTCCTTTACCTCCTGGCTTGCATGGCCATAAACCACATGTAACTTCATCTTAAGCATCCAAAGTGCTATTGCCATTTTCCACGGTATATGGTGATCTTCAATCATGATTTCCTGTATGTCATGATTCTTCAAGATCGATTCCTCCAAAACCCTAAACCACTCTAGTCAGGGTTTCATCACCTTCTTTTCCAAAGAAGTGCATCTGAGGTTCTACCACCATCCTTTCATTGCCTCAAGGACTAGACTAGCTAACCAAACAACCCTTAACTTTTCAACGCATCTTGTTACATCTGAGTGTTATCCAAACACCTCTCCTTTCTAAACTTAGGGTTAGCGAAACAACCTCTTCTAGCGTCTAATCAAACAAGTCATATGTATCTCAACCAGAGCATCCATTACCACTTCAAATCCTTAGGTATTAGGTAACATTGAAGACATACACTTCATGTATTCCACTTATCATCTCATCTCAAACTCTACGTCTAAATTCATTGAGAACACTTTTGAGCTCATTTTCCCGGTAATCAAACTCAACCTTGTATAAATTGTAAGTTCTACATAGCTCATGATAAAAACATCCTCGTAAGGTGACTACCTCATTCCTTTTAGTGTTTGCGAACCATCCATGTATCATTCACTTTACCAAGGTGGGTTATCTTCTCTGTCCCCATTTCTCATGGCAACGTTCCAACCTACATCATCTCTCATCCTTGGTGTATGGCACGCATAATGTCCTATCTCTCACCCCCATAACAAGAGGAAATAAGCATTTGGCTGCAGTCCAAATATAGAGTTCTTCTTGTTCCAAGAGTAGAGATGGTACATCCCACCTTGCCAATACACTTTTACATCTAAGTTGCAACATGCCACATATGTCTCTACATCACAGACATCATGATATCAAACTAGTCTTGAACCTACTGAGGTTTATATCCTTGGTCATCTCCTCTAGGTCTATAGGGTATCGACTCTTTTGGGGTCATCCCTCTTTCCTCATGCATCAAGAGAGTGCCCTACTCATCTGCCCTTTGGATCCCATGAGTTCATGAAGGTGATCAATCTCCTAACCCATGGCCCTCAGACAATGATAGCTGTTACCTCCCGACCTTATGGTCATGCGCAACTGGGGAATTAGGCAACTCCTACTTTCATCGGTCTTTATCCCTACCTGACCCTAGGATAGACTTAGGATTCTCCACTACAGTACATGTTCACTTAGAACCTTCCCCAAGCCTTCAACATCTCTCTCTCTGCATTCATGGGCTGACTTTCATCCTTTCATAGGGATTATGGAAACCTGCCTTCCTTGGTCAAGCCCCGTACCGGTTACCTCCATGGTAACACATTCATATGCAATTAGAGATGGATATCTAAGGGTCTACAGGTTCATTCTCATACCATGTATTCTCAAGATCCTGTGAGACCTCTTCAGGTTACCTTAAACCAAGAAAACTAATATACACCCTACCAAAGGGTTCCTCTCCTAGGATGGGAGGAAAACTATATCTTGACAACAAGGTCACAAAAGCTCTTAGGTCTAGGGTTTACATCCACATGAGCCTACTTAACCCTACCAAGCTATTAAGGCACAAGCAGATCACCTAGTGAACCATGCTAGGTCATACTTATCCTCTTTCCTCAATGTTAGATCAAGATCATACCTTTCTTTATCATCAACCTAGCAGTGAGGGGTTCATCAAACACACCTTAAACCTAAGGGGCTTCCCTTTTCCTTTATACACGAGGCGTACCATGCTCGAAACCATGGCAACTTAATTCTCATCATGAGCATTAGGTATACCACTTCCCCTCTTATATCAAGAACCCTAGGTTCACATGCTCTATCTCTTAACTATGAACCAAGCATGCAAAAGGTGTGACATACACTCCTTGTCATCCTTCATCTCGAGCAACACTTAGAGTTGGGTTCTTCTCAAGGACAACGAACAAAGTACAAGGACTCAAAACCCATTACTGACCCTTCCTAGGTCTAAGGAACTATTCATCCTATCTTAGAAGGTAACCACCTATACCGTAGGCACATAGGTACCAGAATCTTCATCTTCTCTCTCTAGGGTTTCGTCCCTCTAAAGGCAACCAAGATATCATCAACTTCCAGGGATAGATCATGAGGCAACCATTATCATCCATTGTTTAGGCTTCCAACCTTCTTGTTGGGTTTCCTGCTCTCTCTCTAGAGCTAACCCTACATCCAACCTCAACATTAGAGGTCCATTCTTCATGAAGGATCAACCTCAAAAGCATCCTCTAAATGGGTGAAGCCTAGGTTCGAACTTATGTTTGCTCAAGATCATCCATAACCCTTTATGCTCCATCATAATTCCTTATCCAGGGTTTCATCCTACTGTCAGCACTATGGCGTGCCCTAGGTGCCAGCTATACCATACTTGCACAAGCCCATAGGGTTTCTAAGGTCATTCACTAACATCATTATCTAAGGATCTATTCTTTACTCTAACATGCACGACCCTTCCCAGGGTTGGGTTGCCAAAGGTGCTAGGTCACCCATGGATCATATGGCATCCCAAAGGCATGTCCTTTCAAACACCTGGTCTACCATGACATCTAACTCATCATGTCATCTCTCTCTAACCTTCACTTAGGGTTAGGGTTAGCATCATTCCCAGAGGATGTGCTAGGTCTCTACTTGCAACGGAGATCTCTATCTCCAAGATTGACTTATCCTTTCGACAAGAAGGTCTAGCCTCAGGTCTCTTCTGAGGACATGACAACTTATGTCATATGACCTAAGCATGTATCTATTCTTTAGTTTGCGCTTAATCTATTAAGCTTACGTCCATGACATCTTATTTACATGCTTTTCATTAATTTGATGGAGGATTCCTTAGACCTTATTAATCTTACCCATACCTTAAGAGGGTGAGGAGAAGAAAGAAAACCCTAATCCTTCATGTCCTTAACAGAATTTGTGATGAGAAGGGATGAATAAGATGAGAAAGTTCTAAAGGTATCTTATTTCGATTCATACCCTAAGAATTTGGCTAGGCAGTCACACAGATCCGGGAGTCCTCGTATTCCGACTAGCGGTGTGGAGGAAAATATTGCCAGCCCCCAGTCGTGATCCTTTTCTAGACACCTCCGTCTTTCGCATAATCCTCTAATAACTCCCTTGGGTTCTATGGAGTTTGTAAAATTTAATAATTATTAATGGTTAACTGAGGAACCCAAGCTCTGATACCAAATGTTACGACCCCACCTCCCGATAACCCCCAATTAAGGGAGACCAAGAGGTCGAAGCCGCACCCATAACTTCCAGATCAAAGGTTCAACAATTATCGAAGAATAATTATCAAATTTTAACATACTATACTGAAAAGCTGTAAGAAAATAAATTTTTGCATACCTTTTTGAAAACTTGGATCTCTAAACTTCTATCCACTTAAGGATTCTACTCTAACTAATCCTCCTTGTATTTTACTTCATGTATTACACAGTATGACGATTCACTGTTTGTCTTTTTTTTTGGCTTGTACCTAAAATGCCGACAAACAAAATGTCGGTCAGCCGAAGCTGGTATGTGGGGGAAACAATAAATGTGCAACTATGATAACAATATATCATTCAATTAATCATTTAACAATCAAGATTACATTTTAATCCAAACTACTCAATCCATAACTATCCGCAACTCTGTGTTGTCCCTGTAAGGACTTATATGGTACCTCTGTATAGGTAGAGTCGCATGGCACCACCCAAAGGTAGCCCAATATCTAACTCACTATGACTTGATGGACCTACCCTCTAGGCAGCCATATACTAAGTCATTCATGACCTGATGGACCTACCCTTTAGGTAGCCATATACCAGGTCAGCCATTATGACACAAAGGGGACCAGGATCTGAGCTAGAAGGCATATACATTATGTAATAGTCATAGTCATTCTATAATTGCAATATGAACATCTAAACAGTTTAGTTGCATTCAATGCGATTAAACATCCGGGAATCCATCAGAAAACCTAAGTGGTTATTCATAATTAACCACATACCTGATTCGATGATTTCACAAGCATTAAGCAAACCCAACCAAGAATGAAATCCAAGCAAGTAATTCAATCATCGCATAATTCCTGAAAAGAATATGCACTCTATTTATTACACACTTTATCAAGAATCTACTTTATTGACTTGGATTCACTTTCTAGGGTTTTTGTATCCATTTAGGGTTTCATTAATCTTCATTAGGGTTTCTTAGATCAATTCTTCAAACTTTATCCCTTTTAGGTCAACAAACCCTAAAATACTCTTTTCTACTCATATAAACCCTAATTGCTCAAATTACCCATTTTAATAGTCTTTAACATCCAAATTGACTTAGGATCATCTTATCCCTATTTATTCATGGATTTGAACAATTAAACCAATTAAAAGACATATTCTCCTGAATTATGGTTTTCAAGCTCATTAATGCATAATCATGTACGAAACCCTAACTTAAGCCAATTACATGAGAATATCATCTTTTTAGATCCTATTTTATCTTTTATTTAACAATAGGTTAATATCAGCTTGAATAACATCATTAAGTCCATCTATCATCAAATCTAATGGTTTTTCCTTAATTAAAACATTAAAGATGATAACTTTATGTACTTTTCACATTTCAAGCATATTTATGTATATAAACTCTAAATTAGACTAATCACGTGCAAAGTTATTCCTTTTTGAACATAATGTACCTTTTTTCATTTAACAGGTTAACATCAACCCTAAAGATCCATTCAACCCTATTAAACACATTAATCATATCAACATAGGGTTTCTTAATCTTTAATTCATTAAAGATGATAATTTATAATACTTTTCGAATAGCAAGAAGAATCAAGCTTCAATTATATTTTTAATGGATTCTTCACGTTTTTTTGATCAACTTTCATGTATAACATGTCCTTATTCGACCTACTAATTAATTACTATGAATTTATCAAAACTCACTTACTTTCAGCCAATGGGAGGTGGCCACGTCGCTTCCTCATGCAACGTGGGGCGGCTCACTTTGGGAAACATAACGCAAAGTCGGATTTGCCCCTAACTAAGTGGCAGGCTCCTTAACCCGCAGAGGGGTATAAATGTCCAGAGCCCGTTTGGTCGTCTTCTACCTCAGGAACCCTACGCAGCCGCGATTCTGCATCCAAGCGTGGGTTGCGCCATCCTCCCTGGGCCACGACTTTCGCTGGGAACTCCCTCTCTGACTCCGCTAGGACCTGGCGCACGTAGGGCTCCTCTTTCTCTTGGCCAAAGCTTGAGATCAGACCAAACAACGCCGGCCATCACAGCGGGCTTCCGCTACTGCTGCACACAGCTAGGAGGAGGAGGACGACCACCGAGTGTCTACTTGAAATCGTGGGAGCAGCACGACCCTGTTGTACCTCTTCCACGGCTCCTCATCTCCAGGGATAGTGTTAAACTCTCAACTAGGGTTTTTACGTGTAAGAAGCTAGGAGAAGGGATAGAGCTGCGTGGGATTTCCTCCTGAACTTGATCCCAGATCCCTACCCCTTTTATATGGAAGAGAAACGAAGCCATAAGTTGGCTTAAACACGACTCAGAGAGTCCTTTCCCAAAAAGAAACCAATTCATTCCGTGAAAAGAAACCTTCTCTTTTTATTTATCTTTTTTTTATATTCCTTTTCCTCTAAATATTAGGATTTCAAAATTCTTTTCCATTATTCCCTTTAGTTTTGCTTTTTAATTCATTGGCCACGAAATCCTATTTTCCTTTATTAGGAAATACTTTCCTTTTTGCAAAACCACCTAATTCATTAATCATGTATCCCCATTATCCTTTTATTTTGCAATTTTAGTATTTTCTCTTTCTTTCCTCCTTATTGGACTCCTTTGACCCTAAGGAACTCCAAGAATTCGAAATTATTTTTATTAGATACTCATTATCCTTCTAGATGCATCTAAATGCATTATTCTTTATTATTCCTCATTATCTTATTTATTTCCTATTAAATTATCTCTTTTCTCTTTATTTCTCTTTTATTTTCCTCATTGGTGTCCCTTTTATCATTAGAAATCCTCTTTTCACTTATTTTCCATATTTCATCAATGTTCTCAATTTCTTTATTAATAAGGAAATACTTGATTGATCGTTTCTTTTATTATTGCTTTCCTTTTGTAACCTTGAACTTCTTGGTACCTAAGGAACCCAAGAGGCTTGAAATCCTCTTTGTATTTGCCTTCTAGAGGTTTCTACATATTTCTTTTCTCAAATATTCAATTATTCATTTACTAATTGAATTTCCTTGTTATTTGGGCCTAATAGCAAATAAAGCCCACAACACAAACATCAAGGCTATTGTAAACATAATACATGCATTTATTTGTTCCAAATATCTTTAATATGAGAAATTTCATTTCTCACCAAATGAACGCAACATTTGGGGTGGTAACAGCAAACCTGCTGTGGCTGGTCGCAGGATGAGAAACATGTAGTTCAGTTATGAACTGTAGGTTTTACGAAATCCATTGATATCAGCCAACAATAGGCCACAAACCTGCAAAATTAACATGATGGACAAATTATTATATATGTGATTCACACTCATGTATAAGAAATTTAATTCATATTATTTTTTCATCACACGCATGTAGAAACAATTAGCAACCTGCAGTTCCATTTATTTCATCTCTTTTCACATTCAGACACATGCGGAAACATTCATGTATTGATGATTTTCACACACATATATGAGAATTCATAAAAATTCATTCACATTCACACAAAATTAATAATGAGAACAAAGTTATTCTTTATTCGTCATCATCATTGTCATCATCATCATCAAAATCATATTGAAAAATTCCCACTCTTTGCAGGGCTTTTACCCAATCTTCTCTTACAACATCTAATTCATCTCTCGTATAGGGAGCATGCACATCGAAATGCTTTGCACCTGTGTTGAAGTCCTCAGTTTTAAAGACCTACAAAGAGAATGACGTACATACATAATTATAATAATATATAATAAGATTCATATATTTCATATTATCTAACGAGACTATGTATAATACCTGTTGTATGTTATCGATTTCCAATACAGCATGTTTGATGATAAGTTCCATAAATCGCATCACATAGTAGGCACATGACCATCCATTGTCTTGTGTAGCACACTATAAATTTGAAACATGCAAAATATTCGAAAATACAAATAAGCACACTTCACATAAATAATATATACATTGGAGTCTGGAAATTACTTTCACATTCTTCCAAATGAGCTGCAGATGTTTTTTCCTGGGGACCATTCCTCCAGCTTTTTTGTACTCTTGTAAAGCCCTATATATATGTTAATGTAACACATTAAATTTCATAATTAAATAGTAATGCATTAACAGATGTTAACAGATATAAAATATTTCTCACGAGAATAATGGCCTTTTAGTTGCATGTCCAAATACATCCAACTCACTCCCCGCAGGATCTATATAATAGATGGTGAATGTCTTGGGGACAATAACTAATAACTCCCAATGCTTAGCACTACAGGCAAGAAAGTAGAAAATTAATAACTCAATTTCCGTAATAAAAATGTAATTTGCTTAAGTCCAAATTACAAGCAAAGTAAACTTAATCGAGATTGAATGGAGCTATTATCACCGTCTTATTATTTTTACCAAAATATTCAAAAGCATCACAACAGTATGAAGTAACTGAACCAGGGTCTTTTTCTACAAGACTAATCAAAGATGGCACCAAAAATCCCACATGGGAAAAACCCAAAATCTTTACATGTCTTGTATAAGTGGCTGCAAAACATGTATTATGTATGCATTAATATATAAGAAACCAGATTGCCGTATATAAAACAAGGTATATGGATGTATAAACTAGATTTCTGTATGAATTAATTAATCTCACCATATCCACAGCTCTACCATAGATGTGTTCAGCCATTCATACTTAAACAACTCCAAAATATCTTGTATAAATATGTTGTTTCTGAATGTTTGACCTGTATTAATATGTATCCAGAACTTCTATTACGTATGCATTAATACGTATGCTAAACTTGTATAAATAGATTGTTATCGTATGATTTACCTGCAGCATTCTCCGGAATAGTAACATTTATAGGGCAATTTAGATTATGTTTGCCGATCCATACTGTCACACTCCTACAATTAGGACCTATCGAGGCGTGTAGGTCCCATGGAAGCCAACTTGGTAGTTGAGGAGGTGGAGGCCGAGATGTAGCGGGTCTCATCTTTTTGACCTGTATATATAATTTCATATCAATTGACTCGTATATATATACACACTAACAAAGTAAAGTAATGAAAATTTATCATACAATATCAGTATAGAGGACATCCGCTTCGGGCCACAGTATCACTCCGCCTACTGCCTCACCAAGTGTTTCAGCATCTGGGTGTGCATGAGGCAGTGCAAGATCCGTCCAGCCAGTTAGTATTTGTATGGGGCTCACACGTACCATGCCATATGGTACTAGACTCCCATGAAACATGCACCCTTTAAGGGGTGGGTAAGCCAATGCATCTGCAACGATATATCCTTCACTTTGTAGTCGGCATGGCTTCAACCCCTACAAATTTACGTAATTAAAGAATGTTATATGCATATATACACAAACATATCATCTTAAACAGACTAACTATTATATATGCCATAAAAATACTTACAGAGGATGTGCTAGGCGGGTCTATAGGATTACTCCCAACCTCTGTAGTACGAGTAGGAGAAGAGAGGTTCACCACGAGTACTGTCTGACTGGAAGTCTGAGGCGCCTGTTGCCACTTGTGAAATGCTTCTTGGAGTCTTTTTTCAATTAAGGAATCTACCTATACATGGATAAATGAAATGCTAGTTGCTGATTATTGAATTCCCTTTCGCAATAACGTTCTAAAATAAGAATAAGTTACCTCAGCTTGTGAAAGTCCCGCTTTTGGGATAGGTTTACACTGGGATGGCCCAAAGAACGCTTTGATGCCCACACCAGCGCCTGCACCCCTTACACGTCCAGGATGCTCTGGGTTACCCAGAGCAACTATCAGTTCATCCCTTGTGCCCTGAGGGATGAAATTGCCTTCCTTCCTCTGCTCGTGCAGCTCCCGCTAAGCACCATCAACAAAAATTCATAAGTAAACATAACAATAATCAATATCGATAGATTTCTCTAAGAGTTTGATTTTTACCATTTTTGCATCCGCCTCAGCGATTGCGAGCTTTGGTATCTCTCCCTTCTTATTTTGCCTCCCAACTATCTACATAACATGACGAGGCAGAGGTGCGGGAGCAGCAGTAGAGGACTCTGCAATCTCTTGAGTAGTAGTAGGCTGAGTAGACTCAGCCTGTAGTCTTTGGCGAACGCCTGCATATCCTCTTCGACCCATTGTGTGGTCGTGCACATTCAGTGCACGCCTTGCTCTTTGAGCATCGCTCTTAGCCTAGTTAGTTAGCACGTTGATTTGGTTAGTAACACTAAAGGTTAATCTTGAATATGTGAGTACATAAAAACGTATATTAATTAAATTGGGAGTGGTGGCGCTTAATACCTTGAATTCATCTATTTTTCTTTGGGTAACAAATTCCTCCCAAACTTTAGGGTCCAAGTAGTTCCATTGCTATGTGGGTTCCTTCTTCCTATATTTATTTTTCAAAGAGAATACAAACAAAAATTATTAGTGTAAAGTTAGTGAAATACTGATCAATGTCTAGAATTGGAATCTATCAAGAACCTATTCTCAGCATCGCGTATGTAATCTCGGGTGAGATTGGTCCTATAGTTCCTTTGGCCCCTCCCACAACATTGCATCACACATTTATGATGTAGCTTTTCATCCAGATCAAATATGCTCTGCAAATTAAATAGAATATATTGCTATTAACTAGTATCCTAAAAATTAGTAATCTACACAAAGAGAATTACAAATAATAATAACTCACACATAGTTCCTTCCATATGTAGTCCTTCTTCTCCTTAGGAACTCTATGCCATGATGCTAGGATAACACTGCAATGGCTGTGAGTAAGAGCCCCAAGATATGAAACAAATGAGTTGCGGTTCACTCCATATGGATTTCCTACCTGATCGAAATCCACAACCAATTTGGGTCCATTGGCCCTTTGCTGTATTAACGTGTTCATCATTGTGATGCCTCTCACTTTCTCAATTTTCTTCTGTTTCTCATCAAGTGCTGTAATTTCTTCAGGGAGTACATCACCAACCTAAAATTTGATAAAAAACACACTTACATAATATAATTATAAATGAACATATAGGGATATATTCTTAAAACTTACATTGTCATGCGGTGCAAGCACGTCCTCACCCTCACGGTGATCATCAGCACCATCCTAATCATCCATCTGATACACGTATTAATACTTACACTTCAACAATTCATCACATTTGCAACATTATATACAAGTTCTAGCTTTATCACTCATACTCGTCTTAAGACTTAACAAACACTTGTATAATTCATTCTAATACAATTCAAATATGATTTTATAATGTCAATTCAATTCCCAAGCATATTGACCACTGACTTAATTTTTGGGCAATATTCACATGAAATAGCATAGTCATATATCCATAGAATTTCCCATGGATCGTCAATCAATATAGTATGCAACATGGATGGTCGAGTTAATCTAGGGAATACTCAACCGCCACTCCTCTCTATAGAGTTCAAACATCATTAAAAAATTAGGAAAGTTTAACAAGACGTCCAAAATGGAGTTTCGAAAACATAATTAAAATTTTAGATCAATTGGATATACCAATAAAAAGATAAAATTCAAATACTAAACTGCTATATTTCAGTTTGAATACATGGCCAATTGAGTTTATCTTGGGTAAAATCGGCTGACAAACAAGTCAAAAAATCTTTCAACTAATATCTAATTTCTCCAAACCATGTACAAATTTCAACTAAATCCTAGTTGTATATAAAATGCTGAAAATCATTTAGTACACGACTATACTGATCAAATTTTGTATTCATATGTTACCAAAACCCTAATTTTTGTCGATTAGGATTTTCAATTCTCAAACCCTAATTATGTGAATCAAATAATGTTTAAATCTTCTCATTAGTTTTAAAACATAATGATTAGATTACCATAATTAATCAAGCTTTAAACAAAGTAATAATGCATTCATCAACTTGATGAATCTACATATCAAAACTTTTGAGTGATTGAAGTAGTGAAGATGTAGCTTAAAACTACATAGAATTCTAAAACTTGAACCGAAAGAGGATAAATAAATATAAAAGGTTATGCATAGATAAGCACATGAAGAACTTGTAGTGCAATATCCCGCCCCCAAATCCCCCACATTAACCCTGAATTGATATGTGAGTATGTTGTAAACGTGAGTAATATTGTGTAAAACAAAATGCAGTTTGTCATAGAACAATGCAAGTCACGGGAAAACCTGATAATGGGCGTGCAGGGTGCTTCAACTGGCGGCCCTTCTAGCAGCTCGAAGAGGTGGCCCTGTTGGCTGCTTCAAGCGGCAACGCTACTGGCTCCATGCAGGCGGCAATGTTGCTCTGTGTAGGCGGCGATGCTGCTCCTTGCCAGCGACGTTGCTGCAGGCGGCAATGCTGCTCCGTGCGGGCGGCGCTGCTGCTCTGGTCGGGCGGTCGCCAGCAGCGGCTGGCAGAAGAAGAGGCGGTGAGTGGCGGCAGTGTCGGAGGTGGAGGTAGTGTCAGAGGTGGAGGCGGTGTCGGAGGCGGAGGTGCGACACAGCAGTAGAATCGTCGGAGCAAAGGGAATCATCGGAGTAAAAACCCTGATCAACGGAAATGAATGAAACAGAAGAGGAAGAGGCTACCACACTGTTAAGTTAACTATAGGTGTCGGTTGCTAAAAAAACCGACAATACATACTTTAAGTGTCGGTTTGAAACAAACCACCGCCACTAAATGGAGGTGAATTTTTTTTCGGTTATTCGCACGAAAACACAATGGCGTCAGTTATTGTCACAAAACTGACGATAAAAAGTGAGAAAATTTCTGTCTCACAGAAAACCTTTAGTTTTTGGTTCCTCTCTTACAAACCGACGTTGTATATCAATTTTTGGAGGCAAATTTTTTTCACTGGAAATTTTGGTTTTGGCGGTTACTTTTCGGTGTTAGTTTTGTAACAAGAAACTGACACTGAATAAAAGAGATACCCGTGTCTGGTCACCCTTCACAGATTGATGTCAGCTTATTTTATCCACAGACGCTGTATGTTTTAGGTGTCGGTTTATTATTACAACCGACACCAGCAAAAGTGACGTTATAAGCCATTTCTGTAGTAGTGGGAGTGGATCATCATCACTTGTCCATAATGCTTGATTATATATCTTGTGAAAGACTTTTGTAATATCCTTCTTCCATTCTTGTTCATGTGCTCTGGTATACTGTTGCTTCTCACTACTTTAAGGTAAAAGGTTGTGGTGAAGCTCTCTTGGTGCTACTTCTCAGTGAAAGGTTGCAACCAAGGTGGTGGAGGGTGATTGCAATCATCTCCAGGTGGGTGACCTTCCAAAGGTGATAGTTCTCCTTGAGCTAAAAAAGAGAGTTATTCTTGCGCCACAAAAGACACTGATAAGTTTTATATATTGTGTATCAGTATACAAAAAGAATAAAATATATGATGAAAATCTTGGTTGGAAACAATCAGGTAATGGATTGATATCATTTAATGGAATTACTCTATATCATGTGTCCTTTTGTTGTTGCATATTTTATTTCCACTGCAGGTTAAGTAGAATAAATTTAATTTGGTTAAAATTATTATAAAGCTCTCTTCACCCCCGTACTCGATATCTTTTCATATATATCTAAAAATATTCGTATGCCTTGTTAACAAACAAAACATGATGGATAAGGTTTAGATACATTTTTCGATAACCCAAGAGACTCATAATGGTTGCGTCGAGCCCAACCTAGGGAGCTCAACCCCATTTCGTAAGGAGCAAAGCCCATTAAGTCACGCAGAGGCCGGCTGCGCTATGGGAGAAACGGTTTAGATACATCATATAATTTTATGGTTCAATCCACATATGGATAAAAAAATAGATACATAAATGTGATGGGGTTTAATGAGCATAAGTCAACCATACATAGGCCAACCTAATTGGTACACTTATTTTCTCATAGGCTTTTTATAAATGGATTTTTGAAAAAAATATAAAAATTTTGGTTATTAAGAAAAATACAACAAAACTAAAAATATTTAGTAATGTTGTTAACGTTTCAAGAACCTTAGATATGAAATGGAAGATTTTTTTGTAACATAGAAGAAACTAGACAATGAAAGGGAACATTGATGGACACAGTTCAATACATGGACATGAAACTATCAAATAGATTGGATATTTTGATCAGACATGCAAATACATGGAACTTTGAAGCAACACTCTTACTAAAGTAACGATGGCACTAAATCTTCCATTTGAAATGGAGACTTAGATTAAACTTTTATTCCAAGTGGAAACCTTAATTGGCATACATGTATGATATAACTTATCTTTATTTATCAAAAACTAGCAAATACTAGACATCCTAGGTGTGAATTTATAATTAGAAACCAAAGAAATTACCAATCTTTCTATAAGCGAGGTTTGTTGGTATATTTATACTCTACTTTGGGTTTTAGTTCAATTAAAGTTGACTGAGCTTGTTGTAACCTTTTTTCTAGTGGCCTTACTCAAATATAGTGGAGAACTATTTACTCAAAAATTCATCCCAATCTTTATTTTTCATCATAGTTACTATTTCATGATCTTAGTGAGATACTCAATCAAAAAATCCTTTATAAGTGTTAGTTATTCTTAGAATATCATAATATCTAGTAAATATGACTCTCTAACCCATTCGAGAAGTAAAATAAGGGGTAACAATTGATCACAGTTCATGTATTTAAAATCACAAGACATATGATAAATTTTCACCCACATTGCTGATAAACATGGACCAACAACTTCACACTGACCAAAGAAACAAGGAGGTAGATTTCACATAGTCATAAAAACATAAGCAGTTGATTATCTATGCCTTTGAATTATCATAACATACATGGAATTTCAATTGAAAAATAGTAGAACAACTTCTGTTGTGAGTCCTAAAATGACAATATCTACATAATTTCCTAGTATCATTCAACTTTAAAATCAATTCTATATTCTACATGTGACGACTTGACATCAAATCAAGTCATCACTAGTAATTAATTGCAAAAACACCATAAGCAACATAATTAACAAAAAACACTAAGAATTAAAACCAGTTTGCACATAGATCCTCTTACAAAAATTCTTACTGAAAGAACTAAAACTTTATATTTATCATGATTGATATTGTACATTCATTGTACCATCTTAGTTTGAGGACAACAAGTACCAGTTGCTCCACTCAGATACATACAACAACAAAATAAAATTTTGAGGTAATCAAACCAAAATCCCAAGTCATTCATAAAAACTACTAAGAATTATCTCCCAAGGATCTGAGAGTACATAGACAACACATAGGACTTCTATCTAACAGACACGATAGATAGTGCACTCAACCTGAGCTATTACTATTGTCCCTGTTGATGTAGTCCTCCCTCTGCAGAATGGTCTCTACCACCTCATGAACGTCCACCTAAAAAAAATTGTGGATCCCATGGGGTGAGACAATTGTCCCAGCGAGACATATAACTGTCCGCCAACAATATTATTTTCACAAGATGTATAAAACTAAGCAGAGAATTCTTTTACTTAATAAGCATGATTAATCATTGTTATATGAAGAACTGAGTAATCTCTTCTCTTAAGGTAATGCAACTATCTATGATAGAACAATGAATCAACTTTTCATTATACAAGGAATATAAGGAAACATATGTAACATCTATTCATCTAAGCTGTACAAAAAATGTGTACATCAACCAATGGTTTGCATATTTGGTTCTTAAGCAAATACACTACACAGCTTATTACTTATTACAATCACACTTATGCCTAGAGGAGATGAAGTATACCATTCATTTTCCAACCGACCACTAGTAAGTTGAAATCGGTACCATACAAGGTCAGTGGCAGAGTCGGATGTCAAGACCTCACCTATCTCGGTCAGTACGAGACCACTTAGACTTAGAAGGACATCTTGCGTCACTACAATTTATCTATGCAAGGGTATAGCAGCATCTTCACTATAGAGTTACAGCCGTAGCATGTACTCTCTTTGGGAAAAGACCACTAAGCTTTCCCGGATTATTTTTCATTTAGAAGACCACTGGTCAACCTGGTGTATTTGGGGAGTCCACTGACCACCCTTGTTTAGTTGGGGAGTCAACTAAGCACCCCGATATAATGATTACATATTCAAAAATATGCATACCGAGTTAAACTTGTTTCACCATTTAGCATATCCTGACACCGAATGGATCTTTGGTTTGGGCAACTACATGATAATATTTAACTTTCTTAATTAAGTGCATTCCAATATCTTTTAACATCAATCAAGTTATAAACAAGAATTATATCAGATGCTACAAAGAAAGGAATAAATATGTTTATGAAGTACTTTCATGTTCTTTGGAACAAATAGATCTCTTAGAGTCTTAATCTCTTATCATCATCATGATTGGGTATTCAAACCCTTAGTTCATCACTGAGTACTGTCACCACTTAGCAGATAACCATTACCTCTAGGTCATCAAACCGAGGTATTGATTCACATAGTTCACATAGCTCACAAAGACCATTTAAACATCTTGTCACCTTTCACTAGGAAACAACCATCTTTTAAGATATCAGATTATATGAACATTATACTTGTTGTACATGTATTTCACATAGCCCACAAAGCCCATTTAAACATCTTGTCACCTCTCACTAGGTAACACATATCTTTTAGGTCATGAGACCACATAAACATTATACAAGTATTTCCCATATCTCACAAGGCTTATTCAATAAGACAAATACAAACTTCCCATTATTAGGGTTAGGATTTCCCTATATAGTCGAATAGGGTTTTAAGTTCATATTATAAATCCAAACCCTAATTCATTGCTTCACACATCTAGGATCATACAATGATATCATAAGTATTCAATCATAATTATTTATTCTCATCATTTGTCATAAAATGATTATCAACACAAAGAATGAATTTCTCTCTCATCCTTACTAGGATATTGATTACACCATACTTTATTTTCTTGACTTAGCTCCTTTCTTAAGGTATGCTATCCTTCACTTATCCAAGTGCATTCATCCCATTACATCTTAATGTAACAATTGTCATGACATACTCCATGTGTTACTCATCCAAGTATATTGGATTTGAGGTGCATCAAGTGTATCAACCTTGAAGTAATGGATGTAATATTTATCATGCCTTGGTGTATCACTTCCCTTATTACTTTTAACTTACTTAAGTTCATCATCTTATCTTGTATTAGGGTATTTCCCATCCTAATATTTTATGCACTAACTCATCACATTTACCTTGTAGTGTATTGGGCATAAGTCACACAATTAAATTACTCATCTATCATCAAGTAATATGAACTCATCCCGGGTTACAACATTAGTGATATAGGTTTGAACATTATCAAAAACTTTAGTTATTTCACCTAACAAGGTATTAACCACACCATGACTTGGTATTGCACTCAACACTACTAAGAGTGTCGTGTCCTCACCTTTACAAGGTGTATCGGGTTGAATCATGTATCTCAAGTTCAACACATGTGTTGGGTTAGGTGTATATCAAATTAGTCATCATCATATCTCTCAACACTTACTCCTTAAGTTATTAATCTTACCAATCATATGGTGTATCACCTTGACCATACATGGGTGTACATCCTTACCTCTCTTGAAGGTGTTGCCCACACCTTACTTTATTAAGTTTGACTTAATCCTCCTCTTGAAGGTACCTTAACTCACAATTATCAAATTGCACTAATCTTGTTACTTATTAATATAGCATTTAACATAACCCACAACATATATCACTTAGTCAAATTGGATGGAAGCATACCTACCATATCGGGTATCATGGTGTACATATGCTATCATATTGTGTTTGAGGCACAACCTTCACATCCTATTGTGTATCCATGTCGAGCATGTGGTGTAGCCACATCATCATATCATATAGGGTGTATCCCATAACACCATATTGTGTAACCATCTCAGATTAGCTATCACTTAGTTATTATCATCTCAAATCAACCTCATATCGTGTATGGGTTATATTGAGTTCCTATATTGTGCACAAGGGTGCACCATATCGGGCATAGGAATATACCTACTGCCATATCATGCACCAAATGTGCACCATATCGTGCATAGGGTAGATACTTCATCATAGTATCATTCTATACATCATGACATATCAGGTCACCATGTTCGATCCTCATATCGGGTTCCAATATTGGGTTTTCATATCATGTTGGCATATTGGCTAACCTATTGAGTTAGTATATCGGGCAACCCATTATCCTCATATCATTTTCATTCCTTTCCAAGGATTAGTTATACAATATGATTAAATAACAAGCTGGGGGATCTAGTTGAACTCTTCAATCCATTACAAAGTGATAGACACATGTCGGGTTTTCAAAGGCATATCGAGTTTCCACTTCTTCAACTAGGGTTTCAATCTTCATATCGGTTAATGGTACCATATCGTGTAAAAGATAAAATATCAACTCCGTATCATGTATAAGGTATAAGTAGGTACTTCCCATATCATTCATAGGACATGCCTCATATCGTGAATGAGGTGTCTCCCACTTCTATATCGGGTGAACCACCATCTTGGGTTCCATATTGATTGTTTAAGATACTTCAACCCCATATCGGGTTGTTCCATGATGATGTCATCATCATTAAAATCAAGACCCTTGTTTTGCTTTCTAAACCATGGACAACAATGTTAACTACTTATTTTAACTTAAAGGAAAATCAATTGATCAAAGGAATTTGAAATTGAAAGTAAACAAATATGTTCAACAATATTGCAAAAGAATAATAACATGGTTGGGTTCGAGCTATATAACTCACCTCTAAAGTAATTTCCAAGCTTCAATATCCAACTATTGACGTTGTAAAGGTTGAAGATGATCTTCTCTAAGATCCAAGACTCGAGCTCCTTATCTTTTTGCACGATATCTTCTTTTGTTGTGGCCGATATCACCTTGATATGTTAATATCCCCTACTTAACCGATATCCCTTGTCTTTGGCTGATACCAAGATCTACAACTCGATATTCCTTCACACATGCACGATACTAGAGTGGTATGCATGATATCTAAGAGAGGGATGGTAACAAGGTTTAAAAAATTCTACTAATAGGTTAAGAGAAGGGTATTTATACTTGTGGTTTCTAAAAATGAGTGTAAGAGGTGTCATTGTCTTAAGCTACTAAGTGCCACATAGCCATGCATGGATTGACACATGTATTTGCATGCATCCCATATTTATCTTGGCATGCAAAAAAAGTAAAATCTTAAGGATAATGCAAGGGATAACGGTCAGGCTCCTTAGTTATCTTCTAGGGCAAGTTACTTCCACTCACATTATTATTATATTCTACACAACCTTTTTCCCAAGAAAAGTTGCAAACCAATACATATGACTTTATTAAGGTGCCTAGCCCGTCATGGGAAAAGCCAAGATTTCAAAAAACTGATAGGAGACTTACTCTATGGATCTTTGGCTGATAGGGACTCCTATTTCATGTCTTCAACTTGATATAGCCCATATAAAGCTTCAACTATACAACTTCCTTGGTCTTTTTATCACTGAGTGCTACCATTCAAAAAATGATTCAAGCATAGTGTTTCCTTCTTTCTTTCTCCTCTATATGATGCTAGGAAGGAGTACATACACTCTAAAAAGTGGTAATTTTCACATCAACCCTTTATTTAGGATAAATTACATTTCATAACAAAATAGATGCAAAATGCACTTAGCATTATTCAACAAATTCTTACTTTATAATTTAGGTTTTCCACAAGCCACCACTTAGCATCATTCTCTCTCTTATGATGTTAAAACACTTAGAGCACATTCAACATGTGACATTTTCAATATAACCCCTCATCTTGGGTAAATTGCACTTTTCACTCAGACTATCATATAATACACACATAGTTTGAAAATAAGATTAATCTTGAAAATAACTTTCACAAAGAGTCTTAATTACTTTTCAAAATATTAGAACAAGTGTGTAAATATCTTATTTAGGAAAAACTTCTAGGGTTAAACCATAACCCAGGTCAGGGATGTTACAATTATAAACACCTAACAAGGATTTTGTTCCTGAAATCCCAGATGAAGGAAGACAATTGTCATTCATGCATCATATCATCAAGTTTCCATTTAACATCTCGATGTCATGGTGATGTCATAGAACTTTTTCCCTCACAAAGTTCTTCTCATTTAAGGATTATCTGTCACACATGACACATACTTAGTTGTCCTTTTCCATTATTGATTATAGAGTCGACTCTGTGCTAGGTAATACTTTTCTTAAATAGATAAGCATCATATCTACCTTATTTAACTCATGTGTCAAACCTTACTGATTGTCACCTTCTCAAATTACAACTTATGTGATAAGATCCTTGATTCTGGGGAGTTTACCATACCCCCTGACTTATTTTAACATTTCTCCTCCAAGGAAAGACTAGAGTTGTATTCTGTCACCCATATGGTACTACAGGTCTTATCATGCTTCTGTTGTGCCACTCTAATCTGTTCAAACAATACTAAACTTACTTATGACATATACCAACTATCCCATTAGCTATTTATTTTCTTATCATAAGGAGATGCTACTTATCAAAGAAGAACTATCTCTGAGGTATCTATAGATGTTATCTCTATGCAGAGCATAAACCCCTAACATATTATATCCATAATATGTAACTAGACTGATCTCAAAGTTGGCCCTTCTAGGTAACCAAACATTAATCATCTTATCAGGAGTCATATTTTCATTTTCTCATACCACCTGACGCTTCTTGGATACCAGAATTCCTTACCTTGGTATCCGTCACATGTGTTGAAATCACATCACATCTCTACCATTTTCATCTTCTATTGTTATTACCAAAGCCAAACATATAATATGACCTTTCTTACATCTTGGGACATTACTTATCACATATAACTTTATCTTGGAATAAAAAATCCAAGATTAACTAATACTTTTCTATGTATCCATCAAAAGAACACTTTTAACACATGCACATAAAATGTCATAAGACTAACTTAATTATCATGTCCTTATAAGGAAAGAACATGTGGAAAAACATTCCTCTTATCACCCCATCATCACGCAGGGTTGTTTATCAAAAAGAAGAGATTATCATCTCCTCTGATTATTGCATGAACTTTCAACTATTAATGAGTCATTTACTCTTGTTTAATCCTAGGTTCCTTACCATCATCATTGGAATTATAAGGATGATTACATGTCATCACTCCTTTCTTTGTTACTATCTAACATGTTCATGAACGTTTTATGATTTTATCACATTTCTCATTTTCACATAATAGAAAAGATCTTTACTGTTCACACAGTCTTTATAGAACAAGGATCATCTCCCTAGTTCCTTTTCTCTTATCATGAGGATTATACTTTTTACTTCCTCATACAAACAGATTGATCTGAGATCATCTCAGATTCCATTTTATTGCACTTAGGATGTGATAAAAATATCCATGCCATATTTTCGGTTTCGTTATGCTCACTAGATTGTCTCAAAATGACTACTTCATCAGAGTAATAAAAAAGATAACAATCTACGAGTTCCATGCTTACCTTGCCTTCAATAGTTGAATACTTGGCCATGGTATACAAGTACTGAGATTAGGTAGTATGCACCTTGTTTAATATCATATACCTTACTTTTCATTTTTATCCAAATTATAGGACTTAACATCCCTAGATTTTCTCCAGGCATCACTTTACACCTCATCCTCTTTCACACAATTAAAAAAAACTATAAAGCATTTTAATAATTACAGAGGAGAATATAAGTTCTAGCCCTCATCATTTCTTCCCCATGTTCCCGTAGGATAACCAAAGGGAAGTCATCAACAACAATCCTTCTTATAATTATCAGATAAAATCAATAGAAGACATATTAGAATGAAAAATCTCTATTTGACTGTCACCCCTCGCAGTCATCTACCACTTTAGGTTGTCTCAAAACATAGAGTCTACCTGTTTCATGTGGTTGCTTTTGCCTTTTTACACTATTGGGTTGTAACTTTTGTAAGCCCTTCTGACTCTTCCTTGGTTGTTGGATCATTTCGTCCTTTCTTTTTGAAAAAAAGGGTTTGGTATGCTCAACATGTCCATATCTATAACAAGTCTTGTCTTCGTACCAAGGTCTTATCAGTCTTATTACCAATATAGAAGCTCAGTCAGGAGTTCTTACAGGTGGAAAGTTAGGACTTTTGCCATTACTTAGTGATTGTTGCATTGGTGCACTAGGCATTTATTGTACTGGTGACACCAATTACCTTGGCTTATTAGAACTACTAGGAAATTGTTTCTAGAATTGTAGAGACCTTTCCTTAATTCTCATCTCATTGCCCCTCCTTGGGCATTGCCATCACAGATGTACTATCTATCTTATACTTATGGAAGAGTCTATTTACTTGCCATATATTAATTCATCCCACATTTCCACTGTTCCAACATGATTATGTCATTCAAGAACTCTTTTAGAACTCAAAGTCTCTGTATTGAGGACTGGTAACCAAGATTGTAATGCTAGTATCCAATTTACTATATGCATCAGTGTTGTCCTAACCTGCCCAACAAGCGCATAAAAAGCATGTTTCTCTATCTTGATTGGGTCAAGATGGGAATTCTCATGCACTCATTCTTCTCTTACCTGATCCCTTTCACCATGTTTGGGTGCAACAACATTACTTTTAGCAACATGTTTCCTTGTGTTCTCCAATCATTTTTAAACTTCACCCTTTCTTCTGCATAAGTAGAAGTCACTATAGGGTATACTGGAGGACACTAACACAGACTCAACACATTAGTCCTATGTCTCTGTAGACTCAGTGAACCTTAGGCTCTAATACCAAAACTTTGTGACGACTCAACATCAAATCAAGTCATCACCAGTAATTGATTGCGGAAACACCATAAACAACAAAATTAACAAAAATCACTAAGAATGAAAACCATTTTGCACATAGATCCTCTTGCAAGAATTCTTACTGAAAGAACGAAAACTTTATATTTATCATGATTCATATTGTACATTCATTGTACCATATCAATTTGAGGACAACAAGTACCAGTTGCTCCACTCATATTGTGGCAACACATCCCATTATCATACAGATAATGAGGTGATACGCGAAAATGTGCGGAAAACACCATAACCACAGATTATCAAAACACGGGTTAATTAAAACCAATTGCGGAAAACTGATAAACTGTGAAACTATTACTTTCCAGTCCTCATCCTACACAGAAACATGTCATATAAATATGTACACAAGATCTGACATGTGTCCACAGCCCAGGAACAGTTGTCCATCCATCACATGAGTTCACCACCTGTGCATATATACATAAAGGCCCACATCCGGCCAACAACAGGATATACAGATATCATCGAACGATCTTCATGAAACGTCATCAAAACACTGCCAAGGACCTGAGAGTACAGGGATGACTCTAGACTCTACTACAAAACATCCAAAACAGCAGCATTTCCATCGCTTGCCTTCTACTGCTCCCCAAGCTGCTCGTTCGCAACACCACAACCACGACCACGTCTACCTCGACCACCTAAAAAGGGTGTAAACCAGCGGAGTGAGACAATTGAACAATTGTCCCAGCGGGAAACATAGCTCCCCACCGCAACTATAGAACCTCAGCAAGAGAAACTATAACAACAATTATAACATGAGCAGATATATCAGAAGCAGTTATATATATATATATATATATATATATATATATATATATAGCAAGATCATTCTTACCGGCAAGCATACCAGCTGTACTAAAACTTATAACCAGATGTCTTTTCAAAAGAACATGATTATCAATATAAGGTATATCAACATGTAACATGATTATTAGAATAGAATATAATGCCATATAACCTGATTATCAAGATAAGGTAGATTACCACATGACCTGCAAGGTATAACGGAATATTACACAGACAAGGTCTCAACCAATGTTTCATGTTTGATTTGATCAGTAAATACTAAACGGCTGTATTACATTTTATTATGCCCTGAGGATTTGAACTGTACCGTTCAAATCCAACCTTCGGTTACGAAACCCAAGCCGGTGCCATATAAGGTCAATGGAAGAGCTGGACTCCACGACCTCCCACCTCATGGTCAGTACATGAGTACAACACAAGCAGGACCGCAGTCACATGCTGAAGTGGTCTAAGCCACAGGGTTAGCCCCACAGGCTACCCATTCCCTAGCCTGCCTTGGTACAGGTCACGGCGCTAGTAAAACTGAGCCACGGGCCTGATCACCGTGCTCTGAGCCATGAACGCATTCATGCTCCATACATCACATATCCTGAGCCATGGGCCTGTTCACCATGCTCTACACACATATCTGAGTCTGCAACCGAAGTTACACTCTTGCCTCCTCATTTTCAGGCTAGGAGCAGCCTACACATATTCAACAATATGCGCTTCCAGGTTAACCCGTAGGAAAACCTGTTTCACCATCACCAAGTCCTGACGATGATGGATCTATGGCCAGGGCAAACTACATGATGTATTTCACTGTGCTTAATTAGTATCTTTTAGATGGATTGCAAGATTCAACCAGGTTGTATAACATGCAAGATATAACAGAAAGTAAGGAACATTATATTATGATCTAATCATATCAACATGATCCATCTTAAGGATCCAACATCACATGTTATCACTTGGCCTCTTGCCAACCATCCAGATCCATCTCAAGGATCATCACATATCACAGGGTCTCAATCCTTCATCATGTACTGTCACTGCCTCTTAAGGCCCACATCATCATCATGGGACCAACACATCACATGCATACTCTTATAGAGTAATTATCAAAGCAATGTTACTCATTACATATGTCACATAGCCCTTTCATGGCTAAGTCATCACCTGCAAGGTTAAGGTATGCAATAATTGTAGATTCAACATAAGGAATATGCTCACTATCATGAAATTTCATTCAAGATAATCTACTTATCGATATGACAGTTATTTGGTAATCAAGTATGTTAAGTACATCATTAAACAACCATACTGATACTTACCCTTATATCGAGATTGTACAAACAATCAGGGTATATAGAGATCATGTTGTGTTTACAGAACCAACACTATTATTAACAAGGTCATTACTATGTCACCAACTATTGTCATCTTTATCATGAAGCAACCTTTAACATAACTGTCTCTTAGCATCATTATTACCAACATTATTATCATTAAACAAACTACTAGAGTCGTTATCATCATCTTCATTATCATTAACAATTAAGCATAATGGGTCACATCATGCATCTATTACATGAGGGCTATCATCATATACATTACTACCATTAGCATCCTTATTATTTGCAACATATTACATATTGATGATATCACAAACACCACCATCGTTTTATAGGTTAATGTATAAACATCCACTTCTATCACATAAGGGACCGTCACCAAAGAAACTCATACCCTCACTATAGCCTCACAACCCTCATCTATAGCCTATCACCCAACATGGGTATCGACTACCACACTATCCTTGTTGGTCATCACACCATCAACCATATCGGCCACTATACCAACCCTATCGGCCACCACATTACTAACCCTATCGGCCACCACATTACTAACCCTATCGGCCACCACACTCAAGCACATAGGGTAGGGTATCATCCAACATGGCTATCGGCCATTAGGGTATTGCCCACCGTGGTGTCGGCCATCAGGACACAAAGCCTATCGTCCAACATGCCATCAACCATATCGGCCAACATGGGGAGGGTAACGCCCATCATGGCTATTGCCCAACATGAGAGAGGGTGAGAGAGAGTATCGTCCATCTCCAAGGGTACTCACCACAACACAAAGAACATTACTATGTCTCCCATCACATCGGTCAACCAAACCCTAGCTCACCCTATCGCCCACTCATGGGTAAGGGTATCGGCCAACTTCAAGGGCTCAACATGTCGTCCACCAAGGTGTCATGTCGGCCTCCAAAGAGAGCACCATGTCGCCCAACATGGTCACCATGTCGGCCAACACTCAAGCTTGGTCAACCTATCGATCTCCAACTCAAAGAACTCAAACCCTAAAGCATCATATCATTCAACTTAGGGGCAAGTGTGTCGCCCAACACACTCACAAGGAAGGGGGGTATCGCCCAACCCTAGGTCATCACCTACCCCCAACACAAGAGACTTCAAACCCTAGAAATCAAAGGTGCTCAAGGAAACCCTAAACCCTAAGGGGGATATCGGACACCAGGGTACACTAGCAAGGTACAAAAGCAAGGAGCTAAGCTAGTCCACTAACATGCATAAGATCAAGCAAGAGGTAAAGGAGTTAGGGTTAGAAGCTATGCAACCCGCCTTAAGCTCCGAGCTCCAAAGCACTCCAAGGTCCAAAGCTATCGTCCACCAAGTTGCTCCAGGAAGGTGTATCGGCCACCTCTTCAGCTCCAAGGAAGTGTATCAGCCAACACAAGCAAGATGGAGAGGGATATCGTGCACCAAGGGTGGAGGGGAGACCAAAAGAGCAAAAGAGACTAAGGCAAGGAGAAGAGCTTTCTATATAGGAGGGAAGGGAGGAGAAACCAAGGTACAACCATGCTATGTGTCACCCACCCAAGGGACATTTGTCCTAGGGTTCCAGCCAACACACTAGCAAGGCATGGGACACTCGTCCAAAACATGCACCAAGGGTCCACCACATCAGACCAAGCATCTTGGGCGACACAGGAAGCAGCTCTGCTGGGCGACACACCAGCCTGCTGGGTGACACAAAGCAGGTCTTGGCCGACACAAGGCTCAAGCAGGCCCAAACAAGCTCAACTCAGGCCCAGAGAACTCAAACAACAAGCCCAAGCCTTTCTCTCAGCCCTAGAGGAAGCAAAGAGGGGAAAACATCTCAAAAGATGGCAAACTTGCACACAAAACCCTAAACTTGGGTTATTCGCAAGTAGCCCCTCGAACTCTTCAAAAAAGCTCAGCAAAACCCTAATCACCACTTAGGGTGATTAGCAAGCATCAAACCACTAAGGTTAAGCAAAACAAACAGGGTAAACCCTAAACGCAGGCCAGGGTCCTTACACATATACATACAACAGTAACATAAAATCTTGAGGTAATCAAACCAAAATCCCAAATTGTTCGTAAAAACCACTAAGAATTATCTCCCAAGGACCTGAGAGTACAGAGATGACACATGAGACTTCTATCTAACAGACACGACATATAGTGCACTCAACCTGAGATATTAATGTTGTCCCTGCTGATGTAGTCCCCCCCTCTATAGAATGGTCTCTACCACCTCATGCACATCCACCTAAAAAAAATTGTGGATCCCACAAGGTGAGACAATTGTCCCAGCAAGAGATATAACTCTCCACCTACAATATTATTTCACAAGAAATAGTATAAAACTGAGCAGAGGATTCTTTTACTTAATAAACAGGATTAATCATTGTTATATGTAGAACTAAGTAATCTCTTCTCTTAAGGTAATGCATCTATCTACAATAGAATAATGAATCAACTTTTCGTTATACAAGGAATATAAGGAAGCATATGTAACATCTATTCATCCAAGCTATATAAAAGAAGTTTACATCAACCAATGGTTTCCGTATTTGGTCCTTTAGCAAATATGCTACACGGCTGATTACTTAGTACAATCACACTTATGCCCAAAGGAGATGAAGTATATCGTTCATCCTCCAACTGACCACTAGTAAGTCAAAATTGGTACCGTACAAAGTCAGTGGCAGAGCCGGCTATCAAGACCTCAACTGTCTCGATCAGTACGAGACCAATTAGACTTAGCAAGACATCTTGTGTCACTATAATTTAGCTATGTCGGGGTATAGTGACATCTTTGCTATAGAGTTACCGCCGTAGCATGTACTCTCTTCGCGAGAAGACCACTGAGAATTCCCAGATTATTTTTCATCAGGAAAACCATTGAGCAACCTAGTTTATTTGGGGAGTCCACTGAGCACCCTTTTTTAGTTGGGCAGTCCACTGAGCACCCCGATATAATGATTACATATTCAAAAATACGCATACTGAGTTGAACTCATTTCACCATTTAGCAAATCTTGACACCGAAAGGATCTATAGTCTGGACAACTACATGATAATATTTAACTTGCTTAATTAAGTGCATTCCAGTATCTTTTAGCATCAATCAAGTTATAAACAAGAATTATATCAGATGCTACAAAGAAAGGCATAAATATGTTTACGAAGTACTTTCATGTTCTTTAGAACACATAGATCTCTTAGAGTCTCGTTATCTTATCATCATCATGCTTGGGTATTTAAGCCCTTAGTTCATCACTGAGTACTGTCACCACTTAGTAGATAACCATTACCTCTAGGTCATCAGACCAAGGTATTAATTCACATAATTCAAATAGCTCACAAAGCCCATTTAAGCATGTTGTCACCTCTCACTAGGCAACAACCATCTTTTAAGATATCAGATTATATGAACATTATACTTGTTGTACATGTATTTCACATAGCTCACAAATCCCATTTAAACATTTTGTCACCTGTCACTAGGCAACAAATATCTTTTAGGTCATCAAACCACATAAACATTATACAAGTGTTTCCCATATCTCACAAGGCTTATTCAATAAGAAAAATACAACCTTCCCATTATTAGGGTTAGGGTTTCCCTATATAGTCAAATAGGGTTTCAAGTTCATATTATCAATCCAAACCCTAATTCATTGCTTCACACATCTAGGAGCACACATTGATATGTTAAATATTCTAGCATACTTATTTATTCTCATCATTTTTCATTAAATGATTATCAACACAAAGTATGAGTTTCTCTCTCATCATTACTAGGATATGGATTACATCGTACTTTATTATTTTGACTTAACCCTTTTCTTAAGGTATGTTATCCTTCACTTATCCAAGTGCATTCAACCCATTACATTTTAATGTAACAATTGTCATGACATACTCCATGTGTTACTCATCCAAGTATATTGGATTTGAGGTGCATCAAGTGTATCAACCTTGATGTACTAGATGTGATATTTATCATGCCTTGGTGTATCACTTCCCTCATTACTTTTCACTTACTTAAGTTCATCAACTTATCTTGTATTAGGGTATTTCTCAGCCTAATATTTTATACACTAACTCATCACATTTACCTTGTAGTGTATTGGTCATCAGTCACACAATTAAATTACTCATCTATCATCAAGTAATATGAACTCATCCCGGGTTAGAACATTATTGATATAGGTTTGAACATTATCAAATACTTTAGGTATTTCACCTAAGAAGGTATTAACCACACCATGACTTGGTATTGCACTCATCACTACTAAGAGTTTCTTGTCATCACCTTTACAAGGTATATCGGGTTGAATCATGTATCTCAAGTTAAAAACATGTATTGGGTTAGGTGTATATCAAGATAGGCATCATCATATCATTCATCACTTACCCATTAAGGTATTAATCTTACTAATCATATGGTGTATCACATTGACCATACATGGGTGTACATCCTTACCTCTCTTGAAGGTATTGCCCACACCTTACTTTATTAAGTTTGACTTAATCCTCCTCTTGAAGGTACCTTAAGTCACAATTATCAAGTTGCACTAAACTGATTACTTCTTAATATAGCATTTAACATAACCCAAAACATATATCACTTAGTCAAATTGGATGGAAGCATACCTACAACATCGGGCATCATGGTGTACAAATGCTATCATATTGTGTTTGAGGAACAACCTTCACATCCTATTGTGTATCCATGTCGAGCATGTGGTGTAACCACATAATCATATCATATAGGGTGTATCCCCTAACACCATATTGTGTAACCATCTCAGATTAGCTATCACTTAGTTTTATCATCTCAAATCAACCGCATATTGTGTATGGGTTATATTGAGTTCCTATATCGTGCATAAGGGTGCACCATATCGGACATAGGAATATACCTACTACCATATCATGCACCAAATGTGCACCATATCGTTCATAGGGTAGATACTTCATCATAGTATCATTCTATACATCATGATGTATCGGGTCACCATGTTGGGTCCTCATATCGGGTTCCCATATTGGGTTTTCATATCATGTTGGCATATTGGCTAACCTATTGAGTTAGTATATCAGGCAACCCATTATACTCATATCATTTTCATTCCTTTCCAAGGATTAGTTATAAAATATGATTAAATAACAAGCTGGTGATCTAGTTGAACTCTTCAATCCATTACAAAGTGATAGAGACATGTCGGGTTTTCAAAGGCATATCGAGTTTCCACTTCTTCAACTAGGGTTTCAATCTTCATATCGGTTAATGGTAGCATATCGTGTAAAAGATAAAATCTCAACTTTGTATCGTGTATAAGGTATAAGTAGTTACTTCCCATATCGTTCATAAGACATGCCTCATATCGTGAATGAGGTGTCTCCCGCTTCTATATCGGGTGAACCACCATCTTGGGTTCCATATCAGTTGTTTAAGATACTTCAACCCCATATCAGGTTTTTCCATGATGATGTCATCACCATCAAACTCAAGACCCTTTTTTTGCTATTCTAAACCATGGACAACAGTCTTAACTACTTATTATAACTTAAAGGAAAATCAATTGATCAAAGGAATTTGAAATTGGAAGTAAACCAATAAGTTCAACAATATTGGAAAAGAATAATAACATGGTTGGGTTCAAGCTATATAACCCCCCTCTAAAGCAATTTCCAAGCTTCAATATCCAACTCTTGACGTTATAAATGTTGAAGATGATCTTCTCTAAGATCCAAGACTCGATCTCCTTAGATTTGTGCACGGTATCTTCCTTCGTTGTGTCCGATATCACCTTGCTATGCTAATATCCCCTACTTGGCCGATATCCCTTGTCTTTGGCCGATACCAAGCTCTACAACTCGATAATCCTTCACACATGAACGATACTAGAGTTGTATGCAAGATATCTAAGTGAGGGATGGTAACAAGGTTTCAAAAATTCTACTAATAGGTGATGAGAAGGGTATTTATACTTGTGGTTTATGAAAAAGAGTGTAAGAGGTGTCATTGTCTTAAGCTACTAAGTGCCACATAGCCATGCATGGATTGACACATGTGTTTGCATGCATCACATCTTTATCTTTCCATGGAAAAAAAAAATCTTAAGGATAATGCAAGGGATAAAGGTCGGGCTCATTAGTTATCTTCTAAGGAAAGTTACTTCCACTTACATTATTATTATATTCAAGACAACCTTTTTCCAAAGAAAAGTTGCAAACCGATACATATGACTTTATTAAGGTGCCTATCCCAACATGGGAAAAGCCAAGACTTCAACAAACTGATAGGAGACTCCCTCTATGGCTCTTTGGCCAATAGGGACTCCTATTTCAAGTCTTCTACTTGATATAGCTCATATAAAGCTTCAACTATACAACTTCCTTGGTCTTTTTATCACCAAGAGTGCTACCATTATAAAAATTATTGAAACATAGTGTCTCCTTCTTTCTCTCTCCTCTAGATGATACTAGGAAGGAGTAAAGGCACTCTAAGAAGTGGTAATTTGCACATAAACCCTTTATTTATGATAAATTACATTTCGTACCAAAATTGATGCACAAAGCACTTAACATTATTCAACAAGTTCTTACTTTAGAATTTAGGTTTTCCACAAGCCACCACTCAACATCATTCTCTATCTTTTGATGTTAAAACACTTAGAATACATTCAACATGTGACATTTGCAATATAACCCCTCATCTTGGGTAAATTGCACTTTGCACTCAGACTATCATATAATACACACATAGTTTGCAAGTAAGCTTAATCTTGAAAATAACTTTCACAAAGAGTCTTGATTAATTTTCAAAAGATTAGAACAAGTGTGTAAATAACTTATTTAGGCAAAACATCTAGGGTTAAACCATAACCCAGGTTAGGGATGTTACACTACATCAATGATATGAAGAAGCTTTAAGATAAATATTAGTACAAGGAATCCACTCAATTCCAATTTTAATATGAAATACTTCTTTTAAATATCAACTTTCCTTTGAAGATGAGTTTTTTCATTTATTACTATGTGTAAAGTAATTTTCATTGATTGCTAGGACTTCATTTGGAAAAGTAGGTCTAACAAGCATGTGAGGGAGAATAAGGGTTTTTAAAGTGTATACTTTCTTAAATGCTCCCACTATATATTCTATTGATATGTAGTATGGATTTTGCATTTTCCTTCACTTTTTAACTAGACTTAACCTACCAATACATCATCAGTTAGTTCACAAGTTCCATGTTAGATAAATAGATATAATAATTTTAGAACAAAATTTCTATGTTTGATCTATACAGAATCACTACATTGACCATTGATTATTGTGTACATGACTTTTTCATAAATAGTTTTCCAACAATGAGGTTCCTAATATCTTTCTTATAGAGATATTTGAAAATTATTTTTGATATTCTAGATTATGTGAGTCAACAAAGAATGGTCTAAATTACTAATAGCCCATGAGTGTGAGTCAACATAGATAGATTATTAAGATTCATAGATACTACAACAACGTTGACCACAAAGTCAAAAAACAAAAGCAACATAATTGAACATGCTACAAGTTTGTTGACAAATTAACTTAATACAAATAAATCTAAGAAGTATTGTTTCAACACTAGGCCTTGAAATCTATTGTACCGAACTACCTGTCTCGGTAGTGTCCCAGATCATCTTTTCCATTCATTCACCCAAAACCCACTGCTAAAAAATTAATGAGACGTGTGTATGATAGAGATTTAATGGGTCATGTTGGGACAACAAGCTCGGGACAACAAATTTGAACTCCAACACTAGTACAGTCAAGCCTTTACATGAATTTCAATGAAGCATTCTTGATTATTATAAAAGTGAAGTCTTAGGCAAAAATCCTTAAGAGAGATAAGTAGAATACTATGAAAATTCCATTCCTACATTCCTTTTCTATTATGTTGAAAGAAGGGAATCTTGTAAATTAAATTTAGACAAGAATATTAAAGAAGATAATCTTTATAATATTATGGACTTACACTAATAGCACCATGATGTAGGCCATAAACAAGTAATACATTCTTGATGTGAAAGGAATTCATTGACATCGCTGTCACTGTTATCTTATCATTACCATTGTCACATATGTGACTAATCCACCACTCTTCATATTTATTTTGTAGTAAAATTTCACTCTTACAATGTTCTTTGATAATTTAGTGTCCACAATCCATTTGTATGTTTTCTACATAGATGAGAGACAATATCAAATTCAAATATTTGCGTCTAGTTTTGTATTGGGGTCTCAAACCATGTTCTTGTTGTTTCCCTTTTTATTTAAAGGACTATATGTATAGTGGTGACCATCCTATCAAAAAGTTGCATATAATTTTAGTTTGATAATTAGAGAATTTTCCATGTTGTGTTGTGGATACATTTCCTTCATTGTTTCTATTGCTACTATCATCTCAAACGTAATACCTATCAATTTGTTTGGTTGAATGATATGAAACTTCATCGAGATTCTTTCTACTCTCAAGAACTCTACAAAGAACTTCTAAGTAAATAGTTGTCTTTAGTAAGAGAAGCAGTAGTACAAGAAACTCAGTCAAATTGATCATCAACATGAATGAGATCATATTCTAAACATAGAGCTTCAATTGTGTATAAAATTTTCTCCAATAGTAGAAATCTCATTTTTTTACTAGGTATGAAACTTCAAGATTCAAGAGGAATCATGTTACAACCTCGATTTTGCATGTATTTTCATAATTGAAATGTAATGATTTTATGAATTTGGACTTAATTGAAAAGGTTGCATGCTTTGCTTCCAAGAAGGGGTTTCTTTGCAAAATTCCCTTTTGATAGGAATTTCGTGGTTCCTATTATTATATTTATCCAATATTTGATATAAAAGAGAAGAAAAGAAGAAACGTCCAAATAATAGAAAAAGATACAAGATAATGGATATTAAGAAAAATATTTTTGAAAAATATTTGGAAATATCTGGAAAGTGGCATTAATGGCCACACATATGTTTTCTAATGGAAGAAATAGGAAAATAGGAAAAGGGAAATAAAGGATAAAGAGAAATCCTTGAAAAGAAATCTTTTAATAAAAGAATAAGTATGATAATGAGAAATAATGGATTTGGATGCATCTAGAAGGATAATAAGCATCCTTCAAAAAGGGATTTCGAAATCTTAAGGTTCCTTAAGGTCCAAGCAATTCAAGATAATAATTTAATGCCAAAGGAAAGAGAAAATATGTGAGATATATATATATATCTATATATATATATATATAATTGAGTGATAAGTTGAAACTAAAGAAAAAGACCTGATTTCTTTAGATAATGAACTCATATTTTGCATGATAATATATTAAGTCATTAATAAGATTCCCTCAAAATTTGGGATTATTTGAATGTATAGTTTAAGAGATATGGATTTTTGAAAATCCCTAAAATAAATGGATCGTGTGAGCTTATGACCGTGGGATCGAGATCCGATGATCAAGAGATCATCACCTATCTCAGGACAGATAAGGAAAATTGGAAATGTGGAATAGAGTTTTCCAAACTGGATTTCGTGCACTTGAGCGCACAAGAAAACTTGGAAACCATCCAGTTGGATTGGTGAGATCTGTGCAGCCATCCCTACCCTAAGTTTTGCCTAGTTTGGGGGCATTTAGAAGAATCCACAAATTGTCGGGACTCTCATCGGCCACCCTCTACATCCATTCCTATATAAACGAGGTAGAGTTTCCCATTGAGATCGGAACCCCGTACCAATCACTTTGTGGGTCTAATCTGACCCCTCGTCGCTCCCAACTTCACAGCAGCAATGCTCCTCCTCCCCCTTCTTGTGCTCAGTCACAGGGGCGCCGCCGTCGGCCGTTGCAGGCTGCCTCGCCTCATCTACAAACTACCATCAAGTTTGAGGTGGCCTAGGAAGGGAGTCCGTGCCCTTGCTTGGCACCTCAATCCTTTGGATCTCGAGGTCAACACACGGGTTGACACACCTTGGCGCTGTGTCACGGAGGTGGAATGATCAGTGGTTGAAGGCGATGCGTGCCGAAGGACGAAACTGCCCCTCAAATGCCTATAGGTCGTGATCACCGAAGAAGGATAAATATGCCCTTTCAGCAGTAAACCCAACCATCCACCTAAATGAATAAAATTGGGTCTGACGTGTCACCTAGCGATTGGTCAGAATATAGTTTTCTTACTAAAATCTTAACTCAAAATTGGTAACTCAGATGGCAATATATTATATATGAAAATTGATCCTCAGAACGAGAGGAACACAAAGAAATTATATTTGAAGATTAATTCTGCTCGAAATTCAAAAAGTATGAAAAAAATGCTATCTTTAATGGTTTAATTGATGAAAAACTCTAATCTTTGTTGATTAATGAATTGCGAAGGGTTATATGAATGTTTAAAGTGGATATTAACTTGTTGTTAATAAAAATGAAAAATTAGATCCAAAAGGATGATCTTTATGCATAGTTGGATTAATTTAGGGTTCCATGTACATAAATATGCTTTAATGGGCCTTGAAACCCTAATCTTGGTAATTATGATTCTTAATGGCTTTAATTGTTTGAATCCATGCATAGAACTGAGATTTGATGATTCTAAGATATTTTGAGAATAAAAGTTCCTAATTGTGGATAAAAACCCTTAATTTGATAATTAGGGTTTCCTAATGGATAAATGTGGAATCAGTGATAAATAGGGTTCAAATATGTGAATTGAACTATAATGCAATATGAGTTGTCAATGTAAAAGAAACCAAAGATGATAATTAGACTTAATGATCTGAATAAGACTTAAAAGGAAAAAGGTAGTAGTTTTAGTGTAAAAGAAACATATTAGACTTAATTATCATTCAATTGTGCTTATGATATTGAAATTAGGGTTTGCGGTCTTAAAAGGGCACTAAAAGTGCTAAATGCATTATGGAGGTTAAAAACCTAATAAAACCCTAAAGTTGGCCTAGAAATCCTAAGGTGGAATCCAAGTCAATTTTGAGAATGTTTTGGATAAAATAGTGACACATGGGTGTTCTACATTAATTTTAGGATATTGTTGATTGTTTGATTGATTGTTCTTGAATATTATTGCTTGGACATCAAGTTGCTCTAGATCAGGTGTGTGGTTACGCTTATGGTTAATCGCTTTAGTTTCATGATGATTCTCAGATGTTTTATCGGTTTCCTGAGAATAATTGTTTGGATGACTTTTATTTCATGCAACTATAAAGTGACTATGATTATCACCATAAATATGTATACATGACTGGTTCAGATCTTGGTCCTCCTCTGTGGCTTTGCTAATGATGAAAAGGGTAACCTAGTATAGGGCCTACTTGTTAAGTAGGACATCGGGTTATCATGAGTTACAAATTGGGCTACCCACATGTAGTACCATGAGACTCTTGAGCACACCATGAGTTAAGGACTGGGCTACCTATGGGTAGTTCCATGCGACTCAACCCTAGAAATTGATTCGCCTATTAGGTAGGATAATGAGGGGTTTAATGAGGATATACCATAAGGAAGGTAGCATCCAAGTCCACTGTGGAGACAACGCAGAGGCTAGGGTATGGATGGATTGAGCAGTTATGCTTAAAAAGTAAAGTTGTTTGTTAAATCATATTTGACTGCAATATGTTGTTACAGTTAATTGCACAATTATTGTTTCCCCCACATACTGGCATATTCATTTATGCTGACCGACATTTTGTTTGTCGACGTTTTAGGTACAAATTGAAAAGGACAAATAGTAAAGTGGTATATTGTGAAATTAAGAAATAAAGTGCAAGGAGGATTAGTTAGAATAGAGTCTAGATGTGAATAGAAGTTAGATATCCAAGTTTTTGAAAAAGGTATGCAAAGTTTTATTTTATTCCTGCTTTCAGTATAGTCATGGTAGAATTTGATAAAAATTATTGATTAATTATCAAACCTATGATCCAGGAAATTGGGATAACGATTCTGGCCTCTTCGTCTCCCTTAATTGGGGGTTACCGGGAGGCGGGGTTGTTACAATTTGGTATCAGAGCACTAGTTCCTCATTAAATCTTTAGTAATTATTAAATTTTACTAACTCTGTAGAACCCAAGGGAGTTATTAGAGGATTTTCTAAAAGACAGAGGTGTCTAGAAAAGGATCACATCTGGGGGCTGGCAATATTTTCCTCTACACCACTAGTCAGAATATGAGGACTCTCAAATCTGTGTGATTGCCTGACCAATGTCTTAGGATCTGACTCGAAATAAGATACCTTTAGGTCTCTCTCATCTATTTTTGTCCCTTCTCAACCCTAACTCTGTTAAGATTCTAAGGTTTAGGGTTTTCTCTCTCTTCCTCGCCCTCTTGAGGATAGGGTATGCATGATAAGGTTAAGGAATCCTCCACTAAAATTAATAAAAAGCATGTAAATAAGATGTCATGGGCATACGCTTAATAGTTTAAGCGTAAACTAAAGAATAGTTGCATGCTTAGGTCGTATGACATGTGTTGTCATGAGAGACTTGAGGTTAGACCCTCTGGTCAGGAGGACAAGTAGAGAGTTGGTTTTGGAGGCATAGATCTCCACTAAAGGTAGAGACCTGGCACACCCTCTAAGGATGATGCTATCCCTAACCCTAAGTGGTGGTTAGAGAGGGATGACATGATGAGTTAGGTGTCATGGTAGACCTGGTGTGTGGGTGGACATGATTTTGGTTTGGATACCCATGATGTTATGAGCCATGTGAGGTTGGATGCCTAGTACCTTTGGTGACCCAACCCTGGGAAGGGTCGTGCATGTTAGGGTGAAGGATAACTCCTTCATTGATGAGGGAGATGACCATATAGAAACCCTATGACTTTATATGAGCATGGAAAATTTGCAACCAAAGTACGTCAATAAGGCTGACAGTAGGCTAAAACCCTGGTCAGGAGAGTATGTTGGATAGCTTATGAGATAAGCATGAAGAGTTTTGGATACTCTTGGGCGAACATAGGTTTCTCTCATGTAGGTGTACTCTTATGAGCTTGATCCACCTTAGAGAGAGGACTTTCAGTAGTAAGGTGGTTGTAGGGTTAAGATATATATATAGAGAGAGAGTAGGGCCCGAGCTAGAAGGTTGGAAGTTTAGATTCTGGGCTAGGAGAAACCCTGAGAAGTTGAGGATGATGCGACCTAAGTGGATGGTTGTGGTTGCCTCGTGCATGATCTCTGGGGGCTTATGGTATCTTGGTTGCCTTTAGAGGAACCAAACCCTAGAGGGAGGATGAGGCCACTGGTACCTATGTACCCATGATATAGGTGTTTACCTTCTAGGGTTAGGAAGAAGAGTTCCTTAGACCCTGAAAACGTTTAGTAAGAAGTTGTGAGGCATTATACCTAGTTGGTTATCCTTGAGGAGAACTCCACTCTGAGATGTTATTCAAGTGGAATGATAATAGGAAGTGCATTTCGTACTTTTTACATGCTTGGTACGTGGTTATAGGGTTGAGCATGTAGTTGGACATCAGAAAGGTGAACCTAGGGTTCCTAGACCTAAGAGGGGAAGTAGTAGTGCTGGGTGTACCTGATGCTCATGACAAGATTTGAGTTTCCATAGATTTGAGCATGGCACCCCTCATGCTTGGAGGAAAAGGAAACCCCTTGGTTAAGGTGTATGTTTGATGAACCCCTCACCTATAAGTTGGTGACATGGGCAAGTATGATGATGGTCCTATGTGAAGGAATAGAAACAAGTAGGACCTACAATGGAGACCTAGCATGGTTTAGAAGGTGTTTTGTTTGTTAGCTATGCGTCTTAGTAGCTTGCTAGGGCTAAGCATGCTCATGTGAAGGTAAACCCTGGACATAAGGACATTGTGACCTTTGTTATCAAGATGTAGTTTCCTCCCATCCTGGGAGAGGGACCCTTTTTTAGGGTGTATACCAGCTTTTGGTTGGTTGTGAGGAAACTCTAAGAGGTCTCATAGAATCTTGAGAAGATAAGTGGAGAGTACATAGTATAAGAGTGAACTTGTAGACCCATAGATGATCATCTCTGAGTGCATGTGGATGTGTTACCATGGAGGTAACAGATATGGGGCATAATTGAGGTAGATAGGTTGCCATGACCCCTATGAAAGGACGTAAGTCAGACCACGAATGCCATGAGAGATGATGGAGAAGTGGGTAAGGTTTCAAGTTGTATATGTACTATGTTAGAATCCTAAGTCTATCCTAGGGTTAGGTAGGGGTTAGATCGATGAAAGTAGGAGTTTCCTAATTCCCGAGTTGCACATGACCATAGGGTCAGGAGGTAACAACTGCACTCTCTGATGCATAAGGGAAGAGGGATGACCCCAAAAGTGTCGGCACCCTACATACCTAGAGGAGATGACCAAGGATGGTGTGATGACCCAAGTGGGGTCAAGATTAGTTTTTCATGGAGGTAACCTAGATATTGAGATGTTCATGATGTAGAGGCATGTGATACACGTTTCAAATTAGATTGTATGTCTAATTTGGTAATTAGGGTTTCCTAATGGATAAATGTGGAATTAGTGATAAATAGGGTTCAAATATGTGAATTGAACTATAATGCAATATGAGTTGTCAATGTGAAAGAAACCAAAGATGATAATTAGCCTTAATGATCTGAATAAGACTTAAAAGGAAAAAGGTAGTAGTTTTAGTATAAAAGAAACATATTTGACTTAATTGACATTTAATTGTGCTTATGATATTGAAATTAGGGTTTGCGATCTAAAAAGGGCACTAAAGGTGCTAAATGCATTATGGAGGTTATAACCCTAATAAAACCCTAAAGTTGGCCTAGAAATCCTAAGGTGCAATCCAAGTTAATCTTGAGAATGTTTTGGATAAAACAGTGACACATGGGTGTTCTACATTAATTTCATGATATTGTTGATTGCTTGATTGATTATTCTTGAATATTATTGCGTGGACATCAAGTTGCTCTGGATCAGGTATGTGGTTACGCATATGGTTAATTTCTTTAGTTTCATGGCGATTCTCAGATGTTTTATCGGTTTCCTGAGAATAACTTCTTGGAAGACTTTTATTTCATGCAACTATAATGTGACTATGATTATCACCATAAATATGTATACATGACTGGCTCAGATCCTGATCCTCCTCTGTGGCTTTGCTAATGATGAAAAGGGTAACCTAGTATAGGGCCTACTTGTTAAGTAGGACATTAGGTTATCATGAGTTAGAAATTGGGCTACCCACGTGTAGTGCCATGAGACTCTTTACCACACCATGAGTTAGGGAGTGGGCTACCTATGGGTAGTGCCATGCGACTCAACCATAGAAATTGATTCGCCTGTTAGGTAGGATCATGAGGGGTATAATGGGGATTTACCATAAGGAAGATGGCATCAAGATCCACTGTAGGGACAACGCAAAGGCTAGGGTATGGATGGATTGAGTAGTTATGCTTAAAACATAAAGTTGTTTGTTAAATCATAATTGACTGCAATATGTTGTTACAATTAATTGCACGATTATTGTTTCCCCCACATATCAGAATATTCATTTATGTTGACCGACATTTTATTTGTCGACATTTTAGGTACAAATTGAAAAGGACAAATAGTAAAGTGGCATATTGTGAAATTAAGAAATAAAGTGTAAGGAGGATTAGTTAGAATAGAGTCCAGATGTGGATAGAAGTTAGATATCCATGTTTTTGAAAAAGGTATGCAAAGTTTTATTTTATTCCAGCTTTTAGTATAGTAACGGTGGAATTTGATAATTATTATTGATTAATTGTCGAACCTATGATCCAGGAAATTAGGATAACGACTCTGACCTCTTGGTCTCCCTTAATTGGGGGTTACCGGGAGGTGGGGTAGTTATAAATTATCTTATCAAGAAAAGCTACATTTTCAATTTCAAGTGAATTTATTTGACTAACATCTTCATGTTACTCTGCCTCAACACCATTATACTTCTATTAAACTTCTAGGTGGAATTTTTTAATATTATAAATATCCTATAACATGCAAAGGTTAACATGTACAAACTCATCATTCTCCTCATATAAAATATAAACTACATTAGCAATTTTTTTCTCTTTACATTTCTACCTAAGAGAAGCAAGTGTCATTTCTTTTTAATTATCCTTAGAATATATGTTTATATTGAACTTTTCACCTTTGCTTTATCTTTCCATAAGATCAGTGTTGTATTCTTTACCTTCACTTTCAATTGAATCTCTTGAGGTTTGAGAGGAATCCCAAGGTTCAATCATGATTGTTTCTCTTCCCTTCTATCCCTTCTTGTCCTTCCACTTGTACTTTTCTTACCTCTTGCATGTAGATTATCTCTTATTGTGATAATGATGAATCTTCATCGTGGACACTCATTCTTTAAGTGTCCCTTTTGGCCACACTCTTATAATTAAGAAGTCTAGGATTTAGGCTTGCCCTTGAATGGATTACCATTGGTGTAAAAGGAATCATCACCATTTTAAAAATACTCCTCTCTTGATGAAGTTACTTGAGGTTTGAAGGAAACACCTTTCTTCATCGTATAGGACTCTTACTTACATTCATATTTAGCATTGAAGTTAACTTCATACGTTGCATATTACCTTGAGGTCATATTAGTGAAGATTTTAAAGGTTTGAAAATTCTTCTAAGATAGTCATAGTCTTCTAAAAGTGGTAGATAAGGGAATGAAGGATTTTATCATATTGTTTCTTGGAGTCAATATTTGTTCCTAGAGTACCAAAACCAATGATGATACTTGTCAATCTTAAGAACATTTTCATGATATTCTCCATATTGATTATGTTGAACAAATTGAGTTGGTGTTGGAGCATGTTTATCTTCAAGTACTTCACTTGATTTTTTCCTTTAGTAGCAATAAAGATGATTCTTGCATATATCCACCACATCTAGAAAAAAGATATGCAGAGTGGTAGGATGTCCTCAGTAGGGTTTGTCTGTGGTGGCGGTCATGGCGGAGGCCGTGGCAGCAGGGGCCATCCACACCACAATAGGCCGCGAGAACCTAGCGCATCCGCAAGCCAAGAATATGCAGGAACTCCGAATGTACCCATGGAGACGAATGAAAGGAACGCAAAGGAGGCAGATTCCTCCAACAAAGAAAAACTCTGCAATTCATTATCTTATGTGAACCCTATCTCTCCAGATCTTCTGAAGGTGGATGACATCTCTGTAGACATGAACGGTCATCTTCCAGCAATCTCTGTCAAGTATGACGCCATCCAACCACTTCTAGTTCCATTTCAACACGCCGTCATGGTTAAAGCGATCGATATTAACTTAGGGTTCCAAGCCCTGGTTATTAAGATCAAAGCTCTGTGGTCACCCAAGGAGCACTTCTGTGAGATAGATCTAGACCAGGGGTACTAAATAGTCCAATTCATCAATCAAGGAGGCTACTTAACGGCCATGACTTGAGGCCCCTGGACGGTCTTTGGAAATTATCTCTCTGTGCAATCTTGGTCCCCATCTTTCAGACCATCAAATCCCATCTCGCACAAACTCATGGTCTGGCTTCGTATCTCAGATCTCCCAATCTATCTCTATCCAAACCAGTTGCTCTCCATGATTGGAGACTTGGTGGGGAAGACGATTAGGGTTGATTCGGACACAGAGTTAGGCAACTGAGGGAAATTTGCTCATGTTGCAGTGGAAGTAGAAACACAGAAGCCCCTACTCCCAACCGTTTTCATCAACAACGAACACTTTCATCTCTAATATGAAAACCTACCTCTTGTTTGCATGAAGTGCAGACGTCTCAGTCACGCAGACACTAACTGTAAACATGTCTTCACCCCTGTGATGGACCTTGCCACCTCCTCCATCCCAGTTCCCATGCCCAGTGTCATGTACACCATTGACATTCATGCCCAAAAGCCAGTTAGGTGCAAGCTGGTCGAGAAGGAAAAAGGAAAATCTACATACACCCCAAGGGTAATCAATGGGGCAAGCCAAGGGAATCCAAGTCTAATGCTATTCCTACTTCTGAAGATGAGGAGGATTGGGAAACTATTTTTAATAAGAAGAAACAACGATAGTTAAACAAGGCTAAGGGAAAAGCGACAGCTACCCCAAATAAACCTGATCCGATTACAGCTTCCTGGCAAGGTGTGACATCTGACACTACTGTCATTCTCCACGATGATGAAACATGTCTGGGTAGAGAGCAGGTAGATGCCTTGAGACAAAGCTTTCAGTTTGGAGCTGACATGCCACTGAACAAGGACCTCACACGCATTCCCCTTCTCCGCCATACAAGTGGCCTTGGTGGTATAATGTTGTGGAATCACATGATAGTCTATCAAACCGTCGTCAGCCCTAAAAGAGTCAGGAAAAAAGGATAACCAGATCCTACCAATGAACCTAATGCTCCAGGAAATTCCAGTCATGCTGCATGGTCCCTCTTCTTCAAGGAGTTGGATCCCCCAGACTAGGCTGATGCAATGATGCACAATTCTGAGGAAGGTAACGAGCAATCGACTGGACTGCTAGCTACCATTAATTAATCCAACTCTCCAGTCACCCACCATCAGACATTTAATGAAACTTTGTTGTTGGAATGCCCAAGGTGCAAGTTCCAAAGGCAAATTGCCTATCATTAAGTACCTTAAACGATCACATAACCTCCAAATTCTTGCTATTCTGGAGCCCAGATGCAGTGGTCAAGTAGCTGAAAAAATTATAAAAAGAATTGGTTTCCCTTCTTCCCACCGGGTTGAAGCCCTTGGCTTCTCCAATGGTATTTGACTGCTGTGGGATAGTAACAAGTGCCACATTGAGATCATTATGAACCATCACCAATTTATTCATTGCCAGGTGAATAAAACCGGGTTCCTAACTGTTGTCTATGCCAGTCCAAACCCAACCAAGCGTCGTCTTCTTTGGAGCAGACTGGAGGAACTCTCTTCTTCTATTTCTTCGTCCTGGACCATCATGGGAGACTTCAATACCATGTTGGACGTCTTTGACAAGTCCAGGGGTATATACTTTGACAAGAATGCTAGCCATCACTTCAATGACTGCCTCTTCAATTGCTTCTTGCTAGAGATGAAAGCGAGCGGCCATTTCTTCACTTTTCGGAAAGGCGATCTTCAAGAGAAATTGGATAGGGTCGTAGCCAATGAGCAATGGCTTGATCTTTTCCCTGATGCCACAATCACCAAACTTCCTAGAGTTGAATCTGACCATCACCCTATACTCACAAATCTGGTAAGTAAATCATCTTCTCCAACCAAATTCGTCAAAACAAAAGCCAGCTAGCACGTGATACCCAACTTCCAATCGTGTCTTCTTCCTCAATGGGATTCATCCACTAATTTCCAAGATGCCCTCACCTGCTTCAGCAAGGATTCTTTATGATGGGAGGACAAACCCTTGAAGCAACACCACAAGGAGACATAGGCCCTAGTGAATCACATTGAGAGGTGTCAGGTACAATCCCTTTCCCAACCTCATATCTTATCCGGAAACTCTATTGTTTTCTAGGAACAATATGCCACACTCCTTATGCGTGAGGAGGCCGATTGGAAACAAAAGTCACACATTGACTGGCTTCGCTATGGGGATAACAATACATGTTTCTTCTAGTCCTCTGTCAAGGCTCGATGCCACGCCAAAAAAATTACATAGCTGAAAGACACATCTGGAAACTAGATTTCATCACCGGCTGAAATCCAATGCATGGTCTCCAAATACTTCAAGTCCCTTCTGACGGCCACAACTACCCCATCAGTGGTAGACATCAGTGCTTACCCTGGAGTCTTCCCAGTGATTCCTTCCTCCAACTATCTCAGTTTGGAGGCACTGCCAGACTTAGAGGAAATCAGAGCCACTCTATTTAAAATGTCACCCTCAAAAGCACCAGGTCCAGATGGAGTACATAATGAATTTCTTCAGTCAAACTGGAATACTATCAAATCATCAGTGGCAAGGACTATTTAAAAAATCTTCGTTTCTAAGAAAATTGATTCCTCCTTGGCTGATGCCAATATGATCCTCATCCTAAAGGTTAAGGTACCACAATGTTGCAGCGATCTGAGGCCTATCTCACTGACAAATGGATGTTTCAAACTGGTATCTAAAATTTAGGTTGAACACATCAAACCTTTTCTTAACTCATGGATTTCACCGACACAGTCTGGCTTCATCCTTGGTCACCATATCAGTGACAACATTCTCCTAGTCCAAGAAGTCATACACTCCATGCGGGCAAATTCCACCAAGAAATGAATGATCTGCGTCAAGCTAGATCTTTCTAAGGCTTTTGATCGAATGCACTGGGGCTTCATTAGGGATACACTCAAACGCACAGGCTTGGATCCAAACATCTGTAGTACCATCATGCAAATCATCACTCAACGTTCAACCTCCATTCTTTGGGAAGGTACTCCTCTTACGCTTTTCAAACCCACCCAGGGGGTTAGGTAGGGTGACCCTATAAGTCCATACGTCTTTGTCCTCTGTATGGAGTGACTCAGTCAAGAAATTTCCCTTGCGGTTGCAGAAGGGGCCTGGAAGCCCTTGGTCCTCACCTGAGGTGGTACTCCCCTAAGCCAAGTGTTCTTTGCAGACGAAATCCTCCTTATGGGTGGAACCTCACCATCATAGGCTAGGATAATGAATTAGATACTACAAAATTTTACAGCAGCATCGGGTCAGATGATCTCGCTGGAAAAATCTCATTACTTCTTCAGTGCAAATACACCTATTGCCGAGAAACGATCTATCAGCAGACAACTCAATTTTCAGTGGATCGATGATTTGGGTAGATATCTTGGTGTTCCAATCCTCCACCATCGGGTAAATAAAGAAACTCATGCATCTTTATTAAACTCAATCAGGGATCACATGAATAGCTAGACCATGAGACATTTATCTCTAGCAGTCCGTATTACACTTGCCCATTCTACCCTACAGGCGCTTCCCACTTATACAATGTAGACAGTTAAGCTCTCACTGACATTGTGTGATGAGATCAATTGTCACACTAGGTGCTTTATATGAAGTGGTAACTGGGAACATCAAAAAATTTTGTTGGTTTGCAGGAAGAAAGTCACTATAAGCAAGAAGAAAGGAGGTTTGGGCATCAAGGATGCTCGGGACCAGAACCTAGCATTGATGCTCAAGAATGTTTGGATCTTCATGAATCACCCATCCAAACTTTGGGTGTGTATCATGACAGACAAATATATGCGATCAGACAATTTCAAGAATAAACCCATCTCCTCAGCTTGGAGTTTCATTAGGAAGAACCTTCCTTCACTGTAGTTACTGAGTCACTGCGTCATCAACAATGACAACACCACCAATGTTTGGCATGACAAATGGCTCATGGGACAATCAATCCAAGATCTTGCACCCAACTTTCAACCTCCAGCTAATCTGATCAAGCTAAAAGTTGCTTCCATGTCTCCCTCACTGGATTCCTAGGACTGGGATTTCATTCATCACTACATTACTGAGGAGGTGTGGCCTATCATCAATGCAATCCCTCCCCCCGATAACACTGTCAAAGAGGACCTTTGGAGATGGTCGCTCGAAGATTTCGGCATGTTCACCTCAAAGTCAGCATATGTCTGGTCCATACAAGGTAAAGAAGTGGATATACTTGAAAACTAGTCATCGATTTGGAATTGCTCTTTACATGCAAGGGTAAATACCTTCCTCTGGCTTCTCCTTCATCGTGCGTTGCTCACGAATGAAGAGAAACACCGTCGCCATTTTGATATAGATACTCAATGCTCAATCTATAACAATGGCACTGACACACTCCTACATGTGCTAAGGGATTGTCCTTACAGCAGAGCTTCCTGGCAGGCCCTTGGCATCGATCAAAACCACTTCCTCCTTTCAAAGAAAGATTGGATTTCCTTCATTATTCATGGCCCATATGATGGCCCATTCACCTTCATTACTACAACGATTTCATGTTGGCACATCTGGTCTTGCTGCACAGATCGTCTTCACCAAGGTGCACCTAAAGATCCTAGAACGATTGCCAGATTTAATGAAGAGAGAGAAGCCACTATTGCAAGTCTCCCTCTCCATGGCACCGCACACATTTCCTCGGCCTGTCGACGCCCCTTTAGCCTGGTTGCTGAACCCGAGTACCTTATCTTTACTGATGCCTCTTTCCATGTTAGCAGCAAATGGGCTGGTATTGGCATTCACATGGTTGATAATAGTGGAGCAACCTGCCAAGGCTGGGCAGCTCCAACGACAGCCACTAGCCCTCTTGAGGCTGAACTCCAAGCATTTACCAATGTTGTCATGTTTGATAGGGATAGAGCGTCGGGCAACAGGCTCATTCTGACTGACTCACTACAAGCAGCCTCTTTCATCAGGAAAGATAGACTTGCTCCAGCAAAGTACCAACCATACATCATTCGCCTTAAAAGGATTCTTGCAAACCAACTTGGGACACAAGTATGCTTTCTACCAAGAGAGCATAATGGGACTGCGGATGCCCTTGCCAAAAAAGTCGTTGATTTACCAAACCCTATTTTCTTTTTAGATGTAACTCCTTCTTGTATTAATATAGCCAATGTAGACATTTCTTTTATTCTCTCCTACATCCGGGAGTAGGATAAATAAACTTTATCCCATAGTTGCAAAAAAAATATATGCAATTAAAGAAGAAAGGGAACCATAGATAACGATGATCTCCTTAGAATTTATTTGTTAACTCTTCATGGTGTATTCATCCCATGTGCTAAGGTCGTGTATGTAAATCATGTAGGAAAGTGTCATGTATTTCCCATATCCAAGATTATTCTCAGATGTAGAATTGCATCGGCTGTTCCATTCTTAGTAGTTGAAGTTGTCAAACAATAGTGGGCATGTTAAACAACCTCCATGAAGGTTGAAATGCCCATGAAAAACATAAACGATCTTCTCCAACTTGTGATATTATTTTCTTTGAGAAGACCTTTTTATGACACCATTTGTAGGATCTAGGATAAAGGATGGGATTGATTCATATACTAAAAATGATATAAATAACTTGTTAGGCCTTCAAATTATATTAAAATCTAAGTGAAACAAGTTATGAAGAAAGGATGACAGAGGCTTTAAAACCATTATTGATGAAAATTTTGTATAGTTCTAGCATGGAATTACTTATTTTAACTACTAGATATGTTAACCTTACATATTTCCAAAACCTAAGTATCAACTATAATAGTCACCACAACTTCATACACCAAAATGACCTCCTAATTCAAAGTAAGGCGTAATAGCTTCCTTTTCAAAGTAATGAGCCAAGAACCTAACTAGAGTCGACCTTCCATACCTAGGGTCACCTATCCTCATTTTCCTTCTCTATGAAAGAGATTCATGTCCACCCTTTTTATTAATAGTATTTCAAATAGAAGTGATAGAATCACAAGATACACTAGTAGGACTAGATCTCTTACATTCAATTCATATTCAAACAATTGAAGTATTAAAGTAGATGCTTAAGATGTGATCTTTCAAGGGCTCTATGATGAACTATCTCAACTTTGTAGCATGTGGAAGCATGAGAAACCTCTATATCTCTGTGAATGGTTATTACTTATAGCAGTGAGTTCCTTGTAGCCAAAAAAGGTGAATTGATGAATATTGTTGTTTATTAGAGAGTAAATGAAATCACAATTGATCTATTTTCACTTTATTTCATGTCCAATAACTGATTATCTTAGTTTGATAGATGAAATTTCTATATTAGTTCTAGTTGATGACTAGCAATTTTGTTTGCTAGAAACACATTCGACTAAAATTTCTATTAGAAATCCTAGACAATGTACCTGCATAATAATGTTACTTCATGTCTAGATGTAATTATCCTAGTAATTCTTTCTAGCGTGAATTTTGACCTAGGATAAAATAACATGGTCATGTTGAATTTTATTCTAGTATTTATTTGATGACATTTGATATCTTTGGTGTAATTCCATCACATGGAAATTATGAAACTATTCACAAACCCTAATTTTGACTTTTCCCATTAAGTTTTTTCCCTAAACAATTCACATATTAATTCCTATATTCTTAATTTTGTTATATCAATGATCATCTAATTTTTAAATGTTTGACCTTATACACAGAGTTAACTAGAACAAATATATTACAAAAATTGATCAAAATAATTTTCAATGAACTTGATTCAACTTGTTTTTTGTTGTGTCCCTTGTGGATTTTATGCAATCAAGGTTTTTAATATAAATGCATGAAAAGTTTCAATTGATGGTTCTCGATTCATCATGTTTTCAATTGCATTTTAATTATTATTTTTGTATGATTCAATTTTATTTCTCTTGATATTTCACTTGTCTTATGATTTGAGTAATTTATGCAATTTGTTTGATGTTTAATACATTTTTTGTTTATTTTTAGTCTCTATGAAAAAGCCAAGAAAATGAAAAAAGATGGCATATCCTCACTCCTTAACTCTTACAATTGGATTGAGGATCATAAAAGTAAATATAATCAACAACATGGCTCTAACACTGGCATACGAACTCACAATAGAGCAATTCAAAATCCATCAAATGTATAATTCAATTATATACAAAGAAAATATATATTCTGATATAGGAAAATTGACTAACTTGCCCTTGAGTCACTTTTTGAATGGGTTGATTGGTTCAAGAAAATGTCAGAGGAAAATCTAAATTTTTTTGACACCCTAATGCTATACCGATTCTAGATTCAACATCTAATGTCAGAATTGGAAAATTCAAGTTTTGGAAGTCTAATTCAATCATATACACAAAGATTACATATACTAACCACTTTCAATGGCCTGACTGATTCTCCAGTCCCCCAAATTTTCTATGATGGATTCTATAGGGAACTGCTCACAATAGTTAGATGAATTTAGATTGACTTGAACCTTGGGGCATGCTACAAAAATACTTGTGAGACAATAAGAAAAGTTGTCATGATCTAGTTATTTCATTCACAACCTTGGAATTCAAAGGGGAGAACCTGAGATGAAAGTCAATGGCTTGATGTGGAAGAACGCTCTGTTGGAGGATGTGATAGGAGTCTAAAACTATCATTCAAGAGTGGTGAGGAGACACAATGATCTTATCCTCTACACCACTACTTTCTGCATGAAATTCTTCCTCTCTCTCTCTCTCTATTTTTGTATCATGAACATGATTAGGGAGTACAACTCTTATAGAGGCACGATGATTAGCCCCTCTATGTGTATTCAGTCTCAAATTTTTTTTGTTATTTGTATGAAAATATAGATTGATATTACATTGTTTGACATTTAATTTATAGCTTGATCATCTATATTGTATGTTTTTTATAATCATAGACATGAATACCTAGAAAGTTAGGTTTAGAACATTAAATTGTATCATTGAACCCCATATGAGCCACAAAGGGATGTTCTCTTGAGCGAAAAATTAAGGATATGTAGGTATGACACCTCTAGCCTACAAGAAGATCACTCCATGTGGATTTTATACTCCAAAAGGATATGGAATCCCTTGACCCCTATCTAGTATTCATATGAATGAATAATCCAATGTTTGGTTCAATTACATATGCATTGGTGGTATGACTCTTTGTCTTGGGAATCTAATCAAAAAAATAATAGAAATTATTTCTTATTTTTGTTATTTTTTCTTACGTAGTTTATTTAGTTATCCTTGTTAAATTTTTTTCTATTTGTTAGGCTATAAAACTGATTTTTTTAAAAAAGATTGTCCCCTGGGTGTGATCCTAAAGCTATACTACACAAGACCCAGGCTTGTCCATGTGGTGATTATTTCACGTTAGATTATGCAAAAATTTACAAACTTCATCTAAGTGAATTTCTTGTGCTGTAATCATACAACACTATTTTTGGAGACAATGAAACTTACTTGGTTTGTATTAATATTTATTATTATCCTCTCTTAGTTGTTTCTATAGTTTTTATTTGGTTTTGTTAATTTAGTTCAATTTTCTTAGTTTGTTTTTGTAATTATTAATTGGTTTTTATATTTTTTAGTATGGCTTTATAATTTCATTTTGAAATATTAGATTTTTGTAGTTGTTATTCTCTTTTGGAGTTTGAATATTTTTTCCCATTTTTTATAAAAGAATGAAAAATTGTATCTTCATTCATTGGACTATTTTATCTTGAGATTGATACTCAAATTTTCTATTTTTCAGGCATTTATTTCAAATGGAGTGGTCTAAATCATAAATACAATATAGGAGATGTGGCTCCTCCAGTCCTATTTTATGGAGATATCCTAGAGTAAGTTCACAAGGAAAAGAAGCCATGTAGAGGATCAAGATAATTATAGTGTCAGGTTCCTTAAAACTAGATATGAAGTAGACTTCAATCAACAATGTTCAAGGGAATACTATGAATACATATTCTATTAAGATTAGTATCTTGATGAGGTAGGCTATAATCAACAATATCATGGGAGTTATGGTTAAGAGCCTTACTATACATGTACAACCTGTGAAAGAAGTATACATGCACCACCTCCTTATTTGTGTATAATCTTTCATATTCTATTTTCTGCAAAACCCATGAAGATTTGGGTATGTTCCGCATGGTGGAGAAAAATGTATATGTGGATATTATGAAGAACCTCACCATTTTATGTGATCTGAATGTTGAGTGGAATATTTTCTAAGAGTATGCACAACCTCATTAAAATAATTACCTTCCTAATTTCGTAGATGTGATGGTTCCTTCTGTGCCAACACCACATCCTCTATATACAAATCTAGGATGAAGAGAGGAAACTAGAGCAAGATCCTCCATGACATTTAACATAGTAGGCAATAATAGTTCCATATTTTCTGTATACTACCTTGTTCATAGGCGAAGGTAGTCCACCTCCAGTCTTCACAAATGACTAGATCTTGAGACCACCAGAGATACACCACTCCTACTTTATGCCACTTATTCCAGATCCATTCATAGTTACCACACCACCTCTACTGATGGAGGAGTACTAATTGATCACAAAGGATAAATGTCAAGGTCAAGGCCAATATTACTTCAAGGATCAAGACAAGACATTTGAGATAGCATGACAACTTAACGACATATTGCACTATGGAGCCCCCCATGTTCACAATGTCAACCTTGTTCACTTCCTTTCCACTAGACCTTCTCTAAGTTTTCATAACCTCCTAGATGAGTGTCAAGAATTTCTTCCCCTCCATCTTGGTTTTAGTGTCTACTTTGGGATGAAAACTTATCTAAGATCAAGATGGAGGTTAGGTAATATGTACTCTTTTCCACCCATCTATTTGTTTTAATTTCTTATTTTCTTGTAACATGTTATTTTTTCATGATTTATTTTCTTTTAATTAATTTTGCATTGCATTTATCTTGAAAATATTTTCAATTCAATTCTTAGATCTAGCAATGTTAATTTAACCCATTATATATTCACTTCAGTTTACATTTATGTTTTCTATTCATTTAGAATTTGTAATACATTGATTCAAAGTAAACCACTAATGTTAAATATGTCTTGGACATGTAGTGGTTAATCACCCATTGTAGCTAGTGAATATTAGCATTATGTTTCCTGGAAAAGATAGAAGGTATTAGAGGAACATATAGGGCTCAAACATGACTTCGTCCTACTGATTAAAGAATCTTATCTATGGAATTATCATGCATACCCTTATCATGTCATTATTTGGATGAAGTGGATTAGAGGAATATATGTATTTAATTATAAAAAAGTGTTTTACATGATCAAAACCCTCTTGTACACTCATTATTCCATATTATTGTGCTCCATCAACAACAAGAAGAAAATAAATAGCCATGTAGTGTTCCAAACCCTAATTTAGGGGTGGCACACAATCATATCCCTCTACAATCACTTCTTTCATACCACTCTCTATATAATAAGGGTGTACCACCAAATAATAGAGAAAAGATGCCAATGTGCACATGACAAAATGAAATATGTGTATGATCACAAATAAAATGCAATATCAAGTCAAAGAGATGATACATTTTCTTTATCCCTTCCATACCTCGGTTCATTCCATTTTTCACTTAGGGGCTTGTTACAAGCTCCATTGATATCTATTTACCATTCTATAATATTAAATTGTATGCATAGTTGTGATTTTTTAAGATTGTCTAGCTTTTGACGAAATCCTTAGACAAGTGTGTTATTGAAGATGGTGGGGAGAAAATGGTGTTTGAAGAAAATTTGAGAATGGGGATATGGAAAGTCATGTGTTTTTATCGCATGAGGTTGAGTTGGTTTTCCATATTGGTGGTAGGCATTCAAGAATGATGTGAGTATAAGGTATGTTTCCTCAATTTTTATAAACATAAGCTTTAATGTTTCCTCAGTTTTTATAATTAGTTTTGCATGTTTCTATTGCCTTTCACTTCATAATTCACTTGTTTTAAGCTTTTAGCAGGTTGTTCAATTTGTTTGGTATCTAAAACATTTTTTATTTTTATGGATAAGGTAAAACTTTACTCGTGTCAAAAGAGAGTAAAAGACAAACCCTCTGTATACTACACATTAGGAAACTATAAAAAAACATTGACACGTTACTCTATGGTCAAAACCCTTATCGATGCTAGGTCTTACTCGACATGAATCACTAAGCCTATTTAAAGATCCTCAAAGACAACAAAATGTTTTTAACTCTTACACCATGTAACCTACTATTCCTATTTTTCCACAATAGGAAACAATGGCAACAATGCATAAACCAAAAAAGCATTGTTGACATCATTGTCCCCAACCTTCTTAGTGATCCACCAAAGAGTATCATGCAAGGTTGAGGGGGTTCCCCCACCAACTCTTGAGTGAATTCATGCACCATAAATACTTAAGGAATGAACATGAGAGAAAAAGGCGTTCATGCGATTCATCCTCCACTTTACAAAGTGAACAAAGAGGATTAGAGTCCAAACCCATTTTCCAATATGTCCATTGTTGGAAGTATGTCCAAGATACACTTATATAATAAAACATCTCTACTTGGGTGGTTAAGATTTTCCATACAACATTTTCCCAAAAATAGCACGCCCCTGATAAATGGATAGTCCAAGGTTTGTCCTCCACTCTGAGCCAAATATCAATAGTGACATGAGCATACTTAGCATATACATGACACAATTTGTTCTCCATCACTTTTTAGACTAAGGAGGACCCAACATACCTTCCAAAAAGATCCAGAGACTCACCATACCATGCATTCATCCATCTAGTCCAGGGGGGACTCTGATGACATGAGGAAGTGATTGATCCTTTGCAAGGTAGTAGTGGCATGTAGTAGTTGATGATCTGATACATATAAGCCGCCACAATGAAAAGGTCTGGCAATGTATCTCCAAGCCACGACATGGTCCTTGCTGGCCCACATAAAGGAGTTGATGATGGTATGAATTCTATCCAGAATGAACACTGGTAGTTCAACATGACAACACCAGAATTAGACCATGCTCAATATCATCGATCTGATAAGAACCAATCTCCCTCCCATAGATATATCCAGTCCATCCCATTTGATCACCAAGCTTCTTAGATCATCAAGAATGCTCGCGTAGTTCCTTTCCATTCGTCTACTACTAGAAATTGGTATTCCAAGGTATTTTATGGGAAAGGTACCTTATCTACAATGTAAGGTCTTCCACCAAAGGATCTTACATTTTGCATTTTACTGGATGGTTTATGCAAGTAGAAGAGAGATGCAATTATCCCTCCATGAAATGCCCAAGAAATACACCAAAAATTGCAAATCGTCTCTCCCCAACTCTGACAATTATAGTGAGGATCATTATAGTACAGATAGTCAGTAAAATCTCCATAAATTTTCTATCCAAACTCAATATTTATCGATCCAAAAGTCATTGTACATAGAATTCAATTATCTACAATATAAATATATATATATATATATATATATATATATATATATACATGTGAGTAGTTGAATAGTGTTTGACTCACTTTTCAAGAAAATTTATTTGTTTTAGAAAAACATCATCAGGAAGTCCAAGAACTTTAGATACCTATGCAATAAAACATCTATAAATTGCACATACAATGTCGTAGTTGGATGATTCAAGTTTGGATAGAAGTGTAATGCAATTATATATATCATTTATTTTTTTGACAACTTTTAGTCAGCTAAAAGACCCTATAGTTTCCAAAAATCCTAAGATGAAAATCTAGAGCAAACTTCCCACAATGGTTAGATGAATTCAGATAAACTTTAAACCTTGAGACATGCTATAAAAATTGAGGGACATATAGGGTACACATTCATGATCTATCTATCCAATCTTCAACCATGCCTTTAAAGGGGATAAGTGAATAGGGTTGTTAACAACTTGACAAGAAAACATGCTATACTAGAAGAAATGAATGGAGTCTACGAATGTCATGCTAGAGTAGTAGCGAGACCATTGAGCTTATCCAGTACACCACTACTTTATCTATGATCTTCTTCTTATATCTCTATTTTTGTATCACAAACATGGTTAGAGTTGATATTTGTGTATCACAAACATGGTTGGAGAGTTGATCTTTTATAGGGGAACAGGTCCAATCTCTACTTCCTATATTTTGTTTTTGAATTGTGAATTGTTATTTGCATGAACCTTTGAATTGATGATAATCTATTATTTAATGATAGCATCATAGCATAATAATCTATTTTGTAATATTTTTATAATCATGGACATAGGTCCCTTGAAGTCTAGGATTAGAACACCAAAAGATATCATTGAATGCTAGGTGAGACCATGGAAGGTGTTCTCTGGTGCGATACATTAAGAATTTGTAGGTAACAACAGTTCGAGCCTATATGGAAATCAATTGATACTTGTTTTATACTCTAAAGGGATATGAAATCCCTTGGCCCCAGTCCAATAATTATATAAATGAATGATACAATGTTTGGAACAATTATGTTGGCTTTTATAACATCCAAAATTTTAGGTGATTTACTATATACAATTGCATCCTTACGAGGCACACGCCAAATACACGACACATATGCTAAATTTGATTTGATGATCTATAGGAATATTTTGAACTCATTAATTGTCCATAATCGCAATAGGGTAAAATGTTATTTTTTCTATTCACATATGCTAATTAATTATCCAGATTGATATATATATATATATATGAGTGTATATATATATAATCAAAATAATGAGAAATAAATTCTGAACAAGTTTTATAATTTAATAATGTTCATATATAAAGCTATATATTATTTTTCCATAATGAGATTATGTGCGTTAAAAATATTAAATGAATTTATTTTCAAATGATAATACCTTATTTATTTTTCTTATATAAATACATAGTAGTGCCCAAAATTTTATGATTTTTGGTCAACTTCATATAAGGAAACAACTTTGAGAAAGATGAGAATATGTGTGGACAATGGCTAGATAATTCAAATAATTAGAGAGATGATAAATGTATGTTTTCTTTGTTGAGATCTAAAGATGGAAATAAAGTATAACTCAAAATATCATCAAACATAATAAGAGTGAGATTCCTTGATTTAAATTTGGGGATATAATGGTCTTAAGGATAACATCATTCTATTTTTTTATTAAAATTCATTAATTTTGATTGCTAATTAGGAATCACTTTTACTTGAATTTTTTAAAGAAGGAAAGAAGTATGGAAGAGGGTTTCTAGGAAAGTATGACATGACTTTTGGGTGTTTATTTTGAATAGGTAAATAAATTTTGAAAGTAGACAAGATTGTTAGATTTGTTATCAAATTTAAATAGTACTAGTTATCTAGTGGTTGATATCTAGCAATATGGAAACTATGATTTTTAAAATGGAAGTGGAGGAGAACATAGAAAAAACATTTCTTGTATTTTCTTGATATTTTGTTATGGAGAAATAATGGGTCAAACCAAACTCATCAATTACGTGATGTGACGTAAGAAGAAATAAATATATATCCACCAATTCTTATACATCTTTGTCTACCATCCGCTGCCATAAATTTATGGTCTTAAGTGAGATAAGTAAAATATGAATAAAAGAAACTTGAATGAGATCTAAACTACCATGTATGTGATTCCAATGGTAATATAGTTCACCAGATTGCAGCCCATAGGGTATTTTGATGAATATGAAGATAAATATATATAACTTCATAGGCTTATGGTGTTCACTTGATTTCTTAAACTTAGGTTGATTTGTACAATGAGAAAATGTTATCCCTAATTTTTGGACATTGCATAAATTTTATAAAAGATAAATAGAATGCGTAAAAAAATGAAAATAACATGTGTATAATTATTAGGGCCAGTCCATTATGATGTGTTCCAAGGACAAAATTGGAAAGGAAGGTTATTTTGAAAACTATTGGTTTTTTTTATTACCTTAAGTGTGAATGAATGGTGTACAAGTTTGAAATAACATGGTCAATGACACAATAGTGTGGGTGTTCAAGTAAAATAATATGGTCAATAGTGGGGATATATGATCTATTATGAACTAAACCAATTGAATTAATTAGTTAAATACTAAAAGGAAAGAGATAACACCCTCCATCCTTACTGAGAAGGGATGAGTGTGGAATGATTTGATTCTAGTTAATAATCCACTTTCAATCAAAATGCATAATTTAAAGTAGAAGGATATAGAACACATAGAAATAATGAATTATGAAATATGGGGCATAAGATATCACGTCTTTATAGAGTTATCATCCTCTGTATTCAATAAAAAGGGAGTAAGAAAGAAGCCTTATCGAAGAGAGATGTGTAGACAATGGCTGCCACATGGGAGACTCTTTTCATTCCCAAAACTTCGTCTTGTTCAAAGGCTCATATGTGAGTGGCAAGTATCATGGGATAATCATGTTAGAGTTTACTCTCTATGGAGCCCACACTATTGATCGAGTTTGTGGCCACATTCAAAGGTGTGTTCAACGCACAAACTAGGGAAGACGTCATACTGATAGACACAAAAAGGAAGAAGAAGGTGATAAGGACTAGCCATATCTAGGTTTCTAGATAGGAAAATCCAAGGAGGAGATCCAAAAACTAGAGGAAAGGAAAGAAAAATAAATAGAAAGCTGGAATGTAATCTGTTACATTCAAGATGAATGACCGAGATCTTCTAGAAATAGATAATCTCAAAAAACTTGTATCTTTTAGCTTAAACTTCCAATCATGGAAAATAAGGTGTCATTGACAAGACATTAAATAGTAGATTATTATAAAAATATTATTTTGAGGATACTTAGATGTTTAATAGGCCAAAAAAATATAATCGAAGAACATATTTTTGATGATGGTGTTTATGCAATAGACTGCGATGTCTAAATTTGAGGAAATAAGGTCATGTGATCTATTCTAAATTTGAAAACACAAATGCATGATCTGATCTTAGTGTTTTAATTAATTTAGTTTATACGATGAGTTTATGGATTAGAGTTATAATGGAAATTTGAGTCATCAAACGATGAGATAAAATTTATAGAAAATCCTTGAAATTCTATTTGGATGTATGTCTTTCTTGGATATTGTTTTGTTTGAGTTTTGAATATAATTACCTATTATGAGACTTTAATGATAGTGAGGTTAGGCCATGATGTTAATTAAGGTGGTTAATAAATTGATGATATTAGTACTTATGTAAATGTGTAGAGATCATATATTATGAGAATTCATGATAATATCTGAATTTATTAGAGGATGGTATCATGTTTATTGCACAGAATAAAATCCCAACACAGATTAGAAGACTTAGAAAGTCTATTAGTATAATCTAGAATTTTTTGACATAATTTTGATATATCATCATGTTCATTTTTTGGAAAGCTAATGTTTGACCATAACCTGTCAGTATATTTTGCCTTTTCACCATAACAAGTAAGTGGGCCATGTCCATTGATTTTTAGTATTATTATGATTGATTCTTCAAATCCTAAAAGTAACTTAGAGATTAAATTACTTTTAGACTTCAATATTCATGATTATTTCATATCTAGTCACATGCTAAGCAATCCGATTTCATTCAGCCTAAGTGATGTTGCCCAATTTCTCAGATTTTAGATATTTGAGATTATATTACTTTTAGACACTCAATACTTATATACTTTGTTTAGTATATTTTATCAAGCTCTTAGGCTCAAATATAAGTTTTTGGATAATTGTTAATTAAAGAGATTCGGATTAAGGTCTATCTAGAGAATAAGTATACCAGATTCCATATCAAAATTTATATCTAGTCTGGTTTATTTTCTCAAGCCTTAGACTTAGATGCCATATATCAGACATCAACATTTTATTAAGTCATTTATTAAATAATTGCTTTAAATCAAGATTTATCAGAAAATAAGAATATCATATTTCAGATTTAAAGTTAGAATTAGCTCAGAATTTAAGAGAAGAGATTCACATTCAGAATTTAGTACATATTTAGTTATCAATATTCAATTTTAATATATGATAAGTTCAGATTCATAATTCAGTAAGTTTAGATCTAAGATAATTAAATCAAAACATTCACATAAGATATTATATGATAAGTCCTCATTCAGATAGTCTCGAGATGATTTAGAGGCATGTGTTGCCAATTCATAGGCATGTTTTTCCAATTCATAGGAGTGTTTACTCCAAGTCATAGGTACTTCACTATCAATTCAGGGAATAGTCACGCCAATTTAGAGAAACCTTCAGTGTCATTCAGAGGCATGTAGTGCCAATTTAGAGGTACTTAGGTACCAATTCAAGGTGTAGATATGCCAACTCTGGAGGACTTAACGTGTAATGGCAGCCACAAATCAAATAAAAGACATAAATAAAAGACACAATGATTCAATATAAGGCTATAGCTTTCAGATATTAGTTCATTATATTATATTCATGGTTATTTTATTAGAAATTCAATGCCACTTACTATAACCTACACTTCCCTTTGTGTATGGGTGGGGACAAGAAGTCCACAGGTACTAATCTTTAGAAAGAGAAGTCAAGATATATGATTCATCTACAGTTATATGAGGTTTTCTTAGTGGGACACCATCTACATGATCTGAGATATTAAGGCAAAGTACATGTTTAAGCATCATGATATAAGCTTTTTAATAGTTTGAGGTAACCAAATTTCTTTTGTAGATAATTTATGAGAATTTATTTCATACACAGTCTATAAAGATTTTTATCTATATTTATTGCAATGCATATCATGTTAGCAACACTGCCCTTGTAAAAGTTTTTTGCTTCCACTCACGTGATATGAAAATTGAGGTGTTACAATTGTGGTGGGGAAACCCGTCATCATGTCAATCTCATCATAAATATAAAAACAAATGTCTTGATTAATATTATATTTTTATCATGTTTTTTTAATATAGTGTATAAAAAATATTAAAAATGATTATCCTTCTAAACATATTTTTTCTAACTATGCTATAATCAAAATCATTCTTACAAAGTTGTCCTTTGGGTTCAATCCTAAACCTATACTATGATAATACCCATCCATTTGTGGATGATGATTACAACATGTTAGGTTAGTTAAAAATTTAGGGACTTTATCCTATGTTGACTTTTTGTGCTATAATCATGCACATCATCTATTCAATATGAAAGAATCTCAAATGGATGCACCAGATACAATAACATGGAGTGGCTAAGCCAAATCATCATATACGATTAGTCATAATGTATCATTGAGTAAAGAATAATATTCCTTGCATTAGAACAACGTAAAATCTAATATCTTTAACAATAAAAAGTTTATAGAGATTAAACCCTTTAGGATTGCAACACATGCCATGGAGGTAGTAGTCAAAGGGTTGTCTTGACTTGGAACCTTAAAAATCATGGATAGTGTTAGGATAACTACGAGGCATTTGCTAATTGATTTTTTCGTCAAACCTACAACAAATGATGTTCCTTACATTCAATTTTCCACCCTACTATACTTGCAAGAGGGTGAGTGACCGGACTAAATCGTGCGTCTAAAAAGTGGAGCGGATTTGAAGTAGTCAGACTTTTAAATATATAACCCCAAACCTTCTAGGCCCCCACAACTTTGTTTACGGGGTCAAAGTAGATATATGGGGTCGAACACAGGGGCAAGGGTGGTAGTGTTGGGAATGCGGAATCGACACGTTACACTCCGCTATGGGTAAGGAGTTGATAAAGTTCCCCAAGGGAACAACATGCTAAGATCGATAAAACAAAATAAAACTATCTCCAACTGGAGCTACGAGGAAAATTAAGATTTTAGAGGTTTATCAGTTTTCAGGGGTTTTCGTGCAACGGAAATAGAGAGATAATACTATTGCTTCTTAAGTAAGGAACGAAGGAGAAAGCTTCGGTAAAACAAGCGGCATAGAAACATCATGTACCCCTCCTCTCAAAGAGGGTAGCTCTAACTAAGCATCAACACCTCTCTCGAGGTTGCTGGGCTTAAGTTAGAGTGGAAAGGTTACTAAAGCAACTTCGATCATGGGCACTCTCGTACTCCTATATCGGACCAAACACTAGAGCCAAAACACCTCTCTCGAGGCTGTTGCAACGGGAAAATACGATTCGGTAGCTAGTGGAAACGTGATCCAAGCGTACAAGCTAGAGTTCGGATGTTAAACAAAACAATCATCCAACAAAAGGGGCCAAACATAAAGCAGCAGGTAATTAAAACTCTACTAATTCCATTAGCATAAAAGGGTCTAGTTACATTGCATAAGTAAAGAGAGTAAATGACTAAAATAAATAAAGATAAATGTCGCCTTCTTGATTTAGAAGGGCGACATGCAGTAGCAGAACCTCCAGCCCGATACCGGGTGGGAGCCTTGCCCGATACACCTGTGTCGGGTGGCACACCCTCTCGGGCAACACACTCATGACAGGTGGATGTATCGTGTGAGGCGCCTATGCCCGATACGATCATGTCAGGCGGCACCCTCTCGGGCGACACACCGTGACTGGTGATGCATATCGGGCTTGGTGTCGTATCGGGCCAGAGTGTTGCTTCCAGTGTCAGGTACTCTTATCGGGCGTCCTTCTTGGCCGATATCGGCCTGCAGTGGTGCCCGGGGCCGACCCTAAGTGAACCATTCCCTCCTTCTCGGAATGGGGAAGTGGTCACCTAGAATTGCCCGACACACCTCTAAGGCATGACATGCTAGCTCCAGATGCTTTCCTAAGTTAGCTTTTGAGAGATTCTGACTTGTCCCATTGGAGTCTTGTAGCTGCTATTTATAGGCAGCGGTTGGGGGAAGTGATGGTGCTCCGAACACCACATGTTCTTCATCAACTCTTATTATCGTAGATTCAGGGGTGCCCGATATGCTCGTCGCCCGTCACAACGATGTCAGGCTGGGAGCGTGTCGGTCAACGTGACGAGTGGCGCTTTCCAATGGGTGGCCTGGATCGCGCGACACGCTTCCACAGTCATGGTGAGTTCAGCTCCATGTCGGGTAAATAGTGTATCGCTCGTCCGCTTCCTCTTGGGCGACAACCTCATATTGCGCGACAGTGTATCGTGTTGTCCTGTCGAGCAGTGAGTGTATCGGCTGGCTGGTTGGTAGGAAGGCCGATGTAGGTCGAATAGTTCGTGGGCCGGGACGGGTCTTTTTGCTGATAAATGAGTTAAAAATCAGGGAAAACTCAGCAGAAGATGATAATATTGAGTTAAAAGTGTAGCGTGGCCTGTTTATGCAAAAACATGACAAAAAGGAGAGGAAATCAGTTTAAAAGGGCAGATTTGATAACGAAATAAGGGCCAAAAACATCACAAAATTTGGTGTTATCAACTCCCCCACACTTAGCATTTTGATTGTCCTCAATCAATCTTTAAACATTATTTTGTGACGCTTCTTCTTGACCAGTATAGTTTTCAGACCATGGGTTCGAGCGAGCATTGAGATGTCTTACTGAGAATACGGCCCGACCACGAACAACAAACTTTACTTCTCCTGCCTTATTTAAGCAAAATTTTCTCCACAGCTTCGGCGAGACTTAGGTGCATGATTTCAAAGTTAGCTTTTAGACCAAACAACTTTGGGGAACAGAAAGCTGTGTGTTTGGGTAGGCTTAAGGCTTTTTTGGGTTTTTCTTGTTTCCCATTAGTCCATCCAGGTACGGGTCCGTTAGCGGACGAGTGGTCCCTGCAGTCCAAGCCAGTTGGCTTTAGAGCAGTGATTTCACATACTACGTACCACTGCCCCTGATCTACCATGCCTAAGGATGGGTACTTTTGGAAAACAAGTGTATATATATATATATATATATATATATATATTCTTTTTATTGGGCACAACTCTCATGCTTTTATTCACTCTCATTAGGCTATGCTCTCTCTTTTTGGGATTTTGTTGGGCAAGGGAAAACAAGAGGAATTTTTGTTGTTTGGGCAGCTTTTTCCTTCTGCATACACGTCTCTTAGCTGTTGTGAGATTATTTTTTTTGAAATTTTTGGCGTGGAAAGTCGTAGACTTTTGTCGTTTGAGGCTGCATTATTAGAAACACATAACAAAACTTGCATCCCCTTAGGCACATAGAAAATAAACTGGCAAGAAATCGTATCAGGTTTTTACTATATAGTGTCTTTGTATGGAGACAAAATAAGAAAAAAAAAATTTATTAGCAAAATTTTTGTACTAGCATGCATATGTATATGTACACATGATATAAGAGAAGAACGAAAGAACAAAAAGGGTGGAGTTGAAGAATGTTTTTTTTTAATACCTCCCCCACTGGTACATGGTACCCCCCCAAACTTACTCCACACTCTGTCCCAGAGTTGTGAAGTGGATAAGGTAGGGTAATGTTAACCCAATGAGGGTTAGCTGGTGAGCGCGCCTACACCAGATAGAAGCTCCCACACATATTCTCATCATTTTCTGTGGTAGTCGATGTGGTAGAGTTGGTCAGGCATCTATTTATTTGATATCCATTCCAAGATGAAGATGCTGCAGTCAGTTGTACCAAAAGGCAATTGTGGGTTCAGAATTGCAAGATTCAATGAGATCAGTCATGCACTTTTGCTGAGGAAGAAGTTCTAAAACTATTAGGCATTCCCTTAAACCAGGTAGACTTTTTAAGATACATCCATTGTGAACATGATCAAAAGGACTGATCATCAATCTTAGTTTCTTTAAACTTTCATCATCTATTGAACTAGTCAGAGAAGTCCACTTATCTCTTCTAATACTTTTTCTTGATTTGGTAGCCCCCAAGAGAAGTCCATTTCCTTATCATAGCATGTCTTCTGCGGTGGTTTAGGACCATCTCCAAAAGAGAAAATCAGTGGAAGTCTTTCTCTAGTGGCTTCTAGATTGAATGTGGGTATTTTGGGTTCATCAGCCATGAAGCCACCTTCTTCATGGGGGGCATCTTATTTGGATATAGTATCCACAAGTGTTTTCAAGAGCTCTCTATCTACCATAGGTCGGTTATCGTCGTCATAATCTGCACGAGCCTTACATTTCCTTCTTGAGAGCTTTGCACTTGTTCTGGCTGCATCCTTTGGGAAAGAAAATGGAGTCGTTACTTCTTTTGTCCTTGCTCTTTTCTCAGCGGTTGATGGCCCAGCTGCCTCGGGATTCTGACATTTATGCCCGACCGTTGTTGCTTTGGCTGTGGCCTCAGTGTCGATTCTTCTGTCGTGTTTGTCAACTCGAACGGTGGTTTGCTTTGTACGGGCCATATATGTTATCATTAAACAAGTTCATTTATCATTTAAATGTTAGGTAGGAAATATTTGAAATTGGTACTGACATTTAAAAGAAAAACTGATTGCAAGATAAAATTCGGCCTGATACAAAGGCTACCCGACACCACTGTATCAGCCTCAACACTAGGTGACATGATGCTTGCCCGATATGCTTGTGTCGGGCGATATGAAGCTTTCAAAGAAATCTCAGTAGGCTCATATCCGATACGAGGTCCGGGTGTCGTCCGTCAAAAGAACATCTTAGGCGATACAAAACTAGAAGATACGGAGAAAAGCTGCACATCAAACACGTTGCCCGACACGGGTGTGTCGGGTGATACAGTCGCGTAAAACAAAGCGCCTGATAGGGTCTTCCCCGATATAAAAACGTGTCTCCCCAATAGGAATCAAGCATTGCGACACAAGGATGGGTGACACAGTTATCGCCCGATATGGCGTATCGGACAAACGCGAGCGAAAGACGTGTCACGCGACATAGGTATTGGGCGACACAAGGAAAATCAACTAAAGTCCTGTGCGTGATATGAACCTCGTGTCGGGCAAGCAGGCTGTCGACTATACCTTTACTATCTGAAGCTCTTACGCGACAGGAGAGCAAAAGCTAGCTGGACGACACACGAGCAAAGGGAGAAATTACTACACGATACAGGTAGGTGAAAAGAGTAAATGCAGTAGCCCGACACGGTAAAACCTCCGTACTATATATAGCAATCCCAGCCGGGGGTAAAACAGGTAAATCTAGGATGTGTGTCGGCCGTTGAGACAAGCCATTCCCGAGACAAGCAGTCCCATCCGTCTAATCAAGGGTAATTACTCATCTTGCCCGATACGGGTGCTTGCCGCCCGGGCGTGTCGTCCAACACGGCTTATGCGATGCCTGATATACCATCGCCCGATACGAGTGTGCTCTGCGCACCAGCTGAGTTGCTGCTCGATACGATCAGGAAAAGGAGATACTTGCCCGATACACAGCCTTCAGAACAAGATCTAGATGAAAAACTAAAAATAAGGCGAAGGAAAAAGCCATTGATGGGTAAAACATCATTGGCCTAAGGTTAAGTTCCCGACCTCAGATAGTGTTACCCCTCAATGCGTCATAAAACAGAGTGGTGGCCCAAAAAATAGAAGAGTCAACGCACGTGGCGCATGCGCTGACTCGGGCCTTATTACAGTCCAAATGTTCGTAATGTTTTTCTTGCAAGAAAGTAAATAACATCATATTCTAGGAAAAGTAAAAGCTTGGGCTGCCTCCCGAGGAGCGCTACAGTTTGCGTCGCCAGCTCGACCACTCTAGGTCCTTCACTTCCCGCCTTTAGCAGTATCCATATCTTGCAAGTTGATCTCTATCCTCCTAACAAAAGCTTCATTTTCATAGTACCTTTTCACCCTATGCTCGTTCACTTGGAAAACCTTGGATGGATCATCTTTGTTGAATAGCTCCATCATTCCGGATGGGTATATCTTTGATACCGTGAATGGTCCGGACCATCTCGTTTATAACTTGCCTAGAAAAAGATGAATGGAAGATTTAAATAATAGAACTTTATCACCTTCACTTATGTCCTTCCTCCTCATGTGGGCATCATGCCACACCTTCGTCCTATGTTTATAGATCTTTGCATTCTCATAAGCATGCATCCGTAATTCATCGAGTTCTTGCAACTGCAAATATCTCTTTTCTCCTGCCTTCTCTAGATCCATATTCAAGAATGTAATTGCCCAAAGGGCCTTGTGTTCTAGCTCAAGGGGTAGATGATAGGATTTTCTGTAGATCAACTTATAGGGGGTGGTTCCAATGTGCATTTTATAGGCAGTCCTGTAGGCCCAAAGTGCATCGTCAAGCTTCATTGACCAATCCTTCCTCGTCCGGTTGACAGTCTTTTCTAGAATCTGCTTGATTTGTCTATTTGAAACATCTACCTACCTGGAATTTTGTGGGTGGTAGGGCGTAAAGATCTTGTGTTTAACTCCATACTTTTGTAGGAGCGCTTCAAACTGTCTTTCTCCGAAATGCGACCCACCGTCGCTTATTACAGTACGGGGTACACCGAATCGAGGGAAAATCATCTTTTCGAACAACTTGATCACTAACTTAGCGTCACACATTTGAGTCGCAACACCTTCTACCCATTTTGATACATAATCTACTGCCACTAGAATGTACTGATATCCCCTTGATGGGGGAAACAGTCCCATGTAGTCAATCCCCCATACATCGAAGATCTCCACTTCAACCCAATTTGCCATTGGCATCTCGTTTCTTCGTACAATATTGTCCATCAATTGGCACTCTTTACAAACCTTTACATACTGTGCAACGTCTTTGAATAAAGAGGACCAGTAAAAACCTAATGGTAGCACTTTGGCAGCAGTCCTTTCGCTACCCAGATGTCCTCCATAAGGGGAGGCGTGACACTCTTTCAGAATGTTCGGGATCTCTTATTCGGGAATGCATCTCCTGTACAAGTTATCTGCACATCTTCTGAAAAGGAGAGGATCGTCCCAATAGTAATTCTTCACATCCGCGAACAGCTTCTTCTTTTGGTTATAAGTTAAGTCAGGGGCAGTTCTCCACAGGCAAGATAGTTACAGATATCTGCGAACCAGGGTAAGTTCTCTTCCTTGGTTTCAATCATTATCAAAGCTTCGTCGGCATAATTGTCATTAATGGGTGGTTCCCTCTGTCCTTCTGGAAAAATCCTTGATAAGTGGTCAGTGACCACATTTTCTGCACCCTTCTTATCAACTATCTCATGGTCGAATTCTTGTAACAACAAGGCCCACCTCAACAGCCTGGGCTTTGCATCTTTCTTCTACATGAGGTATCTTATAGCCCCATGATCTGTGTATACTTTGACCTTTTCTCCAATGAGGTATGATCTGAACTTATCAAAAGCGAAGACTATTGCGAGCATCTCTTTCTCTATAGTTGTATAATTTACCTGAGCTTCGTCCAACGTGCAACTAGCATATCAGATTACATGGTGCTTTTTATCCTTTTTCTGCCCCAGGACCGTTCCTACCATATAGTCGATGGTGTCGCACATAAGCTCGAAAGGTAAATCCCAGTCTGGAGCTTTGAGGATAGGTGGTGAGACAAGAGCATCCTTTAAAGCCTGAAAAATGATTAGACAATCAGCAGAGAAAACAAATTCAACATCTTTTACTAGAAGATTGGACAATGGTTTTGAAATCCTTGAGAAGTCCTTTATAAATCTTCAGTATTAGCCGGCGTGCCTGAGGAAGCTCCTCACTCCCATCACGGACTTTGGTAGAGGAAGCTTGGATATGGCTTCAACCTTGCTAATGTCCACCTCGATGCCACACCTTGAAATTTTATGTCCCAGTACGATGCCTTCTTGTACCATAAAATGGCACTTCTCCCAGTTTAAAACCAAACTCTTCTCCTCGCATCATTGTAGAACCAAAGAGATGTTTTTCTGGTAGGTATCGAAGTCTTTACCATAGACAGAAAAATCATCCATGAAAACTGCCACGATATCCTCCAGAAAATCCGAGAACATTGTTATCATGCAGTGTTGAAACGTAGCGGGAGCGTTGCACAGGCTGAAGGGCATTCTCCTGAAGGCGTAGGTGCCATAGAGGTAGGTAAAAGTTGTCTTCTCTTTGTCATCTGGCAGGATGGGGACCTGATAAAATCCTAAAAAACCATCAAAGAAAGAGAAAAAGTCATGATGCGCTAGTCTTTTAAGAAATTGATCAATAAAAGGTAGTGGAAAATGATTTTTTTTGTAGCCTGGTTTAGCTTTATGTAGTCAATGCACATTCTCCATCCTGTGACGGTCCTAACTGCCACCTCATCACCTTTATCTCCCTTTACCACTGTTATACCACCCTTCTTGGGTACTACGTGGATCGGGCTTACCCAATTACTATCGTTGATCAGGTAAATGATCCCAGCATCCCTCAACTTGATTACCTCTTTCTTGATGACTTCTTTCAACAACTGATTCAACTTTCTCTGGGGTTGAGCCAAAGGTTTGGCGGATTCCTCAAAATTGATGTGATGCATACACAAAGCAGGGCTAAGGCCTTTGATATCTTCTACTGAGTATCCTATAGCCCGCATGTGGAGTCTTAACTCCTCAAGAAGTCTGTCCAACTGATCTTTTGTAAGATTGGCATTGAGGATGACAGGGTTCCTTTCCTCTCGATCTAGGAATTCATATTTCAACCATTTTGGTAACTGCTTCAACTCAGGCTTGGCCTTGGGTGACCTTTCTTGCGGCACCTCCTCAAGAGAGGCAAACTTAACAGTTTCCACCACCTCATCCCCGTTGCTCAAGTCTTCATCAGACTGGTTAAGAAAGCTGAGAAACTCCAAAACTTCTGGACTTTCAAAGTCAGAATCTTGACTGCTTATCGACCTCATGAGAGGGTCCACCATCAAGATGTCTTCTTCTATCTCTTTGCATAACTGGTTGTAGCTGTCCGCAAAGCAAGCAGACTCTGACAGGGATGGTCCTCTCATCGCATCCTTTACTTTAAAGTCTAAGTGGTCGTTTTCGACCCTTAGGGTGATCATTCCCTCAACAACATCGATCAACGCCCTTCCTGTAGCCAAGAAAGGGCGTCCAAAGATGATGGGACAGCGGGGGTCCTCCACATTATCAATGACGACTATATCACACGGAATGAAGAAACTTCCTACCCGGATTGGTACATCTTCAACAACGCCAACATGCCTTTTAAATGTATGATCTGCTAATTCAATTCTCATATTGGTTCTGACCATATTAGTCAAACCTAATCTCTGCATGAAGCTTAGGGGCATAAGGCTAATACTAGCCCCTAAATCGGCAAGACATTTTCATTCGACGTTATCTCTGATGGAGAAAGGAATTGTGAAAGCCCCTGGGTCTTTCTTTTTGTTGGGTAAATCTAATTTTACAAAAGCAGAGGACATACTTTCTACATGCACAGTTTCAATTCTTCCTCCTCTTCTCTTCTTAGTAATCAAGTCTTTGAGAAACATAGCATAAGTCGGCATCTCTTCTAAGGCGACCAAAAAAGGAACTTTGAGATGAAGCTTCTTGATTGATTCCATGAACTTCTCGTGGCGCTTCTTAAGGTGTGCCTTTATCAGCTTGTATGGAAAAGGCAGCTTGGGAGAGTACGGGCTTCTCCTACCAGATAACTCCTCAAAGGATCTCTATTCTGGTTCTCTATCATCAACTTTTCAATTGTCATCTTCTATGGGATTTTCATCCACACTCCTCGATTCAGGTTCTGGTCTGGCTTCCTCATGACGCTCCACAGTCCTTCCAAATCTCAGCACTGCCATTTTGGAAACTTCGGTGTCAGAGAGTATCTTTTCCAAGGGATTCTTTATCAATTCAGCCATCAGGGCCAACTGTTGATCAATTTGGCGTTGATGCATCTGCATATCTTCCATCTGGACCTGCATGGAGTTTAGAACTCCTGAATTTGAAAGTGCACTCTACGCCAACTGGTTGTTGATGGTATCTTGTCTTTTTACAAAATCAAACAACTGGCCAACCAAGTCTTGTTGGTTCGAAACCTTGTGTTGACCTTGCTCCTTGGCTTGACTTTGTCCTTGACTGGTGTTCGTCGCTTGGCGGCCTTGGTACTTTCCTTGTCCTTAGAAATTTCCTTTGTTTGACTGGAAAGAAGTGGTTTTGGTGAACTTATTTTGTCCTCCTCTTTTTTCGAAAACTTGGGGTTGCTTGGTGGGGTTATGCAGCTGATGCGAGTTTTCGGCTGCATCTTTGTTGCCATAACTAAAACCAGGATGATCTGGCCTCTTGAAATTAATGAAAGAGATGTTCTTAGTCTCCTTAGCCTCATATTCACTTTCTCTCGACTTGTCAGGTCGGGTGTAAATACAGTTATCTACCCCGTGTCCACCTTCTCCGCAGGTGACACATTTCATGACTTTTTCGACTTGTTTCTTTCCCTTTCCACTTGATTCTTTCAGTTGTTTCACATCAGTGGCTATCCTCTGGATCTGAGAGGTGATAGTTTCCAGAGCCTTGGATTCGAATGAAGGTCCCTCACTAGCCTTCTTAGCTTGTCCCCTGTTTGATCTATCGTAATCAGTGTCGGCTTGCAACTCGGCCATGTTCTTGATGATCTTCTCGGATTTGCTCAGCTTCTTCCCCAGAAAGTCACTGCCTACTGCTGCATTCAGCGAAACCCTTTCCTCATGGGTTAGACCATTGTAGAAGGTAGTTATCAAGAAACCTTTCTTATAGTTGTGATGAGGGCAGTCCCTTTGATATTCCTGATATCGTTCCCAGGCATCGTGGAGATTCTCGTTTGGCTTTTGCATGAAAGATGTGATCCTTTGTCTATTCCAGACGATTTTCTTGGTAGGATAAAACTTGTTTACAAAGGCATCTACTAGTGCACTCCATCCGTTAAGAGCTTGGTGTGGCAACCCTAGGTACCATGATAGAGCCTTATCTTCCAAAGAAAAGATGAAACCCTGGAAAAAGATCACCTCCTGTGGGACTACCCGCATCTTGATGGTGTCACAGATGTTTTTAAAAGCATCTAAATGGTGGTAGGGGTTGTCATTCTTCGAACTCCCTCTAAAGCTTTTATTCTGGATCATAGAGATGACTGATGGCTTTAGCTCGAAGTTGGTTGCATTGAATCTCGGGATGACAACATGGCATCTGGAATTGTTAGCCTTGGTGGAAGCTAACTCCCTTAGGGTCTTTTCTTCTTCATTGGAATCATCACTGTCACTTCCTCCCTGGTTCTGATCCTGATCATTGTGATTCCTTCTGTGCCTCCGGTGATGACGACGTCTTTCCCAGTGATGGTCATCCCCGAACTGCTTTGTTTCTAGATCTTCAGGTTGATCATTGTCGTCATAGCGATCATTGTCTTCAGGCAGAGGGGAGTGAGGTCTAGCACTCCCGTGTCGCTCACCTTCTGAATGAGGTTGTTCAATGCGAGGCAGCATGTTTGGTGATGTTGGTGCTCAGTTGAGAAGAGCGCCTCCCTTCTGAGTAGCTGAATAGCATGAAAAATCAAGTTAGAAAACCTGTGTTAATAATAAGAATTACTCATTTCAGGTTAAGATATAAAAAAAAGGAAAAAGAAAGTGTTGCCATGCTCATTTCTAAGCTTGAGGCACTGGAGTGTAGTTAGTGGATTTGGGTTCGTCAACAGTACTGTTTTGCCTTGTCCCCGACAACGGCGCCAAAAAGTTGATCGACCTAAATCGCGCGTCTGAAAAGTGGAGCGGATTTGAAGTAGTCGGACTTTTAAATTTATAACCTGAAACCTTCTAGGCCCCCACAACTTTGTTTACGGGGTCGAAGTAGATATACAGGGTCGAAAACAGGGACACGGGTGGTAGTGTTGGGAACGTGGAATCAACACGTTACACTCTGGTATGGGTAAGGAGATGATTAAGTATGGGCTAAGATCGATAAAACAAAAGAAAACTATCTCCAACTGGAGCTACGAGGAAAATTTAGATTTTAGAGGTTTATTAGTTTGTAGGGGTTTACGTGCAACGGAAACAGAGAGATAATACTATTGCTTAAGTAAGGAACGAAGGAGAATGCTTCGGTAAAACAAGAGGAAGCAGAAACATCCTGTACCCCTCCTCTCGAAGCGGGTACCTCTAACTAAGCATCAACACCCCTCTTGAGGTTGCTGGGTTTAAGTTAGAGTGGAAAGGTTACTAAAGCAACTCTGATCCTGGGCACTCTCATACTCCTGTATCGGACTAAACACTAGAGCCACAACACCTCTCTCGAGGCTTGTGCAATGGGAAAACACGATTCGGTAGCTAGTCGAAATGTGATCCAAGCGTACAAGCTAGAGTTCATATGTTAAACAAAACAATCATCCAACAAAAGGGGCCAAACATAAAGCAGCAAGTAATTAAAACTCTTCTAATTCCATTAGCATAAAAGGGTCTGGTTACATTGCATAAGTAAAGAGAGTAAATGACTGAAATAAATAAAGATAAATGTTGCCTTCTTGATTTAGAAGGGCAACATGCAGTAGCAGACCCTCCAGCCCGATACCGGGCGGGAGCCTTGCTTGATACACCCGTGTCGGGCGGCACACCCTCTCGGGCGACACGCTCATGACAGGCGGACGTATCGTGCGAGGCACCCATGCCCGATACGATCATGTCAGGCGACATCCTCTTAGGCGACACGCCGTGACTGGTGATGCGTATCGAGCTTGGTGTCGTATCAGGCCAGAGTGTTGCTTCCAGTGTCAGGTACTCCTATCGGGCGTCCTTGTTGGCCGAAATTGGCCTGCAGCGGTGCCCGGGGCCGACCCTAAGTGAACCATTCCCGCCCTCTCGGGATGGGGAAGTGCTCACCTAGAATCGCCTGGCACACCTCTAAGGCACGACACACTAGCTCCAGATGCTTTCCTAAGTTGGCTTTCGAGAGATTTCGACCTGTCCCATCGGAGTCATGTAGCTTCTATTTATAGGCAGCGGTTGGGGGAAGTTATGGTGCTCCAGATGCCATGTGTTCTTCATCAGCTCCTATTATCGTGGATTCAGGGGTGCTCGATATGCTCGTCGCCCGTCACAAGGATGTCGGGCTGGGAGCGTGTCGGTCAATGTGACGAGTGGCGCCTGCCGGTGGGTGGCCTGTATCGCGTGACACGCTTCAATAGTCATGGCGAGTTCAGCTCCATGTCGGGTAAATGGCGTATCGCTCGTCCGCTTCCTCTTACGCAGCACCCTTGTGTCGCGTGACAATGTATCGTGTTGCCTTGTTGGGCAGTGAGCGTATCGGCCGGCTGGTTGGTAGGAAGGTCGATGCAAGTGGAACAGTTCGTGGGCTAGGACGAGCCTTTTTGCTGATAAATTAGTTAAAAATTGGGGAAAACTCTGCAAAGGATGATAATATTGAGTTAAAAATGTACTGTGGCCTGTTTATCTAAAAACATGACAAAAAGGAGAGGAAATCAGTTTAAAAGGGCATATTTGATAACGAAATAAGGGCCAAAAACATCACAAAAGTTGGTGTTATCAGTGAGATAAATACAAAATAAAGATATACTAACAAATGGATGTTGATCATCCTCACTACACTATGTTTCATTTTATTTCATCAACATTTAAAATGATAATTCTTAAAATATTGTTGCAATAGATAACTAGCACAAGTTACGTAAAGTAGTTTTCATCTAATATCAGTGAAGTTTACTTATGTGAACCAATAGTTTAGTTCACCTTGTAATTTTCATCTTATATACCCTTATTATCCAAACACAAGTTTTGTTTTGTTCCTTTCCCTTCATTTCAATTGCATTTTTGATAACATAGATGAATAATCCCAAGAACCAAATAGAGCCATAGTTCCCATGTGATGACACACCATCTATTGGTACACCAATACCTACTCAGCCAACCCCTACTGCTCCTTTCTTTCTACTAGAACAATCAATTCCAGACTCCATCAATAGTAGTTTCAAGCAACACCATCCCCATCATAAGAAGCCATCCCTATATAAGTTGCAATTGTTGTCATTAACAACATCAATTACAACAACATACATCATGGTCTCTACAAAAAAAAACCCTAAACATTATAGTCTCTAACTAGAAACCAACACCCACAAAACATCTTGTGCTCCAACCTCCTCTGATACTTCCCATGCCTCTGCCCTTCCTCCTTTGTTATGATGGCATAAGTAGTACCCACATTTAACTTGCAACCCTAACTACCTCCATTTTTTCCCATCACCAATATCTTCCACCAATTCTGTATAGCGTCATGACAATTTATACATACTCCATCATGATTTACCTTTTTCTATTGAACATGATCATCCCCTGATGGTGGTTTCCACCAAAGAAGAATATGACACATGCAATTGGGAGACAAAGTACTTTTTAGGATCAATACCATCAACTAAATCACTATCATCAAAGGGGAAATAGAAAAGGAGCATGAACATTCATCACATCCTGCCATGAGCATCAGAACGCATCTTGATTTTGAGAATGTGAACCCATTCCTCAAGATACAATAAGTTATATAATATATTCGCTTATTTGCTATAATTTTACTTTATTATGTAATTGTAGTTGATAATAATTTTCTAACATTGTGCTTAAGGTTTGGTCTTCCATGCAACTTGGATAATAGTATTTTGTGGGTACTAATAACGATGTACATGAATCAACCTATGAGATGTTTTAGTGGCTTATGCCTCATGGTTATTATTTTCCATCTCTGGAAAGAAAGGAATAGAATGGTACATAGTGGTGATGAGAGAGATGCCCTTGGTGTGTTTGAGAACATTGTAAATAACTTGAAAGTAATGTGTAAGGCATGACCATGACTTAGCAGTGGACTAGACTAGATGATCCTTCTCCTGGGGTTTCTTGTAGTATAAGGGTTCTTTCTTGTGCCTCTATACTTTTTCTTTTTTTAAGAGAGTAATAATTTACCTTATCCAATTGAAATGTCAACCATTGATTTTAGACTTTTACAAATAGTCATAGGAGTCCCAAAAATCCAATTTTTCAATCATTCATTTTATCCCTTTTATGTCTTACTTAGCTTGAGGAGCTTCTTGTAATAATGGATTGTTAATAACTGATAGTGTAATGTAACTCACATGAGTATAACCTTAGTTTGAGGTTTCAAGACAAATAAGCCTCATTAATATGATTAATACCTACATTGTTAAGAAATTTCAGACGCAAAAATACTTAAGAAACCAACATTTTAGTATAGAATAAAAAAATATATCAAAATTTGTATTAGCATTGTTCAAAATCCATCATTCAAAATATTATTTAAATGAGTACAATTTTATTTTAAATTAGTATCAAATTATCAACATTTCTAAAACTTTTGAAAATCTCATTTATTATAATTAAGGCCAAAAAAATATAACTCTATATTAATTTTTCCTTTATGGAAGAAACCTGAACGCTTAACTTACTCAAAATTCTTGGCTTCGAACAGAATTAATGCTTGAAAATTCATAATCGTGTTCACTGTTGAACATGGGCAATGTGAAAATTGGTATTTTTTCTCATAAACATAATGTGTTTTTTTTGTATACTTATATCATGATATGTTTATACTCTTAATACATTTTGGTTTCATTGAGATTCCATTGCCCATTTATCTTACACAATATATTGGTGAATTATGATGTATACCCAATTCATGTGCTTGAGATGTTTGAGAATGTTAATGGAAAGGTGTACATTTCATTTTGAATCCATACATTTATTATTATAATTTCTTTATATCTAGTAAAATATCATAGTTAAGACCAAAATCTCATTTATTATAATGGAACCATATATATCTCAATGTTATATATAATTGTCTATTTATGTAAGAAATCTTTTATTTGTATGAACCAATATCAAAGAAAAACTTGGTGAAAAAACCTTGGCTTGAGCTTACAAAAGGTCTTGGAAATTTCCTACCATATTTTTATCTCACATCAATTATTTGTGTCATTTATCCCCAGTTATGTCATGACATGATTATTATCTTAGATCATTTTATCTTAACTAAACTTCTACTGCACATTTATCGTCAAAACATGTTAGAGAATTATATCAATGAGAAAGGGAAATGTGTAAACTTACTTTTGAATCAACTAATTTTGTTCAACATCTTCCAATTATGTCCACATTTGTATGCAAGTCAGTACACATATTACATTATAATGCTATGAAACCAACTAGAATTGAAACCTAGATTGATTTTAATCAGATTTTGGACCCCAAGTGTATGCTTTTAGTTTGATTTAACCTTCAATGCTCATATATATTGTTGATGCATTCCTTGTTTGGATTATATAATGAATTTTATGTGGTCCATTATAAAATTTACATGCTCTTTGATCTAGTTCTAATTCATTAACGTATTACACATTATATTATTCTAATTTTAGTAGGGGTGGATTGATGGATAAGAATGTTGATGTATCCAATTCACTTTGTTTCATTTTCTTACATATTTATCTCATCCACATAAATCTACTACAATTCATTCTTATGGTCTACTTTAGTAGCTCCATTTCTTAGTCTTACTGCAAATGAATTCTATTTTCTAGGTTAGTTAGTCTCATTTAGGTTTTGAGAAAATTCATCATGAACAATCATTCAATAGTTATATTACATTTCCATTTGGTGATATGGTGATTAATTTTTGATTAAATATTGTGATCATAAATGTGTTTAAATTATACTTTTACATATTCCTATTCACTTACACTATACATATAGAACTATCATATATAGTTTTGTGGTTTGATTTAATCACTCCTTACTTTCAAGACTACATGAATTGCTTCCCAAATAAGAGGTATTCTAGTTTAAGACAAAGTTTTCCTCAAATGACATGCTTATAGTTTATTTTAATCACTCTATGCTCTTAGTAACAATCGTTATTCTTATGTAGATTACAAACTATTATTTGTTTTTTTTAAATAACTCCATGCTCTACAACCAGTGTCGATGCATTTCTTGTGTTGATTTCATATTATGATATTGTAAACATGAATATAATGAAGCATATAAACTTGTGTTGTTTTGTATTCACATAGTACACACATGTATATGGACTTGGGAGGTGGCCAATAACCAAATTACACATAATTGGACTGATCCATTATATAAAAAGGTACAAAATAAAAGAATAATGAATAAAAAGTACTTATTATTCTAACACTCTCGCTCAAGCAAGTGCATATAAATCATAGGAACCAAGCGTGTTACATAAAAACTTGGCACTACAACTGTTAAGCGATTTAGAATATAAATTTGTTATTTGATCTTCAAATCAGACTGGGACAAGCATGATTTGCTGATCTTGTATCTTTTCCTAAATGAAATGATAGTCAACGACAATGTGTTTAGTTCTATAGTGAAAAACTAGGTGAGAAGAAATGTGGAAAATAGCTTGGTTATGTATGTGGAGCCCCATTGCCTCAGACTGGATGTATACAAGTTCTTTAAGGGTGTTTTGGTCCATAGGAGATCATTGGTCGCATGAGCCATGGCTTGATATTTAAATTCAGCACTAGATTTATCTATGACTGTTTGCTTTTTTCTTTTCCTGGATATAAGATTGCCTCTCATAAATAAACAATTTCCTAAAATAGACCTGTGATCATTAACACATCCAACCCAATGACCATCGAAAAATCCCTACACTTTGAGATGTCCATGATATGAGTTGCAAATTACCTTGCCTGGAATCTTCTTGAGATATCAAAGAATGCAGATGACAGCCTCCATATGACTAGTATGTGGCTTGTAAATAAATTTACTAGCTATACTAGTAGCAAAGGATACCTTCAGATGAGTAGCAGTTGGATAATTAACCTTTCGGACCAGTCTTCTATATCTCCATAGATCTTCAAGTGGCTCCCTTGCTCCTTATATAACTTGACTTTGGGATCAATTAGAGTATTTGCATGCCTCTACAAGCAGACCATTTCTTCAAGTAGATAAGAGTGTTTTTTTTGTGAAACAATAATATCATATGGAAATCTATCAACTTTAATACCCAAAAGTATCTTATGGGGCCTAAATCATTAGTGTGAACTTTATTATCAATAAACAACTTGAGATGTAGAATGCCATGTTGATTATATCTAGTGATAAAAATATCATCAACATATATAATAAGGAGGGCAACACTTAAGGACCCTCATTGATGGAATAATGAATGATCAAGATCAGATCATAGGAGACCAAACTCAGAGAGTGCATTGTTGAACTTGACAAACCACACTTTTGGAGACTGTTTGAGCCTGTAGAGTAACTTATGAAACTGAAAAACAAGATGATACTCCTTCTGAGCAACAAAATAAGGTGGTTGTTTCATATAAATTTACTCTAATAGATCACAATGGAGAAAATCATTCTTAATATCCAGCTGATGCAGAGGCCAAGAATAATGAGTAGCCAGGGAGATAAAAAGTTGAAGAGATGACATTTTATCAACCAGAGAAAAAGTCACAAGGGATTCTTATGCATATACTTGAGTATATCCCTTGTCCATTAGTCGAGCCTTGAGATGATAAATATCACCTGTAGGCCCTACATTCATGAAGAAGACCCATCTCTAGCCAATAATAGCCTTATCTTTTGGAGTAGGACAAGACCTTATGTATGATGTTGTTAGAGAAAAATCAACTCATCTTCCAATGAAAGATAACAACCTGGGTGACACATAGAAACAAACACAAAACTAGGATAAAAACTATTGGAAATGGATGAGACAAAGGTTTTGTATGAAGGAGTTAAACAATAATAAAAAACAAAATTTATAATAGGGTGAAGAGTACATGACAGATTTCCTTTCTGAAGTTCAATAGGAAGATCCAGAGAGCTATTGTTGCTAACAAGATCTCCAAACTGAGTGGTAATTCAAGGAGGGTTTCCATCTGCATTATCTAATACTTGTTCTGGATAGTTTTCCCCACATGCGATTTTCCTTGGATAGGGGGATCATATGACAAGATTTCAATAAACATGGGAAGCGGGGGAGCTTCTTAAAGTTCTCTTACAGACTGAGACTTCTAAAAAAAAGTAGTTTCTTTAAAAAAGGTGACATCAACAAACACTTTAAATTTACATTTAACTAGTTTGTAATGTCTATATTCCTTTTGAGTCTTGGAATAACCAAGAAGCACCCATTTGGAAGCTTCTAAATTGATTTTATCCCTATCTGGTCCAACATTGTGAACAAAAAGTACATTATTTTTTTTGGGAGAAACACTATAAATGGGATGGCCTCGATAAAGAGTTTGAATGATATGTGATTATTTAAGAAGAACAATGGCATGTGGTTAATGAGATATGTAGTGATCAGATCAACATCACCCCAGAACTCTTTCTCAATGAGTGGTATCTAGCAACACATTATTGCTACTCAAGTAACAAGAAAGTTGGAGAACAACCTCAACCGACTATCCATGATCACTATTACAGTGATTGTATAGTTCCTTTATATATACTATCCTAATTGAACTCAAGGCATGGAATCATCATCTTCTTAATATTCAATCCATGTTCATTGAACTAGAGGAAATTGTTTGAGATGCATGTGAGCTCACATATTATATATCAATTAGCATGAGTTTGTTCATACATTTCTTAGTCTCGCTTATCAAGTGGTCATGATATCAACTCCATCCCGAGTGACAAATCCCATCTACATCACACACAGTCAACCCTCATGTGTCACAGCATACTTGAACAACAATTGTATGATAACCCTTATTTAAGGTCATCTCGGACGATGTTAAAGTACATCGAAAACATGTGATGAGTGTAGTGACTTCAGGTTAAGATCCACAGTCACCACTATCACTATAAGAATTGATTCTAACTACCATTCAATGGTTTCCATGTATCACTCTCAAGGTGGGTCTGTCTGATACATTGTTCTCTAACAAGTACCTATGTGTTTTTCTTCATATCACATAGCTTGACAAAAGAGATTCTATCATTAGTCAACACACATTGTAGTCTTATGTATTATTATAGTTTACATAGTAATACATTACCATGGACATAATAAGAATGTATATATTCTTATCATACATATGATCTCATTGTTCGGGTCCTCTTCCTGAACCCATATGTCATCGAGTAATATCACTCTTTTAGACATATATCACGTTATCCCATAATCTTATAATTTAACAAAGTAATAGATGAAAGATTTCTCTTATTATTAATGAAATATTTTACATGATGCCTCATTACAATCATAGTATGAATGTCTCTATGGGCATACAAACCAAAAGACTCCCACTTGCACCTAGATCCAATACCCATGAAGTTAATCCCAATTGATCTACCATTAACTTCAAGCTTCTGTTGTGAAAGTGCTTTTGTCAAGGGTCAACAACATGTCTTTTAGGTGGTACATTACAAATCTTCACATCTCCTTGATGTACGATCTCTCATATGAGATGGATCCATCGCTTGTATGTTCTTAGAATGTTGATGTGTGTCTTTTCACACCAATCCCTAGGAAAAGTCCTAGACTTTAAAATTCTAACCAAGTTATCAACGTGATGCAAGCGCCAACTCAATGTTATTATAGTAATGTATGGATCCAACAGATGGAAAAGAGAAAATGGTTGAAATTCAAAATCAATTGCGAGAACAAGAAAGGAAATTCCGATTGTTGAGAGATTTTGATTAATGCTAATAACAAAACAAAAAACTACAAGAATAAAATAATTGAGATCAAATTGTAAAAGGAACTAGGGGTCCAGGGGATCGCCACCAATAGCCATATTTTTACTCAGTGAAATAACTTCTAAATCTCAATAATCAAATTACTACCGTGTGGGTTGTGACCCGTGACGCCCTGATGCGCCACAAAGTGAGATTAATTAAAACAAAAAGAGGAACTAATCTAATATCAATTTTATTGGTGGACGGTAAAATGAGTAACTCCTATGGGAAACTAAGAGCACATATTGTTGAATATGTAGAGGTACAAGTTGAGGAGGCATCCTTGCAACCATATTTTGTGATATAGAGGATAGTTGTAGTCCTGCTTTGGAGTTTGCAATATGGGATATTTCTGAATGGTAGCAATTCAATTGCATAATGCCTTTTGGGATGCCATGCATGGGCTTGTCCTCCAGCATCGCGACCTGTACCAAGGCAGGCTAGGTGTTTATCAGCTTGATTATATATTGTTGTTTTCACTTGACTGATATGTATCTACGGTGTTCTCTTGCACTAACCAAGAGGTGTTGGAGAGGTTGTAGATTGTGATTCTTCCATAGACCTTGTATGACCCTAATTTTGACTTCACAGTGGTCAGTTGGATTTGAATGGTACGACTCAAATACTTAGGGCATTAATAAAAATGTAACCCAACCATGTAGCATACTTGTATAGAGTTAAATACAAATAATATTATATGACCCTGTGCCTTATTTACTTGTATTATTTTATTTCTAATAGTTATACATGTTTTTATATTCCTTCTTATAAGATAATATGATCTACTTAACAGTGTAGATGCCTAAACTTCTTCATTAGTGTTAACTACCTTACCCAAATCATTTAGTTGAATTTGCTTTCTTTAAGTGTTAATGCATGTCTTCATGTATGGCTTATCTATGTTATAATGGATGTTGGTTGAGAGTTATATCTCTTACTGGGACATTTGGTCTCATCTCATGGGTTTTCTACATCTTTTAGGTGATTGTGCACGATGAGGTAGAGATCGTGTTGCTGAGGAAGAGAAATAAGGAGAACATCATCTGTTGAAGGTTATATGTTCTGATAGTCTTTTTGTAGTAGAGTCCTATGTGTCATACATGTGTTTCTATTCTTTTTGTAGTAGATTCCTATGTGCTTCTAGTCTTTTCATAGTAGTCATATATCGATATGAGGTTTTGGTAGTACGTCGTGGTTGTGTAGGCATGGTTGTATGTTTATGTGATAGGTTACCTCTTATAACAAATTGATAGAAGGTTAGCCAGTGAACAATAAAGTATACATCTTGTGCATATTATATAATGCATGTGACTTCATGTAGACTCCGATGTAATAAGTTTCTGATTTTATGAATATATGAAATTAGTATTAATTTGTTATGTTTTCAAGTAACCTGGTTTGATCTATGGCACGGGGAAACTACATGATTAAGGTTTCACTTTATTAGTTATGTCAATTTTTTGAATTAAGGCTTCATCATACAAGTGGACATTCAAAATCCCAATTCAATCTAGAAAGCATAACTATAAAACAACTCTAGAAGATATAAACATATGAAGTATGAACTTGTCACATTATTACATGATACTTGGATCACTACTATTCCCAAGGTCATCACCACTATCACATCACTATGCGATATTAACTCACAATGAGATATCAATCCCTCAATCACATATCTAGAGGATAACACCTCAAACTAGGCACAAATCACATATTAGGTCATCAAACCCAACTACATAGTCCCTGCACATTTTACTATCACATTATGCTACAACAATGCTCATAATCACCATCATTTACATGAAAAACACCATATCATTCACATAGATATGACATCCATTTCACCTGTAAGGTTAGGGTTACATAACAAAGAGAGAGAAAATAATAATAACATGATAAACACTCCAAGTAGAAAGGGAAAACACATCACGTATCTCAAAGTTAGGGTTAGGGTTTCATTTATAGCCGATTTGGGTTATATTACATTATTCCATCACCAAACCCTAGTTTCAACACATCTGACATGTTTAGAGTGTGTTAGGGTTAAGTAGTATTAATTATTATTAAGCATACATTTACCTCAGCATGCAAGGTCCATATACATCATGTTGCGACCAATAGGGTATTAGGTGTAGCGACCTACACTGATCCATGTATGTGTAGAGATTTTAGGTATACTGGTCTACTCGTAGAGACCATGTGTAGAGACCAAAGGTCCAAGACATCATGTTGCGGCTGCTAAGTTGAGTGTAGCGATCAAAGGCACTCCATTTGTAGTGACCCATCTAGGATTAGCAACTTGTTGCAACCTCTAGGGCAAGGTGTAGCGACCATATCCTAGGATTAGGGTTGTTGTGGTTGCAACAACAACCTATTAGTGTAGTGACCGAAGGAGAAGTACAAGGGTTGTTGAGACCTCGACTCAACCACCCAACCAAGTCCCACGTAGCACTTAGCCATGGTTGAAACAAAAGGTAAACCTCCATTAACCCAAGTATCTTCAAAGTGAAATCTCCACACTAAGATGATCATCCAAACCCTAGACCATGAGACACACATATATTACCATAATGATCATAATTAAAGAGATGACAACCAAGTTTGTCATGCATATAAATAGAACTAAAACCTCCCATTATCTAAGGTAGATGAACCATAAAAACATAATACAATTCCATAAATTAAATAAGAGAAACCCATCAATCTCATTATCAACACAAAATTAGATACAATGATTAATGTTTAGGAGTAGAAGAAAACCACATGTGATTATCACCAAGACTTCAACCTTGATCATGTTAAATACATCTAACATATGTGGATTATGTTTTAAATATGAAAACAACAATGTGCATGTAAGAACATAGTGCAATAATATAGAGGGGAAAGATTCATATAACCCGCCTTATGTAGAGGATCAAGCTCTAAGACCACAATCTACAAGAGAGAAGATGAAACTCCAACCATGATCAACTATCGGCCACAAGATCGCCTCAATAAGGAGAAACATACCAATGTCAAAATAAGACTCAAGATGAAGAAAAACACAAACCCTAGTCCGAGTAAGAGACAAAAAGAAGAAAGAGAGGAAAAGCTCCATCTCACTTAGGTACCACCGTGGACAAACCATAATCTATGACCTTTGTAAAGAGGAGTTTTCCAAAAGACAAACGCCATGGATGAACTGAAGTCTATGGAAAAGAAGGGATACGAAGGTAGGGTAGAAAGGAAAAAGAAAATGTGACCAAGGAAAGAAAATAACTTACCAAGAGAGAAGGTCACCAAGGATCACCACAAGGAGGATGATCAAGCTTAAGGGCACCACATGCAAGGTTGAACGACCACCAAAGCTCCATGATCAGTTCTTCTTTGCTTCACAAAGATCCAAGGACGACCAAAAGAGAGTTGAGAGGAAGGAGAGCCAAAAAGGATGTTTGCATGAAGAGGAGAGGGGTTATATACACAAGGTAGGAGGAAAGCAAGGGGGTTATGAGGTGTCAACACATGAGAGCATCAATAGGACACTTGTCCATCAACGAAAACAACCATGCAACCACTTAAAGCATGCATGCATCAATGGGTGATACAACCTAGGTAGGGTAGTGACCAATTAGGTCACCAATACCCTTGTTGCGGTCAAGGTAGTGACCACTACAAATGATCACCAACATCATAAGGTCAAAACACACCACTAAAAGACAACGCTATCAACCAAAACACACCAAGGTTAACAAGGTCGAAACAAACACCAACTAGGATATGTGTTGTAATTGCAACACTCATCCAAGAGTGGATTTGCAGTCACAACATACCTAACATATGCTCAAGGTCTCTACACATCTCAAAGGCTAAAACCCTAGAAACGCTAGTCTCAACATGTGATGTCACACCATCAACCATTGTCCAAGAAAGGTTCCACATAGCACCATCCTCTCTCTTATGATGCTAAGGCACAAAAAACACACTCTACATGTGACAAATTGCAAGATTAACCCTCATCATGGGTAAATTTCAATTTGTCCCAAAACAAGCATACATAACTCAAACCTCATCCAAACAAGACCAAACTGGAAGCTTAAGCTCATCACATGTTATAAAAGCAACTCAATATATTAGATTAAGGTTCCAAGCATCTAATCAAGCAAAGAAAACAAGATTATTCCAAAATCTATGTCATGGACTTACAACCATGAACCCCAAATAAGCATTTTCCCCCAAAATCATATGCAAAAAGAGATGGGTACTTCCTACACATCTCTTCCTTAAGCTCCCACATGGCTTCCTCTATGCCACGGTGATGCCACGGAACCTTCATCAACACAATGTCCTTCTTCTACAAATTCTTCACTCTTATGTCAAGGATCAAAATGGGTCCTTATAACATAAGACATATCTTCTTCCAACTCAACTTCCACTATCTTTAGCACTTACTCAATATCTGGGTGGAACTTCCTCAACATGGACATTTGGAATACTAGATGCAATATGTGCAACTCAGGTGCCAACTCCAACTTATAGGCCACCTTCCCAATATGTACCACCACAAGGTAAGGTCCCATAAACCTAGGATCCAACTTCCCCTTTTTCCCAAACCTCAAAACACCCTTCTAAGGAGATACCTTGAGATACACCTTGTCTCCCACTTGGAACTCTAATGGGCAACAATGTTTATCAACATATTATTTATGTCTATCCTAGGCTACCTTCAAATGTTATGGAATCACTTTCATCTTCTTTGCTCTCTGCTACACAAATTCAGGACCTGGAAGGTGATACTCACATGTTTCATACCAACACAACAGAGGTCTATAATGTCTCCCATAAAAATCCTCATAAGGTTCCATATCAATGTTCCTTTGGTAATTGTAATTATAGGAAAACTTTATCAATCTAAGGTGGATGTTCCAACTGGTTAAAATCTGTAAGACACAAGATCTCGATATATCTTCCAAAGTCTATATAGTCTTCTGAAACTTACCATATGTCTATGGGTGAAATTTCATGCTGAACTTTCACTGCATACCCATAGATGTATGCAGACTCTCCCAAAATGACTGGTAAATTGAAGACCTCTATCTAAAACAATGGTAGTTGGGATACCATGAAAACAAACATCTCATCAACATATATCTGAGAAAGCTTCTCCGTTGTGTATGTTGTCTTCATAAGAAGGAAATGCACTGACTTGGTCAACATGTCAATGATCATCCAAATGAAGTCATGACTTTTTTTTGTCCTAGGGAGACCAACCAAAAGGTCCATCGTTACATGATCCCATTTTCACTGTGGTATATGCAAAGGTTGCAAGGTTCATATAGGTTTCTGATGTTCTTCTTTAACCTGTTGACAAACAAGACACCTAGCAATGAACTCATCCACATCACTCTTCAAACCAGGCCTCCAATACAAATCTATAAGATTTTGGTACGTCCTTGTGCTACTTGGATGCATAGCATACATAAAAGAGTGATCCTGTTCCAAAACAATCTTCCTCAGATCATCAACATCAGGAACCACTACTCTGCCATGGTAACATACTATCCCATCCTCTAACTTGTGGAAGCCATTGCGCTTCTCATTTCCAAACACTGCTCAAATTTTTTGGATCAAAAAATCACTCTATTGAGCATCTCTAATCTGCTTCCTCAACATATGATTCACCTGTAATTATATCAACAAACCTGCCAACATAGACACCTCTAGCTGTACATTCATCTGACACATTGAGCCCAACATGTCTCACTTATGGAACACCAAGGAACAAAACTTCATCTTATCTATAGAAGATTATGAAGAATACTTCCTGCTCAGCACATATGCCATGACATTCCCCTTCCCCGAATGGTAATCAATAGTTCACTCATAGTCTTTGGTTAACTCCATCCAGCATCATTGTCTCATATTCAACTCCTGATGTGAGAAGATATACCTCAGGTTCTTGTGATCTTTGAAAATTTGACACTTCTCACCATAAAGGTAGTGTCTCCAAATATCCAGGGCATGGAAAACTGCAACTAACTCTAGATCATGGGTTGGGAAGTTCTCATTTTTCTTAACCTTTTGTGAAGCAAAAGAAATCACATTCTTATCCTTGACCAGCATGCAACCCAAACCGTCCCTTGATGCATCACATAATACTATGTATCCCTTCCCTTGCTCAGGAAAAACCAATACTAGCATGCTAGTCAGCTTCTCCTTTAACAAATGAAAGGAACAATGACACCTATCATCCCAAACAAAAGACACATCTTTCCTTTTCAACTTCTTTAGGGGTAACATTATGGCACTGAAGTTCTTAATAAACCTCCTATAGTAGCCTACAAAACCCAGAAAACTACAAACTTCTACCGTTGTGTTTGGCTACTCCCATTCTATCATAGATTCAACCTTCTTGGGGTCCACATAAAAACTCTCAGTAGATATCATGTGATGTAGGAAGGACACCTCCCTTAGCCAAAACTCACACTTGCTGAACTTAGCATACAACTGATGTTGTCTCAACAAGGTTGATGCCTGACGTATATTTTTTTCATGTTGTTGGTTGTCTCTGGAGTATATTAAGATGTTGTCTATGAACACAACTACAAGATGACCAAGATACAGACAAAACACCTTGTTCATCAAGTCCATGAATGTTGTTGGTGCATTGGTTAGCCCAAACGACATAACCACAAACTCATAGTTACCATATTGAGTCCTAAAATCTAACTTGGGTATGTCATCTTCCTTAATCCACAACTGGTGACATCTTGATCTCAAGTCTATCTTTGAAAAGGCGGAAACACCCCTCAACTGATCAAACAAATCATTAATCAATAGAAAAGAATACTTGTTCTTTATCATCACCTTATTCAACTGCCGGTAGTCGATGCAAAACCTCATGAATCCATTTTTTTCTTCACAAATAGAACTACAACACCCCATGGTAACATACTCAGCCTGATGAAACCCTTCTCAAGCAACACTTATAACTATTTCTTCAACTCTGGCATCTCAGCTGGTGCCATCTTTTACCATGTCTGAGCTATCACTGGGTACTCAGGACTAGATTGATCTAAAAATCAATCTCTCATGGTGGGGGATCACCTAAAAACTCGTCTTCAAACTCGTAAACAACTTCTATGCCACCATCACTAACACCAGACACATCAGAAGAATCTTCCTATCTCCTTGGAAGATCCATGTCACAAAACCATCAACAAATGTTGCCATTTTGGAATTACAGTAGAAAACCACATGATACTTCTACAAAGTGTCCATCCCAAGGTTCTTATTGAATCCATGCATATCAAGTGGTATGATATCCACTTGAATGCTATATTATAAAAAAGAAAGGACAGAAGAAAGACACACCTCCCGCAGCTCGGTGAAATGAACCAACAAGGTTTCGAAGTGAAGGATATCATGTCTATAACTAACATGCAAAAAAAAACTTGAAGTCACTTCCCGAGCGATAAAAGAGTGTATCACACCTGGATCAACCAAAATAAATATAAAGCAAGAAGAAGACAAATCAGAATGAAATAAATCCATCTGACTTGTCACTGCTCATGGGTTGACCACTCCTTTCGGCTGAATCATGGTGTAGAATTGAGTGATTCCATGTCGTCACCCCCGTACTCTACTCATATCCAGAAGAACCAACTTTTGATGCTTGTCTACGTCCTTGGCCTCCACTATTGATAAATTGTTGTTGTTGCAAGCCCTACTGGCTTTGTCTTGGCTACTGGGTCACATCATCATCCTTCATTGGGAAATACATCTTTGTATGCCCAGTCAGCCCCTACTTGTAACACGTCCTGCTCTCATACCATGGCCTAGAAGGCCCTATACTGACATTGATGTCACACTGTGAGCTCTTGTTGGTTGAAAACTACAACCTCTACCTCTACTTGGTAACCACTCTGTATGCACACCTAATCTTTGATGTGAATGCGGTGATGAGAACCTAGGCTTCTTGAAGCCTCCAGATGACTACCCCAGCAACCGTGTCATCCTCTTCTTGGCATTCACCTCACGTTTCTCTATCGTCAGTAGCTCTATCCTTTTCACAGACACCACAAACATGGAAAACCTCTCCATATTCTCCAAGGTTGACATTGTCATCGTTAGCTCCATGCTCAAGACCTTCTCAAAGTGTATGGTACTCTCTTGATATGTCGTAGCCATGTCATGGAAAAACCTCAACAACTCCATAAACTTTGCCTCATATTCATTGATCAACATCGATTCTTGTCAGATCTTCTAGAATTGTGAGATCTTCTCATCTAGATAGGTCTAAGGAAAGTATTGACTCACAAACTCACATCGAAACTCTTCTCAACCAATAGCAGCAACTAGCCTCTTCTCCTCCTCAATGGCCCACTAATGGCCAACACTCTCTTTCAAAAGATACACTATGCTTCACTTTGTCTTCTTTAGGGATTTTCAGGATCTATAAGGCCTTCTCCAACTCCATCAACCACATATCTGCATTTGTCGGGTCTGTCATACCTACATACTTAACCTCCCCAACTTGACTTATACTTTCAAAGGTCTTCCCAAAACCCAAAGATTCCACATTGGGAACAGACTCCCTTGATTGGGGTACATGCATCTTGTCCTCCATGTGCATCATTGTACCCATGAATTGTCCAAAGAAGATTAGAAAGTGGGATTTTTCACCATGGTCAGGTCAAACTAGGGCTTTTCAGGTTCCCTCTCTTCTCTATCTTTCCTCCTTGAACCACCTCTAGGTGCAACAACATTTCTCTCGACAACATGTTCTTCATATTCTTCAAACATCTTTTCTTCCCTTCTTCTTCTTCTGCATAAAAAGAACTTACCATAAGATATATTCGAGGACACTAAAACAGACAAAAACCATAGTCCCATGTCCATGTAGACTCAAAGCACCTAAATATCTAATACCAACAAAATTGTGACGCCCCAACGTGCCACAAAACAAGATTACTTAAAACAAATAGCATAACTAATAGTAATCATCCAAGTTACTAGAAAACATAAATAATTTAAAATAATTTCACATATTCACAAAAGCCAAAACTTATTACATCTTAGTACACATGAAGTCACATGCATTACATAGCATGCTACAAGATGTATACATTATTATTCACTGGCTAACCTACCATCAACCTATTAGAAGAGGTAACCTATTAACATATACATACAAGAACACATATACAACCATGGTCTACTGAGAAAACCTTGAACCGATAATTACTACAAAACAACCCCCAAGGATCTGAGTGTATAGGGATGAAAAATAGGACTCTACTACCAATAAGCTAGTAGCACATCCAACCTTCAACGAATATTGTTCTCCTTGGTGCTCTTCCTCAGCTGCACGATCTCTACCTCGTTATGTATGACCACCTAAAAGATGGGAAAACCCACAGGGCGTGACCAAATGTCCCAGCGAGAGATATAACTCTCCTCTAACGTCTATTATAACAAAGATAAGCCAAACATGAAGATAATAATTAACACTTAAAGGATTCAATGAAATGATTTGGGCAATGCAATTAATACTAATGAAGAAGTTTAGGCATCTACACTGTTCAGTAGATCATTTTTTTAATAAAAAGGAATATGAACAACATGTATAACTATTAGAAACTAAATATTATAAGAAAATAAGGCAAATGGTCATCCAATGTTTTTCATATTTAACCCTATGCAAGTATGCTACACGATTGTGTTACATCTTTTATTAACACCCTGAGGATTTGAGTCACACCACCCAAATCCAACTGACCACTACAAAGTCAAAATTAGTTCCATACAAGATCTATGGAAGAGTCGGACTGATGCGATGATTTTGAGTCGCATTTATAGACTGATTTCATATGTGTTTTGTTCCTTAATTACTCATTTTCACGGATATTATTGCATAATTCACTTTATTTGGTCTTTGCCATCATTTTATATCAAATCCCCTTTGTTTCACTATTTTAAGCATTATTGATCATCTTATCATCAATCGTGTGGATTTACTTGGTCTTGTTGTGCAATTTCAGGAAGAACAAGTATCTGCATCCGTCGATACCATCGACGGATGTCGATACCATCGACCAAGCCACAGGTTGTCAGCCGAGAAGAGCAATACAGAGTCGATACCATCGACACCCATGTCGATGGCATCGAGATGTCTACAGGCTGCTGGCGAGGATGAAGTCGATACCATCGATGCAAGTCGATGCCATCGACTCAAGGAGAGCTACAGCGTCGCTAAACGACAACAACCGATGCTAAAGGAGTCGATACCATCGACACCCAAGTCCCTATAATCCACCCAAGAATTGGAAGTAAAGTGCAGTTTCAATTTCTTTTGTGTGCATAGCATGTAGATAGAATTTGCATTGTTATTTTCATACTTTTTCATAAAACGAAAAAAAAATGTATAGTGATTCATGCACATTACCTTTAGGTGCATGTCATGTAGTTGCACTCATACTTTCATGATTTTCATGCATAAGTACACCATGTATCTCAGTTGACCTGAAAAGTGATCTAAATTGTTCCATACCCTCGCATTAGTACAAAGATTTCCAATCATGAAGAATATAGCCTAACACATGTATCTCTAAGCAATTATGGATATGTGGGCTAAAAGGAAAAGAAAAAAATCTGAAAAAAAATTTTGAAAAAAAAAGAAAAAAAAGAAGAGAATTTAGAAGGAAATGGAATAAGAGGGAGAAAGGAATGATATCACTTGTATAACAGGGGAATTGAGTACATGATGTGGCTTGAGTAGATTTCTATCTCATTTTGAGGTAGAAGGTTAGTGCATGCATCATTCCACCCACTTTTAGGCATTAGGGCATTCTTAATGTGCATTTGCATCATTTAGGGCATTTTGTTATATGCATACTGAAACTGTGTAATACTTCCATATTCTCCCATGAACCACCCATTCCATCCACCCGTTGCTCGAATTGGTAGGTCACTGTGATTTTCTCCTCACTCATGATTATAAGGAGGACTGCTTCCATGTAGATGGTAGTTAGGGCGAGCAACGTAGTTTAGGCGATCACAAGATGCACCATGGCTGAATCGGCGAACTTTATTATGTTAACTTCCTTATGTGATAGTGTTCATCGGTTTGAAGGATAATTTCTTTTATTGATGATTATTGTCGCCTGTAGGGTAATTACTGTTCTGTGATTAGGAAAGGCCGGTTTGAGAACGTTCAGTGGGAGTCATGTGGGATGTGGGGTGATGTGTTGATTGTTAGTTGACATCTGCAATTCTATTCTAAGGATTAGTTGCTCGAGGGCGAGCAATGTTTAAGTTTAGGGGAGTTTGATGCGATGATTTTGAGTCGCATTTATAGACCGATTTCATATGTGTTTTGTGCCTTAATTACTCATTTTCATGGATATTATTGCATAATTCACTTTATTTGGTCTTTGCCATCATTTTATATCAAATCCCCTTTGTTTCACTATTTTAAGCATTATTGATCATCTTATCATCAATCGTGTGGATTTACTTGGTCTTGTTGTGCAATTTCAGGAAGAACAAGTATCTGCATCCGTCGATACCATCGACGGATGTCGATACCATCGACGGATGTCGATACCATCGACCAAGCCACAGGTTGTCAGCCGAGAAGAGCAATACAGAGTCGATACCATCGACACCCATGTCGATGGCATCGAGATGTCTACAGGCTGCTGGCGAGGATGAAGTCGATACCATCGACGCAAGTCGATGCCATCGACTCAAGGAGAGCTATAGCGTCGCTAAACGACAACAACCGACGCTAAAGGAGTCGATACCATCGACACCCAAGTCGATGGTATCGAGATCATGGCAGGCGCTCAGAATAAAAGAAAGGAAAGCTGCCGCTAATCCGCTGTGTCGATACCATCGACTCGCGTCGATGGTATCGACGCCGACAGATATGCGTTGGATTTGTTTTGATTTCGATCGGACGGCTGTTGTTATTTGACGACCTAATTAGGGACTTATACCTAATGACGGCCGCCCAGACGTGATCATCATCTCATTTTGGATTGCACGAGTGCCGAGGAGGAGAGAAAGGAGAACGGAGGTCGAGAAGCTCATTCTGGGTGATTCGGACGCTGCCGAAGACAATTTCCATCACCGACAGGCGGGGAAAGCTTGTGTTCTACGCCAAGGATCCACCGGTTCTTCTCCGTTCAGGGGTTTTCCCATTTATTTCACGTTTTTCTTATGAATTCCCCAATTTCTACCATGTATTCGTGTAAGATGAACATGAGAGGCTAAAACTCTCAATCTTTAGGACCGGGAGTAGCCCGGGGATACATTGTATGATGATTTTATATTGATAATTCATATTTTTCTCTCATATCCGTGGTATAAATTCGTTTTCTCTATTGCTATTGTTATGTTTGATCACCATAATAATAAATTAATGCCCTTAATCACTTCGACAGAAGGATTAACGGTTGAAAAGAGACAAATTCTACATTAATTAATAAAACCCTTGACAAAGGAGTTGTAAAATTAATGGTGGGAACTGAGGGACCGATCTTAATGCGCTTAGTTTAGGGGAATGATTACTATGACGATGGAATCAACCTAAATCTAAGTAGTGGATTACACCACGACAGTGGGTAATTCTCATTTCAGGCCACTACCCAGATAGAGAGAGAAGTGTGAGGAATTACATGAAATCTAATACAATGTTGACCTGCGGTGAAACCGCCATCCTAAAGATATCCTTTTAATTGATTAAATTAACCTTTAATCGATTGTTTCCTTTGTTTGATTTTTATTTTCTTTTAATTTGAACAACAAAACCTTACTTTGTTAATCGGTCTAGCTGATTGCGATTAGTTAGTAGAAGTCTCCAATAATTCACGTATCCCTGAGTTCGACTCGGGCCTCACAAGGCCTATATTACTCGACGCGTATACTTGCGTTTAAGCGCGTAGTAAAATACACGTCACGGACTCCACGACCTCCAAAACCTCTTCGTCAGTACTAGAGTACACCACAGAGACATGAGTCAACTATAAATAGTGACATATAGTCTACCTAATTAACACCTAGCCTGCCTTGGCCGTCCCAAAAGGAATTATGTAGTTGCACTGCTACCATTCACAAAAACCGCATATCACAAACTCTAAAGCATTACTACAGCCATCCTCTATATCACAATTTTTGTATGCAAGGATATCCCCTCAACTTACACCTCCGTATATTCAACAATATGCACTCCTTTTTTCCTATAGGAGTTACTCGTTTCACCATCAAGTAATAAAACTGACACTGGAATGGATCTATGGAAAATGGCTACTACAAGATTAAGGTTTTATTTTATAAGTTATGCCAATCGGGTGAATTAAGGCTTCATCATTTAAGTGGACATTCTAATTTCTAATTCAATCTAGAAAGAATAACTATAAAACAACTCTAAAAGATGCTAATGTATGAAGTATGAACTTGTCACATTATCACATGATACTTGGATCAACGCCATTCACAATGCCATCACCACTATCACATAGCTATGACATTCATTTCACCTACAAGGTTAGGATTACATATCTCAAAATTAGGGTTAGGGTTTCATGTATAAGGGCACACACATCACATATCTCAAAATTAGGGTTAGTGTTTCATGTATATTTGATTAGGGTTTCTTTACACATTATTCCATCACCAAACCCTAGTTTCAACACCTCCCACATGTTTGGAGTGTGTTAGGGTGAATCACTATTGATCATGATTAAGCATACATTCACATCATCATGCATGGACCATTTACATAGTGTTGCGACCGATAGGGTATTAGGTGTAGCAACGTACACTAATGTATGTATGTGTAGCGACCATAGATGTATTGGTCTACTTGTAGTGACCATGTGTACCGACCAAAGGTCCAAGGAAGCTTGTTGCGACCCCTAAGTTAAGTGTAGTGGTCAAAGGCCCTCCATGTGTAGCAACCCATCTAGGCTTAGCAACTTGTTGCAACAACTAGGGCAAGGTGTAGCGACCATACCCTAGGGTAGGGTTTTTGTAGTCGCAACAACCACCTACTAGTATAGTAATGGAAGGGGAAGTTCAAAGGGTGTAGAGACCTCAAGTCAACCACCCAACCAACTCCCAAAAAACATTTAGCCATGGTAAAAATAGAAGGTAAATCTTTATGAACCCAAGCATCTTCTAAGTGAAAACTCCACACAAAGATGATCATCTAAACCCTATAACATGAGTCACATGAAGATCACCATAGTGATCTTAATTAAAGAGATGAAAACCAAGTTTCTCATGCATATAAATAGAGCCAAAACCTCCTCTCATCCAAGGTAGATGAACCATAAACAAGATAATGATGTTGCTTAAATCAAACAAGTTAAACCCATCAATGTCATAGTCACCACAAAATCAGATACAAATATTAGAGTTTAGGAGTAGAAGCAAACCACATCTGATTATCACCAAGTCTTAAACCTAGATCATGGTAACTCCATCTACCATATTTGGATTATGTTTAAAAGATGAAAACAACAACATGCATGTAAGAACATAGTGAAATAATAGAGACGGGAAAAGTGTATATAACCCACCTTATGTAGAGGATCAAGCTCCAAGACCACAATCTCCAAGAAAGAAGATGAAACTCCAAACAAGTTCAATTTTTGGCCAAACGATCACCTCAAGAAGGAGAAACACGCCAAGGTCAAAAGATGGCTCAAGATAAAGAAAAACACAAACCCTAGGTCGATCAGGAGAGAAGAAGAAGAAAGATAGGAAATGCTCCATCTCACTTAGGTACCACCATAAAAGAACCATAGTCTATGACCTTTGTGAAGAGGAATTTTACCAAAGATGACCACCATGGATGAACCATAGTATACATCTAAGAATGGAGAAGAAGGTAGGGTAGAAATCCAAAAGAAAGTGTGACCATGGAAAGAAAACAACTTACCAAGAGAGAAGGGAACCAAGGATCACCACAAAGAGGATGATCAAGCTCAAGGGCGCCACATGAAGGTTGAACGACCACCAAAGAACCAATATCAATATTCTTTGCAACACAAAGATCCAAAATCAATTCTTCTTTGCTACACAAAGCTCCAAGGATGAACGCAAGAGAGTGGAGAAGGAGGGCCAAAAAGGATGCTTTCATGAATAGGAGAGGGGTTATATACACAAGGCTAATGGGACACACGGGGGTTATGAGGTGTCAACAAAAGAGAGCATCAAAAGGGCACTTGTCAATCAAGGAAATAGCCATGAAACCCCTGAAAACATGAATGTATTGAAGGGTGATACAACCTAGGTAGGGTAGCTACCTATTAGGTCAAGAACACCCTTGTTGCGGTCAAAACACACCAAGAACCACAAGGTAGCAAACTCTACAAAGGATCACCAACATCACAAGGATGAAACAAACCACTAAAAGATAACCCTATCGAACAAACCACACCAAGGATATCAAGGTAGAACTAAATCAACTAGGGTATGTGTTGCGGTCACAACACTCATCCAAGTGTGGTGTTGTGGCCGCAACACACCCAAATATGTGCAACGTTCTACATATCTCCAAGGCCAAAACCCTAGAAATCTTAAGCTCACACAACATCAACCCTAGTCCAAGAAATACACCCCATAGAATAATCCTCTCTCTTATGATGTTAAGTCACAAGAAACACACTCTACATGTGACAATTTGCAAGATTAACCCTCATCATGTGTAAATTGCAATTTGTCCCAAAACAAGTTTCTAAGAATCTAATCTATCAAAGAAAACACGATTTTCCCAAAAGCCAATTCAGGGGTCTTACATGACCTTTCAGAGCACAATAGCACAAGGGAGTCAGACTTCCCTCAAACTCATGATCTTGATGTTTACGAATCCTAATACAACTATGCAACACAAAACTATCTGAGATCTCATCAAGATATATGTTATTCCTATCCAATATTTGAACCCATGGATTGGGTGATTTATCACTATGGGCTTTAAAAACCAAGTAGAATAGTCAAGATCTAAATCAGTTAAACACATCAAAAGATCATGGGATCATTATTGTAAGGGCCCAAGATCTCGGCATACCCAAAGGAATATAATCATTATGTCATAAAAACAAGTACAAGTTAAAACAATCGCAATTAAGATATTATGGGTTCATTATTGTGGGAATCCACAATCATATCATCTCACAAAATATATGAATTCATCCAAGGATTGAAGTAGAAATGGAATGAAATCATTCTTTTCTTGAAACAAGGAGTTGATTACATCAAATAATAATAGGATATGGGGCTAGTCCATGTGCCCCAAAAAGGGAACTACCCAGACATAATGTAAATAATAGAAGCAAAAAACCTAGATAACAAGATATGCCCTTTTTCTTTGGGTTCACCTCTTCTTTTATAGGATGAAAGGAGGGGGAAACCCCCAAAGATAGGAAGAACTCTGGATGGTGGCTGCTAAAATGTACTGCTCATAGATGGTTTAACCTATCGGTTCACCAACTGTGTTGCTCAGTTCAGATGTATGTGGGTGTGATTTAAGGTAAGTGGGTCAAAACCCTAGAGAAGGGGAGGTAGTGCCATTTGACCAAGTCTTTGGTCATCAATAAATTGAGTCATCTATTTTGGACTTGAAACACTAACTTTGTCTTCTGAGCCAAATCATTTGATGGATGAACCACTCAGTATAGATAGTGACTTGGAGGTTTGATTTTGTGGACCAATGCTATGAAACAACATATTAAGTTCCGAAGTGTGAATCCTTGGGCAATTGAATCAGTCGACTCATGGAATGAGATGATTGGTTGGAGTTTCTAGGAAAGGCATTTTCTTATGCTACTGACTCGACCAGTTAGGGAGATAAAACAGTCGACTGGAAGGCTGAAATAGGAATATGAAGCCTCTAATTCTTGGGTCTTTTGGGTTCTTGAAGTAATGCGAACATTTCACCCCAAAACTCATGAAAATCAAGTAAAATCTCCATTTTAAGAAAGAAGCGATAAACAAAGATAATATGTGCTAAAACTATCAAATAGCCCACAATTTAGTGTGAACTAAAGACAAAAAATGTAAAGGTGAGGAGTTTGCACTCATCAAAATACTGGAACATAAAGTTCTTATTGTCCTCAAGAAACTTTGAATTTAAAACACTTCCAAAAAATACATTTAACATGTCATCCTCACTCACAAAATACCACTTAAGTCCTTTCAACCTTTTATGGACAAGAAACCTTAACTACCTAGATTCAAGAAAAACAATTTTCATATATGTTACTTCAAGATTATTTCACAACTTGGTTCCATTTCAAGACTTGCAAAAAAATAGATTTCATATTTCCTTTGCATTTGGTATTTCCACATATTCCTACTAGTCATTGCACAAGAATAGGGCTCAATGATTTGATGGGGTCATGCAGATTCCCTGGGCATAATAGTGGAGTGAAGGAGGTATGGAAGCTTATGCCTCTCCTCTATTAGACTTGAGCCTTTTTATTTCTTTATTTGTAGTTACATTGACTGCATGTTTTGACATGCTCCTTTTGGCATCTTTCCCTAATGGTAAGCCCCTATTAAATTTATTTGGGGTAAGAAAGAAGTGAAATAGGGAGGAAGATGGGGGTGCCACCCTTAACTTGGAGCTTGGCACATTGCCTTTTTATTTTATTTTTCTTTGTGGATGGAGAGATAATACGGTGATGGAAGAAGTGTAGAAAAAATTGTTCATTGTGCAACTCGTTTTTGTAAATTTAAGTGGATATAATAAAATGGGTCAATTAATTTTTGAGTTATGAAAAATCAAGTGTTTTTTTTAATTCAATCTATAACTCTAGATAAAGGAGCATTGTTTTGGAATCCGATCAGTCCTCTATAGCTTGACATCTTTTCCAAGTAATGGTGTTAATTAAGAACCTAGGTGACAAGTGAATTTTTATCAATGACATTTTTATAAATTATGTTACAAAATAAGTTGTGTCATTCAGAGGGTATATTGATAGTCATGAATATCAACATGGAAAACTAGATAAAGGACTAGACGACTAGATAATGACCAAAACTAAGGGAAAATTTTTGAAAAATTTAAAGTGAAAGTACATAACAAAATGGAAATTGTAAGAATTTTAGGATAGAGTGGGTGGAATGAGAACGCATTGTCCACCTCCACCCTGAACTTAAAATTTTTCTTATCTTGATAAAAACATAAATCCAAATTGGAGGGAAGAAAATCTTTGGGTTTCCTCCCACAAGCTCCCTATTTAATGTCAAAAGTCTAACAACATTTGTATCTCCCAAGGAGGAGTAAGTATTAGAGGGTTTTATGGACTCGATTGATTCCCTTGAAACCACTCCACCATCTTTTCTTGAGCTCCTTAGAATGTGTCTTGGATGGCTTGGCACACATACATGTACCAAGGATAATAATTGGGATCATAATGGATAGCTTCCCATGGTTTGGTATGTGATAAGGAATAGTTCAGGAGTATTTCATTTTCATAAAGATAATTATTAGAAAGTGCAACGTTTAGTTTCAAGTGTGGATGCTTGGTCATTCCATTGTACTAGTCGCTAATGTCAATGGGGAATGGCTTGGAAGGATGACAAATGGAGACTTCAACATTGACCTTTAGTGGCTCTTGTTAGTTCTTAGGGCCCTGGTGGATATCATAGACTAGTGATTCAAGAGGGGAGTCAGGAAGAAAAATGGGAGTAGATTGAGGTGTCACATGAGGGAAGGGGAGAGGTGGTGGAAAGGGTATCTCTCAAGTTACAATATTGGGTGTTACAATCATGGGTATACGAGAGATAGGTATATGAACAATCATGGGAGCAACTAGTATGGCCTCCATCTCCTTTGCATCTTGGTTGTCCTCTGTAGAAGTTTGGGATTGGTCATTGGTGGGATCCTAGAGTCGAGGAAGCATTCTTGTATCTAATTGAAATGGTAAATGTTGTCTATGAAGTAGACTTCTTCTTATCTGGTGTACTTAATGCTACCTCCAGATGCTTAGAAATTGATAAATTTGGTTCCCACTTGTAGGGTGAGAATTCCTACCTCAACATTGATCAGTGCCCCCATAGTGGCAAGGAATTTCCTACAAAAGATAAGTGGGTAGTGACAATCTTCCTTTATATCCAACACCAAAAACTCACATGGGATGTAAAATTTTCTAACTTTAACTAGAAAATCAATAATAATGTCAAGTGGCTCGATAATGGAAGAGTTTTCTAGTTGAATGCTCATATAAGTGGGTAATACATCACTGAGATGGAGTCTCCTACACATGATAAAAGGGACAATAGAGATGTTTTCTTTGACATAGGCTAATCCTGATTGTTTGGTTGAATAACTGATGGCACATGTAATCACAAAGGATCTTGTGTCTTTTTTTACGCAACATTTTACTTTGGATGATGTCTTGAGTGGTCCTAGATAGCTTCAACATTTTAGATTTTTTAGGAATGTACTTGTGTTTCAACAGAGATTTGAAGAACTTTCTCCACTGTGGGATTTCTTTCATTGCATCCAAGAGTGGAATATCGACACATAGATTTCTCATAGTTTCTTTAAACTTGTTGAACCTAGAATCCAACTATGTGTTCTTTAGCCATCCAACGAAGGTTAACGCAGCTTATAAATAGGAATATCTTCCTTCAAGCAGGATAATGCTAGTAGTTGTGGGACAATGACTTCATCATTATTCCCTTGTTTGGAGATTATGGGGGGAGGAATCACCCTTTTTGAGGTGGTAAGGCCACATCAACTAGTTACAACCTTAATTTGCTCTAGGTGCTTGAGGTTCAGTTTGGGTTTCCTGATAACCTCCAATTTTGTGGATTTATGAATGTCTTTGTTATGATAAGATTATCATTTCAAAATGCTTTATCTAGATAAATTTAGTTTTTTTGCAAGTTCTGATATAACCACCTAATCCCATCCCCCTTATACTTAATTTTGATAGAATTTCTAAATAAGAGGACTTGAATTAAGATGATTACTAATAACATCACCTTACATAATCACTGGGAATAATGTCTAGTGGAAGGACACCAAGATGAGAAGACTCCTTCTAGCAAGTTCCTAGATAGCCTTCACTCTGAGAAGTAGCCCAAGAGCAATAAAATAATGAATAGATAGACTGAAGAAACAAACTAACAAAATCAGATCTCAAGATATACAATTCAACTCTTATGAACAAGTGATTATGATCCATTCCAAAAAGGGTTTAGGAAAAGTAGTAAAAGGTGGTGATGAAACTATAATTGAGATAAGTTATTAGGCTAGAATGATAGCAATTTGAAGTATTGAACATAAGATCTTTGAGAAAGATGGAAACTAGTAGTATGCTCAAGTATGTATCAAATGTTGTTGCAAAGTAATGTGAAAAGTTGTGTATAAAGTTGATGTCTAGGTATCCTAAGAATTAGAAATGTTTTAAAGTGGTTAGGGTACTTGTGAAGAGTATCTAGAGTGTTCTTAGTGGTCAATTAGACATTAGGACAAAGTTAATCAAGTTGCAATTACTAATTTGATCGTCAATAAACTAACATTCCTAAACCATCCTCGATTGACTAAAACTTTGATTGGTAGAGACTCCATTGACAAACTCGTTGATTGAGAAGTGTCATGGGGTTAAGTGGGTCTAACTCTATGTGTCAGCCTATCTCCTCAGTTCAACTAAGAACAATGACTTTTTGTCAAACTCTTTGACTGACCATCTTAGTAGAGATTAGCTTCGATCGAGAATGACCCAGAACTCAAGCTATGCAAAGGATAATTCCCTAATAACAAAGAAATTCAACTTAATGGACTTCAACTGACAAAGTTTTTGACTGAGATAGGATCTGTGAAGGAATATGAAAATGTGTGTAAGTCTATCCAATGACTTAACTAATATAACTGATCAACCCTAGAGGCTTTATATGAATGTGGGTTACAGTTTTGGGTAGGTTTCTAAATATCATCAATTATCAATACATCATGTTTATTAAGTTGTACAAAAACACACACATAGAATCAAATACATGGTACAACTTGATTGGTAAGCATCCAAATATATAAAATTGGAAGGTTTTTGTATTTGGATCTTGACGTAGTTCTTTGATCATATGAAACACTTAATACACATGCTAGTAAACAAATTTGAGAAATATATGCATCAACAAAATATGAGTGTGCATATGGAAAAATCCAAAACTCTCCCCCTTTTTTATGATGACAAATATTTCCATAAGATAAATTGAAAGTACTCAAAAGTACTTCATATCCTTAATTTTATCTCATGAATTTTCTCCCCTTTTTGAATTCCTATGATGATAGATGATTTATCTGGTGGATTTTTCTCCCCCTTGCTTCTCTAAAAGAGATACACACTTATGAAAATGAATCCCCCTTAGTGGGATACTCTCCCTTAGTTAGATACTCCCCCTAAATATGATGCCCAATTTTGGAGTGGGAAAAAACTTATAACAAAAGAAAATTTAGAAAGAATAAAAATTGATGGAGAGAGAGAAAACTAATGATAGACATATATCACATTAATACATAGTCAAAAAGCCATATGATTAATGAATGATTTTTTAAAAAACTTATCAAATCACAAATGAGAGGAATATTAACTCCTTCATGATAAGAAGACACAATTATCATAAAATATTAAAATGATACTGTTTCGAAAGGGTAAGGAACGTTAAGATGACCATGGCATATAGATGCTCTGAAAAACATAATTTTCTAAAGAATATCTCAATATCAATATGGGGAACGTTAAGTCCTCCATAATATAGAGATTTTCCATAAAATATAAAGATAAAAAATAAAACTAATTTTTCAATCATTTTCAAATGATGTTAAGCCTGGAAATGATTAGAGAATCCTTTAATCATAGCAAAAGATCAAAAAAAGAATTTATAGACCAAATATAAGGGAATTTATGCCCATATAGGTATATTGAAACCATTAAGCATCATAATGACAACTCTAAAAGAATCTCTAAACTAAATTTCACTGGATGTTAATCCATTATTGATGTAGATAATCAATTTAGAGCAAAACAAATACAAATTATATTGAAAAGATTTTGAGCTCCATCTTATAACATACCAAGTGAAATGGGATAAAGAATTAAAAAGATGCCATTTAAGAACCCAAATTCCATGATAAAAATTCATATCAGATGCAAAAACCAAGAAATCTAGTAAAAGATTGAATTTGTAAATCATGTTTAAAGAGACTCAAATAAATTTTGTTTTTGATTAAATCTTAGTCTAGGAATAGTTTGAATGATTTTATCTTCGATCCAAGAGTTAGTCAACCAAATCCTAACATAATGTAATAGAAAGCTAATTAAGCACATATTATTTATCTCCATATTAAAGTCAAAAGGATTTGCAAATAGTGTTCTACATCTTTTTTCTTTTCTATACAGAAGGTTTTTGAGCATCCAAGCTATGAGAATGCAAAATGTCTGAACTTTCCATAAGCAAGTCATGTTTCATCTCTGAGAAATTTCATTTAACTTATCAAATACAAGATCTTTCATTTTACTTCTTTTATCATATTTAGAATAGGTCCATGAGTTCGATCATGACTATGAGTATAAAATCCATTTCTACTATTAGAAATTTTATCCATATATAAGTTTAAGTTTTTACTTTCTTTAGCAAAACTAGTACTATTGAAGCAATGCCTATTAAGATTTTCTCTAAGAATAGAATTGTATCATCAAAAATTTCTTTAGGTGTTATGATTTACATGAGTACAAAGAGAGGTAAATTATTAATATAAGTCATGCAAAGACGTAATTTTAAGAAGAAGCATTAATGGCAATAAGATCATCAAATCTCTTTTTGACAATAGCATTTTGTTCTGTACGTTCAAGAAGTCGATCATAGAAGAAAATTTGTTCTTAATTTCAACTTTATCTGAGGTAATTACAACAAGATATATATGATTATTTTATGATAGAGTAGAAAGAGGCACCTCATCATTATCATTACCTTTGAACTGCATCTTTGTCATGTGAACTTACATGTACTCCTTTTTGTTCATTATCACCTACTCCCACGATGGTGCCTTTTCCACTAATTCCAATATGACTGATCCTCCATATCTCTTTTCAGCTATATTGAAGGCATTTTTATCTCCATTCAAATGATTTGATCGTCCACCATCAACCACTCAATTTTGCAAAGTTTAGAGGATTTTGGTACTCAAGTAGAGTCCATGATTATTAGCATAGTTATTGTGAACGAAACTGATACTATGAAACCAGAAAGACTTATATATATGTGAAATTTAATAATTTTTTTGTATAGATTAAATATTTCATTTAAATTTCTAACTGACTTGTTACAACCCAATTTTTGGGTTCGTTTGGTGAGAAATGTAATTTCTCATATTAAAGATATTGGAAAAATAATGATTTAATTTGTCTTGAGTAAATGGATTTCATTTGCAATAGCCTTGATGATTGTTTTGTGGGATTTATTGGCTATTGGGCCCAATAACAAGGAAAAGACAAAAGGAACTCCATTATTAATAAGGAATGGAGAAAAGAAAAATGTAGAAACCTCTAGAAGGCAAAAGAAATTATTCCAAAGGTGGATTTCGTGCCTTTTGGGTTCCTTGGGTCCTAAGGAGTCCAAAGTTGCAAAGATAATGCAAAAAGAAAAGAAAAGATCAATTAAGTATTTCTTTATTAAGAAAGAAATTGAAAACAATGAAAAAATGTGGGAAATAAATAGAAATGAGGTGTAATTGAGTTATCCTTGGTGGAATTTTGTATCCCACAGATTCCTAATGTTAAATGGGATGCTAATAAGGAAAATAAAAAGAAAGATAAAGAGAAATCCTCAAAAAGAGATATTTTAATAAGAAATAAATAAGATAGTGAGATAATATGAATATTGATGCATCTGGAAGGATAATAAGTATCCTTATAAAGGAATTTCAAAATATTAAAGTTTCTTGGGATCCAAGGAGTCCCAATGAAGAAAAAAAAGAAAGAGGAAAGGCAAATAAAACAAAATAAGAGGATAATGCAATGCATCCTTAGTGACTTTCTGATAATATCAAAAGGAGATGTTAATTGATTTAAGAAAATAGATATTCATGTACAATAGAGTTAAAGCCAAGCACAAGGAAGATAAAAAGAGAAAATTTCGAATTTCTTAATGACCAAGGATCAAGAGGAAACAAGGAATTAATTTAAAGAGAGGATTTATTCTCAATTATGGAAAGGCGGTTTCCTAATGATGAGAAGCCTTGTTTTCTTCATAGGAAAGCATGTTAGGGCGTGGATTGTCTCCCCTATATAAGGGGTAGCACCATTTCCTGAATCCAAGAGAAATCTCACATCTCCCTCTCTCTTCCTCATCTTATTCTTGTTGTTCATCATACAAACTCTAACCTTGAGCTCAACTCTATCCCTGGTGCCATAGAGGGAGCTTGATGGAAGCCCAGACACCCCTCCCTTTCAATCCGCGCGGTTACATTGCCAATTCTTGGGGAACCCTCGCCCTGGTCACCTGTAGAGAGTCGAGCTTCGCAGACATGCTGCTCCTGTCCCCAAACATTTCGCACATGGCTGGAGACCTTGTTGGCTGCGACAGGGAGTGGAAGAGTCAGGGAGAAGAACTTCGGTGAGCTCCGAAGCCCCGAGATGGTGGAGGTGGGTTGCGCAGTTCTACAGGTCGGTGGCTAGGGCAACGCAGCCGAGCTACGTGAGGTTGAAGGAGGTTGAAGGGGAATTGGACAGATTTTCCCTTCATGGGTTAAAGAGATGATCCACTTAACTGAGGGTAAAAGCGACCTTTCGAAATGTTTTCAAAGCAAGGAGCAAAATTGCATGGAAGATGCCTATGTGGCAGCCCCCCATTGGCCCAAAGTTAGTAATTTTGTAAAATTCATAGCTAATTAACCGTAGCTCAGATGGATACGCATAATATATGAATTTTTCTCAGCAAAACACGAGGAATTCAATCAAAATAGTTTTGTAGCCTAATTCCTTTTGAAAATTGAAAAGTAGTGTAATTTATGAAATGTAATGAATTAAAGATTAAGAAACCCAATTTAGAGAGGATTAATGCTTGTAGTAGGGTTTAATGGATGATTAAAGTTGATATTCACTTGTTAATTGTAAAAAAGTACATTAAGGACGAAAAGGATGAACTTTGCACGTAATTGGTTAATGTAGAGATTCATGTGCATGAATATGCTTTAATGGGCCTTGAAACCCTACTATTGGAAAATGTGACTATTAATGGTTTTAATTATTCAAAATCGTGAATAAAGCTAAGCTATAATGACTCTAAGATATTTTGAGCATTAAAGTTCCTAATTTGTGGATAAATGCCCTTAATGTAGTAATTAGGGTTTTCCAATGAATAAAAGGAAGAATTAATGACAAATAGAGTTCATATGTGAATTAGACCATACTGAACTATGAATGGATGATGAATGTGCATAATGATCTTGTCATGGATTAAAAGGTTAAAAATAATAGCTTTAATGTAGAAGAAGCTTAATGAAATTAATTGATGGTTAATGGTGCCTTTAAATCAGAAATAGGGTTATATGTTGTTAAGATAACCTTAATATTGAAGAATAGATAAGATAATAAGGGTTTATGAGTAATGGTATAAAATTAGGGTTTAAAATAGTAAAGGATGAAGGGAAACCCTAATTGTAATGGAAACCCTAAAATTGGACTAGAAACCCTAGGAAGCGAGCTAGGTTTCGTAGATCTTGATGGCATGATTAACAAAAGGAAATTGTATGATTATTTTAGGATCTTGATATGTGTGCTTGCTTGCTTGGATTTCTTACTCGCATGGAATATTTCTATCTCAAATCATCAAATCATGTATGTGGTTACGCTTATGAATAGTCGCTCTAGTTTCACAACGATTCCCGAACATTTTATCGGTTGCTTGGAAATAATTGTTGGATGCCTATTTATTTCATGCAACTATAAAGTGATTGTGATTATCACTATAAATGTGCATACATGACTGGCTCAGATCCTAGTCCACATCTGTGGCTTTGCGAAGGCTAAAAAGGGGTAACCTAGAGCAAGGTCTAGGTTATTGTGAGTTAGAAATTGGGCTACCCACGTGTAGTGCCATGAGACTCTTTAGAATGCCATGAGTTAAGGAGTGGGCTACATACGAGTAGTCCCATGTCACTCAACCCTAGAAACTAGTTCACCTGTTAGGTGAGATCATGAGGGGTTTAATGGGGATCTACCATAAGGAAGGTTGCATCCAGGTCCACGGTAGGGACAACACAGAGGCTAGGTTATGTAGGGATTGAGCAGTTATGCGGAAAAGGTAAAGTTGTTTGTTTAAATCATAATTGACTTATTACATTGTTATCATAGTAGCATGATTATTGTTTCCTCCACATACCAGCTTTAAGATGACTGACATTTTATTTGTCGGCATTTTAGGTACAAGACAAAAGGACAAATAGTAAATCGTCATATTGTGAAATACATGAATTAAAATACAAGGATGATTAGTTAGAGTAGAATTCATATGTGAATTGAAGTTTAGAGATCCATGTTTTCAAAAGGTATGCAAAGTTTTATTTTTTTACCATATTTTAGTATAGTTGGTAGAATTTAATAATTGTTATTGATTATTTGTCGAACATTTGATCCTGTTAATTGGGATAATGGCTCTGACCTCCTGGTCTTCCTTAATTGGGGGTTACCGGGAGGCGGGGTCGTTACATGACTTGTCCTCAGTCGAGAAGACTTGTCAATTATTGATCTTTTCGGTCAATGTTTTGTTGACATAACAAGTTTTGGAGAAACTAGAATTTATGTTTAGTAAGATATGAAAATGAATAACTTAAGATTTATGTAAATGAGTTTTATAAGAAAAACATATGAAAATTTAACCTCAAAATAAGTGAAGATAGGATATAGGATATTAATTGAATTAAGTATAGGACTATTCTCAACAAGTACCCTTTTTACTCTAAGTGGGAGATTTTGAAATGAAACCATGTCAAAGGCTCATTTATTTTGATAATAACATGAAAAGGAAATATGTCCAAGACATTGGCAATAATCATATGAGTTAAAAGAGATTTCATGTTTTTCAATATTTTGAGAATTTATAACTTTAGTCTTAGATACACATGTAGTTCTAGTCTTGGAAGCATGTGTTTCTTGTTTTAGCCATATGTGAGGACTTTTTTCTTTGGCACATATCCTAAAGCTCTCCTTTCTACTTGTTTAGAGGCATTATCTAACATGTTATTAAGACTTTTGTTTCCTTGCATTAATCTAGACTCTTGTTTTTGTGATTCAATATTTCCAGCAAGACTACTAACTAATTCTTCTTTTGATATATAAAAAAGACATACCTCATTATTTTCTTCTTCATTCGTTATTTCCTATAGACATTGTACCTCCTCTTTGTTTCTATCACCATTGTTACTTGATTGATCCCATCCAGCAAAGTACAATTTGTCTTTCTTCTGGAATAAGAGCTTCTTGCCTTTTTTTAGATCTGGGCATTTAAAAACTATAAGGCCTTTCTTTCCACATTCAAAGCACCTAGAAGAAGTGAAAGGGGCACTACAAGTTTTGTTAGAACAAAGTATCTTATATTTTTACCATCTACAATCAATGTGATTTCATCATCTTCATTACTTGTCTCACTGCTTTCTTGAATGATGTTTCTTGATGATGCTTTAGTGGTGGATTTGAAAGACATATCCTTCCTTATCTCCTTTTGTTGTTCGGATTCCACTTTTTCTTCTTCCTCATAGGTGACTTCATGTGTCTCCAAGTTCTCCATGAGATGCTCCATATTTAGCAATGGAAGATCATTGGCATCCTAGAAGTAACCTTTGACTTGTATCTGGGAGGCAATGATCTAAGTATCTCAGATATAGAATAATTATAACTTGTGTTTTAGCATATTAATTTTAGTGTTCTTAACTTGAGTCGTTCCTTCATGCATAACAACTAATTTTTTCCAAATTTCATTGGAATATTCACATGAGGATATGTGATTAAATTCAGTAATAGATAAAGAACAATAAAGAATGCTTAGTGCCTTTGCATTGAGTGTGCATTGCTTTACCTTTTTCATGGTTCCTTGTTTCTATCTTAGGGGTTGGAAGTATGTATGTACAATCTATCATTTTCCAAAATTCAAAATTGATTCCTTGTAAGTAGAATTGCATCCTCCTTTTCTAGTATGTGTAGTTTGATCCATTAAACACTAGAGGACGGCTCACATCTATTCCTACCAAGTTCAAGTTGCTAAACACACCATACCCCATTCTTTGAGACTTTTGAGGGCTCCTTGAAGACTTAGTGATACCATATGAAAGATCTAGAGGTGGGGTGAATAGAGCTTTATGATAATTTTGACCAATCAAGATTACTTTACTAAAAGTGAAACATAAATATAAAGCAAAGAAAGAAACTACAAGAGACACAAATTTACAAGGGTTACATCAAATGATGTCAGGCCACAACCTAGTTTGTTTCCAATAAAAATTTCTAAACCTTGTATTTTATTCCTTTGATATACAGATACACAATACACAAAATACACATGTCTGTTCTGGAGAAATACAATCCATCCTTTTCATCTCAAGGATAATTGTCACCTTCTTTGACGGGTAGCTAGAAGACCACCCTCTGCACCTTTTCTTTGACTGGAATGGATAAGAAACAAACCACCTCTTCTTTGAAGAAAGAGGAAGAGCACCGAACTACCTCTTCTTTGACAGATGTGGAAGAGAACCATTCTTCACCTCTTCTTTAAATGCCAATGGAAGAGAAGATACCTCAGAAGACTACTTCTGACAAGTTCTGAGATAGACTTCACACCAACAAGTAGCTCAAGAGTAATACAACAATGAAGAAATATATTGTAGAAAAAAGTAACAAAATAAGCTCACAAGATATATACTCTAGCTCTTATGGATAAGTGATGATGATTCACTTCAAAAAGGGTTTAGGCAAGGAGCATTTGGTGGAGAGGATATTATAACAAAGCTAAGGGCTTAGTCTAGAATGATAACTATTAGAAATATTGAACCTAAGCTCTTTGAGAAAGATGGCACGTAGTAGTATGCTCAAGTATGTGTCAAATTTTGTGGCAAAGTAATGTGAAATATTGTATACAAATTGATGTATAGGTGTCCTAAGACCAATATAATTTATAAGAAATGTTTACAAGTGGTTAACATACCTTTAGGGATGGCTGGAGAATTTTTAGTGGTCAATTATACATTTAGACTTAATTGATCAAGTTGCAATGAATAATTTGGTAGTTGATAAACTAACTTTCCAAAATCATTCTCGATCGACAAAAAATTCGATTGGAGGAGTATCGGTTGGAAAACTCAACAACTAAGAAGTGTTCTGGGGTCAAATGGCTCTAACCGAATTGTGTTAGTGTATCTCCTCAGTCCAAGTAAGAATAACGACTCTTTGTTAGTCAACAACATCTTCGACCAACCATCTCAATTGTCTTCTACTAATAATGACCTAGAACTCAAGCGATACAAAAGCTATTTAGCCACTAACAAAGTGGTTGACCAATCAGAGTTTGGTTTACAAAGTTTTTGAACGAGATAGATTTTGTGAATGATATGCAAATATGAGGAAACCTATCCAATGACTTAACTAATAAAACCAATCAAACCTAGAGGCTTGATATGAGTGTGGTTTAGAATTTTGGGTATGTTTTTAAAGATCATCACTTGTCCTTACATCATGTCTATCAAGTTGTAAATAAACACACATTTTCAATCAAATACATGACACAACCAAATTTGCAAGCATCTAAATATAAAAAATTGCAAGCTCTTTAAAGTTGGATCTTGACTTTGTTCCTTGATCACCTGAAACACTTAATATACATAAATATTTTCATCATGGAAATACTATGTGGCATATCCACAAAGCCAACAAAACTTACTGATATATGTGTCCCTTGCATAACAAATGCTAGAGGTGGTTATCAATACTTCATTACCTTTACTGATGACTTTAGTAGGTATGGCTATGTGTACCTGATGAAACATAATTTAGAAACTCTTGAAAAGTTCAAGGATTTCATGAATGAAGTACAAAAAAAACTTTGTAAATGTATTAAAGGACTTCATTCTAATAGAGGTGGAAAATACTTAAGCTAAGGTTTGGGGAACTTTTGTGTGATTGTTGTATCGTATCCCAATAGACTCTACCTGTAACACCACATCATAATGGTGTATCAGAAAGAAGGAAGCACACTTTACTAGATATAGAGTGGCCGATGAAGAGTATTTATAGCCTTTTCACATCCATCTGGGATATGAGATATGGTATGGGAAACATCCTAATGTGTTGGCACATTTATATTTAACTGTGTACCATCAAAATTTGTTTGAAATCTACCATATGAGATATCGTATTGAAAGCATCCAAATGTGTCTTTTGTGAAGATTTGGGGATATTAAGCTTATGTGAGAAAGAAGTTTCTTGAAAATCTTATACTCAAATTAGATAAATGTTATTTCATTAGACACTCCATTTAACAACAAAGTGTTTCCTTCTAGAAAATGAATTTATCTCTAACATAATCAGTGGGAAGAAAGTAGAACTCAAAGAGGTTCAAGACCAACAAGACAATATTGAACCTATAGAGGTACAAAAGGAACATGAAGATTTACAAACTATTGTGGAGTCTCAAGTTTCTCATTTAATAATGGAACCTCACATATCTAGTAGGACACACCTTGAGCCTGAATGATTTGGTTATCTTTTGAGTGAAGAAGGTGATGAGTTGGTAATAGATGATGAACCAACAACCTACCTAGAATTTGTTAAGAAACCAGATACTGAGAAGTGGCTTGAGGCCATGAGATCTGACATGGAACTTGTTCACATCAATAAGGTATGTACATGATTATATGATTGGTTGCAAAGGGTTTTACACAAATTCAAGGTGTTGACTATGATGAAACCTTTTATCATTTTTGCAGTGGTTAAGTACATTGAGATTATATTTTGTTACAACTTATTATGACTATGAAATTTGGCATATGGATATTAAAACCACATTCCTTAACAAGAATATTCTTGAGGATGTGTATATAACAAAACCTGAGGGTTTTACAAATCCAAAAGAAACCAATAAAGTATGTAAGCTACAAAGGTATGGACTAAAGCAATCATCTCAAAACTTGAATCTTCGCTTTGATGAAACAGTCAAAGAGTTTGACATTACTCAAAATGAAGATGAACCGTGTGTTTCTAAGAAGGTTAGTGGAACAATGATTGTATTCCTTATATTGGATGTATATGACATATGATTGATGGGGAATGACATCCCTACCTTACAAATGGTAAAAAACATGCTAGAAATGCATTCTCTATAAATAATTAGGTGAAGTATCATGTATGTTAGGAATCAAGATCTATAAAGATAGATCTAGAAGGCTTCTTGGCCTAAGGCATAGCACATACATTTATAGAGTGTTGAAAAGGTTAAGCATGGAGAACTGGAAGAGAGAAAAGTTACCCGTGCCTCATGGTGTTTGTATCTCTAGAGCTCAATGGCGTAGTTCTTGTGAAGAATAGGAGTGTGTGAGTAACATTAGATATGCATATGCAATTAGATCTATCATGTATGCAATGTTATGTACTCGTCCTGATGTCTTTTATGCCTTGACCAAGATGAGTAGATATCAATCAAATCCTTGTGGAAGTCACTGGAACTCTATAAAGAACATGTTTAAGTACTTGAGAAGAACTAAGGATCAGTTCTTTGTTTTCGATGTGAGGAAGAGTTGTTGGTAAAGGGTTACACTAAAGAAAGCTATCAAACTGGAAAAGACGACTTTAGATCATAATCTAGATTTGTGTTATACCTCAAAAATAGAGTTGTAATCTAGAAGAGTTCCAAGAAAGAAACAGTTGTTAATTCTACGATAGAGGTCGAGTATATTGATGCATCCAATGTAACAAAGGAAGTTGTTTGGATCAAGAAGTTTATTACTAAATTTGGGGTGGTTCCAAGCATTAGCAATGCAATAGAGTTGTATTATGACAACAATGGAGCTATTGCACAAGCTAAAGAACCAAGATAACATTAGTATTTGTTGAGAGGAAACTCATCACCTTTATTTTTACATTTGTTTATCTTTAATTGACAATAAATTCTTGGATATTTGATAGTTTTAGAATAAATTATCTTAGTTTCACTCTTAAAGATTAATTTGGATTTTTTATTTGATTTTCATGTGTGTTGTAGAAAAAAAATCACATTACATCAAGGACTAAAAGACCCAAGAATCAAAGGCTTCATATTCCTATTTCAGCCTCCTTGTCGATAGTTTCATCTCCCGACTGGTTGAATTAGTAGCACAAGAAAACGTGTTTCCCAGAAACACCAACCGATCATCTTATTCCATGAGCTAAATGATTCACTCACCCAAGGATCCACATTCTAGAACTTAATTGATTGTTTAATAGTGTTGTTCCACAAAATCAACCACCAAATCAATGTCTTGACTGAGTGGTTCATTCAGTGAATTGGTCAACTCAAAAGACGAAACTGACATTTCAAGTTCAATACAGCCAACTCAATTTATTAACAACTAAAGAATTGGTCAAACAGAGGCACCTCCCCTTCTCTAGGGTTTTGACCCGCTTCCCTTGACTCATGCCCATATAGATCTGAACTGAGTAGCGTGGTTGGTGAACCGATCCGTTTATCATCCTTGAGCAGTTCATTTCATTAGACACTAGCTAGAATTCTTCCCATCCTTAGTGTTTTGTTCCTCCTTTCTCACTAAAAAAGGAGGGGGAATCCAAAGCAAAAGGGCATTTCTTGTTATCTAGTTTTTTCTTCTTCTATTCTTTGCATTGTGTCTTAGTACTTCAATTTAAGGGACATGGGGACTAGCCCCATAGCATATTATTATTCAATGAAATTGACTCCTTTTTTCAATAAAAGAATCGTTTTCTTTTGTTTATGCTTTGATCTTTGGTTGAACTGATATGTTTTTGTTAGATGATATGATTGTGGAACCCCACATGAGTCAACATAATCCCTTAATTGTGATTGTTATCTTTTTTTCTTTTGATCCCGTACTTGTTTTTTTAATAGAATGATTATATCCTTTTAGGGTTATGAGATCTTGGTACCATACAAGAACAATCCTATGATATTTTGATGCGATCACCTAATTAGATCATGATCTATTCTACCCATTTGACTTATTTTTTATATCCCATGGTAATATGATCACCTGATCCAAGGGTTCAAAAATAAGATAGGAATCACATATATCTTGATGAGATCTCAGAAAGTTATGTGTTGGATGATTGAATGAGGATCCATAAATGTTTAGATCAACGGGTTTGTAGGATATATGGCTCTCTTATGTGATTCTTCTCTCAAAGGACACAACCCACATGATCTAAATTTGATTATTGAGAACTAGGAGTTGTTTCATTGTGTAAAAACATGGCTACTGGTGGTGATCCCCCAGACCCCCAATTCATTTTATCATTTGATATTGACTATATTGTTCTTGTGCTTTTGTTTAGATCTTAGCATTAATCAAACTCTCTCAACAACTAGAATTCTTTTTCTTGTTCTCATGATCGGTTTTGGATTTCAACCATTTTCTCTCCACCGTCCATTCGATCTATACCTTACTATACTAAAGTTGATTTGGTTATTGCATCAAGTTGACAACATGGTTAGAAGGTTAAACTGTAGGACTTTTCCTAGTGATTGGTGTGATATGACATGCATCAATTTGGCGTCGTTTCTAGGGATGACAAGTGTTGTTTTGTGAAATTGATTGATTCGTTAAGAATTTTCTTCTTTTCATAATTCTAGTTTGATTTTATAATTTTTAGTTTGTTCCATAATTTTAATGTTGTTTGTCAATTTCTTATCTTTTTTATTTTTTTAGATTTGTTCTATCATTTTTCTCCTTCTTCCTAGTTCATTTTTCACAATTTTAGTTGTTCTTTAAGTTTTAGTTCTCTCATAATATCTTTAATTTACTTACATAAATTTAATTCCATAATTCCCCTTCTTAAATTTTTGTAATTTATTTTTGCCTATGGAAACCCTTTCCCATAGTGTATCTCCTCATTCTGTCGAGTTTCCATTCTGATAATACTTATTTCCTTAGTTTTTTTTGTAAATTTCATCTCAAAATATCTTCTCCGATTTTTCTTCTAACCCTTATCCTCAGACATCACACGGTGTATGTGACACTCTCGAAGCATTGCCAAAACCCCTTTTCCCTATGGTCCCGAGATCTGTAGGACCTTTGACCATCTAAATGAACCCAATCGATCTAGATTGGATCCATAGCAGGATATCCAAAAGCAATAGAGCAGGATCTACCCCCATAGAGAGTGGCTATAGAAGCACAATTTCTATCTCAACAAGAAGTCGGGTGTTAGAAAAAACTTAAGGTCTTTTTGGTTCCTAGGAGAATTGACCAACATCCCATTGTTCCTCCTAAAATCACTACTCTGCAATTCGAGATATATACACAATGAATCAATCTCCTCCAGAGAAACCTTTTTGCGGAAAGGGTGGGAGAAAATAGTCAAGACCATCTCTATTGATTCCTTGAATTATGCACTTTTCATAAGGCATCAGGTGTTACTGATGATGTCTTTAGACTTTGACTGTTCAATACTCTCTCACTAACAAAGCCACATGTTGGTATAATTCTCTTGAAGGAAGCCCATACACCATGTGGGAAGCTCTCCAGATGATTTCCTTGAAAAATCTACCCCCATCCCTAACTTATACCATCAGGGGGAAATCACCAAATTCATCATGGTTCCTGGTGAAACTTTGAAAGAAGTCTGGGAGTGATTCAAGGAGCTCCTCTGTCTTTGTTCACACCAAAATATACCCAAAGAACAATTGATTGAGATTTTTTATCTTGGTGAGAATGAAGACACCAAAGACTTTATAGACACATCATATGAGGGGATCTTTATGTTCCAAAATATCAAAAATGCTTGGGCGGTTGTTCAGAGGAGTGCTAAAACCCATGTCAGATCCAAGAGAGGGGGGTCCTCAAGGTAGAAAAAGCCAAAGACAACTCCTACCTAAAGTCTGTTGTAAAGAGTCTCAAAAAGATTACCTTGAAACAAGACCAATTGGAATCCTCTTTCAATGCATATCAAAGAGACCATCTCAACAACAATTCAAGGATGTGAATATTGTTCACAACATCCCTAATCAAGTTACAAATCAATACGCTAGAAGCCACGCCATCTATTAATATAACCATCAACAAGCCAATAGCAATCAAGGAAACTATTGGGAGAAACAATTCCAGAATCTCCATCAAGATCCTTTGCCTTTTGATAATGATATGATTCCCACCATAGAAAGAAGCATACATACTATAATGGTCAGTCAGTAGGCAATCAACGACAACTAGAAAACAATGATTGACAACCAGCAAGCTCAAAAAAAAAATCACCCGACTCCCAACTAGCATTGTTAAATGCAAATATATGTACTCCAATAAGAACAGTCGCTAGGGAATGACCAACCTAAATCACACGACCAAAAAGGAAAGGATTTAGAGTAGCCAGAATCTTAAATTTATAACCTGACCCTCATGCCCCTACAACTATTATATGAGGTTTGATGAAGCAAATCAGGGTCAATCCATAATGACAAGGGGAAAGAATTGCTAAGAATATAGGATATTGACTCAGGTACACCAATCAAAGAGGGTAGATTAAGTTTGGTGTTCCTTAGGGAACGATGTTAATTAGACCAACAAAATAGAAAAATAAGTAAAATAAAGTAATAAATCAAACAAAAGAACAAGTAGAGAGAAACAGTGATACAACAAGTATGGATAGGAACTTGGACTGGGCTTCACTGTCTAAGGTCTCTCACCAACATGCAATAATAACACCCAATGTATACCCTTATCAAGATTTCAAGTGATCAACATATATGTCTATGCCCTCCTCTCTCAAGCTCAGGATAGATCTAGATTATATGGTTGTCTCTCTCTCTCTCGAAATGGAAAACAAACAATCATAAATATAACCATAAGACCATTAGCTTAAGCATTCCAACATTTTCATGCATTCATGCAAGAGGGTAGCTAACATCACAAGATGGTATCTAATCATACAAGTGAAACATTAAGACCAAGAGTATGAAGATAATCTTTGCTAAGAGCATATATTCAATGGATATAAGTATTTGCATGTTGGGAGAGTCTTAGTGGCTACTCATAACACAAGCAATATCTTTAGCCACTCATGGTAGAAAGTAGAATCATAGATTTACAAACATGATAAGACATGAGAGAAGATGACAAAATGGGTGAAGTAGATGGAGGTGAATGAACAAATGTAGGGGAAAAGAAGGGAGACACACCAAATAGGACCATAAAATGACCAAGGCTGATGCACATCTCCTTCAGATCTGGATCTAGTGTGGGCATGGTGGAACGACTAGTCCTTCTTTTGAGGAATAGGCGAAGGGTGTTGGTGATGGCGTGGATCCTCTCTCTCTTCTAGAATTTTCTTTTTAGACATCTAGGATCAATGACAGATAGATGGAGACTCTGGAATGCAGAAACACTTTGTTGTCTCTTACATGTCCCAACCCTCCTTCATGGATGAAGTAGTCAACTATTTATAGGTGTGAGTCTCCATGAAACTGAGTTAATTCTCAGTGGTTGGGTAGTCTAGGGTTGGTTAGTTGGTCTCTTAGATCATGATCATTCATTGATCACTAAAGTTGGACTCAACAATCATCAAATCATGTTGGTCGCAGAGGGTTCTCTACTTTTGTGGTCGCTTGAGTTGGGGTTCATTTAGAATGGCTGATGTGAGTGACCATTAAAGAGGTGATCTCAATAGTTGTTTAGGTGAACTTGTACTATGGTTGTAGGAAAACCAAGTTCATTGACCATTGAGGTGACTTATTCTGTGGTTGTAGGGACACTAAGGCCATTGATCATAGAGGTGATGCAGTTCCCATTGGTCACAAAGATGTATGAATATTAGCGACCACTGGGGTGCCATCCTGGAAGTAGATTGCCTTAGGCCCGATTTCCATTTAAAAGTGATGTTTCTAGCGATCATGTAAACTAAAATCCTCTTATTTAGATATTCAGTCAAATTAATTAAGGGGGACGAGATTAGATGGTTATATCAAAACATGCCAAAACAACTAAATGTATCTAGATAATGCTTTATGAAATGATAATATTATGGTAAAATTGGCATCCGCATATCCAAAAAATTGGAGGTTCTCAACCCCCCCCCAAAAAAAATACTTTGTGTCTAGCATGTCCTTAGGCTAACAAGTAGAATTAAAGCATGAAACAACTTGAGTGGGCTTTGTTAAAGTATTGTGTTTATGAGTGTAAAGAATGTTAATATGTCAACTTCAAGTCAAGAAATGTGTATCGTGAGTAGGTGTTGTCAATCTCAAAACTCTCTCTTGGATTTGGAGTAGCCATACTTTTATTGTTTTCTATGACATTCTTCTAAGGAATGATTTTTTCGTCGTGATACACTGATTATCCTTTTCCAGGCCGTACTTACACAAAGTTCTGGTTGAGGTAGCTTTCACACACAAATTTTATTTTTTTGGAATCCTAACTATTGTGATGGGGTAGGCTAAGTATGTGGTGTTTCCTTCCCTTCTTAGGTTTCCTCAACCATGTTTACTATTGTAATGAAAATTTTATCCAATTTGGTCCTATTTTAATGTCAGGTGGTTGTGTGAGGTCCCCTTTGAACGATAGGTGGGTAAGTTTGTCTTGTAGGCTTGTGCCCCTCAACATCTTTAGAGTTTCACACAACTCTCAGGATTTTATTAAACTTGGATTTTATTATTTCTCACAGACCTGGGGGTGATAGGATGTGATAATGACTCTACGGGTTTTATACTTTTGGGTTTAATTGTCACTGAGATTTATTCTCAGTGATTACCAATATTTTACTATGTATGGTCATTGAGGTTTGGTCGCTGAAGATTGGTCATAGGAGATCGGCCTCAATGGCTATTGAAGTGACTCTTCTACGGTCGCCTAAGATCTTTATCATCGAATGCTGAAGTTTGGTTATGATGGTCGTTGAGAATCCTTGATCGAAGGTCGTAGAGGTTTTGATCTCAACAGTCACTAAAAATGCAATTGTTAGTGACCATTTATTCTTCACTTTAATTCACCTCATTGGGAAGATGATTGGGCTCCTCGACTCGTTGGCATTGGTAGAAGCTATCTCATAGAGAGAAGGGTGTCCATCATTTCCATCATCTTCATTGTTGTTGTTATTTTTATTATCATTATCCTCATCATTGTGGTTGTTTTTTCCATTCCTCCTTGCTCTAGGATGAAAACATTTATCACGTCACCATTCTTAACATTCTTCTTCATGTGGTTGTGGGATGCCATCAGGTGGGTTATTAGATCTTACATCATTAGACTGGTATTCCTCATACTCAAACTTGGGCCCATGATGTAGATATTCCACCCTTTGCCTAGAGTTTCCACCAACCTAATGTCCACCCCTTTTAGGAGGCATGTTGAAATAGGTGGGATGTGGTAGTCACGATCCACTTCTCTCTAAGCTACCTAAAATATAGTTTCGATAGTCGAGTTAGAAACTAGATGTGTGAAACAAAACATTTTTGATAGTTAGATATAGTGGATTAAAAATAGTGTAAGTCAAGTCTATTGCTAGACAGTTGTATGGTAAGCAGATTTGGGTACTTAATAGTACTATTGGCCTTGTCCCTGACAACGACACCAAAAAGTTGATCGACCTAAATCACACCTCTAATAAGGAGTGGATCTAGAGTAGTTAGACTCTTAAATTTATAACACGATACTCAGGCCCTCGTTACTATTATATGGGGTCCAACGTAGTAAATAAAGGTCTATCAACATAGATAAGGAGAAGAAAGTTCTAAGAACATAGAATCTCAAATTAGTTACATCAATCAAAGAGGGTAAATTAAATTCAATTTTCCATAGGGAACAATGTTACCTCAACCAAGAACAAAGCAAAATAAGTAAAAAAAACAAAAGAACAAGAAGAGACAAGGAGTGATATAAGGAGTATGAATAGGAACTTGAGCTATGTTTGACCATCTAAGGTATCTCACCAATAGTATATACTCACACCCATTGTATACCCTTAGCAATATTACAAGCGATCATCATATATGTCTATTCCCTCCTCTCTCACGCTCAAGATAGATCTATATTATATGGTTGTCTCTCTCTAGATGGAAAACAAACAATTATAAATATAACCATAAGACCATTAGCTTAAGCATTAGAACATTCTCATTCATTCATGCAACTCCATAACACTTAGATAAGGCTAGTACTACTCTTTCGAGGCACTAACAATCAAGCATTAGAAGATGGTTGCTAATCATACAAGTTAAGCATTAAGACCAAGAGTTTGGAGATAATCATCTCTAAGAGGATATATTCAATGGATATAAGTACTTATATGTTGGGAGAGACATAGTGGCTACTTCCAACCTAGGTAAGATGTTTAGATACTCATGTTGGGGAGTAGCATTACAAATTTACAAACATGATAAGACATGAGAGATGATGATGAAATGGGTGAAGTAGATGGAGGTAGATGAATATATCTAGGGGAGAAGAAGGGAGATACTCCATCTGGGACCAAAAGATGACCAAGGCAAATGCAAGTATCCTTTACATAAGGATCTAGTGTTGGCATGGTGGAGAGGCTAGTCCTTATTTTGAAGAATATATTGAGGTTGTTGATGACGACATGGATCCTCTCCCTCTCTTCTGGACTTCCATCATTAGAGATCTAGGACTAGTGATTGATGGATCGAGGCTCTAGAATGCAGAATCACTTCATCATCTCTCACAAATTGTGACCCCCTTCATGGATGAAGTGGTAGACTATTTATAGGCGCATGTCTCCAAGAAACCATCTTAACTCTCGGAGGTCACTTAGACTAGTGTTGGGAAGTTGCAAACTCAATGATCATTGAAGCGTGTTGGTCATTGAGGGTTCTCAGCTCTTGTAGTCGCTAGAGTTGGGGGTCACTGAGAATGGTCGATGAGAGTGACTATTGAAGAGGTGATCTCATCATCCATTGTCATGAACTTGTCATGCGGTCACAAAGATACTATGTTCATCGAATGCTGAGGTGACTTGTTGTGTGGTCGAGGGACACCAAGGCCATAGATCATAGTGGTGATGCAGTTTCAACTGGTTACCAAGATGTATGAATATCAATGAGCACTGGATGCCATCCTAGAAGTATCTTTCCATAGACCCAGTGACTTCTTAAAAGTGATACTTTTAGTGATAATCTAAATCCATGTCCTCTACTTTAGACATTTTCTCCAAATTAAGTAGAAGAGGGATGAAATTAGGTGGTTATATCAAAACTTGCCAAAACAATTAAAATTTATCTAGATAAAGCATTGTGAAACAGTAATATTATGGTAAAAGTAGCATTCAAATATCCACAAAATTGGAGTTTATCAACCAAATTTTTATCTTGGAAGAGCCTAAGTGGCTACTCCCAACCCAAGAAATATGTTTAGCCACTCATGGTGGGGAGGAACATTACATATATACAAATGAGATAAGACATGAGAGAAGATGGCAAAATGGGTGAAGTAGATGGAGGAAAATGAACATATCTAGGGGACAATAATGAATTAGTCATGTGGATCACATCATCCCACGACTTAAGGATGATGTACATCTCCTTGAGATCTGGATCTGGTGTGGGAAATAACTACTCCTTCTTTTAAAGAATATACTGAGGGTTTTGGTGATGGAATCGTTCCTCTCTCTCTTCAGGACTTTCATCTTTAGAGATATAGGACAAATGATAGATGGAGGGAGTCTCTGGAATGCAGCAACACTTCAACATCTCTCACATTTCTTGACCTCCTTCATTAATGAAGTAGTCGACCATTTATAGGTGCGGGTCTCTAGGCAATTGAATTAACTCTCGATGGTCATTGAGACTGGTGTTGGTTAGTTTTTCACTTGGATGATGATCCTCAATCGATCGCTAAAGTTGCAGACTCAATGATGGTCAAAGCATGCTAGTTTATGTTGGTTCTCATCTCTTCTGGTTGCTTGAGTTGGGGGTCGCTAAGAATGGTCATTGAGAGTGACTATTTGGAGGTGATCTCATCAGTTGTAAAGGTGAACTTGTCATGTGATCAAAGGAACACCAAGTTTATCGACAACTAAGGTGACTTGTTCTCTGGTTGTAGTGACATCAAGGCCATCAATTGCTGAGGTTAGACAGTTCCCATCGGTGGCCCAGATGTATGAATGTCAGCAACCACTAGTGTGACATTCTTAAATAAGTTTAGGAGAGGGTGGTGCTCTTCCTCATCTGTCAAAGAAGAGGTGGTTTTGTGCTCTTCCTTGTCCTTCAAAGAAAAGGTGGTTTGTTTCTCTTCCATATACATCAAAGAACAAGTGTAGTGGGTGACCATATAGTGGTCCATCAAAGAAGGTGATAGTTCTCCTTGAGCTGGAAAGGATTGTTTCTCTTTCTCCACAAGGACACTGGTAAATTATATGTATTGTGTGTCGATATATAAAAGGAATAAAATACAAGGTTTAGAAATCCTGGTTGGAAACAAGTAGGTAGTGGACTGGTGTCATTTGAAAAACCACTCTAAACCTGTGTCTCTTTTGGTTGCCTTATTTTCTTTATATTTCCACTGCACTTTAAGTAAAGTAATTTTATTTGGCTAAAATTATCATAAATCTCTATTCACCCTACCTCTAGAATATTCATTTGTATCAGAGCCGGTCTTCAAGGAGCCCTCATAGGTCTTGAATAATGGGAGATAATATTCTTTGGAACCTGAACATGGAAGGAACATATGAGAGTCAACCACTAGTGTTCGAGGGATCGAACTACTAATATTAAAAAGAAGGATGCAGTCCTACTTCAAGGGAATCAATTTTGAAATTTGGAAGATAATATCTCGTCCATATGTACTTCTAATCACTGCATTAGAAACATGGATATCCTCACAGTGTAAATCAAGCCACACTCAATGCAAAGGTAGAAAGATTTCTTCATTATTCTTTATATATTAGTGAATTTAATCTCATATCCTTGAAACTACTCATGAAATTTGGAACAAACTAGTTGTAACAAATGAAGGAACTACTCAAGATAAGAACAACAAAACTAGTATTCTAAAACACAAGTTTGAATTATTTCATATACAATCTAACAAAACAATTATAGAAATGTAAGATAAATTTTCTAACATATTTAACAGTCTAAGTGTGTTGCGGAAGAAGATAAGTGAGGAAGATGAAGTATCCAAGATACTTAGATCATTACCTCCCTGATACAAGTCAAAGGCTATTACTATATAGGAAGTCAGTGATCCAACAACACTAAAGATGGATCAGCTCATCGGGAACCTCAAGATGCATAAAGTCTCCCTCCAGGAAGAAGAAAAAGTGGAAACCAAACAACAAAAGGAGATAAGAAAGGATATTTCTTTCAAAGTCGCCAAACAATTCTTCATCTAGAAAATCATTCATGAAAGTAGTGAAAAAAGTAATGACGATGATGAAAGCACTTTGATAATAGCTGGTAAGAAATAGAAGAGATTTCGATCTGATAAAACTCGTAGTTCCCCTTCCTCTTCTTCTATGTTCTTTGAATGTGGAAAGAAAGGCCACTTTGATTTTGAATGCTCAAACTCAAGAAAGGAAAGAAATCCTCATTCAAGAAGAAATTCAAATCCTACTTAGTTGCATGGGATCAATCTAGTGATGATAGTGAAAGCAAAGAAAGAGGAGGATATAGAATGTCTCATGGCAACAACAGATGAAGAAGAAACTATTGAGGTAAATAACTTTTATTTATCTAAAGAAGAATTAGTTAGTAGTATTGAAGAATTTCATGACAAATATATTGATTGCAAGAAACAAAAGAAGAAAAGTTCCTAAACTATTGAAGAATGTAATGTTAATCTAAATAATCTTAGTTATGAAAATGATGCTTTAAAACTATCGAACAATGCATTAAAGAATCTATTGGGAGTTATAAGGCTAAAATACTTGTTCTTGAAAATAACAATAATATTCTCTCTCAAGAAAAGGTTGATATTCTTTCTAAACTGATTGATTATCAAACTCAAATTGTTTTATTCACACACTCAAATTATGATGTTTTGGAAAAATAAAGAGATGATATAGTTTTGAATCTTTCTCAAGTAAATTTGGATGTAACTAAAGATCTTGTTAAAAATATTGAATTATAAAAACAAGTTTGTAGATCTTCAAGGAAAAAAATCTTGATAAGATCTTAGATAATACTTCCAAACAAGTAGTAAGGATTGGATTAGGATATGTTCCAAAGAACAAATCCTCACATATTCCTAAAACTAAAAAAACTATCCTTCCAAAACTATAAATACATATGTACCTAAGACTAAAGTTGTAAATTCTCAAAATATTGAAAAGAGAAATGAAATGTCTTTAATCTCATTTCATTAGTTCAAACGTCTTGGCATTAATTTCTTTTCATGTGATTGTCGAAAGAAAGGAGCCCTTGACATGGTCTAGGTTCCAAAATCTCCAACTTAGAATAAAACTGGAACTTGTTGAGATTTGGTGTATGCTTAATTTGATTAATATATTTATGTCTAATCTCAACATATTTGAGGTTAAAGTTGCATATATTTTTCTTATAAAACTCATTTACATAATTCTTAAGTTATTCATTTACATATATTACTAATAGAAATTATGGTATCTCCAGAACATGTTATTGGTCAACAAAACTTCAACCGTAAATATTCCTAGTTGAAAAAGCTTCTCAACCAGAACACATTTGTCAACAATTTAACTTAATTATTTAATCTTTATAAGAAAATGTGTTAAATTTCATATGAGTAAGCCTTTTTGGCTTGGTAATATAAATTTCATTCATGATATCATGGACTCTACTTGAGTACAAAAGTCCTCTAAACATTCTAGGATGGAGAGGTTGATGGTTGATTCTACTCTCATTTGATTGGAAATAAAATTTCCCTTTAATACACTTGAAAAGAGAAATGGAGAATTAGTCATATTGGAGATAATGGCAAAGGCACCATCGTGGGAGTAGGTAATAATGAAGAATAAGGAGTACATGACAGTGCATATGACAAAGATGAAGATAAAAGGTAATAATAACGATGAGGTAACTTTTTCTACTTTATCCAACAATAATCATATATATATATATATATATATTGTTGTAATTACCTCAGATAAATTTGAAATATAAGAAAAAGATTTCTATTAAGATCAACCTCTTGAGTGTAAAGAACGAAATGCTATTGATAAAAAGAGATTGTATGATCTTATTTCCATAAATTCTTCTTTTTAAAATGAAGTCTTTGCATAACTTATATTAATAATTTACATTTCTTTTAACTCATGTAATTCATAACACGTCAAGAAAATTTTTATGATAAAATTTGTGCTTAAAGAATACCTTACTAGACAATGCCTGATCATTACCAATCTTTCTAAAGAAAGTATAAAGTTGAAATTATCTTTGGATAAAATTTCTAATACTAGACATAGGTTCCATTCTCATAATCATGATGGTACTTATGGACTAATTCCTAAACATGATAACATAAAGAAAAAGAAAGATCCTATATTTGATAAGTAGAATGAAATTTCATACAGATGAAACAAGACTTGTTTATTGAAAGTTCAAGCACTATGCATTCTCATTGCTTGCATGCTTGAAAACTTTCTCTCTAGATAAGTAAAAAGATCATGAGCCTTATTTGCAAATCCTTTTGAGATTAATATCGAGATGTTTATATGTTCTTAAATTAATTTTCTTCTCCAATCTATGAGAATTTTGGTCGACTAATTCTTGTATCCAAAAGCAACTTGATCAAACTCGTCCTCAAATGGGATTTGATCAGTAATAGAATTTATTTGAATCTCTTCAAAATTTTATTTACAAATTCAAACTTTTACTAGGTTTCTTGGATTTTGCATATGATATTATTACTTTATCATGGAATTTGGGTTCCTAAATGGTATCCTTTTATTTTATTTAAGCTCATTTCACTTAGGATGAGATGAAGGTGGAGAGAAAAATATTTTGAATATAATTTCCATATCTTTTTTCTCTAAATTGATTCTCTACATCAATAAATTCTTAAAATCCTTTGATATTTGGTTTAGAGATTCTTTTGCAGTTGTTATTATGATGCTTAATGGATTCTCTCTACGAATAAGGTTTTAATATCCCTAATATTTTGTCTAGAGATTCATTTGTTGATCTCTTTTTTTCTTAAAGGATTCTCTAATCATTTCTATCCTTAACATCCTTTGAAAATGATTGAGAAATTGGTTTAAGTTTTTAACTTTTGAATGTTATGGTAAATCTCTATATCATGGAGGACTTAGCATTCCTTACATTGACATTTAGATATTCCTTAGAAAATGATGTTTTTGTAGAATTTCTCTACCATGGTGGACTTAACTCTCCTTACAATTGGTTTAGAGTATAATTTTAACATTTTGTGCTAATTGCACGATCTTATCACGAAGGACTTAACATTTCTCTCGTTGGTAGTTAGACTTATTTTTTGAAAAATTGTTCCTTGATCATATGTCTTGTTGACTATGCCATAATGTGATTTATGTCAATCTTTGTTTTTGTCTCTTCCCATCAATATGTATTATTTCTCAATTACCTTTTGTTATAAGTTGTTTCCATCTCCAAAATTGAGCATCATATTGGGGGGGGGGGTATCTCATTAAGGGGGAGTTCCCACAAAGGGGGAGTCATTTTCATAACTTTCTATCTTTCTAAGATGACAAAGATGGAGAGAAATCCAAAAGTTAAATTAGCCATCAGCATAGAAATTTAAAAAGAGGAGTAAATTCATGAAATAAAATTAAAGGTGTCAATTTATTTATTGACTACTTTCAATTTATCTTATGGATATATTTTTCATTATCAAAAAGGGGGAGATTGTTGGTTGCTAAGATATGACATACTCATATTTTAAATAATCAAATATCTCCGAAATTGTATTTCTAACATATGTAATAAGTGTTTCAGGTGATCAAGTAACGAAGTCAAGATCTGAGTACAAAGACCTTGCAATTTTATATATTTGGATGCATGCAAATCAAGTTGTACCATGCATTTGATTGTAACATGTGTTTTTGTACGATTTGATAGATATGATGTAATGACAAGTGATGATATTCCAAAACCTAACCAAAACCATACCATGTTGTCTTTTTGGATATACCACACTCATATTTCATATTTTGATGGTGTAAATGTTTCCCAAGTTATAATACTAACATGTGCATTAAGTATTTCAGGTGATCAAGGAACTAAGTCAAGATCCAACTACAAATACCTTGTAAATATATATATTTGGATACATGGAAATCAAGTTGTACCATGTATTTACTTATTCTTGTGCTCTTTTACAACTTGATAAACATGGTGTAAGGACAAGTGATGAACTTTCCAAACCTACCAAAAATCCTAGTACCTCATTCAAAGACCTTAGGGTTGATAGGATTCCAATAAGCCTTTAATAGGACCACAAATTCTTTGTATATTCTTGAATAGAGTTCTCCTTTGTCAAACTTATTGCCGCCTAAAACACTTCGGTCAAAAATTTTCTTGACTGACAAAGGGTTGTTGGTGATACCTTTGACCAAGGAGCTAAAGTGGCATATATTTGTTGGAGCAATTTCACACTCAATACATGTTCGGTAAAAATTCATTTACACCAAGACAGTTCTCGATTGAAATAAATCTCAATCGAGGAGCGTTCTAAACTAAAAATTAATTAATGATGAAACTAGCCATAGAACCTTAATTAAATTCGTCCAAATGGGTAGTTGACCATCTAGAAAACTCTAGACACTCCCTATGATGTTATAGTCACTTGTAAAACATTCCTATAAATAGTAGTAGTCTTAGGACACATAGACAAACCATTGAGCAACAATTTCATATACATTTACATACACTTGGCATACTACTTGCATTCTTCTCAAAGTCATAGTCACTATGCTTCATATTAACATCAATTTAGAGTAAGACCTAGCATTAGTATGAGTATCCTCTTCACCCAGTTCAACTTTGCCTAAACGTTGTGGTAGAAAGCCAGCATCACTCTTCCATAGTGCTAAATTGTGCATCTTGTGAAAAGCACATTCTAATCTCTTTATTCCTCTATTGTTCTTGTACAACAATGTGTTGTTCCTTCTCACTACTTCGAGGAAGAAGGTTGTGGTGAAGTGTTCTTGGTGCTACGTCAAGGATAAGTTTGCAACCAAGATGGTGGAGGTGGATTGAGATCATAACCAAGATGGTGACCTGTCGGCGACCCGTCAAAGAAGGTGATACTTCTCGTTGATATGAAAAGTAGGGTTTTTCTTGACCCACAAAAGGCACAAGAATTTTTTTTGTATTGTTGTATCAATATAGAAAAGGAATAAAATACATATTTTGCAAATCCTATTTAGTGACAACTAGGTAGTGAACTGACATCTTAGATTGAACCACTCTAAATCTATGTGTCCTTTTGTGGTTGACTCTTTTATTTCATATTTCCATTTCACTTTAAGTTGAGTGTTTTAATTTGATTAAAAGAATCATAAAAGCATTGTTCAGCCCCCTCTAGATCTTTTTATTTGGTATAAGATTATGTCTCCAAGGAGCCCTTACAAGTCGTGGATAATGTGGGAGGGCATACTTGGCATCCTCAAACATGGAAGGAACATACATGAACAAACCACCAATATTTGACGGATCTAACTACACCTAATGGAAGAGCGGAATGTAGTTCTATTTTAAAGGAATAAGTTTTGATCTTTGGACGATAATTTCTAGATGTTAAGAACTTTCAACAACCAAATTAGAGTAATGGATTGCAAAAATAGTAAAACAAGAGACGTGAAATGCAAAGGATGTAAGCATACTTAACAAGAGACGTGAAATGCAAAGGATGTAAGCATACTTTATTTTTATTTATCTCCTAGCAAAATTTAATCGTATAGATACTTGTGAAACAACCTATGAAATTTGTAATAAAATCTGAGTAACTCATGAGAGAACTACACAAGTAAAGAATGCTAAAATTGGCATGTTAAAGAACAAGTTTGAATTATTTTGTATGCAATCTAACCAAAGTATTACAAAAAAGTATGATAGATTTTGTAAATAGCTTAAGTGCCTTGGGGAAGTACATAAGCAATGAAGATTGAGTATACAATATACTATGACCATTGCCTACAAGTTACAAGTCAAAGGTTACTACTATTAAAGAACCCAATGATCATACAACACTTGAGATGAAGCAACTCACCAGAAATCCAGAGACACATGAAGTTACTCTAGAAGAAGAAAAAAGATTGAGGTTGAACAATAAAAAGGAAGAGGGGGGATCTTGATTTTAAATCCATCACCAAAGAGTTGTCAAGAAAATGCATTCAAGAAAGCAGTGACACAAGTGATGATGATAATAAAAATGCCATGATTGGAGATGGTAAGAAATATAAGAGAGTTCATTCAAAGAAAGTTGGTAGTGCTCCATCCTCTTATTCTAGGGGCTTTGAATGCGGAAAGAAGGGTCATTTAAAAAATAAATGCCCAAATCTTAAGAATAAGAATCCCTCATCCAAAAATAAATACAAGGTAGAAAAAATCTTACAAAGTTGCTTGGGATCAATCAAGCGATAAAAATGGAAGAAGCAAAAATGAGGATATGGAATGTTTCATGGAAAAAGTAGATGAAGAAGAAACTGATGAGGTAGATATTTTCAAATTATCAAAGGAAGAATTAGTTAATATTCTTGAAGAAAATAATGCTAAATATATTGATTGCATTAATCAAAAGAAGAAATTTTCCAAAATTATTGATGAACTCTATATTAATCTAGATAATCTTAGCTTTGAAATTGATACATTAAAATCTTCAAATTGTTCACTAATAGAATCTATTAAGAATTATAAGACTCATATGCTTTCTCTTGAAAATAACAATAGTCTTCTTTCTCAAGAAAAGGTTAACATGCTTGCTAAACTACATGACTATCAAACTCAACATGTTTTTGTGCAATCATTCATATTATGATGCTCAAATAAAAGAAAGAGATACTATACTTTCAAATCTTGCTCAAGTAATCTTTGTTGTAACTGAAAAGATTGTTTAAAATGTTGATTTGCAAAAACAAGTTTCTTGATTAATGTAAATGAACAAAAGTATTAATAACATCTTAGTTAATACTTCTAAATAATTAGTAAGAAGAGGTTGAAGATACGTGCCACATAATCAATCCTCACATATTCCTAGAACAAAATAGACATATGCTTCCAAGACTAAAGCTATATATATTCCTAAGAATGATGTTATAGAAAAGAGAAATTAAAATATCTTGTATCTCATATCATTATTGTCAACATTTTGGTCATTATTCATTTTCTTGTGATTATCTAAAGAAAGTATCCCTTGACAAGATTTGGATTCGAAAACTCCCAACATAGAACATAAAGTGGAACTTGTTGATATTTGACTTGTGTATAATCTTGATGAATACTTTTGTGTCATATCTCAATCTACTTTTGAGGTTAACTTTCTTATTTTTACTAATACTTCATTTTATTATTTTTAAATTTAAGATTGTGTCTTAAAAGAAAAGTACTTGTATTCCTTAAGAAAACTCAGATTTAACTTTCAATGATTGAATTAGATACTAATAGCACCCTACATATCTTGGTTTCTACATTTGACATAAATGTTTTATCATGAAATTTGGGATCTTAAATGGCTATCTTTTAGTAAAATATACTTCTTTGAGATTTTTTTATTTTGTATGGGATTAAGGGGGAGCTCAAGATATGTTGATATAAATTTTATATCATTTTTCTCTTATTGTTTCTCTACATCAAAATGGGATTAACATACCTTATACTTGGTATAGAGATACTTTTATTATTCTCCTTTATACTCTTAATGAAATCTCTATATCAATATGGGTTTAACATCCGTTATATTTGGAATAGAGCTACTTTTATTGAACTTATTTTTGTTGTTAAAGAATATCTAAACATTTCTATGCTTAATAACCCTTAAAAATGGTTAAGAAATCAATTTTGGTTTTTTCCTTTTAATTTTCATGGCATCTCTACATCATGGCGGACTTAACATTCTTGACCATTAGTTTAGAGTATTTTTTGATATTTTCTCTTTAGGGGATCTTTTTGTCATGAAGGACTTAACATTCCTTTGATTGGCAATTAGAAAACCTATTAATGTTCCTTGATCGTATGTCTTTTTGATTATGCCTTAATGTCTATCTTTTTTTATTTCCCATCTATCGATACTCTTTGAAACTATACATTGATTATAAGTTTTTCCTTCTCCGAAATGACTATCTTGTTGAATGTGAGTGTCTCCTTTAGGTAGATCATTGGCAAGTCTTGAACCTATTTGACTTTGACAAAAGGGGGGAATAACCCATGAGATAAATCATCTATCAACAAAGCAATTTAAAGGTATGCAATTTTAAATTTTCTACTTTCAAGTTATGAAAATATTTGTCATCATCAAAAAGGGGGAGATTGTTGACTTTTTGGATATGCCACACTCATATTTCATATTTTCGTGATGCAAATATTTACAAATTAATTACTAACATGTGTATTAAGTATTCCAAGTGATTAGTGAACTTAGTCAAGATACAAATGCAAATACCTTGCAAATATATATGTTTGGATAGTTGCAAATCAAATTTTACCATGTAGTTATATATTCTTGCGCTTTTGTACAACTTGATAGACATGATGTAAGGACAAGTGGTGATCTTCTGAAACCTACCAAAAATCCTATCCTAACTCACATAAAGACCTTAGGGTGGATAGGTTTTAAATAAGTTTTTTATACGACCTCACATTCTTTGCATATTCTTGAATAGAGTCATCCTTGGTCGAACTTATTGTCCACCAAAAACACCTTTGGTCGAACCAAGGAGTTAAAGAGACATATAGAAATTGAAGAAATCTTATTCATGGAACATTCTCAATCAAAATTTATATCATCCAAGGTGCTTCATGGTCGAAATAAATCGCAACCGAGGAGCGTTCTGGACTGAAAATTAATTCATGATCAAACATTCCATTTTACCTTAATTAATTTCGTCCAAATGGTTAGTTGACAATATAGAACACACTAGATACTCCCTGAGATTTCCTTGCCATTTGTAAACCATTCCTATAAACAATAATAGTCTTAGGACACATAGATATAACCATAGAGATATAATTTCATAAACATTTACATACATTTGAATATACTATTTACCTTATTGTCAAACTGCTTAGTCCATATTCTTCATATTACCATCAATCTAGAATAAGTCCTAGCATTAGTTTAAATGTCCTCTTAACATAGTTCAACTTTTCTTAAACATTGTGGAAGAAGATCGCCATCACTTGTCCATTGTGTTGAATTGTACATCTTGTGAAAAGAGAATTGGAATCTCATTATTCCTCTCTCGTTCTTATACAACCATGTGTTGTTTCTTCTCAATAATTCAAGGAAGAAGGTTGTAGTGAAGTGCTCTTGGTGCTAGTTCAATGTTGAAGGTTGCAACCAACATGGTGGATGTGGATGACGATCCTCTCCAAGAGGGTGACCTTCTGGCGTCTCATCAAAGAAGGTGATAGTTCTCCTTGAGTTGAAAAAGAGAGTTTGTCTTGACCCACAAAAGGCATCAGTAAATTTGTGTATTGTGTATCGATATACAACAAATATAAAATTCATGTTTTGCAAATTTTCATTGGCGACAACTTGGAAGTGGACTGATGTCCTAGATGGAAACAATCTAAATCTTTATGTCCTTTTGTGGTTTCCTCTTTTGTTTCATATTTTTGTTGCACTTTTAGTTGATTATTTTCATTTGATTAAAATAACAATAAAGCTCTATTCACCCTCCTCTAGATCATTTCATAACCCACGATCATATCGAGCCTCTACAGTTGATAAGTTTAATTAGTTAAGTCATTGGATAGGTTTCAACACATTTTCATTTTCCTTCAAAAAGTCCATATCGGTCAAAAACATTGTCAACCAAAGTCCTTTCGGTCAAACTCTTTGTCAATTGGTAAATAGCCTTTTCATAGATTGAGTTCTAGGTCATTTATGGTCGAGGAAAATCTCGACCGTGATGGTCAGTCAAAGCGTTTGTTGACCGAAAAAGGGTCACTGTGCTTAGTTGGACTGAGGAAAGAGACTAACACATAGACATTATAGCTAGTTGACCCCATGACACTTCTCGACTGAGGAGTTTTTGGGCTGACACTCTTCGGGTCAATTTTTTGTCAATTGAGAATGTGTCTGGAATGTTAGTTTATTAATAATCAAATTAGCCATTGCAAATTAATCAACATAGTCCTACGACTAATTGACTACTAAGAACACTTTAGACAGTACCCATAGGTACCCTAACCACTTGTAAGTATTTTCTATAAATAGGAGTGGTCTTAGGACACCTAGACATCAACTTTGTACACAATTTTGTACATTACTTTGCAACAACATTTGATACATACTTGAGCATATTGTTGCTTTCCATCTTTCTCAAAGTTCTTAGGTTCAATACTTCAAGTTGCTATCATTCTAGCCTAATACCATAGATCAATTATAGTTACCTCTCCACCTAATAATATTTTTCCTGAATCCTTTCTGTAGAGGATCATCATAACTTGTCTATAAGAGATGAATTGCATATCTTGTTGGCTTATTTTGCTACTTTCTTTATCCAAACTATTTTTTCATTCTTTTATTACTCTTGGGATACTTCTTCAAATGAAGATTTTCTAGGAACCTACGAGAAGGAGTATTCTCATCTTGGTTCTCTTCTATTGGTTGTTAAAGAAGAGATGAAGAATGATGCTCTCCTTTCCTATCAAGGAAGAGGTGGCTCGGTGCTCTTCCCTTTCCTTCAAAGAAGAGGTGGTTTGGTGCTCTTTCGTTTCTGCTAAAGAATAGGTGTAGAGGGTGATGTTCTAGTGGCCCGTCAAAGAAGGTGATCATTCTCCTTGAGTTGAAAAGGATGGTTTGTCTTGCTTCACAAAAAAATCAGTAAATTGTGTGTTTTTTGAGACTGTATTGATTAAAGTTCAAAAGAATCTAGATAACCATCTTTATGGAGTCTAGAAATGTCTTTTTCATTGATGTACCCAAGACAATAATTCCAAAGGTAATTTTTGTTTGAGTTATTGAGTTTTAACCGTCTATCATTTACGTTATAAACCTTTTTCTCTAGATTGAAAGCTAATAGGACATAGGGACACTTCCATAAAAGATGTTATCTTTAGTAATAGAACATCAAGCATTCTTTATAAGAAATTTGAATCCATTATTGTCCATACAAGATATATAAATAATGTTTCTATTAATGGCATGTACAAAATAGTCATTCTACAATTCTACTACAAGCCCATTGGGAAAAGATAAAATACAAGTTACAACAACACTGGAAAAAAGTCTTGCTCCATGGACAATGCGCAGTTTGGCCTTGCCATTTCTTAAAGGTTTACTTCTTTTCAGATCATGAATATTTGAACATATGTGAGATCCAGATCTAGTATCTAGTAACCAAGATGAAGAAGTAGACATATTTATCTCAATAATTTATATACCTAAAGTGGAGATCTCTATCCCCTACTTCTTAGTCATAAGTTCCTTTAAGTGAAAAGGATAAATTCCTTTTACACATACCTCTCTCCTCATATCGAGTATCCAAGACTTGAGTCTTAGATTAGCCTTAGAACTTTTCTTGTCTATGTCTTCACCATTGGACTCCCTTTCACTGATCACCATCATCAATTTGCATGTGTCCTTTTTCATTCTTGGTTTGGAATTTATCAACATGACAAGCAATTCATAAAACAAATTAGACACATTATTCATGTTTTAACATTTGTTAAATTGGCTATATGATTCAGACAATGATTGTAGAATCATATATGTGGCCAATTCTTGTCTCAAAAGAAATCACAATCTCTCTAAGTTTTCCTTCATCCATTTATTTTGAGCACATGGGGTTCTATTGGATCTCCTTTTGTCAGTTTGCACTCAAACAACACATTGGAGACATCATACCATTCTTACTTTGCGTGATTCTTAAGATATGTTACCATTTTGAGAATGTTCATGTTTTCATGTGTATTATGCAACTTATTGTTCATACAGAATAGTATAAGGTCTTTTATATCTGTGACATCATTGGCATGATTCAAGTAAGCATCCATTTCCGGCTTAGGTACTTTCTGAGCAGATTCCTCTAGTACTGGCATTTCAAAGACATAGATCTTGTGCTCTGAAGTGAGAACATTTCTCAAAGTCATGAAACAGACATGGTAGTTATTCCCATTCAACTTGTTCTTCTCAAGGACTGATCACAAAGAAAATGTGTTGTTGTTTGCCATTTGTTTCTACAAAAGAAATTTGTATTTTTCAAAATTGTATTGATTTGATTTGATTTAATTTGACTAGAAACGTTAACTAGGCCTTTAATTAATTATTGCTCCTACTATTTCATTCAAACTGATAGAATTGGCTTGTCCATTCCGAAGACTGTTGTGTACAACCTTCTAGTGAGCCATGATCCAAAACAATTAAGTTATTACCCAGTCAATCTCAGCATCCATAACCAATTTATTAAGGTAGACAACATTTGCAAATTGCATCTTATGCAATTCTCAGATAGATTATATGCACAAATCCTTGTCATATTACATTTGTATGCATCTAGACATCTAATCTCAATGAGGTCACCTAGTTAAGCCCGACCCAAAATCCAATACAATAGCAATATACTCTGCTTGAAAGGCCCACATAACTACTATCACATTTCCACGATATAGATAGAAAACCACATTTAATCTGCCTACGCTTGGTGGATTAATATTTTCATGTGGGTTACTGATCGATAGAATATATGAATTAATATTTAATTGAGGGGTTTTATTTATATATAAATACATATACATATCTAATCACCGCAAAAAAAATATACAATCAGAAAAATATGAGTGACGGTTATGACCAAACTAATATAATTCTTTGGAGCCACAAAGAATTGATATCAACCTAAGGTCAAACATCAAATGTTGCAACCTACTTAATAAAATGTTCTAGAACCAAGTCGGTCGGTCAATTAGACTCTTCTAGTTGATCGATTCATCTGCCTATTAGTCGATCGATTGGATCCTGGATAGAGAAGTTGTCTAGACTCCTGTAGTTGGTCGCTTGGGCCTCCAATCAATTGATTCGCTCCATCGATCTATAGCCTCTTTGGTCCTCCAGTTGATCAACTTACCTGGTGAAAAGTGTCTTCTCTATTATCGAAATAAAAATTAAAACTATCCTATTAAAGTATTACATTGTACAAGTGAAATCTCAAGTTACATTCTAGGGGAGTATAGGGGGATAATATTAACTTACATATGGAGAAAATGAGAGAGGCTCACTATGCAAATTAAATTTAAAAGAGTAGAAAATAAATCAATCTACCATGCACATGGTATTGGCCAAAACCACACTAACATCCACTATCAAAACTAATTTTAGGGTGACATGTATAATTGCATTTATATTATGTATACACATATACAGACATACATACATATACGTAGGATCTACGAGACATGCCCAAGAGTATGTGGTATTAAATTGATGATGCACATTAATTATTTAAATATTCACATCGCATGTAATGTAATAAATGATAAAAAAAATCAATTATATCTATTTATTCCAAAAATATAGTAAATTGACGTGACTCTCATACCATGGTATGAGAATATGGCATCAGAGATGGAAGCGAAAACAACATATTTCTTTTCATATTCCACATATACTAGCGGATCACGTCAATAATTATGAACAAGGAGAAAGGTTTGCAAGTCATATGTCTAGTGCTAGAGCAAGTCCAGTGACTATCCATGTAGTGTTATACTACTTTCTCAAGCAACACCCTAGTACTTATCGACAACAACCTCCTGGTGTGGTGGCAAATACCTCCACAGCTCTACGTAGTCCATGTGAACTACCAAAAACTCTTTTCGTTCTACTAGAAATACAGGAAATGAGTTATCTCTCTTGTTGTGAGTGTACTAGCATTGGCCTTCCTATTTGGCTATCTCTCCCTTTTATAAGTAAGATATCTATGGCTTTTATAGTAGAATAGCATTGAGATTATGAGACTTGTAGTGAGATCCTTATCCACCCCTCTTTGTATAAGAGTGGATAGGCCATGGTTTCCATATATATGGGGATACGAGGAGACAAATTTCATCAATTTTTGGTTGTAACAAATCATGAGTTGGTCGACTAGAATCCCAGTTAGTTGAGTGTCACATTAGTTAATCAATTGAAATATCCAGTGGGTCAATTGGAATTTTTTTTATTCACAAACATATTGGTTTTCAATGTGACGAGAAATGTGCAACATGACATCAACATCAATCCTTCATCAAGTCTTACTAATCATCTAGTCAATATACTTGACTTCTCAGTCAGTCGACTAGACACTCCTGTCGGTCGACTCACATTCCCTATCAGTCGACTCATATTTCCAGTCATATAACTCGTAGCCAATGTTGTTTAAGATGATTATCTAAACACTTTAGTAGCCAAGTTAAATCTTATCTATGAGTAAACTCCTATTATAAGGGAATTCTATGTATTTGATCCTATAGATCCTAAATTACATTGACAGTGAATGTCTATAACTAGATTATAACATCACAAATAATGAGTGGTACATCTTGAAATACATCATTGCTACTCAATTAATTGGAAAGTTGATGAACAACTTCACCATATATTATATGGTCAGTGTTACGTTGATTGTATAGCTCCTTTTCCTCTAATATCCAAATAGAACTTAAGCGATGGAATCATCATCCTCTTAATATTCAATCCATGTTTCTTGAGCTAGAACAAATTGTCTAATATGTATGTGAGCTCACATATCATATATTCATTCACATGAGTATGACCATACATTTCTCATTCTCTCTTATCAAGTGGCCATAATATCAACTCTATCGGGAAGGACAAATTCAATCAATATCACTCAAAATCAACTCCCATGTCTCACAACATTACTAAAGAACATTGTGTGGTAACCCTTCTTCAAGGTCATGTTGGATGATGTCAAAGTACATCGAACAACATGTGATAAGTGTAGTGACATTAGGTCGAAGTATCACAATAAACATTACCAATAAGAGATCTAATTCTGACTACCATTTAATAGTTTCAATGTATCACTCTCAATTGGGTCTGTCTGATACGTTGTTCTCTACCAAGTATATATGTGTTTTTCTTGATATCACATGTCATGACAAATGGGATTTTTTCGTCAATCAACAAACATTATATTTTTATACATTATTGTTGTCTATATTGTTTCCATAATAATATCTGACTAGGGTCATAATAAGAATGTATATACTCTTATAGTACATATGACCTCATTGTTCAGGATCTTAACTTGAAAACATATGTCATCGAGTAATATCATTATTTTACACATGTATCATGTTATACCATCATCTCATAATTGAACAAACAAATAGAGAAAAGATTGCTTTTATTTTTAATCAAATCTATGACATGATGCCTCATTACAGTCATTTTATGAATAACGCTCTAGGCATGCATACTAACATTAATATAGTTTGGTTCTATAGCCATGTCTATTGAAAGGTTATACATGATGGTTATTAGTCTTGATGAATATGGAGTGGGATGTGTCAAATGTAACTTTCGGGTAGGTTTTTTTTATGTATCTCTCTGTAAAGGGTGTGCATCAAATAGACTTGGAGTGTTTATCATATTTCAGAAAATATTGTGACTCAAATTATGTCATATCTACGTACAATTAGGTAGAGATATGGTAGGTATAATTTTATGTGTAGTTAGATGTTATGGAATATTGTCAGTAATCATTTTTGACATTGTTTGCTCTGATTTTCTTGGTAGAATATTAATAAATTTCCCCATATAATAAAAATGGTATAATAAGAAACTCTTAAAACTACTGCTATTGGTGCATAGTGAACCCTAGATGAGATTCTGCACCCTAGACTTCTCTAGTCTCTTTGTTCATCAATGATGTGTTTCAAGTTAGTAATTTATTGTATTATTTCACTTGTTGTGGTTATTTGATTCTAGAATAATTTGGTATAAGTTCAATATATATAAATATATATGGGCCTTGTCCTAAATCACACCCTATGGACCAAATAGTCAGAGGAATGAGAGGTGGGCAACATGACATGTTGCTCAAAGGCCATAGTTTGTGCTAGATAAGGAAAGATAAGGGGAGGGAAAGAATGGGTGCCTCTTTTCTTAGAGAGAGAGAAAATAAGAGAAGAAGGAATTGAGGAGGTAGGAGGATAGTAATGGGACTAGAAAAAGGAAGTCATGCGGGTATAGAAAACAAAACACATGAGTTGACATAATGAATCATACAACAAGCAAAACACATTATTGCATAAGAAAAAACACAACACAAATGACATAAAACACATCATTGAAAACATGATTGTGTATATATGGATAGAATGCAATAATACAAATAACACCACAAGCATATGATTATTGATGTCACTGATCACAAAAATATAATTACCATATTAAAAAGTGAAATACAAAAAAAGGGAAGAAGAAGCATAATAATGGGAAGACAAAAAAAACTGATGTTAGATAGCATACAATTAAGTGATGAAAACACATTACCATATAAAACCAAGCAAAAAATAAATAATAAAGAAAAATATATTATTATATATACTTATATAAACAAAAAATATGCATAGATTTAAATTATACTCACAAATGGTATGATGAATGATGAACAAAGTGACAAATCACGATTATTCTTATGAAAGCACATATTAACCTAAGATAACACATAATAAAGTATGAAAAAGAAACAAAAATAAAAATGTAGTACAATTAAGATGCATTATATTATATTAAATTGATCACAATTTGTTTTAACTTGTATCTTGTAAAATTTATATTGAATATCAAAAATAATGTGTTATATTATGAATGCTTTATGAAAAATTGGTTCTCATAAACTGCTTGTGTTAAATGAAAATCTTTTGTATTACATTATCATTATGTTTAATTCATTAATTTGAATTTATATGTAGGTCAATTTAGTTGGCCCACACTAGAGTAAACCACATGACTAGACATAACGTGACACGTCAATCCCATGTCATGCTTAGGAGCATGTCATGTTGTCACATGACTAGCACGTGGCCAACACACATGCTTGAAGCATTTTTCTTATTCTAAACCCATGAACTTTAGTCAAACACCATGTTTAGAAATAGAGCCTTCTCAGCTACCACAATTTTTAATTATGTGTATATATAGTTTGCATTTATATGTTTCAATAGAATATCTATTCTATTATTTTCATTTTAGAGTATTATAAATAATGTGTTGTTTGTTAATTATTTGTATTGTGATATTTATCTAATTTTATAAATTTTTTAATAATATGAATTTCATTTTATAGTCATACACTATCGTGAATGAAATATATATGTAACATCATATTTGTATTAAAAATGTTCTTAACTTAATTTTATGTGTCTCGTAATGTGTTTTCTGTTTTATATTAATGTGGTATCTTGTCCCTACATCCTTCGTTCTGGCTTCATTATTTTTCTATTTATGTATCTTTCCACTACTTATTTCGTCATTCCCTCCTATTTTTCCGTTCTTATTTTTATTATAATTTTCCTCCTTTCACAATCATGTACTCCCCCCCAAGAACCTTAGGTGCGATGTTAGGGTTTGGAAGGTGCGAGGGCAGCCGTGGAGGAACTGGGGGGTGAGGCCATCGGCCGCTGGAACCCCACCAATAGCAAATCTTGGTGGATGATCTAACTGATGCAGAGAAGACACAACATCAACAATCACATATTCTAATTTCCCTAGGCATAAACTTCCAATACCGGACACATCTAAATCGTAGTTCATCTGAAGGATCAGAACAATACTATGATGCCATCATGGAGATTGAAACCTAGCCTGAAGAGGAGGCAACTACCACACTGGATCCTACCTACCAACAAAACCAAGAAACTGGTCGCCGAAGTCATATAGAGGTATCGCCAGCAGAATGGCAGGAAACACCATCTCGTCAATACTGGGATTCGAAGACACAGAAGTTCAAATCTCAAAGTAAGACATCACGGTAAATCACATTGAAGGCACCCCTCGCTTCCATATAAACGAAGAAAAATCGGGCGACCAGATGAAGCCTTGGAAATTTACCGTAATAGTCAAAGTTATTGCAAGAGAAGTCGGGTTCATGACATTGCATAACAGAATCAGATCTATGTGGAAGCCGATTGGGGATTTTCGCCTCATCGATATTGAAAACCAGTATTATCTCATTCAATTTCTCAGAGAAGATGACTACTTAACTGCTCTCACTATAGGTCCATGGCCCATTATGGGATCATACCTCATTGTCCAACCATGGGACCTAGAGTTCATACCGTCTGACGGTAATCCCAAATACATTGTTGCATGGGTATGTATACCTAAACTGCCGATCTATCTCTACCAATGATAGTTCCTAAAGGAAGTCAAAAACTGCATAGGAACCACCATGTGGGTTGATTCAAACACTAACCTCAAGCGGAGAGGCAGATTTTCCAGAATAGTAGTCAAACTCGATTCCACTAAATCCCTAGTCCCTGCTATCATCGTCCAAGGAGAACGATATACTCTTGAATATGAAAACCTCCCAGCAATTTGTATGCACTGTGGACATATGGGCCCCATAGTAGAATCATGTGGAATCAAAAAATAATCCCTGAAGGAGCACCCATCAACAAGCGATGACTCTCTAGAACCCATTCCTGCTTTGGGAGAATTCACCGAAGCTATGCATGCCCAACCCACTTGAAGGAAACTAAGAAGAACTACCCAAGCAAAGCAGACGTTGTAGACATCTAACAAGTTCAACCCACTTCCCACAGATCTTGAGGATGACCCTGATGAAATAGAGCCACAAATAATTGTTGAACGTGTGACTGGAATAGACTGGTGTCAAAGGAAATAAAAGATAAAGCAACAGAACCAACAGAAACAAGATGAAACATATATACACCAACATCAATCTACAACCAACCAACATTCAGCATAGAAAAATAAAATCACTAAAGCACCATAGAACACCCATGTCGCCACTGAAATATTAGATGACGACACAATAATCATCCCTAGAGATACATCAAAATTTTCACAACCGGTCACGTTCTTCTTTGGCACCACGGCTACACAGAATCCCTCCATAAACAAAGGTAAAGCACCTCAGCTAGGGAGTGTAGGTATACACCTCCGCAATAGGAAAGTAACCCCCAACAACCCAAAGACATGACTAAGGAAATGAGGTAGAAGAACTAGAACCAATGAAGATGCTGAAATTGCAGAAGAGGAAGGGATGATGCTAACCCCAACCTCCACATAATCCTAGATGATCTGCACATCCTGGAATGTATAAGGTATTTGCTTGACAAATACATAAAACACAATCCTTGACTTCACTATAGCTTATAGAATTGATATCTTTGCCATCCTAGAACCTAGAACAAGTGGCACATCTGCGGATAATATTGTTAAGAACCTTGGCTTCAATTACTCCCATCATATAAAAGCTAGAGCATATTCAGAAGGAATTTGGGTCATGTGGAAACACAACATTGGTAAGGTAGAAATGCTTTCCATCCACAGGCAATTCATACATTTCCTTATAAACAATCAAAACTTAGTGATTGTCATCTATGCCAGCACAAAGTAACACAAGAGACGATCCCTGTGGAGACATCTTCATTCTATTTACCTAGCCTCCCAACTCCCTTGGATTGTAATGGGAGATTTCAACGCCATCATACATGCCTCAGAAAGAATAGGCAGTGATTCTATCAATATCAATAGTTGCAATGAGTTTGCAGAGGCTCTCTCATCTGTAGGCTTAGAAGATCTGGGCGCCTCAGGGCCACACATGACCTTTGTAAAGAGAGTGAAATCACCCCTTTACTAAAATTTTGAAGAATTGACATCCATTCCAAACACATTCAGAGGTATGATGGAATGGGCATAAATTTTCCAAATTTATTAAACATTGGTATAAAAAAGACCATTAGAAAGTAGCGGAATAAAAAAAATAGCTGACTATATTCAATTTCATAAAAGGTTTACAAAATACATCAAATTCTCCCATTAGGGTTTACATCAAGACACACAATCAGGATCTAGATAGAGGGAAGTCTAGACTACTACAATCTTATCTCCAAGCAACATCTCCATCAACTGAGTCCAAGCCAAAAGCTATATACTCCTTGTCTTGTTCATCACCTTGCTCATCACCTGGGTGGTTGGGAAAGCACCCAGCAAAAGGGAGAGGAAAACAAGGTATACGTCAAATAATGAATAAGTACAAGAGAAAAGGAAATCATATGAAACATAAATATATTGAATCGTCATAAGATGAGAGGGTCAACAGAATGAGGCACATAACAAAATAGATTCTTACCATTACTAAACATATAAGAAGTAGGATGCGTGATATTAATTGGACTACATTAACTAAGTAGGGTTGATGCACCTACCGGACCTCAACCTATAGGTGAGGGGAGAATTCATACATTCCCAGTCACCTATCAAATTTTATAGGTGAGAAATAACACATTCCCTAGGGGGAGAATAAGACGTTCCCCAGGGTGATTATTTACATGCCCTCTGTGGGTGGTTGTACATAAGTACCACTACTATAGTTAAATAGCCAAATAAACCATCATGCTCAAGAAATAGTAAACTGGTAAGATAAATCATCATATAATTACAACTTGGTAGTGGAGTTCCAAGACCCAAGAATAATGTTCTGAAATTAATTTATGAGGCAAGTATAGCAAAAGATTCAAGAGTATATGAAATATGGTTTAATAAAGCCTCATTATAGAAAAATAGGTTAAGGCACAATTATTTCCAACTTAAGGTGTAAATGCACATACATAAATAGGGATTACACATACATAGCACATACCTCTCTTACTAATATCGATTACTAACTTTCACCACTTTAATTGAGTCCAAGTTCCACTTTGCCTATTTTCAATTCGTATACATGTATTAGAATGATATATATGCATTAAGGTAGAGAAAACCCATATTTTTACTTTTTATAGAAAAACCTCGATTTAGACTATGAAAACATCACCATAGACTTAGTTAGGTTCTTCTGATTAAGAAAACATATAATTTTGCATATTTTGGAGTTATGATGATTAGAGTGTATTTTTGGTGATTTTCAAGTGATTAAATCATTTTCTAGAAAACCACCATCGACATAACTCAAAACCAATACTTGGAAATATTATTATTGAAAATAAAATGTTTTTCTGAGTTTAGGACGTATTTTACTTTAGTTTTTGGACAAAGGAATCAAAAGTTATGAATTATTGAAATTCGGCCAATTAGAAATCGACACATCATCAAACCAAACAAGATAAGCAAAGAGAGAGAGAGAGAGAGGGAGGGAAAACACCATTCTACCTAATATCATGGTTTTATATTAATAGTTATCCAAACTAGATCTTCTAGAGAAGGTAAATCGGTAAGAAACCAAAACCCTAGATGAACATGGTAGATTGAGATGGAAATCATTGATTTTAAACATAGATGCATGCATTTTAAGCATGTAGTAAGCAATATATGAGAAGTGGGTTATGAAACTCGCCTCTAGGAGAGATAAGAAGGTCCAAACAGCAAGGATCTGAGCTTAGAAGGTCTGGTTGCTCCAAGCCTAGCTCCTTTCTTGGACAAAGATCACCTTCTCAACTTAGAGGTGATAAACCCTAGCAAAAGAGCATAGAGATGAGGTGTTTTAGGGTTCTAGGTGGGGTTTCACCATAGAAGTCCATGGTTACGACCTGTAATAGGGTGTAAGGAAGACTAATAGTATGAAAATAGGGAAGGAAGGGAGGAAACTTACTAGTTTTGGTCGAAATTACCAAGGAGGAGCTTTAGAAACCCTAATAGAGCAATTTGGAAGCCCTAGGAGCCTTCTTCACCAAGGTAGGCTCCCTCTATTACCTTGGGATAGAAACTCCGTGTCCAAATACAGAAGGAACTATTATCTAAGCTAGAGGAAATCAAAGGAGAGCAATATTTTTCGAATTGTGAGTTGGGAAGGGGTATTCATAGCTATATATAGAAAGAGGTGAAGCATGAGGTGTCTTAAGGGACTTTCCATGTGTCTTTAGCCTAGGGATTGATGGCCACGTAAGAGGACAACTCATAGAGGCTTCATGCATAGAAAAAGCTGGTCCTAAGATCCCATAGATCATTATAGGTCATCCCCACCGTTTTTCAAGAAAGAAATAACCTCATTGGTTGATAGCCTTTAAGGATAAGCATCTTTATAAAGAGGGTAATCCCTATAATGCCCTTGGAAATAAATACCATCAAAATAAGGTGAAACTAGGTTCTCCAATGGTTTAAAATATCGTTAATGGTAAGGGAATATATAAGGATTAAAATTCAGTTGATAATTTACAAAAAAACCTCCCAGTTGGGTAAATTGCATAAAAGTCTAGAATGTACCTAAAATTGCATAACTTGCACAAACAACATCCAAATCGAACCAAATTTGAAACTTCGCCTCATTTTATGTTTTAAAATCATATCAAAAAGTTAGATTAAGGTTTAGAGCACTTTATTATGGTAATTAAGCTTTCACTAAGGTATTTATGCATAAACCCTTATATTGGTACAATTAGTGAATAAATGTTCACTAAACTACTATAAATTCCACTAATTAAATAGAAAGGCCAATAAGGATAGAAATGAAAGTAAAAGATGGGAAATAGGGTCAAAAGACAAAATTCCAAAATTCGGTATGTTACAACCTTCAATAGGGGATTGCTTCAAGAACGTCTTGATCGAGCGGTCTTCAACTTAAGTTGGATTGACAACTACCCAAACACAGATTGAAGTTCTGCTCAATAAATTTTGGCCATGCCCCAATCCTCATCCGAACTAACACCCAAAACAACACCACCAAGCACCACCTCAAAACATCTATTTCATGGTAAAAAAGACATAGCTTCAACGAATTCCTCAACAATGCTTGGGACAACTCACTAGATTTCACAATAACATCAAAGCAGTTCATGCAAAAAGCTGAAGTATGGGACATAAAAGAACGAACCAATACCCGTAAGCACAAAAATACCTCCTTCACGCCCTCATGAAGAAACATATAATCTTATAAAACCATCACACTGAATCTCTAGATAATGCGATCATGAGGCTACAACAGGAATATACAAATATCTTGCACCATGAAGAAGAGGAGTGGTGACAAAAATCCAGATGCGTCTGGATCACCCATGGAGACTCAAACACAAAGTATTTCCAAAGTTTAGTAAAACTAAAAAGGAGGAACTCAATTTCCAAACTGAATGATGCAAATAACAACTAGATTGATAATGAGGAAGAACTCAAAACACTCATCAACTTTTTTTTCAACAAGCTCCTTACTGAAGATCACAGGCACAGTCACTCTAACATCGTAGCATCTTACATCGGTGTTTTTCCACTACTACTGCCTCACCAGCAACAGATTTTCTTTTATCCCCCAATTGAAGAAGAAATCCTCGCATCACTCTAAAAAATGAATGACATTAAAGCCCCAGGGCTAGACGACATCGACGATGGTTTCCTCCAAACTAATTGGACCCGCATTAAAACCGCGTTAATATCCACCATCACTAAGTGTTTCACAGGCGAGAACATCCATGAGGACATGTCCAGATCCTTAATGGTGCTTATACCCAAAGTACACATTCCAGAATCTTATAACCACCTACAACCAATTGCTTTGAATAATGTTTCAATCAAGTTGTTATCTAAGATAGTGGTTGAGAGAATAAAACCCTACCTAGATGACTGGATATCTCCTTATCAGTCGAGTTTCATTCCAGGAAGAAGGATCTCAGACAATATCATTCTTGTATAAGAGATAATCCATTCCATGCGATCCAGAAACTATGGGCAACCTAACATGGCAATCAAAATTGATTTAGCAAAGGCCTTCGACTGAATGAATTGGGAATTCATCAAAGATATGCTGCTAAGAACGGCCATACCAGAGAGACTAGTACAACTGATCATGAAGATTATTACTTCTGGAGAAATAGCTATTGCTTGGAAGGGATGCACTCTTTCACCTTTCAAACCTTCTAGAGGTGTTCGTCAGGGAGACCCTTTATCACCATATGTTTTTGTCCTATGTATGGACAGACTAAGCCAAGCAATAGAAACTGAAGAGAAAAAGGGAACGTGGAAACCACTAAAGATCTTGAGAAGCAACACTTTCACTCATGTCTATTTCGCTGATGATATCATCCTATTCGGAGAATCCTCCCTTTCCCAAGATGAAACAATAATGGAAACACTTAAAAGGTTCGAGAATGCATAAGGTCAATCCCTCTCGATAGAAAAATCCTCTATCTTCTTCTCCAAGAATACATATAGGAGGATTCGAAGACGAATCTATAGGAAAATGGAAATCAAGGAAACACAAAACCTAGGGAAGCATCTTGGATTCCCCATTCTTCACTCAAAGCCTAACAAACATCTATACCTTCCAATTCTTAATGCCATAAAAAGCTGAATATCCTCATGGGCCAGCCACACCCTCTCTCTTGCTGGAAGAACATCCCTTGCCCGTTCCGTTCTCAATTCAATCCCAGCATATACGATGCAATCAACCAAGCTTGCAATGTCAATCTGTGATAGCATTGACCAGACAATCCACAACTTCTTATCGGGTCATAAAGTGATACTAGGAAGATACATACCATCTCCTGGAAGAAAATGATAGCACCTACAACAAGTGGGGGGTTGGGTGTGCGTCCTGCTAGAATTCAAAATGAGGCTCTTCTTTCAAAAAATGTATGGGACTTTGCTACTAACAGACATATCCATTGGTGAGATCTCATGCATTCCAAATACTACCATCTTAATGATAAAGGTATGGCTACAGGTTCAAGGTTATGGAAGCATATCCACTCTCATACCAGCACCATACAGAATCAAATGCGACGTGTGGTCTTAAATGGCGCCTCTACATCAATTTGGAAGGACAGATGGATAAATTCTTCTCAAACTCCTATTTTGAAACCCGGAAGAATCATTCCAAAAGATATTGCAAATCTTAAAGTGAGCTAGATGACGGATCAAGGTCAATGGGATACAAGTTTCCTACTATATTAGTTCGACGAGGACACTTGCATGAAGATACAGAATATGATTCCCCCCGACCCAAATACAAGAGCAGATGAATGGCATTTCATCCATAATCCTAATGGCAATTTTAAAACTACAGTCATTTACAATGACCTTCTCAAGAACCAGTGTGTGACGAGACATGGATGTTGGCAAAGAATCTGAAAACTACCTATTACACATCGCACAAAGTTTTTTCTTTGGAAAGCACTACATGAAGGTCTACTGACAAATCAAAATAGAGCTACGATGGGCATCACCACAGATCATCGTTGTCCCCATTGTAATAACAACAATGAAACCACCATTCATGTTCTTAGGGACTGTCCATACGCATCAAAGCTTTGGGAGGAAATCACAATCCGTCAAGGCATGTATGTTGGCAATGATCCATCTATACAACAATGGTTCTCAAGGAATACTAAAAAGAAAGCTTCCAACATCCACAAGACATGGTTCGCTTTAACCACTGAGTTTCTCTGGAAAGCTAGAAATGATCTCATCTTCTCGAACAAGACTATAATTGCTACAGAAGCCTTGAACATTCTAAACAAGCAAGTTACTAACACAACCTATGCCTTCTCACGTCTCATTCAACCTCCAAGAAATGTGGAGCCTGAAAATATCAAGTGGACAAAGCCAACACCCCAAACTCTGAAACTAAATGGCGATGTTGCTCTCTACAAACGTCTTCACAAGGCTAGCATGAGTTTTGTTTTACGAGATGCAAATCCCCCCCCCATGCTACAATCGTCCCATTTAGCCATCCTAGCACATCTCCAAAGAGATTGTCTTTGGGGATATCGACATAGACATTGTCCTCCGTATCAAGGACTCCTATTCCAGATATCAATTTCTTTCGACGTATACCTTGACAAATTATCGTCAAGTAGAAGTAGACATGAAATTTTGTTGCAGATGAGATGGAACGTTGTGCTCCCGTTAGAAGTAATTTCAAATAGTTATGCATACATAAACAGCATTAATAGTTAGTATTTAAATGATAACAAGTTTATACTAATCTATTCCGACGTTCACCTATCTAGATTTTCTAAATTTCATACTAGTGATGTGATATAGAGGGACCCATGACAACATTTTGTTATACCACCTCTAAATAAGTATTTTGTCCCAAGTTTGTCGATCGTACGGCTGCAAGGTGCATCAATGACCTTCCTTTGTTAGCATGTACGATCACGTTCACGGTCATTTCCAGCAGAGACAAAAATAGTTAATCCTTGTCTTCTTCTCCCTTCACACCCTCACATGCGAAGTTTTCTTTAAGCCATTTATGTTGTCAGGCTTGCTATTCGAGATGGGTGGACTTTTTGTTGTTTGTATCAGTTTCGCACATTCTCTTCTAGATACCGAGTGAGTTTGGTTGCCAATTTTTTGGCTAAACTATCACACTGATGGATAAAATGATTGTATCAGCGTTGTCATTGTTCGTTTTTCAATTTCGAGAGTATCATGTTGTGCTTGTTAAACAATTAGGAAGTTTCTGTTTTCTTAAATTTCGCAACCATGCCAACTTCGCTGCCATAAACTGAAAACATCGATTTTTATGAGAATTAGTTGCAGTTATTTCATAAACTTGCTGCATCCACTACCAAACAAAGTATCATTGCCCCTCGCACAAACAATACCAGGGAATGTGAGGTTGTTGCTAGGTGTCAACATAACGAGATTGATTCAAATTGTGCAATGTACGCAATGTCGAAGACAAGAAATTGAATAAGCATCTAGACATTTGACTTTTTTTTTAATGGTATGTAGACATTTGACTTGGTTGTATATAAAAACGTATCTTCTGTAATGTTGCGTTGAATAATTAAATGACTCGGCTTAATTTATAAAGCCGATTTCAGTCCTAAACAAAATGGGTTGTCAAAGGTAAGCCATATCAAACTGCAAATAAGCCCATTTTGTAATGTTCACGTTTCTCATGCGGCCTTTGTTTAACACTGGAGTCTCAGTCATGTGAGCCACGGATGCCACAACCCATGAATCCCTCCGATCTAGGAACGAGGTCAGATTATATTAGCACTGTTTAACGGTGAAATGAATTAAAATTTGATTTAGGTTGGACTTTGAAATATAAAAGACAACGAGAAAGAAGACTGGCGGAAGAAGAAGAATGGCGTGAAACTCTCCAACGATCCGTCAGAGACCCCTTGTATTTTCAGGTTTTATATCCTTATACCAAGTTTGTCCCGAGAGTGAAGTCATTTCTCAATAAGCAACTTCTTTGTGATTTCTATTCTATTCTTGATAATATATATATATATATATATATATATATATATATATATATATATATATATATATATATATATATATATATACTAGTGAACGCACATGTGCAAATACACGTGGCATATAAAATTTGTTGAAAATATGTGAGGAGAGGATTCGTCCGTGAAAGGGTCTCTACGATAAAAGATATTTGTATTGGTTGTTTGAAAGGAGAGAATCAAAGAACCGTTTCCATGGGATGAAGAGAGAAATACAGAATTAAAGATAATAAAAATTATAGAAGAGTGTGGAAATAAATATTTGTATGAGCAAAATTCAATGAAAAAGGAGAGAAGAGAGTGAATCAAGATGAATGCAGCATCAAACTCACTCTTTTTATAGTAGTATAGATAAGAAACCATTTTAGATCAATTTACAATTTTTTCCAATATTGTCCACGTCTTCCGTGCAATATTTACAGACAATCTTTTATATAAAAAAAATTGTATGCATTTTTTACACGCGGCGCCTCTCGAATCTTCACTCAACCGCCTACCTAGTCGTATGACGGCTCCTAGGAATTCACAAGCAGGAGTTTGGAGAAGACCAGCGAGAGGTTGGAGGAGACGGGTGTTTTGTAGGGCAATTGAATCGTATGGAGAAGTAAGCGTGGTGGTGGCATCTTTAGGTAAAACTTTGATTTATTATTCTTGGTTGTGGTTTTGACAAAATCTCATCCGAATCTGCAGCCGTCAGTGCATCTACTAGAACTGCCCCTGAGCTTGCCACAATGATTCCGTAAGAAGTTCCTTCTTTCAAGCTTCTCTGGAAAACCAACCAGGTGTGCTCGTCTATGCCTTTTTTTACAAAGACTACTGGATTTTCCATGGCGATATACATGACAAACTGTTTATCTATCCCAAACAATTCGTTTACTGAGAGATTCTTACTATCTTAAATTTACTTTTAATTAATCTCGACAGGAAACAAGCTCTATATGACTGTTCCATTTGTCATCCTTCGTACTCTGAGCATGGCCACAATCGCCATCCACTGTCCATTGCTCCCTTTGCATATGCCGAAACTACCCGTTTGCCCTCCTCCTTCCCTGCTTTATCAGTAATGTCTGTCATTTTCCATTCTTGTGAGGAACTTAGCTCACAAAAACCCACTTGATACCAGACATTTCAATATGAAACTAACAGTTTTGGATCAATTTACAATTTTTCCAATGTTGTCCGGGTCTTCCGTGCAATTTTTAAAGACATATTTTACAAAAAAAAAATATATGCAGTTTTTACATGCGGCGCCTCTCGAATCTTCACTCAACCGCCTAGTCGTATGACGGTTCGTAGGGATTCACAAGTGGGAGGCTAGAGGAGACCAGCGAGAGGTTGGAGGAGACAGGTGCTTGGTAGGGAAATTGAACCATATAGAGAAGTAAGCGTGGTGGTAGCATCTTTAGGTAAAACTTTGATTTATTGTTCTTGGTTTTGGTTTTGGCAAAATCTCATTTAAATCTGCAACTGCCAGTGCATCCACAAGAACTGCCCCTGAGCTTGTCATCTGACGCTGCCAATGATTCTGTAAGAAGTTCCTTCTTTCAAGCTTGTCTAGAAAACCAACCCGGTGTGTTCGTCTATGCCTTTTTTTTACACCGACTACTGGATTTTCCATGGTGATGTACATGACAAACTATTTATCTATCCCAAACAATTTGTTTACCGAGAGATTCTTACGTTCTTAAATTTACTTTTAGTTAATCTCGACATGGAACAAGCTCTATATGAATGTTCCATCTGTCGTCCTTCCTACTAAGAGCATGGCCACAATCGCCATCCACCGTCCATTGCTCCCTTTGCATACGCCAAAATTACCAGTTTGCCCTCCCCCTCCCTCCCTACTTTATCAGTAATGCTTGTCATTTTCCATTCTTTTGAGGAACTTAGCTCACAAAAGCCCACTTGATACCAAACATTTCAATACGAATAATAATTCATTTAATGTTGCACAAGGTTCCAACTACTTACTTTACAAGAACGCACATAGTATATTTCATTCAGGTTCTCTGCAAAGAAATATTATTTACATGCATTCTGAAGAAAAAAGACCTCTAGTTCTACCTTCCTCGTGTTTCTCCTTAATAATGTATGCCTAATCAAGAAAGGTAAGAAAACACATTCATGAATCTTGATCAATTTAACCATTAATATATTTTCAAGATTTATGTTTTATACAGTGAAAGATGATTCTATAATTGCAAAAAAAAAGATGATTCTATAATAAATAATTTTGGAAGCAGACATGTATAGTTCTTTTGACTTCAGACGGTGAACATGAAGCAGTTTAAATATTTCAAACAAAGACGAAAACAAAACATTTGCACACAAGTGCTAGAAGATGAACAAAAAACACTGAAGTGCAAAATAGAAGTCTCATCTACAATAAATAAAATTGAATATATATATATAAAGTTACCAGTTAGAGCAGCTACATTCTCAAGTTTTGCCCCCCTGATAACCTCCCATTTTTGTGATGTTATCTTACTAGTTTTTCTTAATTTTCCATACTCTTTCTTAGATAAATTAGATATATTCCTTAACTTTCTGTGTTATTATGAATTCACCATTAAACTAACATTTATCTCCTTCTTCTTACAGAAAAACCCAAAAAAATTGCAAAAAGGGGCAAACGGTCTAAAGACCGAATGAAGTCTAAACGGTCCCAAGACCGAATTAAGTCCAAACGGTCCCGAGACCAAATAAAAGCAAATGGTCTGGAGACCGAATGAAGTCCACACGGTCCCAAGACCGAATGAACTCAAACGGTCCCGAGACCGAATAAAGGCAAACGGTCTGGAGACCGAATGAAGTCCACACGGTCTCAAAACCGAATTAACTCAAACGGTCCCAAAACCGAATGAAATCCAAACGGTCCCGAGACCGAATAAAGACAAACGATCTGGAGACCGAATAAGTCCAAATGGTCCTAAGACCGAATGAACTCAAACGGTCCTGAGACCGAATAAAAGCAAACGGTCTGCAGACCGAATGAAGTCCACACGGTCCCAAGACCGAATGGACCCAAACGGTCCCAAAACTGAATGGATCCAAACGGTCCCATGACCGAATGAACTCAAACGGTCCCAAGACCGAATAAAGGCAAATAGTCTCCAAACCGTTAAAGACCCAAAATGATCCCTAGACTGTTTGGGATTCTTTGAAAGCCTATAAATAGGACCTAAGGAGTCCTCATTTAGCATCAACTTCTTAGACGTCCACAGGATGCCCCAATCACTCCAGAGTTGTTCCACCTTCATCCTTCGCCTAAAGCATGCCAGTTCAAGATCCATACTCCATCTTCAAGCTACTTCCTCTCTCATCAACATAAGAAGGTGGGAAGTGGAGGTTTCTTCATCAAGAAAACCACACGGTGTGAAGATAGTTTCTCTATCCTCCCAGGGGTCAACCTTCCTCCCTCCTACGTAGAGATGATGCTTTCTCGCTCTCTTCCTGCTTCCTTCTTTGTTCTTGCCATGAACGAGTAGTTTCATACATCACTGTGCCCTTTAAAGTTTTCAGACATTGGATGCTCATGATTGTCGACATCGAGACACGTGATGGCAAGGTGTACAACTTCTGTGCCAGTGAGCGAAAAGTCAAACATATCAAATTTGTAGGGTTAGAAGTCGGGGAAGCACGATGCATTCCTTTCCAGCTTCTCAAAATAATATGGGCTACCTGCCCATCACTTAGACATGGTTGGAATCAACCCTGGTTCTGAATCATCAACCCGCCTATCCAAACAATTGAGGGTTCCAGGGATTGTGCTTTCTGTAAAATACGACACACAAAAGCACTAAATCGACAACTCCCGTTTACTGAATTAGCAACAGAGGATATGCACTCTTTACGAGGACATTATGCCATGGAACTCATCTGCGACAAACGTTTCTTTAAGGATCCAACAATGGCATAGGATGACGTACCTCGATATCACTTCTCTCCTATCTAACATCCACAAAAGCGTCCATACATGAAAATTTTAAAAGAACTAGAGACAAAGCAACATCAAACCGCCAAGTCCAGGAACAACGCTAGTAGGACCCATATGCTTTCGATTTGGTGGCAGACAAAGGGGACATCGATTTGATAACAAGGGCCACCATCAACAGAGCATTCCATCCAATGGTGCCCCTATATGCTATAGAACCAACATTTCCAGATTTCGACCTTAATGCATGCAGGAGCCTCTCCGACAATGAACTCCGACTCATCATGTCCTGGCTATACGCAGAGAACAATGAGTTGGTCTTCCAAAACAGAGATATTTTGGTAATGGCATATTCCCTGCATGAAACCGTACAAGTTAAAACGTCTTTATCCATGAGCGGAATGACTACGTACCAGTTCCTTCTACAACGGAACCACCCTATGGTTTATATGGCGTCAGCATACATGAAAGATGATCTATTAGGGTCAAAGAACTTCGGAACCATAGAGACACTAATTTCATATCTTCAACATACAACTCCGAAGTTCATTATGCTTCCCTTTCTTCACTCTGACCATTGGATGCTACTGGCAACAAACCTACATGAAGCAACAACAATCATCTACAATAGTTCCGACAACCATTTTGATCCAAACCAAAAAAAGTATGTTGTTACCGCAAAGACACCCACGGAAAAAGTGGCGAAGGTCTGCGTTGAAAGACTACATGATCTCCTGGGCAAACACACAAAGGCATACGAAAAAGAACATTTTCACCGACCAGCCTTTAGCCACAGATGTCCCCAACAGATCAGAGAATCTAACGACCGTGGTTTCCACGTCCTTTATTGGATGTACACCCTTATTGTCCTCGGTAAACACATGTAAGACATGAAGGATGTTGATTATCACGCTTTATGGGGAAAATTTGCAGCAACCCTCCTACGATCGTATGGAGAAAACAAGGGACTCACAGAACGGTGATACCCTTGCCCATGTACTTCTCAACCTATCACCTTGACACTCTGAGGACAACGTGGATGATAAGTTTGGGGGGGGGGGGGTACATTGGGCAAGGGCAAGGTATCATATTCAAACCCCTTTTCTATTTATTCCAGCTTTCACCCCTGTTCTTCCGTACATATTTTTCCTTCCCTTCAACACTTAGATTTTTTAGTAATTTCTTTGATAGAATAACTCTTGCATATAAAACAACTTTCTTTTTGGAAAAGGAACACCCCTAGCTAAGTTAGAGACAAAGTAATCCTCACTTACATATGAAGCTTCTAGGCATGTAATGGCGAATTAATAAATCACTTTCATACCCGATTCTTATGCTTTTGCTTCAATTCTGCATCAGACTCTCCATAGGTTAACATCCTGACCGACACAAGCTAAACACTCTCAAGAACGGGAGGGAACCAGGTGAAATCCAAATCAAGGAACCTCGCAAGCAGACCATCGAGTATGAAACCGTAATAAGTGCATGTCAGGAAGCTCTAAGAAACATTTTTCTTCTTTTTAAAAAGAGACTTGGCAGCCCAAATAAAATCCTAAATACCCAAATCCTAAGCTTGTGAGCATATGATTAAAAACCTGAGTGTTGAATAAAAACATGAGAGTTGTGCCATGCATAAGGACTTATATGAAGAACCAATAAAGATCTCACCCGGCCTGTACATTCAGCTGCCCTCACAAAGGCAGATGTATCGAGCCCAGTAGTGAGATCCTAAGGTATCTAAGTGTATGGAAAAGTTGATAAAGGACTCACCCGGCCGGTACATTTAGTTGCCCTTACAAAGGCAGATGTGTCGCACCTGGTAGTGAGATCCAAAAAAGTTTAGATAAACCCTCCCCCACCTAAAGGGGGAGTTACCTAGCAGCCTTTATCCAACCCTCATACCTATCTTAGTTTTTGGTAGGATTTTCAAAGAAGTATAAAAATGCTTAGAGATGAAAACATGCACGGAATGTGATCAAGGAAAAGGTGGTCCCAGTGTGAGTTACGCGATACAGAAGAAACCTCAGATCCACACAACTCCCACCCGAAAGAGTTAATTCAAGAGGAAGTCATGGTATAACTCTAGGAGATCTCTAGTTTAGAATTGAAGCAAGAGTATGGAAATCTTCACTAAATAAAATTGCCTCACCACTACGTGCCTTAGCTCTATCCAGCTTGAGGACAAGCTAGACTCTAAGTTAGGGGGGGGTGATAACCTCCCATTTTTGTGATGTTATCTTACTAGTTTTTCTTAATTTTCCATACTCTTTATTAGATAAATTAGATATATTCCTTAACTTTCTGCGTTATTATGAATTCACCATTAAACTAACATTTATCTCCTTCTTCTTACAAAAAAACCCAAAAAAAAAATGCAAAAAGGGGCAAACGGTCTGAAGATTGAATCAAGTCTAAACGGTCCCAAGACGGAATGAACTCAAATAGTCCCAAGACCGAATGAAGTCCAAACGGTCCCGAGACCGAATAAAAGCAAATGGTTTGGAGACCTAATGAACTCCACACGGTCCCAAGACCAAATGAACTCAAACGGTCCTGAGACCGAATAAAGGCAAATGGTCTGGAGACCGAATGAAGTCCACATTGTCCCAAAACCGAATGAACTCAAACTGTCCCAAAACTGAATGAAATCCAAATGGTCCCGAGACCAAATAAAGGAAAATGGTCTGGAGATCGAATGAAGTCCAAACGGTCCCAAGACCGAATGAACTCAAATGGTCCCGAGACTGAATAAAAACAAATGATCTGGAGACCGAATGAAGTCCACACAGTCCTAATACCAAATGGACCCAAATGGTCCCAAAAACGAATGGATCCAAAAGGTCCCATGACCGAATGAACTCAAACGGTCCTGAGACTAAATAAAGGCAAACAGTCTCCAAACCGTTAAAGACCCAAAATGATCCCAAGACTGTTTGGGATTCTTTGAAAGCCTATAAATAGGACCTAAGGAGTCCTCATTTAGCATCAACTTCTTGGATGTCCAGAGGCTTCCCCAATCACTCCAGAGTTGTTCCACCTTCATCCTTCGCCCAAAGGATGCCAGTTCAAGATCCATACTCCATCTTCAAGCTACTTCCTCTCTCATCAACATAAGAAGGTGGGAAGTGGAGGTTTCTTCATCAAGACAACCACATGGTGTGAAGATAGTTGCTCTCCCCTCCCAGGGGTCGACCTTCCTCCCTCCTACATGGAGATGATGCTTTCCCTCTCTCTTCACGCCTCCTTATTTGTTCTTTCCATGAGCGAGTAGTTTCATACACTAGGGTGCGGGGAGTAGCCCCACTACCCATGTTTTCATTTCATACATTGTAATTCTTGAGTTTGTAATAGAAAAATACTATCTTTCTAGTTCAACATCAATCGTTTAATGAATGCTAGTTGCTTGATCACCAACTTGTGTTATCTATTATTTGTTAGTACAAATTGTCTATGTTTGTACTTCTAGATTCGAATATCGACTGTTTGTTGGTTCCAGATTGTATGTAGTCACCATATGTTTGGTTCGGTATCTAGGAGAGTTTTTCAAGGAGTGGAGTGAACTCACCTCCATTGTTGTACTTTCATACTATGAAATGGAATCAGTTGATGTATGAAAGTACAACCTTGACAGGTCGATGAACACACTTTGCGAGGGGAGTGATGCAAAGTAAGTGACCGTTCGTCTGGGGATGGCTGGCATTGCAACACTTCTGCGTTTCTCGTAGTTAGTTATCTGAAAGGAAGCTAAGTCTACAAAGATACTAATTGTTTAGACTCTTCTCTTTGCAATCCAATTTATCGTAATGTATGTTTTGATCCATGTGTAGTGGTTGTGAAACTCGATCACATCCTAGTGGTTTTCAAATATTGTTTACAACTTTAAGTTTACTTTTTTGTTATTTTCTTTCTCCACACATTAGCTTAACCATCAAATCAACTCTTTGATCTAAATATCAACTTTTAAGTGGATAAGTAGGATTATTACGTTTTCCATCTTGTTAAAACTCTTAACAAGACCGTTGTCTAGTGGATTCAACCCTTAACTATACTACGATAAGACTTCCATGTATCTTAGCATACGTGGGTGGAGATCTTATTATAGCATATGCAAGGCTAAACTTAGAGACTAACTACCTCTAGGATTTTTAGTGGTGCACGCAACTCCACACAAGTGGAGGCTCCATCACCCCCCACCCACACACACCCACCCACACTCAATAGTGTAGTCTCAGTTGTATTGGATTGGATAGCTTTCCAACAATCTCATATGCAAAATAAATGTAGATGATTTATAAGAGATATCATGGTCATAAAAGATCTTACGTATGAAGTATCTTACTGGTTGGTCTGTGTGTTTTGAACCATATTTGTAGCTATTGCCTAAATTAGATACCATACATTGTTTAACATGATATAGTGTACACACATTCCAAAAGAAGGTATACTCATATTGTGTATTGTTTGTATGATATATACGTGTAACTGTATAAGACTCTCTATAATAAGTCAAATAGTGTTGTACTAGATAAGCTAATTGGAAGTGGTTCAATAATAATTAGTCCCACCAATCTATTTTCTATGACGATAGGATTGCATACTATATTGTTGAATAGCTTTCTTATAAGAAAGATAAATGTAGTTCATATATTTTAGAAAACACGAATGCAAAATATTCCATCTATAATTTTCTTATTTGAAACCATTTATTTATCTCATATTTAATTTACTTATAAGTAGTCTATAAACCAGTGATGAAAATGGAAGAAATCAATGAAGTGAAACACCTACTGCAGGAGACATGTGATTATACTTATGAGTATTAAATTTATTGATCCATTTTCCTATTGCATGAAAAGGTTGCTAAAATTTTACATTGTTCTATTTTGAGTTGCAGAATAATAAACTTCTCTAATATATTTCACCCAAATCTTATTATATATAACATACATATTTATGTTATACTTACAGTAATAGTTTTAAAAATGTGATCGTATTGTTGTAATTAATGTTCTATATCCCATGCACACAAATTTATGGCTAGTAATTAGTAAAGGCAACCACATAGAAATACCAAATTCCATCTGTAATCGACTTAATTTTTTTACAAGATGAATTATAGTCACAACTGCATTGACCGCTGTTCATAGATCATAATCCAATCTCATTCGTGCTTGAATGTTCGGGCATGCATGTAGTTACATTAAGATAACTGGTGTAGGTACGATACAAATATGTACTCATTTCACTAATTTTTATGTAATCTTCTTTATTTAAAAATTGCATCTCTAAGAATAAAGAAGGTGGACATCAACTAGTCTGACTCGTTAGAATTGGAATGAGCTCTATAGAAAATTATATGTAAGGTTAATTTGTTTCTTTTTTTATTTTTGTATTTGACCAAATCACATTTTGAAATATTGGAAGGAAGATACATACAAGGTTGTGACTGAAGCATGACCTCTTTTTCAATTCTGTTCATGAGTATTTCCCAAACATCACTCACTTTTCTTTATGAAAACAAAAAGAGTTCTACATTGTTAGTTGATGTGTCTGGCCTGGAACATTATTTTATTACATGTGAATGAGGCGAATGTAATAAGTTGCTCTTAAATAATCTCTTATGGGCTAACACACTTAATGCTATCTACACTATAACTTAGACGATCAATATATAATTCTAACACTACCCTTAAGTTTTGGAAGAATCCCAAGTCATACAAATAAAAAATATAGAATAGAAAGATAAAATCACATCTATGAAAGAATATTACACACTCTCTCTCTCTCTACATTACAATCAAACAATCAACAAGTCAAATACCCCATCTTGAGCGGATAATATATATTTATTTAGTCAAACTTTGAGCATCAAATGAGGAAGCAAGTAAAATATCAATAGTAAAAAACTAACTCTCTAACCCTCCCTTTTAAGTAGATATCGCCAAGAAGATACACATGGAGATAGTATTCCCTTTATGATAAGAAAGTCACATCTGAAATACTAGTATACAACAATCATCCAAAGCAAGTGACATCATCCCAGTCACTAAAGTCATCGATTTATTCAAAGAGTGTTGGGTCACAAGTAACAAAATGTAGAGAGTGCTAGAAAGTTGTCGTCAACATGTGTTGAAAAGCACAAAAAAGTCAATAAGTGATGCAGAGTAAGTCATCAACATTTAAAGAAAAGTAAACTGAAATCAAGGAGTGATAGAATGAATCATCAACGTATGTAGCAAAGCACATACAAGTCAAAGAATCATGGAGAGTAAATCATCAGTGTGCAGAGAAAAGCATAGACAAAACAAAGAGTGTAAGAGAGTAAGTCATCAACATGTGTAAGCACAAACAAGAGAGAGAGTTAAGGTGATGTATCCTAAATACAAAACCTTTTACATAAATAAGCATGCAGTAATTAACTTCAAGATACAACCATATAGATTATGTTTCTTATTTCATTATCCATCTTCTCTATTCCATCATGTCATATCTTCCTCTATTCTCCCCCTCACACCAATCACAAAAATAATCAAAAGAATAGTTTGAGTGAAGAGTCAAAAGAAAAAGTAGAAGATATTGATGTACAAAAAAGAATGTCGAGAAGGGTAGGTAATAAGACAAGTCATTTCAATAAGGATTTAGCATGGTATATGTAGTAAGTATAGATGGATGAAGAGGTAAAATATATGCTTCTAATGATTAAATGGGGTGGAATCTAAAGGAAAAAAAATGTTGGAAAGGAAAGAGAAAATTATAGTTGAAGGTTAAAAATGGAGCACATCATGTATAGAAGCTATAGTCAATACATGGCAGTGCTTCAGATATAACAGTGTCAACATCCATCATTGAATAATTGTTCTTTTTTGATGAAGAAGATGATGAAAGACATTCCAAAAAGAACCACGGCATAGGCATCCTTACGAGAAGCAAAAAACCACCAACAGTGGAGGTAACCCACGAGGAGGGTGCTTCTCATTGGTAGCGTCTCTCTCATGTAGGCTTTTGTACATGTGAGTGAATACTTTGATAACATGCAAACAACTACATGGAAGGGTAATTTTTCTATTTTCTTGTTGTTGTATTTGACAAAAAGCCATTCCTACATATAGGAAAGGGGATACACTTACAATGTTGTAACTCAAGAATGTTTGGGACTAAATCATAATTGTGACACAAGAATGCTTGGGACTCAAGAATACTCTTATAATCTAGTAATTGTAAGACCATTTACAAAATAAACTAAATGATTAACTAATTAACAAGATATTTTAGTCCCACTCAATTGAGGTTAACACCTTGATGTCCTTGGCTGCTTTGGACATTGAGAACTAGAAGATCCTAACTCCACATAAAGAAAATGTGAAGAACAAAATTACATGGAGGACACATTAGATGAAAACATTGTGAGTACGAAACAACATCTACCTATTCTTGAGGAATTCCTAATCTATATTTTAATTCTAACAAAGTGAGGAACTTAAGTAATGTTTGTTGCTTGATTATCATATAATATATCAATCAGGTTTGGTTATTGAATATCAGGCAAAATAAAACCCTGAAGTTTTTCAATGATCATGACTTTGATTTAAACTCTCCTTGATATATAGCTACTATTATGGAATCTATAAAATAATATATGTGGTTGACTTTTAACAATTTGAGATGAATTAAGGTTTTTAAAGAAGACTAAAAACATAATATAAAACTTAGACACTTTTAGGAACAAGAGTTAGGTCATCTATCATTGAAAGCTCCACCTTGTCTTGATCATTAGACAAAGAGTGGGTGACCTATGTAGTTATCCAAAAGAAAAATAAAATATTCGATATTTGTCTTAAATTAAATTCCCTGAACATCTCAACATCATTATGGAAGCTTTAAAATGTCTATTTGAAGGTAGGGATGTGACTTTGAGTGGATTACAAACTAAAATGGTCCTTGCCCTAGTCATTCTCCAAATATTGCTTGAAAACTAGTAGTTTCTTCTTTTCTCAAATTGATTCTTAGAATTTTAGTTTTCTCTACATGTCTCGCTGGAACTCTTATCGACATAGAGTACACCCCTTATGAATTCCTCATTTCGTTTTTTCCTTCTTTGGACTAGTAAGGAATTCAAGATTGGATTTATGAGGTAATTTTTTTTTATATGTCCTTCTTGAATTTTCATGGATATTTACAATCAAACTATTTCAATTTGTTGGAGATGTATGTTATAACCCCAAACTAGAGATTTTTACATGATTTAAACTATACCAATGCTATTTGTTCTCCACTTAAATCTTTTTAATGAAATAGGGAAAATGAGGATTTTTAATGAAATTTTAAATTATTAATATTTTCAGAATAAACTATTGAAATTATATTACAAGTTTATATATTTTAATTACTATGAAATCACCTAATTTTGACACTAATTATCCCATTTTGTTGGTTTTTTTTCCAATTACAATAGAATTAACTCAACCCATCATATTTTGATTTGTAATAGGATCCATTAGTAAAAATAGATATGACTAAATTTTATAATATGTTGGAAATTAATACAACAAGCCATTTGTTATTAATTTTGCAATGTTTTCCAATGGTGTTCGTATCTTTCCAGTCATCTTTTACAAAAACAATTATATACAATTTTTACACATGGCACCTCTCGAATCTTTACTCAACCGCTTAGTCGTATGGAGGTTCATAGGGATTCACAAGTGGGAGATTAGAGGATACTAGAGAGAGGCTAGAGGATACATCATTTGGTAGAGCAATTGAACTATGTGGAGAAGTAAGTGTGGTGGTGGCATCTTAGGTAAACCTTTGGTTTACCATTCTTGGTTTTGGTTTTCAAAATATCTCATTCAAATTTACAACCACCAACACGTCTACAAGAAATGCGCCAGAGCTTGTCAACTGAGGCTGCCAAGGATTCCCTAAGAAATTTCTACTTTCAAGCTTTTCTGGAAAACCAATGAGGTGTGTTCATCTATGCCTCTTTTTAACACCAAGTACTAAAATTTTCCATGATGATGGACACGTCAAACTATATATGTATCTCAAACAATTAGTTTACTGAGAGACTCTTACTTCCTAAATTTACTTTTAGTCAATCTCGACATGAAACCACCTCTATATGATTGTTTTATTTGTACTCTTTCCTACTATGAGCATGGCCACAATCTCCATCCACTATCCACCTCCCCCTTTGCATACGCCTACCGTCCTCATTCTTCCCCACTTTACTAGTAACGCTGTCATTTTTCATTCTTGTGAAGAAATTAGCTCACAAAAATCCACTTGATACAGACATTTAAATAGGAATATGATTTTGACAGTGCATTGGATTGTCTTCATGCCATAATTCCAAATGTTGACCTCAATATTTTTGCCAACAAGGACATCGTCACCCCTAAAGCCCAACATGCTTTGACGAGTGTCCTTTTTAGCAGAATTACTGATGAAATGGAATTTAAATTTGATATGACTGTTAGACTAAAAGTAGTGTTTAGATTCTACAAGATGACCATGCAAAAGTTTTTTTTGTTGCAATTCCTATTGATGGGTTCAGATTGTACATGTCAGCTTTGGAGTATCGTACTATCTTCAAATACTGCCTTATGATCCCTTTATATCCAGTTGATGAGGTATGCCCAATTTGTCCTAAGGCTTGCTTAGATGCTTTTGGAGAACATGCAGTTTACTATAGAGAGCTCCTTGGTTTCAAGTATAGGCATGATCTCATTAGGGTTATTATCTATGATGTACTCAGACATGCATGTGTTGTTACAAAGAAAGAAGCACCTACTAATTTTTGGACATATCCACTTGTGGGGAGATCAACACTTAGACCAGTTGAGGTCTTGATTTTTGGATGGGTTGGCAGGAAGCATGAATGTGTTGATCTGACTGGGGTTTCTCCATTTGTGGTCTTGAGGGATGGAGTTTTTACTATAGGACATGTTGCCCTCTGATAACACCCAAATTAGCGCATATTTTCTATGCATTTTATCTATAGTTTTGTGCCACTTTAGTCTTAATATGTACTCTTTTGTTCATGTTTTATGTTTTCTGTCTCTCCATTAGATAATGTAGTGAAAATAGCCAATAATGTAGCTAATTAGCATGTTTTAGACTTGTAGGCACCGAAACTAGCCAATTTCGGGACTCTCAAGTACCGAACCTGAAAAGACAAAGATTCCAGCGTCGACTGATACAGCCGTGCCGACCGACACGGCCGCGCCGACTGACACGGCCGCGCCGACCGACACGGCCGCGCCGACCGATACGGCCGCTGCCCAATACGGCCACCTGATGCATCAAGATCGAAGACACGGATGGAGGACACATGGACTAATAAAAGCTACAACTCCCATCAACTCGCTGCCTATAAATAGCAGCTGCCAACCTACAGAGCAAAGGGAGAGCTGGAGGGAGGACCCAGCAAGATCTAGTGCCTAGACCAAGGAGCTAGTGTGTCGAGTTCCCCAAAAAGTCTACTGACCGATACGGCCGCCGACCGATACGGCCACTGACCGATACGGGTGCCAACCGATACGGGTGCCGACCGATACAGCTGCCAACTGATACGGGCGCCGACCGATATGGGTGCCTATCGATACGGGTGCCGACCGATACGGGTGCGTCGACCGATACGGCCGCCGCCCGATACAGTCTAGAGAGAGAGTGAGCCGAGGAGTCCAGAGGGATGAAGAGAAGACCCCAGGGCCGAGATCCGACCTGCACAGAGGCCGAGGAGTGAGAGCCACCTCTCCTCTAAGGGCTATATCTCTTCTCTCTTCTCTTTCGTTCTACTACATTCCTTTGTTTCTTGTACAAAAGATGTTTATCCATCTTTGTTCGGTGCCAGCTATGCTTGTCTATGGCTCGTTAGCTCCTTCTTGGCTATGCAGCCCGATCTGGGCATGTTTGTATACTTTTGCCTTAAGCAAGTAGATTCATATCATATCTAGTATGTTGCATGTTCTATTTTCTCTTTCCAAGTTATGATTGCTAGTTTGGTTGATCTCTTACTCGCTTGAACTGCTGTTTCTTCCTGTATCGAGAGATCCGTTGTAGGAATAGATAAGAGACGATAGTTTGGATCTGAACCCGAGAGGAGGACGATCTGAGGTATTCTGTTCCTAACATCCCGGAATATCCTAAGACCTGAGAGGGAACTTAGTATAATCTGAGGTGTTGATATGTCATTCCTTGAGAGAGGGTCGATGACATATCGCTGATGGTTTTAGTCACGCATCGTGAGAGCGAGTGGGACGACCCCACAGGACAGATGCCACTGTGCAGACTAGATGCTTGCTTGGGTGTTTGAGGGTTGTCTATGCCCAAGAACGAGTGCATAGACTGCCCTGTTTGTGGTTACATAGCCATGAACTCTCTTTCTCTGATTAGTAGACTCATGAGCTCTGTTTTGTTTTGTTTTCTTTTCTTTGTTTTGTTTTATATCGTGACAATCCGCTAGACTAGTTCTAGCATTTAGTTTTATCGACTATTGTCTTGGCTTATCTGACTAAAGAAAGAGATTTGTGGCGTCCTAAACGTCACCACATCCCTGTGTTCGACCCCGTAATAAAAGTGGTGGGGGCCTAGAAGGTTTCGGGTTATAAATTTAAAGCTTGATTCCTTCCTTCGTCCCACGTTCATTTCTGGACGTGTGAAAAAGGTCGGTCAACTTTTGGCGCCGTTCCCTGGGACGTGGGTTTTCCACGTTTACACGCCTAGTAGATTTTTGTTCTGTCACTATAAGTTTGTATATACATGCATAGTTTTCCTCTTTCTTTACACATACTTGTTCATATATACTAAATCACTTTTATTTTTCTCATACCTTTTTCAGCCATGGACCTTGCTTCCAAAAGACAAGTCATCTTGTCCACCTGTCCTCCCGAGTTTTTCCGCAGTTCCGGCTACTGGCAAATAATTGAAGGTCGTGCTCTGCAACTAGTCGAGTTTTACTCACCTCCACCGTCGTCATATATTGAAATTCCAACAAAGGAGACTGCCAGTCAACCATTGACTCCCGTTCTATCATGGGATCAAGAACTGATCAAGGCAGTGGAGTTAGCTGGAGAAAGTGTCAAGGCACTCACCTCCCTAGTTCCTCATATCCAAGAAAACGTCGATCTGCTCCAGCAACTATTAGACAAGCAGGAGCATCATCTCAAAGTAGCCACCAGGGATCCAGACCGCAGTAGTAGTATAATTCAAACAGTTGAACAAGGATCCATCCTAAAGCATCAGTTTGATACAGCGAGTTCCCCTTACATGTGCATGGCAGAATCGACGGGTCTCGAAAGCATTGCTGCTCAAGTACAACAACTTAATGATAAAGATGTTGAACAAGGCAGGAGGCTCCAAGAGCTCATCGATCTGGTTACAATTCGGTTACAACTGCCATCACAAGACAATGAAGATGTTAGTCATCAAGACCATTCCATTGGGTATGAAGTGGAGTATGAATCACCATCCTATTCAGACCATCAACTGGATTCACCAGGATTTTTCTGTGAAGACCAACCCACTTGGAAAAGCCCTTCATTCTATCCAGATGACCCAGTTGATGAACCAATGGAAGAAATGAGTCATAGACATGAATGGGTCCATGATGACGATGATGAAGACTCGAAAAGCCAATCGACCTCACAACTAGAAGGTTGGTTTGAGGAACCAGAGTCAGATATTGAACCAGACCAAAGTGACATTTCTCATATTCAGACTTGTCATTTCGCTTTGAGCAGTACGCCAACCATGGTTTGGAACAATTTGTTCGATGACGACGACGATGACAGCTGCTCGACATGGTGCAGTGAGTACAGTAACGAAGACGAGTTGGAGAAGCATGAGCCATCATTTGCCACCATCCCTTTACAAGGCCTGGTGGACGTCAAGGGGGCAGGATGGACGGTTCACTACAACATGGCTGCTGAGCATGAAGACACCCCTGAATCCACGCCAGGTGATAAGCTTGGGGTGGTAGAACTACAAACAGATTCTTCAGGGGGTACTTTTTGCTTAGAAGATGATTGGATGACTCAGACAGTACATGAAGATTTATCTGAGCATCCAACCTCAAGTGTAGAGATGGAGAGAGAAGATATGAGTCCTCAAGATAACGTCCAACCTCTCTCATCTATCTCATCCGGTGTCGATATCCTAGGACCTTCATTTTTAGAATCATATAATGAAAGGTACCTTGAGGATGATTTGCCAAGGAATTCATCCCAGTGCAGCTCAAATCAATTCCAGCACAAAGATGACTTCACCGAGTCGCCAGATTTTACTTTTGGTCTTCTGATTCGGCAGGGCCAACACATCCGCCTATTCTACTCATATTATGTGGCGGAACCCGTCGGCAAGACACAGGTGACACTGGTCCCAAAACTCAGAATTTGGGATCCCAGTGTCGGTATCGTGGGGCAGCCACCCCCTTCTCTATTACCCACCCTCCCGCCCTTTTATTACAATAAATTTTGCTTTTCATGTTCTTGTTAGTTTCTTTCCTCTAACTATTTTATATCCTTGCACCCATGCATCATCTTTAGAACTTCAATAACTGCCATTAACAATCATGCATTCCCGCCTCACTATTTCAAGTTTAAGTCTTGCTCGAGGACGAGCAAATGCTTAAGCTTGGGGTGGTAGGCTTCACCCTTCTTTCTCTTCACCCTTCTTGCATGCATGTTTATTTCTTGCATATAGCATAAGCTTGTAGCTTCGCAATTATGGCTGTGGTGCGACTCTAATAGATAAATGCTTGACTTTATGCCTAATTGCACAATTTTCATCTTAAAAATTGCTTGACCTCTCGCTTGACTTGCTTTTTGACTCTTTCCTTGAGTTTGGTAATAAATCTAAGGTTATGTCCCTTTTTCATAGATTAAAGCTAAATTCCCTTGATCTATGTTGTGAATGACAAATCCATGGTAAAGGACCATTGGAATGAGCTAAATCATGATTAAAGTCTCCTAGCTGCGAATTTCACAAGCTTGCCTCTATTATAAGGATTCTTGAATCATAATTGCTACTTCTCACACAGGTATCAAGCGGATTATGATGGACTTTGAGCTATGATCAAGATGAAATGTTTCTCCTTGATGGACTACGTGCCTTCTCACATTATATTGAGTCAAAAATATGAAAAATATAAAAATGCGCAAAAGAGGCTTGGCCGCCCACAAAATCCCAAAAATATATATATAGTTCTCACCCAAGCCCACAAAAATAGAATGCAGATGATAAAAGCTTGAGTGTGAACAATAAATGAGCATTTTTTTTCTCTTTTAGGAGAGTTGAGGATGGTGCCCAGCCGGTGTATGACTGCGCTCATGAACGCGGATATGTCGTTCCTGGTAGTACCACTCTAAAAGCTCATTAGAGAGTCACTAGGAACCCCCTAGGTGACCTATGCGATCATCTCAGTAGCAGGGTTGGTTCGGGCGCAGTACGAGGAGTTCATCTCACTACTTTGGACCAACTGGTTCGGACTGCAGGGACTGTTGCTCGCTACATGGACCAACCTGACGCAGATCGGGATCCTCAGAAGTCATTAGAGTCTTTTTGCTTTATTTCTTAGGACATGATTATGTGAGAGGCATGGTATTCCTGAATGGTATGCATGGATTCATGGTGATGGCTCATTACTCATCACCCGCGTGATCACCTAAGTGACAACTCTTTCATGATCAAATAATTATGATTCAAACCCTCATGAGTATTGGCAGGCTATAGTGAATTTGCTTAATCTTGCCTGGAAATCCTTTGATCTTACTTTGGCAGGATTGTGCTTGTTTGGTGGGGGTTTATTCTGAAATGACATGGATCAAGAGTATTGATGCTTTAAACTATTTTTCTTAACCTTAGCATTTATTGCCAAGCTTAATTTGGATGTTATCTTTTGTTCTTTGAGCACAGTCTTGTTTGAGGACAAGCAAGTTTTAAGCTTGGGGTAGTTGATAACACCCAAATTAGCGCATATTTTCTATGCATTTTATCTATAGTTTTGTGCCACTTTAGTCTTAATATGCACTCTTTTGTTCATGTTTTATGTTTTATGTCTCTCCATTAGATAATGTCGTGAAAATAGACAATAATGTAGCTAATTAGCCTGTTTTAGACTTGCAGGCACCGAAACTAGCCAATTTCGGGACTCTCAAGTACCGAACCTGAAAAGACAAAGATTCCAGCACCAATTGATATGGCCGTGCCGACCGACACGGCCGCGCCGACCGACACGGCCGTGCCGACCGATACGGGTGCCGACCGATACAGCCGCTGACCGATACGAGTGCCGACCGATACGGCCGCCGACCGATACGGGTGCCTACCGATACGGGTGGCGACCGATACGGCCGCCGACCGATACGGGTGCCGACCGATACGGGTGCGTCGACCGATACGACCGCCGCCCGATACGGTCTAGAGAGAGAGTGAGCCGAGGAGTCCAGAGGGACGAAGAGAAGACCCCAGGGCCGAGATCCGACCTGCACAGAGGCCGAGGAGTGAGAGCCACCTCTCCTCTACGGGCTATATCTCTTCTCTCTTCTCTTTCGTTCTACTACATTCCTTTGTTTCTTGTACAAACAATGTTTATCCATCTTTGTTCGGTGCTAGCTATGCTTGTCTATGGCTAGTTAGCTCCTTCTTGGCTATGCAGCCCGATCTGGGCATGTTTATATACTTTTGCCTTAAGCAAGTAGATTCATATCATATATAGTATGTTGCATGTTCTATTTTCTCTTTCCAAGTTATGATTGCTAGTTTGGTTGATCTCTTACTCGCTTGAAATGTTGTTTCTGCCTCTATCGAGAGATCCGTTGTGGGAATAGCTAAGAGACGATAGTTTGGATCTGAACTCAAGAGGAGGACGATATGAGGTATTCTGTTCCTAACATCCCGGAATATCCTAAGACCTGAGAGGGAACTTAGTATATTCCGAGGTGTTGATATGTCATTCCTTGAGAGAGGGTCGATGGCATATCATTCCTTGATATGCCAGGAACTGTCTTTCTCTGATTAGTAGACTCACGAGCTCTATTTTGTTTTGTTTTCTTTTCTTTGTTTTGTTTTATATCATGATAACCCGCTAGACTAGTTCTAGCATTTACTTTTATCGACTATCATCTTGGCTTATCTGACTAAAGAATGAGATCTGTGGCGTCCTAAACGTCACCACGTCCCTGTGTTCGACCCCATATATCTCCTTCGACCCCGTAATAAAAGTTGTGGGGGCCTAGAAGGTTTCAGGTTATAAATTTAAAGCTTGATTCCTTCCTTCGTCCCGCGTTCATTTCTGGACGCGTGAAAAAGGCCGATCACCCTCAAAGGTACCTTAGACAAAATGGCAATGCAAGACAAAGTGTGCATTGATAATCAACATGTTTTATACCTTTTGCATTTGATACTTTTGGTTTCTTAGCAGCAAATACTTTAGAACTTATCACAAGGATTAAAAAGGTTATGAATACTAATGTTATGACCCTTGTTAATATAGTTGTTTTATGTTTCTTATATTTCTTTATGACGTTTACCTTTACTTTTAGACCTCTCTATAATTTTCCCTTCTCAGTTTCTAATAAAAGAGGGACAACACATTACTGCCCAAACCAACATTACACAACGCAACAACCTAATTCTTTACATGGTATCAGAGTGGTGAATAGAATGGCCGCGTGAACAGTAACTGTAGTGTGAAAAGTAACTCCAGCATGAACAACATGCGGCATTAACAGTAACTCTGGCATGAACAATGTTGACGGCCTTGGGCATTCTTTCGGGCCAGTAGCGGGAGCACATTTGAATGCTAAGTTAGAGACTTTCTGATCACAATTCCTCCATGTGTGATTAGGAAGCATTCATTTGGAGGTTGTGGATGCATCAAAAATGCATCTTGTTTCTCATAAAGTGACGTGTATCTCTCTGTCACTCCTCTCTTTGTCATGATTAGTATCAATCTGTCACCTTGTTTTTTATTGGAGACATGTATCTCTCCTTCTCCAATTTATCACCAACAGTTCAAAGATCCCAATATCACAAGTGAAGTTTGAAGGACAAGACTTCATTGTCTACAATAATGTGTCACCTATTCCCTCTATCAAGGTGAATGGGAAGAACTATCTTTTATGGATGAATCCTTCCCACATAGTTCTAGAGTCCAGAGATAAATCAAAGAATGTCGATTCTAATCCTCCGACCGAGACTGACAAATGGTATGATGAATGGAAGAATCACAAAAGTATGGAGAAAGCCTAGTTATGGGGGAGTATGGACCCTATTATTGCCACTAGGTTCATGTTCTACTCCACAACGAAGGATATTTGGGATGATGTGAAGAATCATAATTCTCAGGAGAAGAAAGCTTTATGATAGTTTATGATATATGATCACCTTTTTGCATAAAGGCAGGGAGATATGTCTTTGGAGGAATATTTTGGAACAATAAAGTCTATTGTAAAAGAGATGAGCTTTTGTCATCCTATGACTATGCAAGAGCATGTCAAGAATAGGGATGATCTAGTTGGAGCAAAGTTTCTTTTTGATATGAGTTCGTCTTTTTGTTTAGTATGAAGTGTGATTCTAGCTACTGATAAACTCCCCAGTTTAGAGGAAGCCTATCCAGAGTCCAACAATCAAATTTTGAGCCAGTTCACTCGTTTACATCTCCTTCCTTTGGTGAGTATCAGTCATCCATTGCTATAGAAGTTATAGGAGTACATATAGGTGTTGGACATGATGGATACACTAAACCAAAGTGTACTTGTTATTGTCTTCCAGGATATACTATTGAGAGATGTTGGAAGAAACATGGAAGACCCTCTACGCCTCTTGTTGGGACAACTCACTTTTTGTAACATCCCTGACCTGGGTTATGCTCTAACCCTAGGTGTTTTGCTTAATAAAGTTGATTAGATGCTTGCTCTTATCTTTTGAAAAGTAATTAAGGCTCAAGAGGAACTTATATTTCAATTTTAGTCCTTTTTGAATAATGTTGAATATAATGTTTTTCTTGTTTTGGACTAACGTGCAAATTAGCAAAATTGAGGGGTTAAATTGCAAATTGTACATGATACTATTTTCCTCATGTGTTGAAGCATCATGAGAATGAATATGATGCAGATGTATGGCTTGTGGAAGCCTGAGCACCAAGAAAGAGCTGGTAAAGCAATGTTTGTACATTAAAACCTAGTTTTGGGGTAAAGTGCAATTTACCCAAAACCTAGGGTTCAATATGTAAATTTCCACTTCAATAAGGTCCCTAATAATTCTTGCCATCTTCTAGAGGCAAGAAAATGAGAGGGGCATTTTGTTTGAGCTACTTTGAAGGAGAGAGAATCTTGATATTAAAATAATCAAGATGTAAGCATAATTGAAACTCTAATTCAATTTAATGCAAAAAATAAATAAAATAATTGAAGGAACTTCCAAAAAAAACGAAATGAAAGGATTTTCTCTAGTGTGAACGTCCTTGTGACTTGCAAAAGCATGAAAATATCCTAAGGAGGTGAAAAACCCACTCACCTTATTATAAGAAAAAGAAATATCCACTCACTTATGGATATTAATTAATATAAAAAGGGTTAAGGTGCTTAATTTGCTTTTCTTTAAAACATGGACAATTTAAGGGAATAAGAGTCAAAGAGTATAGCCTCGTCTCTAAGGAAAGTAAGGGGGCAAGTGGCAAGAGAAAGGAAGAGATAATTCCTACTTTCTCTCTCTTAATTGAATTTTAAATAAAAATGCATATATGCTCCTTTATCCATAGAGTGAAAGGGGTAATTTCGAATTCACTTCCACCCTTTGATTGAAAACGACCAAGGAAGATTTGAAGGACTAGTAGGATGACTCCCAACCTGTTGTTAAGCTTCTTGACCTTCATTCACCTTGATTTCATGGTGGAAATAACAAAACAATGCATGATTTCTTCTTATCTCGATCCCATCTTCAATTCTATCCATTCCTTTTCACTCAAATCTTGAGGATGAGCCTTGGAATAGTGAAAGGAGTTGAATCCACCATTGTTGACATGATCTTGGAGCTTTGAATCTCAATTGGAGGCGGGTTATATAACTTGAACCCCTCTACATTGTAATTCAACTATCAATCTTGCAATTTCGTTGATTCCTTCATCTTCTTGATTAATTGTTGGTTGAAATGGGTAATTCCATGAAATCAGAAGTACTAATAGCTACAGGGACGAAGGTAGATGATGATGACATCATCTTGGACACTTTTCCCAAAGAAATTGTATTTCATTCGGTTTCAACATGTTGCTCATTCGATTTCAATAAAACTGTTTGAAAGCAAACGATTTCATCAAACTGTTTGAAGCTAAACGGTTTCAAACCATTTGGGAGAGTTGACCAGGGTTGACCATTTGGAAATTTTGATTCTAATGATGTTGGGTGATGACCCACCAAATTTGATTGATTAATTTAAAGGGTTCTTCAGTTGAAGGTTAATCAATTAGCAAGCCCTAATCGAAATAAGTGCTGAAATTCAATTTGGTTGACTTAGATTTTTGGGTTGATTATCCCAAATGGTCTCAAGACCATTTGGAAGTCACCCAAATCGTCTCAAGACCGTTTGGGGGTCACCCAAGACCGTTTGGATGTCTAGGGTTAAGTATGGTTGAGTAATTGAAGGTCTAGAGATACCAAATTGAAATGCAATTGAGTGCTGATTTGATGATCAATCCAATGATCTAAACTCTAATGGAATTTCAGAAATTCCAACGATAGGATGAGGCAAACGGTCTCAAGACTGTTTGGAGGTCATCCAAACGACCTCAAGACTGTTTGGGGTCAGGTCATGTCAAAAGTTTGATGATGGTTCATTTCAAGTGAATCAGTTCCACAATGTTGAACAATGATGACTACTCGATTCAAAGTCATATTTGAAGGTTTCTTGAGTTGAAACCCTATATCAATTGGGTTCAAAAACCCTAATTGATGGTCTAATTAAAGGTTGATTCAATAGTTCAAGTGACAATGAAATCAGGGATTCAATTGATAATTGGTTCATCCATTGAAATCATGAAACATGTAAGTGTTGAAAGGACTTTTTGGTCCATTCGGTTTTGAGATGGTTTGGACCAAACGGTCTTAAGACAGTTTGAGCCCAAATGGTCTCAAGACCATTTGAGTCCAAACGGTCTCAAGACCGTTTGGGACCAAACGGTCTCAAACCGTTTGGAGACCCAAAGTGCAAACGATTTCAACACCTATTTTGTCTAACCGGTTTCAAGGATAAATTGCCAAAATGGTTTTCTACCAATTGAATTATGAGAACTAAGATTGTTTATGACCTATGTAATAAAATATTTTTGAGGTGCAATATGGTTTGTCCATGAGGACACCTCATGTAATTGAAGGTCCAGTAAGGCCAATTCAATTGAATGTCTAATGAAATTGAAGATTCAATTGGTTAATCCAATTGATCACCTAATGGAATTGAAGGTTCAATTAGTCAATTCATTTGGAACCCTCATATAATTAAAGGTTCAATTGATTAAACTATTTGGAGACCTAATGTACTTAGATGATTGATACCCTTAGTGGTATTAATCATTCATGCACAGTGATGTAATAATTCAATACATCGTGTTAACCCTAAATGCATGTATTTGAATAAAGGGGTAGGTTCAATCTAAACAAGAATTGAGTAGTGGACATCCTGAGTAGGATGAGAGAGAAAGATTCATAAATGAATGATAATCATGTAGAACTTAAGCCTAAAACATCGAAAATGATGTGACTTACAATTAGGGTATGATCATTGAATAAGAGATCATAAAACCCTAATTGAGTTGATTAATGAACTCAAACCCTAATTTAGGGCAATTCTGAGTGAAACCCTAAACTAGTAGGATGATGTGATATGAAATTGGGGTAATGACATGAGTAACCCTAATTTAGGGTATTTTGATAATAAAACCTAATTAGGATGAATAGTAAACCCTAATTGTGTGTAATGGAATATAAAACCTTAATTGGAAGGAATAGTAAAACCTAACCCTAAATTGGGTGTTAGTATATGATAATTCCTGATGAGATGTGAATAGTAAACCCTAATGTTGAAATAGGGTAAAGGCATGTGAAAGCCTAATTTTGGGTTATATTATATAGCATGAAACTCTAACCTTGGACAATGAAATGATAAATCATTCGTCTTAATTGTGTAAAGGGAATGAGTATTCCTAATTGACATAAATGGGAAACCCTAACGCTAGTAAGGGAACAGTGGTGTTACCCTTCAATAGTGATGTTATATATTGTTTTGCATGGTGTTGATATGAAATTGATGTATCTATTATAATCTGTACTAACCATGCAGGTATCATGAGATGATGAACATAGCCAGGTATGAGCTAAGACATTTTATGTATTGAAATTGTTTATTTGGCCTTATGTGCCATACTCTGCCTTGTTGCCTAGTAAGAGGTAATAAGAGAAGTAATGGGCCTTAAGTGCCATGAGAGATGCTTATGTAACAAGAATCATATTTAACTTGGTCAGATGACCTGAAGGTGATAATTACCTGAAAAAGTGGTAATTATGCTCAGTGATGAGCTAAGGGTTTGAATACCCAAAACCATATGATTATGGCATTGAGTTTGTGAAGGGATGAGTATTTTCCAGTATTAAAATGAGGGACTAAGATTCCAATGTCCTATAAAGACTAAGAAGTGATTAATGAAAATAGTAAATGTTTTCTTTGTAGAAATTGTCTTATTAAGTTATGTTTGGAAACTTGGCTGATGCTAAATGAATATGATAATGTACTTAATTAATCAAGTAATACCACAGAATGTGGTTGCCCTGACCACAGATCCATCAACATCAGAATTAGCTAAATGGTGAAACGAGTTTTACTCGAAATGCATATTTTTGAATATGTGGGGGTAATTGGGCAAATATATCCTTATGCCCCATAGGAATGGTTGTGGACCATGTCCTATGTACGAGATTGGTTTCGGACCATACCCCAATAAGAGAATGGCTACAGGACATAACTCCTCATTATAATACCAGGCATGGGCTACGGGTCATAACCCTGAAGAGAGTATATGCTACCAGCTATAACTCTATAGAGAAGATGCCAATATACCCTGACAAGCTAATTGCAGTTGGACACATGATGTCTCTGCTAAAGCAGTCTCGTACTGACCGAGACAGATGAGGTCATGGAATCCAGATCTCCCATTGACCTTATGTGGTACCGATGCTTTATGTAATCGTGGTCGGTTGGAGTATGAGCAGTATATCTCATCTCTTCAGGGCTTAAGAATGTTATTAAAATGTAATCAGCCGTGTAGCGTATTTGTATAAGATTGAAATACGAGAATCATTGGTTGATGTTATTCTTCTTAGCATGTTCTATATACATAAATGTTATATATGCTCTTGAAGTCCTTATTGAATAAGAGACATGATGCTTTAACAAGTTTTAGCTTAAATGCTTGAATAGAAATGTTGCTCTGATCTGCATAGATATTGAACTATCTGTTGTTGAATATATGATTCCACTGTTTAGTTTATTTCTATTAAACTGCAATAACAATGTTTTCGGTGAAGAGTTATATCTCTCGCTGGGGAAATTTTACAATTGTCTCACCACCGTGGAATCCAACAATTTTAGGTGGACGAGGACAAGGTAGAGACAGAAACCCCATAAAAAGGGAAGAACAACATCATCATCAGGGACAACAGTGAATCCTTAGGTGGAGACACTGACGATCAAGTCTTGTATATGAGTAAATAGAGTCCTATGTGTCATCTCTGTACTCTCAGGTCCTAGGAGTCAGTGATAGTATTTTTATAATAGATCTAAGATTTTGACATGATGCTTCGAGGATTTTGTTACTTGAGCTTTTGATAAAGCAAATGGTATATATATATTCCTCAAGAATAAATGGTACATAGAATGTACTATGTGAACCAGGATGTGAATGTAATATGATGGTTCTTGTTGAAAGTGTTTTTTGGAGAATGGATCCCTTTGCAAATGGTTTTAATTTTTAGTGATTTTTGGTAACTCCGTTGTTAATCATACGCTTCCATATTAGTTAATCTTGTTTTTGTGAATCGTTTGCCTCAAGTTTACTAGTATCAGAGATCTAGGTTTGCTGAGTCTACAGAGACATAGAATTAAGGTTGTTGAGTCTGTTCTAGTGTCTTCTAGTTATCTGATAGTGTCTTCTGCTCATATAGGACCATAAGAAGAACTAAAGATGTCTGGATCACACAATGAACATGCTGCTAAGAGCAGCGTTGCTACACCAGGAAGAGGTGCAAGGGACCAAGATAGGGAGGAGCCCGTACCTGAACGACCCCAGTTCAATCAAGCTGAGATGGGAAACCCAACCTTCTAAGCCATGTTTGGATAGTTTATGGAAGCCATGACTCATATGACAGATAGGATGCCATTACCTACACTGAGGGCACCAAATCACCATGAAGGACATGGAACCGGCAAGACTTTTGAACGACTTCATCGGGTTGGGGCCATAGATTATGTTGGTACGGCTGATCCAATTGATGCCGATTTATGGCTGAATGAGATGGAAAAAACATTTAGGATCCTTAATATCCCTAAACATGAGAAGGTGAGGCATGTTGTATACCTCCTTAAGGGGAGCGCTGGTCACTAGTTGACCATAGAAGAGGGCAAGAGGCCAGGTGCTGAGATCGGATGGGAAGAGTTCCGAAGAGAATTCATCAGTAGATACTTTCCTAAGTCTTTTCTGGACCAGAAAATTACTCAGTTTGAATAGATTAGGCAGGGACAAATGAACATTAGCAAGTATGAGGCTAAGTTCATGGAACTTTTGTGGTTTTTCCCACATATGGCATCTACTGATAAGGAGAGGATTCAACATTTCGAGAAGGGATTGAACGATGAATTGACCACTCTGGTGTCTGCTTTAGAGAACAGGGAGAGGTTTGACACCTTCGTGGAATCCGTAAGACGGATAGAGAGGTCTGTGATTGAGAAGCGTCAGACCAAGAGTAAGAAAGAGTACACACAGTTTCAAGGACAAAGGTCTGAGGGTTTCAAGAAACCAAGGTTTTCCGCACCGGCAGCACCACAGAGGTTCAATACCCAGACACAGTGGACGTCAAGTAGGGGTAGAGGGCATAGTTTTCCTCCGAGTAGAGCTCCTAGAATGGCATCAACATCAGTAACTGGACCTTCTAGACCACATCAAGAGAATAGAACTTGTCATCGATGTGGACTAGTAGGACATCTGGCAAGGGAATGCCCAATGGGGAATGTAGTGGTGAATCAACCCCCGAGACGGAGTCAGCAAGGCTCCCAGAGAAAGCCATTTTCTAGTGGTACCTGAGGACGTAGACAGACGTCCCAGGCAGGATCTTCTACATCTAACGATAGAGCACATGGGCAACAATGAGATTCTATGCAATGAATCAGCCTGAACCAGTGGTTAATCCACGAGTTGTGACAGGTCAGATGGAACTATTTCATTCTTATATTTCTTCATCCTATTTTATATTTGTGTTAATTGACCCAGGTGCTATGCATTCCTTTATCACTCGAGAAGTGATTCATTACTGCAATATGATTGTCAGTCATAGAACAGATAGTTTTTTGTTAGAAACACCTTTGTTGGGATCTGCAGTGTTGTGGGAAGTTTGTTCTCCCTACAATCTTTCCTTTTCTGATCATCGCATTCAGGTGGATCTTATACCACTTGAAATGCATAGGTTCGATATAATTCTTGGGATGGATACCTTAGAAAAATATAAGGTTATCTTGGATTTTGATTCCAAGCAGGCTGTGTTCATAAACAACTGTGACACATGGATCTTTCAGGGAGATAGGAAGATTCTTCCAACCTATTTACTGTCAGCTATGGTAGCTGAGAAGTTGATGAGACAGGGATGCTTTGCAATCTTGTCTCATGTGGTAGACACCACAATGGATAGTTCTAATCTTTCGGAAGTTCCGATAGTTAGGGATTTTGAAGATGTATTCGCTCAGGAACTTCCAGGTGTACCTTTTCCCTGAGAGATTGATTTTGAGATTAATCTAATCCCGGGTACACAACCAATAGCCCAAACGCCGTATAGAATGGCACCTTCTAAAATGGAAGAGCTCAAGAAACAACTGCAGGAGTTGCTTGAAAAGGGTTTTATCCGACCGAGTACTTCACCATGGGGTGCACCGGTCCTCTTTGTTAAGAAGAAAGATGGGTCTATGTAGTTATGCATTGACTATAGATAGTTAAACAAAGTAACTATAAAGAACAAGTATCCTCTGCCAAGGATTGATGAGTTGTCTGATCAGTTGTGTGGTGCAACTATATTTTCTAAGATAGATCTGAGGTTGGAATACCATCAGTTGCGTATCAAGGATGGTGACATTCCTAAGTCTGCCTTTAGGACAAGGTATGGTCACTATGAGTTCATAGTTATGTCGTTTGGACTAACAAATGCACCAGCTGCATTCATGGAACTCATGAATAGAATCTTTCGACCTTTTCTTGATCAATGTGTAGTCGTCTTTATAGATGACATCTTGATCTACAGTAGAGATGCTCAAAAGAATGAGAAACATCTTCGTCAAGCTTTGACCTTGCTAAGACAACATAATTTGTATGCTAAGTTTAGCAAATGTGAGTTCTGGTTACTAGAAGTTTCTTTTCTAGGGCACTTAATATCTTCTTCAGGTATTCATGTTGATCCTAAGAAGGTAGAATCTATCCTGCTATGGGAACAACCTAAGACACCGACGAAGATAAACAGTTTCCTAGGACTTGCAGGCTATTATAGGAGGTTCATTAAGAACTTTAGTTCTATAGCTTTACCCTTAACCAAGTTGACTAGGAAGGAAATTCCTTTTGTCTGGAATGACAAGTGTCAACAATCTTTCCAATTGCTGAAGGAAAGGTTAACAAGTGCACATGTGTTAGTGCTACCTGAGCAAGGAAATGGGTATATAGCCTTTTGAGATGCATCTAAGAATGGCTTAGGATGTGTGTTGATGCAGGATAAGCAAGTGATTTCTTTTGCTTCTTGACAACTTAAGAAACACGAGGAGAATTATCCAATACATGATCTAGAATTAGCTGTTGTGGTCCATGCTTTGAAGATCTGGAGACATTATCTTTATGGGGAGACATTCCAGATTTTCACAGACCATAAGAATTTAAAATATATCTTTTCTCAACATGAGCTAAACATGAGGCAACGCCACTGGATGGAGTTAATCAAGGACTATGATTGTATAATTGATTATCATCTAGGGAAAGCCAATGTGGTTTCTGATGCTTTAAGCAGAAAATCAGCAACACCAACCTTAGATAAAGCACAGTTAAACTCATTAGTGTGCTCTAAGAGAGATATGCTTATCTCTTTAATGCAATATAATGTACAGATTAAGGTATCGTTGTTATCTGAGTTGTTAGCTGAGATGCAAGTGAAACCTACTCTGAGGTAGAAGATTAAAGAAGCACAACAAGCTGATGTTGTAGTCCAGCAGATCTGGTCAGAGTATGGTAGTGAGAAACGGTATGGTTTTCATGAGTCAGAGGATCAAGTAGTCTATTATCATGGTAGGATGATAGTGCCTGATGTCAACGACTTAAGGAAGTTAGTTCTGGAAGAAGCTCATTCTTCGATGTATGCTATGCATCCAGGGAGCACCAAGATGTATCATAACTTGAAAGATATGTATTGGTGGCCTGGTTTGAAGAAAGATGTAGCATAGTTTGTTATGCGGTGTCCAGTGTGTCAGCAAGTCAAATCTGAACATCAAAAGCCCACAGGAACAATGCAACCTCTACCTATACAGCAGTGGAAATGGGATCATGTAACCATGGACTTTGTGGTTGATTTACCAAAAATAGCCAAAAGTGATGATTCCATTTGGGTGATAGTTGATAGGTTGACTAAGACAACACATTTCTTACCTGTCAAAACAACCTACACTTCTGAGAAGCTTGCACAAATATACATAGATGAGATAGTGCGTTTACATGGGGTTCCAGCCTCTATTGTTTCTGATAGAGGTCCCCAGTTCACGAGTCATTTTTGGGAATGACTCCATAAGGCTTTGGGTACACAGTTAAGGTTTAGTACAACCTTTCACCCTCAGACAGATGGGCAATCTGAAAGGACCATTCAAACTTTGGAGGACTTGCTTAGGGCATGTGTGCTTCAATTTGTAGAAAGTTGGGATCTACACCTGAGCTTGATAGAATTTGCTTACAATAATAGCTATCAGCACAATATTGACATGGCACTGTATGAAGCTTTATATGGTAGACATTGTAGATCTCCTTTATATTGGAATGAAACTGGAGAGTACCAACTCTTGGGTCCTGAGTTGGTGCAGCAAACAACTAAGAATATTAAAGTAATACAACAACAGTTGAAAGCGGCTTAGGATAGACAGAAATCTTACGCTGATAAGCGTCATAGACCTTTAGAATTCTAAGTTGGATACAGAGTATACCTCAAGGTCTCACCTTGGAAATGTATCCTTAGATTTGGAAAGAAGGGGAAGTTAGCTCCTAGATTTATGGGGCCTTATCCAATCATTGAGAGGATGGAAAAGGTAGCCTATAAGTTGGAGTTACGACCTGAGTTGCATAGATTACATCTAGTGTTCCATATCTGTATGTTGAGGAAGTGTCATCTTGACACAGAGTTAGTTCTGCAACCTATGGAGGTAGAACTAAATGATGATATATCATATGTTGAAGGACCTGTGTTGATTCTTGATAGAATGATCAAGAAGCTAAAAAAGAAAGATATATGTCTTGTGAAAGTTCTCTGGCATCACCGTGGCATTGAAGAGGCTACGTGGGAACTAGAGGAATAAATGAGGAGGAAGTACCCTACTCTTTTCTCTTAATGTTTTCGTTGATGATTTCAAGGATGAAATCCTTGTAAGGGGTGGGTAACTTGTAACATCCCTGACCTGAGTTATGCTCTAACCCTAGGTGTTTTGCTTAATAAAGTTGATTGGATGCTTGCTCTTATCTTTTGAAAAGTAATTAAGGCTCAAGAGGAACTTATATTTCAAATGTAGTACTTTTTGAATAATGTTGAATATAATGTTTTGCTTGTTTTGGACTAAAGTGCAAATTATCCAAATTGAGGGGTCAAATTGCAAATTGTACATGATACTATGTTCCTCATGTGTTGAAGCATCATGAGAATGAATATGATGCAGAGGTATGTCTTGTGGAAGCCTAACCACCAAGAACGAGCTGGTAAAGCAATGCTTGTACATTAAAACCTAGTTTTGGGGTAAAGTGCAATTTACCCAAAACCTAGGGTTCAATATACAAATTTCCACTTAGATAAGGTCCCAAATAATTCTTGGCATCTTGTAGAGGCAAGAAAATGAGAGGGGAATCTCATTTGAGCTACTTTGAAGTAGAGAGAATCTTGATATTAAAATAATCAAGATTTAAGCATAATTAAAACTCTAATTCAATTTAATGAAAAAAATAAATAAAATAATTGAAGGGCCTTCAACCAAAAACGATATGAAAGGATTTTATCTATTGTGAACGACCTTGTTCCTTGCTAAAGTATGAAAATATCCTAAGGAGGTGAAAAACCCACTCACCTTATTATAAGAAAAAGAAATATCCACTCACTTATGGATATTAATATAAAAAGGGTTAAGGTGCTTAATTTGCTTTTCTTTAAAACATGGATAATTGAAGGGAATAAGAGGCAAAGAGGATATCCTAGTCCCTATGGAAAGGAAGGGGGCAAGTGGCAAGAAAAAGGAAGAGATAATTCCTACTTTCTCTCTCTTAATTGAATTTTAAATAAAAATGCATATATGCTCCTTTATCCATAGAGTGAAAGGGGTAATTTCGAATTCACTTCCACCACTGGCTTGCAAACGACCAAGGAATCTTTTCAGTACCAGGAGGATGATCCCCAACCTGTTGGTAAGCTTCTTGACCTTCAGTCACCTTGATTTCATGGTGGAAATCACAAAACAATGCATGATTTCTTCTTATCTCGATCCCATCTTCAATTCTAACCATTCCTTTTCACTCAAAGCTTGAGGAAGAGCCTTGGAATAGTGAAACAAGTTGCATCCACCATTTTTGACGTGAGCATGGAGCTTTGAAGCTCAATTGGAGGTGGGTTATATAACTTGAACCCCTGTACATTGTCATTCAACTATCAATCTTGCAATTTCGTTGATTCCTTCATCTTCTTGATTAATTGTTGGTTGAAATGGGTAATTCCATGAAATCAGAAGTACTAAGAGCTACAGAGACGAAGGTAGATGATGATGACATCATATTGGACACTTTTCCCATAGAAATAGTATTTCATTCAGTTTCAACAAGTTGCTCATTCGGTTTCAATAAAATCGTTTGAAAGCAAACAGTTTCATCAAACCGTTTGAAGCTAAACGGTTTCAAACCGTTTGGGAGAGTTGACCAGGGTTTACCATTTGGAAATTTTGATTTTAATGATGTTTTTAGATGACCCACCAAATTTGATTGATTAATTTTAAAGGGTTCATTAGTTGAAGGTTAATCAATTAGCAAACCGTAATCGAAATAAGTGCTGAAATTCAATTTGGTTAACTTAGATTTTTGGGTTGCTTAGCCCAAATGGTCTCATGACCATTTGGAAGTCACCAAAATGGTCTCCAGACCGTTTGGGGGTCACCAAAGACCATTTGGAGGTCTAGGGTTAATTATGGTTGAGTAATTGAAGGTCTAGAGATACAAAATTGAAATGCAATTGAGTGCTGATTTGATGATCAATCCAATGATCTAAACCCTAATGGAATTTCATAAATTCCAAGGATATGATGAGGAAAAAGGTCTCAAGACCGTTTGGAGGTCATCCAAATGACCTCAAGACCATTTGGGGTCATGTCATGTCAAAAGTTTGATGATGGTTCATTGGTTTCATTTGAATCAGTTCCATAATGTTGAACAATGATGGCTACTCGATTCAAAGTCCTAATTGAAGGTTTCTTGAGTTGAAACCCTAGATCAATTGGGTTCAAAAACCCTAATTTATGGTCTATTTTAAGGTTGATTCAATAGTTCAAGTGACAAAGAAATTAGGGATTCAATTGATAATTGGTTCATCCATTCAAATCATGAAACGTGTAAGTGTTGAAAGGACTTTTTGGTCCATTCAGTTTTGAGATGGTTTGGACCAAATGGTCTTAAAACCATTTCAACCCAAACGGTCTCAAGACTGTTTGAGTCCAAATGGTCTCAAGACCATTTGGGACCAAATGGTCTCAAACCGTTTGGAGACCCAAAGTGCAAATGGTTTCAACACCTATTTTGTCTAACCGATTTCAAGGATAAATTGCCCAAATGGTTTTCTACCAATTGAATTTTGAGAACTAAGATTGTTTACGGCCTATATAATAAAATATTTTTGAGGTGAAATATGGTTGATCCATTAGCAGACCTCATGTAATTGAAGGTCCAATAAGGCCAATTCAATTGAATGTCTAATGCAATTGAAGATTCAATTGGTTAATCCAATTGATCACCTAATGGAATTGAAGGTTCAATTAGTCAATTCATTTGGAACCCTCATATAATTAAAGGTTCAATTGATGAAACTATTTTGAGACCTAATGTACTTAGATGATTGATACCCGTAGTGGGATTAATCATTGATGCACAATGATGTAATAATTCAATACATCATGTTAACCCTAAATGAATGTATTTGAATAAAGGGGTATGTTCAATCTAATCAAGAATTGAGTAGTGGACATCCTGAGTAGGATGAGAGAGAAAGATTCATACATGAATGATAATCATGTAGCCCTTAAGCCTAAAACATCCAAAATGATGTGACTTACAATTAGGGTATGATCATTGAATAAGAGATCATAAAACCCTAATTGAGTTGATTAATGAACTCAAACTCTAATTTAGGGATGAGTGAAACCCTAAACTAGTAGGATGATGTGATATGAAATTGGGGTAATGACATGAGTAACCCTAATTTAGGGTATTTTGATAATAAACCCTAATTAAGATGAATAGTAAACCCTAATTGTGGGTAATGGAATATAAAACCCTAATTGGAAGGAATAGTAAAACCTAACCCTAAATTGGGTGTTAATATATGATAATTCCTGACGAGATGTGAATAGTAAACCCTAATGTTGAAATAGGGTAAAGGCATGTGAAAGACTAATTTTGGGTTATATTATATAGCATGAAACTCTAACCTTGGACAATGAAATGATAAATCATTGGTCTTAATTGTGTAAAGGGAATGAGTATTCCTAATTGACATAAATGGGAAACCCTAACCCTGGTAAGGGAATAGTGGTGTTACCCTTGAATAATGATGTTATGTATTGTTTTGCATGGTGTTGATATGAAATTGATGTATCTATTATCATATGTACTAACCATGCAGGTATCATGAGATGATGAACATAGCCAGGTATGAGATATGACATTTTATGTATTGAAATTGATTATTGGGCCTTATGTGCCATACTATGCCTTGTTTCCTAGTAAAAGGTAATAAGAGAAGTAATGGGCCTGAAGTGCCATGAGAGATGCTTATGTAACAAGAATCATATTTACCTTGGTCAGATGACCTGAAGGTGATAATTACCTAAAAAAGTGGTAATAATGCTCAGTGATGAGCTAAGGGTTTGAATACCCAGAACCATATGATTATGGCATTGAGTTTGTGAAGGGATGAGTATTTTCTAGTATTAAAATGAGGGACTGAGATTCTAATGTCTTATAAAGACTAAGAAGTGATTAATGAAAATAGTACATGTTTTCTTTATAGCAATTGTCTTATTAAGTTATGTTTGGAAACTTGGCTGATGCTAAAAGAATACGATAATGTATTTAATTAAACAAGTAATACCACATAATATAGTTGCCCTGACCACAGATCCATCAACATCAGAATTAGATGAATGGTGAAACGAGTTTTACTCAGAACACATATTTTTGAATATGTGGGAGTAATTGGGAAAATATATCCTTATGCCCCATAGGAATGGCTGCGGACCATGTCCTATGTACGGGATTGGTTTCAGACCATACCCCAATAAGAGAATGGTTGTGGTCCATAACTCCTTAATATAATACCAGGTATTGGCTACGGGTCATAACCCCAAAGAGAGTATATGCAACGGGCTATAAATCTATAGTGAAGATGCCAATATACCCTGGCAAACTAATTGTAGTTGGATACATGATGTCTCTGCTAAAGCAGTCTCGTACTGACCGAGACAGATGAGGTCATGGAATCTGGCTCTCCCATTGAACTTATGTGGTACCGATGCTTTACGTAATTGTTGTCGGTTGGAGTATGAGCGGTATATCTCATCTCTTCAGGGATTAAGAATGTTTGTAAAATGTAATCAACCGTGTAGCGTATTTGCATAAGATTGAAATACAGAATCACTGGTTGATGTTATTCTCCTTAGTATGTTCTAGATACATAAATGTTATATATGCTCTTCAAGTCCTTATTGAATAAGAGACATGCTGCTTTAACAAGTTTTATCTTAAATGCTTGATTAGAAATGTTTCTCTAATCTACATAGATATCGAACTATTTGATGTTGAATATATGATTCTACTGTTCAATTTATTTCTATTAAACTGCAATAATAATGTTTTTGGCGAAGAGTTATATCTCTCGCTGGGGAAATTTTATAATTGTCTCACCACCGTAGAATCCAACATTTTTAGGTGGACGAGGATGAGGTAGAGGCAGAAACCCTATAAAAAGGTAAGAACAACAACAACATCAGGGACAACAGTGAATCCTCAGGTGGAGACACTGACTGTCAAGTCTTGTATATGAGTAAATAGAGTCCTATGTGTCGTCTCTGTACTCTCAGGTCCTAGGAGTCAGTGATAGTGTTTTTGTAATAGATCTGAGATTTTGGCATGATGCTTCGAGGATTTTGTTACTTGAGCTTTTGATAAAGCAAATGGTATATATATATTCCTCGAGAAGAAATTGTACAGAGAATGTACTGTGTGAACCATGATGTGAATGTCATATGATGGTTCTTTTTGAAAGAGTTTTCCGGAGAATGGATCCCTTTGCAAAAGGTTTTAATTTTTTTATTGATTTTCGGTAACTCCATTGTTAATCATACACTTCCGCATTAGTTAATCTTTTTTTTGTGAATCGTTCGCCTCACTTTTGTAGTAGCACTGAGTCATATGAGCCTCCTCTTCATCCTCCTACTACTTCTTCTTCTTCTTCTAGTGATTTTGGAATTACCATTATCGGGTAAGAATATGACTCCTTTATTCGGGCCACTCAACATCTAAATATGGGAGCCTCTTCGGCTTCATCTCACCTAGCTTCCACCTCTAGTAATTCAACTTCCTCCTTCATGGATTATGGTTCTTCTCCTTCCTAGGTGCTAGATTCTAGAGCTTCATACATACTGGTATGAGGAAATTGCTTCACTCCTTTGACTCATATATTTCACTTCAGTCGGTGATATTTGTTGATGGTTTGATGCGGAAAGTATTAGCAAGTGGTCATGTTTCTCTGACTCCTAAGATTGGCCTCAAATCTGTACATTATGTGTTTGAATTTACATTAAATTTACTTTCTATTGCAAATTTGATTGATATTGTGAAATCTACAGTGACGTTTGATCGTTCTTGTTTTGCAAGACATGATCTCAAGAGTATGAGGATGATTGGTGTGGGCCTAGGAAAGGATATCTCTACCGCTTTCATGTTGCAAGTCTTCCTCATCAAGTACTTGCTGCACCAACACATACTATCCTTTTGAGCGGTTCTCTCTTACTGTCGTACTACAGATATGGTCGCCCTTCTCTTGAGAGTTTGTGGAAGTTAGAACCAAATTTACCACATGTGTCTACTATAGACTATTTATCTTGTCAGTTGGGGAAGAATCATAGGATGTCTTACCCTAGTTGTGATTATAAAAGGGCTCTTCATCCCTTCGATCTTATTCATAGTGTTTTGGGGTCCTGTAAAAGAAAGAAGTTATAATGGCTTTAATATTTTATTTCTTTTGTAGATGACTCTTCTCACACGACATGGATTTATTTTTTGAAGAGTCGAGACTCTGTGTTATCCATTGTCAAACATTTTCATCAAGAAATAAAAGTCCATTTTGAGTGCAATATTAAAATTCTCCAATATAATAATGCCTTGGAATATGTTCAACATGTTATGGATGATTTTTGTAGTTCTATTGGAATGATACATCATACGTCTTTCCCTCATACACACCAACAATATGGGGTGGCTGAGAGGAAAAATCGTCACCTTCTTGATATTGCTAGGATGATTATGTTGAAATCTAGTGTTCCTAGGAGATTTTTGGTTTGATTCTTTATTGACTACTTATTTTCTTATTAATAGGCAACCCTATTCTATTCTCCAAGGGTGTACTCCATTCTTTATTTTTATGCCTGCATGATCAAGAATTTATTGTTCCTCTTAGAGTGTTTGGTTGCACCTCCTTTGTTCATAATTTTGATAATAAGGCTGACAAACTATCTATGCGGTCTATCATGACTCTCTTTCTTGGGAACTCCAATACCAGTAAGTGGTACAAGTGTTATTGTCTAAGTATTTGCCACATGTTTGAGTCTAGGGATGTCACCTTTTATGAGTCCACTCAATATTTCTCTAGTGTTCATAGTAAGGGGGAGCAATTATGTGAGAGTGAGGGAGTATCACTATCACAAATCAATGAGGGAGTCTACCACAACAAAGTCAGAGAGTGCCACCCACCATTTTTAAAGATACTATAATCAAGGAGGGGCTATCTAGTCATGTTACTCTAATTCAGCAATATTCTCATGTATATCACAGACGGAGCATGCAAGATCACGATGAGGTAGTGAATCCAGTCAATGTGTGTTACTAATCTTCCTCTACTCAAGAGATTCCTTAAGAGCCATTTGATCTTAATGTTCCCATTGATCTCTGAAAAGGTACTCGCTCGTGTTCTATTCATCATCCTATTCCAGGTGTTTGTTGTTTGTCAAATCTATCTAACAAGGAACACTCTTTTGCTCTAGGTATTTATTATGTGACTATTCCAAAGAATCATATTGATGCAATGAAGTATGATGGCTGGTTATAAACGATGAAATCTAAAATGTTAGCACTTGTACATAATAATATGAGGGAGCTTACTGATTTACCTTCAGATAAAAATGTTGTGGGCTATAGATGGATCTTCACAGTTAAACAAAATTTACATGGTTCAGTAGAGAGGTTGATGGATGGACTGGTGGCAAAAGGATACACTCAGACATATGTGTTGATTTTTTGAGACCTTCACACCAGTGGCTTGTCTTAATTCTATGAGGATACTTATTTATCTGGCTACCACTTTTGACTGGCCACAATATCAGTTCGATGTCAAAAATTCCTTCCTACATGGTGATCTACATGAAGAAGTATACATGGAGCGACCTCCTAGCTTTGTTGCTCAGGGGAAGTGTCAGAAGTTGTGTAGATTGAAGAAGGCCATTTATGGGTTGAAACAATCGCCTCGAGTTTTGTTTGACAAGTTAAGTTATATTGTATTACAAATGGACTTCTCATGTTTTATGACTGATCATATATTAGATGTTAAAGAAGGACTGCAAAAGCACTTTCACACAAAGGACATAGACAAATTGAGGCACTTTTTGGACATTGAAGTTCTTCGATCTCATGTAGGCACTAATTTATCTCAAAGGAAATATGTGCTACATCTAATTCATGAGACATGAATGAGTGAATCCAAGTCAATATCCCCTCTTCAGGACTATCATGTGAAGGAGAGGATTGATGACACTAATTATCCTGGTATAGGGTATTATAGGAAGATTTTGGGTAAGTTGATATACTTGACAATTACTCACCTAACATTTCCTTTTTTGTAGGAGTGGTAAGTCAGTATATGATCTCACTCAAGTGGGTTCATTAGAGAACCATTTTTTGCATTCTTAGGTATCTAAAAGGTGCACCTAGAAAAGGGATCATATATCTTTGACCTAAAACACCTATGTCTACTCTTATTCTTACTGGCTATGTAGATGCAGATTGGGCTAGTAAGAAAAATGATAGAAGATCCACATCTTGATATTATACCTTTCAAGGGAATCATCTTATCATATGGAAAAGTAAGAAGCAGAATGTGGTGGCTCGTTGTTGCACAGAAGTGGAGTATAGAGCTATGGCTCATGCTTGTTGTGAACTACAGTGGGTTCAATCTGTGCTATCTGAGGTGAAAATTCTTATCACATCTCCTATTGAGCTTAGATATGACAATCAAGTTGCTATTTATATTGCTAAGAATCCAATCTTCCATGAACAAACTAAGCACATAGACGTTGATTGCTATTTTGTTAGTGATCAAGTTAAGAATGGAAAGGTGGTGACTCATCATGTCAAATCTGAAGACCAACTTACTGATTTTCTTACAAAATCATTGGGTCCAGTAATATTTCAGAGTCTTAGCAACAAGTTGGGCATATATGATGTGTATGCCCCATCTTGAGGAGGAGTGTTAATATAGTTGTTTTATGTTTCTTATATTTCTTTATGTCATTTACCTTTACTGTTGGATCTCTCTAAAATTTTCCCTTCTCAGTTATTAATAAAAGAGCAACAACACATTGGCATTCAAGTAGGGATAGCACATTGTCATTCAGATATGTGTTTTCTTCCCAAAGGCTATGGATGTAGTTTTCTATAGAATTGGCTTTTCCATTCAGAAAGGGGTGGCGGCACAACTTGTTGCTCACCTACCTTCCTAGTTGAAAATTCTTGTATTCATTCATTATATTATTATATTCAAAGAGGAAATTAATGGCAAATAGGAATAATAGTTCATTCAATGTTACCAAGGTTCCAACTACTTGTATTACAATAACCCACATGACATATTTCATTCAGGTTTTGTGCAATGTAACATTAATTGAATGCAATGTTCTCAAGAAAAAAGGCATCTAATACTACCTTCCTAGTGTTTCTCCTTGATAATGTATGCCTAATCAAGGAAGGAAAGAAAACACACGTCTGAATCCTAATCAATCTAATCATTAAAATATTTCTAAGATTTATGTATTTTACAATGAAAGGTGATTATGTAAGAAACAATTCTAGAAGCAGACCGTCAAAGTTCTTTTGACTTCTAACAATTAATATGAAGAGTTTCAGTATTTCAAACAAAGACGGGACAAAACACATTTTTGGATGAGTGCTAGAAGATGAACAATAACACTGAAGTGTAAAATATAAGTGTCATCTAAAATAAATAAAATAGATTATACATATAAGGTTACTAGTCAGAGAAAAATATAAGTTCCAGATAAATGTAAATGATTTATAAGGGATACCATGGTCGTAAAAGATCTTCAGTATGAAGTATCTTACTAGTTGGTTGGTGTATTTTGAATGATATTTATAGATTTTGTTTGAATTAGATACCATACATTATTTAACACGATATATTGTCAAAACCTTTCAAATGGAAGTATACTCATATTGTGTACAAGTTGTATGATATATATGTGTAACTAAATAACACACACTGTGAAATATGCCAAATAGTGTTGTATTAAATAAGCTGAGTGGAAGTGGTTCAATAATAATTGGTCCAATCAATGTATTTTCTATGAAGATAAGATCGAATACTATATTATTTAATATCTTACTCATTAGCAAGATAAATGTAGTTCATGTAGATTAGAAAGCACAATTGCAAAATAATCCATTTTAACTTTCTTATTTGAACTCATTTGTTTCTCTCATTTTTTATCGATAGAACTACCCCCGTACAAGTGCCACTTTTGTGACCCCCCAGACAGAGTAAAACTCTCAGATTCGCCCACTCAGGAACCAGTTAAAGCGTACATTTGGTCGACATGCACGATAGGTACCATTTTGGAGGCGGCCGCTGGGTTTTGAACCCAAGTCCCTTAATGAGGGTACTCCATGGAAAACTATTTCTCTCATATTTGATTTACTTACAGGTGGTCTATAAATCAATGAAGAAAATGATCCTTAAAAGATGGAAAAAAATTCAACATCAAGGAGCTTGAATGGAAAAAATAAATGAAGCAAAATACCGTATTGAAGGTGGCATGTGATGATCCTTCTGAGTAGTAAGTTTACTAATCCATTTTCCTATTGCATGCAAAGGTTGCTAAAGATTTACGTTATTCTATTTTGAGTTGTAGAATAATAATCTTCTCCAATATATCTACACATTTATGTTATACCTACTGTAATATTTTTAAAAATAACATATTGTTGTACTCAATGTTCTACTAGTAATTGCATGTGCATTGCACGTGTCATTTTATACAAACTAAACATTCATTTTATATAAAAGCCATGAATATATGTAGCATCAACATATAGTTTTAAGATCAATAGATAAATTTTTAACATATCTAATAACAAAATAAGAAATTTGAGATGATCATACTCTCTTAGTGAACAAACATATTCAATTTTCACATCTATAATTTTGATTGATCTAGTTATTTGGCATTGCCGTTTTTTAATGTAAAATGTTATTGACAACTTCTAGTATTGATATTCATTGACTACAAACACATATTCTCATTTCCTACCAACCACTAACTACTTGAAAGATCAACCATATAGTACACAAAACATATATTCAATTGGAAGAAATTCTTTATGTTTTTCACAAAGAATGGACTACCTTTTTCTAATGTGATACATATTATCTTATCACTTCAATGAATTATTTGGCCAAATCATATAGATGGACCTAGCAAACCGAGATCAATTTTTCCAGTCCCAATTGCCTCATCACCAAACTTTAGGGAAACAAATCTAGATATATTGCAACTTCGTTTGATCTTATATGTAATATTAGCCACTATAAATGGTGAATCAAGATATATGAAGAACATAAATGTTAATCTCAAATGTAATCTTCACCTAAAAAAAATAGTCAATTGTTGGGAAACCATATCAAGTAGAGATCACTAATTTCTAGAAAATAAGATAAAAACCATAAGTATCACATGTTTTCCTTTATATCCTTTTTAGTGAACTTTATCCCATAATCAAACCAAACAATAATACTATTTTCCATTTTAGTTATATATGGTTTCCTCATTTAATGCATTGATAATCTGGGTAAAAATAACTTGTTTAGTCACCGTTTTAAAAATATTATCCATTTCTAATGCCTTAATTATGTTTTCCTAAAAAGAAATTTAACTAACTATGTATGCATGCACACACACACACATACACACACACATAGATATATATAAATATATATATATATATATATATATATATACATACATACACATAGTGAAAGTTTGAGATGGAATTAAATGATTTCTATTTGTGTAACCTTGATTAGGATAAACACTTGGCAAAAATCAACCCCTAGTCATCGTAATGTCAACATATAGTTGAAATACCTTGTAATTTATTATTACATATACTTGTATAATTATTCTTTTCTACCACAAAATTCATCAATATATGAGTTTTTCATTGTCTTGGGAAGGTAGTAATTTTAACCTAGGTTTTTACATTAGGTTGGACTTATTGTAGTTTCTTAGTCTTTCCTCATAATGAAGGTAATGACAAAAATTAGACTAATTTTTTTTAAAGTTACGGGTCTATTATATAGTTAAATATTATAAACCTTGAGTTAGTAAAGTACAATTGTACTTTTTAAAATGTTATCATACAATTTAACTTTACTTTCTTTACCAAAAAAGTAAAGTATAATTGTATGATAACATTTCAAATAGCTAAGGACAACATCAAATTCACGTCATATGGGCATATTAAAATATTCAAATTATGTTCAAGTGCAACATTTATTTATAATTATAGTTTCAAATATCTTCACTCACTAACTATATTTTATATTCAAGAATATGCATAACAAAACTTGAATGGAGCTTAACCTTGTAAATATGTATAATTGACTAATCCTAGAAAACATATATTAATAGCATAATTAGTTTATCCAAATAGATACAACAATCTCATAAGTCTTAGAAGGAGTAATACACTTTAGTGCAAGTTATTTAGGATTAACAATTTACTACTTCAAAAATAGTATTCTTTTGCCAGTTCAATTTTTTTCTTGGGAAATAGATTTTATTGTATACCATATTTTGATAATCACAACTGGATAAGCTATATTATTTTTAAAAATAGATTAAACAATGTAAATAATAATGCATGAAATATTTGAAGTAGATGGAACTAAATGAAAGCTTAGTGTATTCCACATTCTATATTTTTATGTTTTTTTAAAATATTTTTTTAACACATTCACTTGAAACAAAATATCTTTGTTGAAATATATTCATATTAAAGAATGACATATTTTTATCTCAAATAAGATTCTACAAAATGAATTTATGAACACATACCACATAGATATGAATGGACTTGTTAATCTTCTTAGACATATTTTTTCACACAGTCTAATCCTAATTTATAATTTACATATGATAGGAAAAAAACAAAATTTACTTATGACAGGAAACAAATTGAACATATCAGTGTCATGTCATTATATATATATATATATATATATATATATATATATATATATATATATATATATATATATTCTTTATAGAAAAAATATTCATTAAATGTCTTCATTCAAACATGGTTATGATAATGATGAATTCAAATTAGATTAAATTTACATATTATAGTGGAATGTATGATATCCTCTTAATGATGTGAAGAATACTTGCGTCATTATACATGAATATATACTGATACACATAAAAAATTGCATTTAATGTATATAAGTGAAATTCAAATAGAGGTAGCTATGGATTAGTATCTTGCAACTTAGTGTTACCTACATAGTTTATTTTGTTCCAACTAAGTAATTGTTACTCAAGTTGTCAATGCTTATAAGTAAGTCCTCGTGTCGTATAGAGTATCAATAAATAATTTTGAAGGAAATCGACAATAATTTATGTCTCTAATCAAGGCCATACCTAAGTGCATAAAAAATGGTTGCAAAAACACTCTTATATATTTCATAAAAGATTAGAGTACCCCAATTTTAAAATTCTAAATATTTTATGCATCTAATTTTAAGATTATATAACATTACATATTTCAATTATTAAAAGAAATTGAACGTTTATGAAAACTTGAGATTATTTTGTATACTTGGATAATATATCCCATACCATGGTATTGTAGATCTATTTCTTAGTAATAGTAAGAAATATCTCCTTAATTGCAACTTATAGTTTATATTTGATTGTTCTTGTAAAATGTAAGGGTTTAAAACTAATTAACTTTAGTTATTGGTGACGATAAATGAAATTGGTCTTTATAAGAAAGCATAGTACCCTTTCTAGTCATGTAAGATTAGCACAGAAAACAATTCCAGTGGGTAGTAATTTCTTGGAGAAGCGTACGTACAGGATGCCTACAAACATCTTTAGTCAATCTTTGAGCATTAAATGAGGAAGCAAGTAAAATGTTGATAGTAACACATCAACTCTCTAAACCTTCCTTTTAAAATATCACCAAGCATATACACATGTAGATAGTGTACCCTTTATTATAAGGAAGTTGCATCTGAAATGGTAGTATACAACAGCTAGTCAAAGAAAGGGACATCATTGCAGTCACTTGCATTGTCCAATTATTCAAAGAGTGTTGAGTCATAAGTAACAAATTGTTGAGAGTGCTAGAAAGTTGTTATCAACATGCAAAAAAGCACAAACAAGTAAATAAGTGATGTAGAGTAAGTCATCAACATGTGCTGCAAGAATAACACATATCAAAGAGTGGTAGAGTGAGTTATCAACGTATGTAGTAAAACACATATAAGTCAAAGATTCATGGAGAGTAAATCATCAGTGTTCCAAGCAAAGCATAGACAAAACAAAGAGTGCTAGTGAGTAAGTCATCAACATGTGTAAGAACAAACACGAGAGAGAGAGTTAAGTGATGTATCGTGAATAAAAAACATCATTCCTAAATAAGCATGCATTAATTAACTTCAACATGCAACCAAATATATTTTTTCTTCATTTTTCATCTTCTCTCTTCCTTCAACTTAGAACTTCCTCTATTCTCCCCCTCACACCAATCACAAAAATAATCAAAAGAGTAGTTCGGGTGAAGATTAAAAAGCAATAGTAGAAGATATCGATGTAAATAAAAGTATGTGTAGAAGGGTAGGCAATAATACAAGTCAATTCAATAAGGATTTAGCATGGATATATAGTAAGTATAGATGGATTGAGGGAGGTAGTATATATGCATGTAGGGATGAAATGGGGTGGACACTAAAAGAAAAAAAATTGGAAAAAAATAGAAAAATTATTGATGGAGGTAAAAATAGGAGCCCATCATGTATAGAAGCTATCTCCATGTGATAATGTTGGAAAAAGATGAATTTGTGTAGGAGAGATAATTTGAGTAACAAATATATTCTTCTCATCACCGAGTAGATATTTAATAGATGGGGATAAAAGTAGGGGGGTAGAATTGTGAAAGGGGCTCCACAATTTTTTTTAAGGAGGAGTATATAGCAATGTTGTAATAGTATAAGAAGGTAGCAACGACTCCTCCATGGTGATATAATATAGTCAATACATGGCAGTCCTTCAGATATGATTATATCAACATCCATCATTCAATCATTGTTGTTTTTTGATGGAGAACCTGATGAAAAAGACTCTAAAAAAATCATAGGATAGACATCCCTAAGTGAAGCAAAAAAACACCAAGAGTAGAGGTAACCCACAAGGATGGAACTTGTCATTGGCTTTGTCTCTCTCATGTAGGTTTTTTATGCATGTGAGCGACTACTTTGATAACATGCAAAAAACAATGTGGAAGGATAATGTTTTTCTTTTCTTGTTGTTGTATTTACTAAAAAGCCATTCCTACATATAGGAAAGGGGATACACTTACAAGGTTGTGACTCATGTATGTTTGGCACTAAAGCATACTTGTGACCGAAGCATGCTTGGGACTCGAGATTAGTCTTATAATCTAAACCCCATTTACATAATAAACTAAATTATTAGCTACTTAAGAAGATCTTCTAGTCCCGCTCGATTGAGGCTAACACCTTGATGTCCTTGGCTGCTTTGGACATTGAGAACAAGGAGATCTTAACTCCACATGAACAAAACACACAAAACTCAATTACATGGAGAACATATTAGATGAAAATATTGTGAGTATGAATCAACATCTACCTATTCTTGGGGACCTCCTAATATATGTTTCAATTCTAACAAAGTGAGAACTTAAGTTATGTTTTTTTGCTTGATTATCATATAATATATCAATTGCGGTTGATTAGTCACTATTTGGATAGGTAAAACCCTAGAATTTTTTTAAGATTATGAATTTGAGTTAAATTACTTAATATATATCTACTATAATGGAATATTTAAAATAATATGCATGGTTGATTTTTAACAATTGGAGATGAATTGGGGTTTTTTAATAAAGACTAGAAACATAATATAAAATGTAGACACTTTCAAGAATTGGATTAGGTCATCTATTATAGAGATCCCGACTGTGTCTTCATCATTAGACAATGAGCGATGACCTATGTAGTTATCTAGAAGAAAAATACATCATTCTATATTTGTCTTAAAGAAAATCCCCCAAACATGTCAATATCATTATTGAAGCTTTAAAATGTCTGGTTGAAGATAGGGATGTGACTTTGAGTTGATTACAACCTAAAATAGTCCTTGCCTAGTCCTTCTCCAAATATTGGTTGAAAACTAGTAAGTTATTCTCTTTTGAAATTGATTGTTAGAATTTTAATTTGGTCTACATGTTTGGCTAGAATTGTTATCGACATAGAGTAAAACCCTAATCAATTCCTTGTTTCCTTTTCTTCCTTCTTTGGAATAGTAAGGAATTCAATCTAGCATTTATGCTGTAAATTTTAACTATGAGCCCTTATTGAATTTTAATGGAAATTTGCAATCAAGCTATTTAAAGTTTTTGGAGGTGACTATTGAACCATGAACTAGAGACTTTCACATTATTTAAACAATAATTGAGCTAATCAATAATATTTATTCCACAGTTAGGTCATTTTAATGAAATAGGGAAAATGAGGATTTCTAATGAACTTTTAATTTTTTTCCTTTTCACAATAAACTATTGATGTTATATTCCAAGATTAGCTGTATTAATTACTTTGAAATCACTTACATTTGACATGATCTATCCCATTTTGTACATTTTGCTCACTTATGACAGAATTATCTCAACCAAATCATATTTTGATTCGAAATTGGATCCTTTGGTCAAAAATTATATTAACAAATTTTACTAAATGTTATAAGTTATTATTGAGGCCTAAATTTTTTAAAACTCATCTCTTTTTAGAAATTACATTAGTCAAGTTTTTTTGTTGATCTATGATGGAAAATGAATATTCATGATTATATTTATATGCAATTTGGTGTGGTTCTTTATATCATTAAAATAGTGTGACAATGGTGATAAACGTTATTAAGATCATTGTTTTCTACGACATATAATGTGAACAACTAAGCTAAAAGTGAGATTTTAGCGAAGTATAGTTATTGGAAATTATGTTGATTATTAGTACCATTATGAATATGCTATAGTTTTATTTACTTAATTAAGATGAAAAATACATGAGATATCCTATGTTCATTAAATGATTCCATGTAGCTAAAATGTGATGAATCATTGAGGTTCTATAGAAAATTGAAACATGTATAGTTAATCTTCTTTAATGATTGTGAATTGTATATGTATGTTATGCTATGAGTAATATGGATCATAATGAAGTATATAGAAAGTTCATGATAGTCATAGAATAACATGATCATGATGAACATTTGCAATGAATAATTTTAGGAAAGTATAAAAGACCCACTTGCAATGCTTTAAAAGATCATTGAAAGGTTCCCAAAAGAATTTTTATGAGAATTAATGCAGTAGACTATGGAGCACCACTTTACTATGTAAAGGATAGTTTTTTTAGAATATTCATTTATCTAATTGTGAAATCTATATTGATAGCGACAACCCATATCTTACAATTATAATTAAGAAGAATTTTTTTCCAGATAAAATTTTCACACTTATTTTGTCAAGATACATGCTTAGAGTGTTACCCTACAAAAATATCATGTTAGGGGGAAAATAGTTGTAAGTCATAGTTTGTTGTTCCCCTATGTTATAGATGTGGAATCCCCATTACAGTGAGGTAGAGTTTATGGTCTTAGTAGGGATAGAATCCTAGGATCACCTTAAAATCCAAGTTAGCAAGTGAATTACATTAAATGATATGCTTAGTACAATAAAGAATCATGTTTGTGGTATGTTGGGGGTTGCAACTTAAGTTATTGATGGGATAAAATTCATGTGAGATATTTCAAAAAATACAATTATTGACTGCAATGTTATATTTACTTGATGTTTACTATCACATTATTGTAAAGCCCAATAATTACAATTCATGTAGAATTTTACCTATTAATGATACTCTTATGGGAAATGTTAGTTTCAAATAAATACAAATATTTTTATATCCTTTTTTTGTTTGTTACTCAGTTGGGATGCATGTATATCTTGAGTGCCTACAAATTCTTTAAGGTTTACAAGTATGCCAAACATATTTTGAATACAAGTCTTCACAATGGTGAGCCCAGCATTAGGTGATGACTCCTGGTTCTAAGGTATGGGTAATGGTTTGTGTAGTCATCCATGTTTGCTCGAGTCTAGGAAGATTGTAAGGTGTTTTGAATTCTTTCATTGTACTTTTCAAGTTTATTCTATTTCACTTAGTTTTTCATGGCAACATGAGAAATATTTGGAACACATATCCATCACAAGTAGAAAATACAAAACAAAAATGAAATAAAATGTATTTACTTGATAAAGACAAACTTTATAAAAGATGACACCTTTTGCACCACACCTTTCTACTTCTATCCACTAGATGAAGAACTCACCATAGTGGGAGGTAGATACATAGGGCTTGGATCTTCCACCATATTGTCACTACAAGAAACATCATCATCGTTTACGACATCATCCTGATGAGGGTGTTGCATTCGAGATATACATGGAGACTATGTTTACCATGCCCATCTAAAACACAAGACATCGTAATGACCAAATAAATCTCATTATAAAGAAGAAAGCCACATGACATGCTACATAATTTTAGGTTGACAAAAAAACCTACACCATTACTCTTAAAATTCAATCTAAATACAAAGAAGTCACTCAATGTTACATGATTATAGGTCCCACCATAGAATCTAAACTAGCTTGTCCCTTGGGCATACTCAAATGGCCATGACAACAACATTAAAGTGTCAATTTTGGATGATTATATATGGTTTGTGGTAGTTGAATGATATCCTTGACAATATAAGGTGATATGTTTCCTGATATGTTACTATTGTGGAGTCACTCAAGGAATCTATGGGGCTCTACATGATGTGACAAGATTTTATACCTATTCAAGTGGCTCATCAAACTCTATTTAGACTTAGTGCTAGTTCTCTATGAAAAGAAAACAAAATGTAAACATATTTCTTATAATGCTACTAATACAAAAGATACAAAGGACATATATATGCAAAATCTTTCACACGAATGTTCATAAGTACTAGGAAAGAGACCAACCTACAATTCCCAACAATTTTACATCACATTAGATATGAAAAGCCATAGGGAGAAAACTAAATGACACCTACTGTAATGACCCCGCCTCCCGATAACCCCCAATTAAGGGAGACGAAAAAGGTTAGAGCTATTAGCCCAATTTTTTGGATCAATGCTTCAACAAATAATCAATAATAATTACTAAATTCTACCAAAACTATACTGAAAAGCTGGAAAAAAATAAATCTTTGCTTACCTTTTTAAAAAACATAGATATCTAACTTCTATCCACAACTAGAGTCTACTCTAACTAATCCTCCTGGCACTTCAATTCTTATTTTCGTAGTCATTGTGAGATGAGGAATCGAGAGAGGGTCCTTTTATAGGATTAGGGAGGGCTCTCTTAGGGTTTCTCAACCCAGCCACTGCCCTCACCTTCAGGTGATTTGGGCATTTCTTCTTGACACCTCCAAAGCTCGAAAAAGTAGGGTCTATAAGGTTTGGAACTCCCTCCCAGATTCAACCAAGAAGTTGCCTAGTTTGCACATGTGATAGATCGTGAGAATATCGAGGGGAAAGATCCCTCAGAAACACAGCCAGAGTCTGACTTCCATTGGAATTGGACGATGAGTGGCTCCCATTGGATCAAGATCCAACAGCTCCTATTTCTTGCTCTCAACCAAAAAGGAAATCGAAATTCTATTTTTAGGATAAATCCTCATTATTTAGCATAACACGGAAAAGTCATAACTCTTAATCCATGGATCCATTTTATCCCAGATTTGGAGGGAATATTATTAATTACTTAATCGATCATCATGCCAAATTTGGGTTTATTATATAAAGAAATTGGGTATTTTTCTTTAGTTGCAAGTTATGACTCATATATATATATATATATATGTATATATATATATATGTATATATATATATATATATATTTCACATATTTTCTCTTTCCTTTTCCATTAAATTATTATTTTGAATTCCTTGGACCTCAAGGAACCTTAATGGCTCGAAATCCCATCTTGGGAATACTCCTTAGCCTTTTCCTTATCTTTTATCCCTTTTCTTATTTATTCCTTTATTCAAATAAATTCCTTTTCTCTTCCTTTTCTTATTCTTCCATTAGAAATCATATGTAAACAATATTTACTCAATTGTGGCCATTAATGCCACTTTCTAGAGATTTCTATATATTTCTCATAAGTACTTTTCTTAATATTCATTATCTTGTATCTTTTCTAATATTTGGACTTTTCTTTCCATTCTCCTCTTTTATATCCATTATTGGATTAACAAAATAGTAGATATTGTGAAATTCCAATCAAAAGGGATATTTGCAAGGAAATCCATCCTTTGAAGAAAAGCATACAACCTTCTCAATATAAGTCCATATTCATAAAGTTATTACATTTCAATTATGAAAACACATGTAAAATTGAGGTTGTAACACCTACAATATGTTAGGTCCACTGATATCAATCTAGAAAGAGGATTGACTAGAATGTAAAACTATCCCAACCACCATTGTGCCAGTATCTCATCTGGTGTAACAGTGAAACCACTAGGGTATTGAAGGATTAGCTCTAATGATCCAAGGTATTGATGTACAATGTCTTCATGTACTATGGTTGAGCCCTCCTAAAATGAATCTATGAAGGGAGTAGAATGATACCTACAATTCAAAGTGACATATTGGCGTAAGACAAGAAGTCATTATAAACAATCACATGTTAATAAAACAATTCTTATACCATTCAAGTGCCTATCTTCTTGAATCTACATAACAACTATAGGTAAGAAAGCATGCATTTTCCAATGTATAACTCATGGCATGACACCTTTCACGTTGGCACATAACATGTCAGGATTTTAGTTGCATGATTAGATGACGGGTGTATTGGAATTGTCACACTTACAATACCACAATCACTCAATGGAATTCATTATTAAAACAAAATAAATGTTGTTGTGTATGATTTGAGGCCTTTGATAAAATTATGTTAAAATGAATTATTGGTCTACTAATATCAACATGTTTCTCCTCCTTTTCATACCAGTCCATAAATATGTATTGTGTTGTTAAGCTCATTCCCGAAACGATACTTGACACTTGGGATATGGTCATAGACACTACAAATGGTACCAAAATCTTGTTAATATACATTAGGTGTAAGGCCCACTTGCATTGTGACATCCTAGACTTGACTCATGGGGCCAAACATGATGAAATGAATATCCATTAAGGTGTTATGGATCCATCCTTATGTTAGTATCCTCAAATGGGAGATGTGCATACACGAGCCATTCCGAGTGTGTACTAGATTTGCAAATAAATTATGAGGCCATATATTTGAGCCATAATAAGAATAACTAGAGTCTAAGAAGGAAATATTGTAACATCCTAGGATCTTAGGTCATGGATAAAACTATCTTAAAAGGTTTCATTAGAATACCCATATAAGTAAGGAGTATCTACTTTTATGGTAATAATAACACCTAATTTATGCATTAATGTTGATCAATCATCTATTCTTTATAATAGCATGGATATTCCCTTATAACCCCACTTACTTAGCTTTTCATAATTTATCTCATCTTTGTAGACATTATCTCACAATTAGATAGTTTTGGTTCTTGCATGGATGGAGGAGAAGATATTGAATTCCTAAAATCTTATGACACAAACTAAAAAGACCAAGAGTAAAACAATAGTTCGGGCTAACTAATCTAGATGTGTTCACCAAACCCAACCCAATTTATCACAACACATCATTTCCACCGACCTTTATTATCACAACATGGATCATCATGCACTCATGATGCAACCTAGGGTCTGCGAGATGAGGGCCATGAGAAGACCTTCCATTAATGCTCGGACAGGTACCAATGCATCTGTGTAGTGTGCTAATAATGAAAATGCTAGAAAGAAGAAGCATAAACAACTATGTGACTCAGATGTGTTGAAGAAATCCAAAAACTACAACCGTGCAATAGTACCATGTATGACGCATGGTGACCAATGACCCTTCTAGCATGGAATGTGAGAGGGGGCCTGAAACCTCACCAATAGTGTGAGGTGAGGCATGTGATACGAGAGGCTGGCATATCAATGACATGTATTCTGGAAACACGTATGGCAACGACATCGATCAAAAAGTCAAAACTCTATTCCCTAGTGGGTGGAGTCATTTTTTAATCATGATCAGATTGATGGAAGTAGGATATGTTGTGGGTATGATCCGAAGGCATGGGATGTAGGGTTCATTGAGAAATCAAGACAATCTATTACCTTATGCTATCAGAATAAGGGTGGTCTAAGAATCACTATTTTGAAAATCTATGGTCATACTACTACCATTGCGAGAAGGGACTTGTGGTCAACAATAGAGGATTTGGCAAAGACAATTGATGATCATTGGGACCTTATGTGTGACTTCAATTGTACCAGATTATCATAAGAGAAGAAGGGTGGAAGGGAGAGAGGGTTGAAAGTCATAGATGATTTTAACAATGTTCTGACGACCTCTAATCTAGTGAAACTTCCATTACATGGGAGGATGCAACATGGAACAACCTTCAAGATGAAGATAGGCCCATTGCATGCAAGCTTGATAGGTTCCTTGTCAATGATTCGTTCATAGATGCATTCCCTATCGCCTTTGTGAACTTCACTTTCATAGAGGAAATCAGTGATCATGCGACACTCCTTCACCTGGTTCAACATCAAAATCAACACAAGAAGAGACCCTTGTGCTAACTCAACTACTGGTTAGAGTGGGAGGAATTTGGGAAGGTGGTGAGGGATGATTGGAGGGAATTGGTGGAAGGGAACCCCATTTTCGTTGTAGTAAAGAAACTCAAACCTACAATGTTAGCATTTAAATCATGGGCCAAATCCAAGTGCACCATCCCTTCTCTCAAACGCAAAGCACTGATGGAGTTCAGTAGTGTTTCTCTAAGCCTGCAAGACACACTGATGGATCGACATCTTATTGATAAAGAAAGGGAAATACAAAAGAGACTTGATGCTCTTGTAAAGGTGGAAGAATGCTTCTTTTTCCAAAGGAGAAGGACTTAATGGATCAAAGATGTGGAGTGCAATACCTCCTTCTATCAAGGCATTGTCAAAAGGAAGGAGGTACATGACTCCATCCATGAGCTTATTGTAGTTGATCGCATGAATATTGGTGCTCAGGAGGATTTAGGAAGGGAGACTGTGGCATTATTCACTAACTTATATATGGATCCAATGTACAATGTGATCTGCTTCATGTCATGCCTGATAGCACCTTGTAAGAAGAGATGAATAGATGTCTTTGTATGTCAATTTCAGAAGTGGAAGTGAAAGATACTTTGTGGCCTATTGGGCTGGATCGAGCACCAGAACCAAATGGCTTTAATGGAAGATGGTTCATGCACAATTGGGCAGTCATCGGGGTTGATGTGGTCAAGGCTATAACGCGGTTGTATGAAGGAGGCAACATGGCATGGGAATGCAATCATGCTTTTCTTGCTCTAATTCCTAAATCTCCTAATGCCTCAACTATGAGAGATGACTAGACCATTGCATGTTGTGGGGAGTTATATAAGATTTGGTCCAAACTCTTGGTAGGGATATTAAAGAAATTCAACCTTCTTTGGTTTAACAAAACCAAGGGGTGTTCATAATGGGAAGAGACATTGCACATTTTGCCCAACTAGTTGGGGAATTTCTCCAGAGCTTTGAGGTGAAGAGAGCCAAAAAACAAGTTTGCATCAAGCTCAATATCTCCAAAGACTATGATCATGTGTCATGAGAGGCCTTGAGTTAACTCTACAAAACTTTGGCTTCTGTGATCGGTGGATCAGATGGATCACGAAGTGTGCACAATCAACCTCATTCTCGATCCTGGTCAATGGGTTTTCCGATGACCTATTTCATAGAAACCAAGGGTTAAGTCAAGGTGTCCCTTTGTTACCATTGCTTTTCATGCTAATCATGGAGAAATTGATGCTCATCCTTCATAGGAAACATGTAGAGGGAATTTTGAAACCTTTTAAGGTGAGACGTACTATGGCACTTACACACCTCATCTTTATTGATTATGTGCTTCTCTTCTTAGAAGGATCAGTGGTCTATCTTAGGGAAGCTAGGGAGGCTATTACTATGCTCGAAAAGTGCACTTCTTTATATGCCAACCGAAATAAATCAACACACTTTTTGTCTAAGGCTGCATGACCAATGGGGAACATACTGGAAGCAACACTCAATATGCCTATTAAGGATCTTCCATGCACATATTTTGGATTTCCATTGATGACAGGGATGGTGTTTGCAAAATGCTATGGTATGTGCACGGATAGGATGCATGCAATGGTGGATAACTGGCCGCCAAAGAGAATTTCATTTATTTGATGATTAATACTTATCAAAGAGAATGTGACGAGCATCATTACCTTCTGGTGCATGTAGGGGTACATACCACGGAAGTCCTAAACCAATTGCAAAGCATAACGTTTCATTTCTTGTGGGGGAATCTGACGTACAAATTATCATGGAAGAGGATGACCCTTCCTTTTGATGAAGGGAGGTTGGGCCTTAAGCGATTTAGAGATATTGCAAAGTAGTTGTGAAAAAAGATAGATAAATTTCTTTGGGTGTTGTGGATGAGATGGTGATATGGAGGATCTCTTAGGAATCTAGGTCCTACATTGTAGGGGTTCTCATGAACATGTAAACGCATGACAAGTGAATATCAGAGTGTGCAACTCTATATTCACTGAAACTAGAAATTCAACTTTCATAACATTTCTATATATAGTGCAACAACTATTCATTTATATCGCAATAACTCATAACTTAGCTATGCTTTCCTGCAAACAAATTCGTTCACTGAAAATAGACTTCATATCTATTCCACCTCTCTATACTGATTTCATATTACTGAACATTCAAATATACTGTATTGAAAGGAATACTCAACCTGAAATACTTTATCACATTTATTCACATCTTACTGAAATTACACGTAAGGCATGCACATTTATATTACTAATCATTTCATTTCATTTGAACTATGCAAATTAAAAGTCTAGGGATGATAACTATGCTCGACATCTGAGTAATCTCTATTACCCACATATACACATAAACATCATTTTCATATATGCAATATCTACAATTAAATGAGTTAAACCTTGATAATTAAGTGAGATAATACTCACCCAATTCGGTGTGTTCGTATACACCGAAAACGTCCACAAACACGCCTAATTCTGCTTTTCTGCAACTCTGCACGCCGTGCAACTGATCTGCACGCCGTGCAAACCTGTGCAGAAACAGAAATCCCCGACATCAGCTTTCTGTAACTTTGCACGCCGTGCAAACTGATTTTCACGTCGTGCAACCTGCGCAGAAACGGAAATCCCTGAGGAAGAAGGTGGATTCGGGGTCGATTCGCGGGAAATCTCCGCACGAAATACCTTGGGAACTTCAAGACGACCTAGCAGCAACCCGTAGACGTTGCTTTTCACGTCTTTGGCCGCTCCTAGCACCTCCTTGGCCGGCTCCTATCTTGGCCAGGCAGCAGGAACGGGGAAGAAGAAGGGGAAAGGGAAGAAGGTGAAGTGGCTGGCTGATTCGGCTGGAGAAGATGAGGAATCAAAGAAGAACGGAGAAGGAGGGGCTTGATTGCCCAACTTTCTCCTCTAGCTCGCTCTCTCCCTCTCCCTTTTTCTGTTTTTCTCAAGCGGCAACTGAAGGAATGAACGTATCATTCATTCAAGGTCGGCTAATAAAGCTAATAAAGGAAAAACTAAAGAAGAGATAAGGAAGGGCGCCCAGGGGGCCAGATGCAAATGCCCAAGAACTTTTCTGAAATTACACATAGGTCCCTGGACACTAAAAAGCTCATATCTTTTTACTCGTAGGTCGGTTTCGCATGATTTCTCTGGCAACAGATCAAGCACAAACTTGTCCTCAACCTTAGGATAAGAAAACAAGCTAATGATACATTAACACTAGCTCAAAGCTCAAAACACTATTAACAAAAGCAAGTACTCATCTCAACATAACTAGTTCAATTATGCACTAACCAAGGTACTTACTGGTAAAACGAAATGTGGGTCATAACATATGTGTCCAATGGGCATGTGTTTGTGTCACAGACACAACATAACAAGATGGGGGTATGACAGTGTATAGGGTGCATCATGGTGGGCTTCTCACGATAGATAAAATTGCTATTTGGAACCGCGACTACCCACTCACTTGCCCTCTATGCCAAACGGAAGCTGAGTCTGCACATCATCTTTTCTTTGATTGTGTGGTGGTCACAAGGTTATGGAATGTGTTGTGGGTGAACACATTTGTGGATGTGTAGAACCCTTGGATGGACCGTATGTCTATGACAATTGAGGGTCCAGGGAGAGATTTCATCCTTATGGCGATGGTAGTCATTGCTTACTTCTTGTAGAAAGAACAGAATGCACGAAGGCATGGAGCTGAGAGGAAGATAGTACAAGGTCTGACAAGCACTATCAGGTAGGAGGTATGCATTCTCTTGTTTGCACATGCCCAATGTAGGGAGGTTTTAATGCATGACATCCTATGCACATTGGATTATAGTGAGATAGGAACATAAGGTCTGGATTTGACTGATTTCCCGTGTACGGTTCTACGCCTGTGTTCAAGTGTTGGCCACCCAAGCTCTAAGGGGTTTGAGAGGGATGGTTGGGTTCATATTGGATTTGGGCCTAGGAATTAGTTATTTATCTGTATTACATGTCTTGGTACTCTGTACATGATATACTTACTTACAATGTATTATTGTTGAATAAACTTGGTTTGGACAACATAGGGTGGGGTCTAGTAGGTAGAAAATGGCCTAAGGGCACGTTAGGTTTTGTTTCATCTTAGTAAACAAACATTGTATGAGAACTTAGTGATAAGGGCTATCAAGTTTTATCAAGTCCTTCATTTAATAAATTACCAAATTTCTACAATGATATCCTTTGACCTATGCATCTACCAACTACTAATGGAGAGAACTTGATATTAGTTCACTTCAATAGGATTGGGTTCGATTGGACCCTATATTGTTTTCCTTCATAGGATGATGATTGATGAACACCCAAAAATGGACATAAACTAATACACATTGACCAATGAAGTTTACTAATGGTGTTTATTAAAGTACCACATAACTGACCTTTGTAATCAACTCAAATAACCAATAACCATTGTATTGAAATCGACTCTTATTGAACGAACTAGCTTGTGTTCATTATATTCAAGATCATCATCAAACATCCATCAATGCAAATAAATAGATGGTATACTTATGATATCCATTGATGGTACCAAGTAATGAACCACATCATTGACCAATGGAAGCAACTTATTATTTTCTTCTTGAGTAAGCCTTAAGTTTATAAAATCGAACACTACCCTACAAGTATATGGGTGTGTGTAGTATTTATTGATGTTATCCAAGAAGCAAGGTAATGTCAGTTGCAAGAGTATTAAACTTTCAACAATCTAGATTGGTTACAAAAGGATGATTTATTTTAAATAAAACTATCTAACAAGTTAAAAGTAAATAGTAAATGCCAACCACTTGGAGAAAGATTCATATCAGATTAAGAGGATCTTGGACATGGGATTTCACTTCCATGTCAGAACTTACATATAACCACATAATTCAAACATACAAATGAGGTATGTCATTATGACACACTTCCCAGTGATGTGAGATAGTTCGAACTCCACATAGCACTCCCACGTTTATGCTTTGTGTCGAACTACAAACCTTGGATCCTCAACATAATCACAACCACTCTCGTAGTTAAGGATATGCTACTAAGATAGCTACCCCTTACTTGTTAACATATTTTCCCTTAATATATAAAGAAACATACAACATGCAAGTAGGATGGCCAATCATGCAAACAAGAAAATAAGCATCAAAGCATATGTTTGAATAGTAAATCAACTAGCATTAAACATGAAATTAGAACTCACATAAGATATGATATGGGAGATACTCTCCCATGCTAAAGAAATGAATTTCTACTTGCACATAGTAATGAAATGTAGGTATAAGTAGTAAATCATGGAGTAGACACATGAGTAAAGAAGGGGGAAAGCCAAGGAATCGGTAGGAGTGGAATAACAAGTAGGAACTTTGGCTAGAACATGGAATTTTGTCCTTGCAGTTGCTGCTACTTCAATAACGTCCTTATTCTTCGTATGTTAAAACCTGGCAAGGAAAGTACCTTCTCTATGAAGGGCTTAGGAGAAGCATCCTATAAGATAGGAATTGAGATCTATAGAGATAGATCTAGAAAGCTTCTTGACCTAAGTAAGATAATATACATTAGAAAGTTGTTGAAGGGCTCAACATGCATGACTCAATGAGAGAGCACTTGTCCATGTTCCATGGATTTAGTGTCTCAAGAGCCTAGTGTCCCAATTGTTATGAAGAATGGGAACACATGGAATAGATTCCATATGCATTCACAATTGGATATATATTGAATGCAATGTTATACACTTATCTCATTATCTCATATGTATCATGTTATCTCGAATGTAATAGACATGATGAGAGTATATTAAGTCATCTTATATGTATTACACATGATGAGAGGACATATATATACACATCTATGAATCTTGTATGTATTAGACATGATGAGAGGGTATATGTCAGACACAACTGAGAGTCACTGGACTACCATAAAGAACATCGTTGGGTGCTTATGAAGTGCTAAAAGGATTGGTTCCATGGTTATGGTAATAAGGAAGAGTTGGATATAAAATGTTACACTGATGCATGCTTTCGAAATAACATATTAATTATCGCAATCTAAATTTATGCTTGACATTAAACGAGAACTATAAGCTAGAAAGGGTTTTGAGCTAATGACAGTTGTTTAAATCTACAAAAGAAGTTGAGTATCTCTATGTTATGAGAACAACAAAGGATATTGTATGGATCAAGAAGTTCATATCAGTGAACTTGTGTGAGGTTTCAACCATTGATGACACAGTAGAAATATTGTGACAACAATGAACCTACTAAATAGGTTGGGAATCTCAGATAGCATACTACGACACTTCCATCTCATACGAGATGTCGTACAATGAAGAGATGCGAAAAATTACAACATACCGATTTTAAGCAAACGTTGCTAAACCCACTATAAAATCTCTTTCATAGAAGAAACATGATGGACATGTTAAGATCACTTGGAATAAGATTCATGGGTAATTGGATCTAAGTGACTGTGGGAGTCTATTGGTATGTATGCCCAGAGAGCCAATCAAATAATTGGAGTGCAGCATTGGATACAAATTTTGATAATGATAAAGGTAATTCCATCTATTATGTTTGTCTTGGTCATGAGATGTAGATACTAGTTTACAAAGAATGATGTTACTCAATGACATATGTCATTGAGTATGTGACTTGAACAATGAGATCATACAGATTCTAAGAGTACATACATTCTTGTTATGACCATCATATACTATTATAAAAGCAAACAACAATAATACATAAGACTAGAGTGTGGGCTAGCTGATGATAGAGTCTCATTAGTCATGATATGGGATATCAAGTCACTGACATAGATGAACATTAGAGAATAGTGTATCAAACAAACCCACCATGAGAGTGATACATGGAGAACATGTAATGGTATCTAGAATCATCTCACATAGTTATAGTGGTGATTGTGGTTCTTAGACTTGAAGTCACTACATTTATTACACGTCGTTTGATATACTTTGACGTCATCAAATGTAGCCCTGGAAATGGATTGTTATAAAGGTGATTATTAGGTAGTTGTCACACATGGGCATTTGAGTATGAGTGATGTAGATGGGATTTGTCCCTCCTACATGAGTTTGATATCCAGAGCCTCTTGATAAGATAGACTGAGAAATGTACGATCGTACTAATTTGGTTCAATATGTGGTATGTGAACTCACATGCATCTGAGAAAGACTGCTCTAGTTCAAGAAACATGGATTGAATGTTGAGAGGATGATAATTCCATGCCTCAAGTTCATTTTGGATATCAAAGAAAAAGGAACTAAAAGATCATTATAACACCAATCACAGATTGTAGGTTAAAGCTATACTCCAACTTTCTGAATTACTAGGGTAAACATAATGTGTGACTGGGCACCACTCTTTGCTTGTGATGTCATAATTTGTTATGGACATTCACTGCCAACATCATTCTGGACCTATAGGGTGAAACATATATCATACACTTTGATTAAAGGAGTTTACTCATGAATGATGTTTACATTGACTACTAAAGGTGTTTAGGTATTCAATTAAACAATATATCGACTGACTAGACTTAGAACATTCAAGTTCAAGTGTTCAACTGATTGATTGGAGTGACAAGTTGATTAATGATTATGGATTAGTTTTTGTTTCCTATCCTTTTAAGTTGGGCCTTAGTCAACCTCAATAGGCCTTTTTTAATCTGAAGCCATGATAGGTTAAAAATCTAAAATATAACTTTACTAATTCAACCAAGCAAGGTTGATTTCTTCCTCATTTCTTTACCTCACTTCGTCAAACATGTTTGAAATGTACATTCCCAGGGCTGGTTTCTACATGACTCTAGATACCAACCGACTGGCTCATTGGGTGAACCGGTCGGGTTAGGATGGTGAGACGACCGATTGACCTAGTGAACTGATCATCTCAACAAAGCCAACCAAAGCTTCTGATGATTTTCTGAAAAGATGAGAATAGTTGAATCATTTCACTTGTTCAATTTGATTGGTACAAGGATTAATGTTGGACATTAATTGGAAAAGAATTGTGAATCCAATTACAAATAGGAAACTGTATGAAACAACCATTTGTTAAGTGAGACGAGCATTTTGCTCATGACACAACCATTTTTCTATGAGAACTGATGGTTTCATAGTTCATAGATTCTAGAAAATTCATGATTCTAGACCCTTGTACTCCTACACCGATTGGGAACTTTGGCCCTGGTCTCTACCATAAATAGAGGGATATTGGGGGCTTCCAAAGACACACAATTGTGAATCAATTGCTCTGATAATTGTTGTCCTCTCTGGTTTTGGTAACAAATAGAGAGGCCAAGCAAGGGGAGGTATAGTAAGGGAGAGATCAACTAAGGATCCACTATGGGAGGGAAAGTCTATAACTAGTACGCTGCTAGAAGGGGAAAACTCCATCTTGTTGGTTTTAGTAGCACAATGTGGAGATCCTGGTGGTCTACGTGGACTACTTTAGTAGAGGGAGGCCTTTGTCTTCTCCTAGGAGAACATCATCAACTATTGTACTGGTGTTTTACCCGGATCCCAGCGGAGACAACTGTCCAAGTGTTGTTGTTGTTGTAGGGAGTGTTCTGCTGCCTGAAGAAGAAGAAGCACAATGCTAGTGCATGTGTAATGTTGTTGGACTTGATCCAAGACCAAGTATATTCTTGAAACTATCCATTCCATTGTATAGTTGTTGATGCGATCCACTATTTTATGGGGAATATGGAAATAAAATATTAATTTTTTCTACCTATTCTATCGTCTTATTTCCCAATAGTGGTATTAAAGCGACATCAATCTACTATATTTTGGGATAATGGATATGTTCAGATTTTGGTTTTTTCATTTAATTATTGCATGTGATGTGAATAATTTCTTACTCAATCAAATACCATGATAATCCCAAACTAATATATACATGATATACATATGCAATTTACACACGTCACCCTAAAAATAAGTTTTGATGGTGGATGTATAGCATGGTTATGGTGAGTAACCCCTATTATCTTTGCATGATTGTGTGGTTAGTTAATTATGTTTTATCACAATTTGCATGCCGACCCTCTATCTTATCTTCCCAATGTAAAGATAATTCTTTCCTACCCTTACTCTCCTCAAATATAACTCAAGGTTTCACTATTTTTATGTAATAGTAGGATAGTTTAATTTTCTATAATGATAAAGAAGAAAATTCATTATGACGATGCAAACCGACCATCTCGGAGACGAGTCGACCAACTGGAGGACCAAGGAGGACCAGAAGGATAATACGAACCGATCAGTTGGTGGACCCAACTGATCGGATGGAGAAGCCAACATATGATGGACTAAAGAACCAAAAGGCTAGTGAGACGACCAAATGACTGGCCAAGAGGCAAGTCGATCAGTTCAAAGATTGAATTGAAAAACCAGGATTTCCAAGCATAGATCTTAATCAACAATAGGTTTCTAGATATGATGTAAACCTATGTTGTGTTTTAATTCCTTTTGGCTACAAGTAATTACATTAGGCTAGCTAAAACCGTCACTTTTTGTTCATTGCATGTTACTGTTGTGTAATGTGTATATGATATGCACAATATATGTGGTGATTGGATAAAGTATATGTATTTATAAATATGAAACCCCTCAAATAAAATATTAAGTCTAAGATGCATTCCATTACAAGAACACATGAATGCTTGATCGACCAAGCATAGGTTACGCCGAAGCATGGCATGCCATCTATCTCGTGGAAGTGTGATGGTAGATATGTAGATTCAACCAAAATAGGGTGCATATCTCCGTGTAGGTTATTGGGTCAGGCTTAACTGGTGATTCTTAGAGAGTCTAATCCCAAAGGCATGTTGATGATCATGCCAAAGAGTTGTGCATAGCATATTTCCAAGAATTGCACACGATGAAATTGGCAAAAGTTCCCGACCTTAATAATTGACTAGGGATGTTAGAGTATTGTCTGGGTGATAGTTGAATTATTTTGGATCTTGGCCACTAGAAGATTGTACACTGTAATCTTCAAAATTGATACATGAGGGTTATCAATTTGATCAAAATAGTGGGAGTGATAATTAATTAATGTCCTAATCAATATAGTTAACTTATCAAATCAAACAAATCAAAAATGTTTTGAAAAGTTGCAATAGTTCCTTTTAGAACCTAATGCCAAACACAAACATGTTTTATTGTGATCAGTCTTAAGAAGGAAAAAATGGGATAATCTTACACATCTAGTGTAAGACTTTGAGAAGTGTTCTCAATCATGAGTGAAAGCTCTATGTCATTAAAAGACCACAGCTAGAGGAACCGGATCCAAATGTGCCTAAAGGCTAAATGGATGCTTATTGAAAGCATACCAATGATGCCATAGACATTGAGTACTTTATTCTTTGTTGTAAGAACTATGAGTTGTTTGAACAACATGAAAGCAAGGAGATTCTCAAAATTGTAACACATCTTAATAATCATGTAAAGAAAGAAAGGTATAATATTTCTGAAGTGTTATTTGAGTGCAATGTGATAGGTGGAGATTTAGTAGAGCACCATGTGCTCAATATGATTGGGCATGTGGAGTGATTGGGGTTTTTCTTAGGTCAAGAGTTGACTATGGATATGATTCTACAAAATGTTGCATGAATCATATAGCCAATTATGAAATGTTTGGCATGATGATGCCAACAGAAAGAAGAATAAGGAGAAACCCTTGATGGTGATCGTGGGAAGTGAGTCATAGGGAAAAGACAAGGACATGAAAAGTATTGAGGCTAGGCTGAAGACAAGCCTTTTGTACTCAATTTATGGACAAAGGTAAGTGGAAAAGGAATTTACCCTTTTCACTTAATGTATTAAGGAAAGAAACCTCCACCATTGTGAGCCATCTGGACATTTGAAAGAACTATCCTCTGTATAGAGAATATTAGGAAGAATATGGAAATAGAGATCTCTACTTTAGGACCTGATAAGTAGTTAGCTAGAACTATATGGAGCAAGGGTTGCTTCCTCTACAGTTGGAAGCTTCCATTCATGGGCAAATAATAGAATTAGTGAATTGTTATTATGTACCTGTGATTGATGAAAACATCACATGTGTTGTGTGACAAGAACATTATGTTTCATTTTAAAATATATGACCTTTTATGGCAATGCCCTATGTCTCATAAACTATATATGATAGTTCTGAAGACAAATATCTGTATGACACATATATTGAATGACTTGATGACTCAAACATTGAATACCTATACCATTATAATCTAGAACGAATAAATGAGAAATGCATTTCTAGAATCCATATAATGGTTATCAAGACTCTTTTAGTTATTGAACTAATAAAGACACACATATCTTATTTGTTGTGAAATATGACAAAAGCATCTTTACTAGACATAGTGGGAGAGTGGCTATTCTATTAGGGCTCATACATACTGATGTATATAGACCTTTCAAAATAAATGCTAAGGGTTGTTACCGAAACCTCATTATATTAATTGATGCTATCAGTGATTATGATATTTATATTTTATGAGATATAAGAGTGAATCTCTTGAAGTGTTCAAGGAGATTGTAAATGAACTATGTAACTAACTTGGTAAAAGTATTAAGATACTTTGATGTGATTGATGTTGAATTATTTTAAAACAAGAGTTTAGAACCTTCTGAGGATACCATGATAATGTATCATTATGAACTCCACCTGAAACAAAATCATATTGTATCATGAAAATGTATCAAATAGAAGGTACCACACCTTATTAAGTCATGGTGTGATTATTAGTTAAAATCTAATTGATGTTCCAAATAATTTTGGGTACATTCTTAACATTAAATAATGTATCGTATAAAATGGTTCAAAAGACACAATATGAGATATGGATTGGGAAGCGTCACGATATGTCTTTTTTAGTGATTAGAATTGAGAGCTTATACAACAAAATATTTCTGAAAAGGCATAGTCCACAAATCACATAAATGTTATTTTGTTGAATACTACCCTTATCCCAATCCAACAACAAAGTGTTTGTTAATCTGGATAACTGTATTCCTAAAGAGGAATTTACTTCCAAAGGAATCAGTAAGAGTAAAAGTAGAACTTGAAATGTTTGAGACAAATAAGAAAACATTGAACCTAAACAGGTATAGTTGAAACAATGAGAATCACAAGTTGTTGTGGAATCTTAAATTCCCTATGTAATACAAAACCTTATAGTTCTAGTAGAACATGCCTTGAGTTTGAAAGATTATGATCTCTTATAACTCAAAAGGGCGGTGAGTTGGACATATATGATGTGTCAACAATCTATCTAGAAGTTATTTAGGGACTGGAATCTCAAACATGGCTAGAGGCCATATGATCTGACATAGACTCCATGTCAATCAACAATGTATGACCTTGGTGAATCCACTTGAAGGGGTAAAACCCATAAGGTGCATTTGGGTCTTTGTAAAAAGACCACATGAGAGGGTAAATTGGTTGCAAAGAGTTTTAAACTAGTTCAAGGTGTTGAACATGATGAAGTCTTTCACTAGTTACCATGGTTAAATCCATCTGGATCATTCTTGTTGTTGCATCTTAGTATGACTGTAATATTTAGCAAATTTATGGTAAAAATCACATTCCTAAATTGGAATAATTATGAGGATGTGTATGTGAAACAACCTAAAAATCCATTAATTTAAATAAAGTTTATAAGCTACAAAGGTCAATCTTTGGATTGAAGCAAGCATCTTAGAGATGGAATCTTCTATTTGACAAGACAATCAAAGAGTTTGACTTGAGGAAAAATGAAGCTGAAATATGTGATTACAAAAGATTAAGTGAAAGAATATTTATATTCCACATAATGATGGTGAATAATGCCCTTATCATGTATATCTTAAAACCTGGCAAGGAAAGTAACTCCTCTATGAAGGGTTTAAGAGAAGCATCCTATTGGATAGGCATTGAGATCTATAGAGATAGATTTGGAAAACTTCTTGACCTATGTAAGAAAACATACATTGGCAAGCCATTGAAGGGTTAAACATGCAAGACACAATGAGAGAGAACTTGTTCATGTTCCATGGAGTTTTTCTCTCAGGAGCCTAGTGTCCCAATTCATATGAAGAATGGGAATACATGGAATAGATGTTATATGAATTCACAATTAGATCTATCTAGAATGCAATGTTATGTACTTATCCTGATATCTCGTATGTATCCAGTTTTCTCAAATATGTTGGACATGACGAGAGGATATCAAGTCATCTTATATGTATTGGACATGATGAGAGGACATATACATACCTACCTAGCAATCTTGTATGTATTAGACATGACATGATGGTATATGTCAAATACTAGTGAGAGTCAGTGGACTACAATAAAGAATATACTGGGGTGCTTTTAAAGCACTAAAAGGATCGATTCCATGGTTATGGTAATAAGGAAGAGTTGGGTATAAAAGGTTACACTGATTCAAGCTTCTGAAATTACATGTTAATCATCATAATCTAAATTTATGCTTTTCATTGAATGAGAATTGTAAGCTGGATAGGGTTCTGAGCTAATGGTAATTTTTTAAATATACAAAAGAAGTTGAGTATCTCTATGTCATGAGAACAACAAAGGATACTGTATGGATCAGAAATTCATATCGATGAACTTGTGTGAGTTTCGAACCATTGATGACACAATATAAATATTATGATAATAATAGAGCTACTAGATAGGTTGGGAATCTTAGATAGCATACTACGAAACTTCCGTATCATATGAGATGTCGTACAATGAAGAGATGAGAAATTTTGCAAAATACCAACTTTAAGCAAACGTTGCTAAACTTGCTATAAAAGCACTTGCATAGAAGAAACATGATGGACATGTTAAGATCATTTGAAATACGATTTGTGGGTCATTATCTATAAGTGAAAGTGGAAGTCTATTGGTATGTATGCCCAAAGAGCTAATCATATGATTAGAGTGTGGCATTGGATACCTAATTTGATAATAATAAATGTAATTTTGTCTATTATGTTTGTCTTGGTCAATAGATGATGAAATATACATACTAGATGTCTAAAGAATGATGCTACTCGATGATGTATGTCTTCAAGTACGTGACTTGAACAATGAGATCATATGAATGCTAAGAGTACATACATTCTAGTTATGTCCCTAGTTAGATATTACTGTGGAACAAAAATAAAAAATAGTAATACATAAGACTAGAGCATGTGTTGACTGATGATAGAGTCTCATTGGTCATGATATGTGATATCAAGCCACTCACAAAGATACATGTTAGAGAACAATGTATCAGATAAACCCACCATGAGAGTGAAACATATAGAACATGGAATGGTATTCAAAATCATCTCTCATAGTGACAATGTTGATTGTGGTTATTAGACATGAAGTCACTACACTCATCACATATCATTCACTATACTTTGATATCATCAAATGTAACCCTAAATAAGGATTTCCATAAGGTGATGATTGGGTAGTTGTGACACATGGGGATTTGTGACTGAGCGATGTAGATGGGATTTGTCCCTCTTAGAAGAGTTTGTTATCTAGGTCCTCTTGATAAGCAGGACTAAAAAATGTACGACCCTATTGATGTGGTTTAGTATGTGATATGTGAACTCATATCCATCTTAGACAGTCTACTCTAGTTCAAGGAACAAGGATTGAACGTTGAGAGGATGAAAATTCCATTCCTTGAGTTCAATATGGATATCAAAGACAAAGGAACAATACGATTAGTATAACACTAATCATAGATTGTAGGTTGAAGTTGTCCTTCAACTTTATGACTTACTTGGGTAGAAATGATGTGTGACAGGCACAAGTCTTTACTTGTGATGTCATAATTTGTTATGGACATTCACTATCAAATCTAATTCTGAACCTATAGGGTCACATGTATATGATACACTTGGATTAAAGGAGTTAATTCATTAATGACGTTTAGATTGATTACTACATGTGTTTAGGTATTCAATTAAACAATAGATCAACTGAATGGACTTAGAACCATCAAGTTCAAGTGTTCAAATAATTGATTGGAGTGTCAAGTTGATTCAAAATTGAATTGGCTAATTTTTGCTTGACTCTAGACACCAACTGATTATCTCACTGGGTGAACTGGTCGGCTTAGGTTGGTGAGACTACCGGGTCACCTAGTGAACCGATCGGCTTAGTCAAGCCAACCGAAGCTTTTGGTAATTTTCACAAATCTTGAGAATAGGTGGATCATTTCACTTGTTCAATTTGATTGGTACAAGGATTAATGTTGGATATTAATTGAAAACAAATTGCAAATCCAATTGCAAATAGGAAACTGTGTGAACTATTTCACTAAGTGAGACAACCATTTTTCTCATGAGACAACTATTTCAATATGCAAAATGACAGTTTTGTAGTTCACAGGTTCCAAAAATTCATGATTCCAGACCCTTTTGATCCCAAACTGATTGGGAACCCTGACCCTGGACTCTACAATAAAAAGAGGGGTACTGGGGTCTTACCAAGAGGAACAATTGAGAGTTTGTTTCTCTAGAAATTACTTTCCTCTCTATTTTTGGGAACCAATAGAGAGCCGAAGAAAGTCCTACCCGTTAAAGGAAGGGATAGAGATGGAGAGAACAACTGAAGTTTAGTTGTGGGAGAGCATGTCAGTGACTAGTACACCGACAACATGCAACAACTCCGTCTCATTGGCTATTGTAGTGGAACATGGAGTTCCTAGTGGTTTGTGTGGACTACTCTAGAGGTAGGAAGCCGTCTTCTATCCCTAGAGGACATCATCAGCCACGATCCATGGTGCAACACCAGAAGGCCGATGGAGATGATTGTTTGAGTGCTACTGTTGCTGAAGGAGCATGCTTCTTCATGAAGAAGAAGAAGCACAATGCTACTACATGGGTAATATTGTTGGACTTTCTCTAGGACCATGTATATCCTCAAAACCATTATTTTTATTATATATTTGTTGAAGCAATCTGTCCGATTATGGGGAATATGGCAATACAATTTTTATTCCGCTATCTATTTTGTTGCCCTATTTTCAAACAGAGAAGAAGTTCTCTTGGGAGTAACCACCATCTCTTCTCCAAAATTTCCTTATTTCTTCTCTTAACTACTCTCTAATAAAAAAGTCCTTCAAATGAAGAGTGATAATCGTCCCAAGGGGGTACAATTTGTCTTTTAAATTGTGGAACATTTATCTCTACATTTCAAAGAAACAACAACTCCCATAGTGTGTAAATAACTCCACAAGCCATGTGATTGGTGGTTTCTACATTGGTCAAGCCATGATTGCAAGTGGCAGGTCGTGTAGAGAATACACATGGTGTAGTGAGGGAAATCTCGCAATTACCAACCCTTCGTAGCCACACCAATGTATCTAGGTCACAAGTCGTGTTTTGACTTGATTTGAAAGCTTTTTATCTAATAAACAGACACTGTGTTGGATGGCCAACACTGTGTGTGAAGAACTATTTTTTGTACACTAATCCACAAGTCTGAGGGAACTCTAGGAATACCAAATACATTAGATTTCATACTTTCTTCCTGATAAGACTGACACGTCATGTGAAGAGTTGTTTGCTAAATAATAAGCTACACATATGGGGGAACTCTGGGGATGCCAAATACATCCGATTTTGGGATTTATTGATTTGGTATGGGTGCAATAAGGGGTACCGATGATTAAAACCATGTCAAAAGTAAGGAAAACAAAAGACATATGATCTAGCATGAAAGAGAGTAGAATTATGATCAAATGAGTAAATTATGCAAAAAATGGTTCAGAATGTGATATGATTTCTGCATATCAAATCCCTCTAAGCTTGAACCATCCTTGTCTTAAAGCAAAAAGAACAATATATATGGCTAAAGGTAAATGAATGGGAAAAAAATCAAATCCTGATGAATATGAATTAGTAGATCTAAAAATGGATTCACCATTTAGATATGTAACTAATCATGAAATCAATTCAAACTCTTAGGATAGGAAAGTAATTTCTAATAGATGTTCAAATTGCTTTGGATGAATCAAATAGAGAGAAATCAATAGATGTAAGATGAGAAAGACAAAGATAGAGGATTTGAAAAAAAACTCAATTGACACTTCAAATGAAATGAGATGAAAATTCCCTCTAAGTATCCATCCATCTGCAATGGCATTATTATTCATATTGAATATATTTTCAACTCGCTTCAAACGCATAGTACTCAGAAGCTAATGTAGGATTATGTACACATGGAATATTGGTGTGGATTTATTTCCCTCTTTTAGACATTATTCCAACTTCCATTGAGTTGGTGGAAAATATGGGTAACTTAGCCATCTTTTGTGTGGCATAAATTTTCCAATCAGGTCAAAATTCCCCCTTTTATGTGATCCGGGATCCACTTTAGAACTACATGGTTCCATGCTAATCGCCACAAATTTATTCAAAGAAGTCATGCATATGGATAATACAAAAGATTGGAATACATTCATTCTGTAAAAAAGATCTCTAGTACAACAATGAAAAATGCACTATGGAGTTGGCAATGTCATCATAATGCCAATAAAAGATATATAGTTGAGAGCTTCAAAGCATTTGAATGATTACATGATTTAAGAACATGAGTGGGAGAATTGAAATTTAGGTTTAGCCAAATACCTAAATATCGAGATGAATAGTCATGATTTTAAAAAAATTAGGGCGATGCATGCCCAAACTATCATCATGTAGCCATTATATTAATGTAAAATTTCAAAAAGACAGGGTGAAACAGATTGGGTAGAAACAAAAAATAGATGTGCAGAAACAAATTGCGAAAGAAAACAACATAAGAAAATGACATAAACAAATGACATTAAAGAAAAAACTAATAAAACTACCAACTGATTGTCACCCCTTAGATTGAAATTTACAGTGTCCTTACTGCACATAGAAAACCTAAGAGTTGAATAATCGGTTACCTATGGTTCTATTAGAAGGCAAGGTCAAAATCCCCTTGGGAAGATGGGAAGTGCTCCTCTTACAAAGTTGTATCAATGATGTCCATCGAGTTAGATGGTCTTGGTGGCAGACATGGTTGTGGGGAGTATCCATAATGACCCTAAGAAATGTTCAAGGAATCCATCCTATACACCATGTTATGAATGTCAGCGACATTCTGGGACCAGTCGGTGTACTATTTGGAATGAAGGGAGATGTAGACATCCTGATCATCAAATATGTGTTGTACATATCTATACAAACTATCTCATGTCTGGGTACCTCCAAGTGAAGTTCATCTATGTATTGGTAGAATGTGGTTGGGTTATCTTATCTCTGAAATAGGATGACTCAAGATGTTTTCCAGTAGTGGTCAACTGCTTATTTGAAAAAGTATATTTCAAATTCTCCTTATTCCTCAAAGTAGTCTAGTTTACATTTGTCAATTTCATAATAGTAGTATGTTTATGGATCTTCTAAGAATATTTTAAATTCTTGCCTTTGACCAATAACCCAAAATCAACAAGAAATTCAAAATTGACATCAATGCCTCCATCTAAAGGGTTAATTGTAGACAAGTCAAGCTTCAAAGTAGTAGCAAGTTTAGTTAATGTACCACATATCATTATGTGTCCTTTTGTTTCCTGTTGATTTTTAGGGTTTCTTCTATGCAAATAGTAGCTTACATTGACATTGTAATCATGTAGCATGTCCCACATTAAGAAGAAGTCAAGTTTCCTGACCACTCCTTAAGTTCTTTTTCTAGCAAAAACACATGTACTGAAAAAGTGGTGATTGTAGCAGAGAATTGGATTATGTATATGAGACGCCCTAGCAGAATTAGGGTTGAAAACCATTGTCTCAGTGATTTGGTTCTATAAGGTGTTTGGTTAAAATGTTTTTGTCATGTAAATACTTCCATCATAATCAAAATGCATCAATATGCAAAAAGCTTAGAAGGTTAACTTTAATGACTTGTTTAGTTATCTAAAAATAATTGAATCGAATAACTCTGTGGCAACACATCCCACTATCACACAGACAACGAGGTGTTATGCGAAATCGTGCGGAAATCGCCATAACAACAGATTACCAAAAACACGGGTTAATTAAAACCGATTTTGGAAAGCGGAAGAACTGAGAAACTATTACATCTAGGTCCTCATCCTGTAAGGAAATAGGTTATATAAACATTTACAAGATCTGATATGTGTCCACAGCACAGAAGAATAGTTGTCATGTCATCACATGAGATTATCACATGTTTATACATTCATAACGGCCCATATATGGCCAACGGCAGGATATATAAAGCATCAACAACTATACATCATGAAACAACGTTAAAACACCTCCAAGGACCTGAGAGTACATGGATGACTCTAAGACTCTACAACAAAACATCCAAAACAACAACATATCCATCGCTTGCCTTCTACTACTCCTTTTGCTACTCGGCCACAACTCTGCGACCACCACCACGTCTAGCTCGAACACCTAAAAAGGTTATAAACTAGCGGGGTGAGACACACAGTCCCAGTGAGAAACATAACTCCCTGCCGAAACTACAAAACCTCAGAAAGATAAAGCAACAACAACAGATAACTGATAGAATGGTTTAACAAGAGTAGTTTATAAAGAAAAGCTATTCATACCATTAATCTTACCAGATGTATGGAAGACATATCACCAGATATCCCTTTTATGGAACATGATTAACAAGGTAGGATTTATAAGGTCGTACCACATAACATGAGACATGTATAAGTAACTGCAAGATATAATAAGATTATCTACACAAGCAAGGCCTCAACCACTGTTCTGTGTTTTACCTTAAGCAGTAAATACTATTCGGCTGGATTACGTGTTATTATGCCCTGAGGAAGTGATTCGTATCGCTCAAATCCAACTGACGGCTGCGAAACCCGGAGCCGGTGCCATACATGGTCAATGGAAGAGTCGGACTCCACAACCTCCCACCTCGTGGTCAGTGCACGAGAACCAAAGCAGGACTACAGTCTCGTGCTTAACTGGCCTCAACCATAGGGTCAGCTCCATAGGCTACCCTTCCTCTAGCCCGCCTTGGTTCATGTCTCGACGCTAGTATATCTGAGCCATGGGCCTATTCATCGTTCTTTGAGCCATGAACGTATTCATGCTCCCATATCACATATCCTGAGCCATGGGCCTATTCACCATTCTCGTCACATATCGAGCTACGGGCCTGAATCCGCACTCTGGAGTCTACAACCAAAGTTGCACTCTTACCTCCTCACTTTAGGCTAGCAGAAACCTCGCATATTCAACAATATGCGCTCTGGGTTAACCTTGCAGGAGAACCCGTTTCACCATCACCAGCTCCTGACGATGATGGATCTATGGCCAGGGAAAAACTACATGATATGTTTTAAGTGGATTGCAAGATTCAACCAAGTTATATAACATGCAAACAATAACAAGAATAAACAGTATGAAACTCAACATTATGCTTTTATTGTAATCAACATTATCCTGATCCATCACAAGGATCCAACATTACATGTTATCATTTGTCTTCTTGCCAATAATCTAGATCCATCTCAAGGATCATCACATTGCCATGTAATCTAAATTCCTCATCGCATAGTGCCACTACCTCTCAAGGCTTACAACATCACCATGGGATAACAATCTCGGCACTTCAGCCAAACTCAAGTCCTCATACCATTAAAGCAATGTTACTGAATATATATACCTCATAGCCCTTTACCTGGCTATGCATCACCTGCATGGTTAGTACATAAAGGTCGTATTATCAATTATATGGCAATATTGATGATTATATGCTTTATCATACATTTCTCAACCTGTGCTCATATACAAAGGCCACAACATTAAGCAAAGCATATTACATGCTTATCATCTCTCCGAATTATACAGATACCCAAGATGATCATAGGTACTATCATGGCAAGATACATAGATGTAATCTATTATCACAATTACCATCAACCATGTCAAGATTAATATCAAAACTCAACGTGATTCATGAACAAAAGCTAGTGTATAGATTTCCATAAGAGACAAGACCCTCACTAGAAGTGCCCACTACCCTCACAAGAATTTGACGGGTAGGGCACTCTCACTAGAGGTGTTATCGGGTAGGGTACTCTCCCCTATCTCCCAACGCTCAAAAGCACAACGGGCAACACCTAGGGTGTAACGTGCAACGCTGTGTCGTGCACTTCCAAGAATAATCATGTAGCTCAGCCCATGTCATGCAATGGTGTATTGTGCATCTCTGAGTCGTGCAACAACTAAGGTTACTACATGTTACTATATCGGGCGTCACTACTATGCTGTGACGCCCAGCACCCAGCTAGCCACAAAGCTCCAGGTCATCCAAGGTATGATGGATACTTGGCTACCACCTCAGGTCAGGTGTATCGGGCAGCAGGGACATGTCGCTTAACCAACCTACCCATGACCCATCGGCCAACACAAGGCAAGGACCTGTCGTGTGATGCCCGACACATAAAGGTCAGCAACCAGAAGCATGACGCCCGACACAACGCCACCAACTAGCTAACAAGCTCCACACTTCAACGCACAACGACAACAAACCATCACACATGTATCAGGCATGTTACTTATGAAGGTGGGATGCCTGACACACGTAAGACAGAGACTAAGGGTGATGCCCGTCACAACTACACATGTGTCATCCAAAGCTTAAGATAAAGAGGAATATCAGGCAACACCTCCTTTCAAGATCATAACGGTCAAGATGCAACTCCACAAGGTCATCATCAACCTCAAGCACAAGGGCACCAAAACCCTAAAGGATAAAGAAGATGACTCACCTCTCAACTATCAAGAGAGAGGGGTATTGCCAAGCTTCTTAACACCAATCGGGGAACACAAGGAACAACCACAACTGAGATCCACAACCACCACATAGCTCACCTTTCAAGTCCATGGTGAGAGGAGGGTGTTTCTTAGGCCACTAGAACACAAGCTCACCTCTCAACTTAAACGAGAGAGGTGTATTGCCCATATTACTAGAACTCAAGCTCACTTCTCAAGACCAAGGAGAGAAAGGAGTGTTGCTCACCAAGTAACCCTAGGACACATGGTTCGGCCAACAAGAACAACTTAAGCAAGGAACTAACTAGCAACACACATAGTCGATATGATCATAGAAACATATAAGAACATAAGAGAAGGTAGTGTAGTTAAGGTTAGGAGTTAAGTAACCCGCCTTAAGAAAGATCCATGCTCCTAGCACCAATCTCCAAGCACCACTAAGGAAAAGAGCAAGGCACTCTAGGGTTCGGCCACCACTAGAGGAAGAAGGAGACTCCAAGAAGGATCGGCCACCAAACATGCAAAGGAAGAGGGGTGTCGTGCACCAAGGGAAAGGGAGACTAAGGAACTAAAGGACTCCTTAGCAAGAGAACGGGAACACATATATAGGAAAGGATGGAGGAGATAGAACAAGGCAAGGTGTCGCCCACCTAGGGACACTTGTCCATGTGCAAAGCCTCCACTCTAACATGCCCTAAACACATGTCCAAGGCCATTTCCACATGCAAGCATCAAGCACCAAGTGTCCACTAGTGGTGACACAAATGAGGTCAAAGAAGGTCAAAGGGTCCATGGGCGACACACCCCCACACCATGGACGACACACCCCTGGGCAACACACCACCAGGGTGACACACATGTTGGGCGACACACCGAGGCCGACACAACATGCACTTGCCCGACACAAGGTCCAAAGAAGCAAGGACAAGGCACCACAAGGCCCAACAAGCTCAACCAAGCCCAAAAGAACTCAAACAACGAGCCCAAACCTTCTTCTCAACACTAGAAGAAGCAAGGAGAGGGAGGAACACCTCACAAGGTGGAAAACTTGCCCACAAACCCTGGACTTGGGTTAATTGCAAGTAGCACCTCCAACTCTCAACAAAGCACCAACAAACTCTAATCACCACTAAAGGTGATTAGCAAGCAACAAAGCATCAGGGTTAAGCAAAGCAAACAGGATAAGCCCTAAATGGAGGTCAGGATCCTTACAAGCCAACCCCCTACAAAGGGATTTCATCCCCAAAATCCGAAGAGAAAAGCGAGGGATACTTCCTCCTCATCTCTTCCTCAAGCTCCCACGTGGCTTCCTCAACGCCATGATGATGCCAAAGAACCTTCACAAGAACCAGGTCCTTCCTCTTCAGCTTCTTAACTCTTCTTTCAAGGATTCCCACAGGAACTTCCACGTAGGTCACATATTCCTCAAGCTCAACTTCGACCGGCTGTATCACTGTTCCCGAATCTGGATGACTTTTCTTCAGCACACTGACATGGAATACTAGATGTAACCTGTGCAACTCTGGCGGCAGTTCTAACTTGTAAGCTACCTTGCCAAAATGTGCTATGACCGGGTATGGCCCCATATATCTGGGTGCTAGCTTACCTTTCCGGCCAAACCTTAGCACACCTTTCCATGGCGAGACTTTAAGATACACTTTATCTCCTACCTGGAACTCCAAAGGTCGTCGACGATTGTCTGCATAAGACTTCTGCCTGTCCTGTGCCTCTTTCAACTGTTGTTGTATCACTTTGATCTTTTCTGTCATTTGCTGCACTAACTCAAGACCCAAAAGTTGATATTCACCAAACTCATACCAACACAACGAAGATCTACACTTCTTGCCAAATAAGGCCTCGTAATGAGCCATGTCAATGCTCTGCTGATAACTATTGTTGTAAGCAAACTCTATCAAACTGATATGCACGTCCCAACTGCCTAGGAACTACAAAACACAAGCTCAAAGGAGATCCTCCAAAGTCTGAATAGTCCTCTCAGACTGTCCATCTGTCTGTGGGTGGAAGACGGTACTGAACCTCAACTGTGTTCCCAACGCCTTGTGCAACTGTTCCCAGAAACGACTCGTGAATTGAGGATCTCTGTCAGAAACTATCATCGCTGGCACACCGTGCAGACGTACTATCTCATCCACATATACCCAAGCGAGCTTCTCAGCTGTATATGTTGTCTTCACTGGTATGAAATGGGAAGACTTCGTCAATCTGTCTAGTATAACCCAAATGGAATCATGATGATTCCTAGTTGTCCTGGGTAGACCAACTACGAAATCCATGGTTATATGATCCCATTTCCACTGCGATATCGGTAGGGGTTGCAACGTACCGACGAATTTTGATGCCCAACCTTGACTTGCTGACATACCACACACCTAGCCACAAACTCAGCTACATCTTTCTTCAAGCCGGGCCACCAATACAAGTCCTTCAGACTATGATACATCTTGGTGACACCTGGATGCATAGCATACATCGACGTGTGTGCTTCCTCGAGCACTAACTTCCTCAGATCATCAGCACCGGGGACCACCATCCTATCACGATAGCAAACTAGTCCATTCTCGGACTCATGGAACCCATCACGCTTTTCGCTACCAAACTTTGATCTGATCAACTCTACTGTATCATCTATTTGCTGTGCATCTTTGATCTACTGTCTCAACGTAGGCTTGACTTGCATCTGTGCTACAAGTCCAGCTAATAAGGAAACTTCCATCTGCACATTCATCTGTCACAAGGAAACAAGCATGTCCCGTCTATGGCATACCAGGGAACTCAACTGTTCCTTCTTTGACGAAAGAGACGAAGACTTTCGGCTAAGCACATCGGCTACCACATTCTCCTTACCAGTATGATACTCGATGGTGCAGTCGTAATCATTAATTAGCTCCATCCATCAACGATGTCACATGTTTAACTCATGCTGTGAAAAGATGTACTTCAGATTCTTATGATCTGTAAAGATCTGACACACGTCCCCGTAAAGATAGTGTCTCCAAATCTTTAACGCATGAACCATGACTTCCAACTCCAAATCATGAGTCGGATAGTTCTCCTCGTGTTTCTTAATTTGTCGCGAGGTGAAAGAAACCACATGATCTTCCTGCATTAGCACACAACCTAAACCTTTCTTGGAAGCATCGCAGAAAACAACATAGCCCTTTCCAGGTTCTGGCAGTACTAGCACGGGTGCACTAGTCAGCTTCTCCTTCAAACTCTGGAAAGCTTGCTGACAACGATCATCCCAAACAACAGGTACATCCTTTCTAGTCAACTTCGTCATTGGAAACGCGATCACACTAAAGTCCTTGATAAACCTTCGATAGTATCCTACCAAACCCAGGAAACTACGAACTTTTGTCGGTGTCTTTGGCTGTTCCCACTCTGCCGCAGACTCCACCTTCTTCGAGTCCACTTGGACTCCTTACGCAGATATTACATGACCCAAGAAAATCACTTCTTCCAACCAGAACTCACACTTACTGAACTGGGCATACAACTGATGTTGACGAAGAAGAGTCAACGCTAGTCGAAAGATGTCGCTCATGCTCTTGCTTGTCCTGACTATAGATCAAGATGTCATCTATAAAGACTACAACAAACTGATCTAGGAACAGACAGAACACTTGATTCATCAGGTCCATGAAAGCAGCATGTGCATTCGTTAGCCCAAACGGCATAACCACAAACTCGAAATGACCATACCTCATCCTAAAAGATGACTTTGGTATGTCATCTGCCTTAATCCTCAACTGATGATATCCGGACCGTAGATCGATCTTTGAAAACACTGTAGCACCACGCAACTGATGGAACATATCATCTATCCTCAGTAACGGGTACTTGTTCTTTATCAGGACCTTGTTCAACTGTCGGTAATCTATACATAACTACATCGACCCGTCCTTCTTCTTAACGAACAACACTGGAGCACCCCAAGGTGACGTACTCAGTCAGATGAAACCTTTCTCCAAAAACTCTTACAACTGCTTCTTAAGCTATGCCATCTCTATTGGAGCCATCCTATATGGTGTTTGTGCAACTGGTTGCGTTCCTGGAACCAGATTGATCTCAAAATCAATCTCTCAGGGCAGAGGAACACCAGGAAACTCATTAGGAAACATATCGACAAACTCTCGGACAACTGACACCTCTCCGAGACTAGGACCTTTCGCCTTGGTAGCTACAACGATATCCACAACGTGAGCTAAGAACGCCTCACATCCTTGCCGTAGCAACTTCTCTACCACCATAGCTGATACCAGACATGTCGGAAGAATCTTCCTATCTCCTTGGAAGATTCACCTCTCTCCAGCATCATCAAACACAGCTTGCTTGGAACCACAGTCCAAAACAACTCTATACTTCTCTAAGGTATCCATCCCAAGGATAACATCTAAACCATGCATATCAAGTGGTATAAGATCCACTTGTATATTGTGTCCCGAAAAAGATAAGTCACGATATGGACACTCTTCTCGAACCATCAAGGAACCATCAAGAGGGGTTTCTAACAACAAGCTATCCTTCTTACAACTAATAGGTAAATGACAGTTCTCAAGCATATTGTAGGCGATAAAAGAGTGTGTAGCACCCGGGTCAACCAGAACAGATATAAAGCAAGAAAAAGACATATCAGAATGAAATAACTCCATTTGACATGTCACTACTCGCGGGTTGACTATCGCCTCCGGCTGACTTATAGCATAAAATCGAGTCGTTGCTTGCTGTCCACGTCCTCTGCTTCCTTGAGCAGACGATCCCACTTGCGACGCTTGACCGCATCCTCACCCTCTGCTACCACTGGGCTGTTGTCTATCTGACCCTTGATGACTCTATCTCAGCTACTGCGTCACTTCAACATCTCTGTTTGGGTAATTCAATTTGAAATTCCCGATTTGACCACACAGATGGCATGACCTATCTTCAAACCGTGGCCTAGATGGCCTTGTCACTGCTACAAAAGTTGTACTATGTGCCTTTGATGGTGAAGAAACATATACTCTTCCCTTACTTAGAGACCATTGTGACGGTGCACTGGAACCTCTCATTACAGAAGGTGCTGAAAACCTTGGCTTCTTGAAGCCACCAAACCTCTGCCCTTGGAACTGAGCAGGCCTCTTCTTAGACATAGACTCTCTTTTCTCCCTTACCCACCGTTCGATCCTTCAGATAGATTCCACAAATGTAGCAAACCACTCTCTGTTCTCTAACACAAAAGCAGGTGTTGTTAGCTTAGCACTCAGACCTTTCTCAAAGTGTCTGATCCATTCTTCATCTGTTGCTGCCATGTGAGGACAAAACCTCAAAAGGTCCATGAACTTGGCTTCATACTTGGTGGTGTTCATCGTTCCTTGGCACAGACGCTCGAACTGACTGATCTTCTCATCCAGATACGTCTTCGGAAAGTACCTGCTGACAAACTCACGCCGAAAAACCTCCCAACCGATCACCTCACCAGGTCGCTTCTCTTCCTCGATGGTCCACCAGTGACCAGCACTACCCTTCAGAAGGTAGACAGCACGCTTGACTTTGTCTGCTTCGGGGATGTCAAGGATCCAAAAAGCCTTCTCAAGACTTGTCAGCCACAGATCTGCATCCACTAGATCATCCATCCCAGCATAGTCCGTAGCTCCAACTCGGCGAAGCCGTTTAAAGGTATTCCCAATACCCGATGTTTCACCATGGGGAGCCTGTGCTCTCGGCGGAGGCACTGGCAATCTCTCTACCATGAGATTAATCATAGCCATCATCTGCCCCATAAGATGTTGATAGGCAGGGTGTTCAAGAATGGCTGGGTCAGGTTGGGGGACCTCAGGCACCCGATCTTCATGTGCCTGCCCTATAGGTCCATCAACTGATGCAACATCGCTGTTCTCAGCAGCATGTTCTTCATGGTTTCCAGACATCTTGACTTTTCTTCCGCTGAGGGCAGAAGATGATTGTAAGGAAATATGGAAAACTCACAAGAACAGACACAACCTAGTCTTAAATCCCTATAGACTCAGTGAACCTAGAGCTCTGATACCAAAACTTGTGGCAACACATCCCATTATCACACAGACAGCGAGGTGTTATGTGAAATCGTGCATGAATCACCATAACCACAGATTACCAAAAACATGGGTTAATTAAAACCAATTTTAGAAAGTGGAAGAACTGAGAAAATATTACATCTTGGTCCTCATCCTTCAAGGAAACAGGTTATATAAACATTTACAAGATCTGATACATGTCCACAACTTAGAAGAATAGCTGTCTTGTCATCATATGAGATTATCACATGTTTATACATTCATAACGGCCTATATCCGGCCAGTGGCAGGATATACAAAACATCAACAACTATACATCGTGAAACAACGTTAAAACACCTCCAAGGACATGAGAGTACAGGGATGACTCTAAGACTCTACAACAAAACATCCAAAACAGCAGCATATCCACTGCTTGCCTTCTACTACTCTTCTTGCTACTCGGCCACAACTCCACGACAACAACCACGTCTAGCTCGAACACCTAAAAAGGTTATAAAATAGCGGGGTGAGACACACAGTCCTAGCGAGAAACATAACTCCCCGCCAAAACTAAAAAACCTCAGAAAGATAAAGCAACAACAATAGATAACTGATAGAATGGTATAACAAGAGTAGTTTATAAAGAAAAGCTATTCATACCATTAAACTTACCAGATGTACGGAAGACATATCACCAGATTTCCCTTCTATGGAACATGATTAACAAGGTAGGATTTATAAGGTCTTACCACATAACATGAGACATGTATAAGTAACTGCAAGATATAACAAGATTATCTACACAAGGAAGGCCTCAACAAATGTTCCGAGTTTTACCTTAAGTAGTAAATACTATTCATTTGGATTACGTGTTATTATGCCCTCAGGAAGTGAGCCGTACCACTCAAATCCAACCGACGACTGCAAAACCCGGAGCCAGCGCTATACATGGTCAATGGAAGAACCAGACTCCATGACCTCCCACCTCATGGTCAGTGCACGAGAACCAAAGCAGGACTGCAGTCTCGTGCTTAAGTGGCCTCAGACACAGGGTCAGCTCCATAGGCTACCCTTCCTCTAGCCGGCTTGGTACAGGTCTCGGTGCTAGTATATCTGAGCCACAAGCCTGTTCACCGTGCTCTGAGCCATGAACGCATTCATGCTCCCATATCACATATCTTGAGCCATGGTCCTATTCACCATGCTCTTCACATATTGAGCTACGGGCCTGAATCCGCACTCTGGAGTCTACAACCGAAGTTGCACTCTTACCTCCTCACTTTATGCTAGGAGAAACTTCGCATATTCAACAATATGCGCCTCGGGTTAAGCTTGCAGGAGAACCCGTTTCACCATCACCAACTCCTAACGATGATGGATCTATGCCCAGGGCAAAACTACATGATATGTTTTTAGTGGATTGCAAGATTCAACCAAGTTATATAACATGCGAACAATAACAAGAATAAATAGTATGAAACTCAACATGATGCTTTTATTGTAATCAACATCATCATGATCCATCACAAGGATCCAACATTACATGTTATCATTTGGCTTCTTGCCAATAATCTAGATCCATCTCAAGGATCATCACATTGCCATGGGATCTAAATCCCTCATCACATAGTGCCACTGCCTCTCGAAGCTTACATCATCACCATTGGATAACAATCCTGACACTTTAGCCAAACTCAAGTCCTCATACCATTAAAGCAATGTTACTCAATATATATACCTCATAGCCCTTTACCTGGCTATGCATCACCTGCATGGTTAGTACAGAAAGGTCGTATTATCAATCATAGGGCAATATTGATGATTATATGCTTTATCATACATTTCTCAACCTGTGATCATATACAGAGGCCACACCATTAAGCAAAGCATATTACGTGCTTATCATCTCTCCGCATTATACAGATACCCAAGATGATCATAGGTACTATCATGGCAAGATACATAGATGTAATCTATTATCACAATTACCATCAAGCATATCAAGAATAATATCAAAACACAACGTGATTCATGAACAAAAGCTAGCGTATAGATTTCCATAAGAGACAAGACCCTCACTAGAAGTGCCCACTACCCTCACAAGAAGTGTGACAGGTAGGGCACTCTCACTAGAGGTGTTATCGGGCAGGGTACTCTCCCCTATCGCCCAATGCTCAAAAGCACAACGGGCAGCACCTAGGGTGAAATGCGCAACATTGTGTCGTGCACTTCCAAGAATAATCATGAAGCTCAACCCATGTCATGCAACGGTGCGTTGTGAATCTCTGAGTCATGGAATAGCGCCCGACACACAAAGGTCAGCAACCAGGAGCATGACGCCCAACACAATGCCACCAACTAGCTAACAAGCTCCACACTTCAACGCACAATGACAACAAACCATCACACATGTATCAGGCATGTTACTTATCAAGGTGGGATGCCCGAGACACACAAGTAAGAGACCAAGGGTGATGCCCATCACAGCCACACATGTGTCGTCCAAAGCTTAAGATCAAGAGGAATATCAGGTAGCACCTCCTTTCAAGATAATAACGGTCAAGATGCAACTCCACAAGGTCGTTATCAACCTCAAGCACAAGGGCACCAAAACCCTAAAGGATAAAGAAGATGACTCACCTCTCAACTATCTAGAGAGAGGGGTATTGCCAAGCTTCTTAACACCAATCGTGCAACACAAGGAACAACCACGACCGAGATCCACAACCACCACATAGCTCACCTTTCAAGTCCATGGTAAGAGGAGGGTGTTGCTTAGGCCACTAGAACACAAGCTCACCTCTCAAATTAAATGAGAGAGGGGTATTTCCCATATTACTAGAACTCAAGCTCATTTCTCAAGACCAAGGAGAGAAAGGAGTGTTGCTCACCAAGAAACCCTAGAACACATGGTTCGGCCAACAAGAACAACTTAAGCAAGGAACTAACTAGCAACACACATAGCTGATATGATCATAGAAACATATAAGAACATAAGAGAAGGTAGTGTAGTTAAGGTTAGGAGTTATGTAACCCGCCTTAAGCAAGCTCCAAGCTCCTAGCACCAAGCTCCAAGCACCACCAAGGAAGAAGAGCAAGACACTCTAGGGTTCGACAACTACTAGAGGAAGAAGGAGACTCCAAGAAGGATCAGCCACCAAGCTTGCAAAGGAAGAGGGGTGTCGTGCACCAAGGGAAAGGGAGACTAAGGAACTAAAGGGATCCTTAGCAAGAGAAAGGGAACACATATATAGGAAAGGATGGAGGAGAAACCTAGATAGAACAAAGCAAGGTTTCGCTCACCTAGGGACACTTGTCCATGTGCAAAGCCTCCACTCTAACATGCCCTAAACACATGTCCAAGGCCATTGCCACATGCAAGCATCAAGCACCAAGTGTCCACTAGTTGTGACACAAACGAGGTCAAAGAAGGTCAAAGGGTCCATGGGAGACACACCCCCACACCATGGCTAACACACACCTGGGCGACACACCACCAGGGCGACACACATGCTGGGCAACACACCGAGGCCAACACAGCATGCATTTATCCGACACAAGGTCCAAAGAAGCAAGGACAAGGCACCACAAGGCCCAACAAGCTCAACCAAGCCCAAAAGAACTCAAACAAGGAGCCCAAACCTTCCTCTCAACACTAGAGGAAGCAAGGAGAGGGAGGAACACCTCACAAGGTGGCAAACTTGCCCACAAACTCTGGAATTGGGTTAATTGCAAGTAGCACCTCCAACTCTCAACAAAGCACCAACAAACCCTAATCACCACTAAAGGTGATTAGCAAACCTAGTTGTGTATCATCTAAGTCTGCAAACCTAGTTGGGAGTACCCAATGCGAAGTGACACAGTGGAAAGTGATGTCTTCTTATGCATTGAGTTTGAAGTGGGCCAAGGATATATATGGTCCAGTGGATAAAGAGGCTTCATTTAAAGGTCATGGGAGTTTGGCAATTATTGTCTTTGACATGTTTCTAAAGAAACACAGTGTAGAGATAGAAGTATACATCATAAGTGAAGGCTCCATGGTGTGCCCTTGGTTCTTCTTCATGGTGTGGATGAAGATGAGGCACAATGTAAGATTTGGTGTCTTTTTGTTGTGGCAGAGTGAATGGTGGTTGCGTTGAGTGTAGGAAATGGCAGCCGGTGAATTAGACATGGATGGCGGTGGAGGTCTGTCCCCTTCATCTTGTGTCAGACAGAACTCCAGCAGCAAACATTGCAGACTGATGGTGGAGGAGCATGTTGACTCTAATAGTGATCTACATGTAGTTGGAAGAAAGGATAATGGATATGATGTGGATTGTTGGCGGAGATCTTTAGGTAGTTTTATTTACACAATGTATCCTTGTGAAAGAAATGAACGAAATAGGGCTTCAGAGCCCTAAATGATTTCCATACATGACATAAGTGCAGTCTATATAGCATAAGCCTTATGTTCATTTTTTATCTGATTCAAAATTTGCATTTTTTGGCACCATGCCACACATCATAAGGATGATGTTCCGTCAACTTGTGGAATTTTCTTCATAAGTGCCACACGTTGTGGACCCCGACCACATATTGTAGCAAACTATTTCTTTGAAATCATTGAATTGCATCTAATAATTTTACATGTCATGCATACAAGGGTACACACTGTGTAAACTGAGTTGTTATAGAATAAAAAATTCTTAGATGTTAGACATGTCATGTATTGTCTCACATGGTGTAGTGCATGATCTTTGTGATTTTTGGTGAGATATGAAAATGGTCGCATATGGTGTGTGAGAGGGCCCACACACTATGTTCTAACATGATTCTTTTATTTCATTGTTGTCTGATGGCATATTTAATTTTGTCAATGAATAACTACAAGTTACAATTGAATACTAGGATTCCCATACAAAAATATGAAGTCCAGCACCATGAAGCTTTATTTGGAAGTAAGTGACTTTAAATCAAATGATAATAAGGGAAATGACTTAAAACAAAACTATATAAGTATGGGCACATTTCCTACAATGATACTCCATTTATAGTTTGGAGTGAGACTCTTCTTTTTTCATCTCAACATGCTTCACAGAAGTATCTAGGTTCCACAGATGGTCCTTTATCCTTGGGGTTCATTTTTGGATGACATGGGAGAGTTCTTGGTGGAGTATGCTGCTTGGTGAGAGCTTGTTGAGCCACTTAATTTTCAAGCATCTTTGTGTCGGCAACAGTTCAATCCACTTTTTCAAAAATTTCATCGATGACATCTTTCATCAGTTGTCCTTTCTGGTGATACTCTTTGTTCTATTTAATTTAAGAGGAGAGAAAATTTTCCAAAAGTGACTCAAGGTCGGGTTTCAAGTATGGTTGAATTTGGTTGATATTTTGGTTTGCATTATTGCTAAATCTAAGAGGATTATTACTTATTGAAGGCCATATGGTTCTGAAGTGATTGCAACTTTTGAGCGTTATTTTTGCGGTAGGAAAAATTGGGGTGTCTTTCCAACTTGGATTGTAGGAGTTGGAGTATGGGTTATATAGGTGTTTATTCCCATAGTTTCCTATCATGTTGCATTGTTCTGCATTTTCACCTGCTGGAATAAAAGAAGGGTAGCTTTGAGAAGCTACTTGCCCTAAAGATTCATTTGCATCACAAATAACATTTTTTGGTTGAGCTAGTTGAGTGTTCAACCTCTCATATTTCTATTTTAGAGTATCTAACTTGGCTGCAATCAAATCAACCTAATCAACATCATGTATGCCGACTTGCTTCCTAAAAGGAAAAGAAGATGAGGATGGCTGGTTGTTTCTCTCAGCACTCCATTGGAAATGATTAATTTCTATGTCTTCAATTATTACATATGCTTCCATGTAGGACTTATTCTTCAAAGCTCCATTGGAAGTGACATTTATAGACGTCCTAGTTTTCTAATACAACCCATTACAGAATGTTTGGAGAAGTAGCCAATTGTTAAACATGTTGAGCAAAAAATGTTGGAGGTCTTTGAATCTCTCACATGTTTCATAGGGGGTCTCTCCATCTATTTGAGAGAAATTAGTGAGTTGACTTCTTAACTCAACGGTCTTTATTGGTGGGAAATATTTGGCTAAAATCAATTTCAACAACTCCTTCCAACTATTTATGGAGTTCCATGGAAATAATGAGAGCCACACCTTGGATCTATCTCTTAAGGAGAATGGGAGTAGAAAGTAGGAGAATACCTTCAGGATTAACATCATTGATCTTGAAGGTATTCAAGTACTTCAGAAATTTAGCTATACGAAGATTAGGATCCTCCATGGGAGTCCCTCAAAAACAATTATGTTGAATCATTTGCATGATCGTAGGGATGATTGAAAAATTATTCACCTCAATCTATGGACTATTGATAGCCTCATTGATGTTTGTGGTAGTAGGAACAATGAAGTCCTTAAGAGGATGGTCATCTTCCATAATTGGTTATTGGTGATCTGGTGAAGATGGTGGAGTAGACGTAGGTGATGATGGTTTTATGTCCTCCATGCTCAAAGTGTTTTCACTCCTCCTTGCCCTTCTACGACCTCTCAATGTATGTTCAATCTCTAGGTCTAGATATATGGATGGCTAAAGACCCCATTTCAAAAATAGCATACAGTCCTGTAAATTGACAAGTTGGTGAGAAATACTTATCAAACAACATAAGATACGGTAGATGACTAAAATGATGATGGAATGTTCAAATAAATGTTTTATCTAGTCTCATTTACTAATCAATACTTTTTACTAAAAAAAATATTGATGTTCTCGAAAATGATGCCAAAAACTTGTTTCTCATGTGCACAAGTCTTAAATTTATAAAATCAACACTACACCACAAGTATATGGGTGTGTGTAGTATTATCAAGGTCATCTAAGGGGCAAGTTAACATCATGTGCAAGAGTATTCAAATTTTAGCAATCTAGATTGGTAAGAAAAGGATGATTGGTTTTAGATTAAACTAATTAACAATTTAAATAAATCAATAAATGCTAATCACTTGGAGAAATATCAAGATCAAACTAAGATGATCTTGGATATGAGATTTTGCTTGTATATCACAACTTACATACGACCATGAAATTCAAACATACTTGTCAAACATACAAGGAGGTTTATCATCATCACAAACCTCCCAATGATGTGAGCAAGTTCTAACTCGACATAGCAATGCCATGCTTATGCTTAGTTTGAAATTGCAAACCATGGATCCACAACATAAACACAAAAACACCCATAGTGTAGGATACATTGCCAAGATAGATACCCCTTACTTGTTAACATTCCATCCCAGAATATAGAAATAAGAATACAACATGCAGGAAGGATGTCTAGTCATCCAAAGAAGAAAATATGTAGTGTTTCATATCTTAGAATAGTATATCAACTAGAATTAAACATGAAATCTGATTTCACGTAAGTTATAACATCGGAGCTACTCTCCCATTCCCAAGTAACAAAGTTCTACTTGTAAATAGTGATAAACATAGGTATATGTAGTAAATTATGGAGTAAAACATCAGTAGAGAAGGGGAAATAACAAATGAATCCATATGACTAGATGAACAAGTATGAACTCTAGCTAGAAGGTGGTGTTTCATCCTTGTAACTACGCCTGGTCTAGAAACCTTCCCTCCAAAGAAGGTGGAATGCAATAGAGAAGCTTTGTGGTAGTTTGTGAAGAGGAATGGATTGGAGAAGAGGTTCTATCTTGATTAACCACCACATCTTCTCCAAAATCATCTTCTTTCATCTCTGGTCTACTCTCTGGTCGAAGAGTTCATTGAATGATGAGGCATAACTTTCCTAAGGGAGTACCGTTGTCTTTTAAATAATGGAGTGTTTTTCTCTAAATTTGCAAGGAAACTAAAGCTAACATTGCGTGTAAATAAGTTCACAGACCAAGTGACTTGTTGTTTCTACTTTGGCTGAGTCACGATAACATGTAATATTGTGTGTGGATAATACACATGGAAAAGTGAAGAATTTATTTTGAGTTCTCACCCTTCATAGCCACGCCATGTATTTGGGTCACACACTGTGTCTTGACTTGATTAGCAAGCTTTTGATGTGATAAACAAACATCGTGTTGGATGGCCAACACGAAATGTGAAGCAATGTTTGTTGTATAATAAGCTACAAGTCTAGGAAATTTCAAGAATACCAAATATATCAAATTTCCATCTTTCTTTCTTTGATGTCAGTGTAATAAGGGGTACCTAAGGTTCAACCCATGCTACAGGGAAGAACAACAAAACTCAAATGATCTAGCATGAATCAAAGTAGAATTATGGTCAAAATGAGTGAATTGTGTAACCAAAAATGGTTTAAAAGGTGATATGACTTGCACACATCACTTATAATTTTTTCCATGAAACCTTCCTGATTCAACCCAACATTGGGCAATTTCACAATTGCTACCTCCATGGATGATGGAGCATGGACCCTGGTCCACCAAATTGAGTTGGGTTCTCTCCCACTTACTAAAACACCATATTTACCCCTTATTGGCCATCATGCCAAGTGTTCTACATTTTGGTTCCTAGACCTTTGTTATACATCTCCAATTCCTTAGAGGACTAATGATCTCACCCTACATATATTTCCATCAATTTTCATCCATTTTCCATACTTTTACCCTCCATCTCAATATCCACCAGATCAAACTGGAGAAGTTTCCATCAAACTGGGCCAGGTTTGCCTCCACCCATTAATACAAATTGTTATTTAAGGAATATTAGATGAAGTAGGCCAAGTGTCCATAAGATCAAAGAGGATGATACAAAGGGAATGATCCAACCCATTTCGAGGCTAAGGAATGAGACACACCTCTCCTCCATGGGAAAATCTCTTTCTCTTCCTCTTTTCTTCTACTATTCTTCTTCGATTCTATATAGATGATGCATTTCTATAATTTTTTGGTGCCAACTATGGTTTTCATGACTAGTTGAGATGAAATTTATCTATGTATCTTATTTTGGGAATGTTTATTAATTTGATTCTAAGTAATAAACCTACTAAACTAGATTGTGACTATTTACATTCTCTTTTTATTGTGATTGCTCAATTTGATGATTTCTTTCTTGTATGAATTTCTTATTTTATAAACCTCAAAAGGTAGGTGGTGAAAAAGGTAGAGAATGTAGTTTGTACTAAACTCTGACAAGAAAGATGAAAAAGGAGGATCTTCTAAGAGTCGAGGATCAGATTAGTCTGATCCTACACTATGAGAATTGGTAGGGTTAACCCAACCCAGTCTAGTGTCCATGTGGTTCAAATTCTTGGAAGATTTATGCCCTAATGCCCTTAACTTCTTTGGAACCAAGAGGTAATCTAAGATAGATAGGAGAATATGTCTGTTACCCTCAAGAGAAGTATTGCATAGTTTGTGGGGTTCTATTCGTGATATGTGAGAGTAAGTAGGATGACCTCCACATGATTAGCTACCATGATATATGATAGGTTAGGATGTTAGTTGGTAGATTAGTGTTCTAGGGTTTTCTATGCCTGAGCTCAAGGTACATCAACAAATTGAATTGTAGTTGCATAGACTAGAACCTCATCCCTCATTTAGTTAGATTTTATGGGGTCTACTTTATTCCATTTGTTTGCTTTTATTTTTTGCCTTATTTTAGTTTTAATCATATATGTTCCCATGTGTCTTGCTTATCTATATAAGAATTTAATCTAAGGGAACCAAACATCATCACATCCCTATGTTTGACCCTGTCTCACTACGTCAACCTTGTATATCATTGTGGGCATCTCAAGGTTTTTCTTTATAAAATTTAAAGTTCGATCATTAATGAGACATGTTTATTATACTCGCATATTGGACAAGTGTCCTGATAGACGATCAAATTTTTGTGTTGTTTTCATGTGCATGGTTTTTCCACATTTTACACGGAAAGATTTTGTTTTGTGGACGAGCCTATATATACATGCATATATTTTCTATCTTTTCACACATACTTGTCTATAAAAACTAACATACTTCATAAATGTACAACATATTAGTATAGTAGGGCCACACTGACTATTAACAAAACACAAATGACACATCTTGTAGATATTTTGACTCAACCCCAACAGCCCAAGAGTGAGGTTGTTGGACAAAGCAGAAGACTTCCAGAGCTGGTCAGTTTTATTTTGTCCAATCTGCAAGTATTGGTGTAAACATATGTAGACTTCAACCATCATACCATCTCCAATATACCAAAATAAAGATCTAATCTCACCATTGTATTTGCATTTCCTATTGGACTCACCTATTTTTCCCTAAAACTCACCTGCTGAATGAAGTCCTTCATCTCAAGCAATTGACCAAGCTACACAACTAGTGGAAGATTTACAAAACCCACTTCATCCATCACAAGACAGTTAAGAAACCACTACCTCATCTTGATAACATGTTGAGTTTTTTTCATCTGGTTCCACTCAATATCTATTCAAGTTTAGACTGACACCTCAAGAGTTGAGATGTATCATTTTATTCAAAACTATGTACCTACAATGCTCTACAATGATTTTTCAATAATAGAAGTGAGCCAAATTTGCAAGAACCAGTACACACTTCACGTGTTTCGAGGGTAAAGACGGTAGTTAATGTGGAAAATGGATAATTTATGACAATGTGGTTGCATTACATGAGGACAACCCATCCCCCATAGTTGATGGCAATCTTGGGGTGAAGGGTTTCATTTTAGAATATCTAGTGCGCTACATATTTAAATGATGATTTTAGGACCCATTATCACATAAAAGTGATGGATATGTATCCAATCCCATATATGGAAAGTGAAGGGAAAAATCCTCTAGGAAATTTGTAGCCTCTTTGCTCCATTAATAATTATGTTGACTCCTTACAACCTTCCTACATAGAATTTATATTGAGAGGTACCCTAAGGATACTTTGTATAAGAATTCACTTCAGGCAACATAAGTCAATACCAACACAAAGATGATTTTTTCGAGTCATGAGGTTAGGTTGTCCTTTAGGAACTACAAGATAAACACTTCTTTCTCTTCTATTCATTCTTTTCAGACTGAATTTCTAGATGACATCTAACATGGGTTTCAAAACTTGGGAATTGGGATCCTAATGTCAATATTGTGGGGAAACTGCACCCTCTCTTTTATGCTATTTTATTTTGTTTTGTCCAAACAAAATATTACTAATTATATTTCTATTGATTTTTTTTTATTTCATATAGTCGTTAAATTAAATTAGCATACACAAATCATTAAATGAATTCTTAATAAACAAAATTCTTTCCCTTGCATCCATTCATGCTCTTCAGATTTTTGTTTTATGTTCAACCTATTGTTAACTAAAGCTCTAGCAAGTTTACTTGATTCAATAATATTGTGTAAATATAGGCTAAGCTTCTTGTACTTATTTGGCACATCAACCTGATTTGAATCTGTATGTCATGTGACTTTGAGCTTAGTAATTGGATTTTCCTTCATGATCTTTTGGGAATCTGACCTCATAAAACCATACCCACTTTTGGCTGAACCAATCCAGTTTTGATGAAGCCACGTCCACTCATAATTCTTTATTTTCAATGAAATAACACTCTTTCATTTTTGTTTTACATTTTTGTCACCACTATTTTGGTTCTTACAAATTTTGCTATTTCCATTGAAGGGTGGTTTTTGGATAGAAATATCACCAAATTGATCCAGTTTTGTGAAAAATAAACTAGTTTCATTCTTCACATTTTAAATTTTTACTGCCCCTCATTTTGTGCCGCCCATATTTTTCAAATCACGTGTTTTTCCATCACCACAACAAAACTAGGTTGCTTTCACTAATTTGAGTTGGTTTTGAGGGGATGACTTGCACCCAACAACTACAAATATATTTGAAATTGAACCTTGTTGATCACCCATCTATGGTCTTGATCTCTGACAACCTCAGCCTCACCTGAAAGTCCCTTATACTCCATTTACATCATTGTTTTCACACCATCACTCATCCTATCAACAAATTTTTCATATCTCGACATGTCTTCTCCTTCACTCTCCAACCACCCTAACATTACTTTTGATGTTGCAACTACAAAAATAGTTCCTTTTTTCTAAAATGACTAGGTTTCATCTATAAATATGACTGAAATTTTGAATTCACACCTCTTACTTCATGTCTGCACCCCACTATTTATCCATGTTCCCGTCTCATTGTTGCGCAAGTTCCCCAACATATCTTTATGCTTTAAGACACCCATATACACAATCTTCAGATAAAATTGGCCCTTGGTTCACTAAATTGGCCTAGTTTTTCTCCTCCACTATCGCGTACTCCGAATAGACTCATCTCCTCTGAAAACAACATGACACCATCACCATCCCATGAAACTAACCCAATTTGGAGAAAATTACCCCAATTTCATTTGCATTGTATCGCCACCTTCACTGCATCCTCTCCCACACTAACAATTGTTCACAACCAAAGAGTGCAAACTAAATTGATCTTTGTTGCTGAAACTAGCCTGGTTTCTTTCCACTTCACCCAACCATGTTTACCATGTATTCTTCAAGAACCCTTGGATTCATATTCTCTCTTACAAAACATTAATGTGGAAAAGACATTGATCTCTTTTAAGGATGAGGAAGTCAATACCACTAAAATGAAGTAAAATCTACTCTACATGTAGCCCATCCATGATGGCCTTATTGGGAACAAAGCTCGCACTTGTTAGTAGTAGATTACAAAACTACCCAGAACACGAAATACCTACACAAGTAAGTTTTATGATGATGTATATTACCACTCATCATCCCAGGGGTCCAGATCATGCACCTCTGAACCCAATTATAAGCATAAATTTACTTCCCCTATGGATACCACCAACAGGTTGTCATACCTTGTGTCTCTAAAATGAGCTTGTCGAGATCTCTAGTGATGACTTTATACGATGTTTATGAGACATCAAGGACAAAGTCTTTGGTTGGCACATATTGCACCCTTATCAGGTTATGCCACATCACAAATCTTTAGTGGAGGTACGATTGTCATAGAGAAACTACTTGCATATATGAAGATAGTGACATCCATGAGGAAGTCATCTTCAACTTACTACTCTACCTTGTATAGGGATCCACCTATTACCTTTATTCATGCGGGACCAACCTTCATACCTCCTCTTGAGCTCCCTAAACAAGAGTAGAAGAATAAGTATAATGATTTCAGAAATACATGTGTTGTCTAACCATAGTATGTCGATCCTACCTTCCTCAATTCCTTGGGACTATGAAGTATTTTCTTTCATATATGAAAGTAAGCATGGTATACATCATTACATACTCTGATTTTTACATATACAAGAGGCTCATGGATGACTTTTTTTTTACATAAGAGAAGTCAAAGAATGCAAAGGATGACAACTTGCACTTACGCTTACTAAATATTCAACGGGGGTTATTGTGGACCAACTCAACCACAACCAATGAAGTCCATAAAATATTTCATTAGTGTGTCATATGGTCAGATGGACAATGGTTACTCCTATTGGGACCAAAATGTTTCCTGGAGAAAACTTCATTAGCTTAATGAAATTCTATACCAACCACAACAATGTACTCAGATCCAACACCAAACTATTTGATACATCCATTGAGTTACAATTAACTTGTTCTTGGAGAAACACATCATCCTAGTCATCATTAGAAAAGATGATCTATACATCTTGCAGTGTGATATTATAGGGAGGAAGGTAAATGTTGGAATTACCTACTACTACCACAATATCATCAGGTGAGAAAGACACTACATAATGGTGAGATGGTAAATCATGATAATCACACACCAAAGTGGAGTTGATGATGATTTATTCACATAAATGCTTGTTAGTATTCCCCACTAGATAGTCAAATTCAAGAATCTCAACCATTACTGCATGAAGAAGACAGATAATAGAGGCTACTTGCTAATCTTCACTCATTCTAAGTAGTCTGATGCTCCCTTCCAATGCAAATTTTTCATGTCAAGGGTTGATTGTAAATTTTACTTGCACATATGATAAATGCAACACAACCTACAAACAAAAGGATGAGGAGGCATCTAGTTTAGATGAACCTACACTAGATGCTCTAGAAGTCTAGAACCAACATGGGACGTTCTATGACATTCCCCACCAATATGTGCCCCCTTATGAACTTGATCAAGACTACTATCAGCCACCACCACCTCCACCTAGACCACACGACATCATATTTTCATATGGGCACTTTACACCATATGCTAAATTTTATGCATAAAGGCTTCCACCAATTCTAATATGATAATAGGAATCAATATGAACAACTCAATGGAATCCAAGTGGAAGTATGATTTCTACATCATGACTTAGTAAGTCACTAGAGGACGTATACAATGAATGTGACAAGACATTATATACATAAATAGACAATTACATGGTCTACCACCCCAGAACAACCATTGGCCCAGTGGTCGAAGTAGCAACATCTTGCAAGCAGAAATGACACATTTTCCACAAATGTCACTGCAACACCCCCAAAGCACATCATGTTCAACAATCTCTTGCATGGTTCACCTTGGCATCAACAAACATAACTTGTCACTTATTCTAGGACCTGACCAAGATAGACCACCCAACAACAATTGTCCCATCAAATTTACACCAATAAAGATCTAAAATGAAAATGATTTCTTTAGCTCTCTAAGGACACAACAATAGTCAATACGATGATATCATATCATCTTCAATAGTTACTTATGCTTTAGCCTATGACACTTCATTACTCCCCATTCCTACCGTCCAAGTCACAAGATTTCCTCTTGGGATGAGAAAAATATCAAATCTTGGGTTGGTTCTGGGAAATTATCCATTCTTAACTATCACTTTTGTCTTATTTTCCTCTTTGTCATGTATGCATAGTTTATTTCTTGAACTTGTGTCTGAATTTTGTCTATTTTTTCAAAAATTTGTATTATTCCTCCCTTTATTCTAGTCTAAATTTTACTCCATTGTAGGATCTTGTTACTTAATATATAGATTCAGCAAATTAGGCTATGTCACTTTAAACCCAATGGTTAGTTTTCATGTGCATGCATAATAGCCCAATATTTATTGTTTGACCTCCATGTTCATTCATGCCATTGAATCATTCATACAAGTTTGGTAATAGATTCTACAGTTACATGCCACTAACATTTCAAGACCTCTTATTCTGATGTTTCATGTTCTGAATGATGAACCCAAGAGAATGACCATTGGAGCTAGTTTGTAATCAAACCCCTAGAGGTATTTTCAATTATTTGCCTATATTTGGATGATCCTTAACTCATATTAAAGACTTCCTACCCAATTTAACAAGAAAAATATGATGGGTTTATGTTTTCATCGAATTAGATTGTATTTTCTTGACAATGTACACACCTTGATGTACGACTGCTAAAAATCATAAAAAAAACTCAAATGGCTCACTCAGAACAAAAAATATAAATATGCCTAACACCCATGCCTAAAAATGGGAATATAGAGATTAAAATCCTTGAGTGTGAATAAAATATAAACATTGTTTTATCTTTAAGGATAATTGAGAATGGTGCCCAACGAGTGTACAAATGTGCTAATAAAAACAACCATGTCATTCTTGTTAGTGACACCCCAAAAGCTTATTAGAGAGTATTTATAGGATACAATAGGAAGATTATGATATTATCCTAGTATTAGGGTTGGCTAGAGAACAATAATGCAAAAACATCATTCTAAACCATGTGCAACATAATATGATACGAAAGTGTAATAAATCAAACAATACAAAAACATAATGTTTGCCTTTTGGGAACAAAAAAAAGGTGAAAGGAGTTTTTTGTCCCTAAGGGACTATATCAACATGATATGAAAGAAACCAAAGATAATATGTCCACACAAAGGGAAACTTGACATGCTCCATCGTTTTCCTCAATAATTCACAGTAGGAGACACTAGGTGAGTTAGTTCTTATGTCCATGCAATCACCATAGGGATTCAGTAGTGTCCTGGACCAAAGAGAAATAGTTGGTCAACAAAACATGATACTAAATTCATATTATTGAACTATGTGGTGAAATGGGATTTAGTTACATGATAAAATTAGGAAAGAACTATTTGGTTTACTAAAGGTTAACACATAGGAATTCAAATATCAATTTAAAGATGGGAAATATTTTACAAGATCATAAACTAAGAAAGTTGTAATATGCAAATTTATCCAGGCTATTCATAATGTAGATCAATTTCAAATTATTAAATTTCATGATTCTTTGGCACCTTCCTATGATATCTTTCTAGGGCTAAGTACCTTGCATTCTCACACTCTAGTAGAGAATAGTACTAGTTCCTTATTGGCTATTTCAATTAACTAGGGGACAACTAGTCTGTATCCACTATGCTTGGTTGTGAGGTACTTGGCCCACTAAGTGAGCCAAAGCTCTATAGGACCAAAGCTTGAGGGACCCAATTTCATAGGGAGTCAAAACCCAAGGAGATCAAATCGAGTGTCAAAATTATTATCAATATATTTCATTACTTGCAAAATAATGGTGGTGAATTTTCAAGAAATAATAATGATTTCAAAGCTATATGGAATTCATCAAGATTCAAGATATATGTGTGTAAATCAAGAAGCAAATAGTTCAAAAATGAAAAACAACATCTAGCACCTAATATTCCATGTGGGAATTTCAATTTTGTCCAACTAGGGTCCAAGTATCTATGAAGTTGCAAATCCTAAAAAGGGAAATATTCCAAGTTATGTTGTGATGATTGGCTTTGGAATTCACTAGTACGGTTTCATTTGATGTTTAATTCTTATTTTCTTCATTTATATTCTAGGTTTTAATATTCTACCATGGTGATTAGATTATTATAAGCCTAATATATTCATATGTCATATGTTACATAATGTCCATTTGTGCCCATCTTATGTAATACATTAGACTATGTCCAATACAAGTACATCTATGCATTATATCTAATAATACATATTTTGCAATTGAAAAAATGGAATCTTTACTTACTAAGGTATAGTATAGTATTCATGGTTTGAAAAATAGTAACACATTAAAAAGTATATGAGTTCATTTTCACCAATTTACTTCCTGACATCAATATTGGATTAACACTTCTATATTATAATGTTATTAACAACTTAGTCATTTTGAGATTATTCAACAAATAATATAGGTTCAACACTTCTATATTATAATGTTATTAAAAAGTATATGAGTTGATTTTGATATTACCCATGGAACTTCCAAAGAACCTTTATCATCACATATTCTTTTCTCTGAGTTCTTTCATCCTAGCATCTATAAACTGCACAAGTGACTCAGGTCATTTCAGCCTCCCTTGGGGCTCCCTAGGTTCATTGCTTAGCTCGTGGTCTGGGTACCTCACATAGTGCTCTAAATTGGACATTTGGAACTCATCAAACCTTTCTTTATCCTGAGGGGTAAGGTCATCCATAACCTTCTCCACCAATTCATCCCAAATGGACCCATGTATCGGGGACTCAGCTCTCTTAGCTATAACTTAGAGGGGTCGGATTTTCATGTCACATATTCTCCCATAGTGAACTGCATGTCAGTCTACTTTAAATCTGCTCACGACTCTTATCGTCTTTAGGCTCCTTTCAGCCAATGCACGATCAAACCGACTTCATCTACATACACTGTGGTCCTTTTCTAACCATCATGTGGTCCTTCACCAACATCACCTTACTAAAGTGGTGACCGACACAACCTCTCTTATAGAGCTTCTTTGAATCCCGATATTGGCTATGGTGTTTAACTTCACATTTTGCATAGGACAAGAACTGTCTCTAGCTATCACTCCGAATGAGCACATATGCTCTCATCAGACCCTTTAGTCTGGATCATACTAACCATTAGTTAGGAGTGATAAACTGTATTAACATCGAGTTTTTCATGTACCTACTTCCACCTCATGGAAGTGAACCTTTATGTCAAACTCAAGAACTTTTGAACTCGCATCATGCTGATATTGAACCATCTCTCTCATGGGTAGTTCAACCAAATCAGTCCCTTGATAGAACTCTTTCCTTCTTGCATCATCTAGGTAAAGCAATCTACCATAACCCACATTGCATCTTGACCTTCCTTGGTCTAGAGGAGACTTATCACAACATCCATAGTGATGAACTCTCATTCCCTCTCGAGAACTCTTTATCCTCTATATCAATGCACTGGGTTACCGATGTTCATCCTTCACCTTTTGTCATGCATGGCAACATATCGCATGCAGCCTCATCACCAACATCCATAGTACTGCTACCACTCATTATCTCAGTAATACCGTGGTGTATAGTGATCTTAATATCAAGATTCCCTAAATGTCATGATTCCTCAAGATCGATTCCTTAGAAACCCTAATCCACTCTAGTCGGGGTTTCATCACCTTTCTTTCGACAGAAGTGCATTTGAGTTTCTACAACCATCCTTTCATTGCATTAAGGCCTAGGTTGGCTAACCAAACAACCATTAACTTTTCAACATATCTTGTTACATCTGAGTGTTATCTAAACACACCTCCTCTCCAAACTTAGGGTTAACCTAACAACCTCTTCTAGCCAAAGTAGGCAGTTATATCTCAACCAGAGCATCCATTAACACTTCATATTCTTAGGTATTAGGTATCATTGATGACATACACCTTCCTATATGCCACTTATTATCTCATCTTAGCCCTAAGTCCATCTTCATCAAGAACATTCCGAGCTTATTCCTTTGGTTTTCAAACTCTACCTGGTTTAACTCATAGCTCATGCTAAAAAAACATCCTTATAAGATGACTACCTTATTTCTCTTTAGCATTTGCAACCATCCATGTATCGTTCACTTTACCAGGGTATGCTATCTTTTCTGTCCCCATATCCCGTGACAACGTTCCAAACCACATCATCTTTTATCCTTGGTGTATGGCATGCGTACTGTCCTATCTCTCACTCCCATAACAAGATGAAATAAGCATTTGGCTGCAGTCCAAATACAGAGTTCTTCCTGTTCCAAGAGTAGAGATGGTACATCCCACCTTGCCAGAACACCTTCAAATCTAGGTTGAAACGTGCAACTTATGTATCTTCATCACAATTATCTCGATATCAAATTTACTTTCATGGAAAGCTGGTCTCGAACCTATCTGGTCCAAACACAATCCTTAGTCATCACCTCTAGGTCTATAGGGTGCCAGTACTTTTGGGGTCATCCCTCTTCCCTCATGAATCAGAGAGTGCCCTACTCATCTGCCCTTTGGGTCCCATGATTTGATGAAGGTGATCAATCTCCTATCCCATGGCCCTCAGACAATGATAGCTGTTACCTCCCGACCCTATGGTCTTGTGCAACTAGAAAGTTAGGCAACCCCTACTTCCATCGGTCTTACCCCTACCTGATCCTAGGATAGACTTAGGATTATATCATAGCACATGTCCAACATAGAACCTTACCCGAGCATTCATCATCTCTCTTTCTGCATTCATGGGTTGACTTTCATCCTTTCATAGGGATCATGGCAAACTGCCTACCTTGGTCAAGCCCCATACCGGTTAACTCCATGGTAACACATCCATAGAGATGTTTATCTATGGGTCTATATATTCATTCTCATCCCATGTACTCTTCACTTAGCTTCTCAAGATCCTATGAAATCTCCTCAGGTTACCTTGAAACCAACCAAACGGGTAAACTCCCTACCAAAGGGTCCCTCTCCCAGGATGGGAGGAAACTACACCTTGATAACAAAGGTCACAAGCGTCCTTAGGGTTTACATTCCCATGAGCATTCTTAATCCTAGTAAGCTACTAAGGCACAAGAAGACACTTAACAAACCATGCTAGGTCACACTTATTCTCATCCTCAACATTAGACCAACTTTGTTGTGAGGGGTTTATCAAACATACCTTAAACTTAAGGGGTTACCCTTTTCCTCTATACATGAGGAGAACCATGCTAGAAACTATATCAACTTAATCCTCATCATGAGCATTAGGTATACCACTTCCCCTCTTAGGCCTAGGAACCCTAGGTTCACTTGTAAGTGTCCAACTGCATGCTCTATCTCTTAACCACGAACTAAGCATGTAAAAGGCATGACATGCACTTCTTGTCATCCTTCAACTTGAGTGACACTTAGAGTTGGGTCCTCCTTAAGGACAACCAACAAGGTACAAGGCCTCACATCCTACTACTATACCTCTCCAATTCTAAGAAACTCTTCTCCCAAACTTAGGAGGTAAACACGTATACCATAGGCAGAGAGGTACGAGCAGACTCATCCTCTCTCTTGGTTTTGGTTCCTCTCATGGCATCCAAGACATCGTCAGCCTCCAAGGTTTAAGCATACGACAATTTCTATCATCCACATCATCCTCAACTCCCACTGTTCCTTCAAATTGGGGGTTTTAGGCTTCCAACCTTCTTGCCTGGGGTCTGCTCTCCCTCTAGAGCTAATCCTACAACCAACCTCTCTATAAAAGGTCCTTTCTTCATGAAGGATCAACCCTATAAGCATGTCCCTACCTGAGTGAAGCCTATGCTCAAACTTTTGTTTACTCAAGATTATCCATAACCCCTTATGCTTATCTCATAAGCGATACATCATGATTCCCTGTACAGGGTTGGGTCGCCAAAGGTACTAGGTCATTTAGCCTCTTATGGCATACCAAAGGTGTGACCAACCAAACACTCAGTCAACCATGACATCTACCTCATCATGTTATCTCTCTCTAACCTTCCCTTAGGGTTAGGGTTAACATCATCCTCAAAGGATATGCTAGGTATCTACTTCTAATGGAGGTCTCTACCTCCATGACTACTCTCTATACTCATCCTCCTACCAGGGAGGTCTATCCTCAGGTCTCTCCTGAGGGCAATGACAACTCGTGTCATACGACCTAAGCATGTATCTATTCCTTTACGCTTACTCTATTAAGCTTATGTACATGATATCTTATTTACATGCTTTTTATTAATTTGGTGGAGGATTCCCTAATCCTTATCAACCTTACCCAGACCTCAATAGGGTGAGGAGAAGAGAGAGGAAACCCTAATCCTTAAGGTCCTTAATAGAATTAGAGTTGAGAAGGGATGAACAAGATGAGAGAGTCCTAAAGGTATCTTATTTCGATTCATACCCTAAGACTTTGGCCAGGCAGTCACACAGATCCGGGAGTCCTCGTATTCTGACTAGCGGTGCAGAGGAAAATATTGCCAGCCCCCGGACGTGATCCTTTTCTAGACACCTCAATCTTTCGGATAATCCTCTAATAACTCCCTTGGGTTCTACAGAATTTGTAAAATTTAATAATTATTAATGATTAATTGAGGAACCTATGGCTCTGATACCAATTGTTACGACCCCGCCTCCCAGTAACCCCAATTAAGGGAGACTGAAAGGTCAGAGCCGTTAACCAATAACCCGGATCAAAGGTTCAACAAATAATCAATAACAATTATTAAATTCAACCAACTATACTGAAATATGGAGTAAAATAAAAACTTTTGCATACCTCTTAAAACTGGGATTTCAAAACTTGTATCCACACAGATACTAATCTATCTAATTCTCCTTTGCACTTTAATTCTCATTTAGTACCACATATGCCACTTTACTGTTTGTTCTTTTCATTGTACCTAAAACGCCGACAAACAAAACGTCAGTCAGCAAGAAGCTGGTATGTGGGGGAAACAATAATCATGCAATTAGGTTAACAACAGAATCATCCAATTAATCATTTATCAACCAAGATTACGTTTTAAGCCAAACTACTCAATCCATACCTATCCACAACTCTGTGACGTCCCTGTAAGGACTTATATAATACCTCTGTAAAGGTAGAGTCGCATGGCACCACCCAAAGGTAGCCCAATATCTAACTCACAGTGACTTGATGGACCTACCCTCTAGGTAGCCATGTACTAAGTCATTCCACGACCTGATGGACCTACCCTCTAGGTAGCCATGTACTAGGTCAGCCATTAAGACACAGAGGGGACCAGGATCTGAGCTAGTAGGCACATATCTTATGTGATAGTCATATCCACATTATAGTTTGCATGAATTAAATTCATCCAACAGTTAATTCATGTCATCGATGAAAACTTCAGAAAACCTCAGAAAACTAACTCGAGATATTCATAAGCGTAACCACATACCTGATTTGATGATTTCATAGCATTAAGCAAATCCAACCAAGAATGCAATCCAAGCAAGCAATTCAATAATCACATAATTCCTGAAAAGAATATGGACTCTATTTGTTACACACTTTATCAAGAATCTACTTTATTGACTTGGATTCACTTTCTAGGGTTTTTGTATCTATTTTAGGGTTCCATTTTGCAATTAGGGTCTTCCATCATCTTTTACCATATTAAACCCTAATTTTATTCCATTACTCATAAACCCTAATTATCTCATCTATTCTTCAATATTAAGATTATATTAACAACATATAACTCTATTTCCATATCAAAGGCACATTAATCATTAATTAATTTCATCAAGCTTGTTTTCATTAAAGCTACTATTTTTATCCTTTTAATCCATGACAAGATCATTATACACATCTATCATTAATTCAAAGTTCATTAAATAACATATGAACTCATTTTACCATCAATCTACCTTTTATCCATTAGAAAACCCTCATTACTATATTAAGGCTATTTACCCATAATTAGGAGTCTTTTTACTCAAAATAGCTTAGAAACATCATATCTTAACTTTATTAATGATTTAAAGCCATTAAGAGTCACATAAACTAATATTAGGCTTTCAAAGCCCATTAAAGCATATTTATGCACATGAACTCTCAATTAAACTAATTACGTGTAAAGTTCATCCTTTTTGTTTTCAATATACCTTTTAACAATTAACAAGTTACTATTAACTATGATCATCCATTAAACCCTACTAGATGCATTAATCATCTCTAAATAGGATTTCTTAATCTTTGATTCATTACAGTTGATAAATTACACTACTTTTCAATTTGCAAGTAGAATTAGGCATCAATTACATTTTTTTGCATTCCTCATTTTTTTCTGAGCAATATTCATGTATTACTTTCTACCATCAGAGTTACAGATAAATAACTAGAATTATTCTTAAATTTCTACCTTTGGACGAATACGAGCACGCCACGTCAGCCTTTTAATTTGATCCGTCTTCTGGATCGTGGATCTCCCTCCAGCTCCACTTAACCGGGTACCCGGCCCGGCTCCTCCCCGACTTGTCTTCTTCCTTGCGCGTCACACAGACAGGGAGTTCGACTCCCCTATTTTCACGGAGAAACAGGGTGCTATCGTGGTGCCTCTCTCCACTCCGTCTCGGATCACCGGACACACACACAATCCTTTTGCCCCTCGTGACTGACCCATCACCGCCCTGGCCGCATCTCGCTAATGCCCAAGTTAAATCGCTCCTCGAACTGCCACCACCACGCAGGGCCATGGAAACCTACCCTTCCGCTCATCACATCTTCTCGCCGAGATGCAACCTCGGGGATACGTTTTCTGAGATTGTAAGGTATCGAGACCTCTCCACCCCCTGCTCTTTTATAGCCAGGTCTTGCAATACACTGGCCCTCCACAAACTCCAGTTCTTGGAGGAACTAAGATTTGGGGGAATCCCAAACCTATACGGAAACAAAACATCAAGGGGATGGAAGAGTCTGAATCGTCGTCTCGGTTCTAATGGAAAAGTTTCCAAGAGCCGACAGGCATCGAGGAAAAGGGTAGAGTCTAGGGATCTTCAGGGTTACTGCACCACCTTTCCTAATACAAATTAGAGGTAGGAGATGAACAAGAGTCATCCGATTTCAATCCAACAGTTACTAACATGCGCCATTTATATACATAAAACGTGACATTTATTGATTTCCTCCACACTTTATGAATCTTCTAAAAATGATATCTCCTAAACCCTGTATCTAATTGATCCCAAATTTTAAGGGAAAGTCTAAAAAGACTTAATCTACCTCTCTGCCAAAAATGGGCTCATTATATAAAAGAAAACGTGCCTTTTCTTTAGGTGTAAGATATCACTTAATTATATATATATTTCCCTTATTTTCTCTTTCCCTTGCTATTAAATTATTATTTTGAGTTCCTTGAACCTAAAGGAACCTTAATGGCTCGAAATCCCATATTGGGGTTAGCCTCTTTCTTTATCTTACATCCTTTTTCTCATTATCTTGCTTTTTCTTTATTAAAATATCTCTTTTTGAATATTTCTCTTTATTTCTCTTTTATTTTCCTCATTAGTATTCCTTTTATCATTAGGAATCCTTGGGGTACGAAATTCCACCAAGGATAACTCAATTATACCTTTTTTCACTTGTTTTCCACATTTTACCATTATTTTCAATTTCTTTCTTAATAAAGAAATACTTAATTGATCTTTTCTTTTCTTATTGTATTTTCTTTGCACTTTGGAGTCTTTGGAATCCAAGGATCCCAAGAGGCACGAAATCCATCTTTGGATTTGCCTTATAGAGGTTTCCACACCTTTCTTTTCTTAAAACTCAATTATTCATTTATGAATTGCATTTCCTTTTTATTGGGCCTAATAGCCAATAAGGCCCACAACCCAAACATCAAGGCTATTGTAAATGAAATACATTTATTCAAACCAAATAATTTGTTCAAATATCTTTAATATGAGAAATTACATTTCTCACCAAATAAACCCAAAAATTGGGGTTGTAACATCCTTCCCCTCTTATAGGAATTTTTTCCTCAAAATTCAATCAAACAAAACAAACAATTCAGGATAAGACTTTTCCATATCCATCAACGGCCCCTATGTGGATTTACCTTACCCATGGCACTTCCAAAGAACCTTTATCATCACATATTCTTTTCTCTGAGTTCTTTCATCCTGGCATCTATAAACTGCACAGGTGACTCAGGTCATTTCAGCCTCCCTTGGGGCTCCCTAGGTTCATTATTTAGCTCATGGTCTGGGTACCTCACATAGTGCTCTAAATTGGACATTTGGAACTCACCACACCTTTCTTTATCCTGAGGGGTAAGCTCATCCATAACCTTCTCCACAAATTTATCCCAAATGGACCCATGTATCGGGGACTCACCTCTCTTAGCTACAAATTACAGGGGTTGGATTTTCGTGTCACATATTCTCCCACAGTGAACTGCATGTCAGTCTACTTTGCATCTTCTCACGACTCTTACCGTCTCTAGGCTCCTTTCAGCCAATGCACGATCAAAGCGACTTCATCTACACACACTGTGGTCCTTTTCTAACCATCACGTGGTCCTTCACCAACATCACCTTACTGAAGTGGTAACCGACACAACCTCTCTTATAGAGCTTCTTTGAATCCCGATATTGGCTATGGTGTTTAACTTCACATCTTGCATAGGACAAGAACTGTCTCTAGCTATCACTCCGAATGAGCACATATGCTCTCATCAGACCCTTTAGTCTGGATCATACTAACCATTAGTTAGGAGTGATAAATTGTATTAACATCGAGTTTTTCATGTACCTACTTCCACCTCATGGAAGTGAACCTTTAGGTCAAACTCAAGAACTTTTGAACTCGCATCATGCTGATATTGAACCATCTCTCTCATGGGTAGTTCAACCAAATTAGTCCCTTGATAGAACTCTTTCCTTCTTGCATCATCTAGGTAAAGCGATCTACCATAACCCACATTGCATCTTGACCTTCCTTGGTCTAGAGGAGACTTATCACAAAATCCATAGTGATGAACTCTCATTCCCTCTCGAGAACTCTTTATCCTCTATAGCAATGCACTGGGTTACCGATGTTCATCCTTCACCTTTTGTCATGCATGGTAACATATCACATGCAGCCTCATCACCAACATCCATAGCAGTGCTACCACTCATTATCTCAGTAATACCGTGGTGTATAGTGATCTTAATATCAAGATTCCCTAAATGTCATGATTCCTCAAGATCGATTCCTTAGAAACCCTAAACCACTCTAGTCGGGGTTTCATCACCTTTCTTTCCACAGAAGTGCATTTGAGTTTCTAAAGTTGTCCTTTCATTGCATTAAGGCCTAGGCTGGCTAACCAAACAACCATTAACTTTTCAACATATCTTGTTACATCTGAGTGTTATCTAAACACACCTCCTCTCCAAACTTAGGGTTAACCTAACAACCTCTTCTAGCCAAACTAGGCAGTTATATCTCAACCAGAGCATCCATTACCACTTCATATTCTTAGGTATTAGGTAACATTGATGACATACACCTTCCTATATGCCACTTATTATCTCATCTTAGCCCTAAGTCCATCTTCATCAAGAACATTCCTAGCTTATTCCTTTGGTTTTCAAACTCTACCTGGTTTAACTCATAGCTCATGCTAAAAAAAACGTCCTTATAAGATGACTACCTTATTTCTCTTTAGCATTTGCAACCATCCATGTATCGTTCACTTCACCAGGGTATGCTATCTTCTCTGTCCCCATATCCCGTGACAACATTCCAAACCACATCATATTTTATTGTTGGTGTATGGCATGCGTACTGTCCTATCTCTCACTCCCATAACAAGAGGAAATAAGCATTTGGCTGCAGTCCAAATACAGAGTTCTTCGTGTTCCAAGAGTAGAGATGGTACATCCCACCTTACCGGTAGACCTTCAAATCTAGGTTGAAACGTGCAACTTATGTCTCTTCATCACAATCATCTCGATATCAAAGTTACTTCCATGGAAAACTGGTCTCGAACCTATCTGGTCCAAACACAATCCTTAGTCATCACCTCTAGGTCTATAGGGTGTCACCACTTTTGGGGTCATCCCTCTTCCCTCATGCATCAGAGAGTGCCCTACTCATCTGCCCTTTGGGTCCCATGAGTTCATGAAGGAGATCAATCTCCTAACACATGGCCCTCAGACAATGATAGTTTTTACCTCCTGACCCTATGGTCTTGTGCAACTAGGAAGTTAGGCAACCCCTACTTCCATCGGTCTTACCCCTACCTGACCCTAGGATAGACTTAGGATTATATCATAGCACATGTCCAACATAGAACCTTACCCGAGCATTCATCATCTCTCTTTCTGCATTCATGGGTTGACTTTCATCCTTTCATAGGGATCATGGCAAACTGCCTACCTTGGTCAAGCCCCATACTGGTTAACTCCATGGTAACACATCCATAGAGATGGTTATCTATGGGTCTATATATTCATTCTCATGCCATGTACTCTTCACTTAGCTTCTCAAGATCCTATGAAATCTCCTCAGGTTACCTCGAAACCAACCAAACGGGTAAACTCCCTACCAAAGGGTCCCTCTCCCAGGATGGGAGGAAACTACACCTTGATAACAAAGGTAACAAGCATCCTTAGGGTTTACATTCCCATGAGCATGCTTAATCCTAGTAAGCTACTAAGGCACAAGAAGACACTTACCAAACCATGTTAAGTCACACTTATTCTCATCCTCAACATTAGACCAACTTTGTTGTGAGGGGTTTATCAAACATACCTTAAACTTAAGGGGTTACCCTTTTCCTCTATACATGAGGAATACCATGCTCGAAACTATAGCAACTTAATCCTCATCATGAGCATTAGGTATACCACTTCCCCTCTTAGGCCTAGGAACCCTAGGTTCACTTGTAAGTGTCCAACTGCATGCTCTATCTCTTAACCACGAACCAAGCATGTAAAAGGCATGACATGCACTTCTTGTCATCCTTCAACTTGAGTAACACTTAGAGTTGGGTCCTTCTTAAGGACAACCAACAAGTTACAAGGCCTCACATCCTACTACTATACCTCTCCAATTCTAAGAAACTCTTCTCCCTAACTTAGGAGGTAAACACGTATACCATAGGCACAGAGGTATGAGCAGACTCATCCTCTCTCTTGGTTTTGGTTCCTCTCATGGCATCCAAGACATCGTCAGCCTCCAAGGTTTAAGCATACGATAACTGCTATCATCCGCATCATCCTCAACTCCCATTGTTCCTTCAAATTGGGGGTTTTAGGCTTCCAACCTTCTTTCCTGGGGTCTGCTCTCCCTCTAGAGAAAATCGTCAACCAACCTGTCTATAAAAGGTCCTTTCTTCATGAAGGATCAACCCTATAAGCATGTCCCTACCTGAGTGAAGCCTATCCTCGAACTTATGTTTACTCAAGATTATCCATAACCCCTTATGCTTTTCTCATAAGCCATACATCATGATTCCCTATCCAGGGTTGGGTCGCCAAAGGTACTAGGTCATTTAGCCTCTTTTAACATCCCAAAGGCGTGACCAACCAAACACTCGGTCAACCATGACATCTACCTCATCATGTTATCTCTCTCTCTAACCTTCCCTTAGGGTTAGGGTTAACATCATCCTCAAAAGATGTGCTAGGACTCTACTTCTAATGGAGGTCTCTACCTCCAAGACTACTCTCTATACTCATCCTCCTACCAAGGAGGTCTATCCTCAGGTCTCTCCTGAGGGCAATGACAACTCGTGTCATACGACCTAAGCATGTATCTATTCCTTTACTCTTACTCTATTAAGCTTATGTCCATGAAATCTTATTTACATGCTTTTTATTAATTTGGTGGAGGATTCCTTAATCCTTATCATCCTTACCCAGACCTCAAGAGGGTGAGGAGAAGAGAGAGGAAAGCCTAATCTTTAAGGTCCTTAATAGAATTAGAGTTGAGAAGGGATGAACAAGATGAGAGAGTCCTAAATGTATCTTATTTTGATTCATACCCTAAGACTTTGGCCAGACAGTCACACAGATCCGGGAGTCCTCGTATTTTGACTAGCGGTGCGGAGGAAAATATTACCAGCCCCCAGAAGTGATCCTTTTCTAGACACCTCAATCTTTCGGATAATCCTCTAATAACTCCCTTGGGTTCTACAGAATTTGTAAAATTTAATAATTATTAAAGATTAATTGAGGAACCTATGGCTCTGATACCAATTGTTATGACCCCGCCTCCCGGTAACCCCCAATTAAGGGAGACCGAAAGGTCAGAGCCATTAACCAATAACCCGGATCAAAGGTTCGACAAATAATCAATACCAATTATTAAATTCTACCAACTATACTAAAATATGGAGTAAAATAAAAACTTTTGCATACCTCTTAAAACTGGGATTTCAAAACTTCTATCGACAAAAATACTAATCTATCTAAGCCTCCTTTGCACTTTAATTCTCATTTAGTACCACATATGCCACTTTACTATTTGTTATTTTCATTGTACCTAAAACACCGAAAAACAAAATGTCGGTCAGCAAGAAGCTGGTATGTGGGGGAAACAATAATCATGCAATTAGGTTAACAACGTAATCATCCAATTAATCATTTATCAACCAAGATTACGTTTTAAGCCAAACTACTCAATCCATACCTATCCACAACTATGTGTCGTCCATGTAAGGACTTATATAATACCTCTATAAAGGTAGAGTCGCATGGCACCACCCAAAGGTATCCCAATATCTAACTCACAGTGACTTGAAGGACCTACCCTCTAGGTAGCCATGTACTAAGTCATTTCATGACCTGATGGACCTACCCTCTAGGTAGCCATGTACTAGGTCAGTCATTAAGACATAGAGGGGACCAAGATCTGAGCTAGTAGGCACATATCTTATGTGATAGTCATGTCCACAGTACAGTTTGTATCAATTAAATTCATCCAACAGTTAATTCATGTCATCGATGAAAACTTCAGAAAACCTCGGAAAACTAACTCGAGATATTCATAAGCGTAACCACATACCTGATTTGATGATTTCACAGCATTAAGCAAATCCAACCAAGAATGCAATCCAAGCAAGCAATTCAATAATCACATAATTCCTGAAAAGAATATGGACTCTATTTGTTACACACTTTATCAAGAATCTACTTTATTGACTTGGATTCACTTTCTAGGGTTTTTGTATCTATTTTAGGGTTTCATTTTGCAATTAGGGTTTTCCATCATCTTTTACCATATTAAACCCTAATTTTATTCCATTACTCATAAACCCTAATTATCTCATCTATTCTTCAATATTAAGATTATATTAACAACATATAACTCTATTTCCATATCAAAGGCACATTAATCATTAATTAATTTCATCAAGCTTGTTTTCATTAAAGCTACTATTTTTATCCTTTTAATCCATGACAAGATCATTATACACATCTATCATTAATTCAAAGTTCATTAAATAACATATGAACTCATTTTACCATCAATCTACCTTTTATCCATTAGAAAACCCTCATTACTATATTAAGGCTATTTACCCATAATTAGGAGTCTTTTTACTCAAAATAGCTTAGAAACATCATATATTAACTTTATTCATGATTTAAAGCCATTAAGAGTCACATAAACTAATATTAGGCTTTCAAAGCCCATTAAAGCATATTTATGCACATGAACTCTCAATTAAACTAATTACGTGCAAAGTTCATCCTTTTTATTTTCAATATACCTTTTAACAATTAACACGTTACTATTAACTATAATCATCCATTAAACCCTACTAGATGCATTAATCATCTCTAAATAGGATTTCTTAATCTTTAATTCATTACAGTTGATAAATTACACTACTTTTCGATTTATAAGTAGAATTAGGCATCAATTACATTTTTATTGCATTCCTCATTTTTTTCTGAGCAATATTCATGTATTACTTTCTACCATCAGAGTTACAGATAAATAACTAGAATTATTCTTAAATTTCTACCTTTGGACCAATAGGAGCACGCCACATCAGCCTTTTAATTTGATCTGTCTTCTGGCTCGCAGATCTCCCTCCAGCTCCACTTAACTGGGTACCCGACCTGGCTCCTCCCCGACTTGTCTTCTTCCTTATGCGTCACGCAGACAGGGAGTTCGACTCCCCTGTTTTCGCGGAGAAATAGGGTGCTATCGCGGTGCCTCTCTCCACTCCGTCTCGGATCACCGGACACGCACACAATTCTTTTTCCCCTCTTGATTGACCCCTCACCATCCCGGCCGCATCTCACTGATGCCCAAGGTAAATCACTCCTCGAACTGCCACCACCACGCAAGGCCATGGAAACCTACCCTTCCGCTCATCACATCTTCTCGCCGAGATGCAACCTCGGGGATACGTTTTCTGAGATTGTAAGGGTATCGAGACCTCCCCACCCCCTGCTCTTTTATAGCCAGGTCTTGCAATACACTGGCCCTCCACGAACTCCAGTTCTTGGAGGAACTAAGATTTGGGGGAATCCCAAACCTGTACGGAAAAAAAACATCAAGGGGGTGGAAGAGTCCGAATCGACCTCTCGATTCTAACGGAAAAGATTCCAAGAGCCGACAGACATCGAGGAAAGGGGTAGAGTCCAGGGATCTTCAGGGTTACTGCACCTCCTTTCCTAATCCAAGTTAGTGGTAGTAGATGAACAAGAGTCATCCGATTTCAATCCAAAGGTTACTAACATGCACCATTTATATACATAAAACGTGACATTTAATGATTTCCTCCACACTTTAGGAATCTTCTAAAAATCATATCTCCTAAACCATGTATCTAATTGATCCCAAATTTTAAGAGAAAGTCTAAAAAGACTTAATCCACCTCTCTGCCAAAATTGGGCTCATTATATAAAAGAAAACGTGCCTTTTCTTTAGGTGTAAGATATCACTTAATTATATATATATATTTCCCTTATTTTCTCTTTCCCTTGCTATTAAATTATTATTTTGAGTTCCTTGAACCTCAAGGAACCTTAATGACTCGAAATCCCATATTGGGGTTAGCCTCTTTCTTTATCTTACATCCTTTTTCTCATTATCTTGCTTTTTCTTTATTAAAATATCTCTTTTTGAATATTTCTCTTTATTTCTCTTTTATTTTCCTCATTAGTATTCCTTTTATCATTAGGAATCCTTGGGGTACGAAATTCCACCAAGGATAACTCAATTATACCTTTTTTTTCACTTGTTTTCCACATTTTACCATTATTTTCAATCTCTTTCTTAATAAAGAAATACTTAATTGATCTTTTCTTTTCTTATTGTATTTTCTTTGCACTTTGGAGTCTTTGGAATCCAAGGAACCCAAGAGGCACGAAATCCATCTTTGGATTTGCCTTCTAGAGGTTTCCACACCTTTCTTTTCTTAAAACTCAATTATTCATTTATGAATTGCATTTCCTTTTTATTGGGCCCAATATCCAATAAGGCCCACAACCCAAACATCAAGGCTATTGTAAATGAAATCCATTTATTCAAACCAAATAATTTGTTCAAATATCTTTAATATGAGAAATTACATTTCTCACCAAATAAACCCAAAAATTGGGGTTGTAACATCCTTCCCCTCTTATAGGAATTTTGTCCTCAAAATTCAATCAAACAAAACAAACAATTCAGCATAAGACTTTTCCATGTCCATCAACGGCCCCTATGTGGCTTTACCTTACCCATGGCACTTCCAAAGAACCTTTATCATCACATATTCTTTTCTCTGAGTTCTTTCATCCTGGCGTCTATAAACTGCACAGGTGACTCAGGTCATTTCAGCCTCCCTTGGGGCTCCCTAGGTTCATTGTTTAGCTCATGGTCTGGGTACCTCACATAGTGCTCTAAATTGGACATTTGGAACTCATCACACGTTTCTTTATCCTGAGGGGTAAGGTCATCCATAACCTTCTCCACCAATTCATCCCAAATGGACCCATGTATCGGGGACTCAACTCTCTTAGCTATAACTTAGAGGGGTCGGATTTTCGTGTCACATATTTTCCCACAATGAACTGCATGTCAGTCTACTTTGCATATGCTCACGACTCTTATCGTCTCTAGGCTCCTTTCAGCCAATGCACGATCACAGCGACTTCATCTACACACATTGTGGTCCTTTTCTAACCATCACGTGGTCCTTCACCAACATCACCTTACTGAAGTGGTGACCAACGCAACCTCTCTTATAGAGCTTCTTTGAATCCCGATATTGGCTATGGTGTTTAACTTCACATCTTGCATAGGACAAGAACTGTCTCTAGCTATCACTCTGAATGAGCACATATGCTCTCATCAGACCCTTTAGTCTGGATCATACTAACCATTAGTTAGGAGTGATAAACTGTATGAATATCGAGTTTTTCATGTACCTACTTCCACCTCATGGAAGTGAACCTTTAGGTCAAACTCAAGAACTTTTGAACTCGCATCATGGTGATATTGAACCATCTCTCTCATGGGTAGTTCAACCAAATCAATCCCTTGATAGAACTCTTTCCTTCTTGCATCATCTAGGTAAAGCGATCTACCATAACCCACATTGCATCTTGACCTTCCTTGGTCTAGAGGAGACTTATCACAACATCCATAGTGATGAACTCTCATTCCCTCTCAAGAACTCTTTATCCTCTATATCAATGCACTGGGTTACCGATGTTCATCCTTCACCTTTTGTCATGCATGGCAACATATCACATGCAGCCTCATCACCAACATCCATAGTACTGCTACCACTCATTATATCAGTAATATCATGGTATATAGTGATCTTAATATCAAGATTCCCTAAATGTCATGATTCCTCAAGATCGATTCCTTAGAAACCCTAATCCACTCTAGTTGGGGTTTCATCACCTTTCTTTCCACAGAAGTGCATTTGAGTTTCTACAACCATCCTTTCTACAACCACTCTAGTTGGGGTTTCATCTCATAATCATTTGACTGGTCATCAATCACGACACTTAAAATGGATTAATGGGGCAAGCGATGAGAGGAGGAGAGGTAGGAAGGGGTAAGATTTCCTCATTGCTTCTCTAGATAGCAAAATGGCTATGCGGAAGGGATCACAACATGGGGTTAAGGGTGTAGAGACAAGGCGTGAGGATCCTGATCAACTAGTCGTTTGAGCAATGAATTAAGATGGGATTTTAATCCCTTTTTCATTATAGATAGGAATTTTCCTTCACTATTTTTATTTCCTAACCTATCATTTTGCTTCTTTTGAAATTTCAAATACTATTTTAATAGCCATTAAAAATATTAACTCTTGTGGTTTTTGAGTCTAAGATAGTTAAATATTTACAATTAAAAAGAATGCAAACATGAATTCCAAGAATCCATAATAACTTTTGATTTGATTCCAAAGACAAAAATTCATAGGGAGGTTAATTTTTTCATTATAGGTCCCAATTTGGATGATTTCATCAAAGTGGGGCATAATTGCAATCTAATCACTCAAATTTAAGATATTCCACAAGTTACAAAATATTATGAGGAATTTAACAATAAAAAATTTCAAATAGGATTTTTTTAAAAGTGGCTCAAGACTAGATTTAATCACACAATTTTCATATGCTACAATTAAACTCCTGTAAAAGGGATTTCTCCCTGAAATCTATGACTAGGAAAAATTGGGGGTAAGTCTTCATCATCTAATATTTTAGCTTCTAGGTTGCTTCTTGAAGACCATGGTGCTCCCAGAGCACCTTTACTAATTGAATCTCCTTACTCTTTACTTGCTAGATTCTAGTATCGAGGACTATCATTGGATACTCTTCATAGGCCAGGTATTCTCAAAAAGGGTTACCATACTAGTGATGTTCTGGTATGTCCTAACACATGGGAAATGACTATGAGTGATGTAGATGGGATTTGTCCCTCTTGTGAGAGTTCATATCCTGGTCAAAAGATTGAGTAACGTATCGCCATACTCATGTGAAGCAATATCAGATATGTGATCTCATGTCCATCTTAGATATCTACCCTAGATTAAGGAAAATTGATTGAATATTAAGAGGATGATGATTCCATACCTCGAGTTCAATTTGGATATTAGAGATAAAGGAACTATACGACCACTGTAACACTGATGAAAGATTGTAGGTTGAATTTGTTCTGCAACTTTCAAATGACTTGGGTAATAATGATGTGTTGTTGTATACCACTCATTATTTGTGATGTCATAATTTAGTTTTGGACATGCACTACCAACATAATTTTGACTTATAGGGTCACACACATAGGATTCACTTGGAATATCAGTTTACTCATGAATAAGGTTTAACATGATTATTAAAGTGTTTAGGTAATCAACTTTAAAAACATTGGTAGATAGTAGTTTGACTGGGAATGTGAGTTGAATGACTGAGAATGCTAGTCGACCAACTGGAGTGTCGATTTGACCAATTGAGAAGTCCAGTTGACCAACTAGACAATTAGTAAGACAGATCAAGGATTGATTCTAACCTCATAATGTGCATTGACCGTCGCATTAAAATCCAATATGTTTGTGAATATAAAAATATTCCAATTGACCATATGGATGTTCTAAGACCATCTAGGGTTCCCATCGACTGAATAGGATTCCAATCAACCAACTCCTGAATCATAGTAGTTGAAAATTCAAAAAAATTATCTCCTCATGTCCCTAGATATGTGGAAACCCTGACCCATGCATTCTATATAAGAGGGTGGCCAAGGCTTTCAGTACACGTTTTCCAATCTCAACATTGCGGTAACATGAGAGACAGAGGCATATTACCCATAAAAGGAAGAGATAGCCAATGGGAGAAAATTGATGGTAACACATTGACAACATGACAGTCAACTCCTTCCAGTTAGTTCTAAAAGAAAGAAAGGAGCTCCCAGTAGTCTACATGGACTATGTAGAGGCGTGGAGGTTGTTGCTGTTGGGTTTTGTGGAGAAAACACGCGTGGTGGAAGGTCTAAAATCCACGCAACCTGAAATAGGATATCGTCAACAACAACGTATTTGGAAGGATTGTTTACGGGATATACCCTATCACGCAGTAAGTCTGGCGATGTCCCACTGCACGACAGTGCAACACTACTTATCTAAACGGACAGAACTTCTCTCCCATTCGCTGTCATAGGTTGATCCGGCGGTGCTCCTTTGCAGTAGTGCTATTTGCCGCTCATAGCGCGTACAGGTGGTCGTCGCCGTCCTCCGAACGCAGGCGTCAAGGCGTCTGTGTCTCTACTTCATCCACGCGGATGGACGAAACTCCATGTCACGCTTCCCAAGCCAACGGGAAGGAGTGTGTCTCTACAGCGGCGTGCTAGCGGCACATTGCTCTCCTTACTCTCCTAAGGACGGTGACGGCTAGAGTTTATGTGTGTGAGCGTAAACTAAAAGTGTCTGTCGATGTCTTATATAGATATCGACCGTCAATCCTCCTTTAAATAGGATACGAAGGGAAGTAGGGTCCTAAATCCATCGGTAAACAGAAACATTGTGTTAATTAAAACGCTCGTGGATTAATTAGAATATTCTAGAATTCATTAATTAACCAAATAATCGCATTAATTGATTAATTAATATCCTACTCCATTCAATCACTTGGGATGGCTCTATGGGCATATATATATACCAACAGACTCCCACTTGCACTTAGATCCAGTCACTCCAATATTATTCTAATCCATTACATAAACATTTTAGTAATCAATGTGAGCAATTCCAATCAAATCCACAATTATACTCCTATTCCAACACATCCTATGTGTGTGACCCGGTAGGCTCCAAATTACATTGGCAGTGATATCCATAATCATATTATGATTTTACAAGCAATGATTGGTATCTAGCAACACTTCATTGCCACCCAAGTAATTGGAGAAGTTGGAGAACAACTTGAGCTATCATTCATGACTGGTGTTACAATGATTGTATAGTTCTTTTGTCGCTGATATCCAGATTGAACTCGATTCATGGAATTGTTATCCTTTTCAATGTTCAATCCATGTTCCTTGAACTAGAGCAGACTGTCTGAGATATATGTAAGATCAATATCGCATATTGACTCGCATCAGCATGGCCATGCATTTCTTAGTCTCGCTTATCAAGTGGCCGGAATATCAAACTCCTGTAGGAAGGACAAATTCCATCTAAATCACTCACAGTCATCCCCATGTGTCACAATGCACCCAAGCATCATGTTTATGGAAATCCTTATTCAGGACCACGGTGGATGATGTCAAAGTACACCGAACGACATGTGATAAGTGTAGTGACTTCAGGACTAAGAACCACAATCACCACCATCATTATGAGATGTGACTCTAACTACCAATCATGGTATCCATGTGTCACTCTCAAGGTGGGTCTATCTGATACACTGTTCTCTAACAAGTATCTATGTATTTGGTTTGATATCTCCATATCATGGATAATGAGATTCTTCCATCAACCAACATACATTCTAATCTTATGTGTTATTGATGTCTATGGATATTTCCACAATAACAACCGATTAGGGATAAAACAAGAATACATATTCTTAGCATACATATGATCTCACTGTTCAGGTCATCAACCGGAAGACATATGTCATTGAGTATATTATTCTATAAACATCTATAAGTTTTATGGTCATCTCACAATATAAAACACAAACATATAGATTCGAAACTTGCCTTTATTGATATGATCAATGTGGTATTACAAATCATTTACATAGTATCCCATTACAATCATCGAATGATAGTCTCTATAGGCATACATACCAATAGATTCCCACTTGCACTTGTACCCAATCGC